>CM031235.1:806764215-808074215 GCA_018340775.1 Taxus wallichiana var. yunnanensis
TAAAATAAACAAATAAGTCATCATGAGCCTCCTTCGAGCTCCTCAACCTACATACAAAACCAAATGGAGGAATAATAAAGCATTGTCTTCATGGATGCCTCCTCCATAACCTGTAAAACAAAACATGGAGAAAATGAGAGAGAAGAAGATAAATGAAAATACAATAAGGAAGTTACAAGAAATTAATTAGGGTTTTAAAAAAACATGGGATCAATGGTGGAGAGTCATTTGATCCTATGGCCCTCATTTAACTTAGATAATGTCACTTTCTTGATTAGGGCATATGGGTTGAATTTTTATGTTGGGCAAGTGGGGTCATGAATAAAATTGAACAATAATGAACTTGAAATGGTTTTGGGTGCAGGGGCATGGGTCCATTTGTATGGGGTCAAATGGGACCCATGCCAAATTTTGTTAACCTAACTTGTAATCAACTATGTTCTCGGCTTGCTAATTTTAATTAATCGTAGTTGGTGTAATTAATGTTATGGATAAGTTTTTCATCCGGGATTAACTTGGAATAATGATGGCATATTCTAAACATACCTAAAAAGATTAGCATTGTTACATAAAAACAAGTATGGCTCATATCCAAGACCATATGGTTAACATAACGACTATGGTTTAATTATCTAACTAAATCATCAACTTGGAACAATTAATTATCAATATTATAACATTTAAGGGAACCCCGGTTTTGCGTAGTATGACAATATGATTTTTGGTATACCCTCATGGAGAATTTACACATTTGAGAATTAAATAGTGACTCAAGATGCATAAATGGATCTATGGTTAGCTAGATGCACCCTTGATTTATTCTAGGAATTGTGATAAAAATATATATAATTTTTACCTAGTTTGGCCGTAACCCTTGGTGGGATAAGCATGGTGTAAAATTAATGACATGGCTATCTTATACACCCTTCATTAGTTATTGTTTTGGAATAGAAAATGGTTTAGTATCATTTGAGTTATTTCTAGCCATCACAAATTTGATGAATTTTAATTGCACAACATAACTCGTAGATGATTTGTTTACCCTCTTGGTGGCGTATATCGTAATAAACCCGTTATCACAAAAAGTAGCACCCTAGGATTTTCTCGTTACAAATCCCTACTTTTTGCTAACATGGGATTGTCTCCAAGTTGTGGGACTTGCAAACTGAGATAGACCTCCAGAGAAGGCTGGTTCCTCTACCTAAATCTAATGCTAAAACTACTCCTAAAGAAGGAAATGCAACTAACTAATCCTAAACTAACAATTCCAAGGGACCAGGAGAGAGAGGGGTTAGAAAGATGCATAAAGGGAAATCCTAAGCTAAAAGATGGTGATAGCACCATAAAAGGGGTGATTTCTCTCCACAAGGGGAAGGAAAGAGAGAAAACATGAGAGAGAGGGTAGATAGATGTGCCACGACAACAAGAACCATGCAGCTTCTCCTTTCCCACACATTTACAACATAACAAAAATGGAACCTGCAAGCAAGAAGTACGCACAACATGCCAAAAAATGAACAGAGGCAAGAATGCAAATAAAACGAGCTAGAGTAGGCAAAATGTGCCAAAAATAGATTATATTGCTTAAAATATGCACAACTTCATTACATTCATGGCAGAAGGCGAGAATACATTGCAGAGACAAAATTCAAGGTCTATAACTCATGGGAAGTCACCACCATTTTGGCATGGTGTTGTTACAACAAAGAGTCATCCTTTGAAATAAGCATCAATTTACAATATATAACATAATAGAGAGAGAGAAGAGGAAAAAGAGAGAAAGAGATCGATTTTATCTTGTGATAATGAAGATCTTTTTCTTTCCCCACAACACGGCTTCCAAGCTTCAACCATCGTCAATCATACATCAAATCTTTGAAAAACATCATGGGCACCCTACAAGACCATTCCCAATGTCCTTTTGCTTCTACGAGAAGGTAAGAGCCCCATAATTCATCAATTCGAGTGGTTGAGCGTATGTAATTACACATTAATGCCTGAACTATTTTTTATCTTTTCTACCTACTAAACGCTATCAAAATCTTATTCTAATGATGCCAAATTTAAGGGCTCAAGGAGACCTTTCCAACGAATCCAATTTTGCATGATTTGGAGCTCAAGATCAAAATATATGGCCATTTGAATTTTTACATGTCATGGAGCACAGATACATGACATGTCGCAGTGATGCTTGATTGACTCGAGGATCGCTCTTCCTATATGTGCATTGCTTTGTGTTTTGTCATGTGTTGGTCCTTCATTGGTTGTGGGGTCAAGCTTTTCCTCTTATGCATTGCACACAAGTATGTTCCATTATGAAATGTGAGCCAATAAGAAATCTCCACGCTTTTCGCAATGTCGGTATTCGGCTTATGCCAACCTTGTCGAGCACAAAAATAGACCTATGAGGAAGTTTCACACTCCTCGCAATTTCGACTTTCCTTTTACCCCGATCGACAACCGTGAAATGTGAACTAATGAGAAATATCCACGCTCCTCGAGATAGTATTCTCTTGATAGCCCCTTCCACCACTACGAATCATGAGCCAATAGGAAATCTCCACATATAACACTTGTTCGCCTTTCATTAGTTGTGCCTTCACATTGTAATTTCAACTGGGTTGACTAAAAATTGTTAGCTCCATAGAATGCTTCCATGTGTCCCTAGTTTGACCTTTCAACCTTGCTCGAACCCGACGCTTTTATGAAATCACCTATTCCACGTAATTTACGTCCACTAAATGCATCTACCTCAAGACTGCAGAATGTCATCATGTGTCTACCTTTTAGCCTTGAAGTTTTTCATGTTGACTTACCTCCGCCACGCACTCCAAAATTCTATCCTCTACAATTAATTTTGTGGACTTGAGGTTTGTGGAGCCCAAATGCTTTGAGGAGAGCCAAAATCCTACCACGTGCCCCCGATGATGCTTTGCATTGAAATTGATGGCCAAATAGACGTCACGTGGCCTTTTAAAAATAGTTTACCAAGTCTTTAAACCTTGGTCTCCCATGGGTTTTTAAATTCCAATGGCCAATGCTTTGGAGAGGTGGAATTTGACGGCCATTTGAACATATTTTTCCCCTAAAAATGGCTAAATCCATTTGTAACCTTGTTAAAACCAAAAATAACCTTGGGGATATTTTGGGATAACAAAACCTAACTATCATTAACCACACGAACAATGAATTTGCATGCACAAACATTGCTTTAGTTGGTTCAATGTATCCTTAGGAAGCTAATTGATTTGGAATAACAATGGTTTAATCATGTTTAATTCTTATCTAAAGTAAAAAAATATGCCCCAAATTTTACGAGGTTAACGAAATAACTAGATAAATATTTTTAAGTCATAGAATCATTGGCACAACAAGAGGCCACATGAAATATTACACACGCTACTAGATAAATGATTAGTAACTTTTCCACTTAATAACTATCATCCTCCTCATCTTCTTGAAAATATAAAAGGCCAACCTAATTAACTATCACGGCATTAATGGACACTATGATAATTATTTATATGCTTTGTAACAAAAGCTAAAACATATTTGATAGTAAGGGAATTATTTGATTTGATATAAACACCGCTACATCTTCTTGGTCCTAACCCTCTTCTCTAACACAATGTTATTGTTTTCACTTTTAAATGCACCCTTGGAGAATGGTGTGATACCTCTCCTTTTAATTGACAAAATGAAAACACTCTTAGGTTCTGGGATGACATGTATGTTGGAGTGAGTCTCCAGAGAGGGATGGCTCCTCTAGTGCAACACCTAAACTATTTCTATCTCTAAGGCTACTCTACTCTACCAAAACTAACGAGGAAAAGGGAGGAAGAAAAGAGAAAAAATGAAAAATATGGTGATACACTAGAATGTTTTGAGGATCTCAGACTTATTGGAATCACACAGATGAAGCATGAGAGCCACACACACCATACACTAACTACAAGTGATTGTATCAAAATAAAAGTGTTTCATGAAGGGTTCGAGCTGAGTTGTGACAAGATATGTAAGGGGCAGCAAATGGCTCCACAACAAAATCCTTCATATAATTGGTTAAACACAATATATGACCTCAAATTGACATAAAACTACATGAAGGCATGAAGATTAAACTATTAAATCAAGGATAAACATGTATCACAAAGATAAAAATAGCTTAAAATAGCTTAAAATAGAATATGCACTAAACACATACTATAGAAAGGTAAAAACAACTCCTTTATTGCTCCAAGAGGTGGAATAAGCACAAAGAATCACTCATGACCCTTTCTTTCTCACCCAAAAAAATTGAATTGCACTGAGAATATGAATGAAGAGGTAAAATTGGTTTTTACAATGCCATCTGGAGTTTTTATAGAAAATCTTAGAGAGAGAAAGAAGGAAAGTCTAATACATGCAAGTTTGACTTCTAAATATAGGAAAAGCATGTGCATCCTAATTTTCTATGCCAAAAATAGCCCCTGCACTTGAAAAGTACACATCATGCTTTTTTGCTTCCTAAAAATAGTCTTCATACTTTATTCTTATCCAACTCTACACCCAAAATAAAATTTTCGTTCCCAGAAATAGGAAAACAACTTTTCTTCCACTCCTACATGATTTTCTCTATTATTAGAACTTCTGGATGATGAGACAAGCCTCTTGCATGCTTTCATCTATTTTTGGCTTTCTATGCGTCATTTTAAACAATTCGCTTAAAAATAACATTCCGCATTTGAAGAAAGCAAAACAAATCATAGCATTTTGAGATCTGCTTCAGGGTTACGCAAAAGCTTTTCCTTTAGATTTACCTTCTTTCCGCAGATTTTTGCATGTGTTCTGCTCCATCTTGCTTGTGTCTTTGTATTTTTCAGCTTTTGTGTGGGATTTTGTGCCTTTGTCACGCGGATTTCATTTTCACTTGACACATGGATTTTCACGTGGTTTCTTTCCTCCTTCATTTTTTTCACACACGATTTCCGCATGGATTTGTCTTTATATCACTTTTTACATGCGCTTCCTTATCCTTTTTACCTTGTTGGAGACATGTGGGTCGTTCTTTACTATGCAGATTCTCATTGTGTCATGCGCAGACTATCTTCTTGTGTCATGCAGCTACGCTTTGTTTTATCACTTGTGTGGCCTATTATTTCTTCTTTTTCATGGGATTTTTGTGTGGTGGGTTCTATTTTCCTTTTGTTACCTTCGCAGCTTACTAGAGACATGCGGGTTTGTGCCTCGGGTTCTCGTTGTATCGCGCAGACTTCAGCTTTGATCGGCGTGTGGGTCTCATGCGAGCGGATCGTTGTCTCTTTGCTTGCGCGACATTTCACGTGGATTTTTTATTTTATCATTTTTCATGCAGACCTTAGTGCATATTATGGATTTTGAATGTTACATGTGTGGACTTTCATGCAAGTTTTTCTTTGTTGCGTGGACATTCACGCCAAACATGGTTTCTCCATACTTTGATTTTTTTAACTCCAACCTAGAATTGTTTAAGTACACAACCTGAACAAGTGATCTGAATAAGCATGGGAGCTTATTTGGATAACAATTTGGTGACTTCTTGCGAAATCTTCCTTTTAAATGCAAAAATCTAGTAGCCTTGAAACATCCATTGGGCATGGAGTCATGTATCACTTTGAAAATTCTCGAGATCAATCGCTTCCACCCTAAAACAAGAAAAAGGAACCAACACTTGTGCATCTAATGCACTTATTCAAATGATCACCACAAGATTGATGTAAGGAACTCAATCATTGAACATTACATAACGAAAGGAGGGAACCTCCAACAAAGGAAGGAAATATTAAAAAAATTGGGAAATCGTGCATGATCCAACTGGAAACATGTAGAATGTGCACAAGAACTTATTATGCAAGAAACAATCCTAAAATACTCCCAGTCTAAACAAAGATAAATGAAAGCTAAACAAAACCACATACTAGTTGGGAGAAATAACTTCCTTTTCTCACAAAGTGGGGCCATGAGATCATTTTTGCAACTAGATCACATGGTGAAAGTGAAGACACTGTTTGCACTTTGACTTGCTCAAAATATCGCTTAAGAAAAGAATAAACACTTCTATAGGATACGCACTTGGTCTTTGTAGATGTTGGGGTTGGTTTTGACAACTTGCTCTTTCTTATGCTCTAAAGTAATCACAACTGATGAGAACTTCTTTTGTGGCTCTAAGCTTACCAAATGCTTTTTTAGACAAGTATTTCTTATAGCTAATTGAGTGAGTTTATTGGTCTTCCCCTTCTTCTTGCATACAACTCCATAAATGGAGCTACTTAGAGGCACTTCCTTGATCATATGGGATGCTTGTAGGCTGATTCAAAAAAATCCTACTTCATCCTTTGCAAACAACCTCATATTTGGCTCTTTCTCAATCTCAAAAGAATATTTAGTAACAAGGAGTCTTTATTAAGGAAGATATATGATGGGGTTGGAATACTTACAATTTCAATTGGCTCTTCTTCATCATCAAAATCTTCTAAGTTTGATAAAACCTCATCCTCTTTATTGTTCATTCTTGAGGAAAACTCCCTTTAAATTTGAAATTCTTTGTTGATTTCCTACTCTGCACGACTATTCGCAAACTGATCTTAATCGTATTTTACTTCTTCTTCTTCATTCTTATTGGTATTCTCATCTAGCAAAAAAATTTGATAACTTAAAATCATCCTCCTTATTACCATGATGTATCTCTAACTCGATATATTTCCTTGTCTAAAGATAAACTTGCTGACTTTTAGCAATATTACATGAATGAAACAATCGCTAAACATGCAAACCAATGAGGATCATTACATTCTCCTTACCATGATGTAGCTCTAACTGATCTATTTCCTTGTCTAAAGATAAACTTGCTGATTTTTTGCAATCTTCCATGAATGAAGCAATCTCTAAACATGCAAAGCAATGAGGATCATTACATTCAACCAACACATGTTGCTCACTTGATAACCCTTCTTCTTTACTCTGAAACTAATCTTCATCCAGATCTGATTTGTGTTTTTTATTTGTGGACAACTCTTCTTACATGGTTAGCACATTCTCATCTTCTATATCATAATTATACAAATCAACAGTTGTTATTGAATCATTTCCTTTGCTAGAACTGATTTGAGAAGGGTATGAGACACTAGTAAAGGTTTCTCCTTACTTCCAAACAAATATGATATAGGCTCAAGATTACTGATTTGATCCTTAGAAACACTCATATGATCCTCCAAAACATTGTCTTTACTTTGTAACTCAAGAGATTTGAGAAAAAAATTCTAACTTTTGTTTGTTGGTCATCTTCCCCTAATGTTCTGCAACTTCGACCTCTTTCTTGCACTCCTCAAACTCAATCTCTATTGTAGGCTTAACCAGCTATGGAATTTGTTTGGCCTCAAACTATAAACTCTATTTTTTTCTATTTTCCTTTAGAACTTCCCTGCTTGGCTCTTCAGTTGGCTGCTCTTCCAAACTGATTTGTTGATTAGTTTCATACCAAAATAAATTTAGGAATATGAGAGGAGGGGTGGGTTGGGTTACTAACTGATTTTGCAATGGTTGAAATGATTGGGAGGTGCAAGATCTTGTGGAGGAGAAGGAATGAAAGGAGAGGCTTTAAGAAAGCTAGGAACTTGAAATTTGGGCTGAGATTGTGTAGGTTGGGAAGTAGGAATGGGAGGGCTATATGATGATAGTGAGGAATTACCCCATTGATAGGGTTTCCTACAACTAGATTGGTAAGCTTCCATTTCTTCATTCCACTCTGATATTTGTGTAACTATACAAATATAAAGTCTAACTTCTCTTGAGGGCTATACAAGTTTGGCATAAGACCAGCCCATGGATAGGGCACCCTGAAACCAATCTTGGTCACCTTGATGGACCTCGTTTCCCTTATCTATACCATTTTTACCTCCATGTGTTGCACCTGCATCTGAAAATCATCATCGACATGGAATTTTTTTCATAATTTGCATGTTCTTGCTTCTCAAAAACACCATGATTAACAAGATAACCATATGGGTTAGTAAGGTTTGGATCATGGGCATATTCATTGTGATAAGGCTTATAATACTGATATGGAGGAGGATTTTGGGAAAAAGGTGGCGGGGGGAATAATAATGCTCTTGTGGATCGGGAATTCCAATGAGGAATTGAAGTCATGATTGCACAACCTCATAAAAAGGGATGAGAAGATATAGGAAATGGTTTGTTGATTAAGAAAATGGAGTCGTCATATGTTGAATATTTTTGTCTAAAACATTGATATTTGCTAAGAACAACATCAACCTCTTTAACAATTTTTTTACTCTCCCATCGGGCGTTCAAACCAAGCTGTTGTGTCAATTAGAGGCACCAAGGTGGCTAGAATTTTTGCAATGGAACACTTAGAAATAATATAAAAATATAAACAAAGTGTCCCATTGGGCGTGCAAAAACTATTGTCACTTTGAAATACACCCTTGGAGAATGGTGTGATAACTCTCCTTTCAATTGAAAAAATGGAAACACTCTTAGGTTGTGGGTGACCTGTATGTTGGAGTGAGTCTCCAGAGAGGGTTGGTTCCCCTAGTGCAACACCTAAACTATTTCTATCTCTAAGGCTACTCTACTCTACCAAAACCAACAAGAAAAGGGGAGGAAGAAAGAAAAAAAAGTTAAAAAAATGGTGATACACCAGAATTTTTTGAGGATCTCAAACTTATTGGAATCACACAGATGAAGCACAGAGCCACACACACCATACACTAACTACAAGTGATTGTATCAAAACAAAAGTGTTTCATAGAAGGGTTTGAGTTGAGTTGTGACAAGATAAAGAAGGGGCAATAAATGGATCAATGACCAAACCCCGCATATAATCTGGTTAAACATAACTATAACCTATAAATTGACATAAAACTACATGAGGGCATGAAGATAAAACTAGTAAACCAAGGATAAATGTGTATCACGAAGATAAAAATAGCTTAAAATAGAATATGCACTAAACATAGACTGTAGAAAGGTAAAAATAACTCTTTATTGCTCCAAGAGGTGGAATAAGCACAAATAATCAATCATAACCCTTGCTTTATCACCCAAAATTAAAAACTAAATTTCTTCAGAGAATATGATCAAGAGGTAAAGATTGTTTTTTTACAATGCGTTCTGGAGTTTTAATAGAAAATTTGAGAGAAAGAAAGAAGGAAAAGCCAATACATGCAAGTCTAACTTCTAAAAATAGGAAAAGCACGTGCATCTTGCTTTTCTGTGCCAAATATAGCCCTTGTGCATGATAAGTGTGTGTCCTTTTTGCTTCCTAAAATTAGCCTTATGCCCAAAATAAAATTTGCATTCCCAAATATGAAAACAACTTTTCTTCCACTCCTACATGTTATGTTCTATTATTAGAACTTATGGATGATGATACAAACCGTATGCATGCTTTCATCTATTTTTGGATTTTCATACGTCTTTTTAAATAATTGTGCTAAAAATAGCATTCCACGCTTCGTGATATTCTTTTGGGTAGTGCAAAAAAATTCCTTTTGATTTCCCTTCGTTGCGTGACTTATCGCACATGTTCAATTCCATTTTGCTTGTGCCTTTATCACCCATTTTATATCCCTATCACTTATACCATTCGCACTAGTGTTTGAATGTTTTTTTATCTTGTTTGTTTGGTGTGTGTGTGTGTGTGTGTGTGTGTGTGTGTGTGTGTGTGTGTGTGTGTGTGTGTATTATGTTGCTTTAGCATTTTATCTTTAGTTGTTAGATTTGTTTTTATCTTTATATTTACTTGAGGATATGAGGGAGATGTCATCCTCCAAGGATATGAGGAGGGTTTTGAGTCAACATACATTATGGTACAAAAAAACCACCATGGTCCATTATAGACCATGTTATATACTAACTAATGTTATATCAAAAACATGTTTGCTTGTGATACGCCCTTAACCTATTGCTTATATTAGGATATGAGTAGCCGACTTGTGGCTTACCATATCATTTATAATTTCTCATGCTTAGTAGGTCAGCCTTGGTGATGACCATAACATATGAATAGTATCATTTGAGTATTATTATATGGTTTGGAGGTTGCCCCTCGAAGTGGCGAAGCTATTTTAATTGCATATTGAGATCATTATTCTGTAATATTGTGTTATTTTGTGTTATATTTCTGCTCATGATCTAAATTATACAAGTAATTTGATTACAAGTGGTATCAGAGCTGCGATTTGGGCCAAAATTACGGCAAAAAACCTTAATTTTTGTTTCCACCATATATTGCGAACCATAGCAAATTGGTCGGAGATATTTTTACCAAAGTTGAGGATAATTTCAAGTAAGGTTCCCTGAAAATTTCAAAAAAATTGATTTATTTTGCAAAAGTTATTACAAATTTAGGTTTTTTCATAAAATCGCTCCCTAGGGTGCAAATTGTGGAATTTTTTCAAATTCGTTACATTTTCGAAAGAAAAAAAAAAATTATTTGGGGTTTGTTCTTTAAGTTTGTTTATATTTGGCCGAATTTGTATCAAAATCTGAAACCCTAAAATTTGACCGTGATCCCTACATCCTACTATTTTGGGGCATCATGGCGGGGCCTTCCACAAGAGGAAAAAAGAATCCCATAACTCCAGGTAAAACACCAGAAAAGGATGAGATATTAGTTGAGGATTTGGAGACAGAAGATATAGCTACAGATTCCTCAGGGTTAGGGTTTACTTCGACAGACCATAAAGTAAGCCAACTTGAGTTTAACCTGAGAGACCTCGAATCTCGGGTGGCCAGCAAAGAAGATGTGGATAGGATTGGACAAAGATTGGAGGATTTCATGCAAAAATTCAATACGCATATGATGGGTAATCATACTCATGTCAATCAAGGTGGATCCTCGAGTCAACATAATAGACACATGAGCCGAGTGGATCTTCGAGTATGCACAATTCAAATACGAGCACTCTGCAAGACCGTCATTATGTTTCCAAAAGTGGAGATGCGCAAGTTTGATGGAAAGGATCCACTCAATTGGATCAACCAAATGGATAATTTCTTTGAACTACATCGATTCCATCGGGACAAAAGTTGACCATGGCGCTTTGTATCTCGAACCTAATCAATTCGTCTGCAGTATCGATGGTTATGTGCTCAAAGGCAAAAGAGTGGTCTCAATGTTACATGGACGGTATTCACTAAAGAGTTTGCAATTACACTACGCTTCTAGTGTGTCGATAATTACTTCACCAATTAGCAAAGTTGAGACAGACATGATTTGTTAAGGATTACATTCATCACTTCCAAAACCTTTCTCTGCGGGTGGAAAATATTACTGAAGAGAATCTGAATGACCTATTTCTTGGGGTCTTAAGGATCACATTGAGCATGAGGTGCGTATGTTTAATCCTCATAAGGTTTCTGATTCGATGATTATGGCAAGAAGGGCAGAGGAGAAATTTTTTTCAAGTAGGAGACAACATTTCACTTATACCAGAGATCGCAACACCTTGGCCCCAACACTCCCTCGACCAGTTAGATTGACACCTCAACAAATTGAAGAAAAAAGAGAAAAAGGGTTATGTTTTAACTGTGATAGTAAATTTGGACCCGGACATAAATGTGTTGAAAAGAAGTTGTTCTACATTGATGGGCCTAGTGAAGATGAAGAGAAGGATGAAGATTCAGAGTCAGAGGTCTTGGTTCAGCCAGAGGAGGAGTCAGGAGATCCTCAACCAATGATCTCATGCCATGCAATTTCAGGTATTAGCACCCCCCAAACCCTAAATGTGGTTGGATTCCTAAAAAATAGAGGGTCGCAGTGTTGATTGATTCAGGAAGTACTCACAACTTTATCAATCATAAGTTAGCAGTGTGCCTAAACTATTTCATTTATCCCGCTCCTGAATGTCAAGTAATGATTGTTGATGGAAGTATCACATTGTTCTAGAAAATGACATAGCATTAAGCTTGTTATGAGAGATTACATACTAAATAGTCCCATGTATGTCATTTATATGGGAGGAGCAGACATTGTGTTAGGGGTTCAATGGATTACCACTTTAGGAACCATTGAGATGAACTTCCAAGACTTGTTCATGCAATTTCACTCAAGGAAGGACTTTTGAGCTAAGAGGCTAAAGAGCAAAGTCTCCACAACTAGTAAGTTCTCATCGATGCACAAAATGCTAAAAAAGGGTGCAGAGGGATTTGTGGCACAACTTTTTTCATTGGACGCTCATCCTTCTAAGGACATTATACCATCAGATATGCAAGCAGTGTTGGATGCACACTCTGTTGTATTTGAAAATATACCAAAGGGCTTACCTCCAAAGAGAGATCATGATCATGCTATTCAGTTATTACCAGGAAGTCAACCACCTAACATCAAACCTTATAGGTATCCATATGTGCAAAAGAGTGAAATCGAGAAGATTGTACAAGAGATGTTGGAAGCAAGAATCATCCATCATAGTCAGAGTGCTTATTCTTCTCCAGTAGTGATGGTACGGAAGAAAGATGACATGTGGCGCATGTGTCTTGATTATAGGGAACTTAATAAGTACACAATCAAAGATAAGTTTCCTATTCCTGTAATTGATGATTTGCTTGATGAGTTGCATGGTGTTTTTTATTTTACAAAGCTTGATCTTCGTCAGGATACCACCAAATCAGAATCAAGGATGAGGGATATTCATAAAACCACCTTTTGGACACATGAAGGCCATTATGAATTCCTGGTAATGCCTTTTGGACTCATAAATGCACCTTCTACATTTCAAAGTTTGATGAATTCTATTTTTAAGTCATTCCTACGGAATTTTGTCTTAGTGTTTTTTGATGATATATTAATTTATAGCAAAACATGGGAGGAACATTTGCATCATGTAAATAAGGTTTTGGAAACCCTTGAGCAACATCAACTTTATGCAAAGCCCTCTAAGTGTTCTTTTGGACTCAAGGAGGTTGAATATTTGGGTCACATTGTCTCTCATGAAGGGGTTAAAGTGGATCCTAATAAGATCAAAGCCATGATGGAGTGGAAGGTTCTAAAACCCTAAAAAATCTACGAGGATTTTTGGGGCTTACGGTGTTATTATCGAAGATTTGTAAGGCATTATGGAAGCATAATTGCACCTCTCACATCTTTATTAAAGGAATCCTTTCATTGGAGTGAGGATGTAACCAAAGCATTTGAGAAACTAAAGGAGGCCATGTGCACCACTCCAATCTTGGCTACTCTAGATTTTTCCAAAACATTCATTGTTGAATGTGATGCATCGGGGTGGGTATGGGGGCAGTTCTCATGCAAGAAGGTCGTCCTATTGCCTTTTTGAGTCATCAATTCAAAGGTAAGAATCTTTCCAAGCCGAATTATGAGAAGGAAATGCTAGCCATACTTCATGCAGTAAAGCAATGGGGACCATATCTCATAGGAAGACACTTTAAAGTGAAGATAGATCATGATAGTTTGAAATACTTCTTGGAGCAGCGTTTATCATCTGAAGAACAACAAAAATGGGTCTCTAAGATGTTGGGATATGATTTTGAGATTATCTATAAGAAAGGGAAGGAGAATGTAGTTGTGGATGCTTTTTCGTGGAAAGATGAATCAATTGTAGCCTTGTTATGTGCCATATCCATATTACAGGAAGATTGGATAGATGAGGCAAGGTCCGAATGGAGAAATGACCCAACCACACAAAACCTCATTCATCATCTCCAGAATGATCCAAGCATGTCTGAAAAATTTGTATTGAAAGGGGATGCTTTATGGTATAAAGATAGACTATACCTATGTAAGAACTCCACTCTTAAAAATAGGATTCTATCTGATCTTCACTCTTCTTCAGTAGGGGGCACTCTGGATTCTTGAAGACTTATCATCGAGTCAAACAAGATTTCTCCTAGGAAGGGATCAAAGGGGATGTCCAAAAATTTGTGGCGAGAATGCATGATTTGTCGAAAAATAGGGGTGAAACAGATTCGGTCCCCAGTCTTCTACAACCTCTATCTATTCCTAGTCAGTGGTGGGAAGAGGTTTCCATGGACTTTATCACAGGATTGCCTAAATTTGAAGGAAAAAATGTCATCATGGTTGTGGTGGATAGACTCACCAAATATGCTCATTTTTGTGCCTTGGCACACCCATTTGTTGCAAGCACGGTAGCAACAACCTTCGTGGACACAACTCAGAAGCTTCATGGGACACCAAATATTATAGTAAGTGATAGAGACCCTATATTTACTAGTAATTTTTGGACTGATTTATTCTCATGTTTGGGTACTTAGCTCGTAGCTCTTCTTATCATCCCCAGTCTGATGGGAAAACAGAAGTTGTAAATAAGTGTTTGGAGGGATATCTCCATTGCTTTACGTCAGATAAACAAGCAAGATGGGTCCAATGGTTGCCACTTGCAGAATGGTGGTATAACACTTCCTTCCATACTTCATCTAAAATGTCTCCTTTTTGGCACTCTATGGGTACCATCCACCATCCATCACATCATCATTGAGAGGACAACTGTGGGTTAGAGCAATAAAAGAACACATTCATTATCAACAAGAGGTTCTCTCTAGTCTCAAGGAGAACTTGGTCATGGCACAAAACCACATGAAGCAACAGACTGATCATCATCGCACGGAAAGGCATTTTGAACTCGGTGATTGGGTTTTTGTGCGGTTACAACCATATAAGCAAATGTCTTTGAAACAACAACAAAAGGATAAAAAACTTTCACCAAAGTATTATGGCTCCTATCAAGTATTGCGAGAAGATTGAAATATTGTAGCATACAAATTAGAACTTCCACAATCATCCGAGAATGCATCCAGTCTTTCATGTTTCTTGCACGAAGAAAGTAATTGGGCAGAGTATCACCCAAACAAGGTTACTACGAGCTCGATGAGGAGGGGATATTCATCTTGGAACTGAATGCATCCTTTAAACACGCACTAAAAGATTGAGGACACGCAGGTTATTACTAAGTACCTAATCAAGTGGAAGAATATGGACAATGAAGATGCAACATGGGAAGATATGGCATTCTGCAAAGAACACCCAGAGCTTCTCAACATTGGGGACAATGTTGCTTTGAAGGGAAGGGCGTGCTACGCCCTTAACCTAGTACTTATATTAAGATATGAGTAGCCGACTTGTGGCTTACCATATCATTTTATTATATCATTTATACTTTCTCATGCTTAGTAGGTCGGCCTTGATGATGGCCATAACATATGAATAGTATATATAGGGGATTGTAGGTAGTAGTTCATCATCATTTGAGCATTTGAGTATTATTGTATGGTTTGGAGGTTGCCCCCTCGAAGTGGCAAAGCTATTTTAATTGCATATTGAGATCATTATTCGGAATATTGTGTTATTTTGTGTTGTATGTCCGCTCATGATCTCGAATTATACAAGTAATTTCATTACTGACTTGTCCATATGGATCATAATATGGGAGCATAACTCATCACATATCCTAATTATCCCATCATCATCATAACCAATCATTTATCTCATCTAGATCTAACATCATCTACAAATCATTTTATAACCATATAAACATCATCACAACCGACATATAATATCCATTTCTAACACTTCATAACATTGTTATCTTCTAAAGGACTAAGTGCACTATCATTACACAAAGTAGGAGAAGCATCCATCATATCAAATCATATTATCCAACCCATCCTACATCTATCTCCACACATCATGATCAAATAAAATGGCATCCATATTAATCATCATCATCTACGAGCATATAAAACATCTACTTACATCCACATTGTATCCATATGTTGTCGTGCATTTTTGCAAGCCTAAAATTCAAAACTTGAGCCATAACAACTAAGCCAAATATAATAAATTTGTTTTAAAATCATCATAAACCCCTCTCCTAATCAGTTGTTCTTCCATGTCATGATCTTACCAACCTTCTGGTATTCCTAATATGTTGAACAAGCATGTGCAGTGTTTCAATTAATGTAACCAAGTCATTTATTTCATTCAAGAAAGTATTATCAAGACTAGTTCTACTATGGCGAGGCTTTGCAAGGCCAATTCGCTATATCCAAGCAGATGTGCATCCTCCAAGAAGGTTCCAAAATATCATAATCATCCATAGGTGGTATTGAGATCCAAGAATGTGTTGGAATTTTTTTAGGAATAATTAGGGAAGATTTGACGGTTTAGCAACAATCTAAGCAAAAGAGGGTTTTCCATATGTAAGGAATGAATGGTCAAATAATGAAACCGAACTTCCGAGATGTTTGGGATCTCTTTAAGGAGTTATAATGCAAAAAAGTAGGAAATGGAAATCTTAGATAATCCTCTTCATGTTATAAGAATCATATTTTGGACAAAACTTAATAATCTCTCAAGGCAACTCAACATCTGCGCAGACACACCTTGTTGTCCTCGGGTCAAAATAGGGCCATTTTTTGAGTTATATGCGAATAAATATTTGAAACCTATTTAATTAGTTTAATAGGGTCTCTTACAATCATAATCATATAAAATTTTACCTCCAAATACCCTTCCAAGCTTCGAGAATCTTGTTTTCAAGTTTCCTCTAATGCAAGGTATGTTATCCCATAGTCATATTTTCAAGTGCCACATGTCAATTTTTCACTCCTATTGCCCATTTTTTTCCATCTTGTCTTTTTCCCAATGGGACAAAGGGGACAAAAAATGGTTCCCCCATGCAATCCCCCTTTATGGTTCTCCATATGCCCATTGTTTCATCTCCCGGGGGCTTACTTGGCTCACCCTTTCATCTCGCACACTCACCAAATTATGACACATGGCATGATCTTGCTAAGGCGCCCATTTTTGCACCTCTTGTCCCTCTTGTCAAAGGTAAATAGGGGATAAAAATATCACCCCCTTGCAATCCCCTTCATCTGGTCTCCCCTATGACTTCCCTCCAGCTTCGCAAGTGCTCAAGTTATTTTGTCATCTCCCTCACACTACATCTCATGTCGACACTTGGCATGATCCCACTCAAAGCACCCATTTTTGCACCTCTTGTCCCTTTTCCAAGGGGACAATGGGGGCATAAATTGGCACCCATGTGCAAGTCATTCTTAACCCAAGTTTTAACCCACCCATCTTTCACACAACCGGGGTTGAAATTGTAGTCACCAAGAAGGCATTCAAACAGAGTTAACTTGTTGTTGAGTTGATTTATTTGCAAAAGTCTACATAGCCATCATTTTTTATGCTCCGTAACCTACAAAAACATCATAATTCAGTAGAGGTTCTACCCAACACATTCCAAACTAGACATGGCTTCATAAAACATGATTTTCTCATAACATGCTAACTAGAAAACCGATTACACCAAGGTTTTCATCAAGACTATACTCCCGTGCACCTTTGATAAGACCACCTGTATACCGATGATGCCCTAGCTTTCACAATTGCAAACCTAAAACCCTACCCTCTAAAAGTTTCTTTTTTATTTGTAAGAGTTTTAGCAGGCGGATCACCGTGAAAATTGGAGCATGAGATCTCGGTGCAGAGCCGAATCCAACAATGGTGTTTTCGTTGCAAACCGACACCAATATGACTAGTTTCTAAAAATAGAACATGCTTTGTATAGTAACTTACTAAAAATAGTAAGTATCTCAAAATATCAAGCTCCAATCACTCAAAACATTCAAACAATGCAAAATAACAAGCAAAAAAAAAGGCAATTTTCCAAATAGCGGTTTAAAATAACAACTTGTTAAAAACGAAACACCTAAAATGGCAAAGCATCATCAATAGAGGTGAAATAAGTATAGTAGGAGCTTTAGAAGACAAAATTTGAGAAAAAAAAAAGGAAGAGTTTCCCAAAATTAAAGCTTCAAGTCCCACCTGCCAAAAATAGAAAGTTTCAGCTTTTTAGTGCGTAAAGTTGACTCTTTTTCACTCATCTCGCTACTTTTTTCCATCATCGCATGGTTATAATTTTTTCTCGCGGCTTAAACAAGGTAAATAACTCTTCGCAAGGATTCTAAAGTATCGCTTTGAGCATATTTGTGTCAATGAACATGACAAAGCATATCGAGGCATAGCAGTGAAATTCAAGGACATTGTGCAGTTGGAAAAGGATTTGAAAAGTGTCAAGAGCCCCATTGAATTCAAATTCATCAAAAAGATTTCATCATGATCATAATTGAAATGAGAAACTCTTCAGAAAGTTGAGAAACATCGTGCCTTGAATCCATCATCATCTCTCCGAGAAGCAAGTTGAAGTGAGCTAGTCAAGTCATGAAAGTATTCAGGCCATCATATGTGAAGAATCAAAGGATCCTCCTTTCTCATCGGAAGCATTTGAGAACGAAGGTATGCAAGCATCCCAAGTCTGATTTCATTCAAGTACTCTAGAGTAGCGAAGGCTAAATAGGTGATCTTCATGTGTGGCATCATGAATGCAAGAACAAGGAATCATCCCAATTTCATTTGATGTCATAGTGTTCTTAAACACTCAATCAAACACCTAGTAGTGTGGTCAATCCTCAAAGGATGAAACATTGAAATTGAATCTCACTTTAGTACCGTTAAGAGCCATTGATCATGAAACTTCAAAGAGGAAGATAATGAAAAGAGGACGCATAGTGGTTCCATATTTCAGAAATATTCATAAGAAGGTAAAGCTCATCGTAGATCCCATAGAGCCTCTTGATTCAAACAAGAGTGATCCATCACAACCTCCTTCTCTTCAAGAGCATCCAAGTGTATCTTTCTCGATGGCGGAAACCTTCCCATGAGAAACATGTGAATAAGAGGTGTATAAACATATTTTGGAGCCAGGAAAGGTAAGAAGGTAATGATCTTCATTTAGAGCATTGTGTATACAAGAATGGGCAATCATCTTTGTTTCATTTGCTACCACCCACTTGGTAGTGTTCTTAAACACTCACCTAAGGCATTGTAGTGTGAGCATATCTCAAGAAGGAGAGACATTGTCATCATCTCATTCCATTCCAACCGGTGCCCACTTCTCAAGGATTTCATTCAGGGTAATGCTTCCACTGCATGATGAAGACGTGTCTCGAGTAAGAGAAGGATAAACATCAAGAGGTTTGAGCACCATGGAGTTGTCTCGCATGACCATTGGATCCATTTGTGAAAGCCTAATGAGCAAGAAATTGATCATCACTCTCACTGTGAGATCAAGAAGGAACCATAATGAGTGATGCTCGCAATCATCTTACGCTCACATTGTAATGCTTCACCATAGGGTTTCTAAATATTCATTCAAGAGAGGTTGGAGTGTTCGTACATTTTGCAGACAAAGGAAATTGTGATCATTGTGCTTCAAATCAGCAATTTCTTCATCAACAAAGCTTCTCTTCATTAGATCAGTCGACCCCTTCTCTTTCTCTCTCTCTCTCTCTCTCTCATATTCTAATTTTCAATTAAGAATGTACTTTTTGTTATTTCGTCCTATTCACTTAAGTGACCCTTAGCTAAACATTATAAGAGTCATTTTTCAAATAATAAGAAAAAGACTCACTTCCTAGGAATATGAATGGTCACAAGTGATGATGATAGGTGAAGAGTCATGTGGGGGTAGATGAGAGGACAAATTGTAATGCTATAAATTGGAATGGCTTCTCCATTTTAAAGGGTTGGAAATTGTTGATTGAATGTATGTTGTTGAGATTACCACTTCTACATCAAGCAATAAAGCTAGCAATTCTTCTATTTCTTTGTCAATGTTCCTCTACTCTCTCTACTTTCCAATTTTGTGAGCATTATGATCTTGTATAACTAAGAAGGAACTTTGTGTCTTTGATTGATAGATTTGTAGAACTTTTTGTCTCTTGTTTATCGGTCTTGTTAATGGCTTACATTATTGTATTTTTCTTATTGATTTTGGAACTACTCTAGTCATTGTATGTGAACTTTGTTAGTGTCTACTCACAATAGTAACCCCCTCTCTCCTTATTTCACCAACTCCCCTTTACCTTTCTTCGCTGCAAATTCCCCCTTGTACCTTGTACAAGCATTTGTCATAGGTTTAGTGGAGTGTTCCTATGTGATCCTTGGTTTATTAGTCGCCCCCACAACCTTTAGATAGTTTAGGTAGTTTACATTCAATAAAGGGAGCATCCCCATATCAAAGGAGGGGCTTATCCCGATTTGGTGAATACACACAATTCGTGAACACGAAAAATTATTTCGCGAACACCACAATACAAAAACATAAACATCATAATCAAAAATATCCATGAAACCTAAATGTCTACTTCCATGAAACACAACATCTAAATCAACATCATATTTAAAAGGGTCCATCTATCATCATAACAGAAATACATCATCAATCACAATGTCCATAACCACCATAATTTTCCATATATACATCAATATAATAGCCATCATCGATACATCGTGATCAAAATGTCGAGGCAATGCTTGAATATATTTATATACAAAATGTCTCTCAATATACATCAGATAGCCAAAAACTCACAATACATATATAAAAACCTCATTTGTATGTAGTCTCCTATCCCACCCGAATCCCAAAATCCCTAGAAGGTGGTGGTCCTAGTGGTGGTAGTGGCCCTCCGGTATATGATCTAAGAAAGATCTCATCGAATACATGTTTCGATGACTCTGTGTAGGAGGGTTCCCTCGTGCCTCTAGAATAGCCTACTCATATAGCTTGTGCAGTGATTTCATCTCTCATTCATCTCGGACTCAACTCCCACGACATAGCTACAACATCGCCATGTGGTGCCACAATAGCTAATTGATTTTTCTCATCTTGTAGCTAATCCCTCTCTATAATGGTTTGATCTCTCTCCGTGTAAAATTGGTCACGCTCTCTTGTCAATATAGCAAACTACACCGACAACTATTGGACCTATAAAAATAACTATGTTATATGCATGTATCTAGTGCTTGTAAGCTTGTAGACTCCCCTATGTGAGTGTTGATCTCAAGCTCTAATTTGGAAATCAATCGCAAATCCTCTATTGATCTAACTTGAAACCGACCAATTGCTCCTTAACATGAACCCACAACCCCATCCCCACCTGTTTGAATCTATATTTGTGGTTGTGGTGGTGGTGCTTGTACATGTACCTATATCAAGGCATGTTCATGTCCTTGTCCATCCACATCCATTGGTTGTGGAATGCCAACACTCCCACTTGTTGTATAGAACCTATGGTGCTCTTTGTCCTCGTTGTTTCCTCTCGGCTATCATGGTGGAACTGGTTGGATAATCTAAACCTAGGCCCTCACATGTTTGATCTATGTCCTAGCCCTAAGCAATTTTTGTACCATCTGAACGCACACCTATTAGGGTGGCACTAGCACATGAATCAATCTAATCATTCTCATTGCCCCGATTTGCACCCACCAAGCATCGTAGGTCGTTGTCGTCCCTATATCAACCGCACCTACACGTGGGTTATATAGTATTACCGATAGACCAATCCAATTCAGTAACATTGTCGTTTGGCTAAAAGAGCATCCCAATAAACCCCTCTCCCTGGTAACACGAGCAAATACATGAATAGGCTTTGTAGGCACATCCTACTGCAAGCCAATTTGTCTCTACACTCGGTCTAGACGGTATCATTTTATCTCATAGGCATGTTTATCCATGATATAAAGACGAGGTCGTGATGTACTCTAAGTAGTGATCATCCACCATAATATATGCAATGCAATATATGGGCGCCACACAATCTAATCATCACATAGATTGTGAATAGACCTCCTATAATACTCGGGTCATCCATATCCGGTCTCAAAGTGCCAATTTTCAACTCCCATCCATATACTATAGGCTCGTTTAGCATCGGTACTCATCGAACACCAACTAGTCGCTCTACACCTCTTTTCCAATGTTGTCAACAAAGCCCTATTTACTCGAATCTCTAACATAAAGGCTACACGGTACATCCCTACCACATGTAGAACTATGATCTCATACGATGTCACCTATGGTCGTAAGGTTGTGAAGGCACATGGCCAACACTCTCGCAAACATCATGTCAAGATACTCCTACAAACCCATCACAACACACGCACTTAGCCAATCATCCTATTTTTCTACACATTTCCTATCTTTTCCCCAAAAATTAACATCGCTTTTATGATAATAGTGTTCCATGTTTGTTGTTTTTGTAAAACGATGTTCCCCTTCATCATTTCGCAAAAATGATGTCGCCCCTATTATCGTTTTCATGAAAATGACGTTATCCTAATTTTGACCTAATTTCTAGCTATAATGATGGGCCTAATGCATGATAAGAACGCTTTCGAGCATTATAGTGATGCCCGACAATGTCATTTTTCACTTCTTACCCGATTTCCCCACATTTATGACCCTAGTTAATACCCTACACCCCCTAAACTAAAAAAATCACTAATTTGATAGATAACTTATCGTGTTCCTACGTCGGTTGACCTCTAGTGCTCTCAAAATCTCTCATCGTGATGTTTCTCGTAAGGAATCTTCACCATCTTCGAAAGGGATTTTACACACTCAAAGCACAAAATTTCTCAATAGGAGGGTAAAATGAATTGGTTTTTACCCCAAATCACTGTTTACACATTGTTTTTACCCATCGCAACCCCTTTTCATCGTCATGACCCCTTCGACTCTTCTACGGAGCCGATCCTGCCCACAACTTGTATATTACTTTGATTTTATCGTCGATCGATCTCAATCTAAATCATTTAATCAACACTTATATAATCAACTTGCCAAACCATCCAAAATCCAAAATTCAATCAAATCAAAAACAAAAATACAATCAACGTTTATGGCTTATTCCTCTCTACCATCCATCGAGCATAACCAAGACTTACAACATTTAAAATCCGTTATGATCTCATCATACATCGTTAGTTAGGGCAAAATCTTGGGTCGTCGAGATCTCGATCAATTTTGCTCCTCGGTATATATTGTTGCTCGACATCAACAATCCTCCCAAAATAATCATCGTAATCATTCTTGTGCATATATCATTGCTTGGGAAATCAATTAATCAATCATGCTCCTCGCATGTCTTGTTGCTAGGACATCTTTTAATAATCATTCCACGATATCAACCAATTAACCAATCAATCAATCATCACTTAACAAGAGTAAGTCATTATATTGGTCCTTGCGCGAATTTGTTTCCATACCACCTTTCCATACTCATCACAATCATTTCAAGCGGTCATTTGTCTCGCCTCTCGCCCGCATAACCCTCAAACAAGTATCACTATCCCAACTTCATCATCTTTTTCTTTGAATAGTCATCACACCCTATGATCGCAATAACTCTTCAAAGAGGGGCAAAACGAGTACGCTTAAAATTAGTCATTACTTAATAATTAGACCCTCTTAATATTACTAATATATCATCATACATGCTAACCTTACCCTATCTCCCATTTCATTAACATTTTAATTAATCACTAGCTTAAAAACTAATATAATCCCCTCACATATTTTGATAATTTAATATTCCTTAAACCACCTACCTACGTACTAACTAGCCTCTCCTACCAATCATCATTGGCACACTAATCAAATCTAGAATCTTCTAAACTAATTCAAGTTATCTCTCCACCACCTTCTAGATTTCTCTAAATCTTAATTCTATCACCTTCCATTAATTAAAAATTCATGAAAATTTCCTAGATCTAGAACCTTCTATCCTCACATATAATCTCAACCATTGATCTCAATCCTACATGGATCGATCTCCACCCTCCATTCCTCTAAAAATTTATCTACCACATCCATGGAAACCATCTTGGAAATGTGCATGTCAAACCTTTGCTACTATCAACTTAGAAGAGCTTAAGCAAACTCTTGCATCCTTGAGAGCCATCAAACATCCAACAATGAAGTGATACTCAATTTGGGAGTCATCAACAAGCAAGCTACAAGCATTCATCAAGCAACTTTGAACACGTCCATTCGACAAATGAGCAATTTGTTGTCAAGGTAAAGCAAGGTAATCTCTCATCGAACGATGATTATATTGATCCTATTGTTCAATTTCCCCAATCAAAGGTGTGGAATTTAGTTCTAGGTAAGGAGTCTAAATGGTTTTCATGGCTTCTAACATGTATGGTTAGAGTTAAACTTGCACATATCACTCGCTTGGGGTCTTCCATTTGTTCATACTCGAAAATATTTTGGTACCGTAGTGATCCAATCAATGAGTTCTTCATGACACAAACTACCTAAATAACTGGGGGTGTCCACTATCAGCTTACCTCCCATCCTGGCAATAGCCCTAATGAACCTATCCTCAGGTTCCTCCATCACATCTTCCACTTGAGGCTCTGTATTTATTCTTTTGCTTTGCCTTCACTAGTGTCTAGAGCAACTCCTCGCCACCGAGTAGTCTCCATAGCCTCCAACTATGCTTGTATTCTTCTTAACATCACTACAAAGCCTACAATCTTGATGCTCTCTTCACCCTTAATGGCAAGTAGCATGTGTGTCATCTCTATTTCCTTCAACAATAACAATAATGATAACAACGCCTTCTATGCAACACTCCCTCGTTGGAAGGTGCCTTCAATGTTGAAAATGGGTTCTCAACTCCCTTGCAAGTCACAACCCTCTAATACCAAATGATGTAGTCGCAGTTAGGGAGTTGAGTTAACAACCACCTTATACCATACAACATAGACCTTCACATGCACAACCAATCTCTACATAGAATTGGACACCACAAAATCTCTTTTATTGATTTCAAGACTCGTTGCAATGCTTGCAAACCAAATCACTTATAATCCTATTACAATCTTCAAACTTCACAAGGATTACAATATTCACCCTCAATGGGACGTGACTCTCTTACAAACTTCTATAGGGATTGGTGCATGCCCTAGCATCCCCTTGCTAACTCAAATTTTCCTTCCAAAAGAGCAATTTCGGACTTCTTGTTACGAGACAAAATATTCCCTAGCTTTGTCTATTAGCATAGGTGAACTCCACAATTGTAAGTTAGCTAACCTAGCTAAACTCTTCTAGTTAACTCTTGCTAACATATTCTAGCTTCGAGCTAGTCCCTATTTCCTTTTTAACTACTCGAGCTTTCTTCCATCTAACCTCCTTTGAAAGGAAATCCCTCCTTTTACCAAAACACCTCAATTGAGACATGGCAACTCTCTTTCAAGAAGCTTCACCTACTCCTCAATGATGTTCAGGTGGACATGGTCGTTATCTTCCGGCCTTTAGGTGACGCGTAACATGTCTTTGGACACCTCTTAGCCATGCACAACAACAATTTTGTAATCACACACCTTGCAAAAGTTTGTGCAGTGTTGGTTGGATTTTATGTCACTAAATATGCCCAATGGAAGGACATAAAACCCTGCAACAATTAGGAAAAGTCACATATTGACATGGTGGGTTTCGTCTCGTGTTTGAGAGGGCAGTTCCCTCATATGATGGGGGTTTTTGTATTTTGGTGCTTTTAACCAAAAATCACAAAAGGGCAACAAAATTTGAAAAGGAAAAGAAAGAAATGGATGAAGAAAATAGAAGAATGATGAAGCAGCAAACTAATAGAACCTCTCTATCTGGCACGAACGGCAAAATACAATAATAAATGCATAACTATAAAGCACAAAGTCTTTATTACCTCCGAAATGCGTAGATATGGCACAAAGTCCACGTACCTTGACAAACAACAGTCTGAATACCAGAGCATCAAACACACTACAAAGGGGTAGCAACATCAATGATATCATCCAATCATAAACAGAATGGAATATTTTACAATTGAGGGACGCTAGTGCAGCAGTGAAGAAAGCATTGTATTCATGAGAGCAGGAAGAAAAATGATGTATACAAAGTTACATTTATGTTCTCCAACATAGGAGCAGATAGAGAGAGTACAAAAGTCCCTAACAATTACAAAATAAAGCATTAAAAATAGGCACTTGCTTTGAGAAGTAGTTATAAAACTGCTTTTAGCCTAACCTACTCCTAACCTCAAGTTGATTCAACTTGGGTTTTACATAATAGTTTGCAAAATTATTTAATTAATTTGATGAAAAAATTAATTAAATACATTTTACATTTTAAACAAGAGTAAACTGTTTGGACACTTTAGATCTTTCGTCTAGGACATTTTTAATGTCTTATTCGTGTATTACACTCCATGTGTTGTGGATTATGACTGAATCCTCTACTTATAAGAGTGATACAAACTTCTCCAGATTGCTTATGAGAAGATCCATTTCTATTAATCTCGAGCATTGGTATGCTCCCTTTGTCAGAATCATCATCAGTTTCTGAGACCTCGCTTCCAAGCAATTCTTTAACTGCAATTTGCATGTTATGTCTGTAGAGAGGATAGTGCTCATAAGTTCTCCATCAATTTCCACAAGAGTCCCATTTTTACTTGGGACTCCAATAACATCTCTCCCTGATTTCTCTAGTATTTCCACACTACCAGCGCTTGCCAAACTCAACTACAATGTTGCAAAGCTCAATTATAAGCTTCTGTGTCATCAAAGGAATGTCAGATATCCTAAATACATTCTTCAATGTATTTCAACTACTTCTAAATCGGAAGAGATATACTGATGCATAGGAAATAAATTTGGGGTAATTAATACATAGAACTCCTTAGTCATTTTAACAACTATCTTCTTACAATGTCCCTTAGGTAAGCTTTTCAAAGATAAGATCATCAGGATTTACACATTTAAGCATCAAGAACCTTGTCAGATTCTGTCACAGGAAGATGAGGAGACGGAAAGTTTCCCCACCCTGTGTTGATAACCATGTGACCAGACTTAGGGAGAAGACCTTTTTCATAAATTTTGCTAGTTCTAGAGCAAATATAATCAAACAGCTCCTTTTCAGTGTCGACCATCAAATTTAGCAGAAGAGTAATTTCTGCAAATTCTTGATCAACAACTCGTCCTTCCAATAATATCTTCTATATTTTTCAAAGAGACTACATTTTCGAGTTTCCTCTCCTTCACCCATTTGAATGCATTTTTCCTAATATAGAAGAATTGTTTATCATCAACATTCATTTTACCAACATATCTCCATCTGCATCTGATCTGTTGTCACATATGTATGATTCAATTCTTTGTTCCTGCTGAGTATGATCTGTTTATAGAGTTGGAGGGCCTCCATGGCATGCCCGTATTGTGCATATCCTGAAATCATAATATTCCATGAAACCACACTTCTATTTATTTATCTGCATGAGCAAGCCCATTATGCAAAACTCTTCAACGCAGTCCTCAATATTACCTAGCCGACCTTCATCATATAAAATGCTTCCTGTGGAGATATAATATAAGAAAAAAATTAAATGTTCCATCTACATTTGTCAAGTCTGACACACCATGGCGGAAAGAGACAGATTTAGCTGTTCCAAAACTTCTTGATCGGGCCAACGGGGAAATCAAGTAACTTAGGAACGTTCCCTATGTTCCTTAAAAGAGTGACTTTGCCGATGAGGAACAGCTGGGTTGGCCACCGATGGAGTAGCAGGAACTTAAGTTCGTAATTCGGGGATTCGGAGAAGACAAGGAACACAAGAAAAGTTCCCAAGTTCCTTAAAAGAGCGACTTCACCAATTTAATCTTTCAATTTTACCTTATCAGCTTTATCGCTTATATGGAGAATTCAAGGAACAATGGAAGCATTCTATGTTTCCGTCTATTTTCCGATGGCACGACCAGCATCATTATAAATCACAAAGACTCGCCTAGTCGGTCGTTGAAGATGTTCCCAGCACTCCATATGCAGCTGCATCGGCTTTTCACGACCCACTAGGAATAATGCAACTATTATGTAGTTCATTTTCCTTCTTGATAAGCCAAAAGGTGAAATGCCCAGTCTCTTTTATTATACCACATGTATGTATGACTCAAGTGCTTATTTTACTACCAAATAAAAATAAGAATTTTCCCTTCTCCTCATGGTGAACTAGGAATGCACTATTTAAGATGGTTTAAATCAATGCATCTTCGGCTTTGTCAGATTCCGGTAGAACAAGAGGCACAATAGAACTGATAACCTTGAATTACTTAAGGTTGTACAAGTTGGCACTACATATATTTAAAAACAATTGTGTCAGACAAGCCAATTCAGGACACGTGTAAGACCTTATGAACTAGGGGAAACAAAGACCATTGGGAAGATGACGAGGAGAAGCGAGAAAAAGATGTTTGGACTAAAACTAGACTGATGAGAATGATGATGAGATGCTTATGACGGAGTGAAATTCTGGAAGTTTCGAACAGCTTGATTTTTTCATGATAACACACAGTATTGCAAATGTGTAGCCCTGAAGATGTTAGTTGCACAGGTATGCAACATTCACAAGCAATATAGTATCGTAGATGTTCACAAGTGGTGTGTCATGCTACCCAATAGAACCCCTTCAACACCAATAGTTCAGTGCGGTACTGCAGGGAGATTGAAATTGCCAGATTTCCCACATAGCTACTTCGCAAAACCAGGGCATCACAAGGAACAAAAGTTTCATTCATTTATTAATTTTACTCCTATTGATTGATGCAGGATTCTGTGAACACAGATGATATTGCATTACAATGGGTAATTCTACACTTCTAGTTATCTAAGATAATGCTTTTAAACATGTTCGTATTTTTGGCACTAGCATTGGCTCTTCAGGTGTTCTTTTGCTAGGAGCACCAATTATTGACCTTTTGAATCTAATCGGCTAATCCCAAACTGCCACAGCCAAAGAGTACTGGAAACTTAAGTCAACCTTGTATAGGGTAACATTGTCAAAAATAACTTCCCTTGGTGCTGAACAACTCATATGTGCCTTAGGGTATTAGACTTTGCTTTCTCATTAACCAAACATTTTACAAGTTTTACTAGTTTTCCAGCAATAAGGTTAAGCTTGCATTAAATTTGACCCTTGAACATCATACATGTTTATTATGGGTACTATTTGTGTCTTAATGCATAAAAGAGCTATTGTTTGTAATTGTAAAACAAGCAATATACAAGTGAAAATGAAGCAATAAAAGTGGTAAAGAAAGAAAAAACACACGAACATTCTATATAGTAAGTACTTGTTTTAAGTTAATCCTCAACTTGCTAAATAAGGTACAGAGCCTTTAGAGGGAAGCACACAAGAGTAAGTAACATACTTCACTCTGTCAATAAGAACCACAACAAATATTCGGGAGAGACTTCCAGATGACAACATCCCTTCATCACCAGTTTCCACTGGATCGACTAAAACAGAGACAACCATTGAAGATGGTATTGTGCTGTTTCTCTGATATCCTCTGTCCTCATGAATTCTCTCTGTATGGTCTGTCAAGTTTCTTTCATTTTCTAACATTGAGTGGTGGGCTAGCAGGCGGTAATGGAACAGCATAAGAAACTCTTCTATTTTTCAAAATATTTACTGGACCTGATCTGCGAGCTTCATTCATCTTTGAACCTGAGGAATTGTTTCTTGAATGCTCCATAGAACCATTCGCAACATTTGAAGAAACACTCGCACAAATCTCGAATTTCTGTTTGTTACAGGTGAATTAAAAGATGCATCAAACTGAAATACTTCTGTACACATGCCTGAGCTCATGACCGGTCCTACACAGACGAGAAAAAATATGGCATCAGCCAATTTAAATGAATACAAATAAAATTTTATAAGCCACGTCCAGAGTAGTAAAGAAAACCATACAACTTTTAATAACAAATAGAAATAGAAATAAACATATTAGATTCAACATTTAACAGCTTCCTACAAGGCATGCAAACATTATCAATCTGCATATTCTATTATGGTACAACCATCTATGAAAACTTACATTATATATATTTTCTTGTATTTCCTTAGTGATTAGAATGCAGATTTTGTTTGTCGTGATCAGAAATAGAATGATATGACAATGAAAACGGAATAATTCCAAGTCCAGTCATACCGTCACCCATTTTTCAATAATTTTGTAGTTCGTCTCAATTTGCATAGACAAGTCAGTGTGTACCATAGCATTTAATACTATGTTACCAGGGTTCGCCCCCACCCTCACGTACCCCCTGGATACGTACCTAGTACGAATACATTCCAGGTATGGTACTGATATGTCCCAGGTACGTTTTGACATACCCGAGACATACCCAGACATACCTGGGACGTATCAGTACTGTTGGGCAGTGGGGGGCTCTAAATTTATTTTATTTTATTTATTTTGACTCAAACAAACTTCAGTTTTATTGAGGACTCAACTAGGAGGGCATGGCAACCACAAGGAAACCTGGAGATTGTTTAAAATCCCTCTAGTTTATTGAAGAGAAAATATTCAAAGGATATCAAGAACGTTTGAGGTAATTATTTGGGATCATCGCAATTGGCCAAGGAAAGAAGCTATTCAATTAAATTTGGACATATATCTGAGCCTCCGTACAAGTTATTTATGAGATCAAGTCTCAGGTGATCTTCAATACTAATAGAAAAATTTGGAACCGCAAATTGCATAGCTTAAAGTTTCAAAGAGCATCCTGTCCTAGAAACTATTAAGGCACAACATTGACTCCATGCATCCTTAAGGAGGATTAGAAGGTGATTTTGGATAATATGAATGCAAGAACCAACCATTGGACTGACCTCTTTAGTGAAAGGAACGATAACCAAATCGTATTCAAGCCAAGAACACGGATGTTAATCAAACACTACAATCAATAAGATAAAATCAATTTGCCGAATAACTTTACATAAAATCTTTGCAAACAAATGAGAAACAATATCATATATTATTATGAAACTCAATGCAATACATCGAGAATGGGCCTTGCTTAAATAGGCAAGGAATAACAATCTAAGAACTAGTCAAGGTCGTAGATCAAGCCATAAATCAAGAAAATAACTAGTCATCGAAGAACTAGTCAAGACCATAGATTTAGGAGAGAACTAGACATCAAGGATCTAATCAATACCATAAATCAAGGAAAGAACTATACCTAACTAGATAATATCTCTTAATATCTAAATAAAATAAAAAATATATCCACACACGTAAGTTGGTGAGGATAAATACAATAAAGGTAAATAAAGTACCTAGATGAACATAAGCTAAGGTAAATACCTACTCTAACATTTAGTTATCATTGGCGGTAAAGTCAGCCTAATTAAATAGGTCCTTCAAGAGCTCCCTATATACATCTTTTTTTATGGCTACCATTGCAACACAAAAATTAATCTCAAAAGAAATGGTTGAAACACAAAGGAATATAATATTTATATATAATAGACGATGTAAAATCTTAAGTATATTGAATGTTTTGAACATTGATCGTACTATATTTTTTAAGTTTTGTATTTCTTATGGACTAAAAAAATGAGTAAAATGAGTATATGAATAATATGTGTATATGTATATATATATATATATATATATATAATTTTTTTATATTTTTCACTATATATGTACGGACGTATCCAAGACATCATACCCAATGGCTTTTTAAAATTGATGTATCCGCGTATATCGAACCCGTACGCGTATCCTCGCAACATAAATTTAATATCAAAGAACAAAGCATGTTAATTCTCCCTAACAATCTCAATCCTTGAGCCATAAGTACATGTTGAATCCATCTCGGTAGTAGATGGTAAAATCGCAATAACTATCCCGAAATCCAGAATGGGATGCAAAGAACATCAACCCGCTTGACACAATTAAACCTTTGATTGCGCAAATGGCAGGATACCAACTTATTTTCTCTTTGTACATCTTCTTGATCATCATGCGCAAAACACCATAAAAAGGTTTAACTTTGAAGGCGAACAAATGCACAAAGGTGTTGTCCACTTATAGGTGAAATACCCTGCATAAATTGAACAAGAAAAAAAAGAATATTGTATGTACATTTCATGGTTTTATTATAAACATGCGACCTTCTAAAATTATGAATCTCTATTGACCCCTATATTTCCTAATGACATCAAGTGTTTAAGTAAATTCATCATATGCATATTCACGAGTACAGACATCTTAAATACATCTATCTGAAAAATGCCAAGAGATATCAACCTTGAGCCACCTATCTTGGATTTCAAATGCAACTTTTATTGAACTCCATTACATTCTCTACAAATATCCGGTAGACTAGTGACAGATAAACCTCAATCTAGCGGCACCACTCTTTTAGACTCGAAAAATTCTTTTCTAGAAAAAAAAAGGCCTCTCCAAACTTCACTTATTGACCAAGATATCACATTTTCGATCATCTTCTCAAGAAGAAAAAACTTCCAAAAGGCAATCAAATGGACGTCAAATTTAAGATATAAAATTTGCCATGATGGTCAAATGGACATCAAATTTAAGGTGGTCTCTTAATTGTTAACATCTCGAAGACATTGCGAGTGCACCACCACCACCCCAAGCTGCTATCAGAGGGACACCTCTTGGCGTAATTATGGTCCAATACTCGAGACAACAAAGACCTAGTCCTAAGTACTCTAACCCCTACTAGTCTATGTGCAGAGATGTACGAATATCCAATATGAATATTGATTATCAAAATGCCTAGTAGAGTGAAATATCCCTTGCGGGATACCACTTGAAAATGCACAGAATATATGAAAATTGCAGCAAAGTAAAATTTCTGATTTTTACAAAAAATGAGCAATTAAGGCAACGAATGGTATTTAATTGATATCTCACAAAATACTTGCCCAAAGTGCATGAAATTTTGAGGGAAACTTGCAATAATAATAATAAACACTAGAAAAATATTTTTGGAATTTTTGGAATAATATATTGCTGCCAGAAAATTATAGAATACCCTAGGCAGCTAGGAAACTTCAAAAATTCATATCTCCTCAAATATGCATGGAAAAATTATGAAACTTGGGAAATAACATCTATTAATATTGAGAATGAAAACCCAACCTCCAGATCTGAAAAATGACACATGGAAGCCCTTAAAAACACTGCTGCAAATTTGGAACTGAGTAGATAAAACCCTAGAAAATAGATAAAAATATGAATTTCTAGAAATAACATCTACCAATGATATAGAAGAGATCCCAACCTCTAGATCTAGAAACAACACACTAAAACCCTCCCAAAAATCGTTGAAAGATCCCAAGGTGGATCGCTCCCCTTGGGAAGAGACCCAAAACCCTCGAAAGTGTCTCCAAATATGGCGCCAAAATCTGCTCTAATTGCCGCCACAAAACAGATTTGAAAACCCTTGATTTTTCTCCACAAAAAGCCCCAAAAATCTTCCAAAATCCTTATCTGAAAATTCTGCAATTAATCTCTGAAAATCAGCTCCAAAATGACAAGCTAGGGTGGATCTTTCACCACCAAAGAATGCCCTACTAGCTAGGAATGGATCTCTCACCACCGAAGCTAGGGATCTTGTGGGATCTTACTCCACAAGCTAGATGATAGCAATCAGCAGTTGCTCAATGAAAATCATAAGTGTGCATGCAAGAATGAGCTCTATCACTCCCCCAAACCTCCTTTTATAACTTTTCATTACCTTTTTCCAAGTTGGGAGCTCCATGTGGGACTAAAAGTGACTTAAGTGACCCCAACAAAGAAATAGAATAATAAAGTACTATAAGTCACCCCAACGAAGAAATAGAATAATAAAGTACTATGAGTCCCCCCTCAATGACAAAATATAACAATTATTACCACCAAGTCGCCCAACTTAATGTCAACGACAAAATATAACAAAAAAGCAACGTGGTAATAAGTCATCTATACCCAATAGCCTCTAGAGTCTTTAGCCCCTTGGGTATGACCAAGGCTAAGACTAAAATTTGGCCCTTAGGCTCTCGGCGAAGGAAAGGGGACATTACATAGAGCTCAACTCCAAGCATGGTTCAAAAGTTCAGAATTTCTGTCTTTGCACAGAATCTTGGGGAACGGTAAGTCAAACTATGTTATAGGATATATTGATTAGATGTACCCCAGACATAGCCTGAATATGAAACAACATTGGCTATCGCTGTAAACATATTGGATATGGCTAGTACACAATTTGAAGCATATCACACAAAAATTAAAATAGCAAAAATTCAATAAAGACAAAATAAAACACACAGAGCTGCCCATTGTAAAGACAAGGCAAAACACTTCCCTTCATAGTAAAAACATTTTTGTATATGACTGCATGAATGTTTTGATTTCCATTTCAAGTCCTTTACATTTTTACTTCTCTTCTTGCATATACCACTTACATTTGATCTCATATTTAAAGGGTTCTTCAGAACATCAAGTGTTTTCAATTTTCTATGTTTAAAGGGTTTCTTTGTGCACGTATACTTTTTTTATGTTTAGTATATATCTTGAATCCCAAATAGAGCGTATTCGAGGTTTTCTACATCTGCCATTTCCAAACTAACCTGTTGTTGTGTGTATATATATATACACAACTTAGATGACAACTCAATTTCTCCATCTTTTACCTTTTCTTGAATGAGGTATTGATTTGTCCCAAGTACTTTCTTCTTGCACGATAACAGCCTGGTTGCCACAAAGTAGTAGTGTAGCCTCCAAACATGGCATATACATATAAGTTTATAACAAAGAAATCTCCTCAACCATGTTGGTTCACATGTCTGACCAACTATATTTTACTTTTACTGATCCATAAAACCACACCTTGTCCCAGACTTGAGGCAGAGTTGTAAAATTGCAACCACATATCAACAAGAATTCTTCTCAACCATGTTGCTTCACATATTGCACGGTGCACCAAGTACTCTCTGTATTCTGCCTATGTAGAAAACATAGCAACAATAGGTTGTATTTTATTATTCCATAAAACTGCAGCTAACTTCATCCCACCTAGTAGTTTCTCTATCATCGGCAAATTTACCTGGTAATGGTTAGGAAAAGCAGCTTGGAATTAGTTAGAAGAGGACGACATCCAATATTCAGCATATATGCTATACACAGGACCTGGTAATGGTTAGGAAAAGTAGGCATCAAAAGAACAATCTGTAAAATTTCTAATTCGTTAATTTGGACTTCTATTGGGCTGACACCAGGGACTAGCTCGTCCCCCTTCCACATCCAGCACTAGTCCAATTTGTACCTGTCATTAATTTGGACTAGGACAAATGTCATGATAAATATCAATTATTAAATCAAAATGAGTATTCACTATCAGTGTTCTTCATCAAGAGCATCAAGACCAACATCGTCATCAAAAAAACAGGCAGAACCTGTGGATTTGCCCCATGTTCACCTCAGGTTTTTCTGACCATACCCTGGACCAATCTACAGGTGAATCACACCTGGAATTGTACCAGGTACGAATTGGACTAGTAACAGGTGTGGGAGGTTGGAAGAATCAGTAACGTAGATATATATCATTGATTATTCTCGTGAATGTCTCCAGAGCATCAATAAGAACAAGCCACTCATAGGTACCATATTTTGTTCTGAAGGCAATTCTCTGAACATATGAAGGTTCCATAGGTATGGTTGGTGTATGGGCCTTTTCTATGACACATGCTCATTAGACAAGGTTTTTGTCATTTCCTATGTTATTTTTCTTAATTATTCTTAATTATTATTCAAACGTAGATAATTCTATGAATATCCACATCTTTATAGGCCGTGGTCATTCTTTAGATAGACTTGAGTTGGTCCTAGTTGAGTCCAAACTAGGCTTTACTCAAATGTTTGAATGGATTCCTTCCGAGTTGAGTTTAACTAGGTGAATATTACTATTTTGAAAGTAAATTGTCTTTTACACTAAGTTTCGCCTCTATATTCATGTTATAACTCTAGACCGCACGGATACGGCATGCGGTACAGGGTATGCCGATACGGCAAATTTTTAAAAATCTTGGGTACGGTACGTTTTATATATATATATATATATATAAAAGTATTTGCATACTTATTGAAATTTAATTCTCATACATTGCATACTTATTGAAATTTATTATTTCTCTATCACAGTTATTTATCTTAGTGACTGTGATAAGATTCAAGGAGTTTTGATTGTTCATGGTGACCTTCCTTGATCCACTCAGCACGATAGTATTGTCTGACATATTTCCCGAAACATCATAACTAAGCAGGAAAAATATGGATCCAAGCTGGCAGGTGGGACGATTAGTCCGAGCACGGGAGAATACTCGCCGAGTTTTGGAAAGCTATCCAGTATTTTTAATTACTAATCTGTCTACAGGCGATCAAAGCTCATGATTCTTTCAGAAGATTGCAAGAAGTTGCTTGGTCCAAAAAGGTGCAAAAATGGATTTTATGAAAATAAGAAAAATATTGCCATCAATGCGTAGAGCTCGAGAAAATATACACTTTTAGAGAAAATGGCACCTGAAACGGAGTCACAGAATGAAAGTTATGGCACATGCAAGTTTTTGCTGCTACATCTTCCCGGACCCTTTCCAAAAATGGCAAAAAAATTCTATGCTTGTGATTTTTTCACCAAAAATCCAAAAAAGGAAAGAAACGCTGTCTTTGGCAAGTTTTTTTTGGACGGGTACGGCTGGAAACGTACCCATAGGGACAGGGTACAGTCTGGGTACTGTTTTGCCATACCCAGACCGTACCCTGTCCCTGTGGGTACGTTTCCAGCCGTACCCACAGCATACCGTACCCGTACCAGTACCGTTTCCAAGCTGGTACGGGGACCCCCAGGGCGTTTCCATGCAGTCTAGTTATAACTAGCATACATATCTTAAATACAGCTATCTAAAATACGCCTAGAAATATCAATCTTAAGGCACCATTCTAACCTATGTGACAAATCCAGTATAGGTGCCTTGAGATTGATATCTCTTGGCATATTTTAGATGTTGTATTTGACATATCTATGCTAGTTCATAAAATAGAGTGAAACATACAGAAGTTCACATAAATACAAAGATCAGTAATAAAGTAGCGAAAAAGGCAAATGTGCAAATGCGACGAACAGTCATGCTGGTATCACCCAAATAACTCAAAAAATAAGATCGTTTCACCTTCGTTTTCTAGCTATGATGATGCGCTCAGAGCTTATCAACAAAAACGAATTGATTTAGACAGTCCTTTATGGCTCCGTTGGGGAGATCCAATAGTTAATATTCAGAGCACGAGGTATATGAATAAATATATTCAAGAAAATCTGAACTATGGTTTCTACCTGCTGGTTTATACCTGTTATTTATACCTCGTGACTAGGCTTCCAATAATTTAATAATTTGGATTTAATAATTTGGAAGCAGTACGATTAGAAATCGAGGATATCTCCTCCTTTTTATGCTTACTCTTACTGAAGAATGAGAAAGTATCTCATTTCTCCACGCTAGGGAAAGAAAATTTGTTCAGATCTGTATTGCCATGGAGATTGCCTTTTGACTGCTAATTATTATGCGGAGCTCTGTATTTGAACGCAGCTACAAATGCTTATAAATATTTATAAAAACATTTTAAAAACTCGCATATATAGGTAAATGCCAAACCTTTGACCTCTCTGCTCTTCACTACTGTCTGCTTTTCGCTCCTATCTGTGCTTCTTTTTGTTATTGTTGTTTGTATTCAGATTTTCTTTTGTTGTTTGCTGTCTTAAATATATATATTATATATACATACATGATGATACATCCATGCATACATACATACATACATATATATATATATATGGATGTATGTATGCGTATATAATTTTTATTTTCAAACAATGTGTTTGCTGCTTACCTTAAAATTAAAATAAAAGTAGTTTATTTTGTATTTGTCGACGATAAAAGTGAACAACTCATGCCATTACACTACGGTTACCACGGTAGTGAACGCCTCTCGGTTTAAATAGAGGATGGTATTGACCCATAATTCAGGTCAGCATAGCAATAAAATCATTGTTTCTATATTTGTGTCAAAACTCTGCCAAACAAATGCTATGAATTTGTGACTGTAGACAAATTGTGATCAAGGTTGATCATGGGAAGTCTAATGAGTTGATATTAGATTTCAACATGGTATCAAACTCAAAGCAATACCCATATGCCCTCCTCCTTGGTCCTTCATTTTGTCTATTATGTTGCACAGCTTTAGCCACACTAGCAAGAAGGAAATTTTTAGATTTAGCATTTTAGAGAGTTTTGGGTCAAATTTGACTACACCACTTGTGTCCAGAGGGGTAGAAAACATACAAATTGCCTTCCATTTCACTTAGATCAAACATCGAACACTTGAGAAAATGTTGTTTAGAAGGTTCTTTATAGACCTACAAAGGCCTTCTTAATAGAAAAATAGTTTTAAATATATTTTTTTTTTGACAAAACTATGTTTTTACAAAAATAGTTTTGGGTCAAATTTGACTAAACCACTATGTCCGAGGGGTAGAAAACATACAACTTGCCTTCCATTTCACTTAGATCAAACATCGAACACTTGAGAAAATGTTGTTTAGAAGGTTCTTTATAGACCTACAAAGGCCTTCTTAATAGAAAAATAGTTTTAAATATATATATTTTTACAAATCACCAAGGTCGGAGCCTAGTTTGCTGTATTTTTGGTGGAGGCATTAAGCCTAAACTCGGGCACAAGTGACCTCATGATGGTCAACCCTGATCTTCAACGCCGAATCTCCACCAGCTACCCCACAACTGCTCCACCCAACATCACATACCTACTCTTTAACTGGCAGCCCACTTCCACAACCACAGATGTGTTTGCTCCTTTCAACATGCGCCATTCATCAAGACCTATTGCAAGTTCCACATTGCACTTGTAGCCAATAGCCATCCTTCCAAAGTCTCCCTTGATCCTAACTTTACTATCTTAGAAGCCGACCCTGTTGCAACAACCTGGCCATGCTGGCTCCCACTGTTCCTTATGTTGTTGTCCGTCACGACCCCTAGGTTCCCCACTTTCCCAAGTCGGCTGCTCAAAACACGTTTCCAAGCTCCCATGTTCCCTGAGTGCAAACCCAACCCAACACTCCTAGCCATGGTTTCTGATTTTTACATGGCTAGTTAACAGTACCTTATTTTGAGTCGTACTCGTGTGTAAACATAGTTACCAATGAGATCTCGTGGAAATGGGTGCCTTCTTAAGGGCGTGGGCCTTGAGAGGCCCCAGGTTCGAATCTCAAACACAAATATTGTTAATAAACCATCTGATCAAGTTCAAAATCAGAGGGTGGGGGATTTGATAAGAGGTCAGACCCCCAAGAAAACAGAACTATTTTTATTGCGTAATCAACATTTTTGCAATATCTTTCCATTGCAACTCTTGCAACTACTTCAGAATGTATCAATTATTTTGTGTTATAAAGGCCTCATTTCCCAGAGTTTGTTTCATGGGCACATATACAAGAGTGGCTATGCCGTCTTGGGCATATCAATGTAATTAATCCCTTCCATACATTAATACGATGATAGATTTGGGCATTATTGTAATATGGCATATGTTTTGTTGGTGTTCTTCCCCATTGTTTTCTATGCTCTTTATAAACATGTTTATGTTGGTAGTTGAAACTTTTATGTGAGATTGATTTTGTTCCACAACAATTTCCTGTTAAAGCAATTCAAAGGAATTTTTAAACTGAGTTGTGTGTCAAATTTGAACCTTTTGTCCCCCCTCTTGCCTTCAACATATTTCGTCACTTATCTCTTGCTCCTTTGTATGGCAATGTTTGGTGTTGCATCTTTTGCACCTTGTTTGTGCAAGTGTTATGGAGAACTTGTCTAGCTATTGGATCTTCTCAATTGCTTGCAACATCCATGCTTGATTTGGCATCTATGTCGGATCACTTCATCTTCAACATCAACAATAGTCGAAGAATTTCAGTTGGATGTGATAGCTCGCTTTACCTAGCATCTTCCTCTCATCACTTCCGCTTTGACCTATGTTACCACCCCGCCTCCCGTACCCCTAAATATGTACCCGATACGGATACATCCCAAGTCACAAGATCTTGATACATCCCGAGATACGTCTTGGGTACATTTTGACGTACTCCGCAAGGTTGGGCACTGCGGGGCTCTAAACAGGTTTTTAGTTTGTTTTGACTCAAACAAACTTCAATTTTATAGAGGACTAGACTAGGAGGGCATGGCAACCACAAGGAAACCTAGAGATTCTTTAAAATCCCTCCATTTTATTGAAGAGAAAATATTCAAAAGATATCAAGAATGTTTGAGGTAATTATTTTGGATCATCGCAATTGTCCAAGGAAGAAGCTATTCATAGAAATTTGGACATATATCCGAGCCTCGGTACAAGTTATTTATGAGATCAAATCTCAAGTGATCTTCAATACTAATAGAAAAATTTGGTACCACAAATTGCATACCATAAAGTTTCAAAGAGCATCCTTTCCCGTAAACTATCAAGGCACAACATTGACTCCTTCCCGCATCCTTAAGGAGGATCAAGAGGTGATTTTGGATAAAATAAATGCAAGAACCAACCATTGGATTGACCTCTTAGTTATCATTAGTTAGAGTCATCATTAAATAGGTCCTTTAGAGTCATATCTCTTTAAATCGCAGGTCCTTTCGTATATTTTATCATTGTTAGAGTCAATCTCATATACATCTTATACATCTTTTACGGCCACCATCGCAACACAAAAATTAATCTCAAAGGAAATGGATGAAACACAAAGGAATACAATATTCGTATATCATAGAAAATGTAAAAGCTTAAGTATATTGAATGTTTTGAAGATTGATCGTACAATATTTTTCAAGTTTTCTATTTCTTATGGATTAAAAAATGAGTAAATGTATAATAAATAAATAAATATATATATATATATATATATATGTACTAACGTATCCAAGACGTATCATACCCAAGGGTTTTTTCAAATCGACGTATCTCATGCGTATCGAATCCGCACCCATACCCGTATCCCGGCAACATAGGCTTCGACATCAACAATACCATGATTCCTTCTACATCAGCATTTGAGCCTTCCATCCTTCACCTCAATTCAAGGTGAAGGAAGTTGTCATCTAGGAGGGATAGTCTTCAACTCTTCCTCCTCTTGATTCCCCAAACTAATCTTTAGGGAGGAAGTTAAAGTATAAGCATATACATTAGACTTGGATTTGATTGCTTTTCCGAGCTCGCATTTTCATTATTTACTCAAATACTTATGTAAATGTGGATAATTCATTGAATTTTTATATCATTAATTGGCATAAATTCGGTCTCGGTAAGATTTAGTTAGTCTTAGTTCGCTTAAAATTCCCTTTGCATGCCTCATCCACTTAGTCTAGTTTGTTAAGTTTAACTAGGTGAATTTTGCTATTTTGGGAGATAACTAATTATGATTCCCAATCGCACCTTAGTTCCACCTTTATTTCCTTTTGGTTTTTGTGTCACGTGTCAAAATTGTCTTTTGTGTGAATCTAGGTGGAAGTTTATTTCGGAAGGATAAGCCTAAGATATCGACTAAGTTGCTTGTCAATTCCCACTTGTACTTGATGATAGCCCAACAATTAAATCAATTTTCTCAAAATATTTGACCCCTTTTAACAGTCTCCGAGATCATTATCTAATGCAAGGTGCATACCAATTTTTGATGATCTATCTTGTTCAATGTTGTAATTTGTGCTAAACTCAATTCATTTTGTACTTTCTTGGGCACAATTTGGGTTGGAGAACTATAAAGAGAAGTGTTAGGATGGATCTACCCATCTTCAAAAGCTTTTGTAACTTCTTTATCTTTGCACTCTCAATAGAAGTGGTAAAATAGTGAAAAACTTGGAACCAAATAATGTTGTGTTGGATGGATCTAAGAAATCAATCCACGAGTTTCTTGAAAAACATCGGAATATTCAATCAATACCGCAAAAGGCAGCCTCCTGAATTATCTCCTTTTGCTTGATATTAGATTGTTTGATAGTTTATCATCCTTTGAATTTAATCATACTATTGACAACCAAGGAGTAACTCGGAACATTCAAGAGGGAGTGACATCACATTCAACTATACCCTCAAAGAGTCCAATCACAACAATTACTTCACATCGCCTTTTACCAAAGTGTAATATCCCAACTACTTTGACCCAACTCGAGTAATAGGGAGTTGGATGGCTTGAAGGAATTGTATATGTGAAACTAGCTTATAAGATGCAAAAAAATTGACCGGAATTATCAATGATAATATATGTCAAGCAATCCTTTTCCTTGCAATTTCGGGTAAAGAGTGCTTCCTTCAATCTTGCTTAGTAGCCTTTAATTGTCAAAATGAGTTGTGGATTTGGAGCAATTGGATTGCCAGCCGTAATCTTAGCATCTTTTGGTTCAAGTTGTTTATCCGTAACCACTTAGACACTACCTTGGCGCGAAAAGCTCTAAATTCTTCGAGAGGAATGGTCGGGCTTCTTATGATAATTAAATACTTCTTCTTTCCTTCACCAACAAAGAAAGATGGCAGGCATGAAACCTTCAACCATCAATTAGAGATGAACAAAGACTTGAAGTTTTAAGGGTTTGCAGAAGAAGCATAGCAAGTGCTAGAATTTGGACTGTTCTTTGCAAACTTAAAACGAAGTTTACTTTCAGTAAATATGGCTATTTTATATGCTCTTTCCAAAGAATCCACTTCCAACAATGACCTTAAGTACCTCTTGCTTGCATTGAATTTTTGCTTCACCAGAAGCTTGTTGAATGGTTTAATGTATTAGTCGCTTGATAGATCTAGAATTTGCTTTAGTTGAAGCCATCATACCAACAGATTCCTCTAACACCGAATAGGGAAGAACATCTTAGTCGTGGACCTTGGAATCTGACCCATTAAATGATCTAATTTTCTTCGATATTGATGAATATTCAGATGATTACAGCACCCACCTACAACGGCTTCTTCTATAAGGGCATCGAAGGTCGGCATCTTGTTTGTATGCCTCAAGACTGCACAACCAAGAATCAAGCTTTTCACCATTTAAGTTGTCATCAAACTCAGGGATCTTGACCTTTGACTACAACTAAAAATTTATCTATGGTAAAAGGTTTGCTAGTGGTTGATTTTGTAGGAGCATTTTCTGGAATGAATTCCTAATTTCTTTCATGACCTTCACGTGGTTTTCAACACTAGCAGCCAAAGTTCGTCAAGAGCATGTTTATTGCACTACCAAGAGTTGTTCAGGGATGCTACAAAAATGAGGGAGGTAGCAGGTAAGGCCATATTGCATTGCAAAGCTAATATTTAGTAAGAGATTGTGAAACTGATTTCATGAAAATAACCAATGCTGAAGTAACTCCCCAAATCTAACAGTTGTTGGAAAAAGTGGGGTAAGATAGAGAAGCGCTTGAGGAGACTAGATCTAGGGCCTTGATTGTAAGAAGTGTAAGAGTGTTAGATCTAGTAAGGGTAAAAGACAAACGCCCTGGCAGTGACTAAATCTAAGGGCCATAATCGCTAGGCTCTGATACCAAATGATATGAACAATTACAGCAATTAAAGTAACTCAAAGAGATTTCTGCAATTGTACATACTGTACACTCATTTGTATTGTGTACTTGTTATAAAGAGTACAAAGGAAGGTGTACAAAAAAGCTTCTAGAGTAAAATAAGATGTACATAGAGAAGTGTACAATATTTAACAATATACAATTGCCCCATGTCACAGTCTCAAATTTTAATAAAATACGATAGCCCATGTGACCATGTTTTATCAATTCATGATGTGCATTAAAGCTTCTAGGAAGAGGAAGTTTCTAAAAGAAGATGGTGCAGAAGGAAGCTTGTAGTTGAAGGATGATGTACATAGAAAAGTATGCAATAAATAAAAGTATACGATATCCCATGTGACTGTCTCGTCATTCAATAAAATACAACAGCCCATATGACCATGCTTGACACATACATGATGTTATTGTTTATCATTAGACCCAAAACATTTTATTTGAATTGATTAAAATTTTAATGTAAAAGGAAGATTAGATTGTCTTCTTCCCTTTCAAATCGAGGGTGTTCCTACATCAATATTTCAGTATATTTTGCAATATTGCAGCCATGTGCAATGAGAAAAACATTTTATGTTTAAAAATACAAATTAATTTGAAATAACTGCAAAAGGCCGCAAATAAAACAAGTCACTCCCATAGATTTGTGATTTTCTTGGTCGGCATGCAACCCCAAGGACTAGAGCACATCCACAGTGTACACCAGCAGCACCAAGCAAACTGAAAATATGGAGAGATGAGATCCAATGGCAACACCTAAATAAATACTTCATCTATTCACTGACATAAACAGTGGTGCTAACTATATTTCAAATAATGAAATAATCTATTAAATGTGATCTCCAAAATCATAAAATATACACCTAAGAGTCCACACACTTGAAAAACCAAGTGGCACATATTCCACAAGAATCAAGATCAATGGTGCAGACCTCAGGAATTAAAAGACAAAACTTGGCAGCTCAAAAATTATTCAATTCAAATGGTCCATATCACCCTTGAAAAGAACGTGCAGCCAATCAGCAATGCTGAATTGGCTGAAAAGTGCAATCCACTTTTTCCAAAGAAATTCCAAGATGCTTGGGGAGGAAGAAGGCAACAAAACCAAAATCAAAACCCCAATACCACAACATAATATCGTACTATTTAAGCATGAAAGTTAGAAATGGTGATTGTTTAAACCGTTTGAGATTCAACTTTAGAATCTGAGAGAAACAGCTTCTTGGAAAAACTGTCATGTGTCAATACCACCTTGGCATTGGCATCAATATCCTCTGTTATTTTTGCCCCATTGTGTACCAAAATTGAGACCAATCTTGATACATCCTTCGGCACTAAAACCAACTCTTCGCCAGCAGTTGAACTTTTCTAACCTTCAGATACTTTAGAACTTTTCTAACCCTCCAATATTTTTAAACTTTTCTAACCCTCAGATAGTTTAGAACTTTCTAACCCTCAGATAGTTTAGAACTTTCTAACCCTCCGATATTTTTAAACTTCTCTAACCCTCAGATAATTGTATTTCAAATGATGAACTAACCTATTGAATATGAAGTCCGAAATCATAATATATACACCTAGTGACCTAAGAGTCCACACTTTTGAAAAACTAAGTAGCACAGATTCCACAAGAATCAAGTTCAATCGTGCATACCTCAGGAACTAAAAGACAGAACTAGGTAGTAATATTAAAAAAATTGGCAGCTTCAGTAAATGGAAGCTCAAAAACTATTCAAATTCAAAAGGTCTAATCACCCTTGAAAAGAATGTGCAGCCAATCAGCAATGCTGAATATGCTGAACAGTGCAATCCACCATCTTCCAAAGACAATCCAAGATGCTAGGGGAGAAAGAAGGCGATAAAACCAAAATCAAAACCCCATTACCCCCATAATATTGTACTTTTTAAGCTTGAAAGTTAGAAATGGTGATTGTTTAAACCATTTGATTTCAAATGGGTAGTTATACTTGAGATTCACCTATAAAATCCCTGAGAGACAGCATCTTGCAAAAATTGTCATGTGCCAAAACCAACTTGGCATTGGCATCACTGTCCTCTGTTGTTTTTGCCCCATTGCACACCAAAATTGAGACCAACCTCGGTACAGCCTTTGTTACTAAACCTGACTCTTCATCAACATATAGAAATTTATAAACCCTGATACTTTCTAGGCTTGACCCTTTACGGACTTGACATTCCATCTTCAGCAATTATCTGTTCCATAATCAGGTTGACTAGCTAGTAGGGAAGTTGACGTCCAACCATTGTACTTATGGAAATCAATTGCACACTTATATGCAGAAACCTTTTTTATCTAGACGTGCAACACTAATGCAGTGTGTTAACATTAAATGCACCTCTTTTATCTCGCCACTATTAAAATTTGGACATAGTTGCGACATCCAAACTTCAAGATACTCAAAATTCAAAGATTTTAAAGGACCATTGACATTATTGGAAATTCACTCAACAATCTTCCAAGTAGGAGTCATGAATGCAAACTTAATCATTTCAGCTTCAAGGACACTGCAACTTGGAACTTTTTGGAGCCAGGTGACAAATTTTAATTGACAATTGTTGGCAAACCTCTAAGTTCCAAAATAGAGTGGACTTAGTTGAGTTTCAACAAGACATACCAAGCAACTTTGAACTTTGTATGTCGTGTTGTCACTAAGTGACAAGAATTGTACAGTGAAATCAGAATCTACCAAGGTGCTAGATGAAAGAAGAGTGTATAAAATCCTCGGACTTAGTCAATTTTATGGAGTAGTACTCCACAGCTCAGAACTTTAAGGAACCATGTGACACATCTGTTAGCTGTCACTGATAACCGAATTTTCCAGGTTATTGATACTCAAAGAATAAGCGATTTATAGACTTTCCTCAAAAGCTAGGAAGATCAGGGCCATCAGATATAGAACATCTGTCAATCATCCCGTAATCTTGTGAGACACTAATGACTTAGTTCTTAGTCAAATTACATCATGCAGTCCAACGAGAGGCCACATCAAAACTAATTTGTGTTTGCTGCAGGCCCACCATGACCAGCACCTTGCATCAATCAAGAGATAACTCTTGCTATTCAATTTTTATTGTAACAACTTCTTTGTAATGAATTGAAGTGTGTTTCCTTACAATGTGTACAGTATATCTATTATTCCTTTTTTACCTGGTTGTGTCACTTTCAAGAAATGGTCTTCAAATTCATGATCTTAATGAAAACAAATTCATGCATTACCTGAAAGGACATATATGATGCCCATGCTTTACTCTTCCTTTGAGCATCTGCAGCTTCACTTGATCAGTCTGAATCAATTCAAGTGGTCGAGAAGTCTGGTTTTTCTCAGTTAATGCCCTCAATGAAAGCTACAACACACATTAAAGAAATGTTTGTACTAGTGAAGATATATTGAATATATCTATCTAAAATTCGCGAGATGTATCAAACTTGAGGCACATATCTTGAATTTGTCACATAGTTTCACCCATTGAAGGGTTCCACATTGATTGAAAACTCCAACACATTCTCCACGAATTTCCCAACAACTGGTAGCAGATGGCCTCAATCTACATTTAACTCAAATAAATCTTGCCTGCAAAAAAATGGGCCCCAAACTCCACTGTTTGCCCAAGATATCCCAATATTTCAATCACCTTCTCCGAGCAAGATGAAAAAATTCCCTGTTACAGTCAAATGGATGTCAAATTTATGGTCAGCCATTTTTATTGACATCTTAGAATATCACACTTGCTCCTCCCAGCCCCCTTGTCTATCATTGTAGCTACGACTCTCAGTATGATACATGCAGAACTCTGAATGTCTTTAAAAAACTGCTATATTGAATCTACCTTGCTTGAAATATGACGACTGAAAAGCCCGTATACAGGAAAGAACAACCACAAATCCCATATACAGGAAAGAGCATATACAAAGGCCTTCGGTTATATATAGAGGGCAGGGAAGGCCTTATACAGGAAAGGACAGTTACAGGAAAGAAAGCTCACCTCTCTTTTCAGTAAAGCGCCCACCTCTCTTTTCAAGAAAGCACCCACCTCTCTATCCATTACAGGAAAGGACGCCACCCCACTCACCTATAGCCTCTATATACACACACAATATATATAAGTAATTCGCCCAAAAACACTTCCTGCTTCAAAATTTTGAAATACATCAGATAACACATGCTATTATAATTTCCTGTTACTTTCCTTTCTAAAAGGAAGTGAAATACAGATTCAGTGACAGAGGCAGTTCACTGTTTGTTTGCCCTCAAAATGGAAGAATTGCTAATGCAATCTAGAATCATCAGTCCGTGACTCAATAGAGATACCCAGTACACCAGATGGCATCAAAATGGCAGAAAAGTTTCAAAACACTCAAATCAGTTTCGTGTCCTTTGTCAATTAAGAGACAACAAGATGACCTCCAACATCACACGTGGATCACTTGCACTTCCATGTAGCCTCTGCTGTGAGAACCGGTCTGCCAGATGGCCTCAAAATTTTCTTGCAAAAGAGTCACATGATTTAGAAACCACTTGACTAGCATCCATTGCCATTTAACACACAACACCTTCAACCTCAGACATTCACCCAAAAACACTTCCTGCTTCAAAATTTTGAAAAACATTGGATAACATGTGCTATTATGATTTCCCGTTACTTTCCTTTCTAAAGGAAGTGAAATATAGATTCACTGATAGAGGCACGTCACTGTTTGTTTACCCTCAAAATGAATCAATTTGTCGGAGATTTGCTAATGCAGTCTAGAATCATTGGTTGGTGACTCGATAGAGATAAGTATAACCAATACACCAGATGGCATCAAAAATGCCAAAAAAATGTTTCAAATTACTCAAACTAGTTACGTGTCCTTTTGTCAATTAAGAGACAACAAGGTGACCTCCAACATCACACATGGATGACTAGCTCTTCCATGCAGCCTTTGCTGTGAGAAGGGCTCTGCGAGACGGCATCAAAAATTTCTTGCAAAAGAGTTGCACGATTTAGAAACTACTTGATTAGCATCCATTGCCATTTAACACACAACACCTTCAACCTCAGACATGGATTACTTACTCACTTCTCCATTTATTTATATTTATTTGCTTCAAAAAAAATACAAAGAGGGTATGTAATTACAAACAACGGTATAATGAGAAAAAAATTAGAGTGCTACGCATCATCTGAGCTTCTTTGCATAGCCAGTGCCGAGTATCCATCCCTAATTACGAACTATACTAACAAAACTAATGATAGTACTGCCTACAGATGTGACTTACTTTTTTGGTAAAATAGAGTATGGTTAATACTTAGCCACCAAGTTGTCAGCTTATTCCAGCCTAAATTTAGATTCAGATAAAATGGTATAATGAGAACATTTTAAAAGGAACATTCCCTCATAGAGAAAAACATATACGCTAAAACATTACTTGGACAGATAAAAGTTCAACTTACACTCTCTAATGACCATAAAAATTTATTTCCATGTGGTTTGGTGATTGCCTTATTAATTCCTTGTAAATGATCTTCTATGAATGTGCTAAACAACATCAAAACCATTAGGTCATCGAGAAAAGCAGAAATATCATTGTATCATCAAAGAGTGGTCAAATCAAACAAAGAAAACCCAAAAAAGAAATAGAAGAGTCATTTGTCGATTGGGACGGCGAGGAATGAGAAAAGCAATAGAAGAGTCATTTATCACTTGGAATTGCAAGGAATGAGAAGGAACATTAAGACTAATCTCCGAATATATCAAAATTTAGTCTAGAACAAATACACAGGCACACAGAGGAAGGGTCAGTTGATACCTGCAAGGCCTTCTCGGAACCACTGCTGAAGTGATCCGTCCACAGTAGTTGGTTTCCTATCCTCTCTGTAATTATTTGCAGGATTAGAGGCCAAAGCTCTTTGATTTTCTGTGGCGCCTTCAAATATGTGACTTTGAATGTCTAAATTCCGGTCAGAGGCTCTAGCCGCAGCAAGAGCCCGGTGCCTTTCTGTTATGATGGCCAGACTATTCTTTTCAGATTCTCGTTGTGTGGAGACAATGTCTTCTTTGTTGGCTTTTAAAGCCTTCTCGCCAGCTAGAACTGCATGAATTATAAGATTCCCATCAATCTTCACAAGTTTTTCATTTCTTGGAACAAAAGAGCAGCCGCAAGAGGCTCGCTAACATTTTGAGGATATCTACAGTTGTCAATCTCTTCTTTAGCTCTCTCGAAGTTGTATTTGTTGTTATTCACATCCTTAATGTTAGTAACTGTTGAATTGTTTCCCTCCCAACTTGTAAACACTCTTCCTCCACCTGGGGATAGTTGGGTTATGTTAGCTCTGAATGTGCCTGTGCCTCCAACAAGGAAAATAATGAAGAAGAAGAAACCTAAAAACGCTACACTAGCCACTTTCTTGATCCTCTTGGATGGCTTCTCGTGGTCGTGGTCATGGTGATGACGGATCTTGGAAGTTGGCTGCTTTCGGGGCTTGGAAGAAGGAGGCGATGACTTAAGCCTAGGAATTGGAAGCAGAGGAACCCTAACCCCACCCCCGGCTACTGCTACAGCCGGAGGATAAGCCGGGTAAGGAAATGGAGGAGGCCAAGAGGGGTAACACGGCAAGGGGTTTGCACTGGGATTAAAAGCACCTAATTGCTGTTTTAGTTTCACATTCTCCGCACTTAGATAAGCAACAGTGTTATTCAACTCGGCAATGGTAGAATTGGCGGATTTTACCTTTTCCTCGAGCTCGTCGATATAATTCTTCTTCCTCTGTCTGGACAACTGAGCACTTTCCTATTTCTCATCAATCTGGCTTTTTTTTTCCTCGTCATCTTTGCCATCTGAATATGTTAGGTTATGGAAGTCGATTCTGGTAGTGGTGGAGGTGGCAGAGGAAGACGATGATGAAACGGGAGGAGCATTCTCCTCTTCCTTATCCTTCTCCTCCTCCTCCTCCTTGTCGGCAGAATCACTGCCGCTTCCTGTGAAGGATGGGGACTGAAAATGATCTTCGCCAAAGTCGAGGTCGAACTCGTTGTTAAGCAGAGAATCGAGCCAGGCAGGATCCGCTTCCCCTTCCACTGGAAAATCGAGGAGAATATTGTCGAGATCCAGATCCGAATCGGGAATGCTCGTCGCTTCCATTCCCAAACTCAAAGGTTTGTCCCGGTCAATAAGAGGGAAAGCTTCAAATATATACAGACAACACACGAAGTTTGTGGCATAAGGAAGCCGAGTTCTTTGGATTCCACGCACTTTCGTCGAATTTACGCCCGGCTTCGTATAAGTAAAGGGTTAACGGTACAAAGTGGTGTAATTTGCATATACCATACTAACTATATCTTTAATTATAGCTTTTATTTATTTATTTTTAACTAGCAATTGTTCTAGAAGTGCGCAATGGGTATGGAGATGGGCATTTGTCTTGGGAAGGGTTCTCTCTACTTCTAATGTTCGCCAATAGGAGTGGGATATGAGTATGGTGACAATATTGTTAACTAGCAATTGTACATGAGTTACAAATTATGTTGGAGAGGAGTTTAAGTTTCACTGTACAATATGGTTTGGATGTAAAATAAAAGTGACTTTTATTGGAGTAGCATTACAATTGGGTGGTGTATATGTATTTCTGGAACACTTTGCCTATATATGTGGGTTGGAAGCAAGATCTGGACATATTACGTGGGTATGATGTAGGTAGTTGGGTGCACATGTGTTGTACGTCAAGTGGAAGTTGTGTGTTACATAGTCTTTGCTCCTCTTCCTTGTGTGTTTTTACATTCTTTGTATATCTCATTCTTGTGTAGCGTTCAAACGGAAAGGCTGGTGAGACCTATAAATCGTTGAGGGTGCGCACTCTTAACATTCTTGTGAATGTCAGTCCTTGATGGTCAACATTCCCGATGTCTATTGTGGCCTTGTCAAGAGTTAGGCCTTGTGATTTGTGGATGGTGAGGCCCCAAGACATTTTAAGTGGAATTTGACAACAATTGTCGCGAGTGACAGGAGGTAGGGGCAAGTGGGTTGGGTGGAGTTTGTCCCATGAGAGCCCTTGGTAGTGTCTGAATTTTCCAACAACTAAGGATGGTAAGTCTAGTGGGAGTGATTATGGATTGTACACCACATCAATCACTTGCCCGAGAGCACCATTAACCAATCCTGAGCTAACCCACAAGTTAGATGTCAACATGACCTCTTGTCTAGTGCATAGGAACACTATTTCCTCTAATTGAGTGTGTTTACAACTGAGTCAGAGTTATGTTTGCTTTGTTCTACGACATTCCTTGTGACTGGAACGTGTAAGGATTTTAGCATTTTTTATTGTGTTTGCGTGCTAGCTCCTTAGTTGCGAATAGGTGCTTCTCAGTTGTGAAGTTGGATTGCTCTGAGGTAGACATGCATGCCTTTGTACATGACATGAGAAGAGACCAATCCTTAATTGTTCCTTTTGCATTTCTGATGTTGGTCAACATTTCTCTGAATTCAAGTTGCTCTGGTTCAAGCCTTGTTGCTTGAAGTTTGTGTCCAAGGTGATTACTGTATCGAAAGCACGCCAAAGGGAGCTTCCAATTTTGTTGCCTACATATAATGGTACATCACTGACCAGAGGGAGTTGGCCTAGGTCACCCACCAAAATCATTGAACAATTGCCAAATGTTTGGTTATTTTGTCGGGGGTATGCCTCACGCAGTCTATAGTTGATGTTGTTTAGCATTGTAGGACCTATAAAGCTCATTTCATCTATGAGTATGTATTGTATGGCACTCATACGCTCTTGGAATATTGCTAGGGCTTGGCCTTCAAGAGGTTTCATGTCCCCAATGGGTATTCGGAGGGCAGAATGTATAGTAGGTGATTTTATGTTGAATGCAGCAATACCTGTTGGTGCTAGTATAAGAATAGAAGATTTTACTTTGCTTGTGATATTTTGAAGCCCATTTATGAGGTATGATTTTCTTGTTCTAGCGGTTCCTTGAATAATCATCTTCATGGTGGGTGTTTCCCTTGTTGAGTTGCATGGGAAAGTACAATTGAGTATGCAAGGTGTTGTTTTGATGAGAGTGGGAGAGTGTCTAATTGGCTAGGCAGAGGAACAAGTGGCAGTGCATCCTCTTTGCGGGTGAGGTCTATGAATTTAGGTGCACTATTTTCTAAGGTTGTTGGGATGGTATGCAACATCCAATTGTGGTTGATGTCAAAGTCACGATGGCCTATCATGTCTACATCATCGATTGTTGTATTGATCGTTGGGTGCATCCGTGATATATGCTCCCATTCAAATGGGTCTTCTTGCAGTTGATTGGATCCCTGCGACCTATTGTCGTCACTGCTTGTTTCATCAATAGTTTCTTGTAGAGGAGTGGCTCTGTGTACGTGTAAAGGGATGTAGGAGTTTTTCATTTGTTCCCATTGGTTAGTTATTTCAGATGTAGTGATGTCAATGTTTGTCTGGATATGTCGAAAAGGTTTATAAAGCGGCTCGGCTCCCGACTTAAAAAAATCCTCGTAGTGAACCACATCTGGGACAGGGGACATCACAATAATGGGGAAATACATGGAAAATTGCATGGGTACTCCTTTTTAGCCACTGAGTAACTTTCCTTTGGTTGTTGAAGGACCGAAATGGACAGCCTTCAAAGAGGGAGATGTTCTCTAGTTGTTAAGGGTGTTTTATGTATGCATCTATGAATGAAGGGAATTTTGTTGTGTTTCCTACATCTAGGAGGACATGTTTGAATACATATTTACCGATAGAGAGGCTAATGAATGTATGGCTACAAATGGAGAGGGGGAGTTTTAGTAACATGTGGCATGTCTCTTGTGCACCAATGTCCTGATCAACAATAGTTTCTGAGAGGAACTTGTTGTAGGCTTCCTTTGCAGGGTTATCAATGCTAACTGAATTAGATATCCGTGTCAACATGTGATGGTAGCTTTCTAACTTGCTTTTTGCCTTGGCTGCATATTTTGCAATGTATCGTAGGACTGCATGTCGTGACACAACAGGCGGCAATCAACATTGGCGCGCCACAATGCTAACATGTCTGAGTTGTGTATGTTGACCCGTGCATCATTGCATGCGGGGTGTACATTTTTTTACTTGTTTCATCTAAGCCCAAACTTGAATACTCTTGGAGTGGCCAAGGGGCTTTATATCTACACTGAAGTGTCCCACGTTTTTTTAGCAGGTTGCCTCACTACATTTTGTGTGTCATTGCACGCGGTTCAACAAGTTTTCATAGTCTGTTGCAGTGTTGTCTGTAAGTATGCCATATGTGTCTAACAAGCATGGATCATCTTCACGGGAACGATGAATCCCATATGCTCCACTCTCAGGGCCCCTTGGATTCCATGTAGTTACTAATTGGTCAAAGAAAGACTTTATTGCGTTAAGTTCAAGGGGGTCATCCCAGTCTAGCACTTCCATGTTTGGTGCATTTGGGAGCCATATAAACCCATGGATATGAGCCGAGCCTCTATGTTTCCATTCATACCTGTATTTGCACAAAGAGGAATCTTGTTGGAAAATGCGGGAGGGGTGGTATTAAAATAAAAGCTAAGTGCTAGCGAGCTCACCTGTACCAGTAGTCTGTGCAATGCATTTTTTAAGCACCTCCTCGCAAAATATAGTAAATCTTCTTTCCATGTATGCAGACACGATATGGGGGTGCATGTTCAAGTTCTTGTTTCTCCTTTTTGGCCAGTTGGTGTTGGTGACATAGGGGATCCTGGCATTGCTTTGTGTAGATCAGGCCACTTAGTATTTACTGCACTTAAAGTGAAGAAAAGCATAGGGATTTCAAGTTGGGTTATCATATCCATGAGTTCATGCCTTCGCTTGCACCAAAATGATTTTGTGCCTCGCAAGTTAGACCCAAATCGCATTAGTTGCTCTGCAATGTGGGTGTTTGGAAAGTGTTGAAGTTGCTGGCATAACATAGAAACCGTGGTAGGCAAGTTGTCCCCTATGTTTTTTTTGGTGAAAACAACAAATGTTGTTTGGCTTCTGTGGCACAACATAACGTTGAGAATGAAGTAGCGAAAGCGTGGATGGTCTTGCAAATCTGTTATCATGGTAACGCAGTAGGTGTAATGCATATTCACGTATGTGAACCCTTTTTATACGTGGTTGGTGCAACAATGCAATCCCTATAGGGAATAATGTAGGGAAAGCCATAGAGAGCAAACCCTCGGTGTTGTATTCATTGACTGGGATGAACCAATGTGTGGCCATTCAATTGACTGAAGCGGAGTTTGGTGCTTGCCTTTAATGAAATTTGTTATTTGGTCAACTTCTGTAGTGTTTTGAGGGAGAGAGGACACAAAAGATGATGTTTTTCACTCATGTGTATGTGGTGGGAAACATGGGAGAAGGTCTAGTTTTGATTCCTCTTCAGCATTGTCTGGGATAGTTGAATTGAAGTGTGGTAGGGATGTAGATATATCAGTATTGTGAGGTGGTAGGGAATGCAATGCATTGTCGTCTAGGACAACATCCTTGTAGTAAGGGTCATGAACTATTTTGAATTGTAGTGCAGCTAAAACATGAGATCTACTTACGAAGCATTCATATGCACTATGTGTTGCTCCAATTCTTCTGATAATTAAGATGTCCAAGTCTGAGATGCGCCGAGGCAGGTGTCTAGCTATTGATGAAACATCTTGGGGGAAGCATATGGTGTGGCCCCTATATTTGTATTGACCACCTCTAGCATGAGTCACCTACAATATTGGGTTGACCCGGGCTATCAACATTTCCTCAACTTGTGTAAGTGAGGATAGAACTTCAGGTTGTGGTCCTGGGTCCATGTTATTCCAATTTGAGAAGCGGTGGCCATTTTTTTCAGAAATGCATCTACGACAAGTATGCCCACCTTTGTAAACCCTTGTCTGCAGCCCAACATACAATTCATTACAACATGAACACATGTTTGGAGGCGGGAGATGATCTAATCTATGACGGAATTGACGTTGCGCAATTTGAAGTGAATGGCGAGTTGGAGTATGTATCGTCACTTTTCCTTATAGTACTATCACTATAAGGAGGTCAATGGTGGATGCATGTAGTTAAGGATACTTATCGAGACGAAAGTACTATCACTTTTCCTTATAGTAGAGGGGGTAGTAATGGATAGTACAATATCAAGGAGGTCAATTGTGGATTTGGCAAGATAGGAGTTGATTTATGCTATTGTTTTGAAACCGAAAACATGTTGAGGAATGTCCACAGATTGATTTGTACTAAGTTTTGTAGAAGATTCAAAGTCTAGGATGATGTCCCAAGGAGTTGTGCAATCATTGTAATCTTTTTTTGCATGTAGCCAAAGGTCCGTGGGCTTTTTCTTGTGAGTTGTACATCTCTAGTCTCGTGGATATTTTGAACTTGTAGCGGTGGAATAGAATTGGCTTAACGGGCCAAAACATGTCCGGTGTTGGTGCAAGAAGTTGAAGCTCTTGTGTCGATATGCCCATTATTGATGTTGTAACTTCATCAAAAGTAGTTACCCATGTTGTTGTTGTGGTGTCCTCTATGATGAAGTGTAATGCATATTTGTAGTCACAATTAGAGACACCATGCTTGCATTTGTGGCAATACCAAGAGGAGTTTGCAGTTAGTTCAATTTTTTTCTTACAATGGTTGTTGTTAACAATTGATGTGCAAGTTGGATAGCTAAATGAGGACATATTCATGTGTATAATTGTTGTCGTAGTGGAGAAGATGATTGCTTTACCTGGTTTCGTGGAGGATTTTATGCCTTATATCTTTCTCTTCAATTGTGTCAATACTCATTGATGGGTATGCATGTGTTGAGCCCAGTGAGGTAAACCATGCACGCAGTGTGAGCCTCAGCTATATCGGGTCAATGAAGATTTGAGTATTAGGTCCCATGGCTAATGTTGTTCCTTTGAAAGATGTAATTTTTTCTCTCTTAACTGCAAGGACTGGTCTTACTAGTGTATGTGAAGCACACAGTTCACTTAGAATTTTCCCTCATTGTCACTGAAAGCACCCCATAGCGTTGCCTCAATGCATAACATCGAGTTATCACTAAGTAGGACTGTGCGTTTGTGGATGAAAGTACTATCACTTTTCCTTATAGTGGAGGGGGTAGTAATGGATAGTGTAATAGCAAGGAGGTCAATGGTGGATTTGGTGGGATAGGAGTTGATTTCTGCTATTGTTTTGAAATGGAAAACATATTGAGGAATGTCCACGGATTGATTTGTACTAAGTTTTATAGAGGATTCCAAGTCTAGGATGATGTCCCAAGGAGTTGTGGAATCATTGTAATCTTTTTGCAGTCCGCAAGGTGCCTCCTTTGATTGTGTATGTTTTGCCTAGTTGTATTTGGTTGTAGTAGGAAGTCAGACTTGGTCAAAAGAGGTCACCACTATATCTGAACTATTTTTATCGATGATGTCGAAGTTAAACACTTGCCCTGTGCATTTGTCTGTGCTATAGTTGTTTAGGTAGCCTTTTTGATGACCCTGCCTTCAATAGACCAAAGGCTTTAGTAAGGATTTAGCGACTTTATTGGCATGAGTTGCATGCATTCTGTAGGGTGTCCTTCATGAGCAGCGGTGCCAAAGTAGTGGTGTCGGATGTTGGCATGTTTATGGCCAGTTGAGTGTTATGTTTGTGGAGCCTATTTTCATGTTAGAGTGTGGTACACCTTCTATGTATTACACTCGGGTATTTTTATGGTGGTCCCGCTCGCCGGTGAGTGGGTCAGGGGGTTCAGGGGTGAATCCCCTGAAGCAAATTTTCATGGGTGGTTTATTAACCCATGGGTAATGGGTAACCGTTATGGGTTATTTTTGGGCCCATGGTTTTTCGGTACCCATTGTTTTGTAAAACCACCTCTTCGGCTACCCATAGGTTTATGGGACAATTTTGTTTTTACCCATTGTTTGATGCCCATGGTTTTGTAAAATTGCTTAAGCAATTGTCTATTTATATGGTCTTATGCATATGTGTTTTGAATTCGGGTGTGAACTCTGTAGAGTTTGTTGAGCATAACTCCAAACGGATCTGGGTATTATATTGAGAGAGTGGAGGCTTGTAATAAAATCTAAGCAAGTGATTCTTGGTGGATGTAGCCCAAATTGGGTGAACCACGTTAAATCTTGTCTCTCTTGTGTTGTGTTATTTATTTACACTTTTATTTGAGATCTGTAATTTTTTCTAGCATATTAGTTTCTACTATTGCAATTCTGTAAGGGATTATTCCGCATATTTTATCTCTTATTTCCTAACAATTGGTATCAGAGCTTGGTTTGGTTTGCTAAAGTGTTGAATCGCAGGAAAGTTTTTAGCTTGAGTGGGAGCTATGGAAGATGATGGAAGATCTAGGGTTGATAAATTCAACGGGCATAATTTCAGTCTTTGGAAGATGTAGATGGAAGATTACCTTTATCAAAAGGATCTTTATACTCCGTTGTCTGAGAAGGTGAACAAACCCTCGAGTATGACAGATGCGGAATGGGATTTGTTGGATAGGAAGGCACTTGGAATGATTCGGCTGTGTCTTGCATCTTCGGTATTATTTAATGTTTCAAAGGAAAAGATGACAAAAGATCTAATGGATGCATTAGGGAAGTTGTATGAAAAACCCTCTACCTCTAACAAGATATTTTTAATGAAAAAGTTGTTTAATATGAAGATGTCTGAGAATAGTTTAGTAACAAATCATTTAAATGATTTCAATACGGTTGTGAATATGCTAGCTTTGGTTACAATAGAATTTGATGAAGAAGTTAGGGCTTTATTAATTCTGTGCTCTTTACCTGAAAGTTGGAATAGCCTGGTAATGGCGGTAAGCAACTCGGTTCCAAATAACTCAAAGTTGAAGTTTGAGGATGTTGTAGGGGTGATTCTAAGCGAGGAAATGTGAAGAAAAAGATCGGGAATCTTCTACTTCAAGGAATGCTTTGATAGTGGAAACTAGAGGGAGACAGAAGAATAGAGGAAACCGTGGAAAATCAAAGGATCGGGCAAGGTCAAAATCCAAAAGCAAGATAGTATGTTGGCACTGTGGAAAGTCTAGGCATGCAAAGAAGGACTGTTGGGAGCTTCAGGATAAGAAGAAACAACATGAAGAAAAAAAGGAGGCAAATGTGGCATCGGGTAATGTATGCCAGGATGCTTTGATTCTTTCTTTGCATAATATTAATGAATCTTGGGTTTTAGATTCAGGGGCTTCTTTTCATGCTACTCCACATAGGCATTATTTTGTTGATTATGTTCAAGGGGATTTTGGGCATGTTTTTCTTGGTGATGATGAGCCTTGCAGTATAGTTGGAAAAGGTTGTTCGCTTAAGATGCAAAATGGGAATACATGGCTATTGAAGGATGTCAAACATGTGCCTACATTAAGGAGAAATTTGATATCAGCGGGGCAATTGGGAAGTGATGGTTATACTGTGATATTTATAGCTAACTCTTGGAAGGTTACCAAGGGTGCTCTTGTGGTGGCAAGAGGTAAGAAGGTTGGAACCTTGTATTTAACCACTGATAGTACTAATGATTGTAATCTTGTGGCTTTAGATGTAGATACAACATTATGGCACTATAGGCTCGGTCACATGAGCCATAAGGGCATGAACATCATAAAGAAGAATTTGCCTAGATATACATAAACAGTTTGGATTTCGTGAGAATTGCGTATATGGGAAATAGAAGCAGTAAGGTTTCTCAAGGTTGGACCTATGAAGAAAGAGAGTAAGTTAGAGCTGGTACATTCTGATGTGTGGGGCCAACTCTGTATCATCTCTTAGGGGTTCAAGTTATTATGTTACTTTTATTGATGATGCAACAAGGAAAGTTTAGGTTTATTGTATTAGAAACAAATCATGTATTTTGACACTTTTGTTAAATGGAAAGCCTTGGTAGAGAATGAAACAAGTCTTAAGCTAAAATGTCTCAGGTCAGATAATGGAGGGGAGTATTGCAACAATGAATTTAATGATTATTGTTCTAAGAATGGAATCCACAGGTAAAAGATGGTTCCAGGAACTCCGCAGCAGAATGGGGTATCAGAAAGGATGAACAGAACAATAATGGAACGTGCTAGGAGCATGAGGTTACATGCAGGATAGCTCTTTCTTTTTGGGCAGAAGCGGTGAGCACAATTGTGTACTTGATAAATAGAGGACCCTCAAGTGCCTTGGATGGAGGCATACCTGAGGAGGCTTGGTATGGTAAGAAAGTTGATTATTCATTTCTTAGAGTCTTTGGATGTGAGGTGTTTGTTCATATAGACAAGGATGATAGGACCAAGCTAGAGGCTAAATTAGAAAAATGTAATTTCATTGGTTATGGTGGTGATGACTTTGGATTTAAATGTTGGAGTATTAAGGACAAGAAAATCATTCGATCTAGGGATGTGGTCTTTAATGAGAAAGTCGTGTATAAGCAATAGTTGCAGGAAAACAGGGAAGAATCTAAGAAAGAATATGTAGTGGTAGAGGATCTTCCGGATGGGACAGTGACCCATGAATCAGTTCAGGAACCGACTCAATAAGAACCCCAAACTCCTACAGTGAGGAGGTCTTCTAGGGTAAGAAAAGAACTCGAACGTTTTCTCCTTCTCTTTATTATTTATTACTCACTAATAGTGGAGAGCCGAGAGCTTTGATGAAGCAATGCAGTAGATGTCAGGTAAGAAGTGGGAGTAAGCCATGGATGAGGAGCATAAGTCTCTCATGGAGAACCCGGACTTGGGATTTGGTGAAGCTACCTAAGGAAAAAAATCATTGTAGAATAAGTGGGTGTATAGAGTTAAAGACAAAGGAGGAAAGAAAAGATATAAGGCCCTTGGTGGTCAAGGGGTTTGCACATGAAACAGGGTATAGATTTTGATGAGATCTTTTCTCCTGTAGTAAATATGACTTCTATTAGAACTTTTCTTGGAATAGTGGCAATGAAGACTTGCACTTGGAACAGCTTAGATGTAAAGACCGCATTTCTCCATGGTGATTTGGAGGAGGAACTATATATACAACAACCGTGAGGGCTATGAGGTCAAATGTAAAGAGGAGATGGTGTGTAAATCGAAGAAGAGCTTGTATGGCTTGAAACAAGCTCCACGTCAATGATATAATAAGTTTGATAGCTTCATGATGGAGCAAGGTTATATTAGATGTCATTCTGACCATTGTGTGTATACAAAGAAATTTGAGGATGAAAGTTATATTATCTTGTGTTTGTATGTTGATGACATGTTGGTTGCAGGTAAAAACATGCAGGAAATAAAAGTACTCAATAAACACTAAGTGAATCCTTTAATATGAAGGATTTGGGGGTAGCCAGATAAAATCCTTGGTATGAGGATAACTTGGGATAGGAAGGAATGGAAGTTTCGACTTTATCTCGGAAGAGTACTTTAAGAAAGTATTGGATAGGTTTAACATGCAGGATGCTAAACCGGTTGGGACTCCTTTGGTAGGCCATTTTAAGTTATCAAAGGAGCAGATATCCCAAGACAGAGTAGAAAGAAACTAGATGTCCATGGTACCTTACTCATCAATGGGTTGGCGCTTGATGTATGCTATGGTGTACACTAGGCTTGATATTTCCCATGCAGTGGGAGCTGTGAGTAGATTTATGAGTGATCCAGGTAAAGAGCATTGGCAAGCAGTAAATTGGATCCTTTGGTATTTGAGAGGAACCATGGGAAAAATTTTGTGCTACAATGGATTAGACACCACTTTACGTGGTTATGTAGATTCAGACATGGCTAGAGATGTAGACAGTAGGAGGAGCACAATAGGTTATATTTATACTGTAGGTGGGACAGCAGTGAGCTAGGGTTTCACGACTACAAAAGCTGGTGGCTTTGTCAACCACGGAGGCTAAGTATGTTATTGCCACAGAGGCAAGCAAAGAGATGATTTGGTTACAACAATTACTTGAGGAGTTGGGGCATAAGCAGGAGGAATGTAAGTTGTATAGTGATAGTCAGAGTGTTATACACCTAGCTAAGAACTCTACTTTCCACTCCAGGATGAAGCATATACAGTTGAGATATCACTTCATTAGGATAGCTTTAGAGGAAGATAAGTTGAAGTTGGAGAAGATTCATACCAGTCAGAATCCTGCAGACATGATGACCAAGGTGGTCACAAGGGATAAACTAAAGCTATGTTCAGCTTTGGTTGGCCTTCGTGGATGACAGTGAAGGGTTGAGAAGCTTACTCAGTGGAAATCAATCTCCAAGTGGGAGATTGTTATGTTTGTGGAGCCTATTTTCATGTTAGAGTGTGGTACACCTTCTATGTATTACACTCGGGTATTTTTATGGCGGTCCTACTTGCCAGTGAGCGGGTTAGGGGGGTTCGGGGGCGAAGCCCCAAAGAAAATTTTCATGGGTGGTTTATTAACCCATGGGTAATGGGTAACCGTTATGGGCTGTTTTTGGGCCCATGGTTTTTCAATACCCATTGTTTTGTAAAACCGCCTCTTCAGCTACCCATAGGTTTATGGGACGGTTTTGTTTTTGCCCATTGTTTGATACCCATGGTTTTGTAAAACTACTTAAGTAGTTGTCTATTTATATGGTCTTATGCATATGATAGAAAGATAAGTAAATGTATTGCAGATGTGTTTTGAATTCGGGTGTGAATTCTGTAGATTTTGTTAAGCATAGCTCCAAATGGATCTGGGTATTGTATTGAGAGAGTGGAGGCTTGTAATAAAATCTGAGCAAGTGATTCTTGGTGGACGTAGCCCAAATTGGGTGAACCACGTTAAATCTTGTCTCTCTGTGTTGTGTTATTTATTCTACACTTTTATTTGAGATTTGTAATATTTTCTACATATTAGTTTCTCACATTATTCTCGTAAGGGATTATTCCGCATATTTTATCTCTTATTTCCTAACAGTGGTCTCCTTTATAAGGACGGCTTCGATGACATTCTCTTATGATGCCTTACAAGTTTTGAAATTCCCTACACCATTAAGGAAGTCCACGATGGAATTTTTGAAGGTCACTTTAGTGGTTTAGCTATCGCAAAATGCATCCTTTGCCTAGGATATTATTGGCCAAACCTAAACCACGATTGTTGTGATTATGTCAAATGTTGCGTGAAATTCCGGAACATGCTAATCTCCATTACACACCTAGTCATGCCTTACAGGTCGCACGAGACCTTTGGCCTTTCTCTCAATGGGGTTTGGATCTTATCGGTGAGATCAACCCCCATTCTTCACAACGTCACCAATGGATCATAACCGCTACCAAATATTACACTAAATGGGTAAAAGCCATTCCCCTCATTTCTACAAAAGTTGAGAAAATATGTGAATTCATCAACCATCACATCATTTATCATTTTGGTGTTCCTCACTACCTCATCACTGATAATGGAAAGCAATTAAAAACAAAACCCTACGCAAACTATGTGATGCTTTTAGAATCTAACTCAGCTTCTCATCACCTTATTACCCAAAACCAATGGTCAAGCCGAATCCACAATAAAACCTTGAAAAAATTGTTATGAAAGTAGTCGAATACTTGGGACAGATTGGCATACGCACATTCCTTTCGCCTTATGGGCTTATCACACTAGTACTCGCACTTCGACTACTACCACACAATTTTCTCTAGTCTACTGGTATCGAGGCTATCTTACCTCTTGAAGTCCAGATTCCATCTCTTCGCATCTCACTACAAGACATGCTCAACAATGATGACTTTCGCCAAGATCATTTGGCGTAACTTGAGTTATTAGATGAATGTTATCTCAATGCTCTTGACCATCTCTAAATATACCAAAAATGCATCAAATGTGTCTATGACAAACATGTTCACAAATGAGCTTTTCAGGTCGATGACCTTGTCCTAAAGGAAAATCAACATGTAACCAAAGAGGAGAAAAGTAAACGGGGTAAATTTGCTCCTAATTGGCTTGGACCCTATATCATTACCCATGCCTATGGATTAGGTGCTTATCATTTTTCTTCACTCAAAGGTAAACCCGAACCTGAGCCCCTTAATGCCTTGCATCTTTGACCATTCTATTGTTGATATCAAGTCCTACATCACTTTTTGTCGATTGATCACTCGTCCTCGAGCGTTGTTCACCTTCGATATAACCCTTTTGAAGATCCATGACTAAACAAGAATCATGTGATTACCCGTCACCATTCTAGTACCATGGCTCTACTCATAACATGATTCTCATGGATACTTTTCATCTTCTCTAGGATGGAATCCCGTGGTCATTCATCACTCACAACCACTCCCTTTCATAGTCCAACAACAAAAAGGAATGCCATTCCTTGAGTCAAAATTCTAGAAAAAGATGACTCCCTCAAAAGGGACATCTCTTCATTCTAAATCCACCACTATAAATAGACTGCTCCCTTCAAGGACAGCTTATATCATCATTATTTACAAAATTTAATAAAAATGTCTAGAAGCTTCTCACATTGATCATCTTCACGAAGACCTCAAGGAGATAATATACTCATCCCATATAAAATTCCCGCATCGATCAGTCTATTACAACACAAACAAATGAAGAAAAAGATGAAATTTTTTCATGGACTTTCCTATTCTTGATCTTGGTTTATTATTCAGAAAACGCGATGTTGTACACTAAGTTACACTAAACCGCCTATTCTCACCTCCTTTCCTTTTTAGCCTAATTCCCTCGTTACTCAAGGGACTTGCCGCAAATGCAAAATTTTGTGATTATGCAACTTTCTTCACCCTTAGAGTAGTCCATTATGCAATGCCTTTAGGGTCTTACATTCATAAGCCCCTCTTAGGTATGGTTGAATCATTAGGGTTCTTATCAATTCAATAGCTCTTTTACCACCTCTTACCATTCACCTTCCCATTACTTATTGATTATCCTATACAAGACTAGATTATCAACACTTATATTTAAAAACCACTCAACCATGCCTACGACCTTAACTCAACCATGCCTATGGCCTAAAATCAACCATTCCCGTGACCTACACTCAATCATGCCTATGACCTACTTTCAACAATACCTAACTATTACCAACCCATTCTTCTACTTCATCATAATCTTCCCTAGCTTATGGGAGAACAACATCACTTGAGATTTGTTTTCATTGGGACTATGTAGGAAGCACTCGAGGACATGGGGCCCTTGAAGGTTAGCTCAGCCACTCTTTACCCTAACCAATTCCCCCTTTCCCTTTCTTATTCGATTCTACCTTGGTTAGTTTCCTTTCTATATCAATAACTGGAACTTAAACCAAACAAGAAACAATTGCTAAACATCTTTACCATCATAGTTTACACATTCATTTCATCACATCTACCATTTCTTTACCATCATCATACATTTTCCTACAAATCATCTTAACATGATCCATACCATCACAAATTGCACACATTAATGAATTAGAAATTCAATCAACCATAAAACTTGACTCAACCATGCCTAACCAACCTGACTCAACCATGCCTAAATCAACCTGACTCAACCATGCCTACTTGACCTCGACTCAATCCATACCTATGACTTGAATTAATCCATGCCCAAACCAACCCGAATCAATCCATGCCCATGACCTAACTCAATCCATGCCTACACGAACCTAACTCTATCATGCCTATCTTACCTAGTTTCTATCACATGTACAAAATCATCATCAAAGTTACATATACTCATACACATCATACCATAAAACCTCATCATCTCTATATATATCTTCCAAATCTGAGTTTCCATACATATCTACTTGACTAAAAATCTATACAAATATCTCTCATCTACCATATACCAAAGACTAAGGTCTCAAAATCTTCAGCATGCAAGTCGGTATCATGTATACAAAAAATCAAAAACTATCTCATAAAAAGCCTCCACTCATCGGCGCGCAGGCATGTATAAAAAACAATCACAATACTATCTAAAATGATGATATCCCTCATCTGCCCCTCGATATCTAAGTCGGTCTCTCTCGACTCCTCTTCCGCTCATGTGTGGTGCCCACCAACCACCTCCCCTCCTGCTATGGGCCTCGGTCTAACCACCGATGGCCCCTCACCTAGAGCTGGTCTCCATATACTAGTAGCCTCACCCTACTCCTATCTATGGGCTCGCCATCCCCTGTGCTCTCCACACTGTGAGTGCGGGATTGGGTCCTCTCACTCAATGCCTACTGCTGTGCTCAGACTTTACATATGAAAGGACATCTATCCTCTTCTTACTAAATGATCCCGATAATACCTCACCTCGCTTAGGGCGTCCCTAAATCTCACCATAGGCAGTGTCTGAGGAGGTGCCATGGGTCTCACCATCACATGTGTGCTTGGCCTTGTTAATAATAGCCTCCGTGCCTATACCATGTACCATGGGATCCTATTCCCGAGCTTGACTGGTGCTTATGCTAGTGCCTATGCTGCAAATCTGAGCCTATAAGGCCACAATCTATGCCTAAGTAAAGGCTAATCGGCCTCACAACCCCGTGACTTACACATGTAGGGTGAGTACTTGACCCGCTCTCCTCTCCACCCTCGTGCGGGTGTCCCGTGAGACCTATAACCCGGGTCTATAAAGCAATCACCTATCCTCGTAAAGTGTCCTCTCACGGACTATGAGGGTTGCCACATTTGGCTGACTCTAGCTTTGGTGGTGATGCTCGTAGCTGCCGCCCACCATTGTCTATGTAACCGACATCATCAATCTATCGCTTAACGGTGTCTCCTCCTACCCGATTAGACAAATAGGTCATGGTGGAGACATATGTCTCTCCACATCATCCCTCCTATAATGTGGGAAAGGAGGTAGTACATCCTGTAGTAGCCCAAAATACCATCTGACACTATCTATGGGTATCAACTCATGATCTCTTGTGCAACGCCCTCTATCCATCAAACCAGCTACAATTCATCTAACTCGTGGCCATCCGCCCATATGATGGAAAAACCACATAGGGCCTCCAAATAATGTCCATGTCGACAACCCCTCTAGTAAATGCCTGTAATAGGCTACATTATGTGTAGCCCTAACGAGATCTATGCACTCCAAGAACCAACACCCATCACCTATAACCCACTCGAACCAAGTCGGTGTCAAATACATCAGCCGAGGCATACCTAGTGGCCTCACACATATAATGTGCTCATATGCCCAACAATGGAGAAGAAAGGTACAACATAGGTGAACCACCATAATCTCCTGTATGCCCATAACTCCCTGTACAACTGCACCAAGTATGCTAGTGCCCAAGTAAAGTGGGTCCTCTCCTCCATCATGTCATGGAGGACCCCATTAGCGCCATGTGAATCTCCCACTGCTTACATCTGGTAGTGTAAAATAACACACTACCTCCATAATAAGAACAACTAGCCTCATCTCCTCAGGATGGGCTGCATACATCTCCCCATAGCTCAGACTCATGCTATGGAACCTCATCTCTGCCATCCCCTCACCAAACACGGTCAACATCAACTCCTTAGATGCCTCTAAGGAGATTGAATACACCTGCGTCCCCACTATCGGTAACTGCAGGATCCTGTACACATCCTCCAGGGTGACTGTGATCTCACCTATTGGTAGATGGAAGGTATTGGTCACTGAGTCCCATCTGTCGATGAGGGCGACCATCAAACTTGGCTCCTGGACTATGTTCCTATAATGCCTCACTCCTATCAAGCCAACGTCCATCACATGCCTCCACTCATCGGCGGTAACACTCGATCGTACCGACAACAATAAGGGTGGTACTCGGTCTCTCATCCATAGTTGCTCCCTGGCCTGCATTCAACCAATCACACACATTATTAAAACTTGATTTTACCCAACATTAACCTTCAACCCCTCCCTTCTTCTTGCCCCTCACCCACTATCTATTTTACCCACTTTACCTAACCTTTCCCCTTACCCTTCCTAGACCTCTATCCCTTTCACCCTAACCGACATCTGGTTACTCCTGACCGTCAACGGTCCATTCTAACCTCGGTTCCCCCCCATACTTGATCGATGTCTGGTGTACAAAAATTGACGCTCATCCATACCTTGACCGGCGTCACATCATACATATCTGCGCCCAAACCCGAAACCCCAATTTCCTTTACCTAATTTCTTTCCCATTTTCCCTATGAACCTACCCACACCTCACCTAAGTCCCTCCCCAACCCTCTTCCCCCTACCTCTGACCTTTCCCACCCCTCTTTCATTCATTTAACCACAAATTTCAATTATTTTAACCTCCCTACCTCTACCCCTCTACATTTCCTTCTTCCTATATCAAATAATAATGAAAGGATTAGATCTTACCTCATCTTGACGTCGCCTCCATTTTGCTACGACTAACCAATGTATAGGTGGCCCACCCGAACCTTCTCCCACCTCTGCCATGTCCAATCACCAAATCCAATCCTCCTGACCTCCACCTAATCAAAATTGATCCCCCTGTACTTGTGGACCCATCTACCTAGATCCTCTCACCAACCGGTACTCTCCACCTCTGACAGGTTTGCTAAGGTGCCCTTTTCTCCACGATAGGTGCAAAAGGAAAATAGTGCTCTCGCCATTTTCTAAAAGACAACACATGTAAAATGAATCTGTCCAATACAGATTTTTCCTTTTAAAACCCCCACCCCGACTCCGACCAAAGGTTGGTTATACCTAGACTAACATAGGTCATATTCCCTACCAAACCGTGTTCGGGATAACCTACACCGACATTGGTCTTGTGCCCTAGAAAACCATTGTCGGTTAAACATGACCGGCATTGGTTACTTGTTATACCCATGTCAACACCCTTTCCCCATTTCCACCCAAAATTTACCCTTCCCACCACCTTGTTGACCTTACTCACCCTTATCACAACCTACCTCCAAGCCTACATTACCTATACCTATCCTTAATTGCATTTAGGGACTTGTTATTTTACCCGTACCTTGGCCCTACCCATGTCGTGACCTCGCTACCTAGACCTAGAACATTGTTAATGACTTGTGAACCCATGTGCTCGCTATACCTTGTGACACTATTACCCGTGTTGTTTGACCTAATGACCTTACCTTTCCTATTACCATGCCGTTTATCCTGACCCAACCTTTGGTGTACCTGGAACATACCTACACATTCCTGCACCTAACTTGTGATGTGCTTCCGCACCATATCATATACCTTGATACCGGAATCACTTCAACCTTGTTTGGATAAACCTATTGACCTTGGACGATGTAGAGTTTGCATGCTCTTCAACCTGGTATTGTGCCATAGTTTATACATGTGCGTATGTTCAAATGTCACTACCTTTGACCCCGCCGATTTCTCTTTTTCCCGATTTGACCTTTACCCCATTTCCCCATTTTTACCTCCACCTACCCGACCCACACCTACCTACCTCACCATTGATTAAGTAGATATTCCCATGTCTTCACCCGTTGTATCTTGCGATGATGGTACCTATTTTGCTCAGCCTAATAGCCTTACCTTTCCTATGGTCATGACCCTTATCCAAACCAACCTTGACCTTTTGACCTTTTGGTTGTACCCATAACCAAACCTAAACATTCCTGCATCTTACCTCGTTGAGTTCTTGGAATGTATCCTTTACCCTGGATACTGGACCTCAACAACCCTTGTTTGGATGACCTTTACGACCCTAGATAACTTACATTTGTTATGTTGAACAACCCTAGTATCTCATGGCATTTCACAATGTGTGCATATGTTTGAATGCTCTACCTAATCACCCACCATACCTCTTACAATCACCATACCATTCACCCCTAACACTGTTTTCTCAAACCACCCACCTCCTCATTTTATCAAACCACTCACCGCTTCCTTCTCTCACCTCATCGGTTCCTAGTTTGAGGGGGGTTACCTCCACCCATGCTTAGGGAAACATTACCTTCACCCACACATGGGGCAACCACATCTTATTTTTTTCAATGTCACTTACCAATACAAGCTACACAACAAAAAGGGGCAAAATGTAGACACCAAAATTGGGTCACACTCCCCTTGCCTCCTGATCAAATAACCAACTCAAACATATTCACCTAACCATGGCCCCTTTCACCCCACATTAATATTAGTTTAATTAACTTAATTAAATTAATACCCACCCTCACAATATACATTACTTAATTATTCTAATTAAGTTAATTTCTACCTCACCTAGCCACCTCACCTTAGACCTATTCTTGGCATGTTTTGATAACTAATCGAGATTTAGTTTGACCCTAAAAATAAATTCCTACTATCACTCTAACCACCTTTCGCTCATAAAAACGTAACATCCGTTATACATCTAGGAAGAAAGGAACAAACCTGAGTTAAAAGAGGCAAGATCTGCCAATTTTAGTAAACCTAGGGAATCTCGCCTTAACCGACGCCGGTCAAGACGAAACCATCATCGATTACCATTTATTCACCTTAGCAACCTTGTTTGAGAGGTTGACACATCCTGGACCAAAGGAGAGAGATCATAGCTACATGCAAGCAGAACCAACATCCTTTCACGCATCCAGACATTCACACCAAGATTGGACAAACCCATAAGCATTGCACTCACGGAAGCATTATGGGATTCACTGCTCTGGTACCAAATACCATCCTTCTGATCAACTACCATTACCATTCATCCATCCAATATGCATCAAATAAGTGTATCCTTAACCAACATCGTTATTTCGCTTAGTATCTTTTTGTTACTTCTATTATTAATCTATACTTTTCATGCTCATTCTTCTATCCCTTACCAACATATAACCTAACCATTTCCTTACCCACTCTACCAAATCACCCATCCTCACCTAATTTTCATCTCTTGAATACACCTGAGACTTCTATAAACCTCCTTATCCACCCTACCATCTCTATCAAATCCCAGATAAAACCTCGTAATAATATCTCTTTGAGTTTCGTACACCCCGACCTTACCGATGCCGGTTACCCATAACCATCGTTGGTTCTTCATAAATCGTCACTAGTCATAATAGACCGATGTCGGTCTCTATGTTCTATACCCTACCCAAGAACAAAGCCAAACAACCTCCGACCCATTGACCTAAACAACCCATAATTAGACCCCCGACTACCCCCAGACTTGATAAATACCTCATCCTTTAGATCCAACTATATCTTAGCATGTTGTGATTGGATTTGCTTATTGTCAGACTTGAATGAGATACCTAAATCGATCAACTACAATAGGACTTTACTTATTTCTCGCATTAATTTGTTTTAAACAGTGGATTGACAACCATCTAGGAAGTATCACACTTCCCGTAACTAGTAAATGCTAGGCACCCACCGTCATATATAATTTAACTTCTCTTTTGTGGTCTTGTTTTCTATTACAACTAGTTCCTCCTAGCTAAAAGGAAGATCTCACAATCATCATTGAGTCAAGAAGTTAGAATGCGCGCATCAACCTCCAACTAACCCATTTAACATGTATTCATCCTAGCCCATAACCCTATCTGCTTCATCATTAAAAACGTAAAGAAAGAGGTGAAACAATTATATAATAGATATGATGAACATGAATATAGTGATGAAGATGACCTTTCCAATAATTAAGAATATCATCATATTGATTAAGACAATGATCAAGGTGAAACTAATTTTGAAGAAGATGATGTTGATGAAATTCATGAAACTACAGATAATGAAGACGATGATGAAATGAATATCCCAATAGAAAGAAGAAGGGAACATTAGTCCTGACTAAAAATACAAGTCTTGTAACCAATGAGGAGTCGAAGGACATATAAGAAGATGAAAATAAATAGTTGAAATATTCATAAGCCTATTTCTTATTATGCTAATTCATTAATTCCAAATTTTTCCTTGTGTTATCAACATCCCATTACATATTTGTAAATTATTTTTGATTTTATTTGTAAAATTTCATCCTACATAACTAAATTACAAATGTAATTCCATAAAAAATATAATATATCAGTAGCATCTCTTATTCTTTGTTGAGATAGAATATATTTTTCCATTTATAGAATTTGAATTCAACTCAATTAACTTGTAAATGTAATTGATTTTTTAAAGTCTACCCCAATTTGGCATATCACTAATTTGGTATATATGAAGTGAGATGTGGGTGATTTTTTATTTTGATCAACGTCAAATAGGCAATAATTTGGTGTATGAAACTTACCCTATTAGCATATTTAAGAAAAATGTTTTAAAATTCACTAATTAAAAAAACATATTTATATTGAAGGCAATTGTATTATGTAAGGATACAACCCATTTGAAAACCAACATCTAATAAATAATGTACATTAAGTCAATTGTCACATGTATAATGATCTTGTAATATCCTACTTCCATTATACTATCCTAAATTTTCCAATGATTTTGGGTAAGTTTGAATAAACCATATTTTGAACATGAATAAAGCATATTTTGAATAAAACCTCTCACAAGACCCTTCTCTCTTACATTCAAAGAGAATCATTTAAAACCTATTACCCATACGTGTGTTTTACTTCTCCATAGAACCTCTAGAAATGAGATCAAATTAGGTACACATCACCCATTGGATCATGTAAGATAATGGACTTAAAATCTCAACATCAAGGAATAAATTCTATAGTACTAAAGAAGAACCACACAATATGTCTATATTTCGTCAAAATAAATTACATATAAATGAAATAACTTATTAATTTCCTCTTACCTCAATCAATTGAACTCGTGAGTGTTTCTCCGTATTTAAGTTATCATAGTCCACAACTTAACCTTGATACCACTTCATCTTATCAGTAGTGTAGACACCAAATTTGTGTCTTACGACACCCTGTGCCCCGCATCTCATATTCGCAACCTAACCTCACCACCTAAACCTTACACAATTATTTATTAATTACCTTATAATTAATAAATCCACATCTCCAAACCTGCCACCTCATTTCGCCACCTCATCATGACCTAGCCCTAACCCTAAACTAACCTAATTAAGACCTATAACTTGGTCTACATCCACACCCATGACTAATTACTCCTCACCCGCACCAAAACCAACCTAATAATGACTTGACCAAGCCCACAACTAATCCCTCGAGAAAAGGAGGGAAAGTTGGCTATTTTACTAAAAATAGCCCACTTTGACTTAACCGACATCGGTTCCTACTCGACCGCCGTCGGTTACGTAACCGCCATCGGTTCCCTGTAAATGACCTTCCCCAACCAAAAACAAGGGATCGAAATTCATTTGAAAGATCCAGAATTCACTTTGCAAGACAGAGACAAGTGAAGGAAAGAGAAGAGTTTGATAGAGAAGGACATCGAGCCCAAGACTGTAACTGAGTAACCAAAGCACAACGACACTCATCCAAGCATTGGGAGAGAAGATAAGCTCACTTTTGATTGTCGGATCATCCCACCTGAGCCTTGTCTTTGTCATCACAGTCCTTGGAGTTGTACCTTCATCAGGAACTAGTAAGTAGTGTCTTGTACGTTTTTAAATACCATTTCTTGAACTTCTGATTCATAGTAATTATAAGCTCACTCCTGATAGATATACTACCCGATAGCACCCTATATCTAACTTTCATTCCTCTACCCTTGCATTGCCCCAAGAACAGCTCCCACACTCTCTAAGTCTTCTCCATCACCCTATTGCCTACCCTTGATCATTTACCAACCTTATAAACACCATAATCGCTTTACATCCAACCTTCATTGAAAGCCCTAAATCATCGCTTCTACCGATATCGGTTATCAAGAATCGACATCTGGTGTTATAACATGATTTCTGTTATACAAAGGACCGCATCAATCACTCGTGACTCAAACCAAAACCAACCTTTCCTCTATTACTTTTTAACGAGGTAACTAAATCGTAATTTCACAATAACTTCTTTGTTATCATTTGTGTTAATTTGTATTGAAAGGGGAACTGACCACCTTCGAAAGGAAGTCTAATATTTCCTGGGCCCAAGGTAGTTCCCTCATTTATTGTCTAACTATAATCTGGTGGTCTTGCATTCTTATTCACAGGTAGTCCTTCCCAGACAAAAAGGAGTTCTTCGCAATCGATCTGATCTCTCTCTACGGTACGCGCACACCCTCCCAACACTCAACAGGTATTCCTCCTAGCCCTAACCCTTATCTATTTCTCAAGAGAATGAAAAGATAGAAGCAACTCTATTCTAAGAACGGAAACATTCTACGCGAAACATTTTGGCACGCCCGGTGGGACCCTTTCTCGGGTTTCTTTCATTCTTGCTTGCTTTCATATAAGGAGCATACTTGCTATTTTCTTCTTCTAAATATTCACAAGATATTTTGTCATTTTGGTAAAAGAATTTGTCTTTCTTCCTCATCTTTGCATTAGTGAAAGTCATCTTCTTTGCTTCATCGAATATCATTTTCAATTTGGGTTTAAAACACGTGCATCACATTCTTGCTTGTTGTTTTTAATTCTAGTGAATGTAGATTAAGTAACAGGTCGTACACGTGGGGGTGATATCCACGGTATTGACAAGAAATTAATCTTACTTTCACTACACAACACATACCAAATCACATCATAATCAACACAACAGCTCAAACATCCCCCCTTTTTCCGCGGTATTCCTCCGCCCGATTGAGGTAACCTTATAAGCCAAAACAAACTTGACATCTCCCTTAGGTCTTTTGTTTAGGATTGACATCATCTTGCGTCTAAGGCATAAGCCCACAATAATTAAAACTAATCCTAGGGTTAGTCTCTTAATTTGCTTGTGCATCTTGCTTGTTTTTTAGTTCTGTTTCTCTGTCATACCCTGTATCAGTGATCACTTCAGAACAGTTTGGTGGGTATACTAAGCATTGTTAACCCCAAATCAGCAGCTTCTTACATCTTCTCTTTGCTTTCACAGTGACCGACACCGGTCCTATTCTACCGACATCGGTTAACTGACCGACGCGGCTACAGTCTGACCGACATCGGTTATCAGACCGATATCGGTTACTGTCTTTCACAGTTCCCGACAAACCAACAACCTACCAATTCCAACATTTTGTTGTTGTTTCATTCCTGATAGATTGAATCTCTATTGTGTACTCTTGTCCATGGTTGTTATCACTCAAACAAGCCACAACCATGGTTTCACATGCCTGCTTGCCTTTGCTTGAATCACCCCCTTCACATCCTATGGGAATCCTACGACACCAAAGATGTTCCCAAGATCCCCAGGGAGATAAGGAATTTGCCAAATTTTTGATGCTAATCCTAGTGCAAGACAAAGATTGTTTGTCTCATACCCCGACCGTACACCCGACGGCCGCCTTCTCGTTGGTATGCCCATTAGTATAGCTGCTCACTTAGCTCCTTCCCCACCTAATAACTCGCCTTACCTTCTTCATCCTTAGCTCCGTCTCCCAACTCAGTGGCTTCGGGGGTTCATACGGCATAGATTGGCTTTCCTTTGGTTAATTTGGGGCCCCACATATCATTACCGCCGACTGCTCCTACCTCGTCTCTCTCAGCAGATTGCCCTTTCATAACTTGCTCTCTGCCACCTATCCACACGAGCTTTCCTTCTCAAGCTCCACCCACCTTTTCATTTCCACAAACTTATCCGGTGGCTTCAACATCTTATATAGGACATCCCTATTCGGTCGCCTCAACATATTCGTCATCAATACCTTATCAACATTTAACCCCACCATTGTCTAGTAGTGGCTCTTGGCCTAATCCTCCACCGTTTACAACAACCGCACCATCATCTTACCCAACCACTGATTTAATCAAACAAATGATGGACAAGATGCAAAATTTGAGGCTTCGCTTTCGTGAAAGGTCAGAGACCCTGACATACGAGCAAGTTTTTCGAGAGCCTATTCATCCTTCTGTCCCCCTTCATTCATATCCTCCTCAATGGGAATTACCAAAATTTACTTGTTTTAATAGTAAGGAGGATCCTCAACAACACTTGCGATCATTTAGACATGCCTGCTATCTGATTGCTCATGACGATGCCTTACTACTTCGCACCTTTCCCATGTCCTTATCGGACCCACCTTGAGTGGTACAAGGTGCTTTAACCCAAAGACTCAATCTTCTCTTTAACCAATTAGTCCAATCTTTCTTGGATTATTTCTCCATTAATATTGCCAAGAAAGTATCCATCGCCGACCTCTATGCCATCCAAAAATTTGAAGACGAATCTATCGTAGATTTCGCTGACGATGGCGGGGCCTCATCAACCAACTCACTTATGCCTTACCTCAGCCAAACTCATCGAACTCTTTATGCGGGCTGCTAAGCTACACATTTCTCCCACCCTCTAAATTCAAACTTTCCGCACCTTTGATGATGCCTTTACTATGGCTTGGAAACTAGAGATTCGAGCCTTAGAGGAGGAAAAAATTGAGGTCACGCAACAAAACCCTAATTTCCAAACCCAAGACTCCACCAACAAACCCAACACCACCAATTCTCACACATCGACTACTTCAAAATCAAAAGGAGTCAGATACGCGGTGATGGTCAAATACCAAGCACCGCTCTAGTACCTCGCCAAAACCACCTATAAGTATAAAGTCGAGCGCATCAATTACACTCCTCGGGAGAAACTTATGGTGTGATCTTGGAAAAATTGCTCAAAGTGGGAGCTATCACCTTGCCTCTTGTTAAACCTCACTCCGGCTTGATTCCACCCACACTATACCTTCTTGGTACAAAGAAAATGACTTCTGTAACTTCCATCGCGTGAAGGGACACAGTCACGAAAACTGCAAGATGTTGAAAAACATAGTGTAGGAAATGGTTGATGCAGGGGATATAACCCTTGATAATCATAATGCCCCTGCTAACCGAAATTTGAAAATCTTCAACAAATCATTCCCAAACCACTCATCTAACAGTAACATAAACCAAGATATCTTAGCCGAGGAGAGTGTTCATGAAATCCATGCGGTTTTCGACTCCTAACCAAAAGCTTCTATCGAGGAAATTCTGAATCAAGCCTCGTCACTAACGCAGGGATCCGTACCCCGCTTCACCACCATCAAGACAAGATGATAACCTTGCCATTCCTTTACCCATAAAGGAATTAACCGCCTAGAGTTCTCTTCTCACGAATGAGTCTTCTTACACCACATCCCTGCAAGATTGTGAGCGGATGTTATCTAACTTATCTATTTCCCAAACATCTCCTTCCGTCACTCTTGCTGTAAAAGAAGAAGGCTCGCCATCAAGCTTCGTCATCCTTAGAAGAGAAACCTCTTGAACTGACATCACCAAACTCCTTAATCATGATGGATCCCCTCAAACATGCTCTCCTACCTATTAGTTCTTCATCACCTAAATCTTTTCAGCGACCGATTGACCTCTTAACACCCATTGATACAGTGCCTCATTTACCCCCTGTATCACACCCACAGTGGACCGGAATCACAACCCACCTCTCTTCCATACAAAATTTCTTCTTCACACGTGAAGATTGTCATCCCTCAGAAGATAGGCGAGTCCTATGGGAGCGTTTGAGTACACCATGCTCTACTCAAATGCGATGACCGAGCCATACACCTCTACCATATACCCGAGGTGTTTACAAAAGCTCAAAATGCCTATGTCCTCATCTTCACCCCTCTCATCTCTACCGAATACCTCATCCACCTCTATTAACCTAACCAAACCTTCCCCTACACTTGGGACTTCACCAATACCTAGCCTAACACACCCACCTCAATGGTTAGATTTATCCAAAAATAAAGCCATCCATCCACCTAGGAGATAAACCCAATCCCCTCAAGTCCAATCTATGCCTCTGTCACAACTAAAACCCTCGCCGTCACACCTACCTTCTATATTGGGACCTCACCCCTCCACCTTGCCTCAATACATCATACCTCCTGCGTTTTCTTTAAAACGACTTGCACCTTCTGCACCCATACAGAGATCCATGGGTGTATCAACACCGTCACCCCAAGTATCATGTCCACCTATCAACCCTAAACAAACTCCATCATCAAAGGATTTGTTTGCTTGCCACTCCTCTTTCTCCGTGTTTGTTTTTCCGCCACCACGCTCATCTCGTGGCCTCCTCATCTAACCAGCTAAACATGACTTCGTGTCAAGAAGCCACGTTTAGTTAAATCCAATTATCAAAACCCCTTGTCTAAACCACCACCCGTATTTAAACCAACCATACCCAACCATTACCAAAACCCACCCAATCAATAGCCTCATCTTCCTCTGACTTTGACCCGCTCAAAGGATCTTACGCCAAGATCCTTGATATGTTGGTGGAGAATGCGACCATTTACCTACCCCCACTTAGACCCTATGATCCATCTAAACCTCGACCTATAGGTTATGATGAGTCTAAAATCTGCACTTACCACCGCACACCAGGACATGATGTAGAGGGATGCAAAGCTTTGAAAGCCATCCTTCGTCAGTCACCTCTCTCGATAGAAAGGTTAAGAAAGACAACTTATGAAGGGAGAAACCTTTAGCTTCAATCCCCTCTCCTATACCACCTGTCCTCACCTCACCAAGAAATATCATTATTGCAACCCCACCTCTCGAAGACAATGACTTATCCCTACCATCTTCCTCCTCTCGTGTTCATGAGATCAACATGATTAGCATTGCTACTCGAGGTCAGAAAAACAAGGGGACAACCAAAGAAAGCGCACCTGCGGCATCCCTTTCTCCGTCTGCCATCCCAATCGCACCACCACCTAAAGTGGTTATTCGTGGACCTGCCTACCCCATCTCTGATGGAGTTTTCCATCGTACCATGATCAAACAACTTCACCAATCACCTGTAAAAATGACACTGTATGATCTCATTCAAACCTCTGAATCTCATCGACAAGCTCTCATTGAGATCCTTCAAGGGATAGAGGTCCTACCTAACGAAACTTTTCCCGTTGCCTCCATTTTAACACCCAATCATGTTACTTCTCTCACCAAACAACCTACCTCCCCAACCACTTCTGTCCCTGTACAACAAGCAGTGCTGTCAGTTTCTCCAAAGACGAAATTGTCGACTTTGGTGCAGAAGATCCTGACCCCGCTCTTTTCATCTCGGCTTACGTCCGAGACATTCGAGTACATCGTGTTACTATTAACGGGGTGCTAACCTAAACATCATCTCTTCCAAAGCCTTCCAACAAATGAATATCCCTTCTAGCCGCATGTGTGCCAACCCCACCATGTTGTGTTCATTTAATGATGCTAGTACTTCTTCTTTAGGCACTGTGATCCTTAACATTCTTACCCGAACTCTTCTATGTCCTCGAGGGAGAATTCCAATACAAGATGTTGTTAGGCCGCCTTGATCCGGCCATGGGATGCGTTCCTCCACCTTACATAGATGCATAAAATTTGAGTATGAGGGGAAGTCCTACACCATAAAAGTTGACGCTCCCCCCTTAAAAACCTGCAATATGTTATATCACCCTAATGATGTACTTGTACCAGTCAAGACACCCATTCATCCAACCCAACCATCTACTTCGACCACACCTCAACCATCCACCTTAGCCGCACTTACACCTTCAACCAATGAAACCGCCGCCGCAAATACCACTTCCTTCCCAGTGGATAACATCCCAACCTCAGATCCCTTGGTAGATGTTTTTCAATGCCTTATGCTAGGGGAGTATAACCTATATAACGTTAACTCTTTCCATACCCCACGAGTACTGGACGCTATACATGCGCATCCTACCTACGACCGTCATGTGGGGGAAGTAATCTCCTACGGACCACCTAATTGCCGCACCAACCTAACATATGGGGGTGTCGATGCATCCTTTGTCACCCCTAAACCTCCCTTGGTGTGGTTCCCTTCCAATCTGATTTTCAATATCTAACTAATCGCTGCTTTCGCCCTCACCTTCCCGATGCGCCGTGCTTGAAGGGCTTCGCTTCGGTCTTTATGAACAAGGCCGACATACGATCATTCCCGTGACTACACGCAAACACAAAGATCATCGTGGTCTTGGATTCTCTGAACCACCTACACCAAAGAAACCGCATATCTGTTGTATCCAGGAAGACGACGAAGTCACCCTTTCTGAACCATCATCACCCATTTTGCCATCGTCACCCACAGAGTCGATAGACCCGGAATCTATCCCTCCTAACTTTTTTTTTTTTTCAGAACGCTATCTTCCTGGGTCCTCTCACTTATCAACGCGATAATGAAGACCCATCTTCTTTTCCCCTTCTGTATCCAGACATGATCGAAGAAGACTCACCTTCCATTAATGTTGTTGAGTGCCGGATGATGACTCCATCCTCACTTATCTTGGTGCGGGCGACTCTTATATTCAATGCGCCTTACCATCTCAAAACTCAAACCATGTTGAATGAGTTGACTATAGAAATCAACATCCACACAGAGGGATGATCCTCACATTGTGAAGATCGGACAATCTCTTTACGCATCGTAACAAACCGCCTTCACTACCTTCCTCCATGCCCGCAATCAAGCTTTCGCTTGGTCCTACGCCGACATGCCAGAATTGATCCCGACATCGCTGTCCATAACATTACTCAAACCCAACTCCAAACCAGCTTAAACAAACCGAGAAAATGCATCCATGCATTGCCCTCTTGGTCAAAGAAGAGCTTCAACGACTCCTTTCTGCTTTCCTTCATCTCACCTATTTACTATCCTCAATGGATTTCTAACATCGTACTTGTCACTAAAGCAATGGGGGGACTTCGATATGTACGGATTTTCGGGACCTTAACCTCACTTGCCCAAAGGATGACTTCCCCTAACCTAGTATTGATCAACTTTTTGATCTCACTGCTGGCCATGAGATGCTTTCTCTCATGGATGGCTTCTCGGGATACAATCAAATTTTGGTAGCCCCGGCCGATCAACATAAAACCACCTTCATAACTCCTTGGGGAACCTTCTACTATCGTGTCATACCGTTTGGCCTTAAGAATGCTGGTGCAACCTATCAGCGGGCTATGACTTACATTTTTCATGACATTATGCACACTATCCTTGAGGATTATGTCGATGATCTTCTTGGCAAATCTAAACATCGCAGTGAACATCTCGATGTTTTAACCATTATTTTCGATCACTTTATTACAATATCAGTGTTCGCTTTTCAACCAAAGAAATGTGTCTTTGTGTCCTTTCGAAAAACTCCTTGGTTTTATTGTCTCTTTCATGCGTGGCATCGAGGTCGATCCAACTAAAGTCAAAGCTATCCTAGAAATTCCTCCACCCACTAACCTCAAACAATTGCATAGTTTGCAGGGAAAACTCCAATCTATCTGGTGTTTCATTTCACAACTCTCAGATCGATGTCAACCTTTTCATCATCTCCTTAAAAAGGACATTGTCTTTCAATGGAGCAAAGAGTGCCACAAAGCCTTTGAGGCTCTTAAAGCCTATCTCTTGCAGCCACACCCGTGCTTATCCCACCTCGTGACGATCGCCCTTTCTACGTTTACCTTTACTCGCCACCGACCATGTTTGTAGGAGCCATGCTTGCACATCAGTGACTCCGAGCATCGAGAACAAGTCGTTTATTACATAAGTCGTACTCTTGTGGATTACGAGACTAGGTATACACATGTAGACAAGTTGTGCCTAGCCCTATCATTCGTGGCAACCAAACTCTGACATTACCTCCTGAATCACAAAACTTTTGTCATCACCAACACGGACCCCATCCATTATATGTACACCAAACCTCATCTAAACCAACGCATCACCCGATGGCTTATGCTCCTCGCCGACCTCGACCTTGAGTTTGTACACCAAAAATCAGTCAAAGGACAAACTATTGCAGACCAACTCGCGGAAGCCCCTTTACCTAGGGAACAATTTACCAATTTACTTTCCCTGACGAACTCATCGCCACTCTTTCACTCAGTGAGGAGTCATATCCAATGACCCTCTTCTTCGATGCATCCAAATGCCAGGCCATGGAGAGGGGTGGCGTTGTTCTCATTCCTCTTGACGCTGAACCTGTGCCTCTTTCATTCTGGCTCGATTTCCCCTGCACTAATAATACAGCGAAATACGAGGCCCTTGTTTTGGGTCTCTAGGTTGCGTTACACTTAGGTGTAAAGTCTATTAACATTTTCGGCGACTCTCAATTGGTAGTCAATCAAGTTATGGGTATCTACCAATGTAAAATGAGGAACTTTAAAAGTACAAACATTACGTGGACTCACTTTTGACCTTATTTACTCATTATTCTATCCAAACCATTCCCGCTAAACTAATAAATTTGCATGGATACTATGGCTTGCTTGGCCTCGCAATTCCTCGCCTCACCAACGACTCGACATATTTGTCTTGGTCTAACAACTCTTTGCCCCATCTTACTCAGGTCCCCGATGTTTGTATGGTAAATAATGTATCTCGCTAATTCGTAGGATACCCGTATCACCAATTTCACGATACCGCCTTACAACCTCTGTTCTCCCACCCGACCTTACTAGTAACTGAAAACGTGCTTTTCTTAAAAGTGTTTCTCATTATGTCATCATGGGGGACTCTCTATAAATGTGGCTTTGATGGCATCCTCCTTCGATGTCTAACCAAACGAGGTCACCTATACCATCCAACAAGTCCATGACAGAATTTGTGGTTTATATTTTAGTGGCCTTCTTTGTGGCCAAACGGATCCTTCACCTAGGCTATTATTGGCCTACTTTAATAATGATCGCTACGAATATGTTAAGCGTTGTGTTATGTGTCAACAACATGCCAACCTTCAACATACTCCTAGCCATCCGCTACAGGTCACACGAGATCTTTGGCCTTTCTCACAATGGGGTTTAGACCTTATTGGTGAGATTCACCCGCCCTCTTCGCAACGTCACCATTGGATAATCACAGCAACCGAATATTACACTAAATGGGTGGAGGCCATTCCACTCATTTCAACCAAAAAAGAAAAAATCGTAGAGTTCATTAACCATCACATTATCTGTCGTTTTGGTGTTCCTCATCGCCTGATAATAGATAATGGAAAATATTTCAAAAATAAGTTGTTACAAGACCTTTGTGACAACTTTGGTATCAAACTTAGCTTCTCATCACCTTACTATCCACAAGCAAATGGTCAAGCCGAATCTTCTAACAAAACCCTGACCAAAATTCTCATGAAAGTCGTTAACGATTTTGGGAAAAATTGGCCTGATCACATCCCCTTTGCCCTTTGGGCTTATCGTACCAGCATTCGTACCTCCACTAATGCCACACCATTTTCTTTGGTATATGGTACCGAGGCTGTCTTGCCTCTCGAAATACAAATACCCTCCCTAAGAATATCTCTCCAGGATATTCTCACCAATGATGATTTCCGCCAAGAGCGGTTAGCCCAATTAGAGCTTCTTGACGAGCGTCGTCTTACAGCTCTTGACCACCTTTAAATCTATCAAAAGCGCATCAAGCGTGCTTATGATAAGTGAATTCATGAGCGTACCTTTAAGATTGGTGATCTTGTCCTCAAAGAGAATCAACATGTAACCAAACTAGAAAAGAGCAAGCGTGGAAAATTTGCTCCAAATTGGATTGGGCCTTACATTATCACTCACACTTACGGATCAGGCACTTACCGTTTAGCTTCACTCAATGGTAAACCTGAGCCTGAACCCCTTAATGCCTTGCATCTTCGACCATTCTACTGTTGAATTTAGTATTATATCACTTCTTATCTACCTTGCGCTTGTCCCTTGAGCTCATTTACCACCTCATACACCTTGTTTCATGCATCTCAAAATAGAATCACGCTCACATGGTTTGGTCATCATCTCCTCTTAAAGATGCCTTCCCCTTTTTAGTCTGGTCCATGACTTAAAAGTATCAAAATAACACATTCTCAATTATACAATTATGGGATATTCTTGAGTCAAACTTCCTACAAAACTAGATGCTTCATGCCAAACGGACATCTAGACCTCAAAGTTATACATAGACTGCTCCCTCGAAGGACAACTATGTGCAAAGCCACATCTACTACTATAAATAGACGGCTCCCTTGAAGGACAACTATACAAAGTCAGCCTCTCTCAGAAGCTTCTCGTATTGATCGCCTTCGTGAAGAGCTCAAGAACAACAAAATGCATATCCCATATAGACTTCCCGCATCGATCAATCTATATTCAGAAAAAAATAAAAGTAGTATTCAAAAGCACTTTTGAGTCATGGACTTGTCTATTCAGGTTTGGTTCTCTTTCGTCAGCATAATCACCTTGTAACAAGTTCTCTGCACCCCAGCTATACCATCCACCTCATCTCACCATTCTTCAAAACAACAAAACTCAAGGGATGTGACGTATATCCGATATGTTGTGATTATACAACTCTTTTCACCTATCGACTTCTCATCTATGCAAGGTACCTAGGGATTCAAGCTCATCCTACGATAATATGTGGTTTGTTTAGCTCTTTCCAACTATGGGACACTTTTGCCTCTTTTACCCGAATCTAGGATTATGTGTTGACCTTAATCAGGACATGGTTTCCTATGCTTGGGTAAGCTAACCTTCGCTTCACCTATACCTACACCAATACCGCCAATACCTTACCAACACCAACAACATTACCCTACCAATATCAATATTTTTACCAACCAACAAATTGCCTAACCACAACCAAATTTCCTGAATTCACCTCTCCCTGGTCCTAAGGGAGAACTACATCGGTCTGAGGCCCCTCCTTGCTTTGTGCAATGGGCTATGTAGGCAGCACTTAGGAGACATGGGGTCTCCGAAGGTTAGCTCGACCATCCCCTACCATAACCTATCATGTGTTGTAAATATAAATATTTTTGGGTATTTCTATTTGATAACACTCATCTTTATCCTTTTTCAAAACAAACATTCAAAACACAAACATTCTTATTATTATCATAACTCAAATCAACATACATATTCAGTTTTATTTAGATGTTAAACAAATACATTTTCTATATCATCGATGCGCAGGTCGGCATCCTTATTTATTCTTCTACCCCTATGAAATTCACTTAGACCCTTGCGCCTCATCCCGAACTAGGTGATGATCATGATCGTCAACGCCGCTCACCTGGCCTCTCCATCCTCAAAGGTGCCACTGCTATTGGTTCCTCCCACTGATCCGCCAATCTCTCCTATAACATATGAATACGCCCTCTCGCGTGGAGGAATCTCGCCTCTAGTCTCTCCACTCGTGACTGCACAACCGCTAACAATCTTGTTGTCTCATTCACCTACGTTTGAAGCTGGTGAACTAAACCCTGCAGATGATCTCTTTCCACTGTAATCACAACTATGTTAGGATGATCGGCCCTCTCACATGAACCTCGCAGCTCTGCTACCCACCATAATCTATAAGCCTCTGTCGCTCCTGCATCCATTACCCTGCGATCGGCTGCTATCTCTTCTGGTCCTTCTGGAGGTGTCGGCCGGGGAGGTGAGAATGATGCCTCGGCGTCGATCCTCATGTATGGTCTATAAGCCATGGGTATATCCTGAACAAATCCAAATTGTCGCCGCACACGATCTAGAGGAATCCTCTCGTACTCACCTGGCCTGTGTCCCGTGATCCACCTTAATCGCTCTACACCCCTCAAATCCTTAGCTATGTTCTCCATCACCATATAGTTCCCGTAAGGCCTCCAACGGATATCCGCAATCGTCACCATCTCCCACATCTACCTATAATACTTGACATCATATGTCACGGCCTCGAATCTCGCCTCTTACTCTGTCTGGACCCATCACCTGAATCCCAACCTCTGCACTCTTGTCTCTCCTGACTGGATGGGTCGGCCTATTGGTCACACACAAACAATGTGCTCATAGGCCCAACAATGTAATAAGTACACACAATCCAGTGTAGTCCTGTGATTTCACCTGCAGGCCCATAAACCCCAGTATAGCTCCGCCGCCAACATGCGGGTGCCCATGCGAAAGTCACGCTCCTTTCTATAATTTCCCAAATAATACACATCAATGCTTTTGGAAATCTTCCCCCATCCACCCTCGGTAATGCATAATACCCCACCGCTATCATTAATACCACTGCCAACCTTGTTGCCTCAGGGTGTGCTGCAAACATTATACCATAAGTGAATGTCAAACCTCGCTGTGTCAATTCTCGTGCAGCTGGACCAAATATTGCTGTTATTGCTCCCCACTGACGCGCAACCAACCAATCAGGCCCGACCCAAGGCCACAACCAACCAACTAGGCCCGACCCAAGGCCGCACCCAACCAATCAGGCGGACCCACGGCCACAACTAATCAATTGCCCGACCCAAGGCCGCACCCAACCAATCAGGCCCAACCCAAGGCCCTCACCAATCAGCGACCCAACCCAAGGCCACACCAATTAAGTACCTCGACCAAGACTCGCAAATTAAGATTTTATCCACCCATCATGTAGCTTTTTGTTCAATCACGCTCACCTGTTTGTGTTTTTAGCATGATTAGGATACTTGAATTGATCACCACCAACTTTGCCTGCACCGAGACCGTGACGTTTATCTCAACCAAACCAACCATTTGTACTTGCCGAACATGCCTAAACGCTCATGTACCTTACCCGTTATATCCTGAGCTACTTCCTATGCTATGGATACTAGGATTATATCACCCTTGTTTGGATAAACTATCGACCTTTGCCTATGAATTGCTTGTTTGTTCTTCAAATCATGTACCACTGTTGCACTCTTTCGCATTTCAACGTGTGTGCTCGCTTTCTTAAACTTACCCCACCATCTTACCATCATCTCAACACCATTCACCCTTTATCAACCCTATCCCTGATTTCACGTCACCTCAATCTGTGATAGATTTGAGGGGGATTACCTATACCCTTAACGGGAGTAACCACTTCTTATTATTGTCGACAAGAACTTTACAAGACAAGCTACACGACAACAAGGGGCTAATGTAGACACCAAATTTGTGTCTTACGACACCCTGTGCCCCGCATCTCATATTCACAACCTAACCTCACCACCTAAACCTTACACAATTATTTATTAATTACCTTATAATTAATAAATCCACATCTCCAAACCTGCCACCTCATTTTGCCACCTCATCATGACCTAGCCCTAACCTTAAACTAACCTAATTAAGACCTATAACTTGGTCTACATCCACACCCATGACTAATTACTCCTCACCCGCACCAAAACCAACCTAATAATGACTTGACCAAGCCCACAACTAATCCCTTGGGAGAAAAGGAGGGAAAGTTGGCTATTTTACTAAAAATAGCCCACTTTGACTTAACCGACATCGGTTCCTACTCGACCACCATCGGTTACGTAACCGCCATCGGTTCCCTGTAAATGACCTTCCCCAACCAAAAACAAGGGATCAGAATTCATTTGAAAGATCCGAATTCACTTTGCAGGACAGAGACAAGTGAAGGAAAGAGAAGAGTTTGCAGAGAAGGACATCGAGCCCAAGACTGCAACTGAGTAACCAGAGCACAACGACACTCATCCAAGCATTGGGAGAGAAGATAAGCTCACTTTTGATTGTCGATCATCCCACCTGAGCCTTGTCTTCATCATCACAGTCCTTGGAGCTGTACCTTCATCAGGAACTAGTAAGTAGTGTCTTGTACATTTTTAAATACCATTTCTTGAACTTCTGATTCATAGTAATTATAAGCTCACTCCTAGATCTACTACCCGATAGCACCCTACATCTAACTTTCATTCCTCTACCCTTGCATTTCCCCAAGAATAGCTCCCACACTCTCTGAGTCTTCTCCATCACCCTATTGCCTACCCCTGATCATTTACCAACCTTATAAACACCATAACCGCCTTACAACCAACCTTCATTGAAAGCCCCTAAATCACTGCCCCTACCGATATCGGTTATCAAAGAACCGCACCGGTGTTAAAACCACCTTTCCTCTATTGCTTTTTAACGAGGTAACTAAATCGTAATTTCGCAATAACTTCTTTGTTATCATTTGTGTTAATTCGTATTGAAAGGGGAACTGACCACCTTCGAAAGGAAGTCTAATATTTCTTGGGCCCAAGGCAGTTCCCTCATTTATTGTCTAACTATAATCTGGTGGTCTTGCATTCTTATTCACAGGTAGTCCTTCCTAGACAAAAAGGAGTTCTTCGCAATCGATCTGATCTCTCTCTACGGTATGCGCACACCCTCCCAACACTCAACAGGTATTCCTCCTAGCCCTAACCCTTATCTGTTTCTCAAGAGAATGAAAAGATAGAAGCAACTCTATTCTAAGAACGGAAACATTCTATGTGAAACATGTAGCTCTAGATTCATGTTAAACGGTAGTGTCTAAGTAAAAACCACAATAAGCGTATCTCATCTCAATATAAAAATAAATATTCAAACCCAAACCATACACTCCAAAGCCATGCCATTGTTATTTTTATGCGTGTTTTGAAGATAATTTTTTTGCATGCAAAATGAATTCTATAATGAAGTCATTACTAAAATTAGACACATCAATATTTGTATTAAATGTCACCATCCTTATGCCCACTCACTTACTACCAAAATTAAACATCTATATGCACATAGTGCAAGTAATTTTATTACATTTTAAGGTGCTTGGATTGAAATTTGTTGTGAGATATGATTAAATATGCACAATTATGTAACAAATCAATGGAAACAATTCATGTACATTTTGGGAAATTGTGGGCCTCAAAGTGGCACCAAGCTTGGTCTACTTGTCATAAATACATGCATGGTTTGGAAAAGTATAAGGAATGTTGGTTCTAGGAGTTACATTTGATGGATGACCTTGCTTTCCAAGGAATTTGAATGATTTTCATCTTACTAACATTTCTATTCAAAAGCTAGGGTTGGTCATATTTAAGTAAGGTAATAAAAAAGAACAAATATATATTTATTATAAATTTTTAGGTATATTTATAATCCTTTAGAAATTTTAATTGCCCTTAAAATTTACCCCTTTCATCGTATATGTTCACTAAGAAAATTACACCATGTTTTACGGTCGAAAAAAAACCAAAAAAATTCAAATGTTCACAAATTCAATCCTTGGTTAGTACAATAGAAGAAAGAAACTAATAATATAAAAATTATTTTGTAAAGAAAATAATATTACAATTTAAAATTACCTCAAATAGCTAACTCAAGATGGGTCTCTCGTACGGCTCTATTAGTTAGGTGAGTCCTAAGGACTCATTTGTGTAGAAAACATGATGAAGCATATTTGTCTTTAACGATACCAACATAAAAAATCGAGTAATATATAATACATACACATAGTTACCTAAGTAATGGGGCGGGGGAACATGGAGATGAAGGGATAGGGTTTCGAGATGGTAAATTATTTCCCAAATTTGTGGATGACAAGGGGTAACTATTAAAATAATATATACAAAATTTAAATTTTAATATTTTAATTTTATTCTATGAAACTTAGAGATTTAAACCATATTCAATGTATTTTAGGTACTTTCAAGATCATAATTTAATGTTCTTGGTAAAAATAACAACATTTTAAAAGTCAAAACATCAAAATTTTTTATAAGATCTTTAAAAATAGGGGGATGTACCCTCTAAGTTCCCAAGTCCTTGAAAATTCAACACATCTAAGACATCATGAAAATCATGGGACATGTCCTTGCGCATAACATTGTACATACATAATATGTAATACATTATATTTATATATTATATAATATAACATACATACTATATATATATATAATACATATAATTATATAACATATGATATAATATAATATTAATGTATAATATGTACATATATAATATAATACATAATACATATACATATACATATAGATGCACACACACATATAGTGTGTTAGTGTGCGTGTATAAAATATAAATAGTTATTTCACCGTTTACTTCACCTTTTTGAAATGACGAAAGTATAAGGGTAAGGGCCAAGGAGGAATACCTATTAAATGCTAGTCGGTTGACGGTTTTGTGCACATTCTAACTTCTTTATCCACAAATTGAATGTGAGAGCTTCCTTTTGGCTAGGAGGAACTACCTGTAATAGAAAACAAGACCACAAAAAGATAGTTAAATGATATATGACAAAGGACTACCTAGATATGCTAGTTCCTCCGAAAGTGTGATACTTCCTGATGGTCGTTAATCCACTATTTAAAATAAGTTAATGCGAGAAATAAATAAATTCCTACCGTAGTTGATATGATTTAGGTATCTCATTCAAGTACAATAAGAAACTCCAATCACAACAAGTTAGGCTATAGTTGGATTTGAGAGGTGAGGTGTCTGTCAAGGTACTGGGATTGGTTAGGGTTTGATTTTGGGTTATTTACGTCAAATGGTATGGTGATTTTTGGGTCTCTTCTTGGTCAAGGTGTAAAACACGAGAGATCGATGTCGGCTAAATGTGACCGATGCCGCTTTAGGTAGAACCGATGGCGGTTGTGGATAATTGGCGCTCGGTATGGTCAAGGTATAAGAAAATTGAATAGATTAAATGACAGGGTGATCTAAGGTAAAATAAAGTTTGGGAGAATGAATGGGGAGGTCTCAGCAGAGGTCTTAGGTATGCTCAAGTATACAACAAAGGGCGATGATAGGTGATTTGGTGATATGGGTGAAGGGATTTTTAATTTCATAGGAAAGTGGGTGACGAAGCAATAAGCATGCGAAGAACAGTTAATAACAGTGTGTGATAAAGATTATTGATCAAATAAAACCTACAAGTTAGGGCCATACTTACTGTGTTAAGGATCTGATGGCTGAGTGGTGGAGGTGGTTGGTCAGAGAATATGTGTATGGTCCTGTAGCAGTGATTTCCCAAAGTGCTCCCATGAATGCAATGGCTCTATGATTGATCCTCGTGATGGATCTTAATGTCCTGATGCATAAAAGGATGCTTGTTTTGCTTGCATGTAGCTCGATCTCCCTCCTTTCTCTCGGGAATGTGCCAACCCAAAAACAAAGGCTGTTTGGGTGAATAAACGGTAAGCGATGATAGTTACGGGTTGGCTTGTGTCAGTTTAGGGGTGACCGGTGTCGGTTAAGGTGGGATTCCCTAGGTTTACTAAACTGAGAAAATCTTTCTAATTTATTGGGCCTAGTTAGTTTATTCTCACGAATTAGAATGGAAACTTCCCTTCTAATGAGCGGGAATGTGGTTAGAGAGATTTTAGGGATTTATTTTATGGTTAGACCAAATCTTAGCTCATTAAGGCAAGCAAGACTTAGTTATTGTTAGTTATGGAAACATGCCAAGAATAGGTCTAGGGTGAGGTGTCTAGGTGAGGTGGAAATTAGCTTGATTAAAATAATTAAGTAATGAATATTGTGGGGATGGGTATTAATTTAATTAAATTAATATTAATTTGGGGTGGAAGGGCCATGGTTAGATGAGTATGCTTGAGTGGTTATTTGACAAAGGACCAAGGGGAGTGTGACCTAATTTTGGTGTCTACATTTTTCCCATTTTTGTTGCGTAGCTTGTATTGGTAAGTGACGCTGACAAAAATAAGATGTGGTTACCCCATGTGTGGGTGAAGGTGATCCCCCTCAAACTAGGAACTGATGTGGCAGAAGATAGAATCAGTGAGTGGTTTGATAAAAGGTGAATGTGATGAAGAGGAAGGTGGAAAACGGGGCAATGGGGTAAAGGTCCAATTGGGTAATCCAGGTAATGGGTTAGGGTCAAAGGTAATAATAGTAAAATGCACACACATGTATAAAATATTACACGGTACCAAGTTGAAGAGCATGCAAACTCTACATTGTCTAAATGTTGATAGGTTTATTCAAACAAGGTTGAGGCAATTCCAGATCAAGGTGTAGGATATGGTGTGGAGGCACTTCGCAGTCGGTGCAGAACGTTTAGGTATGTTCCGGTATACCAAAGGTTTGGTCGGGATAAACAGTCATAGAAATAGGCAAAGTAAGGTCATTAGTTCAAACAACATGGGTAATAAAGTGTCGCAAGGTATAGTGAGAACATGAGTTCATAGGTTACTAACAATGTTCCAGTCCAAGTAGCTTGGTCATAGTGTAGACACCAAATTTGTGTCTTACGACACCCTGTGCCCCACATCTCATTTCGCAACCTAACCTCACCACTTAAAACCTTACACAATTATTTATTAATTACCTTATAATTAATAAATCCACATATCCAAACCTGCCACCTCATTTCGCCACCTCATCATGACCTAGCCTTAACCCTAAACTAACCTAATTAAGACCTATAACTTGGTCTACATCCACAGCCATGACTAATTACTTCTCACCCGCACCAAAACCAACCTAATCATGACTTGACTAAGCCCACAACTAATCCCTCGGGAGAAAAGGAAGGAAAGTTGGCTATTTTACTAAAAATAGCCCACTTTGACTTAACCGACATCGGTTCTACTCGACCGCCGTCTTACATTTACAATCGCCATCATCGGTTCCTATAAATGACCTCCCCAACCAAAAACAAAGGATCATAATTCATTTGAAAGATCTGGAATTCACTTGGCAAAGTGAAGACAAGTGAAGAAAATAGAAGAGTTTGCAGAGAAGGACATCGAGCCCAAGACTGCAACTGAGGAACTAGAGCACAACGACACTCATCCAAGCATTGGGAGAGAAGATAGCTCATTTTTTATTGTCAGATCATCCCACCTGAGCCCTGCCTTCGTCATCACAATCCTTGGACCTGTATCTTCATCAGGAACTAGTAAGTAGTGTCTTGTACGTTTTTAAATAACATTTCTTGAACTTCTGAATCATAGTAATTATAACTTCACTCCTAGATCTACTACCCTAGCACCCTACATCTCACTGTCATTCCTCTACCCTTACATTGCCCCAAGAACAGCTCCTACACTCTCTGAGTCTTCTCCATCACCCTATTGCCTACCCCTAATCATTTGCCAACCTTATAAACACCAAAGCCACCTCACAGCCAACCTTCATTGAAAGCCCCTAAATCACCACCCCTACCGATATCGGTTATCAGAAACCGGTACCGGTGTATAACCGCAGTCGGTTATACAGTGACCGACATCGGTCACTGTGACTCAAACCAGAACCAACCTTTCTTCTATTGCTTTTTAACAAGGTAATTAAAGTGTAATTTTGCAATAGCCTCTTTGCTATCATTTGTGTTAATTCGTATTAAAAGGGGAACTGACCACCTTCGAAAGGAAGTCTAATATTTCCTGGGCCCAAGGCAGTTCCCTCATTTATTGTCTAACTAAAATCTGGTGGTCTTGTATTCTTACTTGCAGGTAGTCCTTCCTAGACAAAAAGGAGTTCTTCGCAATCGATCTGATCTCTCTCTACGGTACGCGCGCACCCTCCCAACACTCAATAGGTATTCCTCCTAGCCCTAACCCTCATCTGTTTCTCAAGAGAATGAAAGGATAGAAGCACCTCTATTTTAAGAATGGAAACATTATGTGCGAAACATTTTGGCACGCCCGGTGGGACCCTTCTTGGGTTTCTTTCTTTCTTGCTTGCTTTCATATAGGGAGCACACTTGCTATTTTCTTCTTCTAAATATTCACAAGATATTTTGTCATTTTGGTAAAAGAATTTGTCTTTCTTCCTCATCGTTGCATTAGTGAAAGTCATCTTCTTTGCTTCATCGAATATCATTTTCGATTTGGGTTTAAAACACGTGCATCACATTCTTGCTTGCTGTTTTCAATTCTAGTGAACATAGATTAAGTAACAGGTTGTACACGTGGGGGTGATATCCACGGTATTGACAAGAAATTAATCTTACTTTCACTGCACAACACATACCAAATCACATCATAATCAACACAACAACTCAAACATCCCCCTTTTTCCACGGTATTCCTCCGCCCGATTGAGGTAACCTTATAAGCCAAAACAAACTTGACATTTCCCTTAGGTCTTTTGTTTAGGATTGACATCATCTTGCGTCTAAGGCATAAGCCCACAATAATTAAAACTAATCCTAGGGTTAGTCTCTTGATTTGCTTGTGCATCTTGCTTGTTTTTAGTTCTGTTTCTCTGTCATACACTAGTTTCGTGATCACTTCAGAATAGTTTGGTAGGTATACTAAGCCTTGTTAACCCCAAATAAGCAGCTTCTTATAGCTTCTTACACCGGTTCTATTCTACCGACATCGCTAACCGAAGACGACGCGGCTAAAGTCCGACCTCGGTTATTAGACCGATATCGGTTACTGTCTTTCACAGTTCCCAAAACCAGCAACCTACCAATTCCAACATTTTGTTGCTGCTTCTGTTCCTGATAGATTACATCCCTACTGTGTACTCTTGTCCATGGTTGTTATCACTTGGAAACAAGCTACAGCCATGGTTTCACATGCCTGCTCCGTGCCTTTTCCTGAATCACCCCCTTCACATCCTATGGGGAATCCTACGGACACCAGTGAGGTTCCCAAAATCCCTATAGGAGATAAGGAATTTGTGAAATTTTTGGACGCTAATCCTAGCGTTGTATAGTACTATTTGTCTCATACCCCTGACCATACACCTAACGGTCAACTCCTTGTTGGTATGCCTATTAGTATAGCTGCTCACTTAGCTCCTTCCCCACCTGATAACTCTGCCTTGCCTTCTTCATCCTTAGCCCCGTCTCCCAACTCAGCGGCTTCGGGGTTCATACGGCACAAATTGGCTTTCCTTTGGTTAACTTGGGGCCCCACATATCATTACCACCGACTGCTCCTACCTCGTCTCTCTCGCAGACTGCTCCTTTCATAACTTGCTCTCTACCACCTATCCACACAAGCTTTCCTTCTCAAGCTCCACCCACCTTTTCATTTCCACACACGTATCCGGTGGCTTCAACATCTTATATAGGACATCCCTATTCGCCACCTCAACATATTCGTCGTCAATACCTTATCAACATTTAACCCCACCATTGTCTAGTAGTGGCTCTTGGCCCAATCCACCTCCGTTTACAACAACCGCACCATCATCTTACCCAACCACTGATTTAATCAAACAAATGATGGACAAGATGCAAAATCTAGAGGCTTCTGTTTCAGGAAGCCGTAGCACCCTGACATACGAACAAGTTTGTTTGGGAGCCTATTCATCCTTCTGTCCCCCTTCATTCATATCCTCCTCAATGGGAATTACCAAAATTTACTCATTTTAATAGTAAGGAGGATCCTCAACAACACTTGCGATCATTTAGACATGCCTGCTATCTGATTGCTCATGACGATGCCTTACTACTCCGCACCTTTCCCATGTCCTTATCAAGACCCGCCTTGGAATGGTACAGTGCTTTAACCCAGCACTCAATTTTCTCTTTTAACTAATTAGCCCAATCTTTCTTGGATCATTTCTCCATTAATATCACCAAGAAAGTATCCATCATCGACCTCTATGCCATCCGACAATTCAAGACGAATCTATCGCAGATTTCGTTAGACGATGGCGGGGCCTTATCAACCAACTTACTTATGCCTTGCCTTAGGACAAACTTATCAAACTCTTTGCGTGGGCTTGCGCTAAGCACATTTCTCCTACCCTCCAAATTCAAACTTTCCGCACCTTTGATGAGGCCTTTACTATGGCTCGGAAACTAGAGATTTGAGCCTTAGAGGAAGAGAAATTGCGGTTGCGCAACAAAAACCCTAATTTCCGAACCCAAGACTCCACCAACAAACCCAACACCACCAATTCTCACGCATCGACTGCTTCAAATCAAAAGGATCTATACACGCGGTGATGGTCAAATCCCAAGCACCGTCTAATACTCCGCCAAAAACCACCTATAAGTATAAAGCTGAGCCCATCAATTACACTCCCTTGGGAGAAACTTATGGTGTCATATTGGAAAAATTGCTCAAAGCGGGAGCTATCACCTTACCTCATGTTAAACCTCACTCCGGGTTTGATTCCACCCGCGCTATACCTTCTTGGTACAAAGAAAATGACTTCTATAACTTCCACCGCGTGAAGGGACACAGTCACAAAAACTGTAAGATGTTGAAAAACATAGTGCAGGAAATGGTTGATGCAGGGGATATAACCCTCGATAATCCTAACGCCCCTGCTAACCGAAATTTGAAAATCTTCAACAAACCATTCCCAAACCACTCTTCTAATAGTAACATAAACCAAGATATCTTAGCCGAGGAGAGTGTTCATGAAATCCATGCAGTTTTTGACTCCCAACCAAAAGCTTCTATCGAGGAAATTACCGAGCGGATGTTATCTAACTTATCTATTTCCCAAACATCTCCTCCTTCATCACTCTTATAAAAGAAGAAGGCTGCTCCATCTTTTTTGTCATCCTTAGACGAGAAACCCTCAAACCAACATCACCAAATTCTTTAATCATGACGGATCCTCTCAAACATGCCCTCCTACCTATTAGTTCTTCATCGCCTAAATATTTTCGGTGGCCAGGTTGACCTCTTAACGGCCATTGATACAATGCCTCATTTACCCCCTGTACCACACCCACAGTGGAACGAAATCACAACCCACCTCTCTTCCATACAAAAGTTCCTATTCACACGTGAGGATTGTCACCCCTCAGAAGATAGACGAGTCCTATGGGAGAGTTTGAGTACACCATGCTCTACTCAAATGCAGATGACCGATCTAGACATCTCTACCATATACCCGATGTGTTTACAAAAGCTCAAAATACCTATGTCCTCATCTTCACCCCCCTCATCTCTACCAAATACCTCATCCACCTCTATTAACCTAACCAAACCTTCCCCTACACTTGGGACGTCACCAATACCCACCTGACACACCCACCTAAACGGTTAGATTTATCCAAAAATAAAACCGTCAATCTACCTAGGAGACAGACCCAATCTCCTCAACTCCAATTTATGCCTCTGTCACAACTAAAACCATCGCCGTCACACATACCTTCTATATTGGGACCTCATCCCTCCTTCTTAGCTCAATACATCATACCTCCTGCGTTTTCTTTAAAATGACCTACACCTTCTACACCCATACAGAGATCCATGGGTGTATCAACACCATCACCCCAAATAGCCGGTCCACCTACCAACCCTAAACAAACTCAATCGTCAAAGGATTTGTTTACTGTCGCTCCTCTTTCCCCGTGGTTGTTTCCTGCCACCACGTCATCTGTGGCCTCATCATCTAACCAACTAAACATAACTTCTACGCCGAAAAAGCCAAGTTTAGTTAAATCCAATTATAAAAACCCCTTGTCTAAACCACCACCCATATGAATCAACCATACCCAATCATTACCAAAACCCACCCAGTCAATAGCCTCATCTTCCTCTGACTTTGACCCACTCAAAGGATCTTACGCCAAAATCCTTGATATGTTGGTGGAGAATGTGACCATTTCCCTACCCCCACTTAGACCCTATGATCCATCTAAGCCTCGACCTATAGGTTATGATGAGTCTAAAATCTGCGCTTACCACCGCACACCAGGACATGATGTAGAGGGATGCAAAACTTTGAAAGCCATCCTTCGTCAGTCACCTCTCTCGGATAGAAAGGTTAAGAAAGACAACTTACGAAGGGAGAAACCTTTAGCTTCAATCCCCTCTCCTATACCACCTATCCCCACCTCACCAAGAAATATCATTATTACAACCCCACCTCTCGAAGACAATGACTTATCCCTACCATCTTCCTCCTCTCGTGTTCACGAGATCAACATGATTAGTATTGCTACTCGAGGGCAGAAAAACAATGGGAAAGCTAAAGAAAGCACACCTGCGACCTCTCTTCCTCCGTCCGCCATCCCGATCACACCACCACCTAAAGTGGTTATTCGTGGACACTGCTACCCCATCTCTGATGGAGTTGCCCACCGTACCATGATCAAACAACTTCACCAATCACCTATAAAAATGACACTGTATGATCTCATTCAAACCTCTGAATCTCATCGACAAGCTCTCGTTGAGATCCTTCAAGGTATAGAGGTCTTACCTAACGAAACCTTGCCCGTTGCCTCCATCTTAACACCCAACCACGTTGCTTCTCTCACCAAACAAACTACCACTTCCGTCCCTTCACAGCACGCCAAAGCATTCTTTGTCGGTTTCTTGAAGATGAAATTGTCGACTTTGGTGCAGAAGATCCTGACCCCGCTCTTTTCATCTCGGCTTACGTCTAGGACATCCGAGTACATCGTGTTATGATTGACAGGGGTGCTAACCTAAACATCATCTCTTCCAAAGCCTTCCAACAAATGAATATCCCTTCTAAATTTGCATGTGTGCCAACCCCACCATGTTGCGTTCATTCAATGATGCTATTACTTCTACCTTAGGCACCGTGATCCTTAACATTCGTGTAGGGCCACGTACTTTACCTGAACTCTTCTATGTCCTTGAGGGAGAATTCCAATATAACATGTTGTTAGGCCGCCCTTGGATCCAAAGCTGATGGGATGCGTTCCCTCCACCTTACATAGATGCATAAAATTCGAGTATGAGGGAAGTCCTACACCGTAAAAGTGACCATCCCCCTTCAAAACTCGCAATATTTTATATTGCCCTAATGATGTGCTTGTACTACCAAGACACCCATTCATCCAACCCAACCATCTATTTCGACCACACCTCAACCATCCACCTCAACCGCACCTACACCTTCAACCAATGAAACCGCTGCCGCAAATACCGCTTCCTTCCCCGCGACAACATCCCGACCTCAGATCCCTTAGTAGATGTTTTTCAACGCCTTACGTTGGGGGAGTATCGCCTATATAACGTTAGCACTTTCCATACCCCACAGGAGTACGGACAGTTACATGCGCATCCTACCTACGACCGTCGTGTGGGGGAAGTAATCTCCTACGGACCACCTAATTGCCGCACTAACCTAACGTATGGGGGTGTCGATACATCCTCTGTCACCCCTGAACCTCCCCTTGGTGTGGTTCCCTTCCAATCTGATTTTCAATATCTAACTAATCGTCATTTCGCCCTCACCTTCCTGATGCGCTGTGCTTGGAAGGGCTTCGGTTTCGGTCTTTATGAACAAGGCCGACATACGATCATTCCCAGTAACTACACACAAACACAAAGATCGTCGTGGTCTTGGATTCTCTGACCCACCTACACCGAAAACACCACATATCCGTTGTATCTAGGAAGATGACGAAGTCACCCCTTCCGAACCATCATCACCCATTTTGCCATCGTCACCCACAGAGTCGATAGACCCTGAATCTATCCCTCCTACCTTTTTTTCATAAACGCTATCTTCCTGGGTCCTCTCACTTATCAACGTGATAATGAAGACCCATCTTCTCTTCCCCTTCTGTATCCAGACATGATCGAAGAGGACTCGCCTTCAATTAATGTTGTTGAGTGCCAGGATGACGACTCCATCCTCACTTACCTTGGTGCGGACGAATCTTATATTCAATGCGCCTTACCATCTGACACTCAAACCATGTTGAATGAGTCGACTATAGAAATCAACATCCACACAGAGGACGATCCTCACATTGTGAAGATCAGACAATCTCTTAACGCATCAGAACAAACTGCCTTCACTACCTTCCTCCGTTCCCGCAACCAAGCTTTTGCTTGGTCCTACGCTGACATGCCAGGAATTGATCCTGACATTGCTGTCCATAACATTACCCTGAAACCCGATTCCAAACCAGTTAAACAGAAATTGAGAAAAATGCATCCACGCATTGCCCTCTTGGTCAAAGAAGAGCTTCAATGACTCCTTTCTATTTCCTTCATCTTACCTATTGATTATCCTCAATGGATTTCTAACATCGTACCTGTTACTAAAGCAACGGGGACTTCGGATATGTACGAATTTCTGGGACCTTAACCTCGCTTGCCCAAAGGATGACTTCCCCCTCAAGTATTGATCAACTTTTGATCTCATCATGCGGCCATGAGATGCTTTCCCTCATGGATGGCTTCTCGGGATACAATCAAATTTTGGTAGCCCCGGCCGATCAACATAAAACCACCTTCATAACTCCTTGGGGAACCTTCTACTATCATGTCATGTCGTTTGGCCTTAAGAATGCTGGTGCGACCTATCAGCGGGCTATGACTTACATTTTTCATGACATTATGCACACTATCCTTGAGGATTATGTCAATGATCTTCTTGGCAAATCTAAACATCGCAGTGAACATCTCGATGTTTTAACCATTATTTTCGATCACCTGTTACAATACTATGTTCGTCTTCAACCAAAGAAATGTGTCTTTGGTGTCCTTTCAGGAAAACTCCTTGGTTTTATTGTCTCTTTGCGTGGCATCGAGGTTGATCCAACTAAAGTCAAAGCTATCCTAGAAATGCCCCCACCCACTAACCTCAAACAATTACATAGTTTGCAGGGCAAACTCCAATCTATCCGGTGTTTCATCTCACAACTCTCGGATCGATGTCAACCTTTCCATCATCTCCTTAAAAAGGACATTGTCTTTCAATGGAGCAAAGAGTGCCACCAAGCCTTTGAGGCTCTTAAAGCCTATCTCTTGTAGCCACCCGTGCTTATCCCACCTCAGGACGATCACCCTTTCTACCTTTACCTTTCTGCCACCAACCATGCTGTAGGAGCCATGCTCGCACATCGTGACTCCGAGCATCGAGAACAAGCCGTTTATTACATAAGTCATACTCTTGTGGATTACGAGACTAGGTATACACATGTAGAAAAGTTGTGCCTAGCCCTATCATTTGTGGCCACCAAACTCCGACACTACCTCCTGAATCACAAAACTTTTGTCATCACCAATGCGGATCCCATCCATTATATGTACGCCAAACCTCATCTAAACCAACGCATCACCCGATGGCTTATGCTCCTCACTTGACCTCGACCTTGAGTTTGTACACTAGAAATCAATCAAAGGACAAACTATCACAGACCAACTCGCGGAAGCCCCTTTACCTGGGGAACAATTTACCAATTTTAATTTCCCTGACGAACTCATTGCCACTGTTTCACTCAGTGATGAGTCGTATCCAATGACCCTCTTCTTCGATGGATCCAAATGCCAGTGTGGCGGAGGGGCAAGCGTTGTTCTCATTCCTCTGGATGCTGAACCTATGCCTCTTTCATTCCGGCTCGATTTCCCCTGCACTAATAATACAGTAGAATACGAGGCCCTTGTTTTGGGTCTCCAGGTTGCGTTACACTTAGGTGTAAAATCTATTAACATTTTCGGCGACTCTCAATTGGTCGTCAATCAAGTTACGGGCATCTACCAATGTAAAAATGAGGAACTTCAAAAGTACAAACATTACGTGGATTCACTTTTGACCTTATTTACTCATTATTCTATCCAAACCATTCCCCACTCAACTAATAAATTTGCGGATACTATGGCTTGCTTAGCCTCGCAAATTCCTACCTCACCAACTAACTCTGACATATTTGTCTTGGTCCAACAACTCTTTGCCCCATCTTACTCAGCCTGGATGTTGGTATGATAAATAATGTCTCCGCTGATTTGCATGATATACTTGTATCACCAATTTCACAATTACCTTACAACCTCTGTTCTCCCATCTGACCTTACGAGTAATGACTACGTGATTTTCTTAAAAGTGTTTCTTATTACGTCGTCATGGGGGGACTCCTCTATAAACGTGGCTTTGATGGCATCCTCCTTCGATGTCTAACTAGCGCGGAGGTCACCTATATCATCCAACAAGTCCATGACGACATTTGTGGTGGACATTTTAGTGGCCTTGCCGTGGCCAAATGGATCCTTCGCCTAGGCTATTATTGGCCTACTCTTAATAACGACTGCTACGAATATGTTAAGCGTTGTATTATGTGTCAACAACATGCTAACCTTCAACATACCCCTAGCCATCCGCTACAGGTCGCACGAGATCTTTGGCCTTTCTCACAATGGGGTTTAGACCTTATTGGTGAGATTCACCCGCCCTCTTCGCAACTGTCACCGTTGGATAATCACAGCAACCGAATATTACACTAAATGGGTGGAGGCCATTCCACTCATTTCAACCAAAAAAGAAAAAATCGTAGAATTCATTAACCATCACATTATCTGTCGTTTTGGTGTTCCTCATCGCCTGATAACAGATAATGGAAAATATTTCAAAAATAAGTTATTACAAGACCTTTGTGACAACTTTGGTATCAAACTTAGTTTCTCATCACCTTACTATCCACAAGCAAATGGTCAAGCCAAATCTTCTAACAAAACCCTAACCAAAATTCTCATGAAAGTCGTTAATGATTCTGGAAGTAATTGGCCTGATCACATCCCCTTTGCCCTTTGGGCTTATCGTACCAGCATTCATACTTCCACTAATGCCACACCATTTTCTTTGGTATATGGTACCGAGGTGTCTTGCCTCTCGAAATACAAATACCCTCCCTAAGAATATCTCTCCAGGATATTCTCACCAATGATGATTTCCGCCAAGAGCGGTTAGCCCAATTGGAGCTTCTTGACGAGCATCATCTTACAGCTCTTGACCACCTTCAAATCTATCAAAAGCGCATCAAGCGTGCTTATGATAAGCGACTTCATGAGCGTACCTTTAAGATTGGTGATCTTGTCCTCAAAGAGAATCAACATGTAACCAAACTAGAAAAGAGCAAACGTGGAAAATTTGCTCCTAATTGGATTGGGCCTTACATTATCACTCACACTTACGGATCAGGCACTTACCGTTTAGCTTCACTTAATGGTAAACCTGAGCCTGAACCCCTTAATGCCTTGCATCTTTGGCCATTCTACTATTGAATTTAGTGTTATATCACTTCTTATCTACCTTGCGCTCGTCCCTTGAGCTCATTTACCACCTCATACACTTTGTTTCATGCATCTCAAAATAGAATCAAGCTCACGTGGTTTGGTCATCACCTCCTCTTAAAGATGCCTTCCCCTTTTTAGTCTGGTCCATGACTTAAAAGTATCAAAATAACATGTTCTCAATTATACACTTATGAGATATTCTTGAGTCAAACTTCCTACAAAACTAGATGCTTCATGCCAAACGGACATATAGACCTCTAAGTTATAAATAGACTGCTCCTCGAAGGACAACTATACACAAAAGCCACATCTGCTACTATAAATAGACTCGCTCCTCAAGGACAAAGCTATACAAAGTTAGCCTTTATCAGAAGCTTCTCGCATTGCTCAGCTTCATGAAGAGCTCAAGAACAACAAAATACATATCCCATGTAGACTTCCCGCATCGATCAATCTATATCCAGAAAAATAAAAGCAGTATTCAAAAGTACTTTTGAGTCATGGACTTGTCTATTTAGGTTTGGTTTTCTTTTGTCAGCATAATCACCTTATAACAAATTCTCTGTGCCCCAGCTCTACCAGCCACCTCACCTCACCATTCATCAAAGCAACAAAACTCAAGGGACGTGACGTATATCCGATATATTGTGATTATACAACTCTTTTCACCTATCGACTTCTCGCATATGCAAGGTACCTAGGGATTCAAGCTCATCCTACGTTAATATGTGGTTTGTTTAGCTCTTTTCAACTACGGGACACTTTTGCCTCTTTTACTCGAATCTAGGATTATGTGTTGACCTTAATCAGGACACGGTTCCCTACTACTTGGGTAAGCTAACTTTCGCTTCACCTATACCTACACTAACATCACCAATACCTTACCAACACCAACAACATTACCCTACCAATATAAATATTTTTTTACTAACCAACAAATTGCCTAACCATAACCAAATTGCCCGAATTCACCTCTCCCTGGTCCTAAGGGAGAACTACATCGGTCTGAGGCCCCTCCTTGCTTTGTGCAATGGGCTATGTAGGCAGCACTTAGGAGACATGGGGTCTCCCAAGGTTAGCTCGACCATCCCCTACCATAACCTATCATGTGTTGTAAATATAAATATTTTTGTGTATTTCTATTTGATAACATTCATCTTTATCCTTTTTTCAAAACAAACATTCAAAACACAACCATTCTTATTATTATCATAACTCAAATCAACATACATATTCATTTTTATTTAGATGTTAAACAAATACATCTTCTCTATCATCGATGCATAGGTCAACATCCTTATTTATTCTTATACCTCTATGAAATTCACTTAGACCCTTGCGCCTCATCCCGAACCAGGTGATGATCGTGATCGTCGACGCCGCTCGCCTGGCCTCTCCATCCTCAAAGGTGCCACTGCTATTGGTTCCTCCCACTGATCTGCCAATCTCTCCTATAACATATGAATACGCCCTCTCGCACGGAGGAGTCTCACCTCTAGTATCTCCACTCATGACTCTGCAAGCGCTACCAACCCCGTTGTCTCATTCACCGCGTTTGAAGTGGTGCACTAAACCCCGCAGAGATCTCCCTTCGCTGTAATCATAGCTATGTTAGGGTGCTTCGGCCCTCTCACGTGAACCTCGTAGCTCTGCTACCCACCATAATCTATAAGCCTCTGTCATTCCCGCATCCATTACCCTGCGATCGGCTGCTATCTCTTCTAGCCCTTCTGGAGGTGTCGGTCGAGGAGGTGAGAATGATGCCTCGGCATCGATCCTCATGTATGGTCTATAAGCCATGGGTATATCCTGAACAAATCCAAATTGTCACCGCACGTGATCTAGAGGAATCCTCTCGTACTCACCTGGCCTATGCCCCGCGATCCACCTTAATCGCTCTACACCCCTCAAATCCTCAGCTATGTTCTCTGTCACCATATAGTTCCCGTAAGGCCTCCAACGGATATCCGCAATCGTCACCATCTCCCACACCTACCTATAATACTCGATGTCATCTGTCACGGCCTGGGATCTCGCCTCTTGTTCTGTCTGGACCCATCGTCTGAATCCCAACCTCTGCACTCCTATCTCTCTTTCCTAGATTGGTCGGCCTATTGGTCACACACACACAATGTGCTCATAGGCCCAATAATGTAATAAGTATGCACAATCCAGTGTCGTCCTGTGATTTTGCCTGCAGGCCCATAAACCCCTGTATAGCTCCGCCAGATATGCGGGTGCCCATGCGAAAGTCACACTCCTTTCTATCATTTCCCAAATAATACACATCAATGCTTTTGGAAATCTTCCCCCATCCACCCTTGGTAATGCATAATACCCCACCACTATCATTAATACCACTGCCAACCTTGTTGCCTCAGGGTGTGCTGCAAACATTATACCATAAGTAAATGTCAAACCTCGCTGTGTCAAATCTCGTGTAGCTAAACCAAATACTGCTATTATCGCTCCCCGCGCCACGCTAGGCCCCGCCTGATACACTGGTCTTCCTGTAATTAGGAGCCTCAAAATTCTAAACACATCTTCCAACGTCACTATCATCTCCCCTGTTGGCAGATAGAAGGTATTCTTTTCTGGATTCCATCTCTCAATCAACACCTGCAACATAGCATGATTGCGTGCGATTCGTGAATAATAGCGGATTCCACTTAACCCCACATGGTTTATCAATGCCCATTCAGCTGATGTTACATCCGCTCGGACTCGTGACAACAAAGCTGGCACACTATCATTCATCCTCAAACCTGCCTCTACCTGCATACATCAAATCAACAAACAACCATTCAATAAATCAAATCCCCAAGTGTTTTTTCTCACATCCTGGAATTTCATACAGTAACCGATATTGGTTATAGATAACCGATACCTAGTGAGAGAGGCTACGTGGTGAGGGGTAATGATGGAGGCTACGGGTGTGGGATCATTTGGTAAGACTTTGATAGATTGAAGGACCTCCATGAGGGCTTGATGATGTGACTCGAGGTCTGGACAAGGTCATATAAAGACATTTTGAGGGGGATTGATGTAGTTGTTTTAACATTGTGCGATGTGTGACCCAAATAAAATGGGATATACAGGACCTCAAATGATGAATTTGGGTGTGGGTGCGGATGGTATATTGGGTACAGGGGTTGGTTTGATGGGCCACTTTCTTTCTCTTTGCCTTTGTCTTAATGAGTAAGGGTGGTAATGTTGATCATGTTAATCGAGGGAGGTGGATAAAGAGGGTGTGTTATGGAAGGTATAGCGGCAAGAGGGACAAAACCCTAGTGGTGGATATAAGCCTTGTGAGATGAGTAGGTGCATTGGCATTTGGGTGGTGGTTTGGCCAACTCTCTTATGCGAACCATGTTAATTTTGAATCTTGGGATGGATCTAAGAGTTGTGGGGGTGGAGATTTTGGTCACTGAGTAGGAAATGAGGGAAGATCTGTGGAAATTGGTGAAGGTGAAATGGGGTCCTCATCAAGAAGATCATCATCATCAAAGTTTTCTTCAAGAGGACACAATTGGACAAGAGCGGCTTTCAAAGCCTTACAATTCTCTACATCGTGTCCTGGCACATGATGGTAGGCGTAAATTTTGGTTTCGTCAAACCCTTTTGGTTTGGGTTTGAGTGGGTTGTAAGGTCTAAGAGGTGGTAATGTGATGACAGAAGTTTCAAGGAGGTTGGTTAGGATTTTGGCGTAGGATCCTGCTAATGGATCACAATGGGAGGTGAATGTGGGTTTGGGTACATGTGCGGTTGACTATGGAGGAAGAGTCTTTATAAGAGGGGGAGTAGGTTGGGCTACTAGTTTGGTGTGTGGTGTGGTCTTAGGTGTTGGTCGTATTTGCTTGGGTAGGGGCATGGTAGATGAACTGCAATAGAAGGTGTGGTTGGTTTAACTACCTTATTGGAGGGTAGCGGATTTTTAGCTTTAGGTTGCATCTTTTTGGGTAAAGGTGATACAGGCGCACAAGATGTGGAGGGAAAATTAGATGGTGGAAGAGGATGAGTTACCCATGGGGGTAACTAAGGTGCTATGGAGGTAGGTGGTGTAGTTTGAGGAGGAGGCGTGAGTGAAAGAGAAGGAAGTATCGTGGGTAGTGAAGAAGTTATTAATAGTATTGGAGGTATGGGTGGTAAGAAAGTTACAGTGAGGGCGGAGGTTGTATGGGTTGCTTGGGTATATTAGAGTTCTGTGATGGGGAAATGGGTTGCTGTGTTTCTTGGTTTACCAAAGGATGGGGGTTTCTTGGCCGTGGTTGAGGGGTGAGGTCCTGTGGATGGATGGAAGGGGTGAATGTGATAAGGGTGTGGTTGGCAGTAAGGTCAGTGTATGAGATCTAGGAGATTAGATCTTCTTTTTAGGGGCCAAGTTAAGTTTGGTGTTAGTTTTGGAAGATGTAGCTAAATCTAATTTGATGGGTGGGTGAGTAAGGCTAGTTGTTGGTATGACCCCTAAGGTAGTGATAGGTTTAGGCAAGGGAGATGATATAGGTGTGGGTTTAGGTGTAGATGCATGTTGGGCTATGGGTAGAGGTGTGAGTTGGGCCATGAGTGGTGTCATGGAAGGTATTGCAATAGTTGTGGTTGCATTTGGTTTGGTTTCTTGAAACACTTTTGGATAGATAGTGGAGGTGTCAGTGAGTGATAGCTGCATTTGTGTTGAAACAGGAAGTAGAAGATGCCCCCAAAGAAAGGCTCTATCTAAATAGTCCAGGTGATCAACCAAGCATGAAAATGGTAGATCATATCGAGCCGAGCTGATGTGGATCGAGTGGAAATCCCCGTAAAATGTGTTTGAGATATAGGAAATGGCTAGCCTTGGACTCTGTGGGTAAGAGAGCCGAAAGTAGATCAACAGGCTCTTAAGGTCTGATGGTGAATGGTCATCTACAAGTAGTGGTACTTCTATAGTATCCCCCATGGGTAGAGGAGAGGACGGGCCAGCTGAAGTGGGCTCTTCTTGCGTAGGTGTAGGTGGTGGACCTGCATCTTCTATGAGTAGGAGAGGTGCCACTGACAACTGCTTAGAATTTTGAGGGGTCAAAGGTGACGTGCTGATTATAGGCTCATTCAAGGGTGAAGGGGAACATGAAGGGGGTTCCTCTGTGGGTAGAGGAGTAGATGAAGTAGATTTTGGTGCGTAGTAGGGGATCACGGGCTAAACTTTCATCTATGGAAGGAACATGAGGCAATTAGGAAGCAAATGGTATGTCGTTGAAAATAGTGTGGACCTCGTGGACATTGTTATCATTGTTTGAGGTATCACTAGCTTGGTTGGAAGATGGGGCATGATTAGGGAATGACTTCTTGAAGATATGCAGGTTTTGGTTAGCGGGTGCATTCGGGCTATCCAAGACTAGATCTCCGCTTGTCTATCATTTCTTGGATGATATTCTTAAAGGTGATGCGCTTATTATCACTGTGACCTTTGACATGATGATAGTTAAAAAGTCATGTTCCTTATACCACGCAGCATGGGTCACTATGGGTCAAAACCAAGATGTGGTTTTATAGGAGGAAGGGTAATGACATCAACTTTAACAAGTTTTTCCAACACAGAAGAATAAGATTCTCCTAGGGAAGTGTACTGTTACTATTCTCATATGAACCGGAAAGCTTGGACAAGAGAGAGATTTGAAGGGGCTTTGGTTGGGTTTGATTGATGATGGGGACCGCCTTGAGAACTACAACATTAGAAAACCCTTTGGGCTTTGAATAGTTGTTTTGGGGTTTCAAGATGAAGAAGTATCATTCGATTTGAACATGATGTTCTTGTTATGAAGTTGAATATTATTTTCTTCAATAACATGAATTTCCAATTTCTATGCCATGGTGAATGCCTCATTGAAAGTGCAAAATTTCACACCTACAGGGTTGGTGAGATGTGTCTAGCACATGCCTGAGTAAATAGTTCTATAAGCTCGGTTTGAGGTAGTTGGAATGTGAGTTGGTTAATGAGGCTATGTCAATGAGTGACAAAGTCAATGATGGAATCATCATCATACCGGGCGTGTGGAATAAAGATTTATCATGGCAACCCTCTTAACAATTTTGATGGAGAAGTGATCTAGGAAGGCTTGGGCTACTTGTTTGAATGAGTAAATGGAGTGTCTCTATAGTCCACTATACCACCCAATGCGGTCCTATCGTGGACGAGGGAAAGTCCTCAAAAGTAAATCATCATTATGGGTAATCGTGTAACACCCATGTTTAAAGGACCGCAAATTTTGTTGTGGATATTCTTTGCTATTGAAGTGATTAAATTTTGGCATTTCCCAATGTACAGGGTATGGTTGAATAGTAATGGATGGGTGAATAGGCTCAAGTTACAAACTTCATTATAGGTGAGGGAATCACGTGAGCCGAAACCAATGCTTCTATTGTCTACATCTTTTCCATCATCAACTTGATGAGATCATTAGTAGGTTGTGATGGAGGGACACCTCTTGTGGCACAAGGAGTCGATACTAAACCCGATAGGAGGTTTAGAATAAGGAACCGACATAGAAGGTACATATCAAGAATGGGTGACATATGAGATAGGGGGTTGTTGATAGTAGGTGTATGTAGGTGAGATGGTTGTCATGACTCTAGTAGTGGCTGGGGGTAGTGTTTGTGGGATGAAGAGGATGAGATTCTGGAATGGAGTAGGTGTTACCGACACCATGGGTGGTTGTGTTGCAATGGGTATTTATGAGATAATGGGTGTGGATTGTGCTATGGTCTGGGTGGTTGATGAGGGGATAATAGATATGATAGGTGTGAGTGAAAGTACGACGCAATGGTCATGATGGTATGGAGCCTAGCTGCGAAACTATTGGGGGTGAAACAGGTGAGGGTAACACTACATTATTAGGGGCTGATGCAGTAATAGGAATAAGGGCAGAAGAGATTGATACATGCATGTCGTATATCAAATGACTAGAGGAGTCTCAGGTGGAAGAGTTGGAAAGGTAGAACTATAAGGCCATGAGATTTTGATCAAGGAGTTGTGTAAATTCTTCATCGCCTGCAGTAATGGTGGTAGGTAAGGTTAGATCCATGGGTGATAGGATGGAAGGTGGTGAGGGACTAGGTGGGAGTGGTTGATGACTAGTGTGGAATATGAGGGTGTTAGTCTAGCTACGAGTCAGCACCATGTGAACAAGTGCTGACTGGTAAGATTGTATTCTGTAGATGACATAGAAAATAGTAGAAATAAAGAATAATGGGGTCCTGGGGTGAATCGTCAACTTTTCTAGATTTTGAAAAATCAAACACAAGCAACCAATGACGATCAGGTTGATCGGTGACGATTGAGAGGGAAAACCAATGATTTTCAAAGACCGGTGATGGTTGGGGAACACCGATGATGGTTTCTAAAACCGATACCAGTCACTATGGAAGAAACTAGTCTAAAAAATGAAACAAGAATGTTGGATGTGTATCTGTGAAAACTGTGTATGATAGTAAGTATCAACATAGGAGAAATATGATGATGCCCTAAGGGCCAAAAATAGAACAGAAGTAGTGATGAAATCTATTCTAGGTAATGTAACTAGAAAGAAAGAAGCCAACACCGGTTAGGGTTTAACTGACGACGATTAGATGTGAACCGACGACGGTCACTGGACCGACATCGGTGATTGTGAAATTAGAAAGAAATGAAGAAAATTGGTTTTGTGAATTAAATTAAGTGAAGAATCAAACTCAGAAACCTGAGAATGAGGATATGGGGCCTTAACACACTCAGAAAAAGTCAGAATACTCCAACTACAATGGTGGAGTGTGCAAGGAAGAAGAAAAATGAAGAGTCGTAGTCTCACACCTCAAAATATAAACCAAGAAGAACGCTAAGAAAAAGCACGATCCTAAGAGTGATTTTCTTATGTTTATTTAGCTTATGCTATTTAGGATTGACTGTGTGTATTTAGAACAAAATATTTTAGTTGGTAAGGTGTCCTATGAAGAAGGATATCTAAAAGGAGAGGTTTCAGGTATGTTATGGTGGGGGTGGGTTGTCCTCTGAGATGATGACTCAACAGAGGCAACGAGCTAGGGAGTACCTGCTAACCGGATCGTGTGATCACTGACAAATGTTCTCGGGTAAGATGTTGTTTAAGAAAGATGTGTATATTTGATTTTGTGTAAGTTTGGTAAGACACACACAGAGAGAAAAATGTGCTTTCAATGATTCTTTGTGTTAACCATCAGTTGGGCATGACTTCCAAAGAAATAGGTTGTCCTCAGTTTTAATGTGAGCTAATAATGCAATAAATTAGAATGAAATGCAAGTGTTTTAAGCCCAAATCAAAGTGTGATATTCAATGTAGCAAGAGATGAACATGAAGAGGGATTCTCTTTCACTAATGCAATGAAAAATGAAGGAAGATGTGTTCTTTTTAAAGCACCAAAAATACGATTGTTTTTAGACAATAGAAAGAAAGAGAAGGATTCCAAAGAAGAAAATTAATGTGGAATCTTTTCAAAGGGAAACAAACACACAACTTTCACCTAGGAATGAATAAATGCAAAAGAAACCCTGATGGGTCCCACCAGGCATGCCAAAATGTTTCACCGTTTTCTTCACCTTTTCGAAATGATGAAATAGATAAGGGTAAGGGCCAAGGAGGAATACCTGTTAAATGCTGGTTGGTTGATGATTGTTATACATGTTCTGACTTCTTGATCCACAACTAAATGTGAGAGCTTCCTTTTGGCTAGGAGGAACTACCTGTAATAGAAAATAAGACCACAAAAGATAGTTAAATGATATATGACAATGGATTACCTAGCGTATGCTAGTTCCGGGAAGTGTGATACTTCCTAGATGGCTGTCAATCCACTATTTAAAACAAGTTAATGCAAGAAATAAACAAATTCCTACTATAGTTGATATGATTTAGGTATCTCATTCAAGTACAATAAGCAAATCCAATCACAACAGGCTAGGCTATAGTTGGATCTGAGAGGTGAGGTGTCTATCAAGGTATTGGGCCGGTCGTGGTCTACAAGGTTATTTAGGTCAAATCGTATGGTGATTTTTGGGTCTCTTCTTGGTCAAGGTGTAAAACATAGAGATCGACGTCGGCTAAATGTGACCGATGCCAGTTTAGGTAGAACCGACGGTTGTGGATAATTGATGTTGGTATGGTCGAGGTATAATAAAATTGAATAGATTAAATGACAGGGGTGATCCGATGTAAAATAAAGTTTGGGAGAATGAATGGGGAGGTCTGTAGAGGTCTTAGGTATGCTCAAAAGTATACAACAGTGATGATAGGTGATTTGGTGATATGGGTGAATGGATTTTTAATTTCACAGAAAGTGGGTGACGGCTAAGCAATAAGCATGTGAAGAACAAATTAATAACAGTGTGATAAAGATTACCGACTCAAATAAAACCTACAAGTTAGGGCCATACTTATTGTGTTAAGGATATGATGGCTGAGTGGTGGAGGTGGTTGGTCAGAGAATACGTGTATGGTCCTCAGTAGTAATGATTTCCTGGAGTGATCCCATGAATGCAATGGCTCTATGATTGATCCCGGGGATGGATCTCGGATGTCCTGGATGCATAAAAGGATGCTTGTTTTGCTTGCATGTAGCTTTGATCTCCCTATTTGCTCTCAAAATGTGCCAACCTAAAAATAAAGCTATTTGGGTGAATAAATGGTAACCGACGACGCTTTTGGGTCGACCGACGTCGCTTTAGGGGTGAACGTGTCGCTTAAGGCAGATTCCCTAGGTTTACTAAAATGGGCAAATATTTCTAATTTCTTCGGCCCAGTTAGTTTATTCTCATGGATTAAAATGGAAATTTCTCTTCTAATGAGTAGGAATGTGGTTAAAGAGATTTTAGGGATTGATTTTAGGGTTAGACCAAATCTTAGCTCATTAAGGAAAGTAATACTTAGTTATTGTTAGTTATGGAAACATGCCAAGAATAGGTCTAGGGTGAGGTGAAAATTAACTTGATTAAAATAATTAAGTAATGAATATTGTGAGCATGGGTATTAATTTAATTAAGTTAATTAAATTAATATTAATTTTGGGTGGAAGGGGCCATGGGTAGATGAGTGTGCTTGAGCTGGTTATTTGACAAGGGACCAAGGGAGTGTGACCCAATTTTGGTGTCTACAATAGTATAATATATACTTTAAAAAAAACACAGGGAGATGTAAATGTGGCACAAATTTGCATCCATTTGAGCCATATCACAACCTAAAAACAAAAAATAAAAACTTGACCAACTAAAAATCCATACACATTTCATTTCACGTTACCTTAGAGAGTGAATGGAGGATAAACATTATTGAGAAGAGAAGAAAGTGAGAGGATTTGTTAATAATTTGAGAGTAACAAAGAAATATGGCAAAACCAAGAAGAAGAGGAGGGAAAGAGAAAACCTCAATCTACTATATGGACCCAAAAACAAAAGAGGAAGAATAAGAATATGTGAAACCTATGCATAGAATAAAAAATAGAGCTAAGTTTGTTTTACATTTAAATCATACAATTTTTTTGTTGTAATTTTAGAATTTGTATTATAAACAAAAAAACCTAGGTAATTCTCGAAACCTAGTGTAAATTGCTTACAAAAATAATTTTTGAGAACATCTATACCTTTCTTTTTAATATATTAGTTAATAGGTGATAACATAAACGAGAACTTCATGATTATGTAAAACTCTAGAAAAATTTGTATAAAACCTAGAATAATTTGTGTAAAACCTAGAACAAATTGTGTAAAACCTAGAAAAATTTGTGTAAAACATTTCCTAAATTTTTCTATAACCATGATTTTAAATCGGAACTCCGAAAGTGTGCAAGATAGAAACACTTTAAAGCATTCAAATTCAACAAACATGCTAGGTAAATATAGGGTTAAAAATATCAAAATCAAATGTCTCTCTTCTCTACGTATGCAAATTATAATTTGCATTTGTCATCTCATTTTGTGTAAATAATTATAGATAATGAAAGAGTGGGGTGATAGATATGGAAGAGAGGGAGAGGGGAAGATAGTGATAGGTTGAGAGAGAGAGATAGGTAGAGAGAAAAGGATGAAGGGAGGGATGGCGAGAGAAAGGAGAGAGGGAGAGAGAGTAATAAAGAGAGGGGGAGTAGTATATAAGAGATGGTAAAGAGGGAGATAGGTAGAGATTTAGTTAGGGACTGAGTGAAACATGGAGGTAGAGAGGGGAAATAGAGAGGGAGGGATAAAGGTAGAGAGAGGGAGAGAGAATGAGATGGGAAAGAGGGGTAGAGGGAGATGTGAAAGATGGGTAGAAGGAGATATGAGAGAGGTGTAGGGGAAGAGAGGGATAGGTTGAGAGATAGGTAGAGGGAGAGAGAAGGATATGAGAGAGATGGAGATGAGAAGATAGGGATAGGATAAGAGAGAGGTGAAGGAGAGGGACATTGAGAGAGAGGTAGGGTGGGAGATAGAGGGAGGGAGAGAGGAAGAGGTAGAAAGGGGGTGAGAGAGAGGAGAAGGAGAGAGTGAGTGAGTGAAAGAGGAAGGGGGAGAGGGGAAATAAATAGGGAGGGAGAAAGGTAGAGAGAGTGATAGAGGGATAGAGATAGATAAAGAGAGGGGAGAATGATAGAGAAGGAGATGGGAAAAATGTGTAGAGGGAGATGTGAGATAGGTAGAAGGGAAGAGAGGGAGAGGTCAAAGTGAGGTAGATGGATAAAGATGGAGGGATGGAGAGATAAAGAGAGTGAGAGTGAAATGGAGAGAGGGGAAAGAGAGAGGGAGGGAGAAAGGTAGAGAGAGGGAGATAAATAGAGGGGGATAGGGAGAGATAATGAGATGATGAAGAGGGGTATAGGGAGAGAGAGAAATTGGAAATATTGGTATAGGAGATGAAAGAGAGGTAGAGGGGAAGAGAGGGAGAGGTTAAGAGAGAGGGGGAGATGAGAGATATGTATAAGGGAAGATGGGGAAATGTTAAGAGAGAGTTAGATGGAGAGAGAGGGACTAAAAAGTAAGGGGAGCTATGGGAAAAGGAGAGGGAGTGATGTAGGAGCATATCTTCCCAAATTTGAAATTTCGAGTTTCCATCTCAATTTTGGTTTGGTAATGTGTTAGGGAGGTCTAAGAGTTCAATTTGAGTCATTTCTAGTTATTAGTTGTGTTCTAGCTTTTCACAAATTTTAATTTTGATTTTTCCTCCAAAACGCAATTTGAATTTATATATGCATTTTTTTGTTCTTGTGTCTTGATGTGGTCCTTAGAGTATGAAAAACATGTATTGAGTTAGTGAAGGGGCCTATTAAGGACTTGAAGCAAGGTTCATTTTAAGACCCCGCTCCAAAAATTAGTTTATAATTGATAGCGAATATCCAAAATTGACTTTCACATCAATGGTAAATTTTTGAAAAACCATTTCATGGTAAATCCAATTGGGTGGGATAACCGTCATTGTTTTACATACACCCTAGGTTAGACACCATCCAACCTAGGTTATACGGCATTGTTTGCCAACCATACATTAGACAATTATGTATAACCTAGGTTAGATGGCTGGACATTATCCTGCTATCGATCCAACCGTCTAACCCGGGTTGACAACCGTCCATCATCTACTATCCAACCCGGGTTGGAAAATCAGACATTATCTACTATCTAACCTAGGTTAGATGGCCGTACATTATCTGCTATCCAACCTAGCCATCCAACCTAGGTTGGATGACCTGCCTCTCGAGTCCATCGTCCGCCATCTAACCTAGCTATCTAACCCGGGTTGACAATCGTACATTATTTATTGTCAACCCACCATCCAACTTGGGTTAGAAGGCCATACATTATTTTCCATCCAACCTAGGTTGGATGACTAGGTTGATGAAAAATAATGGATGACCATCCAACCCAGGTTGGATGACCATCCATCATCTATCATCTAACCTAGGTTAGACAATGATAATGTCCATCCAACCTAAGTTGGATGGATAACCTCTTTGTTGGATGTATTTATTAAATGGGTACCCCTTACAACCCCCCAAGCTATGTATTATACCTCAATGAATACATGTATAAGTTAATTTTTACATATAAATAGTAGGCTGAACTAACCCATACAAATGACTTGTCGGTTGAAATTTTTGGTGAATTGGGTGGCAACCAATTGCTGAAAATTCACCATTTCTAATTTCTAAAATCCCTAATATTCGTGAGTTTACGAAAATTCACCACTAAAATTTTCCCGACTTGAAGTCATAATCTTGGTTTAGAATTGAATACCTTGTGTTCTAGGCTTGAGAGGCTCTTCCAATTGGTGTAATTTAGGAAAAATGTATGTGATTTAAGAGTCTTGATATCTTTATCTCAAGGAAGAACTCAATCTTGGGATATAATGAAAAATTTAACTAACTCAACTCATTCCATTTGAAGCAATAATAAGATAAGTCTCCAAGAAGTTCCAAAACTGATTAATTTGTGAAATAATTATTTGTTGTAATTGTTCCTATGCATGAATGAATTTGAGTAAGAAATCATTATTTTTTGTTCCTATGATGTGATCTTATTGATGGTAATGGTTGTAGGTATTGTCTCATTTATTGTTTGAAAGAGGTTTAATTTGTTCTTGTTGATATTGATTAGTGCATCATGTAGTAGACTTGATAGTCACTATATGGGAGAAAAATTCGAGTAGATTGGAAACTTGACCAACAAGGATGATTGTTGACTTGAAAATTTGTATGTGGATTGTTTAAGTTTTGATTAGTATTCATAGTCACTTTAATTTGAATAGAAGCCATGGAGAAGCTTACGCTTATCCCTCCGGTAGAGGAAGGGTATCCACATACCTAGTTCATCGTGAAAATGAGTAATTAGGGGGAGAAAGTTGTTGGTGAGGTAAAATTGAGAGTCATTAGTTACATTGGGTCAATATAGTCCTTTAACTTATATAATTGAATAAGCTTTGAAAATAGCCTTGAAATATTAAAATCTTTCCTCTCGAGTAAGCAAAATGTTAGAAACCCTCAAACTATGGTTTGAGAAATAAAAAATTATTTTTCTAGCAAATAAACACATAAAAATTCTTGAAAATTTATAGAATTTTATTTCCCGAGGTCATCTAGAATATTTTTGACATTTGGGATTAAAACATTCATTCTAGTGTACAAAAATCTTGACAACAACCTTTTGGAGAAGGACAAGCCTAATTAGGCATGGTAAAAATTAGAATATGCAGATAGGCTTAAATTTTTAGTAAGGAAACTTTTGGAGTAAAGATTAAAGATAACGGGTATCTAAATGCGTCTTTGTTTGGTGTCGAACCACTTGGGTTTGAATTTAGACAGAAATTCAAGGTTAGAAGGGCTACAAGGCTGTTGTAAGCCTAGGTTAGCATCAAGACATGATTGAGGGTTAGAGAGGTGATCATTGGTTTAGAGAGAGAGAGAGAGTATAAACTACTTCTTGGAGGATTGAAAGATGTGAGTAAACCAATTTGTTCCTTGGTTCAATTGAAACATCATTGCACCGAGAATTGGGTCTTAAGCTAATCATCTAAAATAGAGTAAATTATTGCATTGGGGTTGAAACCATAGAGTGATCCCGACTACAAAACTTCTCTACACCATAATTGGTATCGTAGGAGGAGCGTTTCTTGAGGAAGTCAAGGAAAAAGGAGTTCATTATACAAGATAGGTGGATTAGTACTTGATAAAGAAAGGAAAAATGCCACCAAGGAGGAATGTAACAGGAGAGAGAGAAACCACATTGCAAATGGGTGAGGTTATCCTTCAGGAGTTGAGAAATATGAGGGTAAATTTTGATGCTAGGATTACAATAGTGGAGGGAAACCAGAGAAGAGGAGTGGAAACAAGAGATTTGAGTGATAAAGAAGAGGAGTTGGCTCAAATACCACAGACAACAAGTGAAGAAGAAAGAGACCCTGAAGAGTTGAGATTTGAGAGGTTATTGAAAGCAGTGAAAGGAGAAGGATCTAATCCCAAGTTGGAACTTCCAGTGTATGCAGGTAGTTTGAATGGTGAAGAACTCCTTGATTGGATAAGGGAGTTAGATAAGTATTTTGATTTTGAGAATGTTCTTGAAGACCAACAAGTGAATTTTTCCAGACAAAGCTGAAAGGGCATGCATCCCTATTATGGGACTACATTCAAGAAGAGAGAAAGAAGAAAAAAATCCAAGAATAAATCTTGGGAGTGTCCAAACTGAAAGGTAAATTCTTACATGCTAATTATATGCCAAATTTGTATAGAAAATTACAAAATTTAAAGCAAAAAGAGATGGGAGTCGAGGAGTACATTGAGGAATTATATAAGTTAAGTATCAGGTCAAGTCATATGGACAATTACATAGATAAGTTATAAAAATATTTAAATTGGTTAAGGTATTAGATACATGATGAACTTATCCCGACATGTCCTAGAGTCTAGAAGAATGCTACCAACTTGCTTTGAAAGTCGAGGACAAACCGAATAGGAGGCATAACTAGAAACAAAAGGAAGAGGACAAATTTATAGAGGTAGAGATCAGATTGGAGGAAGAGGAACACGTGGATTCACATGAAGGTGCTATAAATTTAACAAATTTACAGGTCACAAATCATGGGAATGTCTAAAGGAGCAACCTATAAGTAACACAAAGAATGAAGGAAGAAATCAGCTTGTTCAAGGTGGAGATGAAGAGAGTGTTTTCTCTCCTTCACTTGTAGAAGAACCAGAAGTGGGAGAGTCATTGCTCATGATGATAATTATGATCAAGACACAAAAGTTTAAAGAGCCACAACAAAGGAAATCACTGTTTAGGACCACTAGTAAGAGACAAGGTAAGTGTTGTAAGATTGTTATAGATTTAGGAAGTACAGATAATCTAGTTTCAATTGAGATGGTGAATAAGTTAGGCTTGAAAAATATACCTCATCCTACTCCTTATAAAGTATCTCATGGTTGAAAAAATTACAACATGTATTAGTAAATGAACAATGTTGGGTTGATTTCCAAATTGGTGGGTATAAGGATAATGTTTGCCATGTGCTTCTTGGTACACCTTGGAAATATGATGGGAAGAATAGACATGATCAGAGGAATAGTGTATATATTTTGGAGAAGGATGGAGTTAGTCATACCTTGCTTCCCATGAGAGAAGAAGATGGTGAACAACAAATTGGTTCAAGTGTAATGTTGATTGGGGAAAAAGAGTTCTTGAAAACAATGGAGGAGGAAGAAATAGGATTTGCATTAGTGGTAAAACCAAGGACAATCATAACAAAAACTAAGATAGATGAGTTGCCTCAAGAAGTGCAAGATATGTTGAAGGAATATGCAGACATAGTGGTGGATGAGTTGCCTAGTTCCTTACCTCCTATGAGAGAAACTGGTCATCACATAGAATTTTTACCAGGGGAAGTTTTCCTAACAAAAATATTACAAAATGACTCCTAAAGGAAATGAAGAAATCAAGAAGTAGGTGCAAGAATTATTGGATAAAGGATTGATTAGAGAGAGTCTCATCCCATGTGTAATTCCTACAATGTTGGTTTCAAAGAAACAAGGGACTGGAGGATGTGTACTGATTCTAGAGCTATAAATAAGATCATAATCATGTATAAATTTCCACTACCTAGGATGAAAGAATTGATTGGTTTCTCATGTGGTGCAAGTTATTTCACAAAAATAGACCTTAAGAGTGGGTACTATCAAATTAGAATCACAAAGGGATGAATGGAAAACAAAATTCAAGACAAATGAGGGTTATATGAATGGATTGTTATGCCATTTGGACTCTCAAATGCACCTAGCACCTTCATGAGACTCATGAATGAAGTTCTCAAGCCTTTTATAGGTAAGTTTTTTTGTTTATCTAGATGATATACTAATTTTCATTCATAACAAGGAAGAGCATATGCATCATTTGCATTTGGTTTTAAAGAAGCTACAAGAAGAGAGATTGTTGATCAATCTCAAGAAGTGTGAATTCATGAAAACAAAGTTATTGTACTTGGGTTTTGTGATCACCAAAGGCATGTTGAAGATGGATAAAAATAAATTCAAAGCAATCTTGGAATGGCCAACACCTAGGACAGCAGGAGAGGTAAGAATTTTCCATGGTCTTGCAAGATTTTATAAGAAATTTATCTAAAATGTTAGCAAGATTTGTGCACCAATCATTGAAACTATTATAGGGGATAAGAAAAAGTTTGTTTGGACACAAAAAGATGAAAGAAATTTTTAGTATTTTAATAAAAAGGTGATAGATCAGCCTATCTTAACATTTATAGACTTTAATAAAGTCTTTCAGGAAGAGTTTGATGCAAGTGGGGTTGCCATAGGTGTTTTTTTAAGTCAACAGAACAAGCCAATAGCTTACTTCAGTGAGAAAATAAATGATGCCAAAAATAAGTATTCCTCATATGATTTGGAGTTTTATGCCATGGTTCAGGCATTGAAAAGTGGAGACACTACCTATTGCCTAAGGAATTTATCATCTATATAGATAATCATGCTCTTTAATTCATTACCAATCAACCAAAGCTCAATCAGAGGCATGTGAAATGGGTGGAATACTTACAAAATTTTACTTTCACCATCAAGCACAAGAAGGGACAAAGTAACAAGGTAGTTGATGCCTTGAGTATGAGAGTTTTATTGGTGCATGAATTTCAGCTGGAGAGTGTTGGAATTGATTCACTTAAGGAGTTGTATGAAGAGGATGAAGATTTCAAGGAAGCATATGAAGCTTGCAAGCAACCAACAAGGATGAATAGAGAGTTGTGGTTGGATTATCTTATTCAGGATGGTTTACTCTTCAAAGGAGTGCAAATTTGTGTGCCTAAGAGTTCTATGAGAGATAATATCATCAAGGAGAAGCATAGTGAGATTATGACATGCCATTTTGGGCTTGAAAAACATTAGAACAACTCACTAGATATTATTTTTGGCCTAGGATGAAAACTTATGTAAGAAGGTTTGTGGAGAGATGTACTACTTGTTAAAGAGCCAAGGGTAAAAGCACAAATTTACGACTATACCAGCCCCTTCCAATACCAAATGACCTTGGGATTCCATCAGATATGGACTTTTTTATGGGATTTCCAAGAACACAGAGGGGTTATGATTCAATATATGTAGTTGTGATAGATTTTCAAAGATGAAACACTTCATTCCTTGCAAAACAACAAGTGATGCCACTCATATAGCTGATTTTTTCTTCAAATATGTGGTTAGACTTCATAAAATTCTAGTGAGAATAGTTTCAGATAGAGACACTAAGTTTTTGGGACATTTTTAGAGAACCTTGTGGAGGAAATTGGGAACTAATCTTAATTTTAGTTCAACATACCATCCTCAAACTGATGGAAAAATTCAGTGGTTAGAAATAGTTTACAAAACCTCATAAGGTGTTTTTATAAGGATCATCCAAAGTAATGGGATCTTGTGCTACCACAAGCAAAGTTTTCCTATAATGACTCATTGAACAAAAGCATAGGCATGAGTCCTTTTCAAGTAGTGTATGGAATGCAACCAAGAGGTGTGTTTGAGCTAAGAGATATCAGCAAGATGGAGAAGATAAGTTTTGAGGGAGAAGAGTTTACAACAACTATGTAAGAAGTACATCAACAAGTAAGAAAAAATATACAAGATAGTGTAGACAAATACAAGAAACAGGCAGATTTGAAGAGAATGGAAGTAAATTTTGAGGTTGGTGACTTAGTCATGGCTCATCTTAAGAAAAAGAGGTTTCCAAAAGGGGAATAAAAACTAAAGATGAAGAAGATAGGGTCTTGTAGGGTGTTGAAGAAATTTTCTAGTAATGCTTATGAATTGGAATTGCCTAGTGGAGTGGGCATATCTTCAATCTTCAATGTTTTAGATTTTTAACCCTTTAAGAAAGGTGAAAAGAGTGAAGACACAACAAAATAAGTATCTACAATAGAGGAAGAGTGGGTGGAACAATTTCCAAAGGTGAAAACATAGGATATTGAGTGCATTCTAGACAAGAAGGATCTCAAGAAGACCAAAGGAAAACAATGCTTTCAATACCTAATCAAATGGAAGAATAAACCATTTGAGCAAGCTACATGGATGTCTAAAAATGACATCAAACAAAATGGAAAGACCTTGGAGGAGATTATGAATAGTAGACCCTGAGTCTTTTGTTCTTTCCTAGGGAGTATGATGTAGGAACATCTCTTCCCAACTTCGAAATTTTGGTTTTTCATCTCAAAGTTGGTTTGAAAATGTGTTATGGAGTTATAGGAGTTCAATTTGAGTCATTTCTAGTTTTTATTTGTGTTCTAGCCATTCACATATTTAAATTTTTCTTTTTCCCTCCAAAAACAATTTAAATGTGTATGAGGCATTTTGGCTTGTTCTTGTGTCTTGATGTGGTCCTTGGAGCATGCAAAACATGTATTGAGTTGGTGAAGGGTCCTATTAATAACTTGAAGTCATAATATTGGTTTAGAATTAAATACCTTGGGTTCTAGCCTTGAGAGTCTCTTCTAATTGATGTAATATAGGAAAAATGTATGTGATTTAAGAGTCTTGATATCCTTTAACTTGAGGAAGAATTGAATCTTGGGATATAATGAAAATTTAACTAACTTAACTCATTCCATTAGAAGAAATAACAAGAGAAGTCTCCAAGAAGTTCCAAGACTGATAAATGTGTGAAATAGTTATTTGTTGTAGTTGTTCTATTGCATGAATGAATTTTAGTAAGAAATCATTGTTTTTGATAAATGTGATGTGATATTATTGATGTTAATGGTGGTAAGGTATTGTCTCATAGATTATTGAAAGAGGTTTAATTTTTTCTTGTTGATATTTCTTAGTGCATCATGTAGTAGACTTGTTAGTCATAATTTGGGAGAAACAATATGAGTAGATTGGAAAATCATCTAACAAGGAGGAGTATTGACTTACAAAAGCTATATGTGGATTGTTTAGGTATTGATCAATCTTCGCAATCCCTTCATGTTGAAGAAAAGCTATGAAGAAGCTTATAGTTATTCCTCAGAAGAGGCATGGTATCCACAGCATACGCTCACTTTGAAAATGAGTAACCAGGGGAGAAAGTTGTTGGTGAGGTAAAAATGACACTCATTAGTTACATTGGTTCAATATGGTCCTTGAACTTACATAATTGAATAATATTAGAAAATAACCTTGAAATATTAAAATTCCCTCTCGTAAGTAAGCACAATGCTTAAAACCTCAAACTAGGTTTCAGAAACAACAATTGGTTTTTCTAGCAAATGAATAGGTAAAAATGCTTGAAAATTTGTAAAATTTTATTTCTTGAGGTTTTCTAGAATATTTTTGAGGTTTGGGATAAAAAAATTCATTTCAAAGGATGAAATTATTGAAAGTAGCCTTCTCGGGAGTAGGATATGCCTAATTAGGCAGGGTAAAGATTGAAATAGGCATTCTAGGATTGAATTTTTAGGAAGGAAACTTTGGGAGTAATAATTAAGGATAATGGGTATCTGAACGTGTCCTTGTTTGATGTTAAAACCAATTGGGTTTGAATTTAGACAAGAAATTCAAGGTTAGTAGGGCTATAAGGCTATTGTAAGCCTATGTTAGCATCAAGACAAGAATGAGGGTCGAGATAGGTGATCATTGGTTTAGAGAGAGAGTATAAACTACTTCTTGGAGGATCAAAGATGTGAGTAGACCTATTTGTTCCTTGGTTCAGTTGAAACATCATTCCAATTGAGAATTGGGCCTTAAGCTAATAATCTCAAATAGATTAAATTATTACGTTGGGGTTGAAACCATAGAGTGATCCCGACTACAAATATTCTTTGATCGTGGAGGGAGAAAGGTAGAGAGGGAGAGGGATAGAGAAATAAATGGTAAGAGGGAGAGAGGATTTGGAAAAGAGGGGTAGAGTGATGCAAGAGCATAATTGTAGATAAGCAATTTTGGATGTGTTTATCCTTTTAGGTGTGTTTTGAGTTCATTTGGAGGATTTTTTAATGCATTAAGTCCATTTGGACTCTTGTGTGAAATAAGAGGTTTCCCTCCAAAAACCTCATATTTGAATTTCAAATATCCTTGTTAGTGGTTCTTAGGCGTAGGAGTTAGAAAATTATTAGTGGTGTCATTTAAGGGATGTAAATGGGGCATATGATGTGCTTTTCACCTTTAACACATGAATACATTACCTAATTTAGGCTTAAACTCCTCTTGGGTTTGATCATGTGTGGTTTGGGTTGATGGGTGAGAATCCTAACTAAATTTTAAAATCTTCCTTTCTTATGAAATGTATTCAAATGGCTTGAGAAAAGAGGAGGTGAAAAAGGAGGACCCTCGGTGTTTTGGAGCCTCAAGGCTCTTAAAGCTTGTTTCTTCATGAAAGAACTAATAAAATCTTCTTACATTTACATAATTTGTGTATAAGGAAACAATGTTGATATTTGACCGATTGTGTAAGAAATTACCAATGAACTCTCATTATAAATGTTTTCAGAAGGACTAACCAGGTGTATGATAGAAGAAAATATCCTTGGAAGGCATGAAATTGGTTAAATGAAATGATATATATAGTCTACATGGTCTTAAGCCCAATAAAATATAAAATATGAGTGAGAGATAAGTTAATAAGTGCCCATTGGAAGAGTTTGAGAAAAATTTATATATAATTAATTTGTTTATGATTCTAAAGCTAATGAGCTATGATCTTATGAAAGATAAGATAAAACATTTTAACTACATATAAAATTGCACAAAAGTTCTCAAGACTATAACTGTGTCTTCCCATTTTTTATAAGTGATCGTTAAATATTGGTAAAGTTGAAATAAGTTTTGCAAGGGAATTATTGTGTTAAATAATTGAAGGTAAGAGTGGCTTAGGAGTCTACAAAATAAATACGAGTTGTTGAGAAACCTTCTTTTGGGTGAGTAAGTGGAAAATAAGACTAACAATAGTATTCTCAATTTTTACCCCGTTTTGTGTTAAGAGGACCGAGAGAAATAAAAAATAAAAGAGAAATTTGAGAGCACAGATGTAAGATAAAATCAAGGGTTCATATTAGCATGAGGTTCTCAGTTTGTTGAATTCAAGATTTAGACCACAATCATGCAAACTCGGGAAAGGCTAAACTCAAAAAAACTGAAAATGAATACATAGTTTGAGAGGAAGGTTTGAGTCAATACACATTTCTTGAGTGTTGATGTAAGATCATTGAAAATTATACAAGATTTATAAGATAAATAAGTATGTGTCTTTTTTATTTAACCAAGGGTTTTAAGAATATTGATTTAAAAACTAATTTAAATATGCATGCACATGTTCTATGTATTAAGAATAAAGTGTTGGGGACCAAGAGCCATCTTAAATACTATGAGCAGTGTAATGTTCTTAAGAACTCGTGATGGTAATTTTAAGATGATAAATTGACCAATAAGGTTATAGTATGAAATAAAATAAGGATGGAAATAGAATGTTAGTGGTGGAAGAGAAGAAACTCACCATTTCCAAATCACACATTTAGTTCCACTTATTATGCCATTCTTGATAATCTAAGTGATGGTTGTATATGTAATAAGAATAAATATTCCAATGTTTTAGAGGGAAAGTGAGTAGTTGAGATCATAGTGATAGAGGAATGTAAGATTATGATAAAAGGTTTATGAACAAGAACTAAATTCGATCACTCATCTAAGTGTTAAAACTTAGTTTGAGGGTTTTAGGAAGAAGGGTTTGTGAAAAGAGTAAATGTACCAAACCTTAGGAGATTAAGTAGGCTATTTGAACCTTGAGACAATAGAAATAGGTGAGGATGAAAGAGTGTCAATAATATAGGGTTTGATCTAGGGAATTAGAAGGAAACACAATCAAGAAAAGTATACATAGTCCTAAACATTAAACTTGCGAATAACCTAAAGGTCCAGATTTGGAAAGTTTGACAAGTTGATGAAATAAGATTAGGATAAATTGATTAGAATCTTTAACATGTTGTAAATATATAATTAAAGGTGTGTCGATCCCGAGGCGTTGTTAAAGGACAAGTCTTGTTTATCTCTATGAAACTCCAAGAAGCTAAGTTAGCAAAAGTAGAAGATTGGTAAGAAAGGATATTTGAGGAGAAGGAACATTGAGAAAGGCCTAAACAATCTTGAATTGGTTAATGAAGCATGTAATTAAGGTTGGAATATATTATAGTTGATGAAGACCTAAAAATGACTTTTAAACCCTAGTTAAATCTAAAGAAGCACTAGAATGAAGGAGAGTAGTGTTTGGGAGGAAATGGTAAAGAGATAGAGCTTGAAAATTTTCATGAAGCACCAATGTAATAATGGGAATCTAGATATTATTTTTAAATTTCTTTAAAATTGATAATTTCCTCCGTACATAGTGATTTGTCCCAAAATCAAGGCTTTTGAGCTAGTGAGCCAAAAATGGAAAAAGGAGTATAAAAGGAAAAGGGTGAAGAGTTGAATGGTGAAACTTTGTAGACACTTGAAAGGGGATAATGGGTCATATAAAAATTACCAGTGGGCCCTAATTCCAATAAATTAATATTTTATGTTAAAAAGTGTAGTTTAGGAGGGTTAGAAGCCTAGAGGTTGGTCTAAACAGAGTTTGAGTGAAAATGAAGTAGTGAAAATTTTTCAAGCACATGAACATTGTTGATAGGTGTATTCAAGAAAGTGTAAAGTGTTTTCATGATTTAAAGCATTGTATATATCAAATTTGGGTATAAGAGAAAGTTTTAGTATATTGAGAAAAGTGAAAATTGGGTGCATTTTGAATATTGATTTCAAATGAATGTTCTAACTTTTGATGGTGATTGAATGTGATTGTTGATTACATCATAGAGGGAGGGAGAGGGATATGGGAGAGAGGCAGAGGGGAATAAAGGGAGAGGTTGGGAGAAAGGTAGAGGGAAAGGAATGGAGGGATGGAGAGAAAGGAGAGAGGGAGAGAGGAAGTGAGTGAAAGAGGGAGGGAGAGAGGAAGTGAGTGAAAGAGGGAGGGAGAGAGGGGAAAGAGAGAGGGAGGGATAAATGTATAGAGATAGAGAGAGAGAGGTAAATATAAAGAGAGGGGGAGATGTAGAGATAAGGAGATGGGAAAGAGGGGTAGAGGGAGAGAGAGGGATATGGGAAGAGAGGGAAAGTATGAGAGAGAGGTAGAGTGAGAGGGAGGGATGGAGAGAGAAATGAGATATGGATAAAGAGGGATTAAAAGGGATATAAGGAGTCAGGAAAGGAGGAGATGGGAAAGAGAGGGGGAGAGGGAGAGAGAAGGAGACGGAGATGGGAGATAGGTAGATGGTAAGAGAGGGAGATATTAAGAGAGAGGTAGAGGTAGATGGAGGGAGAAAGGTAGAGAGAGGGAGGGAGTAAGGTAGAGAGAGAGGGGCTCTAACATCTCTGGCATGAATGTTACTATGATGACTTCCACTCTTGATGGTGCAAATGTTGATAAGTGATTTGTCTTAGGAAGGTGTACTCTTATGACTTTTGGAAATCATGTTTGCATTGGATAATGAATCATTTGTTGAAAAGGTTCACTCTGTTGTGATTTTTGCTTTCTTGAAAATGAGGCCATTCATCTCTTTGTTCAACTTAAATTCAATTTTAAAGATGATGAACTTGTATTTCAATTGCCATAACTTATTTAGTGTAAACAACACCTTGGATCAATTCCATTGATCCAAGGTATGCTTCAGTTCTTCTTACCTTTCGTCTTGTTGTCTTGGCATTCTGAAAGGAAAGAAAAAGATGGACTGGGCCTTGTTTTGGTTATAGTTGTGAAGGACCCTTCTTCCGGGATCCCTGCTTAGCATCAGGATTTTGATGATAGGCCTAGGTATTCTTGCTATTGTTAAGGTGCTTTGAGTGGCGTATAGGGACCTTGGACCTAATAATATAACACTAAGGTTGAGACCCTAGCCTAAGGGTTAAATCTAACCTAAGTTGGTATGTTCTATGTTTATTAAGTTTGAAAACAAACTAAGGTAACTAAAGACTTACCTAAGAACCTAGGTTGATTTTCTAACCTAATGTTGATCTAACCTAAGTCATTGCTAACCTAAGGGGTACCTATGGATGACATGGAAAGTTGTATTATTAGTGGCATCGGTTTTCAAGGCATTAAATGGGAATTGATTTCAGTTTTAATATGAAGGACTGCCAACTTTGGCAGAGGCGTAAAGAAACTAAGGGATGCTTAGTTGGCATCTCCACCAAGTTTAAGTTGAAAAATAGAGGCATCGCCAAACATAGATGGCAGTGGCATGGAGAAAAAGGAGGGAACTGTTGTCCTTTGCATTTAATGACTTCATTTTTGGTGAAGAAACCGCCTAGGAAAATGCATGGTGGGTTTTTGCATGGTTGTTTTGGTCTTTCAGTTCATTTCGAGCTTGAGCTCTACTTGATGTTTTGTTATTCATCAAATCTCTAGTTCAACTCTTGCTTGACTGGTTATTTTTGCATTTCTTGAGCTATTTTGGACTCTATGGAAGTTATAAAAGAAGATAGAGTATTGGAAGTTGGTTGACGTTGCATGGAGAAGAAGAGGCTGTTGAGGTTTGGCTTGGAAATCTTCTGCAAATTAGGAAGAAGCTCTATCAGGCATGATAGGCTCTACCCATTAAATTTTTTTCTTTTACTTAAGTGATTCATAAAACAACTCTACTATGCATTGATTGATCTGGTTTTATTTTGCATGTTGAGTTGATCTCTCTCTCTCTCTCTCTCATGATTCTGAGATAGTTTTTGTGAACACAAATCAACCCTATTTAATGTTGTTCAAGTTCGATGTTTTGAATATGTTAACCCTTGAATGAGTTATTCGGGTGTACTTGTTTGATAGTTTAAGTTGTTGTATCTTCGTTCTACTATGAGAACTTGTGTTGATGGCTTAAACGGTTTCAACTTCATTTTGGGGTTGTGTAACTAGTGATCTTCTTGGTTGTTTGGATTTGTGGAACAGGTTCGGTAGTTTCGTTTCACCTCTGTGAAATCACTTATGGGTATTACCCAATATAGTATGTATTAACACTTGTTTTGTTCTGATAATTTTAGAATCAATCCTTGTGATTCTAAGCATGTTCCTTTAAGTTCTATTTGAACACACCTTAGTGAAAAATGTGATGGGATTCTTATTACTATGTGTGATTTGATTATGGGTTTTAGTTGAATGGGATTTGTGGTAAGTTTTATTTGAACCGTTTGTTTATCAAAATGTTATTCTATGGAAAAAGGAAATCATGTGAGTGATTCCTTAACAAAACTAATGGTTGTAGTGTTTCATGTTGGACACAGTTTGTAGGAAATGAAGTTTGTTCTGTTTCTCCTTTTGTTGAACTTTTTTAACTTAGGAATTGTTGCCATTGGGTTCTTGCAAGGGTAAAATTCCTTTGTGATATTGAAACAGTAACACAGAAGTGTTAACAACTTGGGCTTCATTTACTCCTTTCACTTTTTGGTAGTAATAAACTGTTGTTCATTTGTTGGGAGGCATAAATTCAGTCCTCCATACTTTTGTTTCAGTCTTTAATTATGGGAAGCCTTTAGACACTGTTGTTTCAGACTTGTCTTACGTGAAGACACCTTGCTTTGATCAAGTTTTTGATTTCATTATTTCCTCCCTTTGGATGGTATGGAGATGTGGATGAACTCCTCTTCTATTTGTGACATACTTCTTCTTCTTTCTTGTGACTCAGGAAGATGGATTTATTTCATGCTAAAGTATTCGTGGATTTTATAGCTGCCATATTGATTAGTATGATGTGTTGAAGGGTTTTACTCTTCATTCTTCATTCTCTTAGGTAGTTGTTCGATCAACTGGACCTGACCTCTTATCTGTTTGGAGATTAGGCTATGAATTCTTACAAATGATTGTTTCAATTTGATTGATTGAAGCTTGTGAACCTCTTTTGGTTAGTCTTGGGAAATGGAAGTGTTTTTTCTTCCTCTCCTCTTTTCTTATCAATTTTTGTTTCATCTTGAGAAGATGTTGTCTTTCTCTGATCTGTGTTATTCACCATTTCTTGGCTATCTAGTTTGTATGGTTTTCAAAACGTTGCTAGGCAGTTCAGTTGTAGCTGATTTTATTGGATGAAACATGTTTGTTGGATGAAGTTCTTAGAGGGTTTTATTTGATTGTTTGAAATGAAAACTACTCTACTTTCTCTCTCTCTTTCTTGGTTGGGCATGTTGTAGTTTTCTTGACCTAATTTCTACCTAATCCTAATGTTGAGTCTAAGCTTAGGTAATTCATTTAGGAGGCACATTGTAAGTTATGATGTTTTAAGTATCCTAAACTATTTCTTAAGTTTATATTATTGATTACTGACATCTCTGATTGAGGATGAACTTATGAACAAGAAATGCATGCTAGAGAATATTGTTAAAATGATTTATTGAATATTTATGCCTAAAGGTTAGAAAGAAAAGTTACCTTCTTCTATTGAAAAGGATTTCAATGAATGGGAAATCTTGTAAGGTGAAAAGGGCAGAAAATATTATTGAGTTTAGTTGAAGTTTTCTTATCTAATTACTATTCTTTGCATCCTTTTATTAAGGATAGTGGCCTATATAATTTATGTGGTTAGGACTTAACCTTACTCATGTTTTGGAAAAATATCTTTTGATCTCCTTCTTTGTTTTGAGAATTGTAATTTATTTTGGTAATATCTTTCTGTAATGCTCAGGATTGTTCCTAAAATAACAGAGTTCTTTTTATGGAAAAATTAGCTAAAAGAACATCGTTTTAATGTTTAGTGCTTATCATGCTCAGTTCAATGAACTAACCCATGCTAGAAATTTTGCAAATGGACTTCGTAAGTGATGAAGGAAGAAAGTTCTTAAGAAAGTTACAACTATTTATCAAAAATAAATGATATTTTTATAATGAAATGTGATTCTTTACTGAAATTTATTTGATGGAAAGGAAAGTTGTATTTGAATTTGACTATGTTATTTCTGTTTGACATTGGAAATGTCTGAAGTGTTTGAGTTGTAAAAGTATGTCTCCTCTTGATGATTAAAGGTTAATGGAATATATTGTACTTGATGTACTTCCTTTTTATTATCCATGTGTGGAATGTTTTGAAAATATTCTATATCTTGTAAGTGTGTATTATACTCTCTTGGCTGAGTTTAAAATAAATAGGGAACGAGGGAGTATGATAAACTACCCTCTCTAATAAATATGCAACTTTTCAAGTTGACATTCTCCCTTTGATAATAGACTATATCTCTATGATTCTAATTAAATCAGATGTTTGGGTTAGAATGAAACTTGAAGTGAAAACTATAATGTGCTAATGGGGTACTAACGTACATTAACTCACTTAAAAGATAATAGAAAGACATCTCCTTTGCAATTAATCTTTTAACTATTGTGAATAATGAAATGAGATTGAAAGGATTAGACTTCTTTCAATGAAGTCTAAAATTGTAAAAAGGTGCTCAGAACTTACATAAGATTGAGTTGGTGTAAGTGAGTAAGCCAATCCAACATAAATATGTGTGTTGGACCATTATGCAATCTTAAATCTGAATGTTGATAATAAGAGAACATAACATAAGGAAGAGTTAGGGTGCAGATTCATCTGCAAACCCACTTTTAATGTAGTTCTAACATGGAACCCTAACAATTAATTGATCTAATTATCCAATAGGGTTACTGCAATCAAACCTTGTTAAGGTAAATTAATAAGTAATCAAATTTCTAATTTAGGTATTTCTAATTTCTAAGTAATCAAATTTCTAATTTAGGATGTTGGTACACGCCAGCTGCCACATAGTACCTTCATGATGACTAGGGTCATCATGAGGATACTATGTTGTAGCTATCATGTCCCAACACCCTTCCAAATTTATTCTACTTGACTAACATAAATAAGACTTGAACATAGTTCTTCCCTAGATGAAGATAGGGGCATGATCTAGTGTCGAGGTAAACTTATGATGACTTAGGATAACTAGACACACCCAATCGACCTAGGTCAATTGAGTATGTCTATGTACCCTTAGTCACCGTGAGTAGCCCTCTACACTGGGCTATGTGGCTACCCTTATCTAGGGTTAAACTTGAACAAGTGGACTGACAGAGTCAATGAAGACCATTCTAGATAATAGATGAAGTGGGGTGAAGGATGTATTCTGTTTGACGAGTATGTCGTCTAGGAATATAACATGAAAAATATGTTGAAAATATTTGGCCAAAGTATCGCAAGTTGCTGGTTACATTTTCCTATGTCACCTAGTTTAAGAAGTGAGATTTCAAATGAATATTGGTAACAAATATTCAGATAGGCCTCTTAAACAGAACACTTAATACCGAAAAGGGTAAGAGAACCAAGTATACTTAGTATACAAATTGTTAAGTTAACATGAGAGATCGGTATGATACCAAGTCATGAAATGAGAGATCGGTGTTCCACCGAGTCATTACAACTGCATATGGTTTTCTATTATGAGATTGATTGATTGGAATGTGTGTTCTAAATTATGATTATTTAGAAATAGAGAACATTATTAAAAAAAATATTCTTTTTCCTTGTTTCTAAAGTCTTAAAATAGGAATGATACAGGAGAGGGAGAGAGAAAGAGAGGTGGAGAGGGAGAGAGAAGGAGATGAGAAAGAGTGGTAAGGGAGACATAAGGAGATGTGAGAGAGGTAGAGGGTGAGAGAATGAGAGGTAGAATGAGAGGGGGAGGGATGGATGGATGGAGAGATAAAATAGAGAGGGAGTGGTGAAAGAGGGAGGGGAGAGATAGAGGGAACTAGAAAGTTAGGAGAGGGAGAGATGATATGGGAAAGATGGGTAGAGGTAGAGGAGAAGAGAGGGAGAGTGGGAGGGAGGGAGGGGGAAATAAGAAGGGAGGGAGAGAGAGAGGGTGAGGGATAAATGGAGAGGGAGAGAAAATAAATGGAGATATAGATGGAGAGAGAGAGTGAACAAGGAATGGGAAAGAGGGAAAGAGAGAGGGATGGATAAAGGTAAAGAAGGATGATGAAAGATAAAGAGAGTGCAGAGAGAGAAAAAAGGATATGGGAAAGAGGGATAGGAGATAGGTAGAGAGGATATATGTAGAGGGGAAGAGAGGGAAAAGTTGAGAGAGAGTATAAGGAGAGGGAGGGAGAGTGAAAGGAGAGAGGGAGGAAGAGTGAAAGGAAAGAGGGATGGAAAGAGAAAGGAGAGAGGGTAGAAGAGTGAAAGGAGAGAGGGAGGGAAAGAGAAAGGAGAGAGGGAGTGAAAGGGAGAGGGAAAGAGTAAAATTTGGAGGGGAGACATGGGAAAGAGGGAGGGAGGGAGAAAGGTAGAGAGAAGGATAGGGAAAGAAAAAAGAAAGGGAGAGAGGGGAGAGAGATAATATGAGAAAGAGGGGAAAAGGGAGAGAGAGAGGGAGATGTGAGAGAGGTAGAGGGGAAGATATTGAGGGAGATGTTTAGAGAGGTAGAGGGAGAGATATGGATAGATAAAGGAGAGAGGGAGAGAGAGGGAGTGATATAATTCTAATTTATGGGTTTTAAGCTTATGCCCATGTATCCACAGAACTAAGACTAAAAATCCTTTTTTAATAAAAAAATAGTACAACTTGCAAGAAAAAAAAATAACATGTATTAAAAGTGTTAGATAATTTTAAATATTTTGGAGTATTTTAATCATTTTAGAAGTGTTGTATAATTTCAATCTTACTATTATTATATTAATTTTTTTGCATGTTTTATTGATATTAGACATGACATAGAGATATGGGTTGTTTGATTGGTAGATTTATGTGTGGAGGCTATAATAATCGTATTTTTCATGATGTGAAATGGAGGAGTTAGACGACCTAACACAATGACCTTACACATCTACACATCTATCGACCTCTATGCTCCCACCACAGAGGTAATGGTTTACATTTTATTTTGTAATTAAAAACCTTTTTTTTTCATATTTACACATTTTAATCATACAACTTTATAATTACATGTCTACTAGTATTTGGAATCATCTTTGTAGTAGTGGTAGTTCCTTGACATCCAATGACCAACCATAGAGGTATGATTTAATAGTTTTTAAATACAAGTTTATTTCATTTGATTGATTAAATTTACAGTATTTTTAAAACTATTTATTATCATTCAAAAATAATAACACTTCATTATGATAGGTGTACTTCATTTATAGACTTGGAGGAGGATGAGGGTGATATGAGTACTTTCCCTTTAGATGTAGCGAGAGATTCACCAACTTATAGGTCTAATTATTTAATTTTTCTATCAAATTGATTTTATTTAATTTAATAATGACAACTTATAATTTTATTTCATATCCTCTTCAGGTGCAAGACCCTCTCAACCTACTCTAGATAAAACAAGAAATTAATAAATGAGAATACTCCCGATCTAGCCTCAACAACATACCCCAATTCACTAAGGGGGTATGAAAAGGAGGAGGACACACGAGCCCCATCAACTTTAGATGATGAGAGACCCTCTCACCTTATCTACGATATGTACATCGACACAAAGTGAGAAGGGTCTTGCAAATGAATCTCTATGTAAATAATGCTCTGTGATGTACTCGAGGATGTTTGTGGAAAATACGTATTTTAATATGATTTTTTATTTAAGTGTCTTAATTAGTTTTTGTCAACTTATCGCTTTTACTATTTTTAGTATTAATGCCAAATTATCCATTTTTTGTTTTATTAATAGAATAAAATATGATATTTTAAACCTTTTTAATTTTTGGGTTTCAGGTATTTCAAGAAAATAATTGTTGATTGAGTGTGCAACATATTCAATTTATGTTATTCTACAGAGAGTGAAATAAAATTCCAAAAGAAAATCGCAAGAGGCTAATTGACTTAACTTAGCATTATTTTGGGAGTGCACATTATAAAAATAATTAATAAAAAATATGGCAACATAAGGGTTTAAGAGAATTAAGAGCTATATCGGGGTATGTTTATCATGTAAATAACACATTTAAAAAATTGATAATATTTTACTAATTTTTTATATCTATAATATACAACTAAAATACAAAGGAAACATTGATGCATAGAGGAAAATTATTTGATCTCCCAATATAATTGAAGAAAATTGGAATGGCCTCTAAGACAAATGGCTTCAAGAGGATAATAATAAGGCTCAAGGTTGGCAATTCAATTTATGATATCTGAATATTTTTTTAATCAAATATTTAATACATATTATAATTAATGCGGGAGGAAAAGTACACATCTATTAAGTTACAAAGAACAAGTAAGAAAATGAGGATAGGTGACCCATCAAATGGGACAACCCAACTTAGTGGAGTAGTAAATTTTTTTGTAAGTTCAATATAAGTTATTCTATAATTTTATTTTATTATATAAATTGTCTTACATAAATTATTAATACTCATATTTTTTTCATTTCACTATTTTTGTAGGAAACCCGTTATAATAGACTTGCAACAAAAGAGATGTAAACAATATTAAAATCAATGGGTTGGGAGTCAATTGAATTAATCTTGTGGGACAATGCGAATGAATTTGCCCGATAAGACATGTTGTTTAATTAGTTATGAATTACATAAATTTTAAATTTAAATAGTTGTAAATTTTTATCATTATATATTTGTAGGTTGATAGAAAATGGGAGTTGGAAGAGGAAGAAGGGGAGACAAATGAGTTAGAAAAGAAAAATGAAGAGGATCACACAAAAAGGAAGAGGAAGAGGATGAAGATGAGGGAAAGGATGAAGAGGAGGAGGACTAGTGCCTAGGCACATATTGATTTGTTTTGTAATTTGGAAGGGAATCAATCATTTTTTCTAAGTTTTAAATATAATATATATTATACATTATTACATTAAAAATCACAATATAAATATTGTGTTTCTTTGATTATGTGTAACATGTGTTTATTGTACTTTTCATATCCAAATGATATTATGATATTTTGTTAAGCTTTTTATAAACTCATCTCATTTTATATTACAAATCCTCAATATAATATACACTAATGTAATATTTGTGTGTGTGTGTGTGTGTGTGTGTGTGCACATATCAAGAAAATATGGTAATAATAAAATAAAGTAAATTTCAAATAACATATTTACATTAAACCAATAAAAACCTTTAAATGTAACACAATATAATAATTAGTAAATTAATTATATTATTTAAAAAAATTATCGAGTGAGTTTTGTGTCATATTTGCGCCACTTTGGCATAAAATGGTGCCAAAGTGGCACAAAAATGGCACAAAAATCGACACATTAAAAAGTCTAGCCGCATCAAAATTGTGTCACATTTGCACCACGTTTGTTGATGTGAATTTATGGAAGAAATACATCCAAAAAGCCTAAAAATATCAATTTTTTGACACAAAATTAACTAAATAAAGTGGCGCTATAAACACTTTATGTTATAGTGATTATGACCCCTTACCCTTAAGTTGTTCCATATGGACAAGATACCATACATATTGCTTTATTAATATAACCCACTAAATATATATTTATACACCTTCATATTTGGTAATTAGTAGCAAGTAAAATATTTAAGGAGCGGCTAGTCATGGGTTGAATCCACAACCTTGTGGTTCACTGTTGCCAATGAATTGGCCATTGGGCCAAGTCATGTTTTATTTAGAAACCCAATTTTCAATATATAAATTCATGTGATTGTTCAAATAAGACTTCAAATGGTTTATTTGGGCCTAGGGACGAACCCAATACCGTGGACATGTAACACATATGGTTTATCCATTACGACATGGTTTACAAGAAAGAATGATATTAACTATTTATTATTTAAACATAGAAAGAGAGAAAACCTACTATCTGATGCTAATAGCTTCTCTTTGTATTTTCCTCTATGCAGACACTCATTCACATCTACTTATTTTTCTCTTATATATTCTTGTTAATATGTCTTGCTTTGAATAATCCCGCTATGTATCCAATTATGTGTGTCTTTTGTCTTTCAAATACTCCTTTCTCTATATTGGATTTTACAATCTATACTTGGTCTCGATTTTTCTATTTTTTTCTCTATTCAAAATACTGCTCCCTTTCCTATTTTGGATTTTCTTTTCTAATTTAATTTGGGATTGAACTTCTTGTTTTCTCTATTGAGTGTCACCTCCTTTTTATCTTAACATGCCATCTTCCTAAGGCGTACTTCCCTATTCAAATCCTTTAATCTTGACATGTAAGTAGTTGAATGGGTTTAAATTCCATAATATTTATTCCAATTAGAATATGCATAGGCAATATGGATAGTGTCATTCGTAAGGAAAAAATAACTCCGGTGGTAAAATTTCGAGGCTAAGTCATGGAAATTTGGTTCAAATGAAGCTTAATGGTTTAAATCTTAAACGAGTATGCTATGTAAGGTGAGATAAAGTCTTAGCTTGGTTGTAAGGTCTTAAGCGGTAGGTTGAGCTAGCTAGGTGATGAGATAACCTTAATTTCCTTTGAGGTTTTTGGTTCCACACGTGACATGAAATCAAAGGTTAAGGTGAGTAATCATAAAAATGTTTCAATGCTAACCAAAATAAATGGATGATTCATGTGTTGGCATTGTGTTTTCATTGATGTCAAAGTGAGACGATGAGAGTAACTCTATCATTGATGTCAAAAGAGGTAAGGGAAATGAAGGTTGATTGGTAGTGTCCATCATTGTTGACATTTCATGTTGAGATTACATGGTGTAGCATGGTGTCTTGAGATGTCATGCGGTGACTTGTATGGGTGTTGTAGTTTTGGAGTGATGATGTATGGGGTAATGAAGTGTGTTGAATACTCTTGTAGGATGACAAGATTGAAAAAGTAATGAGGAGGTCAACATTGGTGAAGAAAACTTGTTTAAGTGGCCTAATTAGGATGCATAGTCAACAAGATGAGGTGTGCCATGATGGAGTACAATTATGTAGCAACTATTTGAGCTTGGTGAGAGCATGGGAAGTATTTATATGAGTTTTAGAGACACTCACAATTTCCTCGGATTGTAGGTATATGGCTAAGTCATGTTTTTATGTCTACACTAGACTTATTCTTAAACCTTAGGTGACCTAATGAGGTGAACACGTCATATTTCAGCATGGATGTGAAAATGTGAGCATTAGAGAAGGTGTGGTAAGTTTTTCTAGTGGTGTGAGTGAATTTTTAGGTGTTAGTTTGTAGGTATGTGCAAGATATTAGATTTTTATCTCTACCAAGTTTTTGAAAGTGAGAAACCAAGGTCGAATTGGAATTTCTTATGCTCTTTGACATGTTTTAAGTATGTATGGGAGGATGATATCTTCAGTAATTTGGAGAATAGGGATATTTAACAATTAGTTCAGAAAATAAGGCCCCAAGCTTTATGAACAATTGTTAAGAAGCTAAGGAGGTTCTAAACCCTCCTAAAACCCTAGTTAAACAACAATGGAGAAGATATTTCTTGTAGTGGCATAAAATGTATTTTTTGATAAATTTTAATGATTGGAGGTTATATAGGACTCCTCCACATTTCTCCAAGTGGTACTTATGTGTTTTGACTGTATGTGGACCCCATTGAAAATTTTCAATTTTATGAAGAATTTGATATTTTTCTTAGGTTTTGCATTGACCTAGATGAATAAATTGGTGTTTGAGAAATATGGGAATCCATAATACATGTTTGGTGTGGTTTTAGATCATTTTTGATCCCTTTAGAGGTATGTGGAGACTTATCTTGCAAGACTAGTTTTAGGTAGTTTCTGGTATCTTGGTTGCAGAGGTGTTTTGGTGGAGCTTGAGTCTTATTTGTGGTATTGTGAGCACTTGTGATGATATTTTCATTTATATATCAATATTTCATGGTTGAGGTGATTTGATGAAGGTTTGAGCTTCATCTTTGAAGACTAGTTTTGAAGGTCATAGACATAATGAGGATGGTTGCTCCTAATGATGGTGTCCTTGCATGAGATGATGGTACAAAGGTGTAGAATATTGTTAGAGGTTTATAGCGGGCTTATAAAACATTCATAAAAATATTTTTAGGTTTCATGATGGTCATATTAGCTAAAGTGACCTGGCTTTGGCGAGAGGACAATTTGGGTGCTTTAGGGCTTCTTGAGTCCTAATGGATAAATGCTGATTTTAGATGCTATTGCACGAACTATATGGTGCTTTGCATATTTTTTTATTTTATTATAATGTAATTTTACATATAATTTATGACCTATATTTATTAAGTGCTTTAGTCATGTATAAAAGCAAGTTGTAAGGTCCATTTGTAAAAAGTGGAGATGGTATAGAAAAGTGTGAGCTAGAAGGCTGATTGAAGAAGTGAAGAAGGTTTTTGTAATAATTAAGAGAGGGAAGAGAAGATGCTATGATGTTCTAGAGTGTGTGAATATGTTTGAGAGATATATCATTAGGCCTAATCGACTTGGTAGAGAAGTGCTTGAGTAATTTATCCTAGAGAGCATATTTGAGGAAGACTCAAGGAAAGAGAGATACATAGGTGTCATCATTAGTTGTGGTGCAACATTTCGAGGTGCAAAAATCAAGTTTCTTTATTTGGTGTTGATTCATCTAGGGGGTTGGTGCCTCCTTGTAGGGTTGGTTCTCTACTAAATCTAGGGATTGGGGATCCTTGTGGGGTTGATGCGTCACTAAATCTAGGGGTTGGTGCTGCTTGTTGGGTTGGTGCTCAACTAAATTTTAATCATTTATCTAATAAATATTTGTTTTAGTGGGGTTTCTTACACTTGAGGATTTCCCACTTATATTCGGTGTTCATTTTTGATATATTCGTATTTTCTCATGTTTGGTTATGGTTCTTGAATGCATGGTTAGTGATTAATGGTTAAGTTGATGAATAGTTAATGAATGACTAAAGTGAATGTGAAAGATTGTTTTAATGCCCACCGATTCATCCCCCCTCTCAGTGGTTGTTCTTCCAAGACCATTCCAGCCTAGGTCACTCCTATGATGGTAGGTGCAAATAAATATATGGCCCCTCGATGGTCTTAGCCTAATCTCGTGAGGGAAAATGAGGTTAGGGTGCATAAATAAGGTGGGATTGAGAAGGAAGGAAATCATAGGGAATAGGAAAAAAAGAGGCCAACTTAGGACCAATAAGAAACATAATCCATAACAACAAAATACCCTTTTGCTAAAGGGTGTAATTAATTTTCTCGCTTAATAACCATTTTTTCCATAAATATAAAATTATCATTTTACATGTAATCCCAATGAATTACAAACATGAAAATTGAAATAACATAAACATAATCATAAGTTAGCCATTATCATAAAATGAGAATGTGCCACATAATGAGAAATGATAAGCAACGTTGTGCTTCTCGTTGTAATGAGAGTGCACAATCTCATTTCCATGTCGTAAGATGACTAAATGATCCTAATGCTTTACAAAAGGTGATACCAATAAATGTGACTAACCAAAAAGGGGACAAACAAGGTGAATCATTTCTTATAATTTACACTATTTTTTTCTACTAAAACACACATATTACACTTTCTATCCATACCAATTTCTGCATCTTTCCACCTCTATATGATTATACCCTTTCTCTTTCCTAAGAATATTTTCACACAAACAAATAAGAAACACCTAGTGTATTATTCGCTACACATAACAAAATCAATTGACATAAAGTAAAAAGAACATGTATATACAATAATCAAAATTAAAATGTAGATTATCATCACCATCCACTACTAAATCAAATAAATGGGTAAGTGTATGAAAATTGGGGCCCAAAAGGGGGTCTTAAATGGACACTTTTTTTTCTAAAAAATTAAAAACTTCAACTTGTATGAGTTATTTGAGATAGTTATACTCAAAATTTGAAGATGTTATAAGAACATGAATTGTAGCATTTCGAGTCTAGTTTCTAAACAACTATTGTTTTTGAAAATGGTTAAGTCTAAATGAGTGAAATATTTAAAATGTCAATAGGTGCTCATGTTTTTGTAAAAAAATATAGTAGACAATCGGTCATGCACCCCCCATTTTGAGCACTATTTGGTATTTTTGAAAACCCTTTGGTAGAAAGATAGATATGAACATCTAGTTTGGGATATATTTTTAGTGAATATTTATTTTTTTAATGATTTTCAAGTACAAAGATTTTGAAAATTAAAAATAAGGGATAGCTGGCCGTTCCTCTCTAACAACCTCAAAAATATTAAAAATTAGATTTTTTTCAATATATAGAATTAGTTCTAGTTTGGGAATATATATATCAATAAATATATATAGAGAAGTGAAACAAAAGATACATGACAAAATATAAACATTTACAATCACTAAAAATAGAGGTATAAAAGACATAGTTTGAAATAAATATAAATGGAAACCTTACAATAGTCAAAAAAAAAAAAAAGTATATATTTAGAAAGATGATAGTTTTATTGATGTTGTAGGAAATTTTTAAAGAAAGATTGCAATCGTTTTTGTAGGATTTATCATGGTAAAAGGTGAGTTTTTACATTTTTGTCAAAAATACACAAGTTGTTGTGTTGTAACAAGTCCAAGGCTCAGGTTTGGGAAACCAAAGCAATTCCAAGCCTAGAAAATCTTGGTTTGTGTGCATAATTAAAGGAATGCATACACATACCTTAGTGTATGGGTTACATATGTGTTTTTGACAACCTTCTATTTACAAAAATAAATGTTTAAGTATAAGTAATACTTTTATTACTTATAATTTAAATTTATTTTAGTAAATATAAGAAATTAGGGTCACTCGTACCTTATGGAAGTAGTCTCACAACTCCATGAATCACGGTTTGGAGAATATTTTTAATAATCTAATTTGGTCAAGACATAGGTATTTTTCAGGATTTTAGCATTTAACCTAAAGATTTTAGGGTTTAAATTCTACAATCAATGTCTATTTTGGGAAATAATGTAGTCATTATTTAGGTTTTGGGGCCTTTTTAATTATTTACTAACATTTTTAGGAGTGTTAGATGTTTAAAATTAGATTTTACAAACCTCACAACTCTTAAAGGAAACAAAATGCTCAAATAGATGGACTCATGAAATGACTTATAATACATAACAAATCAAAACACATGTACATGTTTTTATTGATTTAATCCTTGAGACATCTATAAATACTACTCCCATAATTGGGAATGTTACAAAAATAAAAAAATCCTAAAGCTATTACAATGGTGTTTCTTCACGACCCTTGAAATTTTCACTTATTCCATGCAAATAATCTCATCTCTTTACTCCTTATCAATTTATCCCCTTAAATTGTAGACTCAACTCACTTCATGCACATATTGTGTTTTTTCACTTTTGTAATCAATGTGCATTATACAATTCAACTATTACACAAATCATTCATGAAATCCATGCGTAATCATCACCATCACCCAAATTTTGTGTTGCACAAATTCCTTTCTCCATTAAACTTCTCACCATCCTCGGGAGTTCCTAAGTACTTAACTAATATAGTAAAACTTATTTAAGAAAAATCAATTCCCTCATGATAATCATGAATAATTTTTTTATAGATTCAATTTCAATCGGATTCACTTGATTGATTCATGCGTAAATTTTTAATGTCTTATATGAAGTAAAAATTCAAATCATATAGTTCTAATAAGTTTCACATGGCTCAATTTAATCAATATTTATTCTCTTATTGAACCAATCAACTAACTATGTAATGAATGATATAATTAGGGGGTACAATTGAGTCCAAATTCACTTTTTCATGTAAAATATCTAGCATGAAAAATTGAAAATATTAAGCATGAAAACTAATCCCCTAATTGAAAATTAGGCTTCTAAGTCACTATGCATCCTTTATCTAGAAATCCTACATTCAGCTTCAACTTCACCCTAGCTCGGATGAAAGTCCTAACAATATTTTCAAGTTTGTTTTAGTTTTCATAGATGATTACCCAAGGTGATAAACTAATTTAGTAAGATTTAGTGAAAGAAAACTTCCTCCTGGAGGCCTAAAAGGCCATTTTGGCCATTTTGCAACTAGTAAACACCCTCCAGGAATGTTCAAGGAAATTATAAAGCATATGAGGGTTATTTTGGAGAGCATTGAATGTGTTTGAAGAAATTTAGGAAAATTTAGGAAAGAAAATCTCATTCAAGATCCATTTGTTCAATAATGGGTATTCAGGGTGTAGGGAATGAGAGATTCAATGGTGAATGTTGTCATTATCTAGAAGATTTCAGGAGTTCCTGAATGATTTAAGAGGAAACAAAATATGCATCAGAAATCTATTGTAATCCTCTACATGGGGAAATATAAATTTTTATCTAAGGATTAATTATTTCCTGATATATTTCAAACTTATTCAACTGCACCTCTTAGTTTAAGAAGGAATAATCCCTAAATTTTGAGTTTCAAGAAGAAATGAATTTTGGGAATGATTCCATTGATCTTTAAATGTGATTTTGAGTCAAAATCATATAATATTTGACCCCAAAACATTTTCCTAAGCTCATGTGGTGAAAAATTCAAGCCCAATGTCTAAAAATAAACATTTAAGGAAAAATTGGCTTTCCAAATAAGGCACACCACACATTGGACACTATTGTGGCCCCTCATCCCCCAAAGGACAAGGGGATATGAGGGAAACCAAAGTGTGAGATCATCCTCCTCCCTAAGTTAAACTTTAGATACCTAGGTGTCCCCACTCTCCCCTATGTCCCCATGGTGCAAGGGGGCAAAGAGGGACCTCATCATGATTATGGTAGAAGGGATTCATCTTGGTTGAAGAAATTAATGAAAAGGAACATCATGGGGATCACATTGTGATAATGAACATATCAGGGTGCCAATGTGTACAAAATATAATCACTTAGATAATGGGTACAATCAAGAGAATCATGAGGTCTATGAAGTATGTGAAACATAAATAACCTCATTGAAATTAAATTCATCAAGGGAATGATCATAATGAGAATGATGAGAAAGGATAACCATGAGTGGTGCTTTGGTAATCACCTCGAGCTCACAAACAATGTTTATCTCTTGAGAGTGTTTCTAAATAGTTAATCAATGCTTAGAAATATTCTCACATCTTACAATTCAGTAGAGTGAATTTCACATAGCTTTAATGCATTTGGAGGTCAAGAATATGGATCTCACCCTTAAAAATTCCTTCAATAAGTTTTGGTGTTCCCATGTAGAAAGGTATTTTTAACAACGAGAATGGTTTTAAACCTTTAGTAGAGATTAAAAAGAACCTAAAGTTTTAATACGTGTGTAAAATCATCCTTATAGTATTTCTCATTCCTTCATATATGATGGTTTCAGATGCCTTGGTAGCTTGGACTAGCTCATCTTGGCTTGTTCCTTGAAGAAGGTTTGAACATAATGGCGAGTCAGGATATGGAGATCATCAACTCACTCCTTGAGTCTCACATTTCACTCACTTTCTTGACCATGAGTGGAAACATCCTAATATCAATGGAACAACACATTCTAAGATCAATGAAACAAATTTCAAGACTTGATTATGCTTGAATCTAAAAATTTAGGCCCATTTTTATTTGGAACCAAAAGGGGCAATTTGCATTGTTTTTAAATTCTTCATGAAACCTTCAAGCCTTAGAGAAAAATTGATGTTTCCAACATTTATAGGATTCAAATAGATTTCTAATTATTATTTATTCTCCTCCTAAATTCTGAATTAGCTCCCAAAATCATCTAGAGAAGTCAGGTTTCACCATTAGAGTGTTTATTCCCTATACCTAGAAAACCCATTGTTGAGAAGATTGTCCTTAAATGAGAAAAAAATTCCTAAATCTTCCTAAATTACCTCTAACACTTCAAATATTCCCCGAAATCACCTTGGTATGATTTATATATTTCCTAAACTCTCAAAGAGGGTGTTTGATTAGCTATAAAATGGCCAAAATAACTAGCATGAAAATTGAAAATTTTGAAGCATGACAACTAAACCCTTAATTGAAAATTAGGCTTCTCAATCACTATGCATACTTATTTTGGTCAGGCTTTCCTCGCTTTAACCTTCACCCCATCTTAGAAAAAATTCCTAATAAGATCATTCAGTGTGTTTGAATGTGCAAGGAAGAGTATCTAAGGTGATTGATCAACTCATCAATTTCGATGAGAGACTACTTTCCAACGGGGCCTAAAAGGCCATATTTGGCCATTATGTAGCTAATTTAACACCATTAAAAAGTGTTCATGGAAAATATAAAAATATGAGGGTGATGTTAGAGAGAATTGAATATGTCTAAGGAAATTTAGGAAATTTTAGGAAATAAAATCTCATTCAGGAGAAATTTGTTTAAGATCAGATTTTCAAGTGAAGGGAATGAAAGCTAAAACGGTGAAAGATGACTTCTCTAAATGATTCTATGAGTTTTGGAAAGAGTTACGATGAAAAAAAAGGCATTGGAAATATATTAGAATACTCTACAAGGTGGAATAATCAACATAAAGTCAAGGCTTAAATAATTCTTGAGGTACTTAAAAACTTTCAGAATCCTAAATTTTGCCCAATTTAAAATGAAATATGACCTAAATTTACGTTGTTTCAGTGAAGTATGCAGAGTCAATAAAATGTAACTCATCCTCAATTTTCATTCAAGGATTCATCTCCTTATTTGGAGGAGGAAACCCATTTCCATGAGGAACAACTTGAGTAAAAGGTGTCAGGTACCATAAGCATACTTACTACACCAGGTGTCATCTTGGTCAAGAAACTGAATAATGAAGCAATAATCATGTTCAAAGGTGAAATTTGGAGCTCAAGGAGTGACTTTATGATCATCATATCCTGACTTTGTCATTTAACCTAAATCTCTCAAAGGAACAAGACAAAATGAGCTAGTCATGCCACTGAGGTATTAAAGACCATCGTGTGTGAAGTATTAGGGAATATTCTATATCCATGAGATACATATGAAAAAATAAGTGTATAAGAATCATGAATTTTATTCCATGAAAGCAATATTTTAGAGTCGGAAAGTTGAGTGGATGATCTTCATATAGAGTACCACTGTTTCCAAGAATGATAAATCATCTCAGTTCACTTGATGCCATTCACTTGGTAGTGTTCTTAGATGAGTGTTTAAGAACATACCAATCAAGAAGGAAGAACATTACAATCACCTCATTTTGGCCATCGAACATGAATCCCATTTAGGAGCAATCCTCAATCTACAAAGTGAGGATCTCATTTTAGTAAGAAGAATACAAGCATCATAGAGTTGATTTGTGGTCACTAAAGTGAATTATGGACCAAATTTCAAACTTGGTACCAATTCAAGTAGTGTTAGGGCCCCTATCTCTATATGGATAAACATAGTGAACCAATTGATATAGCACCCGTGCTCATCCCCTTCCTCTCCTCATATGGTGTAAAACAACTCCATTGATAAAAGCTCTTAGGATTCATCAACTTTCTATCCCTAACATACCTATGATCAGTTGAAATAACCGAGGGAGGGTGGTTATGTATTTTATATAGTCAGTTGGAACTCCCACACCCTTCTCTCTCTATCTAGTGTTTAGCCCAGATGTATGCACCCCTATATTTACTCATTATTCCCCACCCATATCCTCAATATAGATATGGGGTAAGAACCCATGTATATAGATATGGTGTGGGCTCCCTATATTTTATTTACCTGAAATATCTCTCGAGAAAGAGTGTCATTTTTTGGTTTTGAGTATGTTTATTCATCATCAATCCCTCATATCGTATGGAAAATATCTATGGCTCCCTCCCGAGATGAATGCATGGATTAGTGTGGTGAGATAGCTAAGATCCACTTCACCTATTGGACTTATTTATATAGTTGATTAGATAGTTCTAGGCTTGTAAAGTATGTACTCATCCCTAATACGATGTTACCCTTCTTATAAGATGAAATTAAGGCTTCAACTCCACACTCATGGGGAAAATCATGAGTCCATATACTCAAGCAAGTGTCATTATCTTTGGGTGTTGTGTAGTTTGTAAAATTTAATTTTGACACATCCAAAACTCCTATAAATGTTAGCAACCAATCCAGAAGGTCAAAAACCTACAAAATGACTATATGTTTTCCCAAAACAAAGACCGACTACAATATATATGCCTTGAAAGCTTTAATTCCTTGTTGAAATCCTGAAAATGAGTAATTAGTGACCATATTAAATTTTGAAAAAATATCTTATAGATTATAACTATTGGAGCTACATGAATAGTTCCATTAGGTGCAAAGTGACCCTAATTTCTTATATTTATTAAATTAAATTTAATGTAAATGATTTTAATTTATTTATAAAATCATATACTCAACATTTATTTTAGTAAATATGTTTCCTTCCCCTTTCCAAAATTCATAACACCAAGAATGCATACGTGTTATAATGCGTACGTGTTATAACACATATGCATTTTAGGTTTGAAATAACCAAACCCGATAAACAAAAATATGCACGCGTTATAGCTGATTTAGATTTTTTTTCTACTTTTGGCCCCCCATTTTGGTGCACTTACCAAAATGTTTTACTCCCAAAATATGTCATGATGATGCTCAAATAAATCAAAGTAGAAATAAAATCAATATCAATGTGGCAAAGAACCAACTATTCATATGGATGTCTCTAAAATAATAAATGTATGAAAAAGGATATGACAGTAGCAATCACCATGGCATAATGTAACTATGACGTAATTAATTTATTCATTATAGTGGTTTAAATTGATTAAATTACAATGATGATTAATGATGGAAATGTGTGTGGTGATTGCAGGTGATGAATTTTGGGAAACAATGGTGGATGCCTCAATCCACACATTGTTATAGAATATTGCACAAATATAATAGATAGGAGAGTGTTGGAGCATGCAAAAATGACATCACCGGTGAGTGACATATAGTTTTTGATCTAGTAATAGTTGTAGAAGTAACATATATAATAATTATCAATGAGAGATATGATCAACATGCTAAGATAGATAGACAATATGTGCCCCCACCAGGATATATATGACACATAACATTTTTGATAGATATAAAATCCTACGACCGAGCATATGAGAGTCATAGTAGATATTGGATAGATATGGGAGAGAGTGTGATGATATAGGTCACACTCACATTCCTAATAGAAATGAGATCTAGGAGAGGCTTCAAAATCTTGTGCTATGGTAGATATATCCATCTCAAATGGGTATGAGGATGATGAAGATTATGATAAAGTATTATAAGGGTGCTACCCTCATTGTATATGATTTTTGACAAGGCATTATATATTTGAGATTTTTTATGGGCATATTGTGTCTTTTTATGACTTTAATTGAAATGTGTAATTGATGATAGTATATTAGAATGATTGAGATATTATTGATGTGATGTATTTAAGCTAACATAACAATGGACACATGGTCATTCTAGGCCACAAGGATGCAATGTTATGATTAGGTGTTATTTGATCAATTAGTTTTTACACATTTGGTGTTTCTTGAATTAAAGATTTATATGTATTGTTTATTATTACCTTATTATATTATAAAATAAACATGTTAGCTTTAGGCATGAATTTAAACTTAGGAAATTGATATGGCCAAATAGGATAGGATACCCTCTAAGGAACATCTCATGAAGGAGGCCAAGAAACTAGTGGCTCCACAAAATGGGTATCAAGGGAAACACCAATCTTCACAAAGTTTTGCCTTAAAGGAGGAGATGAAGATGAAAAAAATGAATTATGGTGCACATCAAAAGAAAAAATACCTTTTCTTCAATTTTATTTAGTTGATGCTCTAATGCATAACAATTATTATCAAGATGTCCATTGATGTCATTATAGTTATAGTAAGGTTGGAATTTTTCCTTCTTGATTCAATGAAGAAGAGGATGAACATTAAATGGTAAAGTGATTAAGCATTTATCCATTCAGATAAGGAAAAATTCATGTGGTCTATCTTGAGATTTATCAAAACAAAATGGTTCTCTTAGGAATAATAAGAGTTATCTTGGGTGCTTTAGGTTGAGCATTAACACAATAGAAATTATTTACTTTATGCAAGACATTAACTTGATCAAAATTATAAGATGGATCATTCATAACACTTGTATTAGGTACCTTAGTAGAGGTAAGAGCATGAATATACAAAGGCACTAACTCATGTGGAGGAGAAAAATCTTATTATAAGGCAATAATGTGAAGGAAAATTTCATGAAATTAGTAACATGTATCATATAGAAACTTATCCTTAAGAGGATGAATAAGGATGTGGTAAAAGATATATTAGAATTCTAAATTAGTTGGCTGATAAATTAATTATTGCATACACACTTTAAAGAATAAGATATAATCGAATCTTGGCTCAAATTTTACTTGATGTAATGAAGGTAGATGTTCAAAGTAACCTTATAGAATATATTTTCAATGAATTAGATGAGGAATTCCTCCTCAAGATTTAGAAAAGTACACAATGATCTTGTAGGGAGCTGATGAAACCAATGTGATGCTAGGCATACAAAACTTTTATGAAATTATTTGATAACAACTCATCATTATTAAATGAATCCATAGAAAATATATATCAATTATGATGCAAGTGAACGTTTTTAATGTGGAAGGAGTGAAAATAAGATCTGAAATAATATCTAAATGAAGCTAGTGGTCATCCAATCTTGCCCATAATAACTAGCAATTATACTAGTTCGCTTGTAAAATGAACTTGATGACAAAATATGCATAGTATAAATCCACATAATAAATCCAAATCTTGATGGTATGTATTATTAAATTCCTACAAATAAAATCATTTCTAAACACATTGTAAAAAACACCACCACCGGAAAAATTCACCCCTATTTGCATTAAAAAATTAAACAATAGACAAGGATAATTTAGCCATTACAAAGTAAGACTTGTCTCAACTTGCATGAAAAGCAAAAGAATAATAATATATCATAAATATCCTAAGTGAACTAAATTCAATTAAAACATACTAAAAAGAGACTTAAGAATACAAATATTTGTTAGAACATAATATTAAGTATTCTTATAAAACATAGTTTAAAATTAAATAATTTAGAATATTTATATTCTTAATTATTTAATATAAACTATGTATTTATGGTTAATTGGTTTATTAATTGAATTAATTTATTTAATTGGAGTGCTTTGCGAGAAGACACACTTGATCATATTGTTTAAATATGACTGCAAGGTCAAATGATTAAAGATAATTGTGTTTGAATTCACTTTGTGAATTACCATGGGAGAGAAGTGAGGAGGAGTTATCATACTATGTAAAATAGTTTCTCAAATAATAGAATCTATTTTTTCCGTGGGTTTTTACCCCTCGGAGTTTTTTCCATGTTATATATGTGTTCATAGTGTCATTTAATTAATTTTCTTTAATGTTTAATGTTATGTATAACTTAATATTTAATATGGTTAATTTAATTGCTCGGACCTCTCATGGTATCAGAGCATGGTTACAATGTTTATTAAATTAATTTAATTTAATTTTCCTAATGGATGCAACCATTGGGGGTTGGTTACAACCCACAAAATATTAATACCCCCTCTCATTTTGACATACAAACTCTCTCAAATTTCATTTACCCTTGTGCGTGATTTTTTTTTTTGGTTGTTGAATACTCTCTAGGGAACTCTACAAATAAAGGTAAGGGTAAATAAATTTGGAATATTTTAATTTAATATTGTATAGTTCTTAAATGTGTAGGACAAAGTAAAAGTGTGGGGTAAAGAAAGTAAAAATCAAGTTACACAAGGTCTCCCACAGAGAGACAACCCTCCTCAAGAATAGGGATTTGAATTTTTCCTATTGGCCAATGTAAAAAACCTTGATAGGGGTTAATTTGGTGGAATAACCTTGCTACAAACCTATGTCTAATATTAACCCCTTTCATTCTAAGACTTCATATTTAAATTTATAGACCTATATGTTTGTTGTATACTATATGAGGCCTTGATACCAAATCCTAAATAAATTTTATAACCTAAGTTATACTAAGTGGTTCATTAAAATAAAATGACTACCTCCTAACCTAATTTCTAAACCTATACCCTAAGCACTAAACGGCTCACATAAAAACTAAAATCTATATGATTTAATAATACTAACCCATGTTGGCATGTGGTCCTATAGGTGTTGGCATTGATGTAGAACCACATTAATAAAAAATTAGATTATGGGTTAAGGTCTGATGATGCTATGTATGGTGTTGACATGATGGTTCATGTGAGTTCATGATGATCTGAGGAGATTCATGAGGATTGCTTGCTTTTGCAAGCCCATTCAGGTGCCTAGGTGATGTTACATGGTGGTATGAGATTATTAGTTACTTTAGAATCATGTTGGCATGATGGATAGTATTTTTGAGAGTTATTGGGAACTCACATCATATGTAGGATGCAAATTTAGGTTGTTGGCCATGTTTCGGTGCTCATTAAAAGTAGGTATGGATGCTTTGAGAGGTATGAGTTTGAGATTTGGAGCTATGTGAGCTCATGTATGAATGTATTCAAGTGTATAATGGTGTACCAGGTATTTTTGGGTCATTTTGAGTGCTTTCATGATGAGTTATAGTGTTTTTCCAGTTGACCCTAGCTTCTACAGTGTAAAACCCTAAGGGGTAGCTATGAAAGTCTCAATGTTTGGAGAGTTTGAGGTATGGTGATGAAATTATGATGATTGGAGATGTTAGTGTGATGTGTCATGGTGGTTTTAACAAAATTTTAAGATGTGAATTTTGCAAGATATGTCAATTTTGGTGAGATAGGGTCAAGAACTAGTGCATTTTTAACTCGAATTGGAACTTCTGATGCTCACCTTGATTTGTATGATTTTCATGGGACATTTTAGATTTTAGGGATGTTTATAAATTTATTATATAAGGTTTAAAAAAATTAGGTCATTTCATAATCACATTTTTATGAGTTTGAAACCTTAGCTTGAAAGTGGTATGGAAGAATTGCTTCCTAACTAGCCACAATTGATTCCTAGTGAATGGTTAATGATTTTATGTCTTATAGGACTCTTCCATATTTCTATAAATGTAGGATAGATCATGTGGTGATATGTGGGCCCCACCTAAAAATGTAAGTTTATGAAGAGTTACACTTTGAGGCAAAGTTATCTAAAGAAGGCAATGTATAAATTGGCATTAATTATATATAATGATTTTTTCCAGATGTATATAAAGGTTTCATATCATGTTTGTGATGACAAAGTGCAAGTTGTGCCCTTTTTAGGTTGACTAGTCAAAGGGCGAGTTTTAGGGGAAGTTAAAAGCGGTCTTGATAAAATGGACATTACAAGAGATATATAAGGATTTAGGAGGTAATTAAAGTTGTGTTGGAAAGAGGATTCAGATATATTTCTAGTGATATAAGGTTTAACCACAATGATGATATTTAATAAGGTTTACAAGTCAGTTTTTGGACAATAATAGTTTTTCTTGTGTAGGATAAGACAAGATCTGCTGAAAGTTTTGAGTTTTTTGAAGCATGAGATGGATTAGGTGATGCTTGAAATAATATGAAGAGTGAAAAGGGATGAATTTTTCATAAAATTAATCAATTTTTAGGTATTTAATGTTCCTAGAAAGGTGTTAACCAGCTTATCTTTGAAAATAACGTTTTGGGAAGGATGATTTAGTGAAGTCAAAAGTGGTTATGATTTGATCGGTGTGGTGATTCAAGACTTACAACTTTCTAATAAGTGTTTTACAGGTTTAGTAATTTCCATAAAGTGGTCACATGTCATATTTTTGTTGTTTTTAAGTGATCTAGTGGTATAAATAAGTTTTGAGGTCTGAAGAATGTAGAAAACAACCATTTTGAAAAGAACAATGAGCGGTGGTCCCATTAAATGAAATAATATGATTTGTTGAGATAAATTGAGAACATGTATGATGTTTAAATATTAATCTAAGCATGTGGTTATTTATGGGCCATGAATAAGTATGGATTTGAAGTTACGACATTTTTCTCTTTATGCCCATGGGGATTTGAGTTATTTTTAGAGCATGTAATGATGTTTTTAGAAAGGTTGATTTACTTGGGTCACTTGTGACTATTATGATTTGAATTTTAGATTTTTTTATGATCCATGGTTTGAGCCAAAGGATGGAAATATTTTTGTCTGAATTTGAAATGTAAAGGAGCTTATAAAAGCATTGTTTTGGGTGTTTTTGAAGCTAGTTGTGTGTGTGCAAGAAGTGAGACCTAGGTGAGTGAGTTTTACAGGTGTTGAAACATGAATTGAGGTCGAGATAAAGTGTATTACAGGTTGAAGAAGATTAGAAAACATGTGTGCAAGGGTTTGAAGGCTTGAGAAGTGAATGAAGAGCTAGTTTATGAAAGATTGAACACCTAAGGTTTGTATGAGGGTTTGAAGAAGTGCGAGATGAACCTTTAGTATCTATCAGTTGTGGCAGAAATAAATTATAGATAATATCATTATAAGGTGGTTAAGTGGGTTCTTGATCATCTCGGGGTTTGTATCCTCCTTGTGGAGTTGGTGCTTCACAAAATTAGGGGTTGGTGCTCCTTGTAGGGTTGTAGCTCTACTAAACTAGGGGTTGGTGCTCCTTGTGGGGTTGGTGCCTCAATAAATTTGAAACATATAAATATAAATATTGTGTTTCAGTGGGTTTTCTTTCCCTTGAGGGTTTCCCACTTATATATTGTGTTCTTGTGTTGATTTTATGTTTCATGGTTGTTTGCATTTGTGATATTTGGTGATGTGCACACATTAATCATTGGATAAGTAAATTTGTGGTTTGGTTGAATAATATGAAATTTGATTTAAAATTTTTGTTAGGACTGATTCACCCTCCTCCCTCTCACTCTATTTTTCTTCTAACAACCCCTCTAATGTGTGGCCTCATTTCCTATGTACTATCTTAACCTAACCACTTTATTATATTATTTTAAGGTTTTAAGTCGCTTTAATGAATTGAATTCCAATTAATTTTTTTATAATATTGTTTGATTAAAATGGATTGAATTTTTATATGGATTTTCTAATCCCACCCCTCCATGTCTAGACATGGCCTCCACGTGGAGGACCCTTGTATTGTTTCTTCCACCGAATGTCACCTCTATAGGCCTCCATGTGGTCGTGGATTATACCTTTCTTGACGAATTTTTATTTGGTAAGGGAATTTAGTCCCACATTTAATCTAATGTTAAAAATAAAATTATTCTTGATATAGTGAAGGAATGTTTGTTTTTTTGTTTTGATAATTAACATTTTCTAGTTTTTTTAGAATTATTTATACTTGATTTAACGATGATTAAGTATTTTTTCTCAAAAACTAAAACAATTTTTGTTTACATTTCAACTAAATATGCCAAATTTATATTAAAATTAATATATTTTTGTGTAATTATTCATTTGACAGTAAAAATTTGTATGTGAATAAAGGAAAAATCATCGAAATATCACTGACATATGCACTTGAACAATAATAAGGGGCTTCCTAAAAACTAATTTACGAAGAACCTTGTTTGTTCTCATTTTGAATTGTTTACGTAAAAATGGGGTCTAATCATTTTACTATTGAAAAATCACGATATTGAATGGATCAAATTACATCATTTGGAAGATCGATTGAAGGTGGAATTTATGGCACGCATGAAGCTCGGATGGTTGTGAAGGTTACGGAAAAGGATTTGGTAGACGAGAAAAGGGACAATGGATAATTTATCTATATATCAACAAAAGGTGTAGGAGGTAATGTAAATAATTTTGTGGAGTGTTAGAAATGATTTCCTTATTCACATTGGGAATCAGGAAAGTCCGAGTGAGGCTTGGACGTAGCTAGAATCAATGCATGAAGGTACACATTTATCAAAAAATATAAAGTTGATTCTTGAGCTGATGATGACTCTCATGAAGGGAGATGAAAAAGTAGTTAATTTTCTAACAAAAATAAATACATTAAATCTCAATTAGATGGATGTAACAATAACTTGATTCATGATAAACTGTTGTATTTCATTATTCAAATGAACATCCATGAAAGGTTTAGGAATTTCATTTCAATTCTAAATTCTAAATACCAAACTGAGCAAGACATCCTTGATCTGTCTACTCTGAGTGCTCTCCTGATCTAGGAAGAGCAAGTCATGTCTAATTTTGATTCGAAAGAGAATGCCACATAAGCATTTCTCACACATAAATATAAGAAAATCCTTCTAGATTTAACAAGAATCAAAAATCAAAATTTAAACCTCCTAGTAAAGAAAAGAAACCTGGAAATTTAAGAGTCGAATTTGATGGAAACTGTTATAACTATGGTAATTTGGTCACAATAAAGAAGACTATAGAGTCAATTAAAATAAACCAAATCTCAAAAATTAAAATTGGAATAAACCAAATCAAAATGAAAATAAGAATGAAGAGAATAATCATAAATCTAATGTTATACTCCATAAAATACATTATTCACTACCAAATAAAATGAATAGATATTAGAAAATGGTGCATTTAGGCACATGTCGTATAAATCTAATATTCTAACTGATATCAAATGATCTATCTAGGTGATCATTCCATTCTTGATATTCAAGGTAAATGAAAAGTAAATGTTTTTGATAGGTTTTATAAACGATGTTTTGTATGTTCTTGAATTAAAAATGAATTTGATTTCTTGTTCACAACTAACTCGAATAATTATAGTATATTTTTGTTCAAAGATAAATGAGTTAGATGTTACTAGTTTATGAAGGCATAAAAAAGAATGGATTATATGTGTTTAAAAGGTTTTCTTCGGATTCTTGGTTGTCTACTCAAAAATAGAAGTGATGTTCAATTGTGGCATGAAAGACTAGGTCATTTTTAGGAGCATGTATGACATGTCTCGACTTAACCTAGTTTCAGTCTGCCACCTATCTCTCATGAAATGTGTGAAGGGTGCTTATGTGGTAAGCAGTCACCAAAACCCTTCCTTAGTCATCTTGAAGAAAAATCCACATAATCCATGGAATTTTTCCATAGTAATGTTAGAGGATCTTTAAAAATTCCATATCTAATTGGTTTAATGTATGTTGTGATTATTCTTGCATGATTTGGTCATTCTTGCATATATGTTATCTACATGTATTATCACAAATTTAAAGGATTAAATTAGTGTTGGAAAAATAATTTGTCACTAGGAAAATTAGTTTATTTTCACCAATGTTTTGGGCCTCCATCCCTCTTGCTTGGAAAATGGGAGGATCTCTTTATTTTATGTAAATAAAAAAACTCTGTGGTTGGCCAATAGGTTGGGGATCACACAGGCACACACTAATGCACCTATGGAAAATGTTGCACCTCATGCAAGGGAGAATTTTAAAGGAGGGAGAGATATTGGGAGTGATAATTTAGAGAGAGAGGGGTTAATCTTGTAAGAAGGCACCGTGAAGATTCTTACAAGTATTAACTAGATTTTATCAACACACAATTAGAAGGAAAAACAAATTTTCTAGTTATGACAAGAAAAAATGAACCATGAACATAAAATCTCATTCATTCATTCATAAAAATATTTTACACTCTTCTTGGTCATACAAGATTGACATGTTCAAAAAGCTACAAAGAGAGAGAGATGAACATATGAAAAGGGAATAGAGGAAATTCTATATTTGCTTGTTCTTTATAGAGCACTAGCTATCTACTCATGAACTCACAAAATTGACAACCCCTTAAAATGAGGAATTCATTAAAATATATAGTTTTTCAAAATGACTCTTCACCTACCCCCCACATGAATTTTCACTAACCTTTACAACATGTGACATTTCACATTCCTAGGAAATAAATTGAGTCCCTTTTTATTAATTGGAGGAAACTCATTACAACATATAACTATAGATAAAATTTTAATGAATAATAAAAATTGAAAATTAACCCCCAATGAAGAAATAGAACATGAAAGAAGAGAGTACAAGGGTGGTAAATAGAGAAATGAGAGGAGATAAATAATCGGATGAAGATGATGAACTTGTTGATGGAGATTCACTTTACGATGGAGTTTTTAGAGTTTCTCTAGAAAGATATCAATCCCTTTGAACTCCTTACTAAACTGAGCCACTGCGGTGCAACCTTCTCACTTGGGGAATGCGTAAAAAAATCAACGCTATGATCCAATTCTTAGAGGTAGCACGATATTTTTTCACTTAGTGAACCATGCATGCTAATTCTTTGTGGTGTTGGATATAACATATCTTATCTCAACAAGAGACTCTAGTGTGTCTTCATTGAAATAAAATGGATCTTCAACCTCCTTCTTAATCAACTCTTCAAATGGTTTCAATAGATCATCCACTAAAGTGTTTTCATCCACTACGGGTACTCCAAGTTTCATACTTCCGCATTGATATCTTCTTGCATATTTGAAGTACAAACCTCATACAATTCAAATTAATCAAGAGTATAATTTAGCATTTTGTATCGAGCAACAAGAGTTCTAACCCAAACTTGAGACAAGTCTTCAAATGTGGAGCTGAATACATTTCTACTTACCAAGTATGGAAGAGTTTATTTTTCCCATTTCAACCACCAATGGAAACACCTAGTCCTAGTGCTCATATTTTTTATTTAGTATCTAGTTCTCCATACCTTTTGGAAATTGTAATAATGTATTCAAATAATGAGAGAATCTTAGGAAGAAAATTCCTACCTTTCTCAAGAATATTTCTCACCCACTTGTCATTTGCCCTACCTTGTATTGTGAAGCCTTCATCCTTTCTAATAGATTCCAGATCGAAACTACTAATTGGAGTAACTTCATCAGATGGAAGAGACATAAAAAAATTTGTATCCATGACATTTTTCACATACGAGGTGAGGTTTCTTACATGATCTTCCAATTATTCAATTTTCTCTTTACACTCCTCGTTTCTCACAAGAAGATGAGTGGAAGATACTTTGAATAGGTGGGAATATCCCTCATGTGTTACCAACTCTAGAGGAATGGTGACTACCTTTGGCTGAGCTACTTGTATGAACTAATTTCTTGAAGCACGGTGAAGAAACAAGAAGCAATTTGAGCTTTCTTGCCTTTCTTCATTTTCATCATCGTGGATATGGCTTGAAAATCCAGAAATAGTACTTTTAAACTATGTGGGATTTTCCTCCAATCATCTCTTGCACCCATGGGAATATTTTAGTTGTTTACATATCAAAATTTGGCATGATTTTTGTTTCTTACTTTGGGTGAGAAGGTCTGACTTACACCAAATTGATTTGGTGCAAGCAGTAGAGGAGGAGATACTTTGAGACCGTTGAGGGATTGATGGATGAGTTAGATCAATTTATCCTTATTCCAAACCTTATAAAGGATTTTAATTTACTTTTTCCTTTTTGTGAATCCTCATGTAGTGTGAGACTTTATATTCCACTAAATTCCTTTTTGAGATTTCTTTGGGGTGAGAAAGAGCTTGAATTTTCCTAGTTTCCCTTGAAGTAGAGAGGTGACATTCTTGCCTTTTGAGAGTTGGGAAACATCATTATTTAATGAGTATAACTTTATTCTTTTTGAACCATTCCTTGGATCTCTAGATTACTACTTAGGTTCATTAATTCACATCCATTGATTCTTGAATGCTCCACAAGACTGTGGCGAGAGGTGAGGCCTTCATTTCTTGATACTTAGGGTCATACAATTCAATCAAATCATCATAAAATCTTTCCTCAAACCAATAAAACTTGAACTTTCTCATATGTCCTATTTTCATTCTCATGTGATCTCACTACCTAACCTCAAAATCATTTGATAAATTCACCCAATAATCCTTAATTTTTGGAAACATGGTGCAAATCAGGAAGATGGAATGTTTCAGGGTTGCTTCGAATATCAAAAGACAACCTTGGTGTGTATGAGTAGAGGTTAAAAGGAGTGAAGGAATCTTCCAAGTTTTCAACATCATTGGAATTATTACAGGAGAAGATCTTGAGAAATATAGGGAATGAAACACTTTTCTTCTTATGATTCTTGAGCTTTCTATTGATATGAGTGAGCTACCTGAATAACTTGAACATTATGATCTTATCACTGAGGTACCGTGGTATATTAGGAATAGAGAGATCAAACCTATATATTCTGATGTATGAGAAATTTGAGAACTACATGAAGAAGGACCCATATCTCTTGATAAAAGTGACATCTTGCAAAGAAAGTCTCAATTCAAGATTTCCTTCGAGCAACCATACGACAAACATAGTGAATGCATCATTTAGTATTACAAAATGTAAGTTTCTATCCTTTAGGATCAATTTTGGATACTTATCATAAGTGGGGGTCTTCTGAGAAATGCTCTGAGTGAGGGTAAGGCCTACGAATGGTATTGTGGTTGCAGAGCATAGACCAAGTAAGATGTCATTGAGAACTTCTTGGTAGGCAACAACCGAAGAAATTTTGATGGATATTGTTGCTAATTATTTTCCCAAACTAAATCATTTTCTTACCCTCAATGATGAAAAGGATGAAATACACCATCCAATCCTAAAAATCCTTTGTAGCCTTTTCTCCCATCACCCTTCTCATTAGGATTATTGCATTATAAAAGCCTTCGTGAAACTCACTTTTGGATAAAGCTTTTGGCATGCAAGACGAATTCCTTCTTTGTTTCAACCATGACCCCAATGCAAGGAATTGAAGATATGATTCCATTTTAGACCATTTGGCTGATGCAAATTCCTTCGTATTGATGACCATGTTGTTTCATGTTGGGATTTGCATACATTGAGAAATTCCTTTAGGAATAAGCACTGCAAGTATTGATTTATCATCCGCCCTTATGATTCTTGACTCCAAATCATAGTGATAACAAAATTCCAGTGCCAAATCCATACTCTAGAAAAATAAAATACGACCACATGTAGTATATAATCCACTTGTAAACATATTTTCTTCCACTTTGGTTTTCTAGGACCAACGAGCATTTGATTCTTGAGATCTTCCAAGTCCATATGAGCAACATCACTATCACCCACCCTTGGGTATTTTGATACCAAGGTTGAAACATGATATAGACCACAAAAATTGAAATTCATAATCATAAAAATAAAAAGTATGAGGAAAATGAAGATGATAGAAACTTTATGCAACTTAATAGGATAATTTATATTTTTAGCAATTATGGTTCGAAATTTCTTATTTTGGGAAAAAGAGTTTTTTGGACTGAATTCAGTTTTCTCAAACCCTTAACATGATAATAATACATTCAATAATATTTATTTTTTGATTTTTGACAATTTCTATTTTTGGAAAGTTTCTTTTTTCTTTTTTAGGAAAAAGCTATTTATTTGACCTAGTTTGTCATTTTCATTATTTTTCGAATGCAATGATTTGAGAGAGCTTGATATTTTTGGTAAGTTGCTATTTTTAGTAAGTGAGGGAAATATATATTTACTATTTTTTAAATATCAGTTATCCATGTACGTTTTCAATGAAAATGTCTTCACTGATACTTCTTGTCTCTGGACTTTGAGTTCGAATTTTACCTCGACCCGTTATTAGAATGCTTGGAAAATGAAAAAGAAGCTTATAGGGAATGAAACTAGGGTTTGTTTCCATTAAAAAATTAGGGTATCATCTTCTTTACTTTTACAACCTTCTTGAAGGCATCTAGAATGAGGAACAATTGTGAAAATCTCAAGGGAAACAAATTGTCGGTTTGGAAGTTATGAGTTTTTTTTTTATAATCTTGTTCTTTATGGCAGCTCTAGAGGAATTTTGACAGTATCTGTTAAAATTGAAGGTTTTTCAAAAAAAAATGGAGGTATGGTGAATAAATGATTTGAGTAGAATTTCTTTTATGTTTTTAAATCTTTTGACAATGTTTTTGGTGTTCAAATGAGGTAGAAGCGTGTAATAACACTTAGTTAATTGTTAGGTTTTTTTACTTCATGAAATGGAGAAAAATTTCTTATCCCCTCTATCCCCTTAGGAATGGGGACAAGAGGGATATAAAAATGCACCCTCATGTGGGCTTGACAAGTGTTGTCTTTTGATTGCACGATGGGGAAATGGAGAAAACCAACTTTTTAACACCCGAGGTTGATATTGAGTCACATGGAGAATCATGACACGGGATAGAGTGGGGAACATTTTATTTTACCCTTTATCTACTTGGGAAATTTATATGAGGGAAAAAATGTGCCCTCATGTGAACTTGATAAGTGGCCTAGTCTGATTGCATGACGGGAGGAGCTAGAATTAGGCAAATAAGCCCTACAAAGTGCTTATCTCAGTCATGTGAGGATCCTAGAGGCATATTTTAGGTGGGGTAAATTTAATTCTATCCTCTCTAACCTTGGAAATAGGGATAAGAGGGACACAAAAATCACCTCAACTTAGAGGTGACAAGTGTCCTCACTAGAAAATTGGCTAAGTATAAGAAACATACCTCATGAGAGAGAGAGAGACTTGTCGACGAAGTTGTCGGAGCTCTAGGAGGTATTTTTAAAGAATCCTTATATTATTTTTACTCCCAATATCTTTCCAAGAACAATGGTATGGGTATAATCCATTCTTCCTAAAACTCCATGAAATTTCTCCTTTTTTCTTGGAATAACAGGGTGTGTCTGTTGAAATTGAGCTGCCATGAGAGATACTTGAGTCTTTTGAAATATTTAAAAATTCCATCATGTATAGGGTTAAAAATTATTTCCAATGACTAATTTTTTTGACTCATAACTCCTTACAGAGCTCCCAAAATCATTCGATGAAGTTCAGGTGCCTGTTTCAACCGCAATCTCCTTAACCCTAAAAATTCCGCTTTTATTGTTTCTATCCCTAAACCTTAAAAGCCTTTATAAATATTCCTAAATCAGTTCCATAACTCTCCAAAATCTTAAAAAACACCTCCAGATGATTGTGATATTTCTTACCATTCCTAGAGGATAAACACCTATCTTGAAAAGGATAGCAATAGCCTTTCTAGGCTAACAGAGATTTCACAATTGGAAGCACTTCACTAAAAGAACTGAATGACCTTATCAAAATATTTCAAACACTTAGGAATTTTTTTACAACTTATGATGACTTGAAAGATTAGGATAGGCATGATACATAGGGTATAATGATCTAGAGAATGCTTCATGAAGGATTTCTATCAAGTTTTGACACTTGGATTTAGTTTTCATGTTTTAAGATTGAATTTTTACCTTGTAAAAACACATGAAAACAAGTAGATAATGAAGAGATATATGTTGTTGATAAAACATTTCTAAATTTTAAAGTAGCACATGATTACTAAAAAATAGTATTATATGCATATCAAATGACACTTGGGGATGCCTTTGTATCTTTATTGAAGACGTCTAATAATGATTGCATCTAATATTTTTTCAAGGTTAAAATGTTGAAATTAGTCAACATATTGGTAATATGACATGGTTATTTGTTTAAGCTATTATCATTTCAATATTTATACAATTTGTGTTTTAACATATCAATGTAAGATTTATAAATAGTTAAAAGTGAAATCAATAATGATTCATACTATACTTATTATTTTAGAGACTAAAAGGTAATGACCCCGCACTCTTTGTTGATTTTGGAAATGTTTGGGTTAAAGGGGATTCAATTTTAGGGGGTTGAAATTAGGGTTATTGAAGAATCCATAGCTGAGATAACTGGGCTTGTTATGGATGGTCTCAAAATTTATAAAGACAAAACTCATAGAAAATATGAGATAGCCACATTTTTGAACTTGAGTGAGCATATTATTTCTTATGATGATGGCATTATCCATACTTATCTCCTGAATGATTCTCTAACGTCTGTCTTGTTATCATGAAATACCTAATTGGAAGGAAAATTTAGAAATATTTTCTCTTATCACCTCTCCATCCTAAATCTCTTCTGTAGGAACCAAGCTATGAGTCTGGATTTCTTCCTCTACAGGTCCTTGTTATCCACCATTGCTGACTTTAAAAATAAGAAAGTTGATGTTCCTTTACATCAAGGTTTGATTCTCCTATTAGTGCAAAAGGGAAAACCCATTATCCTTGCTTAGCCTTTGAATGCTGGTGACCCTGAGTCTGACCAAGAAACCCTTGCATCTTCCTTTAAACACATGAAGAAAATTAAGGGGAAAGACACCCCCTGAAGGGATTACCGACGTTCTTTGCAATATAAAATGTGGTGTTCAAAATGTGGGTGAAAGCTCTGGTAGTAGGGAGAGAGAATTTGTGGACTAGGAGGCTAGGCTTATGCATGCTAAGTTGACTGTTGATACCATTCTTATGATCAATAAAAAATTATTTTAGGAACTAAAGGGGTGGCATTATAAAATTAAGGTTCAGAACAAAATAATTGGGGAATACAAGCTGAATTTGTCATGTAGGAGCAGAGGGTTTGTATCCTTCAAGACCAAGTGGCCAAATTGGAAAATAACTAGCCTAATATGAAGCTAGTCATTAGTAGTTTTGACAGGGAAGGCACGTCAAATTCTAAGAGTGATGGTAATATTGATTCGATACCACGAATACCCGGTTTGAGGATAAGGAGGAGAAAATTCCTAAAGAACCTGAGATTGTGGACACCCATAATATGGAAAAGGAGGAGAAAATACCAAAACATGTGATCATAAAAGTTATAGGTAGGAAGGATAGCGGGCAAGTGCTAGAACACTGTAGTAAGGCTAATGAGAACTAATGGTAGGCATTTTGCTTTCCTTTTATTGTTTCTTGTTCCTATGGACTATAGCTTTGTTTTCTTTGGTAGTTAGTTTTCTCTCTCAAAAATTGTAATGGTTAATATACAAACATGGTATTATCTGGCTTTGTTCTATGGTGGTCTATTGTCAATATTTTTTGAATTTTCCTCACTGACTTTTTGTTGGTTTAATTGTTAAACTAGATTCTTTCTATGTACGGGGTTTTTGTCCCCTCAAAATCATTTTTTTATCTTATCCAAAAAATACTATGCTTATTATGATAATTCATGTTTATATGGATATTGTTCTTCTAACCATGCCGATGTTATGTCAAATAGAAAATATACAAGTAGATATGTGTTTAAGTTTGGTACAGTGCCATTACTTGGAGTAGTAAAAGAAGCCAACAATATTCATCTCTTCTACTCATGACGAGAATATAGAAGTGTGATGGAAGAAACAAAAGATGCCATGTGGTTAAAACAACTATTGGAATATATGTACATGAAAGCTAAAGGAAGTAATCCTATTTTTGGGATAGTTAGAGTTGAATTGTTCTTGCTAAGAATCTAGTTCAACATAAGAGAAAAAGAATATAGAGATTCATATGCATTTCATCTGAGAGGACATTCTCTACAGTGATATAGATCTCTAATCTTGCTTATTGAAGATCAAGTTACATATATGTTTACAAATTCATTGTGTGCTATAAAGTTATGTAAGTTTTGTGTAATGCTTGACCTTTCGTAGTTTCCATTGAGGGGAGTGTGCATGGAAATGTCACCTCCTAATGGTAGGCCATGTTTTTATCCTTATCCTCTATACTTTTGCTCCAATGTAAAACATTGTAAAAATATATTTTTTATGATCTTTGTAAACTTATAACTCTAATTTTATGGTGTACAGTCTAGTGTGTTGCATCTATTGTAAAGGAGGTCCTTATTTTATAAAAGGATCCTAGAGATGTTGGTAGATATTTTCCATGAGAAACAGTGAGATGTAGTCTCACAAATCATGCTTAGCCTAAATCATAACTTCTGATTTATGGATTCCAAATCCTTTTGTACCAAAAGGTAAGATTAGCATGATGAAGGTGTATAAATCCTTCAAAAGTGATATGCTAGCCTAAACCTTAACTATGGTTTATGGATTTGTAAATCTTGTTGTATAAACAGGTAACATTGGCATATGTTCCCCACTTAATATTAAGGGGGAGTGTTAGAACATAATATTAAGTGTTCTTATAAACCATAGTTTATAATTAAATAATTTAGAATATTTATATTCTTAATTATTTAATATAAAATACGTGTTTATTGTTAATTGGTTTATTAATTAAATCAATTTATATAATTGGGGTGCTTCGCGAGAAGACACACACGATCATATTATTTAAATATGACCCACGTGGTCAAATGATTAAAGATAATTGTGTTTGAATTCACATTGTGAATTACCATGGGAGAAAGTGAGGATTTGGACTTATTAGATATGTGCAAAATAGTTTCTAAGTTAATGGAATCTCTTTTTGCCATGTTTTTTACCCCTTGGGGTTTTTCCACATTATATATGTGTTCATAGTGTCATTTAATATATTTTATCTAATGTTTAATGTTATGTATAACTTAATATTTAATATGGTTAATTTAGTTGATCAAACCTGGAAATATCATCCACTACTAATGTATGGTGAACATGCAAGAAGCCAAAATTAGTTTAAGTTACACATTCACACCTATCATGCATCTTAGTGAACCTAGGAGTCATAATATTTTCTAATAATATAAATGGATCAATATAAGAATAAATTTAGTCATATAAATGTAGAAATGACACCCCTCCTCTTGGGGATAAATGGATAATGCTTTAAACTTGGATAATTGAAAATCTAGTGAATTACTCTCTAATTAGCACTTCCAACCTAAAAAGAAAATTCTATGAATAGAATTTTACACATGACCAAAAAACTCTTAAACATAAAAAACACCAATTTATTTTTTATAATTTTCAATAACTAATCGGTTTCCATATTGATATCATACTCAACATTCCCCCTTTGATATAAATAGTAGAATTCCTATAATATCGTTGATTCTTCCATGAATTTGCAACAATGAACCCTTGGTGAAAATATCAACAAGATTTTCTTCACTTCTCACATAATCAATAAAAACTAATTACCATTGACTTCAAGTCTCTAATAAAATGATGCTCGAGCTCTATATGTTTAGTTCTAGCATGGATAATTGGATTCTTGGACCATTATATTGCCCCAATGCTATCACTAAAAATATGTGTAGGATCATGTTGAGCCTCTCTGAAATCAATTAACCTGTCTTCTCAACCACATACCTTGTGTACAAGAAGATGTAAAAGCTGAATATTCAACTTTATTAGAGGATAAAATAATTGTATCTTACTTTTTCGATGACCAAGAAATCAAATCTCTCCTTAATATAAAACAATAACCTGAAGCTGATTTCTTGTCATCAAGAGAACCTCCCTAATATAAATTTGTATATCTAATTATAGACAATGAAATTTATGGTATGAAATGAATACCATGATTACAAGTACATGTACATATTTCAAAACTATTTTCATTTCTTGGAAATGCTTCAATGATGGATTTCCCATAAATCTAGAAACTAGTAAAACCCCATAATTGATATCAAGGTTTTTCATCAATCGTCAAACCATGCTTCTAAAATTATTTTCATCAAGTAAAAGAATTAGATCCTCCCTCACAAGATTTTATCCACTTGCAATTGAAGCACATACATAGGATTATAACATTGTAGATTGTAATTTTGTAACATATCCCGATCATAATTAGCTTGACAAATGATTACTTTCTCTTTATTTTGATGGAATTCCATGCCAAGCAAGTAATTCATAAGACCAAGATTAATCATCTCAAATTATGATTTTATAGATTCCTTGAAGCTTTGCAACATCTCCATAGAGTTGCCTATAAATATCAATTTTTCTACATAGAGACAAACATATAACACATTATAACCCAATACTTGTATGTAAATAATTGGTTCATTTTGACTTCTTACAAAGTCTTAATCTAAAAACCAATTATAAATTCTTGAGTAATATTCTCATGGATATTTCTTCAATCCATAAATATGGTTCTTCAACTTATATACCCAAAATTATTTACCCTTTACCTTGTAGACACAAAATCATGTACATATTAATATTTTACTATGCCTTGATATATGTTGTTTATATGCACAAATCTTAAGTAAGAAAATTATTCATTGGTGACACAATATTTTGTCCATCTACTTGCTTTGATTGTTTCTATTGTCATTTTCTCTCACATTTGTTATTTCTATACCCAATTTTGGTTAGGTCACGGGATACATGTCTATTTGTCTTTTCACATCTATTGTCATTAAATCTAGGATACCAAAGCCCATTCTATACACTAGCCCAGCGCTTGTGTCCATTCAGGAACTCCTATTTTGTTTATTATTTTACTTATCTTGACATTTGTGGTTGGCCTTTTTAGTTTTATTATCCTTATCTCGATCTCATAATTGGTCATTCTTGTCACTAATGTCGAAATTCAAATAAGAGACTCATATATACACAACATACACACTATTATTCTGGATGACAATTATAAGGGGCAATCATATCTACATACTAACACTACCATCAAAGGGACTACATTTTTGGGCTGCATACACTGCATAGGAAGGGGAAGTGCTAAATTCCATATCACACATTTGTATCTATTCTAGCTATATAGCCCACGATATTGGTGTCATTGGTGTGAGGGAAACCTAAGGAAACTATTTCACACATAAGAGCACATAACTACATGGAGTGTGGAAAGTAGTGCAATGCTCGGTAATAAGATCACTCTTTGGGTGACCGCCAAGATGAGTCCAACTTTAAATTTTGCATATTTCATTTAGATTTGACGTGTTTGTGAGCTTGTGCATGTAGCTAGGGTTTATTTTTTAGATTACAGGTATCTTCGATGATCAAAGAGAGAATATTGAGAGACTAAAATGAATCAACAAAGAAACCCTTGTGACAAAGAAGAAAGCAGATCTTGATCATTTACATAGTCACCAATGCCTAGAATCGAGACACCAACGTCCAAGCATCTCTGTCCTCCTTTGGGAACCCCTATTCAACCTCATCATAGAGTTCTAGAATCCTTAACAAGCTCATGTGACATCATTTTCCAGTCAGATCCAGATATACAAAGTCTTGTACACTTACGAGATCACACATAAATCAACTAAGTCACTAATCTCTCCCATTTTCTCATAGTCTTGCATTGCTTGCGTGCTTAGCATTTTTATCTTATTGTATTTTACCATATTAGTTTATCTAATATATATATTTAATTCATATTTAATTAAATCATTTGGTGAACCCACATTTATTTGAGCCCCTCGCCCTAGGATCCTAAAACCCTCATGGCTAAAAAGAGGTTCCCATCTCCCAAACATGATATGACATACATGCGTATGCAACCAATATTTGATGGTGCTTCTTAGAAGCTAAATTTTATGACGTCATGCACAATACCTAATGTGATCCCATCATCATCCAATAACTCCTTGAATTGTAAAAACCATTTCCTATTGGATACAAAAACCATGATTTTTATATAGTCTTCCCGATCAAACCCTTGCCTCATGTTCTCCCTCATCCACCATAGTCACTAATTTTGCTTCATCCTCTCCTCCTCCTCTTATAGTAAATGATAATATTAATAAAAATTATTTACATGATGAGGTTCTTTCTTGTGAAAACATAGATGCTAATAATTTTACTTTTGATAATGACAATGTAAATGTGCATAATGATGTTCCTACTTGTAGTCAAGATGAATGTAAATATCTATCTCCTACTCTTCCTACTTTTGAAATTGTTTCAAATGATTGAAATGATGAATTGATACTAGTAAAATGAGAAATTCCTTATATGTTGATGATTCTCTTGATGAAATCCTTTCTTGCGAGAATACTATTGATATTGATTGTGATTATGCTTCTGATCATGAACATGTTAGTGATGATGTTTCTTCTATTAAGACTGTTGAATGTGAATTTACTACTCCTCTTTATTCTAATTTTGAAGTTATTATTACTCATGATGGTTCCACTTCTAACCCTAATGCACCACTTACTATGTCTCATGACCCTACATTTAGCATCCTCATAGAACCTCCATGTTCCTATCCTCCTTCCACACCTACTTCTCCTTATGTAGATCCCATGTTCACTCACAATGGTAAGATCCAAACCCTAAATGTTCCTCTCACTTCACCAACCATTCCTTCACATGATATCATATCCTTCATGAATTTATTGGTAATTTTAAATCTCAAGTTCATCCTCTCATCCTAAAAAGTAAAGACTAGTATCCTTCCATTAACAATAATTCCCTTCATGGAAACCCCGTTCCTAAAAAGATTCATAATTCTGATTTCCCTAAGGAATTCATCATTCCTAATTTCTCCTATTTTGAGGCCACATAATAGATGTAGTGGCATATATATAGTATGAGTATATGATTTTTAGTGTACTTCATTTGTTATGTTCTTGTTGATTTGTGTGGTGTTTGGTAGATATTAGAAAAGAGTTGTGTTGGAGCGCATATGACTATCACCGATCCTCGACCAACATGATCCTCTAACTTCCGTACTTCGTTGGAAGATGGTCCTCTTGTGAATAATTTCACTTGCAATGGTGACCATGTGCAACAAGATATAACTAGAAATATCCATTAAGTAGTATGTACTTTGATACCATTTTCTTCTCGGTGTCCTGGGTGTGATAATTTCACATTGTGGGGGACATGACACCAATATTCCATTTCCATTATGAGCCTAAAATGACTAAAGTTAAGGGAAAATTCTAGTGGTAGTGACAATTTCCTTTCTTTATTCAAGATTTAGTGTTAGCGATTGATGGAAATGGCTACAATTAAGAACATTGTGATTCTTCTAGGATGAAAAACTGAAATTTTCCAATATGGGTACTATTGTTTAGTTTTGTGAGTTGTGTTTCCTATGTTATTCCCTACAGTGAGATATTGAGGGATAAAAATATTACTTGGCACATCATGATGTGGTTTGTGGTAAACCACTTGAAAACCACCAGTATTAGTTTGTGGTCAACCATTGTAAAACCATCTGCTAGGTTTGTGATTGTCCTATGAAAATAACCTAATCATGAAAGAAGGTGCAAGTACAAAGATAGGTTTTCCCCATGTTTGCACTAAGGGGTGGAATGTTAGGAAATAATTAATGTAGTGCTCATATTAGTTTGTAAGTGATTTATAATCACGTAGGTATATTGGTGAGTGAGTTATAACAACTCACATATATAGGAAATTAGTGAGATATTTAGTTGAGGAAGTTTCCTAAATTCTAGGGATGTAAAAGCCTACATATATGGGCTTGTTTATGCTATGTAATCATTTGAATATGAAGAATAATGATTATTATTCTGTAAAAATCTGAGCGTTTCTCTTCATACATTGCCAAGGATGGAAAGTGCACTAAAGCCAATTGGTGTGAATGTGTTGTGTAGTATGTTAAATCCCAAATGATGCCCTCCTCTTTACAGGTGCATGTGATGTCACTGATAGGAGAATACAAACCAAAAAAGGACCAACTGCATGAACTCTATAACTCTACCTTGTAGGGGGAAGGGAAAGTGCTTGGTAGAAACCAAGGCGTGCCTAAACAAAAGGATATCCAAAGACAAGTGTTAGTATGCACAAGCATACATGTATAATACATTGTGTAATATACACAAATAGTGTGTAAGATACCAAGAAAAGTAATGTAAACATGTAAGAAGATAAGTAAGCTACAAAAAGTGGGCTGCAAACATGGGACATCACTCATGATGTCACAAGACATGCAAGACCATCATGACGCATACAAAAACAAGTGTGCACACCAAACAAAGGGCAAGGCCCGCATACAAGAGCAAACAATAACAAATAATGTAATAAACAAGTATGGAAGAAAATATCCCTACATAACAAATGTTATACATGAAGCACTGTTAGCATGTTAGAAAGATAACTAGTATGTCAAAAGCATGTATAACCAAGTAATGAAAAGTGTTAAGTATGAAATGAAATAATAGCACCTGGAAGAAACAAATGTGGATGCCCCTAATGACTAGTGTAGGAAGGGTAGAAGGAGAGAATCCATGTTGGTGTAAGAGACCAATATCTATGATCATAGATAGAAAAATATGTGAATGTGCATGTGTGGATGATATAGATAAATGACATTCAAGTAATCTAAATAGCATGTGTAATAAAGGGACCATGAACAAGAAAAAGTAAGAAAGAGTAAAAGTAACCATAATATGTTGTATATTATGGATGGATGGATGGAATGTAAAATGGAGTGATAGAAACCACATGCCCCCTAAGTGAATGTAAACATATGCAATGAGGTTTGTTTGGTCTTCCCCCTTAGTAGTCAAGAATGAACTATAAATGAGAGTGCGTCATCGGGAAATGGTTGAATAGGTTGTGTTGTGTCTAACATGTTGCAATGAGTGTGTATATGTGTGGTGACTATATGTGACCTAGAGATGATGTGTGTGTGTGAACCTTATAGCTGAAGTGTATATCATGACAAGATGAATGTAGGAGTGATGATGTATCCTAAAGCGTATATCACTACTAGATGAATAAAAGGGGGTGGTGATGTAGCCTAAAGCATATACCACTACAAGATGATAGAGTAGGTGACCATTTAGCCTATAGCGTATGTCACTATCCTATTAATGTCGCATGATAGAAGGGTGAATGATAAATGTGTGTTGAATGTAAGGTCCATTTGATTTTTAACCCTCGTAAATCAAGTATAATGAGTGCATCATAGGGTAATGAGTGCAATGTGTAGAATAAAATGCAATGTGTGTGATGATAATAGACAACCATGTGATGAGTAAAATGTGTAATGTATGATGTATAAGATGTGTTTGCGAAAATTTGTCGTGGAAAAACTTGTGGATTTCTTGCCAATGCTCTGGGAATCTGAGTCCCTCTACTTAACCAAACAGTGTGTAGCTTCACGTATGTGCATGCACATGAAAAGGTGGATTTTTGTGGTGGCCCTTTGACTAGGAATCCAACAGAGCACTCCACTAACCTGTGGAAAAGCTAGCAATATATTGCTAGGGAAGTCTTAAATGCGTCAGTAGAGCAAGAAAGGGGAGTGACAAAAGACATAAGAGAACTAATGTTGCAGGTAGAAAATCAAATTCCTTCATGCACTAGTTAGAAACTTCGACACATGCATTCATGAGAAGAAACAAACTTGCAAATATCAACAAGACGAAATAGAATTTGATGAACACAAAGTATCATGAAATCCCTTAGTCAAAGAAAGCTAGAAACTCCTTCTTCTTGTATTGATTGCTCAAATAAAAGTTGTACATAATGTGGGAATGGAAGAAATTTGAGAGGGGAAGACAGTAGAAGAAAATGGCTATCTCCTTTGCTTTCTCTAGGGTGAGGCACTCTTGAGTCTACAAGATCAATTTCCAACCATTTGAAACGCGAATGGTGTTACAATTTATAGAAGGAGAGGTGACTTATCGTCTTCCTCATGACCTTTTGAATACCTTAATATGACTTAAGACTGTTCATATTCCACTTTAAATATTTAAGTCCCTTTTATAATAGCAAGGTGACTTAATTTACATTATATTTCTAAAGTAATTTAAGTCATATTAAAAAGTGCAACCCTCAACACAAAAATATAACATTGAAGAGAGAGTGTTGTATGAGGAGTGAGAGAGAGAGAGAATAAGAGGAGAAGAAGAAGAAGAATTATGCCGAAGGATGAGTTGCTATAGTGGACTTGGCTCCATTCTTTGACTGTTCTCCACTTCATAATCCTGAGAAGGCTTCTGACCTATCCACTTTGGCTTCATATCTCCCTTATAAAAATCAACTTACTATTTTTAGTAAGTATGAGAAATCAGTCCCCGATCTTCAATTGGATGTTGCAGCTCAATTTTCCTCTTTCTCCCTGTGTTCCTCATTCCTTCTGGATCAATTTTCTATTCTTAGTAGGTGCTTGAGGGAACACTTTGTATTTTTAGTAAGTGCCAAAAATGTCCGTTATGGTGGATTCTCAGCTGTAGTGCACCTCCAATGTCTTCATCTTCTTCGCAGGTTCTTCTATCGATGACTTTCCCAAAATAGCAGTTCCTATGTAGTAGACCTACTATTTTTAGAAAGTTTACCTCTAGAGAGTCGTATTGACATGGATTTTTTTTTTTTTGATATGAGTTTTTTCCCAATATCCTCCTCTCGAAATTTTGGGCCCACCCGCTTAATAATCTAGGAGATTTTAAAGTTTTAATTTTCGGACCTGGCTTCTAGGTACAACAACCATTAATGGACCTCAAAATTGTAGGTCTATTTTTCTCCTCTGTTTTTGAAGAAAATTGTATTTTTGATGTGGGTTTTTTCTTCTGGTGCTTCACGTGCAATCTTACTTTGATCCGATAATCTGGTTTGACGGAAATCCCACTTCTTTCTTCGTTGAGCCGGAAAGGAGATTTCTTCATTGTGGATGCTTTGTCGCACATGGGGGAGTTTGAAGGTGTCTTCTTGATGGCCTTGGGTAGAGGAATGAGTAGAAAAATATATCTTGTTGTTTCATGCATCCGTTTGAGATATTTCTTCAACTTCTCATTTCATGGCTATGGAGTTTTCTCCATTTTCTCCTTCTATGCTACGTGCTTCTCCTTCTGTGTTTGATGAGGATTCCTTCATTACCTACCTGAATTATTTCATGGAATGGGGGAGTGAATTTGTATAAGGTCTGGTTTGAATTATTGTAATGGTGGAGTGATGGAAGAAATTTGCAGAGGAAGTATAGAGGAATGAAGTGCACACACAAGTGTTAGAAGTTAGAAGTGAAAATAGTGGCACTTGGAAAAATTTCAAAAAGATATGCACATGTAGGGCTTGGGTGAATTTTTCCATGCTTGATGTCACTAACCTCATGGATGTGAGGGAAATCAATTTCCATAATGAGAAAGACGGCAACACGTGTCATTAGATCCAATCGCAGGAAACGAAGGAGGAAAAAGTTGATTTAAAGCACTAGGGAACTAAAAGGAGGTCACATGGGTGTCCAAATGACTCCCTATGGGGGATGGGCACATTTTTCAAGGTCTGATGTCCCCCACCTCAGGTGCATAAGGGACATAAAATTCCATGGTGGTCAAGAGCATGACACGTGGCACCCGATCCGACGACAGGGAATGCACGCTCCAAATAAGCACCTGGGCTAAATGCAGGTCATGTGGGTGTCCAAAAGACTCCCCATAGGGTATGGGCACATTTTTCAAGGTATTATGTCCCACACCTCAAGTTCATAAGGGACATAAAATTCCACGGTGTTCTTGGAGTTGACATGTGGCGCCCGATCCGACAACAGGGGATGAATGCTTCAAAAAAACACCTAGGGGCTGAACTGTCAAGTTTGGAGGTCACATGAGGGTCCAAGAGGTCATATGAGGGCTGATATGGATTCAAGGGGTCTGGGTAAACTTTTCCAACCTTGGGGGATGTGAGGGACACAAAATCCCGCTAGGCTCCTGGTGCTGACACGTGTCCTCCCAAAAATTTGGCTAAGTCCTGAACTTGTAACAGTGATAACTTGAGCTCCTAATGGAATTTTTGGAAAAATTTTATATGATCCTGACTATAAATGTCCTTTTGAATCCAATGGTGTGGGTATCATGTCTTGATTATTCCATTTGATCCCTGAAAAATTGTATTTTTGATTTTGTACTCCACTTGTGCTTGAGAAAAACTACCTGTAGACCTGATGTTCCAAAGTGTTGTGAAAAATATTATTTCACCATAATGTAGGCCTTGGAATCCTCTTTCTAGAGATATATATTTTTCTCCTAAATCCATCCGGAGCTCTCATAATCTTCTTTGAAGCCCAACAACTGTTTTAGGCCTGTGTACCGCCTAGGCTTGTGAACCCTGTTTTTTACTTAGACTGCTCTAAGTCTTGCAAAACTTCCCCAAACTTCAAAAATATTTCCATGATGTTCCAAGGTCTTCCATTCACCTCCATGTTGAATTTTGGCCCTTCCGTTCCACTCCATGGTGGTTGATCCAGTCCTGGGAAGGCTAGTGATAACCCTTCCCAATACTGCCAGAAGATAGTATCTTTTCAGAAATCCCTAAAATCACCTAGGGAGAATGAATATACTTCTCTAAATCACCTAGGGGGATGAGATAACATTATTTAGGAGGTCATTTGGATTGACTGGATAGACCTGGGGTGTCTTGAAATGATAGGACTGAAAAATTTGACATTGGGGTATAGTTGTCGTGCTAAAAAATTATCAATTTCCTGTTGCACATTTGCACGACAATAGCTGGCTCTAGCTTGGGGACATGACATGGACTAAGCATAGTGAAGACATGGCATGGGAATCCAAAATCTTGACTTTAGACCATATAATTTGTTGACCAGTGCCTTATCCATTGGGCCCTGCGAGTCATGTAAAACTTCTAGAAAGGAAGATTAGAAGAAGGAAACACACACACACACACAAAACAAAGGAAAGGAAACACACACACACAACAGAAGAAGGAAACACACACAACAGAAATGGAAACACACCTATCAATCACCTATGGTACAAGGTGGGGGACAACCCACTTTCACTGAAGTACTTTTCATTTCTCAAAAGTTACCCCTGAAGAGGCAACACCGAATGATGATGTTCTCTAAGCCATTGACAAGTTCTAGAAAGTAGCCTCCTTTCCTTAATTGTTTATGGAATCTAGGTGCTTCCATGATTGTCCTTTTACTTTGTAGGAGTGAGTCCATGTGAGCTTCTTGATGCTCTGGTCCTTGCTTGGAAATTCCACACCTTCATGTTCTTTGAAGTCGGTCTCATAGTGCTAGTTGCCTTCTATGTTTATCCATATAGCTGATTTTCCATTGAGCATCTCATCACTGCCCCAAGGCTGATTTTTGTTCAAAATAATTGAACATTCTTGATTATTTTCTTTCCTAGGCCTATGCTCATTGACATCTTCTCCATGAGAAACATTTGATTCGTCCTTTATCTCTACTCCATGGTGAGGCATTTGAGTACTGAAGGAAGGATTGGAGGAAAACTCATACTTGTCCCATATGTTCATGGCATGAGTGAAGAGATCGAGAATCAACTCAGGGTCTTCCGCAACTTCTACTACATCCAATATTTCTTGCATAGAGTTATGCTTCATCGTTTCCTGTAGCTCATCTTGATATGCCTTTGAAGAATCTTTATTTTGTAGCTCAAGGAAACTATCTGGAGGGATTACCTCATCATCTCAAGAATCACTGCACTCTACCGATCCTTCATCAAAAAGAGCTTCATCTTTAGAGGTCTCAAAACTCCTTTCTTCAATTTCTTCATCATGGAAAGAGTCTTCATCTTCAAATGGGAAAGAAAATATCTCCATTTCGGTATTGCATCCATCAATCATTAGCTCAAGAGTGGCATTATATTTTTCATTTTTCCTTATCTCAATATGGCCAACCTTCACATTGGTTAAGGCTTCCAAATCAGCTTCATGTTTGTCTTGCAAATTTGTGGCTTGCATCAAGAGCTCGAGACTGAGCTCGGATCTTTAGTTTCTTCTATAACTCTAAGCATTTCTTGTACAAACATTTCTTTCAAACCTTTCACGGGATCATCACAAGCTGATTTTTTCTCTCCATAGATGGCTTGACTGAGATCATTTTCATCCCCAAATGGGAATGAGAATAACTCCTCATCTTGGAAAAGCATATAATCTGATTTTTCTTCTTGAAAATCATTGAGAACCATCTCCTCTTCCCCATGATCTGCATCATCTGGAAATTTGAGGCTGCCCTCTTATAACTTGAATCTCCTCAATGCTTCTTCAAAATCCAAATCTCTTTGGGAAGGCATGTCTAGGCCTATCAAGATGGGAATATCCTCTTCTTCCTCGGTTTCCACAAAGTGATTCATTTGCTGATACCTTGATACAAGATGTTAGCTTCCTAAGCTTCCAGAATTTTGTACCGTGTACCTCATCTTCTTCTCAGGAAGTAATTTATCCATGTCTCCCTTCACTGGTATGGTTGCAAAAGACCAATTCATTTGAATTTTCCCTCCCAACTCTCAACAAAAATTTCTACTCAACAACATTCCAAACGAGGTTGGGACGTCTACTACCAAAATCATCGCTAAAACTTTCTTGTCTAGAAATCTGGTGAGAGCCACCTATGCATATTTAACCTTCCCTACAAGTGATACCTTTTTTGATTCCAAAGAGTAACAAGATCCACTAGGTGGAGTCATTGTAAGTTTAAGAGCCTTGGTGACCTTCAAAGGCATCACATTGTCTAAGGCACCAAATCTATTATGCAATTATTCAGTACATATTCTCCAACAAGAAGGGAGACGTAGAAAGGTTCAACTTTATCAGTCTTCGATGCACTCAGAGAAAGCATGTTTTGTGAGGGAGGTGTAGGTGAGTTTGGGAGCATGCCTTTGGAACTAGATGTTACAACATTGGGTGTTAGACTACCATTTCTGATGTATTGGACAAACCTCTCAAATTATTCAGGATGATTCCTCAAATATTCAGTCAGATTAATTTGGACTTTGGCTTTGTTCACATATTCTATGAAGTCAAAGGGAGCAGATGCGACAAGGGGGTGAAGGGACTGATTTTGGAGTTTGGATAGGTTTAGGAGTAGGATTTGATGTTTGAGGAATGGATGGTATTTTGAAAGGCACACTAGGAGCTTTCAAGGAATTAGATTTTGTAGGAGTAGATTTAGATTTAGACTTGGAAGAGACATCGAAAGACTTACTTGGGATTACGGGTGTCTTCTTACTTGTTACAGGGTCAGGCTCCAACAATGCAGACTTCATGGAAGATGGAAGTGGGGATCCTCGACTGATTATTTTATTTTGCGGAGTCACCACAGGAGGATCATCAACCTTGTTTTCTTTTTATAACAGTGGAGGGAGATGCTATTTTCTCGATTGAGAATGAGTGAATACCACACATGAGAAACTGGGTGCATCCTCTTCATCTTCTTCATCACATCTAGAATACTCACAAAATCTGATTTGTGTATTGTTCTCAAATTCGTCATTTTCTAGGAAATCACCACCTTCACTTTCTCAAGCTCGTCTTTAATTTCTTGAAATATGCAATTTACATTCACGGGTGGGGCCTCTAAGGCAAGTCTTTGGGGTGCTCCTATAATCTAATTTATGTTGCTTCTTTGAGAAGAAACTTGTTCAAATAATTCCCTCTTCAAAGAGGCCATTTCATTCACCAACTTTTGCAGTGATGGATTGGTTCTCTCATCTTTAGGATGTTGGGCCTTGCCCTTTGATGGATTCTTGATCTTTCTAGAGAGGATGAGATCGTCATCCAATTCAATGGCCCTCCTTTGTGCTTCTATAATGTTCCTTGGTTGAACTCTTTGTAGGAGAAAGCCTACCTCCGGTGATTGAGCATTTATGAAGAATCTTTTGATATTGTTATGAGAGGGTGAATCTTCTTCGTATCCTACAAAGAAACCATTCAAAATGAGCCACAAAGTCTCTCATCATTTCACTTTCTCCTTTCCTCATTTGAGCCAACTGCACCAAGAGGTCTTGAAAATCTTCAATTGATTTAAATCTTTCCTCGAAGGCAACCTTGATGTCATCCCAACTAGTGATGGATTAGGAAGGTAGGAGGTAGAACCATTCTACTACTTTTTCTTGGAGGGACTCCACAAACAATCTTACAACAACGTCTTCATGCTGACACCAAGAATTCCACATGATGTCATGAAAGCAACAATGTGTTCTTCAGGATGTTGTGTGTTGTCACCTTTGAACTTTGGAAAGTTCTTGTGGGAACCCATTGGTAGATCATGGAGAGGTGGCTCAAGAGCAAGCGGGCCCGTATTCCTTCCCCATGGAACAATGGGTTGAGGTATTTCTTCTTCATCTGCCATTTTCATTTCTAGCTTCTACTCTTGCTTCTACGAATTCTTCTTCTTCTGGGAGCTCAATGCTCAATGGTGGTTGAAAAATGGGAGAATTTGAAGGTGGAGTATCCACAGGAGTTTTGATAGGATTGCCCGGTGAACTTCGTGAAGATTCAGATGGAGAGGAGGCTTGAGAGAAGAAGTATGGATTATCTCTAATTCATTCTTGCTGATTTTGTGAAGCCTCGAAATTGAAATCATCAACACCTCTCAACCTGATCAACCTAGGTGTGTCTTCCTTTAGCTAGCTTTTTGAAATTCTTGAAGTGGGAATATGAAAAGACACGTGTAGAAATCAGTAGTGTAGCCTTCAACAATGGACTTTCATGAAATCCTTTTTTTAATTTTTAATATTTGATTTTTCTTTTTGAATTTTGGGACCTTGTGGTCATATTTTGGGTGCAGATGCTACTAAATCTACCCCATGGTGGGTGCCAAAAATTGTTGGTGAGAAAATTTTTCAGGTGGACAAACTTGTGGATTTCTTGCCAACACTCTAGGAATCTAAGTCCCTCTACTTAACCGGTGCAGCTTTTGTATGTGCATGTGCATGAAAAGGTGGATTTCTATGGTGGCCTTTCAACCGAGGATCTAATAGGGGCACTCCACTAACCTGCCTGCAAAAAAGCTAGCAATATCTTGCTAGGGAAGTCTTCATCTATAGAGCGGGAAAGGGGAGTGAGGAAAGACATAAGAGAACTAATGCCGTAGTAGGTAGAAAATCATATTCCTTCATGCACTAGTTAGAAACTTCAACACATGCATTCATGAGAAGAAACAACCCTGCAAATAGCAACAAGACCAAATAGAATTTTATGAACACAAAGTATCATGAAACCCCTTAGTCAAAGAAAGGTATAAAATCCTTCTTCTCCTTTGCTTTCTCTAGGTACAATGCACTCTTAAGTCTACAAGATCAATTTTCAACCCTTTGAAATGGGAATGGCGTTACAATTTATAGGAGGAGAGGTGACTTATCGTCTTCCTCATGACCTTTCAAATACCTTAACATGACTTAAGACTGTTCATATTCCACTTTAAATATTTAAGTCCCTTTTATAATAGCAAGGCAACTTAATTTACATTATATTTCTAAAGTCATTTAAGTTAAATTAAAAAGTGCAACCCTCAACACAAAAATATAACATTGAAGAGAGAGAGAAAGAAGAGGAAGAAGAAGAAGAAGAAGAAGAAGAAGAATTATGCCGAAGGATGAGTTGCTATAGTGGACTTGGCTCCATTCTCCGACTGTTCTCCACTTTGTAATCCCGAGAAGGCTTCCCGACCCATCCACTTTGGCTTTATATCTCCTTATAAAAATCAGCTTACTATTTTTAATAAGTATGATAAATCAGTCCTCGATCTTCAATTGATACTGTGGCTCGGTTTTCCTCTTCCTCCCTGCGTTTCTCGTTCCTTCTCGGATCAAATTTCTATTTTTAGCAAGTGCTCGAGGGCACACTTACTATTTTTAGTAAGTGCCAAAAATGTCTGTTCTAGTGGATTCCCAGCTGTAGTTCACCTCCAATGTCTTCATCTTCTTTGCAGGTTCTTCTATCAATGACTTTCCCAAAATAGTAGTTCCTATGTAGTAGACTCGCTTTAGTTTTAGAAAGTTTACCTATGAGAGTCGGATTGACGTAGAACAATTTTTTTTGATATGGGTTTTTTCCCAATATCCTCCCTCTGAAAATTTGGGCCCGCCCGCTTAATAATCCAGAGATTTTAAAGTTTTAATTTTCGGACCTAGTAGTGCTTCTTGGTATGGCAACCATTAATGGGCCTCAAAATTGTAGGTCCGGTTTCCTCCTTTGTTTTTAAAGAAAATTGTATTTTTGATGTGGGTTTTTGTTTTGGTGCTTCATGTGTAATCTTACTTTGATCCAAAGAACCGATTTGATGGGAAATCCCACTTCTTTCTTTGTTGAGTCGGAAAGGATATTTCTTCATTATATGGAAGAAATTTACAGAGGAAGTATGGAGGAATGAAGTGCACACACAAGTGTTAGAAGTTAGAAGAGAAAAAAGTGGCACTTGGAAAAATTTCAAAAAGATATGCATAGGTAGGGCTTGGGAAAATTTTTCCATGCTTGATGTCCCTGACCTCAGGGACATGAGGGACATCAATTTCCAATATGAGTAAGATGGCGACACATGGCACTAGATCTAATGACAGGGAATGAAGGAGGAGAAAGTTGATTTAAAGCACTGGGAGTTGAAAGGAGGTCACATGGGTGTCCAAATGACTCCTTATGGGGTTGGGTGTATTTTTGAAGGTCTTATGTCCTCAAAATCAGGTGCATAAGGGACATCAAATTCCATGGTGGTCAAGAGCGTGACACGTGGTGACCTATCCGACGACAGGGAATGCATGCTCCAAATAAGCACCTGGGGGTTGAATTGTGGTCACTTGGGTGTCCAAAAGACTCCCCATATGGGCTGGGAACATTTTTAAAGGTATGATGTTCCCAACCTCAAGTTAATAAGGGACATCAAACTCCACGATGTTCCTGGAGCTGTCACATGGTGCCTGATCCGACGGCAAGGGATGAATGCTTCAAAAAAGCACCTGGGGGCTGAACTTTCAAGTCCGGTGTTAACATGAGGGTCCAAGAGGTAATATGAGGGTTGAGATGGCTTCAAGGAATCTAGGCACAATTTTCCAACCTTGGTGTTCCTGACCTTGGGAGACGTGAGGGACACAAAATCTCGCTAGGCTCCTGGTGTTGACACGTGTCCTCCCAAAATTTGGCTAAGTCCTGAACTTGTAACAGTGATAACTTGAGCTCCCGATGGACTGTTTTGGAAAAAATTTATATGATCCTAATTGGAAATGGCCTTTTGAATCCAATGGTGTGGGTATCATGTCTTGATTATTCCATTTTATCCCTGAAAAATAGGATTTTTATTTTGTACTCCACTTGTACTTGAGAAAATTACCCGTAGACCTCGATGCTCCAAAGCGTTGCAAAAATATTATTTCACCATAATGTAGGCCTTGGAATCCTCTTTATGGAGATATTTTTTTGATCCTAACTCCATCCGGAGCTCCCGTAATCTTCTTTTGAAGCCCAACAGTTGTTTTAGGCCTATGTACCACCTAGGCTTGTGAACCCTGTTTTTTACTTAGACTGCTCTAAGTCTTGAAAAACTTCCCAAACCTTCAAAAATCATTTCCATGATGTTCCAAGGTCTTCCATTCACCAAAGCATGTTGAATTTTGGCCCTTCTTTCCACTCCATGGTGGTTGATCCAGATCCTGGAAGGCCAAAGGTGATAACCCTTCCCAATCTTGCCCGAGAAGATAGTATCTTTTCAGAAATCCGTAAAATCACCTAGAGAGAATGAATATACTTCTCTAAATAACCTAGGGGATGAGATAACATAATTTAGGAGGTCATTTGGACTGACTTGGGGTGTTTTGAAATGATAGGACCTAAAAAATTTGACATCTGGGCTATAGTTGTCGTTCTCGAAATTATCAATTTCCCTATTGCACATTTGCAGGACAACAAGATGTAATGTTCGATGTAGACTAATGAGTGTAAGATGCGTGTGATGTAGTATGTAAGATGCTAGAGTTGTAGACCATGTAAGTGTTGTTTATGTATGATGAATACTAGTGTGAGATATATGATGTATGAAGGAACAAATGATGTAGAATAAATGTAGGGTATATGATGTAAGATGTAAGACATAATACACTAGATGTGTGAAGAGACATAGTTTGTAATAACTGATGTGCAATGTGTGGGGTTTTTTAGTGTGAAATCACAGAACCCTTAGATGATTTCTAAAGATCTTCTTTTCTAAGGTAGAATCATCTGGTGTGATTGCATAACATGGAACTTTTCCTAAGGTGTGGGACCTTGAAAATTGGAAAAGCTCTCCAGATTAAAGGTTGGTTCCTTATTCCTCTGTTTAGGTGTATACATGAGGATTTGTAGAGGATCTATATCTATACCTAGTCTAAGACTTGCCAAGGAGATAAGGATAAAAGAGTACATAAATGAGAAATAACTAAACTACTAGGGGATGCACCAAAGGAATGATGAATACTTAGTTTGCCTTCGAAACAAACCAATAAAATGCATACAATAAACAAACACAGACATCCAGATCTGTAATAAGAGATCAGATAGAAGCAAAATAAATGAGAAGGATCTGAGATCGATCACAAACGTATTTTATTACTCTAATAGATTGATACAGTTCATTACAGAATAGCCGAAAGGCAGAAATGTAATATAATTTTAAAGGAAGGCCTGAACCCCACAAATCCTTTGCTAGAAGGAGAAGGGAACCTGCAAAACTAAGAATATCCAACCCTTTACAATGAATCTTGTCCCGTATTTATAGAATCGATATAAGAGAAGAAAAGGGAGAGAGAAGCGGAAAATGCAGGTCAAAGCTCAACCATTGTTGTTAATGTTTTCTACTGAAATTTGCCCCCTGAATCCATCTTTACTGCATCGATCTTCGATTTGGCACCTTGAAGGAAGAGGAAATAGTGGAAATAGATTGAATCCAATCTGGTTGTTGAGACTGATGATCCTGCATTGAAAGCTTAAAGATGTTTCTCTATTTTTATTCCACCTACCCTCTCAAAAATTAAAGTTTCAAACTCTCATGGCATAGATAAGGTTGAGATCTTTCCAATGATATCATATTCGTAATCTCTCGAGCCCTAAGTCAAAAGATATGCCCTTTTGAAGTTTTGCATTGATTCTGTACAAATAGGTGGGAAAACAACTTGAAAATGGGTCCCTCTTTTGATTGGGATATGTGGCAGCTAGATTGGGATAAAAATTCGGGTCCACGGGCCTGCAATTTACCTTTTAGTCTTTTACACAAAAATGCAAAAACTTAAAAACCTCTGAAGGCTTGAAATTTCATCTGGGCACGTGGCTCCTTTTGGTTGGTTGGGAAATGCGTTTCCATTTTTACCTCTATGCCTTTTGGACAAAAGGAAAATTTTCACTTTTCTCCTTGATGCCCCGCCTTGGCTTTGACTTGGGTTTATATGTTGACTTTTTCCCTCTTGGGCGGAGTCGCGGGTCTTTTTATAACTTTTACCCCTTTTGAGGCAAAGGGTAAAAACTAACCTTTTCCCGACTCCCCGCTTTCCCTTGGGACACGTGTCACTCTGGCGCTTGCTCGGGAATCTCTTTTCCATTTTCCCCTTGAAATAGCATACGTTAAGGCATGTGGCCCCTTTCCACTTCTTCCTCCATACTTAGTCATTTTTTTCCCTTTTCCTGAACCAATTCAAGCCCGAGGACTTCAAATCTTCACCATTCTTCCTTCTTTTGGCTTCTTTGTAGCATTGATCCTTATTGTCTGACCCTGCTATTTTATAGTTCTGCCTACCTGTAACTTGGAGGATGGATTTAAGATGTAGAAATGGCCCGATAGAGTCATTTCTTTCTATACAAGGTCCTTTGATCTTTCTTGGCCTCCGCCACTCCATTGCTTGAATCTTCTTGCAACCAATTTATAGGATCTGGATGAGTTTTCTTGGGTTCCTTCAAGTGGGGTCGTGATTTGATCCAATATTTCACCTGGGGTGAAATATGGATAACAATTTGGCAACTCATGGGGACATCTACCTGCTAGATGAAGAGATCAGTTTCCTTGTCATATTTGTTGGGCATGGAGTTGAGAATAACATTATGATACTAGTTCTACCTTTGGTTCACAAGCCCGACCGCTTGCATCCTCAGATTTTATAAGAAAATCCTGAAATGAAGATTTCTGAGAGTAGAAAATTGTTTCAACTCCAGGGCTTCATCTATTTTTCTGAATGAACTACATAAGAGCAACAAAATAACACCAAGACTATGTACAAAATTGAAATCATACATGCTCCAAATGGAACATGCAGAGTGTGCACAAGCACTTCTTCTGCTGAAAGAAAACCTACCTACACTACTCTAACCGGAAGCAAAGGTGAACTAAATAAAACCTACAACTGGTTGTGCAAAATAACTTCCTTTCTTCAAAATGGGAAGCCATGAAAATGATTTGGAGCTGATCATAGCTGGTTGGATGAGTGGAAAATCAACAAGAAGTTGTTCTTCTACCCAAATTAGCAAGGTGTCAATTGAAAACAAATTAGATACCTCTTTTAGTTGCTCTGCATTTGGATTGTAGAGGTATTGTAGCTGATCCTTGGTACTTTGATGCTCATACTCATGCTCAGAAGTAAGCATGACCATTGGAAACTCCTCCTTTGGCTCCAAAGAAGCCAAATACTTGATTGGGCAAGGTTTGATCCATTGAATGTGCCCATAGCTCTGAATCTCTACTCCACAAATGGATTCATCTCGTAGACCTTCCTGAATGAATGGTGTGGGAGAAGTGGTAAAAATCTCTTGCTCTTGCCCTTCCTCTTCCCATGAAGAACATGGAATATTTAAATCTCCCAATCTTGGTTCCAAAAGGCTGCTACAAAAAACAGACTATTGTTCTTCAATGTTCTCCTTTGTGGCAGCGGGCTCTTGATGCTAAAGAACAAATGATGGAGAAGAAAATGTCGTAATTTTAGCTGGCTCCTCATCCAAACATTCTTCTAAGTCTGATAAGCAATCAAACTCTTCAATTGCATGGTGAGTTTCAAATCTGCATTTTCTTCGCCATGTGTAGCTTCATTTTCAAACATGAAACTTGTCTATTCAAACTCATCCAAAAAACCAGATTTTTGGAGAGATGAAGTGCGAGAGAAACATGAAATTTCTTGTATCTCTTGTTCATGATTCACTTCCTTTAGACCTGTCTTGTTTACCTCCATAATGGATTCATCAATCAAATCAGCCCCTTCAAACGAAAGTAAAAATTTATCAATAATGCTTCCTTCTTCTGCTATTACAAAATCTGATCTGATCTCTTCCATTTGCTCCTCTTCAATGGGGTTTGGAGCTGATTTTTCTTCCTCTTTGATGACTGATTTGGTAGCTTGGATTAGATCAACTTTTCCTTCGGGCAAAGTGCCAACATGGACACCAAACTCAGCACAAACAAATTGCTGGTCTTTTTGCTCTACTGCTGTTATAAAATCAGCCTTGTCCACCACTTGTCTTTCAACCTCAACCTCCTCCTTTGGCTTAACCATCAAGGGGATTTTTGTAATCCCAAATTTAAGAGCCAAGTTTAACAAACTTTTAATCTTTTCATCCTTGTTTAGCTCTTCTTTTTGCTGTTGTTCTTCTTGACTGGCATTCTGATTTTTATCCTCCCAACATGGATTTGGGAATGCAAGAGGAGGGGTGGGTTGTGACTCAACTAGTTTTGCAATTATTTGTGGTGGTGGAGGAGGTATAACTTCTTGTTTCTTTAGAGGGGATGGCTGTTTGGAATGGAAAAGAGCAGAGAAACTAAGGTGGGATGGGAGACTAGGAGATAGAGAAATGGAATCAAATTTTGGGACAACAGATGGGAAGCTTGAAACTTGACACTGCTAGAATGAAATAGATTGAAAAGGAGGAAAAGAAAGAGTATGAGGTGGTGTGCTTATTCGTTGACAAGGTCGTTAAAAACTCCTCTCATATATCTTTATTCCTTTAGCCCAATTTGCAAGTAATGGCAGTGTTTCAACAATGAAGTCGAGTTTCTCTTGTGGGCTATAATGCCTTGGAAAAGGTCCCACCCATGGAAAAGGTGCCCTACAACTAATTCCAAATGATTTCATTTGTGCTTGAGCCCTGGATTGCACCATGTTTTCCTCCATATTTTGGATCTTCTCCAACAAATCAACATTTTCTTCTTGACTACCCTCACAATCTACGTACCCTTGTGCTTGACATGATTCATAGCCAAACTGACTTTGGCATTGCTCAGATGGGTATGCATATTGGTTTTGAATTTGATCAAAATGCTGATCTGGAGGATTTGAAAAACATGTTGGAGGTGGGAAACATTGCTGCTGCTGAAATTGTAGATTCCATGGGGAAATGAAGTCATGATTGCATAACTTCATGGAGTGAAAGAAGAATGATAGAGATGGAAGGAAAAATGGATGAGAAATGAACGAAAATGAGTGGAAAGAAGGTCTGTAACTTCAGAGATGGGTTGCTGATCAGATGGAGTCACTAGATGTGTTTGAAAGTGCCTCCAAAGGCTGAAATTTTAAATAGGAACACATCAACCTGTAAAAAATGAAGTGAAATACCTCTTGGTCCCATCGGGCGTGCCAAAATTGTTAGTGTGAAATCACAGCACCCCCAAATGATTTCTAAAGATATACTTTTCTAAGGCATAAATCATCTAGTGTGATTGCATAACATGGAAATTTTCCTAAGGTGTGGGACCTTGCAAATTGGAAAATATCTCCAGATTAAAGGTTAGTTCCTTATTCCTCTGTTTAGGTGCATATGTGAGGATTTGTAGAGGATCTATATCTATACCTAGTCTAAGACTTGCCAAGGAGACATGGATAAAAGAGTACAAAAATGAGAAATAACTAAACTACTAGGTGATGCACCAAAGGAATGATGAATACTTAGTTTTCCTTCGACACAAACCAATAAAATGCATATAATAAACAAACACAAATAGCCAGATCTGTAATGAGAGATCAGATAGAAGAAAAAGAAACAAGAAGGATCTGAGATCGATCACAAACATATTTTATTGCTCTAATAGATTGATACAGTTCATTACAGAATAGCCGAAAGGTAGAAATGTAATACAATTTTAAAGGAAGGCCTGAACCCCACAAATCCTTTGCTAGAAGGAGAAGGGAGCCTGCAAAACTAAGAATATCCAACCCTTTACAATGAATCTTGTCCCCGTATTTATAGAATCGATCTGAGAGAAGAAAAAGGGAGAGAGAAGTGGGAAAATGCGGGTTGAAGCTCAACCACTTGCTATTCATGTTGTTCATTATTCTTCTCTACCTCCCCTCTTATTTTCTTTCCTAGGGTCAAAAATGGAGTTTGAACCTCCTCCCCTGCTTTGTAAATGGTGTTCTTTGCCTCTTGCTCATGTATGATGCTATGTGAAAATTTATGAAGCAATAAAACTCATTTTTGTGATGTTTTTCCATCCTTCACTTGTTTTCATTGCATCTTCTTACCTCTCATCATTCTGGAGTATTCTGCATGTTTTGGATGTTTCATTTGCAGATCTAGGAGCTGTGTTCATGGGGATCAAAAATGGAGTTTTGTGTGAATCTGACATTTGGTCTGTGATGCTTTGTTGTCCATCCTCTCCATTGCTCACCTCACCTCCCTTCATTTCATGGCCGTTTTGATAGATGATCAGCACTTCCCTTTTCTTGGTGCTATCACCTCGTTAGTGTAGGATTTCCCTCTTTATGCACTTTCTCTCTCCTGTCTCCTTGGCATTGTTAGGATAGGTGTAGTTAGATGTCATTTCTACATTAGGAGTAGTTTAACATTAGGATCAAGAAGAAGAAGTTGGATTTCTTGAGAGGGCCATCTCAAGTCCACAAGTCCCACGGCTTGAGAGATGGTCCCAAGTTATGCAAATCACACAAAATGACCCTGCCTTAGAAAAGTAGATCCATGACTTATTTGGGGGTGTTGTGATTTCACGCTAATAGGGTTCATGTGTAGTATGCCCTCAACAGTCAAGTGTGAGCTAAAGCACACGAGTGTGTCATTGGGCAATGATGAAACTATAATGTATGTATGACCATGCAATATGAGATGATGCTAAAATGAGGTATGCGTGAATTCTAAGATCATGATGTAGTATTATGCAAGGATTTGAATGAATGATAATTCAAATATGAGAGTTGTGCTAATATGAATGTGATGGGGGTGGGATGTGTGAGATGATTTTCCCCCAAAGTATAGAAAATGAAGGATCGATCATTTAATGTCATCGATTTGAGATCATCGATTCGTGGTCTAATTCATATGGATAAGCATTAGTTACTTTATAATTAATAATGTCTAGTTAATTATGTAACGATCCATGAAGGCACAAGTTGTACTTGCCCATAACATACTCCTCATCAATGAATAGAGGAAGTGGAAAAATGTGAGCATGCCAACGAGAGATATTTGGAGCGTAAGTGGGAGAAGAATCATTATGAATAGAGATAGTGCAAAAAGGCATAGGAAATGTAAGCAAAGAGTGATGAGCATCTATTGTACCACCAATATAGTCAAGCTAGGACTGTCCAAGTGTGAGTGGAGAGGCACGAGGGGTACGCACAACAAATACCATCAAATGAAAGACACGTAAGCCATAAGCTACTATAATGTGAAAATAGCCATGATAAAGATAAAATAGCAATGATAAAGATGTGGTGAATGGAGTGGTGGTAAGATGTCATTAAGCATCATGCCAAACCTAACCAAACTATCACATGTACAAATAGTATCTAAGCAAGTAGAATTGATAGGGATGTGTTGCCAAAAGGACCTGTTGATAAATAATGTGCATGTAAAAGGAGGTAACGGAGCTATAACCCATGGAGGAGAAGATGAAATAGCATCTACACTATTTACAGACCCTTGGTATAGTACCATAACATTAGTAGAGGGAGGGGTCTTGAACCTATATTCACCTAGGCCATCAGCCACAAAGGTGTCTTGAAAATAAGAGTCATCTATGCCAAGAGGAGTAAAATTGAGTTGTCCTAATGCTTCATCTGTAAGTTTGATAGCGTCAAATTCATCATTAGAATCCTTAGAACCATTAGTGTGAGCATCATCATGTTGTATCACACTATCAAGTATGTTGGTAGGTGGCACCATAGATGGAGTAATAGAGGGTGTCACAATGGGTGGAGAAGGGACATTAATAGGAGTTGATACCGTAGGTGAAATAATAGTTGTAGTGTGAGTAGAGATAGCTGGAGCATTTATAGTGGTAGTAGGAGATTGTGAAGCGCTAGATTGACCAATGTCATATGTGTCAAGGCTGCTATATGGAATATGTTGTGAAGGTGGTATGGGCATAGAGGTAATGAGATCTATGTGACATTATTTTAATGGCTTTAGATTGGTGGTGATAGAATGTTCATAGCCATCATGTAAGAATTTGACACATAGGTGAAGAGTAGATAGAACTACTAGTGTAAATCAGCAAAGCACCCTGGATGTTTTCTTAGATTTCTAGTTTGAAAATAGGCATCCAATGTGATTGCACAACATGGAATATTTTCCCCAAGTGTGGGACTTGTAAAAATGGGAAAAACTCTCCGTATTAAAGGTTGGTTCCTCAACTCCTCTAATTAGATGTATACATGAAAATTGTAGAGGTTTAACTCAAAATCCTACTATAATTCTACCAAGGAGGCAAGGGTAGAAGAGAGAAAAGAAGATAAAAATAAACTAACAAGGTGATACACCAAAGGAGTGGTGAATATCTACTTATGCAAATTGACACAAATTATAAAAATGCAACAAAAATCATGCACAAATTACTAAAATTGTAATGAAGGATCATGATAGAAAACAACACAAGAAAGGATTGAAAATTCATTCACAGAACTTGCATTGTCATTTCCATTTTTAAAAATATAGTGCATTACAACAACAAGGAGGTAGAAAACATGTTGCAGTCCTAAAAAAGGTATGATATTCCACAAATTCACTTGCCAGGGTGAAGGAGGGAGCCTGCAGATCATAAAAATGTCCAACCCTTTACAAATGAGCCAAAATTGGCTTTTAACAATGAAAACTCCGAGTTCAGGAAGGAGAAACGTGGAAAAAATGAAATTAATGATTCAACCACCAACCAAATCCATCGAATAGCATGGGTACCCTTAAAAGTTCATTCCCCAAGATTTTTGACCATGCTGAGAAGAATGGAAGCCATACTGCATTAAAAATGGTGGTTGAATGTCAATTCTACTCTTTTCCCCATGCCAAAGGTGTTTTCTCATTTTCTCTCACTAAACTCCATCAAAAAAATTGAAGGTTCCATCATGTAGAAGACTTCAATAGCTTTCCAATGACACCAAAATTGAGAAAAATCAAGCTTTGGATCGAAAGATATGCCCCTCTGAAGATTTAGGGAAAAACTAGGGCAAAAATTGGGTCAGTGGGCAATAAACCTAATTTTTTTCCTTTTTGAATTTGGGAAAATTTCCCCAAAAATCTCCACACCCCGCCACCACGTGGCGCATTCCCATTGGTCTCTGGGACTATGCTCCAAATTTTTCCTTTGCATTGTCGACCACTTTGGCAAAATTGTAAAATTCTCCCGTGCCCCGAACTCCGCTATGAAAAGGACACGTGGCATACTCCTTTTACTCCGCAAGGTTTAAAAAAGAATTCCATTTCTCCTTGCAGGGCTGCAAGGGCCAATATTTTCCTTTTGCCCTTTGAACACTTTGGCAAAAGCCAAAATTTATTCTGCGCAACCAACCCCCACTAGCTTCATGGACACGTGGTGTATTCTGATTTGGTGCGGAGTTCTAGGTAAAAATTTCCCTTTGCGCCATTTGAACACTTTGGCAAATTTACCCCCACCGATCTGATCTCTGCTGCCATGTGGCACATTCCTATTCATGTGGGCCTCAAATCATATTTTTTTCTTTGCGGGCCTACGAGAAAATTTATTTATTTACACCCCGCCCATTCCTTAGTGATTTTCTCCAAATTAGCTCCACCGACCTGCTTATTCCACCATCATGTGGCACATTATTATTCATGCGTGCCTTACTAGGGAAAATTTCCCTAAAAAACTCCACTGAGCCATAACTTGCAAAATACAAGGAGTTAGAAGGAAAACTTTACCTTTCTAGAAATGTGAGAAAATTCTCTATCTGATGAAGCCATTTCTAGATAATTTAGAGTGCCTGAAAAGTGGAAAAATTTGACTGAGGCACAAGGAAGGAAGGAATGAAGGAAAGTTAGTCAAAAATAAGCAAGGGGATTATTTTGGATAATAATTTTGGCGACTTAGAGGGGTCATCTGCCTGCTAGATGAAGTGACCAGCTTCCTGAAGAAATACATTGGGTATGGAGTCATCAACTTAATCGCTTGGTACTCTCAACTCATTAGAAAAGTTCCGAAAGAAGATTGTGAGAGTAGAACATCACTTGATCTCGGAACATGGCCTGCAAAGATGCATCCTTGGGATAGAAAAGTTTGCACCAAAGCAATTAGGGAAATGTAAAACTAAGCTACAACAAAACAATGTGCACAAGTACTTGGAGGAATGAAAATCTAAGCTAATATGTACAAGGTGAGGAGTTTCCTTCTAGTAACAATACTTTAAATGGATTCCATTGATCGAATCTGCAGTTCTTCACCATCCAATGTAGACAATTGGAAGGCATTATTATTCTTACATTTTGTGACCATGTAGGGGCCACTCCAAATGGCATCAAAATTTGAATGCCTTCCTATCTTTTCTTAGTCTGCATCCCATTTCAACACTAAATCTCCAACTTGGAAGGTTCTAGCCTTAGCTCTCCTATCAAAGGTTCTCTTGATCAAGATTTGCTCCTTCTCCATTGTTTGGGCTGCATGCTCTCTCGATTAGAGTTCCATCAATTCTGCATATCTAACCTCCATGGGTTCAAACTCCAACAATTCCATTTACTTCATGAGTTCCAACGTTGGTAACTCAAGTGACATATGCAAGATTGTCTCTCTTCCATAAACAAGTCTGAATGGAGAGTTACTGGTGGATCTCTTGGGAGTTATCCTATCAGCCCATAAGGCTGATTTAAGTTTAGTGTGCCAAGTCCTCGATTTTCATCAAGAGTCCTCTTGATGATATTTAATAGGTTATTTTTGGTAGACTCAGCTTGGCCATTACCTCGAGGGTAATAATTTGATGAAGTGCTCGATATATCCCATTCTTAATAGCCCATTCAGCTTACCTTTGATCCTATGAATTCCAATGCATTATCTCGATATTATAGTGGTAGGTACCAAATCTGGTTACTATCCCCTCATAGAAGTCTAGAATGCTAGATTCATTTACCTCTTTGAGTGCCACCGCCTCACCATTTGGTGAAGTAGTCTCGTTGTTGTTAGAATCCACTTGTGTCCATGGCTTGAGTGTGGGTTAATGAATCCAATGAAGTCCAAGCCCCATTACATGAATGGCTGGTCAACTGAAATTGGGTGCAATGGAAGGGCTGCTAATCTTTCCTTGCCTATGAAGAATGCACAATTTTTTCATGTCTTGATCCATGCATAGCAATCACTAAACACCTTGGGCCAATAATAGCCAACCTTCATAATCTTGAGGGCTATCAATCTTGGAGAAAAATGACCCCACTGATCCACCATGGGTCTCTTCTAACATTCTCTTAATTTGATTTGTCCTAATGCATCTCAACAACACTCTATTTATATCCTTTTTGAACAAGACACCATCAACAAGTGCATATGGGATAGCCTACAATATGAAGTGTCTCCTCTTGGTTTTGTTCATCTCTTGAGGGCATAGGCCTATTTGTAATAAGTGCATTATGTTTTGGGTCCATCAAGGAGTGAGCATACCACCCTTCTCTTCTTGAACACCTCTTTGTTCTTGGTTGTCTTGCAAAACCAAAACAACATCCTTCCCATTGCTTGCTTCCATTGATTTTCTCAAGACCATCTGCTCACACAATCCTTTTCCTCGACTAGCTTGGTGAATTTGATCTCAATGTCATACTCCATGACACGAGTAATCCACCCTGCATGTTTTTCATTTAGGTATTTGTTGAGGAGGAAGTCCTTAACTCCCACATGAGAAATCAGCAATTGAACCTTGTTGTTTGAAACTAGATGCTTAAATTTCTTCAAGCTCCTAATCACTACAAGAACATGCTTCTCAATGAAGGAATACCTCACCTCATAGTCTTCCAAGCTTTGGCTAAAGAAGGCAATTGGCTGCTCTGCATTTTCTTTGTTTTACTGTACTAAAATTGCAGAAATTGTATCATCACCTCTAAATGCATAAAGGATAAAATCCTTAGAGAAATCTAGGTTAATGAGAGTTGGAGCTTGTGAGATAGCCTCTTTGATTTCCTCAAAACTTGCCTTACCTTCAGCTGTCCATTTGAAAGCTATACTTTTCTTCAACATCATAGTTATTGACTTGATAAGGGCCGCAAAGTCTGGAACAAACCTTCAAGAAAATTGATTCTTCCCAAGAAACTTTGAAGATCCTTCTTATGACTTGGCAATGTTAGTGATTTTATTACTTTAACCCTCTCTAGATTAATTTCTAATCCCTCTTTGGAAACAATGTGGCCTAGGATCTTTCCTTTCTGAGCTAGGAAAATACATTTTTGGGATTCAAGGATACCCCAAATCTTCTACATCTTTAGAACACTTGTCTCAAATGAAAGACATGATTTGCTGTACTTTTAGAAAATATAGTAATATCATCTAGGTATATCAGCACTATTTTTTTGATTAATCCCTTGAACACCATATCCATTTCCCTTTGGAAGGTAGCTCCGGCATTGACAACCCAAATGACATTTTCCTATATGCATAGGTTCCCCATTTGGTGGTGAAGGATATTTTGAACTGATCATCCTCCTTTACCATGATTTGATTATACCCTGAATAACCATCTAGCAATGAAAACCTCTCAGAGATAGCAACAACTTACAAAATATGCTCCATAGAAGGAAGTGGGTAATGATCCTTGAGGGATGCTCTATTCAAATCTCTAAAGTCTACACACAATCTGATTTCTCCACTCTTCTTTCTGACTGGAACCAAGTTTGCAACCCATCTTGAATGCTTGATGGGAAATATGATACTTGCCTCTATTAACTTATTCAATTCCTTCTTCATGAGAGGCTCCATGTGTGGATTGACTGGTCTTTGTTTTTGCTTGATGGGTTTAGCACTTGGATCTAATTCAATTGTGTGTTGAGCTAGCTTGGGATTAAAACCTCTCAAGTCTTCATAGCTCCAAGAAAATATACACTGAACTCTTGGAAAAGTTGTATGAACTCATACCTTTCTTGCTTGGTTTCCACTTTACCAATTTGAAGTGATTTGCCTTCTCCCACCGAGATGGGCACTAAATCTTCTCCTTTGACTTGGATGTTTTCTTTCTCTTTCCTAAATTGATCATTAGGATTAAAGATGGAATCCAAAGTGACAAGTCATTTTTATAGTTTGTTGGTTCTCAGCTGTACCACTTGATCACCATACTGCTCTAACTTTTCCTAATTTTTGGCTGAGAAATCAGCTTCTTCTTACAAGAAATTGATGATTTTTTGGTCACTTTCAAACACTTGCCAACTTACATTATTGTCCTGCACCGATGGCCTTACAATCACATGAATGTTTGGCTACACTTTATCTTCCTTGATACTCTCCACATTATCAAAGGCTGCTCCAAATGTTGCAAGCTTATCAAAGAGCTTGGTTTTCTTTCCTAGGGATGGAGTTAATGTCAAGCCTTCAAAATCCTCAATGAGGTCCCACACCGTATTCTTATAACTCTTGAGGAGATCATTCTTGGCAAGTGTGTTTCCCTTTAAATTTATTAACAATAAGCTCATTATCACCAAAGACTTGTAAGTTTTTGATGCCTCTCTTTCTTGACCAATGCAATCCTTGTATCAAAGCTTCATATTCAGCAGTGTTGTTAGAACATGCAAACTGAAATCTAAAAGCTGAATAATACTTAATGCCTTGAGGTGAAACAAGCATAGCTCCCCCGCACCTTGTCTACTTCTTGATCCATCAAAGAACAACTACCATACCTCATTGTCATCCTTATGGTCTGGCTTGGTGATGCTAGGAATAGGCTGATTTTCTTCATGCATGTAATAAAATCCTAGTTCAGATTCCTCTATTTCCTTGTAGGAATATAAAACATGTACCTTTCTTGCCCATTCATCAAGAGTCAAATCTGGATGCCTCCAACTTTTGTGTCACTTCATCTATGCTTGGATATTCCTCTTGATAAAATGTTGAATAGTTGACATTGATTGGGCTAGAAGTATGAGGCTCAATGTGAAAGTTTGCAATAGGTTCGAATTGATTGTGGCCTTAGTTCCATATCTCGTCTGGAACAACATGTGTGACCAATCAATAGATAAATAGCCTCCAATTCTAGTTGTGAAATCCCTTGACAAACATAGGGCAAAAAGTGGTGGTAAATCTATCACTGACACATCTTGCAAAATAGTGACATTGGGGCATGCATGCAAAGTGAGGCTCAAATCTTTAATTACCCCTACTGTTGTTACTATTGTCCCATCCAATTGCACCACCCCTTTGGATATGACTTCATATTGGAGGCCTAGCTGATCAGCTATTTGCTTGGGCATCATAGAACTACTTGCCCCAGAATCAATCATGCACTTGTGTACTAGTTTATCCCAAATGATCAATGAAACATAGAATGGATGGGGCTTAAAAAATTTACCTCACTGTCCTCCAAGCTTCCCCTTAGGCTGAAAAACATTTGTGAGTACCTTCTCTTGCATATGAGCTTGCTGATTTGAAGTTGACCAATTCTTCATGTTAGCTTGTAGTAGATCTCTTTGTCCGGGATGGATAGTGACTCCCACATAGATATATTCATGTTTGTCTTCTTCATTTGTTCAATGATGTTAAATGGGGATGAAACATCTCTTTTCTGCCCCTTAGCCTACACATTCTTTTCTTGTACATGGGCTACAACAACTGGCATTTGAGCTGGTCTAGAAGGTGACTTGGGTTGTCCTGACACATTTGGAACTGCATTTTGCTTGCCAAAACTTTGTGGAGTGATGGAAATTTGTGGATCACCTGGAGCTAATGGCTGCCATTCACCAATATTCCTCTTTTTTGACCATGTGTTAGCTACTACATTTTGAGAAATTGTTTGATTCATACCACAAAAATCTTCAACTTGCTAGTTCACAAGTGTAGTCTCATTTGGAGTTGTATTTTGCTGAGATGTTCCTTGTTATTGGTTTTTTTCATGACTCATCTCACTCTCTACGCTATTTTTTGTCACCATCAAATCTTGGTTCAAAGCACCACTGAAGCACATAGACTGGTTGTGAGGTTCATTGCATAGGAAACACCAGTCATACTCTTGAGCTATATTATTTTACACTAGCACTAAGGCTTTAGAGGTAGATGTAACATTGGGGTTATAGGGTTGAAATGGTCTATTGGTAGGAGGCCTTACTTGATTTTGATTTGCAGCTGGATTGGGTGGCCTATAAGGCTGATATGGTTGCCTATTAGGCTGAGTTTCAGACTGATAAGAAGGTCTAAAACTTTGGGCTTGCTACCTCTTGAGTGTAACTCCGCTCATTGCCTAAATTTTGTAATTGTTTCATGACTTCTTAAAGTTCATTTAAAGCACTAGAGGATGAAGTAGAAGTTTCATTTGAACTCGATTTCTAGGAGTGGGAATAGGAGCTAAAGTAGGTGGTTGACTAGTGCTTGGGCTTTGCAATTTTAGATATAAGGGCATATGAGGCCTAGGAGCCGCCTTTACCACTTGATCAAAAGTTTTTAGCCCTAATGGCAATGTTATAAGCTACAGGTATATTTACACCTCCCATGGATTGGATTAACATAGAAATATTAGAATTTAAAGCTTTGAGATAGTATAAGAAAGCACCTTCATTGTTGGCCTTACATCAGAATCGGGATTCTATCCCATGTCCTTTGAAATATGAAATTCAAGTCTCATTAGTTGTTCATTGGGAGCTCTTTTGATAGTTGTCATTGTTCCAATAGAGACAAATTATCTCCCTTTTCTCCAAACTGCTCATGGAGAGCTATACACAACTGATTCCAATTTTGGATAGAGCCTACCCCAAAACTCCTGAACCATTGCAAGGATTTCCCTTTGAATGAAGATGCCAATAATTTGATAGAAAGCTGCACCTCAACAATCTCATGGATTGCACAAACATTAGCAATGTCTTTGACATGATCACCATGAGTGGTCTGATTTTCCCCAGTAAAGTATGGGATGTTCTTCAATGCCGCAACCGGAATTGGGTTTTATGCATTGAGAGAAAGTGGGTCTTTGCCGCTGAAGTTGACATAAGGGCTGTGTTGTGCCATTTTGATTGGCTTGAGAACCCTTGTTGATTGGGTGAAAGGTCTACCAAGTGGAGTTGATAGAGTTATGTTTGGTGGAGATGGAGACCTTTGAATTCTTCTTCCCCTCTCTCTTCTTCCTGGGATAACTATAGATACTTAGACAATCCCTCTCTCTCGGCCCTTGACCTTGTTTGGATCCTTCTCATGAATTTTTAGACTTGGACTACTTAAACCAGTTGATTTTATCTCTTTGGATTCGCTAGATATGTAAATCAGGGTCTTTTTAAGCAAGAAACTTACAAAAATGCACATCAACTTTGTTTTAATGAAGATGAAGACCTCTAAGGTCCCACCAGTGCATGCCAAAACTGTTAGTGCAAATCATTAGCACCCCTATATGTTTTCTCGATTTCTAGTTTGACAATAGGCATCCAAAGTGTGATTACACAACATGGAATCTTTTCCCCAAGTGTGGGAATTACAAAAATGGAAAAAACTCTCCAAATTAAATATTGGTTCCTCAACTCCTCCGATCATATGTATACATGAAATTTATATAGGTTTAACTCAAAATCCTACTCTAATTCTCGCCAAGGAGGCAAGGGTAGAAGAGAGAAAAGAAGATAAAACTAAACTAACAAGGTGATACACTAAAGGAGTGGTGAACATCTACTTCTACAAATTGACACAGATTATAAAAATGCAACACAAATCATGCAAAAATTGCTAAAATTGTAATGAAAGATCAAGATAGAGCAAACAACACAAGAAAGGATTGAAAATTCATTCACAAAGCTTGCATTGTCATTTCCATTTTTAAAAATATAGTGCATTACAATAGCAAGGAGGTAGAAAACATGTTACAGTCCTAAAAAGGTTTGATATTCCACAAATTCACTTGTCAGGGTGAAGGAGGGATCCTATAGATCATAAAAATGTCCAACCCTTTAAAAATGAGCCAAATTTGGCTTTTAACAATGAAAACCTGAGTTCAGGAAGGAGAAACGTGGAAAAAATGAAATGAATGATTCAACCACCAACCAAATCCATCAAAATAGCATGGGTACCCTTAAAAGTTCATTCCCCAAGATTTTTGACCATGCTGGAGAAGAATGGAAGCCATACTGCATTAAAAATGGTGGTTGAATGTCAATTCTACTCTTTTCCCCATGCCAAAGGCGTTTTCTCATTTTTCTCTCACTAAAATCCACCAAAAACAAAATTGAAGGTTTCATCGTGTAGAGGACTTTAATAGCTTTCCAATGACACAAAAATCAAGAAAACTAAGCTCTAGATCGAAAGATATGCCCCTATGAAGATTTAGGGAAAAACTAGGGCAAAAATCGGGTCGGCGGGCCGAAACCTAAAATTTTTCCCTTTTTTGAATTTGGGAAAATTTCCCCAAAAAGATCCTCACCTCACTACTCCACTGCCATGTGGCACATTCCCATTGGTCCGCTGGTCTGCGCTCTAAATTTTTCCTTTGCGCTACCAACCGCTTTGGTAAAATTACAAAATTCTCCCCACGCCCCTGACCTCTGCCATGAATAGGACACATGGCATACTCCCATTAGTCTACGGGGTTTAAACAAAATTTCCATTTCTCCTTGGCGGGCTCTTGCCAATATTTTCCTTTTCACCCTTTGAACACTTTGGTGAAATGCCAAATTTTACTCCTCACCCCCGACCCCGCCGACTTCATGGACATGTGGCATATTTTGATTTGGTGTGGGGTTCTGGGAAATTTTTTTCCCTTTGCACCATTTGAACACTTTGGAAAATTTACCCCGCTGGTCTCGATCTCCGCCACCACGTGATACATTCCTATTCGCACGGGCCTCAAATCATTTTTTTTTTTTGCATGCCTGTGTGGGAAATTTTTTTCTTTGCACCCCGCCCATTCCTTATAAAATTTCTCCAACTTATCTTCGCTGACCTGCCATTCTCGCTGCCACGTGGCACATTCTTATTCACGTGGGCCTTCCTAGGAAAATTTCCCTCAAAAACTCCTCTCGAGCCATAACTTGCAAAATACAAGGAGTTAGAAGGAAAACTTTACCTTTCTGGAAAGGTGAGAAAATTATCTATCTGATGAAGCCATTTCTAGATAATTTTGAGTGCCTAAAAAGTGAATTTTTTTACTGAGGCACAAGGAAGGAAGGAATGAAGGAAAGTTAGTCAAAAATAAGCAAGGGGCTTATTTTGGATAACAATTTTGGTGACTCAGAGAGGTCATCTACCTGCTGGATGAAGTGACCAGTTTGCCAAGCAATCCATTGGGCATGGAGTCATCAACTTAACTACTTGGTACTCTCAACTCATTAGAAAGATATCTAGTTGGATTAGAGCACTTGAAGAAGGACTGAGGTGCCTGTGGGAACTCTAGTCTAGAAAATGGTCTCACTAGTTTGTGCAAAATGTATGGAAATGAGTTTCATAGGTTCGGAAGGTGGTATGAAACCCTTGCTATGTATTCCATTAGCTTTGTTGCGCTATGCTAGACGTTGTTGATGATTCAAGATGTATAAAAGACCAAAAAAGTATCAAAACCCTAAAAAAGAAGAATGTAAATGAATGGGTCAAAATGACCTCAGCTGCCACAATAGTGGGCTTACTAACTGAGCGATGCACTACATTTCAAACCCAAATGTAGTTCTAGTGTGTGTGTGTGTGTGTGTGTGTGTGTGTGTGTGTGTGTGTGTGTGCATCATGTTCCCTAGGTGCTCTTGTGTCATTCATACTTTGTGAAGTAGTGAGCAATAACTAGATGTAGAATGTAATAGAATGGTGCATGAAATAGAATAGAATCCCTTCCCCTATGCTTGTGTGATGTAGATGAACCATCCTTGTCCTTGTGATGGAGCTAATGGATGTAAATGATCTCCAAATGGATGCAACTCTAGGTGGATGATAGTAGTGACTAGTGTTTAGTCCCTCATTATGGTCTCATAACTTTATATTTATAGGGTTATCTTGATCTAATTTTTTAATTTACCACAAAATGGCCAACCGCAAAAAGGATAAGAAGTTGAAATGGTTAGAAAGTTCCCAAAAGGTGTTAGGAAAGTTTCAAAGGATCGAGGCACCCCTATACTTGGCACTCGGCACCCTAGTCAAGGATAACATAACACGTAATGACATAAGATGACTAGGCATATGGGTGCAAGAGGTCAAGAATGACAAAATAAAAATAAAACAGATGGCCAAAAGACGAGGCTTAATTAGTACTTTCTTCACTAAAAAACCTTCTAAATAGTAGTATGAGATTGGGACTAAATAATGTCTAAAGTGCATAATTTTGTGACTATAGTTACTATTTTCCACTCTTACTACAACTAATACACATCACATAGTTTGTCTCATATATTGAGCCTCGTCACTCTATTTGTTTCATTGTTTGCACCATCCGTAATGTAATCTCCTCTAGCACCGCATCTGCACTAATTTCGACATCTCATTTTCAAATTCGACACATATACTAATCAATATCTTATCATAGTTTGGAAATAATATGACATACTATGTCCCATTTATTATTACAACATCTTATATGTATTGCTCGGATCAGTTCTCATTTCCTCCCCTCACCCTTTCACCGAAAAGGGGGCATACAATCAGGATCATCTTATAATCCCTCTTAGGATATAATACAATCAATTGACACTCCTAACATATTACTATCACAATTTTCTCTGATCTTATTCAAACAAAGGTGCAATCATTATATACGAAAGTCAATGCTTTCTACTATTTAAAATCTTTTCCCCCAAATGACCTAATCTAGGGTCAAAGAAAAAAATCTCTGCGAGTAATCTCCTAAGTAAATATTGTTTCAAACAATATTTTGTCACTCAAAATCAAATTAATCAATTGATACAATAATATTATTTACTATATCTCCTAGATGAACTAACTTGGGAGCTACATTACATTACTTTCACTTCTAGATGACCTAACTTGTAAGCCATCCAACACTATTCAAATTAGAACACCCATTACTGTAGGAGTGGGGAAATTAGTCATCATTGTCTTTCCTATAATACTCTTATGTGGGTTCTTCAATCGAACTAATAAAAACTAAATTGGAAATAAATTTGGTCTATATCCGTTTGTAGTGGTTGGACCTTTTGGGTTTGTAGTCATGGATGGAGATTAAAAATAGACCTCTCTCCCCAAAAATATTCCTCTAACAATAGGACACCCAAATCCTCCCATTTTCAAAAAAATCATGTTAGGAATTGATCACTTCCTGCCTCTTCTATCACCTCCAATAACAATTCAAACTATCCAATGTCTCCAAATCATTTCAAATTTTTCTCCAAGTTCTCCTTACAATGCTTTTCTATCCCCACTTATGCCACATGGGTCAAAGCACCGATCCATGGTTCGTAACACTATAAATTTCTACACTCTACACACACTCTACAACATGAATTCTCCAGACTTTATACATGTATGTTCCTTAATTCCTTTACACTACTTAAATTTCATTCAAATAGCATAAAGGGGAGGAAAACGTGGACACAAAATCATGCACATATTACTATTCCATTAGTATGTTTTTATATGCATGGATCTTAAGTAATAAAAGTATTCACTAGTGACACAGTCCTTTGTCCATCTACTTTCTTTAATTATTTATATTGTTATTTTCTCTCACATATATTATTTCTACACCCAATTCTAGTCAGGTCACAGGGATCCCTGTCTATCTATATTTTCACATACGTCATCATTAATTCTAGGACACCAATGCCCATTTTGGACACTAACACCTAGGTGCATGTGTCCGTTCTAGGTGCTCCGTCCTATTTATTATTTTTACCTATTTTGACATTTTTGGTCAGCCTTTTTAGTTTTATTATCATTATCCCGAGCTCATAGTCGGCCTTTCGTGTCACTAGTGTTGAAATTAAAATAAGAGACTCATATATATACACAACATACACACTATTATTATGGTTGGCAATTCTAAGGGGCAATCATATCTACATACTATCACTACCATCAAAGGGACTGTATTTTTGGGCTACATACATTGCATAGGAAGGATAAGAAGGAGAAGTTCCAAATTCCATATCACACATTTGCATCTATTCTAGCTATATCTTGCTATATTGTCGCATTGGTGCGAGAGAAACCTAAGGAAATTATTTCACATACAATCACATAAAAATACATGGATTCTGGAATGTAGTACACCACTTGGTAATAAGTTCACTCTTCTGGGTGACCTTTGAGTTTAGTTTGACTTCACATTTTGCATATTTCATTTAGATTTGATGTGTTTGTGAGATTTTGTAGGTAGCTAGGGTTTTTTGCATATTACAGGTATCTTTGGTAATCTAAGAGTAAATATCAAGTGACTAATAGAATAAACATTGAAACCCTCGTGACACGTAATAAAGTAGATCCCGATCATTTACACACTCACTAGTTCCCAAAATTGGACACCAAAGTGTCTAGGTGCCTTTGTCATCCTATGAGCACCCCTATCTAACCTCAACACAAAGTTCTAGAATCCTCGATGAGATCCTATCATATCATTTCTAGTAAGATCCATTATATACACAATCATGTAAACCTACAGATTCCATGAAATCAACTAAATCACTTTTCTCCCCCCAATTATTATAGTCTTGCATTGCTTGAGTGTTTAGAATTTTTATGTTATTGGATTTTACCATAATAGTTACTCTAAAATATAGATTTAATTAAATCATACGTAAAAACCTCGTGGCTGCCCCATATAAACTTATTCTTATATCACTCCATTGAGGAATAGAATTTTAAGATCCATTTAATGAATTTTCCATCCTTTATGAGTAAAAACAACAAACATTAGTATTATGGTATTTTGACAAGCCATGGGTGCATAAGTTTCCTCGTAATCAAACCCATATGTTTGTACAAGTTATCCTTTTGTAATTAATCTAGCTTTCATCATGTCAATTGCACAATCATTTTGCACTTTGGTATTATAGACACATTTTATTCCAATTACATATTTATTATTTAGAGGATGAATTAGAGTCCATGTATCAATGTTATCAATCAAATCCATCTCAATTTACATAGCATCAACCCATCCTTTCCTCCGACTAGTTTCTACATAACTTCTAGGTTCACTAGCTATTGGACCATGAATTGGCTAATTCCTAAGGAAGAAGTCAATGCGCATTGGAGGCGATAAAGAAGGAAGGTGGTCGGGAAAAATTGCATGGGAGAAGAGGTTGGTGTGCATGGGAGTAGGAAGGTTTGGGGACTTAGCCATATTTTGAAGAATTTGTAGTACGAGAAACATGTGAAGATCCTAAGTAGGCGTGAAAATTGGATAAGGTGCCAACCTGGAGCCTTAGAGGTCAAGAAAATAATATTCCATGTAAGGAATATTACCAGGATGATCATTACAGGTAGTGGAGGAATTTGCAAGATTGCATAGGCATTCAACCATGGAGGACCACACTTCCACTTGGCATGCAATCTGTTTATGAAGGAAACTAATGCACTATATCCAGATCCTATTTAAAGGAGTGTTTGGGTCTGAAATAGGAGAGGGAGAGTAATAATGAAGTGTTATGGAAATGGAGAGTTGAAGGAGGCAATAAAGTGTTGTTAGAATGTTAGTAGGGTTAGAGAGGGTATTGAGTAGTAACAAGGCGCTACTGCAATTTCTTGCAAGAAGGGTTTTAAGCATATTAGGCATGGATTTGGGTATGAAAAAGGGTTGTAATGGGTAGAATAGCTAAGAACTCTCTTTGCAGAGTATTTTTGTAGGGTTTAAGATAATATTCCTTGATGTATTCGGTCTGTATGACCCTTATGATGTAATGAGGCCACTGTAAATGTTTATAAATCAATATATATGTGTGATTATGGTTATTCATGTTCTTAAGTGTAAAACCTTGTGTTATTCATATAATTATGAGTCAGATCTAGTTTCATTATACTTATTTACGATGTTCATTCCCATTTATGATACACCTATCGTGCATAGATATGTTATCTCGTATGTTCTAATTTTGAGTGAAAGTCTATATTTTCATTCTTACAACTCATTCTCCTTCAATGGCGTAAACACTCTCGAAAGGTTCAACTAAAGGAGGGGCTCAGCTACCTACACATCTAAGGTTAGTTTCCAATGCATGTTGGGTGATAGGCCGACGTGATTTGAGTAGAAAGAAGGTATATGAAGAAATGACTACATTTTGGTTCCGTTGCAAGGACCTCTTTTCAAGTTATTGTGAGAATGAGGTGTGAAAATGGAGTGCTCTGACCTTCGACAACGTTGAAGAATGGCTTAAAAGCATGAAGGATGATTTTTCTCAAAGATTTAACACTGGACCAACTATATCATGAGTTATATGAAACATTCTTTTCCTATTTCCCAAGAGAGTTGTATGAATGGCTTTCAACATATGCATCTAGGTCAAGTTGGTACTATAGACCTTGTGTATGGACCCAAGATGAATATCAGAGGTTATATGATGCTGATCTAACATGGACCCATGATGTTGATCACCGAGTAGAGTGCTAACTACTTATACCTTGGAATATGTTATTTCTACGTATTCTTTCCCGAGATTGACGAGTTTGAGTTCTTGAGGGAGCCTAGAGGATCATTGTTGTGTGCTATTCCACCGGCTATAAAGAGCATGGTTATTACTTTAGAGTTTGGATAAAATCCTTCTAGGCATGGGGCGTGGAAGCTAGTGTGGTGAAAGATTGTGGATCCTATGATGAAGAAGGAAACAAAAAAGAGGTGTACTATTTCCATTTTAAGACTTTAAAACAAGGGATTTTTTTTGAATTCATAATGTTCTCTGTTCTATATAATCATAATTTACAACACACATTCCATGCCAATCAATCTCATAACAAATAACCATATGCAATCAGAAATGACTCAAGACCTACCGATCTCTCGTGTTAACTTAAAGTATTGAATACCGAGTGTATACTAAGTATGCTTGGTTCTCTTACCCTGCTTACTGGTATTGAGTGTTATGTATAAGAAACCAATCTAAACATTTGTTACCAATATTCATTTGAAATCCCATTTCTTAAACTAGGTGACATAGGACAACGTAACCAACAACTTGTGATACTTTGGCCAAAGATTTCCAACTTACTAGTTCATGTTGTTATTCCTAAACAACATACTCATGTAACAGAATACATCCTTCCCCCACTCATCTCATGTTATCTTGAATGGTCTTCACTGACTTCTATCAGTTCACTTGCTCAAGGATTGAGCCTAACCTAACTTAGTGACATAATTTGGTATAGGGAACCACTCATGATGACATAGGGTATATAGACATACCCAATCAACTTAATTTGATTGGAGGTGCCTAATTACCCTAAGCCATTTTGAGTCACTTCCTATACTAAATCATATCCCAAATCTGACCTAAAGAGAAACTAAGATCAAGTCTAGGTTTGAGTAGATCTAGATGAACCAATACTGAGGGGTGTTGCAACATGTCAACTGCAACAATGTATCCTCGTGAAGATCCTAGATCCACGAAGGTAGAGTTCTACATTTGGCGTGTGCCAACATCCGACAGAACTACCCATCTCGATGTACACACCTCATGAAGAGGTCATTTACACTTATTTAGTTATTAATTAAGAATCAAACTATAGGAACCCTGCTGAACCCTACTTCCAACAACCCTTAAGTTTATCATCCTCATTTGAGTTGTTAAAGTAATACGAAACTTCATAAACTTATGACCATTTTTATGTTCATTTACTTTTTGCTTAACATTCGGTAAAACGAAAACAGAATTAGCAACCATCATAAGATTTACTTAATATAACTCAACCATTCACACTATGTTTAAGATATAAAACACGTTCCATTATAGTAGACTTCATGGAGATGAAGTCTATCAAGATATTACTCAAGAAGAAGTGCACTTTCCTCTTTCTTGTTATGAGTTGGAATTCGTTATATCTTTGATCCATTATACCAATAATTACAATTAACTTACTCTTTCATTAACATCTTTTTACTAATACAAAGAGACTTAGATGAAAGATTAACTATGATTTCCAACTTAATAAGTTTCATTCATTTGAGGGACATTGAAATTGAATCCCTTCCCTCCACAAGAATCCAAAGTAAGAAAGAAAGAGAATAAATGAAGACAAGATTACAACCTTCTTCCAAATAACAAACAAGGAGAATGACACAACAAGTATAAATTTTCTCTTAATTTATTTTCAATACATCATGATGGATTAGGGGAGAGGACCCCATAACCATGCACCTTAACTTTAGGGGCACGTAGTTATATGTAGGGGTCTCGTCAACATAAAAAAAAAAAAAAATCATTGTATAGCGTATCATCATGCCACATCAGCATTTTCGTTTCACATGTTTATTTGGAGGGAAAAGTAGTTTTTGAATTGATTTAAAATGAAAAAAATAATATAAAGCATTTGAAAGAGGTACTAATGACCTGAGCGCCCTATGTGTCACATTTTCATTGGCTCTTAAAAAGTGTCATTAATCAAATAGTAAACAACTATTAGTCATTTTTTCAACAAACAATGGTGAAAATCAATGTACATATTTTGGTACATGCACAATTATGGGGTACTCTCCCTACACATTTTTACAAGACCATGCATTTCAGACATATTTCATCTTAAACAACATCAAGATCATTAAAGAATACAAATTTTATTCTTTCAATACATTTCAATAATGAATCATATTTCTCTATAAAAGATCCAGACTTTAAGCAACCAATACATCATATAAGTTATTGCCTTCCTTTATCACTTACGAAGTCCATCTGTAAAAATTTCTAGCATGGGTCAGTTCATTGAACTGAGCATGATAAGCACTAAGCATTAAAATGATGTGCTTTATTGAATCGCTTTCATAAAACCAACTCTGCTTTTATGAAACAATAAGGCCAAGAAAATAAATAAATCATAAGTAATAACAACCATAAAATAAGAACAATTGGTCAACTGAAATAATCATTAAGATAAGATCATGATATAATTAGCACTCTACAACATTATATCAGATAAGTAATGTTTCACCCAAATTACTTATCTCCTTCCAATAAAGGCACGTACTAATTATTTCTTACATAATTCAATTTGAATTAGAAATACAGAAACTAACTCCATTATTTTTCCAAAAATAGAGTTACTTTAAGAAACAAGTACTATCAAACTCAATATTACAAAATTTCATAAAAAGGCATCTACAGCCAAGCTAATTCCAGCTTCATGAAAGGCTTTAGGATGAATCATCTACAACATAAAAATAAGAAATTCCTATTTCAGATGCTACATCCTAATTTAAAGTCCAAGATATAGCCTAAGTTCTCAAGTTAGGCCACACATTAGAATTAGGAAAGTATTCACTCAATAAATAACATTTCACATTAATCAACTATTACAAATATTGATTCCTTTAATACAAGTCAAGTGGATAAGTAAGAAGTATCAACAACTACTCAAATGCATTCATGAAAGTAATGCAACTAAACCTATTAAATCTATAAAAATATTTACATAGAAGAGGGAAGGATGAACTAGAATAAAACAAATTAGAACTTCCCTTCCAATTCGGTTAAACTGAATATCAATTCACCACACAGAAAAGAGAATGCAACACATAATATCTTACAGTTTCCAAAGGAGACAGCGATGAAAACTTTACCTCAGAGAATAGAAGAGCAAGGAGTCAATCAATCATGTTTAGATGAGGATTCCAACATTCTATCCCAAGTAAATAAGGTCATAAAAGGATTGGTACAGACCCAATCACAATATCCTTTAACTCTAAAAAATAGAAATCATGCACTAGAAGATACTAAACCGAATATACGTCAAAAGTATTCAAATCAGTTCTCAAAATAAGGCTCCCCATCATGACACAATTACAGTATTAGTAGTACATTATCCATATCAAGAAGGAGATGAAATAAAAAGAATTGCTAAACATCTATAGGAAAATAACAACCTTCAACAATCATTCCAAATCATTAAAGTTTTAGTCAAGGAACCATAGTCTATTCATTCCTTCCATATGATAGTGCAACAATCAGTAAGAAATACTCACACTCGCATCCTCACAGAGGTGAGAGAAAACATATTTTGAATGGACAGAGAAAGATCCATCCAAATTCAATTTCAAAGAAGATGCAACACAAAGAACGACATGACTTAGCTATAGGTGCACAATTCAACTTAAGAGATGATAGATAAACTGAAATCCATTCATCCCATCCCTATGGACAAACTCAACTACATGCATCTACTAAGTTGACAAGATATTCTAATCCTTCAACATACTCGAGATCATAAAAACTTAAGCATCTAGGAAAACCTTCATATCGAATCGATTGGTTAGTTTCGGATCATGAAACGTCAACCAAAAATATGCATATGCATTCATTAAATCTTCTCGAAACTACAACCTTAAGATATTAACAAGTTTACTCTAATAAGTTACTCAAGCAGTTTACCCAGATAAAGAATGGTAAGTTTAATCGAACAACATCTAACTCAAAAGTTAGGAAGATAGTAAGATTAACATCTATCAAGCTCAACTAGAGCTACCTGAATAAATCTAAATATCAAACTCAGACAACACTAACTCTTGAAATATCCTCAAACAAAACAAGACTTCATCTATCCAACCTTTAGTTCAGTCTTCCACAGATTTAAAGAAAAACCCAAAAACATATAAAGTTCAGAAAAGGAAGAATTCGTTCGTTGTTATATTCAAACAAGATGAATTCAAATCTTAGTATCCAAGTAACCATTACCACATAGTTTCCATAGAAGGAACAAGATTTGAACAACTAAGTTTTAACTGAAAGGGTGAGAGGATAAATAAATCATTCATTCTTGATTCCTCATGAGTTTGAATCCATAAATACAAAAATCCAAACACCCATTATCAATTCAGCTTTCATCGAAATACAGAGTTCGAAGTAGTGAAAGTTTCTTCAGTAAAGTTTTAAGAAGTTACTTACTCATTATTGTTTCCATACAAGTTCGAGTTCACACAACATTGAACCAAGCATCCATATATATATAGTTCCAACAGAAGTAACAATACTTCAACCAATCAAAGATGCAACAGAGAAGGACACTTTTCTTACCTTCTATCAACCATAACAGACAAACCCAATTCCAAGACTTAAAAATCAACATATTTCCATAAACCCTTTTTAGCAGATAGACATGGTTCAAACAGATTGAAATTATTCAAGACTCAACCAAATATCAAGGTACGATTCACTATTAACTTAAACAGGAAATGACCCATATTCCATATTATCTAACAAAGACTCATTATTAGAAAAATACAAAGATATTTCAAGCAAGGAAGCAAGGTATTCTTTATAAAGTAAAAACCCATTGATCACAAGAGTAGAGTTGTTTTAATGAAGACATTTAGAGAAAATCATAACAACTTAATGGATAGAGCCTATCATGCCTGATAGTGCTTCTATTGATTCAAATAAGATTTCCAGTTGAGCCTCCACAATTCCTTCTTCTCCAAACAAAGTCAACAACCCAAAAATTCTTTCTCATATGCCTCTTATACCTCCATTGGATTGAAAATAGTCCAAAGGAGCCAAAAATAGAAATAGATAGAAAACTAGACTGCTAGTTTTAAGAACCAGATATCCCCATGCATAGCAAAAATCAAAATGAATGAAAGACCAAACAACCTCCAAGAATTCCACTTGCATGGTTTCCTAGGTGGTTTTCTTACCAAAACCAATGATCATTAATGCCATTGAATTCCACTTTCTTGCCTAAATCTCCATGCCATTGCCATCTAAAACTGACAAACTCAAACTTAACTAAACAATGCATCTCTATCTTTAGTGACAATGCTAGCTAGACATTCCATCTAATTTCCATGCCTCTGCCAAAACTAGCAGTACCACATTTTTAAATTCAAATCAAATCACTTAAATGTCATTGAAACCATCACCACCGCCTCCAAATTTTCATGTGACCCCTTAGGTCCCCTTTCACCTTACATTAGTTTAGGTTAGATAAACATTAGTTTAGGATTTGACCTTAGGCTAGTTAAAAGTTATTTACCTTAGGTCATTAAACATTGCCTTAGGTAAGTTTTCCACCATAGAATAAGCCTTACCCCATAGTGGTTTAGTATTAGGTAATAGGTCATAAATAGGCCTTACATTACCTTAGGTTATTTCAAAACCCCACACCCGTAAAGCATACAACTTAGATTAGGGCACAACATGCATAGTTAGAAATAGATCTAAGGTAGGTCTAGTTTACCTTAGGTTAGAATCCAGTTAGGATAGATCCTAACAATCTAGGACTAAGGTTTTACCTTAATAGTCCTGAAGTAAGTCTTTTTCCTTCTTATGCCAACCAACGTCATAAGAAATTAACTAGAGGATCCAATTTCATATTTCACAGAAAATGTAAAACAAGGACCTCAAAAGAAGGGTCCAAAAAATTGTAAACATACAAAGACTCATTTCTCTTAATACCTTCCATTCCAGAATGTCAACTTAACAAACTGAACAGGTAAGAAATTGAAGCATACCTTGGAATTGATCCAAGGGTTTTTGTTGATAAAAATAAGTATGCAAACAGAAATTCTGGTTCACAACTTTTACAGAGCCCAAGGAAGGATAATTTTACTTCCAAGCAACAACAACATAGAAAAATGAATCCATGAATGGCAATAATTTATCCCTTTGCAAGCATGATTCCCAACAGTCAAAATGAATACACCTTCTTAGGAAAAATCACATATCAATGCTTGCACTGTAAGGAGGAGAAAGCTATTAGTTTTCCAAAGATGTTACAAGAGGTGACTCAAGTATGATGAAGCGCAAGAGAGGGAGTTGAGGAGACAATGCGAGGTTACATGACTGATGGAAATATAGAGGTAGATGTTGTGTGAAGGATTTGAGGCACGTGTGGAAGGCATGGGGCTTGATCAGTCTATACTACCCTATTTTGGCAAGTGTAAGAGAATTACCCCTTGGCTTCGGTGAGAGTTTGTTGCATGAAGAAAGGAGAGTTTTAGGAGTGCCTCTTAGACCACCTGGTGACTAGACCCTGGTGCTTAGCCTTCCAGTTTATGAGGAAAATTTTCTTATTCGGTTATTAGTGGTGTTGATATTGGCGATCGAGTGACACCTAAGAGGTATAATTTTTCATTTGGTAAATTTATGGTTGCAGTCATTTTCTTGTATAAAGAGGTATCCTATCTAGTAAAAATTTGGGCAAGGTGTGTGTTCAAAAGTTTCGGTATCCCATCTAGAAGTTACATGGGAAACACATCTGGGAGTGGGTCAACTTCATAGACTTTTGGTGCATAGTTTAGCATGGTTGTGGGTTTGTAAGGAGTAATTGGGTTAGGCCCTTACCTACGATAGGAGGAGGATCTAGTGGATCTAGAAGAGTTGGCACTAGTGGATCTAGTGGTGCTAGAGGTGGTGGAAATATTGGAGTCCAAGGTTTTGGATCTCGTAGGAAAGGGAATCAAAAACCTCATGAGGTATTTTTTGAGATGTCTTTACATTTTCCCGATTACAAAGGCATGGAAGACGTTTCAAAACATATGCATAAATGTGATTTGCTATGGTACGTGAAGGGTATCACTACACCGAACAAAAGTCTAGTTAGTTTGTAACCACATTACAAGGGCGTGTGCATAGGTGTTACACAAAGTATGATCCACATCGATGATGATGGTGGATTACATCGCAATGCGTGATGCATTTTGGTGGAGTTCCACATTCTTGAGTTAAAAAAAAAAGAAGAGCATCACCACTCTATAGGAGATTCAACAAGGAATGGCAGAGAGTGTGTAGGAGTATGATGCATGTTTCAAGACTCTCCTATCTAAGTTATCTTATGACATTCATCCTTCACAACATGCTCAATGGTTGAGGGATGATCACACCATTCAGAGGCCATGGAAGCATTGATACCACAGTTAGTCCATTTCTTGAAGCCCAGATTGGTGCCATGGAAAAGTAGTTGGAGAAACTATCTACGAACTTACTTCATGAGACTCACAAGTGGGCTATGGTGCACTGGACCATGAAGTTGAGGGGCATATAAAATAAATTTTCCCATGGAAGTTGGTCACACCATGTCAAGAGACTATGAGATTTTTAAGGAAATAATGACGTAAGAAGATGCCCATTGTTACAGTACACAATCCATAAGAATGTGTCTTGCTATTACAAGATTTGCACCTCTACTACTCATGACACCAAGGATTGCAGATTGATAGACCAAATCCATGACACCATTGATCTCAGTGTGTGCCAAACCAGCATTGGGAGCAGTTCTAAGGCTGAGGATTCTCAGTATGAAGGGCATGTGGATGGAGGAGGTTAAGGAAGAGGGTTTCACGAGGATTCAAAGGCCTCATTAATAACATAAGAGGAAGAAGTGAATTTCCTTGTGGAACCTGCTATAATTATGGATTGATTGAACACTACAAGTGCAAGTGTCCAAACTTGTTGCAATGCTCATGGTGTGGAAATAAGCACAAGTATGAAGAGTGCCTAGAGTTATATGACCACATGAGAAAGAACTAGAAAAAGGAAAAGATGCAGGGATGGTGAGTATAAAGAGGACCGACCCAAAATGGGTCCCGAGGGTAGTGCTTAACTCCGAGCTAGAGCCTGTTTTGGTTATTACACACGTTGAGGCTGCATGTGCCAATGAGGAACCAAAGTAAAGGCCCCTTATCACAAGAGAAGAAGTGATACATGGGAAATATCTTGATCATACCCATCAGAAGGAGGTGTAAAAAGAAACCATGGAGGTGATTAGGAGCTTGCGAGGAGAGATCCAATTTTTGAAGGAGAAATCATGCCTATTGGAATAGTAGAAGAGCACCGAGGCTCCACAAAAGGACCTCAATGAAGTCGGGGAGGTATGTAAGGTCTTTGAGACAAGAGAATATCATCCCTCTGTTAGGATATTCAATGAGAGGAAAAGTACCAAATGTCGGAGGAGAGAGCGAGAGGTAGATTTTACATGCTAATTTGCCTCCTCATAGTCTTGACTATGATAAGGAGATTACCTTGAATGTAGTTATTGATGGATGGATCCTGAGTAATATTATGATTGACACTGGCGTGGAAGTTAATGTTCTCACCTTGGATGCATGGAATCAAATGGGAATACCTCCATTACAATTGTCTTCAAATGTGTTGTATATGGCTAACAAGACAAAGATGATGCCCATTGGTGTCTTACAGGGATTTTGTTATAACTTTCTAAGGGGGAAATTCACTACGAATTCAAAGTATCGGTGCTTGTTTGAGGCGGACAACTTTTCAAAGATTACTTGGGCACCTCTAGTGCTATAAGAACAATGTTGACTTAAGTTTCACTAAGGGGTATATAAATTTTGAGAACAAGGAGGAACATGTTATCATTCCTTTGATGGATGGAAAGTCAACACCCTATACTGAGCCCTTGGGAGAAGAAGACCTAGATAGAATATATGTGTGCACTATTAGGGACCTTGAGGTTGTGCAACCAACAAAAGAAGGTGTTATTCAATGGGAAGACACTCAATCTATAAGTGATATAACTAGTGTGGCATGTGAAAATTAGGTGCATGAGACATATGATTTAGTCAAAAGTAAGTTAAATGTATCTATGATGAGAGTAACAAATGCGGGCTCAGTTAGGCACCTAGGAGGATAACAGTTACCGAGTTACACTGGGGAAGGAAACCCTGATGTTTTTCTATGAGTAATGGAGACCCATTAGAGATGTGAGATCAAAAGGAGATGTATGCTTAGCTATAATTTTCTCAGGACCACATCACATTGGTGGGTGACCCTTCAGGATAACCTTCTAGAATGGTGTGAGATGAGAATCACATTCTCTGTTAGGTTTCTTCAAAGTAATACACCTACTGCTATACAAGAGTATCATGGGAAGGAACCTACCTCATTTCATGTCCAGGTATGTGAGAAGGCCTGGATGGAAGGCAAAAAATCCTTTCCTCCATCATTATGGGTGCATAAGCTTTACTCCACCTTATGAGGTTGTGTGAGCACATAGTACATTAATTTAGAGTTGTTCCACCAGACATGAAATTGGCGCAGGAGTTGACAGTTGATCTTATTCAAAATTTTGAGTATCAGAGTACTAGGCCATCGATGAATGAGGCACTTCAAATTGTTAAGCACCTGACTATGGGAGATAGTGCTATGGCAGAGGATAGTATTGGAATTTTTGGGTGAACCTAGTTTGGAGGCACACTTCAATGAGGGAGAATCAGAGGAGGTACAACTTGAGCGCGCCTACATGGAAAAGGAGAAAGGAAGGTTGGTCTATGTGATATATGGTGAAGAGGTAGAGAAATTAGATGTTAACCATATGGTGGGTACATGCAAGGTTATGGATAGTTCTGATGAGAAATCATACTTACCATGAACCCTTGAAAACTAAGAAGGTTAACATTGGCTCGAGGTAGAACCCAAGGAAGATACTATTAGAGATTACTGGTTGGAAAGGGAGGTTTCAAAGATTATTGATCTGTTGTGTGAATTCTAGGATTTATTCCCACATGGGTACCATGAACTCAAGGGATTTCACCACTCTTTAGGAGAGATGCGATCAAACTAAAGGAGGGCGTGCATCCAATTCGGAAGATACCTTATCAAATGAATCCAAATCTACGAGTCAAGGTCAAGGAGGAGATTGATAAGATGATCACATTAGGAATCATTGAGGTTGTTGAGGAATCATAATGGATAAGTCTAATGGTCATAGAAATTAAGAAGGATGGGAGGATAAGGATTTGCGTTGACTACAGGGATTTAAATGTGGTGTGTGTCATTGATCCTTTTCCAAACACCTTCACCGAGGAGATATTAGGAGTATCCGGGCATGAGATCTATTATTTCATAGATGGATTCTCGGATATCATCCAGCTAGAATTACAAAGAAGGACCAAGAAAAGACAAATTTCACCATTGAATGGGGAATTTTTTCCTATACACCATGCATTTTGGACTAAAGAACGTGCTTGCTATGTTTTCATGGATTGTGGTTCAAGCATTTCAATAATTCATCCATAAGTTTCTTCAAGTCTACCCGATGACCTGGATAGTATATGTATTGGTGAGGGACCATTGTGACAATCTAAGACTGATGTTTGAGAGATGTTGATAATTAAGTATACCTCTCAACATTAAGAAATGTGTTTTCACTACTCCATTTGGCACCCTATTGGGATATATCATATGTAAAGAAGGCTTTCTAGTAGATCCTACCGAGTTGTTGTTATTGTAGGATTGGGGGAACTTACTAGCTAGAGTGTGGTGCATGGATTCCTTGGGCATACGGGGTATTACCAAAAATTTATTAAGGGGTATGCCAAGATTACTATGCCGTTGGAGGAGTTGCTAAAGCACAAAAGTACATTTCATTGGGGAGAGGTGCAACAGATGGCATTTGACACACTAAAGAATAGACTCATTATTGTGCCCATATTACAATTTCCCTCTTGGGATAAACCTTTTCACATGCATGTTGATGCATCCAAGATGGTGATTGGAGTAGTCTTAGCAAAACTTGGAGAGGGAATTGTTGACCATCCCTTGTGCTTTGTTAGTAGGAAGCTAACCCTAGAAGAACAAAATTATACTACCATGGAGTGCGAGGCATTATCGATGATCTATGTGCTACAAAATTTAGGTAGTATTTGCTAGTAACACCTTTTATCTTTTATACGGACCACATGGCATTAAAGTACTTGGTGAACAAGCCCATCTTGTAAGGGTGCATATGTAGGTGGGTCCTATTTTTTCAAGAGTTTGAGTTTACGGTTGTTGTAAAACTAGGTAAGAGTAATATGGTACTTGGCCATTTATCAAGGATTGACTCAGGAGAGGATGCGTAGAGAATTGGGGATACAATTCCAGATGCATAACTATTTATATTGTAGTGCACACCCTTTAATTTGGAAGATATCATTGTGTTCTTAAGAATAGGTGTGGCACTAGAAGGGATGAAGGCCTTAGAGAGGAAACAATTAGTTGTATGTGTCGCAACTTATATGTTAATCAAAGGAGACCATGTATGCTAGGTTGTGATGAGGTTTTGTGCTGGTGTGTGCTTGAGCATGAGCACAATGCAATAATGGAGGAAGCATGTGGTGGAATTATAGGAGGAAACTATGCTGGAAATGCCACCGTGTGGAATATTTTATTGGTAGGTATTTGGTTGGAAACTCTTTACCAGGATTGTATTGAGTATTGTGAGGCCTATGACCATTACCAACACCTTAGTAAGCCAGGAAAAAGGGATGAAATGCCATTAATACCAATAGCTAGTGATGAATCGTTCGAGAAATAGGTAATTGACTTTTTAGGCCCTATTTCACCTACCACTTGAAGGATGAGTTCATGGTACATCATTAGTTGCACTAATTATCTTACACAGTGGGCAAAAGGAACGCCTACTAAGGATTGCATGACAACAATGACAATGATTATATTTTTATGGGAAAACATCATTAACAAATATGGGTGCCCACTAATTTTAATGAGTGATAGGGGTACACATTTCCTAAATGAAACTATCAAGATTTTGTTGGTAGAATTCATGGTGGCCCATCACAAGACTAGCCCTTACCACCCACAAGCTAATAGGATAGCGAGAATCCTTTAAAATTTTTTTGAATCACACGTTGACAAAGATTTAATATGTTGGGAGAAAAACTAGGATGACAAAGTCTTAGTCATGTTATGGGTGTATAGAACAACTTACAAGAGATTAAACAAAGCCACACTATTCCAATTGGTGTTTGGTGAGAAAGTTATTTTTTGGTAGAGTTTATGCTACCATCTCTACGTATTGCACATGATCAAGGATCAAATGAAGAGAAAGCATTGAAAGAGAACATTTACAAGCTAATGATGTTAGATGAAAAGAAATCACTTGCTAAGTGGAGTAAGAACACTAAGAAGGAGAGACAAAAGGCATGATATGATCGTCACATAAAGAATAAATAATTTGAGGTTGGCCAGATGGTTTTACTTTATGATTCTAAGTTCTTATGTCATCTTGGGAAGATCAAGATCCAATGGTTGGGAACGTATTATATTTCCCATATACTTGATTCAAGCACTTTCTAGCTACAGTACACTAGAGGGAACATAAAATTCTAGGTATTTCAATGGAAGTAGGATGAAGACCTACTACAAATAAGGCTTTTGGGTGTTTGTAAATAAGGTAGTATTGTTAGCTAGCCTAGGATTTACCCGAATGCAATTTCCTTTCTTTGTGTTTCACCTTTTTGTCACTTTGTTTTGTATTTTATTTGGTTTTTTGTGGGCGCATTTATGAGTCGGTGGCCTATTACTTTTTGAAAGGGTTTTTATGTGTAGAGGACCACACATATATTTATTGTGGGGTGGAGTGAAGAAGAGAAATTTGAAAATAGACCCGGAAGTGTTAAGAGCAATGTTGGATGGTGGCCTAGGTTGTGAATTCAAAGGCATGTAACAAAAGTGTTCATAATAGAAAAATGGTGTTAAAAGGAGTTGCATGGAGACCACATATAATGATATAAGTACATGAGCAACATGAGGTAGGCAATGGAAAGAACTTGGTCTAAAACATAAAGGAAGATTGACTTTGGTGCGGAGAAAGATCGAAGATTTCTATGGTTGAGACAATTGTATGCTAGAATGTTATGGGAGTGTTCACGTAGGCTTGTGTATGGAGGAAATGCATTGGATAGAATGCATGGAAGGATGACATTGGAAAAATATGACTTTAATTCATTTGTATGTCGGTAGGTGGCATCAAGGTTTATGCGAAAAAGAAAAAATATATAAATATATGGTCGATTTAGAGATATTATTTTTAACCTTACATTTTGTTATCAAAGAAGTTCTTGCATTTTAAGGTGATTCTTGTGAAGAAGTGTGAAGAGGAGTGTGTGAAGTTGAATAAATTGAAGGACTTGTGAACTAGTGTGGAAGAAAAGTGCATGGGTGTATGTAAAGGAGTTTGTTTGTGGGTTCCCATGGGTGGATACATTGTCTTGTGGAAAGGAAGTGCTCTAGGTTAGGGTTTACAAGCTAGGGCATGAGTTTTCATGGAAATTTCATAGAAGTAGAGCCGAGGGTTTGAGAAGTAATAGAACTTGATGCAAGGGAGAAACTACAGAGGACTAAGAGAAAATGACACCAAGGAAAGGAATGACCACCTCACCGAAGAAGGGAAAGGTCAAGGGAAAAAAACCATTTCCACCCGGTTTGAATGAATAATGGTAAGTAGAGATGTAATACCCAGATGGTGTGTTGCTAGGGAAAGAGTGGGTGTTGCATATAAGGAATATGTCTATGAGAGATTACAATCATTTCACAAGCACCATAGAAAAGGATATGACCTTGGAGTTGGTTCACCCAATAGAGAAGAGTACGCTATATGGGAAACCCATCTATGAGGATGAAGTAAAAGTGAAGTTAGAAAAGGCTGGGCTTTTGCAAATTTATGAGTTTCCCTATTTTAGAAAAGATGAGCGACTATACCAGTGGTTAATGTCATGCATCCATGAGGACTAATTCTATTTCACAGGAAGGCGGATGCATATAACCCCATAATCGATTTCAAAATTCACTAGCCTGATATGCGAAGGGGAGTTGACTGGATGATGATTTAAGCGAAAAGGAGGCCATTAAGAAGACTATTGAGGTGTATGACTATAAGAAGGGTTCGCAGTACTTTGACATCACTATAATCACCAACCTTGTTATGAGGATGGCTGTGCACTTGGTGATAAAGCTAAATGGGTAGGAGAGATGGATGCAGATAAACAAAGGTTGGTTGAATGTCTACTGCAAGATCTCGGAGGGAACCATTTATAACCTCTCAAATTTTATTGCGGAGGAGATTATTGATGTTGTGTGTGATGGGGAGAAGATCATGTTTGGTAATTTCCTCCTTACCATTGTATTTTTAGAGATTGGAGTGCTCGATGGGCCAGATAAGTTTGTTTGGGAGTACTGGATGAGAACCCCTCTCCCGTGAAGAGGTTTGAAGCTTATACTTATGACACCATGATGAACACTCACAAGGCATGCTTGGAGAAATGGTATAAATAGATACAATGCATTTGGAGATGAATGGAGGATACTAGAACAATTCCTACACTAGTGGATGGAGAAGTTGAATTCGTCGTATACCAACATTTTTGTATCGGCAGGTTTACCTTGATAAATGGCACCAAGGGTCCTTGGTGTAAATTACCCTTCTCCTTCACAACGCAAAGTATTTTCAAGGCATGGTAAACATGTTTAAGGAGGTAAAGAAACTTAGATTTGATCTAAGTGTTGTAGATCAAGATCACCATGAAATGCACCAAACCTTGGTGTATCCCAAGAAGCATGCATATGTAGAGAAGTACATATCTCATGATGTACACATGATAAAACCAATGAAATTTCCTATTATAGGTAGGATGGCAATAAGGGTGTATGTGCGGCTAAGGCCCAAGTTTGAGAAGGGCACTTATGTTGAGGATGACGTCTCTATCCCAAAAGACCCCACCGGGAGAAAGAAGAAAGTAGTAATTAAGAAGAGAAAACAAGAAGAGAATCTGCAGAAAAGGCATTGATTACGCATACAATGCAAACCGTAGGGCGTAGGAGTCAAGCTTGGGTACAAGCACCTACGTTAAACAAAAGAAGTCTCTCATCAAGAAGGATTCACTAGAGAAATAAGATTCTCCTAGGAGAGAAGAGTCACCCGAGAAGGAGGATTCCCCTATGTTGGAGTCACCTGTAACGAAAAAGAAAAGGGTGGCGGAAGTTTCGGACTCAAAGGATATGAAGCACATGAAATGATATGAAACTAAAGAAGATGAGGGGCAAAATGAAGCTTAGGATCCTCCTGTGTATGATGTACATGAGTCTGATGCAGAAGGGGATGAAGAGAGGAATGAGTATGAAGAGGGCACACATGAAAAAGGAGGAAGTGAAGAGGTAAACATGCATGATCAGAAAACCCTGACCCCGACCAAGGAGCAAATAGATGACACTATAGAGAAGGAGGTGGGGGCATTATACAATAGTTAGTAGAACATGAGGTAGAGAAAAGTAGCGATGAAGTGATGAAGGAAACAGAAGGTAGCGTGAGCGTGGAAAAGGAGTATGGGAGCATGGGCAGAAACCCCAGCTTAGCAGTAAGCATCCCGACAATAGTGCGTATGGATGGAAAGGGTGTAGTAGAGGTGTAGGAGCACACCATGACTTATATCAATGATCGAAGTAAGGTACTACGCATGCATTTCCAAAGTATAGAGCCCATAGTCCAAATCCTCACTTGGTTGTAATTTGATGAAGAAAGTGCATACCCGTGCACAAGAAAAATGTTGTCCTAGGATTTTGAGTCCATGGAGACACTGGGTGCTCAAGGAATTAACACCCTTGCAAATAATCAACAATTTTCAGATGAGTAGGTTTGTAATGTGCTCAATAAGGTGTCAGTAGAAGTGGAGGAAATTTTTTTAGGAGAAATGACAAAATAAGAGCCTTGGAGGAGGAACTTGAAAAGAAGAATGAGGATATCATTGAGAGGGATAGGGAGATAAAGAAAAAGGAGTTAATCAATGTGTAGTTAAGGCATGAGATGAGGGATGAAAAGGTGAAGGTGCGTGAAGTCCACAAGAAGATAGAGGCTATTTTAAATGCCATTATCTTGAAGCACCTAGACTTGGCCCCTCCTGAACAAAAATATGAGTCAACCTTGCATTTCTTGGAATACTTAATGCACATACTCACTATGGAGAGGTAGCCACTCACATTAGATTTAGCAGAAGATGGTGATGGTGCACCAAAAGAAGGAAGATAAGTTGAAGACCGAGGAGATACTAACTCGAATCTGATCTCCTCGCCTTAGTAAAAACTACGGTGTAAATGGCAGAAGTTGTATATGACAACTGTGGTGATAGGGACAGAGTAGTAAGCATATTAGTTGTTAGCCATGAAGTGGATTTGAAAGAATTTCAAGAGAAAAATAAGGGCAATAGGGCAGAGTGGGACAAGATCTTGGCCGAGGTAGAGAAGAAATCAGAGGTGATCGAAACCTTAAGGGTTTCAATTAAAAATAAACTGAAAGAGTTATACCCCCAAGTCACTCGCAGGATGGATGCACTGGGAGACCTTAGCAAGTAGATGGAAAGCATTGAAGATATGTTGAAGGCTAAGGGGGATGAGATGATTTTTGACGAGGTTAGTGTGATGGTGGGTGATTTAATTCAACAGTGCAAAATGAGGTGGATGTTGGGGTTAAGATTGAAACCCCTATGAATAAATATTTCCTAGTTCTCATGTAGCAAAGAGTAAGGTTATTCCATTCTTCATTCCATTACAGATTCTTTCATTTCCTCTATTCTTTTTTCTTTGGTGGAAGGGAAAAGTGTTTCTAAGGATGGACCAAAGGCGTAGTATGGGGTAATGTTGGGCATTGAATTGAATAAGTCCCGTTATCACCGAATCACAACACCCTTATGTTTATACAAGTGCATATACTTGAACTCATGGTGTGATCGGATAACATGGGTACTATCTCCAAGTTGTGGGACTTGCTACTTGAGATAGACCTCCAGAGAAAGCTGGTTCTTGCTCCTAAACTACCTGCCACAATCTACTCTAATGTAGGATAAGCTAACTGTTCTAATCTAAATTTCCAAGGGACCAGGGAGAGAGAATGCATAAAATGAAAGCCTACACTAAAGCGGTGATACACCAGAAAAGGAGGGTGTGAGAGTAGTCTCCAAATGTGTGAAATACAGAGGCAAAGTGCACACTAGAAGAGGTGATGACAATTCTCCATAATCTAGCAAAATGCATTATGCAACAAAGATTCCAAGCATACACAATGATAATGAATCCCTAAAAGAACATAATAATAGACACAATATTCTTGTAGAAAGATTAAAGGGGCAAGAAGAATGCAAGAAAACACAGCAGGGGAAGATACATCCACAAACTGATATTTTATTGCTTCATGATATGCATAGTTCAATCTATTACAAGATAAGGGCCTGGATCACCATGCAAGGAGTCCACTACAAGGGCCTACAACACATTGGCTTCACAAAGAAATTTTGACAGAGCTTTGCTATCTGAAAACTCCCCTTACAATGAGCCCAACACTCCAATTTATAGAAAAATGAGAAGGGAAAGAGAAGGGAAAATGGAAATCCCGAAATCTATCCTTCAACCACATTGTAAGAGGCATTAAATGGAGTAAAATGATTATATATTACTTGCAAAAGGCTCCCCATACTATCCTGTGCTGCGGCAGAGAAAGAATGATGACCATGCCTCTTTATTGCACTCCCAACCACCAAATGAAATACTCACTAGTGAACCCAGCCACGTTTTCTAAAAATCTCGACCAATTTATCATTAAATCTAGAATTTCTTGATCACATGCATCGCTTAGAGCCATAATTCTAACGGTACCAATTTTGTGTGATTTCGTTGAGAAATGTAAAAGTTATGGCCTTCGAGTGCGGCAAATATTTTGGGTCCTGCAGCGGCGTTTTACGTCATTTGACGGGAATGAGCATTTAACTCGATCAAGCTGAATATATTTCTCTTAATTAAATATATCTACACTCATCAAAAATAAGAAATCCAATTTTTGTGGCATAGAGGACGTCGTGCTCGTTCCAGAAAGTCCAATTTTGTGAAAATTGGAGCTCGGAGTCAAAAGTTATGGTCGTTTGAAGTTTCACGGGTCAAACGTTGACTTTTCTTCTTTGCCTTCGGCCGCTTCGGCTTTTGCATCCCTCGCATCCCACGTGTACCTTTTTCCCAGCTGTCCTAGATGAAAATCTCTTACTTGGCGATTCGGGCTCCCTTGTTCCTGTTTGCGGTGAAGACACGTGGCGAGATTCCATTCGCTCTCGGCTCTTTCGGCTTTTCGCGTCCTCTGCGTACTTTTGGCCCGGATGTCCCAGTACAAAAGTCCTCTATTTCGGCCGAACTGGCCGGTTCGTGTCCTCCGCGCACTTTTGTCCCAACTGTCCCGGACTGCCTGGGACAAATTTCTCCGAACCGCCCGAAATGGACTGACTTGCGCCAAACCGGCCGATCCGCGTCTTTCGCGTACCTTTGTCCCAACTGTCCCAACTGCGCGAAAACAACACTTAGTCAATTTTTTCCACTTTTGGCTGGTTCACCTTTTCACGTCCCGCGCGTCCCGACGTCCCGGATGCCCCTTTGCTCTGCAGACTGCCTGGCGGCCTTTCGGCCGATTCGCGCCCAGATGTCCCTCATGTCCCGACTGTTGCGAGGACTAGGACTTAGCCATTTTTCATGATTTTTCCTGGCCCAAGCTTGTTTTCTTGAGGGGTGAATTTTGGATAACAAGTCCCAAGGAAGAAGTAATCACATGTGGGAGGTAGTAAAGAAGGAAGGTGATCGGAAAAACACGCAAGGGAAAGGCATGTGGGAGAAGAGGTTGGCACTCACGGGAGCGGGAAGGTTTCGAGGACTTAGCCATATTTTGAAGAAGTTTTCACAGGAGAAACATGTGAAAATCACAAGTAGGCATGATAAATGGATAAGGTGACAACCTAGAGCCTTGGAGGTCAAGAAAATAATATTCCATGTAAGGAATATTCCCATGATGATCATTACAGGTAGTGGAGGAATTTTCAAGATGACATAGGCATTCAACCATGGAGGACCACACTTCCACTTGGCATGTGATCTGTTCATGAAGGAAACCAAGGTGGTGCATCCATATCCTATTTAAAGGAGTTCTTGGGTCTGAAATAGGAGAGGGAGAGTAATAACGAAGTGCTGGGGAAATGGAGAGTTGAAGGAGGCAACGAAGTGTTGTTAGAATGCTAGTAGGGTTAGAGAGGGTATTGAGTAGTAATAAGCACTGCAGAAATGCTTGCAAGAAGGGTTTTAAGCATATTAGGCATGGATTTGGGTATAAAAAGGGTTGTAATGGGTAGAATAGCTAAGAAATCTCTCTCAGTAGAGTATTTTTAGGGTTTAAGATAATATTCCTTGATGTATTCAGGTCTGTATGACCCTTATGATGTAATGAGGCCACTATAAATGTTTATAAATCAATATATGTGTGTGATTCTGGTTATTCATGTTCTTAAGTGTAAACCCTTGTGTTCTTCATATTATTCTGAGTCAAATCTAGTTTCATTATGCTTATTTACAATGTTCATTCCCATTTATGATGCATCTATGCATGGATCTATTATCTGTATCTTCTATTTTTGAGTGAATGTCTATATTTCCATTCTTGCAACTCATTCTCCATCAATGGTAGAACACTCTCGCAAGGCTCACATAAAGGAGGGGCTTGACACCCTGCATGCCTTGGGTGAGCACCTAATGCATGCTAGGTGATAGGCCAACACACTTGGGGTAGAAAGAAGGTATATGAAGAAATGACTACCCTAGCCATAAATGAGAATGAAAATATAATATTTTCATCATAACCATCATCAAATAAATTACCTTCATGATATTATATCCTTGTGATCCTCCTATCATAATTATGATCATGTTATCCAATTTGACTACCCTTGAAAATTTTACAACAAGCGGGCTTGCATTCTCACAATCAATTAAGGGCCCCACTTGGTAAGAAATGGAAAATCTGATACACAATCCCGAGACACCATCAAACATGCCACTCGGCTATCTTGGTGTATCCCGAATAATCCAAGAGATAGCATAAAAATTTCAAGAGAGTGTGTAGACCTTCAGGAAGTAATATCCAACTCTAGATGTAACTCGGGAAGCTCACAAATGAGCTACTTCCTAACAAAAAGTTATTTCCATTATGCACCAGGTCATTCTAATGATGTGTGAGGGGTATGAGATCAGGTTTCATTGTGCCTCGAGACATCAAGTTGGGAAAGCTTATGTTGCAATGAGTTTACCTCTATGCGCATCGAGATCGTGTAAAATGGGAATCAAGTTGGTGTTGTGTTCTGGTGAGATCACATATGAAACAAGCTGAACCAACTTTGCATCAATGCCATATTCATACTCACAGGGAAATTGAGTTATTCCTTTGGATCATCAAGCTATGTATCAAACATGCCAAGCTATCAGAGTGACTAAGCCATACTTCAGGGTGCTCAAAGTAATATAAGGAGTCAGAAAAACTCTTTGAAGGATGTTTTTACATCAAGTTATGTTGTAAATATGTCGAGAGACATTCTACATTCATTCAAGCCACCCGGTGCAACATTGAGCTACAAAACAAAGGATCGAGCTATAGTCATAAAAGAAGGTTGATCCATTGTGTTTAAGGTTGTTGAGCTCATGGTGAAGGCATTAGGCATGTCAGTGAGCTATAAGAAATTAAGTTAGAACATGGAAAAGAAATATGAGTTGGCTCAAGAAGCCATGAGAGCATGCGAGAGTTGCGGAAATTTTTTTCCGGGAGGACCCAATGGTCTTGGGCTTCATGTGTCACCAAAGTCCAAACTCGCCACAGTATGTCTTGTGTGGTGAATGCAGGAAAAGGGAGCTCGGATGTCCTAAGGTGAATTGGGACACATGGGACATTGGAAGCCAAGTCGTCTATAGTATATGGAGTGTGGAAAAGGTGGGTGAAATCACCAAGTGGCACATGGGATGCATGGAATCCAAACCCAATTTCACCGAATAGTGGGTGGGGGCCGAGTCAATGACACTATGGGTCAACGGTGATGCAAGTGAACTAATGCAGGATATGTGCGAGTTGGGGGCCCAATTGGTTTGGGTCAGTCACGGGGGAGTTTCTTTGTGAGATAGCCAAAACCGCAATGCAAAGAAAAAGATGACTCGTCGATAAACATGCCTAGTTGGCCGTGGGGTCAAAATAGGGAGATTGTCGACATATAGAACTAGAAGTGTAAGCTATGGGGTTAGTGAGTTGGTGGATGGAGGAAGATCTCGACATCCAAAACATAACTCAATGTGTGGGGAAAGGCGGTTGGCCAAAGGAAGGAAAGTATATAGTGTAACAAACATTAGGGAGGACGAATTGTCATCCAAGGTAAGATCATTGATGAGGAATAAAATCCCAACACAATTCAAAAGGAACTCACCATTTTTAGAAGGCCATCATGGTACATGCAAAGTGGCTCACCATATATACCAATAGGGTATTCGGTGAGCTATATGTCAAGTTGGCTATGTTCATGACATATGTTAAAAACAATAACTTCCCTACTCAAAGCAAGAAAATGATGAAATCAATAATGGTCCCACCATATTTAAGGTTCTCAAAATAATTTTTATGATGATGTGAAACTTTGGAAGGAGTAAAATATTTAAAAAATATTTTCAACGAAAATTTTAATTGTCCAATCCCAAGACATCACAACAAGCCGGAAATCCCAAAACAAATGTAATCACTCAAGGAGTGTAACATCCACTTTTGTCACTTTGTCTCTATATTTTTATTTTTGCAACTGATTTAAATACCCATATATTTAAATCTACATAAACCTTAATGAAATCCATTTCTGATAACTGTCATGAACCATGTGCAGTTGTATGAGAGAATATTGAACCTACTCATTCTCCCTCAAAGCTCTGTACGAGCCCTTACACAAACTATGTCCTTTAGTTCTCCTTTGTCAAGGTATGATATATAAGTGAATGTTCCTAAGTGTCTACCTGGGTTCCACCTAGGAAATCCATAGGCATCCGACAACTTAGATTAAAGGGAAAGCTCGACAGTGTAATCAGCAGCTTACACCACTTTGTGCAAAGTTTCTGAGTCATGTATAAATTGTCATTTCACCTTAATCACTTATTCAGTTATATGGATTCATAACTTAGATGTTGTAACAACTACAAGCCTTGAATAAGGTAAAAACTAGATTAACCTACACGAAGATGTACCTCTATGTCATCCTGTGATGCCTATGGGAAATAAAGTGTTCTCGTAACAATTCACCTTGTTACTTTCCCACATCTCTTCCCAAGTAGCCATCAAAGATTGATATAAGGGTGCATACCCAGGAGGTCCAATCTATCTTGTAACTCTATCAAGGTTTGTACTTAGGAAAACACCATACTACAATCCAGCCTCTTAATGAGACAACTCATTACCGTTGCTACACAATAGTATCCAAATGGTGATAATCGTCATCATAGGGATACGACCATGTAGCATATGCAACAAGTTCTTCCACCTAGAATCCTGCATTGGTGTATAGTGTTCTATGTTTTCAAGTAATTATTATCATTAATGAATAGTTGGGTTTTACGACATATTCTCCATGAATGGGTCATACCTAAGGTATGGAAAAAGTTGATCTTAGAACCCCAATATTTATAACACTTAATTACCTTTCAAAATTTCATACCCAAGTTAACCATTGATAGAATCAATACTATCAAAGTCTATGATCATTATTGTAGTTTCAAAAATTGTCTCATCTTTAACATTTAGGCTCATATTCCTTATTCCATATTCTAGGGATATGTACTTATATAAAGCTAGGTAATTGGGTATGATTCATTTCTTGTATTAAGTACAATAGGCTATCAAAGCCAACCGTTCTTTCAGTTAAAGCACATCACTTTTCTTTATTGCATCTCAGTAAATAGTATTCATTTATTTTACTATCTCCAACAAGTAAGATATATCTGGGGTGTCCAGCATGATAGGTTTAATGAACAACCAGCCCATTTACCTTTCCCTGTCATAGCCTTTTAAAAGACCACTCTCTAATTCTTTTTAGAGATAATTATAGTATTGACTAGGGATGAGATTCAAATGCTTGTTCTTTTTAACTTAGTACACATGTTCCCTTCTTACTTCCATTGTATCCACATGCTTATGTGCTCATAATGATGCATCATGGGACAACCCCTAAATAAAAACATTTCATCTCATTGAGAAAAATATTTCATAACACAATTTATCACAATTATGCAATTCTGAATAGTGGAACCATACTCAATATATTTTCATATTAGATTACCTTAAGCCCTTACTCTTATTGCTTCTGTGTATCATCCTTGCATAGGACTTAATGTTGATTTCACTTAGAAAACAATATTACATTCTCATTTCTTTGTTATGAGTTAGTATAACCTGAGTTTATAAAACAACCATAGCACAGATGTACCTGATTATCATAACCTTACCATGGTTCATGATAATCTAGCTACTTACTTAGCAGCTGCAATTAAGACTTGATAGTCCTATTTCTAGATATCTTTGACTGGTTGAGTACACCCTATACAAAACCTTTGGAGAACTTAACACAAATTTACAAGTAGGTTGACATATTGCATTTTATAATGAAGCAGTTATCCATTAGCAACCTTAACTATTTCCAAGTATGCTTAACGTATGGTTCGCTAGAACATGATATTCTTAGGAAACCTTCCACTCATAGTTCCTTATATGTTCCCTAGCATACATATGTTGTGTGTATCTCTTACTACTTGATTTATACTAATGTTAATTACAATAGTATTGAAGACACTAAATAAATATCTTGATAGATTTCCAACTCATAACACATCATTTGCCAATCACTCTCTTATAATACAATATATTGCAAATGACAATCTACCTTTAAATCCTTCTAGGATTAAGTACAATTCATGTTTATAAGCTTGATCAAAATCCTTCTTTTAATGAATAACAGTTACATTAAATAACAAGTACACTCTCATATACGGAGAGGAGTGTATTTTTTAAAGAGAATTAAAACAATCATAACTTCAAACTTTCCTTAATCAAAACCTTAGTTAAAACTAAATAATTCACCCTTCCTTATCTGTGTTTATTTTTAAAATTGTTAGCACAAGTCAGTTCACATGAACTGAGCATGATAAGCCTCAACTCATCATAACAACATACTCTACTTAATTATTTCATAAAAAGAACTTATATTATTTTTATGAATCAATATTACAGAACTCAAGAAGATAAAAATTCTTTCTATAACATGTTAAGAGCAAGCACTTTCATGAGCCACGAAAGAAATCAATTTCAAACTTACATTTCAATACAACCATTTCAGTCACTCAGAACATCCACCTAAATTATAAGGTACCTGATAATCATAAGTAATCGAAAGACTACTCATAAGAGTATCAAGATTCCACTCATGCAATCCCATACTTGCATGCCCGGAATCATTTTTACTCATTAAGTAACCATAAATATAACAAGAATCACATTCAAGCAATCTCTCAAATATTCTTAACAGATCCAACAAGGATTCCATACTCCCATAAGGTCTACTAAGGTCCATGCAATAATACTAAGACATCAAGCGTATTTAGTTAAAATTACAATATTAGAGTGATTAACCTCAAGGATGAGAGAGAGAATTCATGGCATCCTTCCATATAGCAAACAGGTAAAATTTGAGTGAAAGGTTACATAACCAATTCTTTCCTCAACTTTAGCATTTATTAAACATTCCAAGACTAGGAAAGAGAACATAATTCCTTTCCCCATCCTTGTTATCAACATATCAATACCGATTAATTACCAAAGCATTTCAAGAAGTTTTAATGAAAGGGAGTCATGATATCATGACCGTAATTAAACCAATTAGCCCAATTGGGCATTCATAATCACATGAATTTTCTCATAACAAAATTCAAATGAAAGGTTTCATTACTCCTCACTGAGTCAAAGACTCTATTAGAATAATGAAAAAGTTCTACCTATCCATTCCACTGGACAAGGTTGGAGCATAACGAATTATTCATGACAAACCCAAAATAAATTAATAAGGGAATTTTTAGATGTCATGAGAAGTCCATAATCTTGAAGGAAGAATGAAATAAAACATGACAGAGAGTCAAGGAGTCAACCTTTTGGGCAAGCAAAAATAACACTCAATCATTTACAGGACTTACACCCATAAAGGATCTAGCACTTCATAAGATCTTAAGTAGATAACAAACCTATCATATCCTTATGAGGAGTATGTTACTTAAAATATTATGACCTTAAGTGGGTTTCAACTAAAACTCTACACATCTTGTTTCTCAATTAAATATCAAGGTAAGGTCATCAAATCAATCAAGATTTTCTCTGCTGATTACAACAAAGGTGTAATAACACCCAATTATAAACACTCCAGAAGTCAAGAGGATTTATATCTTGATCAACTTTAATATCTTATCATGCATGATGACTCAAGTTCAAACATAAGAGACATAAAACCAACTTAAGGTAAAACTAAACAACTCATCAATAAATCAGCTAGACTCATGGAATTGTTCCCAATCATTTACCCAAACCTTCTAGTAGTTGTTAATGGTAGGTCACTACCAATGAAAAATAACCAACTACCTTCACTACATATTTTTGAACCTCGAAAAAGGTAATCAATGACCCCCACAAGCATAGTCAAGAATGTAGAGACATCAAGAAACAAACCCAACCAATATTACTAGCTCATATGCTGTTGTATGAAGTGCCCTATAAAAGAATTTGTTCAACACTCTCCTTCGAACACAAGATCAAAAGCAAAACTTCTTAGAGAATATCTAACCTATTACGATTATTTTCTAATGAACAACAATATGCTTCCCTTCTTCCAAGGTAAAGGATATTTTTAGTCGAAATCGACTTCACTTGCTACAAAAGTGGTTAATAAATTAACTCCCTAAATATCATTTCACAAAAGCCCAACTAATTTACTGCTACAAGGGGGCTATTGAAGTATCAAAGTGCAAGGTAAGGTAGACTTTTCCTTTCACACATAACCCATCTCAAAAACATAATAAATCCCCATCCGGTATTAAACCTAGATAGAGCTGATTACCACCAAGGTTATTGATGAGGGAGAAAATAGGAGACCAAAAGGAATAACCAAAATGATGACAACTAGATTGTAAATAGTCAGATAGCAACAACTGAATCAGGATTGTGAAACATTACACAATTTTTTTGCTAGATAGCACAATATTCAGTTGAGTCACCATATAAAGCTATGGAGTCAGACCCTATATCTCCATTCAAAAGATGCCCAATTCATTAAATAAAGAGGCAAAATTTGGGTTAATAGAAACTACACTTATCCTATAAAATCTTGAATTTAGATAGTGAGGTTAGTTGTTTCTTCAACAATGTTTCCTTACTAAACTCAATTTTGGTCAACTTATCAAATAGTCAATGCATACAACTAGAAGACTCAATACTCCGTGAATTAGAAATATTTAATGAGAACAAACTAGTGTCTTATAAATTCTAATAGGTACTCAGAATTAGAAGTTCATCTACAGTACATGACCACACAACTTCTAGATTCCTTCCATATCTTTTTAATTTTTATGTATAAAACCTTAGAAGAGATGGGTAGAATTCCAACAAGGTTTTCTATAGTTTTGATAATTACCAAATCACATCTGTGATAAAAATTCAACAAAATGGAACATGTATAGCCAAAGACCTTTAATGAATACATCCACAAAACTCATTCAACCCATGAAATACATTGTTCAGAACAATAATAAATCATATTGAAGCCAACAACCATTAATTTACTTTCAAACAACATTCATCACAAAACAAAGGTAAACCACTCTCTATAGAAGTAAAGCAAATCGATTCTAAACCACTGAAATTATGAACATGAATTTTAGTCAAAGTAAGTTCCTTTTGTGAGATTTCTAAATAGAGTAAGAGATTATGATGAGTTAAGAGCGTATCATGCCTATTACGCCTGTATCTTCTTTCCTTGCAAAGCTTTCACGAATCCTTAGAAAAATCCCCAAACCTTTGAAACGAATTCCTTCATCCAATAAATCACAATGTTTCCATGATTTTTAATGAGTCTGGGAACTTGTTTTCCAAGATTCAACTGTTTCTTTCATCATGTAAACTCACAAAAACACATAGTTCCAATTTTCTTGCATGCAGAGCTTCTACGAAAAAATTGCAATGGAGTGAATTGATACCAAAACTACCTTATTTTCCTCAATCCATCCCTGCATTACCCAAGGAAGTGAGAGTTTATTGTGCATTAAAATCCATTAATGTAGAAGTTACTTTTGAGTTTGCCACCGAGTTTTACAAACTTTCTATCTTTAGTTTTTTTAAAAATTTAGCAAAGTCACACTTCATACCATGCAAAACACTTGTAATTTTTGTTAACTGAAATATCCTTTCCCTAAAATTAGTTGGCAGAGATAATAAATAACACAATAAATAATTCAGTATAGATTTATTGGTGGTGGGGTGCTAACTCACCACTTGGTTCAATTCGAAACTTTCGATTGTATAAAATACTTAAGAGGCCAAACAATACTCTATGCAATGATAATACAATGTTCTTCTTTTTCATTACTTTAGGATACACACCATTGTATATATTTATATTATATATTTTCAAATAGCTAGAATAATTACCACTTCTAGCTTCTCATACAATAGGTTCTCGTGCTAGGTTAAGGACTATACCATAAGATTAGATTGTCCTTTCCTGATTACACTACTTAATACCTCACCATTAGTAGTTGTTCAACTACTTCAAACTTTATATATATATAAATATATATATATATATATATATATTTCATATATATAGATGTATATATACAAAGTAGTTATAACATCAGTGTTGATCGAGTAATTTTCTCATGTATACTTCATGGGAGTTGATTCCCTAAATCTCAATAATTAATTCCTTGACTGAAGACTGTAGTCATTCACCCAAGGAAATATGACCATGCTTGTATTAGCCATCCGGTGACGTAAACTACTGAATGGTTGGCTCGAAATCAATTACTAGTCGAAATAAAATCTTATTCGAGTTCCAATTTTTGGTCGTTAAGCGAACTATCTAGCTGTAAAAGCCTTAACATACATAGTTAAAAACTATTATGCTCACAATTTATTAGAGATAAACGACAACATCGTAAATCACTTTAAAGGCTTAAATTTACACCAGAGATTGCATGACATCCTACATTACAAATGACGTAATGTCACTTTAACAAAATAGTTCATCATTAAGATAAACTCCGAATTAACAGGGTTAACATCAAGTTTCCATTTAATTTTTGATACGCAAAAGTGCCAACAACAAAGGATAAAACCATTTGTCCTATCATTCCTTTAACCATAGTAATGAAAGCACAGGGCATTACATACCTCCTCTCTTAAAAGCATCATCATCCCGATGATGTGGTCCTTGTCAAAATAAATCAAACAATTCCACACAGGATATAAGAATAATTCCCGTAGAAGTTTATGGTTTTCCGATTCAGATCTTATATTCGATGAGTCAGTATCGCCTTTTCATACCAAACACGCATCAATTATGTCATGATTAATTCACTAAAGTAAATCAGTTTTGCACAATATTTTTTTAATATATATAGGATATAGTGAAAACAATCTTATCTCGGTACCTTTTAAGGAAGAACTATTCCTTTTTGCTGGAATTACAAAGCAGTGTGGATCTATGGTAGTTGATTCACACAGAACACTTTCCTCAACCTCGTTAAATAATTTTAATTTGAGGATCCAAAACTTTACTAGATTGGGTCAAAAGATAAGGTACCAACATTCATTTGTTCACCTGAACTTGAATATTTCCTATTTTAGCTATCAACTACCTCAACGTATCTTACACTTTTTATCTCCTATAATTTTGTCCAATCAAAGAATGTGGTCAATGTGGTTTTCCAAGCTTATGGATCTACCAAATTTTGTTTTATTTGATTTTTTTTTAACAAATATCAACTCATGGATGAGTATTGAAAACACATTTTCTTGTCATCAAGCAAGAGGTCTTCTAGCTTATAAACATTTGAGAAAACCGGTTTTACCAAAACCTCTTGAAGTATTTAAGTAACAAGTTTACCTTATTAGATATAGACTTCGACATACTCAATTTTTTTATTCCACTGTTAAACCTCCTCAGTGGATTCACAGAATCGATACTGATCCTATTATTACCAAGGTCATGCAAAAATTCCACTTGGTTTGCACGAGGGTTTCAAATAAGCAGTAAATTGTTTGTAAAATATTTTACCTTAATACTTAGAAGTATGCAAATGACTTACTTATGTTATTCAATGACTTACTAAATTATCTTGGAAGCTCAAAACAATCCTCCGACTTACAAGTTGTCATATCTTTTCCAAACATAGTATAAAGCATATGAGTTAAGACCGAAACTCTATGGGCTCAAAGACACCATGCAGAGTTCCATAGTGAAGTATGAATTCCCTTATCTAGGTTGAACTAAAAATACCAGAATCAACCACAAAAACCCATGAAAGTTCACAAAAATTCATAACCAAAATTTCCACATAGCTACAACACGTCACGATAGGTGAACAAAAGGGAAAATCATGTCATGATAGATAACATAAAAGAAATCTTGTCTCAAGAGGTACAAGATATTACCAGAAGCTAAATATAACCTCATTCTATCTATGCTTTTAGATGAGTCAACCCAGAATGAACCATCATCAAACCCTTTTGAGTATATTAAGTGATAGCTTTCCAAGCTCCCAGGTTCAAACCTGAGATCCTCCTTACAACGTGATGATACCCCAAAAACTTTGGGTACTTGAGTAATACAACCTAGAAGTAACATATACCAGAATAAATATATAAATAACATCCACTATTAAGAGTCAACAGATAGAATATAATATTTTTAGTTTCTTGGAATTGAAATATTAATTATCAAATATTTTGATAGAATATAGAACAATCACTCAAATCAATGCTACCTAACCAGAAACAAGCTAGAAATTGAGCATTTTTATTCCATATTACCAGAAAGAGTTAGGCTTCACAATTGTTGAAAAGTTTTTCATCGGGTATAAAAATCCATATTTTCTTTCTTCAAGTATTGAAGAATACTAATCTCATGGATCTCTTCACAATTTTTCATGGATCCTGCTAGGGATACATATTCTTTTCCCATGTTGTCTACTCTTGCAGCATGCTTCATCATCCGATGCTTGTTCCTCTTCTTTAAAGGACATTGGCTGGCATAATGCCCATTGCCACACGTGAAACATCCACCAATAGGTCCTGATTGACCACCTTTAACTTTGCCATTTGCAATAAGCATTCATGCTTTTTCCTATAGGTTATCACTGCAAGTTTTGGGCAAATTTACTTTTGGCAAAACACATTTTCTTGCTATGCTTTTTCCACCAAATTTTCTTAGCATTCTCGAGATGAAGAAGAATTATCATTCTTATGACCCTTTTCATTTTTATGAGAGGAAATATTTAATAGATTTGGTTTTAGCCCACTAGCCTTTCCAAATTTCATCTTGTCGGAAGAAGATCCAAGTTTATCCAATGCTTCCCCCAATTATGGGTTCAGTTCATCTTTGGATTGGTAAGTCCAAAACTTGCCACAAATGATCAGTTCATCATTTAAACAATGCTCCTATTGTTCATTAGTAACAAACTTAAGTTGTCCTTTATCCAACTTATCAGTTTCACCCATCACCAACTGCTCCAAGGCATCTATTCGGTTTTAGGTATATTGAAGGATTTCTAGAATTTCTTCTAACTTTTACACTGTGGAAACCACGAAAAAAATCTGACCGGTTCTTTCTTCTTCGAGTGCATCCTTCCCATTTCCATTTTATTATGGAAATAAAATAAAAGTTTTAATTAGCGTAAGGACCCAACAAGTCCAAGAGTTGCAATCTTCAGCTCTGATACCAAAATGTAACATCCACTTTTGTCACTTTGTCTCTAGATTTTTATTTTTATTTTTTTGCAGCTGATTTAAATACCCATATATTTAAATCTACATAAACCTTAATGAAATCCATTTTCGATAACTTTCATGAACCATGTGTAGTTATATGAGAGAATACTGAACCTACTCGTTCTCCCTCAAAGCTTTATACGAGCCCTTACACGAACTGTGTCCTTTGGTTCTCCTTTGTCAAGGTATGATATATAAGTGAATGTTCCTAAGTGTCTACCCAAGTTCCACCTAGGAAATCCACAGGCATCCGAAAACTTAGATTAAAGGGAAATCTTGACAGTGTAATCAGTAGCTTACACCACTTTGTGCAAAGTTTCTAAGTCATGTATACCATGCTCTATTCCATGACAACACACTCATCATTAGGAAATTGTCATTTCACCTTAATCACTTATTCAATTATATGGATTCATAACTTAGATGTTGTAATAGCTACAAGCCTTGAATAAGGTACAAACCAGATTAACCTACATGAAGACGTACCTCTATGTCATCCTGTGATGCCTATGGGAAAGAAAGTGTTCTCGTAATAATTCATCTTGTTACTTGCCCACATCTCTTCCCGTAGCAATAAAAGATTGATATAAGGGTGCGTACCCAGGAGGTCCAATCTGTCTTATAACTCTATCAAGGTTTGTACTTAGGACAACACCATACTACAATCCAGCCTCTTGATGAGACAACTCATTACAACTGCTTTACACAACAAGATTCAAATGGTGATAATCATCATCACAAGGATATGATCGTGTAGCATATGTAATGAGTTCTTCCACCTAGAATCCTGCATTGGTGTATAGTGTTCTATGTTTTCAAGTAATTATTATCATTAATGAATAGTTGGGTTTTATGACATATTCTCCATGAATGGGTCATACCTAAGGTCTGGATTAAGTTGATCTTAGAACCCCCAATATCTATAACACTTAATTACCTTTCCAAATTTCATACCCAAGTTAACCATTGATAGAATCAATACTATCAAAGTCTATGATCATTATTGCAGTTTCAAAAACTGTCTCATCTTTAACATTTAGGCTCATATTCCTTATTCCATATTCTAGGGATATGTACTTATATAAAGCTAGGTAATTGGGTATGATTCATTTCTTGTATTAAGTACCATAGGCTATCAAAGCCAACCGTTCTTTCAATTTAAGCACATCACTTTTCTTTATTGCAGCTCAATAAATAGTATTCATTTCTTTTACTATCTCCAACAAGTAAGATATATCTGGGGTGTCTAGCATGATAGGTTTAATGAAAAACTAGCCCATTTAACTTTCCCTTGAAAGGAATGATAACTAGATCATACCAAGCCAAGAACACAGATGTTAATCAAACACCACGATCAATAAGATGAAAGCAATTCACCAAAATAGCTTTACATAAAACCTTTGCAAACAAATGAGCAACAATATCATATATTATTATGGAACTCAATGCAATACATTGAGAATTGGCCTTGCTTAAATAGGTAAGGAATAACAATCTAGGAACCAGTCAAGGTCGTAGATCAAGCCATAAATCAAGGAAATAACTAGTCATCAAAGAACTAGTCAAGACCATAGATTTAGGAGAGAACTAGACATCAATGATCTATTTAATACCATAGATAAAGGAAATAACTATACCTAAGAACTAGATAATATCTCCTAATTTATAAATAAGATAAAAGAAATATCCACACACATAAGTTGGCGAGGATAAATACAATAAAGGTAAATAAAATACCTAGGTGAACATGAGCTAAGGTAAATACCTACTCTAACACCCCTCCTCAAGTGAAGCTAGGGGCCAAAATAGAAGTGGCATGTCCACGTATGATTCCCAAAACTAGGCCTCGGTGAGTTACTAATGTATAATAATCGGGAAAAAGGGACACCGCAAGGTACCCAAAACCAGTAACGACAAAGTAAAGAGAGTAAAAACCGCTCCAAGGAATCCCAAGAAGCTCAGCTCAAAAACTCATACAATGTTGAAGAATTTTGGTGTGTATTATGGTCTGAATCCATTGCTCGATCACAAAACTCAAAAACAACTGACACTGGGTTTCACCAGAATAGCTCCATATAAGGAGACTATCAACGGAGTGATGTCGAAAGTGCAAAAAAGAAACACCAAACATAATTTGATCAATTGCTGCAAATAGGTGTGCCACGATCCAAGAACAAAACCAAAGCAACAAGGCAAGGACATAAAATCCAGAGTGTCATGATCCAAGAAAAGCCAAGGTAACAAGGTAAGGACACAAAACCCAAAGAAGCAGGATCAACACCACACCCTCCCATACTGCTGAATGGGTGGAGTGATGCTACAAATCTATATGAGTTGCCCAAAAAAACTACTCAAACACTGACAAAATAACATTGGAATGCACTAGAATAGATCCCCCATAAGAGATACTATCAACATGCCAAAAGTGTCGAAAATACAGATACAAAATCTCTCAACAAATAAGAGAGATACACTACACTTGCTAAATAAAAATGCTCAAAACAAGAAGCATCACAATGCAGAAGGTATAGAAAGTGGAGCAAGATGCCGAATGGTGGAGGTGCCACGCATGTAGAGTCCTCTCAATGAATGCCTATGTCGCTGCCACGAGTGATCAGATATCCACCCCAAATCAACATGGATGGATGAAGAAAATGCCTGCATATGACTTGGTGTAAAATGCATAATGGGTGCATGCAAAAGAACATTAGAATGTGTGTCAGGTTGATCATGGCTAATAATTGAAATCTCGTTTTTCTCGAGCCCGAGTAAAGGTGCATAACTCATGTGTTGTTCATGATCCTCGTAAAGAGTCGAGCGAACAAAAAGGACTCAATGTGTGATCCCAATGAAGTATCTTCTCGAAAACCAATGTCATGATGATAATTCCACTTAACATGTGGAATAGAGGAAACAATACCCTGTGAATGTCTGCCAATGACTCCACTAGTGAGACCCATAGAACGAGCATGCGAGAACTGAATGCAATGGTATGCTTCCTAAAAAATCCATGCAACTGAGCAAAAGTAGGATACACAACATGTGGTACTGTAATAGGCACATATGTGGAAGAGCATGCAGTAATAAGCCTCACAGGTTTAGAAGCATCAAAAGCATGTTCAAAGTTTAAAGATTGATGATCAATGTCAGTGGGTATAAGAGCAACATCTGCAAGTGGACTAGGAGCATGGATATGGTTTTCCACAATATGATGGTGATGTTGTAGGCTAGCAAGTTTGTTCTGCAGGAGTGTATTATTGTATCCTTATCGTGAATGAGTGATTGTAGAAGAGAATTTCGCTTATTGAGTGATCTATTTTCTTCCACAAATTTTACAATATCCTCTTGAAGTCCACATACTTTAGAGAAAAGCATATCGTTCTCAGAATCCATGATAGGTACAAACTGCAACTCCTAGAAGTTTAGGACATCGGCTCAATTGAAATTGCGTCCACAATTGATTACAACACTCCTCCATATTTGGCACTTTATAATTATAGTGAAAGTCTCAAAATAAATATTTCCAATGGAAATAGCATGAAAAACAAGCACTTTCAGCAAAAAACGGCACTCAAAACCGAGTTACCGATCAAAAGTTACAAGCTTTTTAATATTTTTGTTCTTATTTATTTTAGTTGCCACTAAAACAAAATAAATTGTTGTTGCCTTCACCACACAAATAAAATTAAAGGGGGCTGAAGTTAAGCACCTACTAGTAGGAATCACAATCTTTAAGCCCTCATATGACCATTCCATATGACCAAGGGCTAAGGATTTTAATGGCCTCGAAAACGTCAAGTTTACAGTCGATCTAAGGGTTTTCCCACCTTCCGGATCCAATGGAAGCATCTATTTTGCATAAAAATGCATGCAACAACAAAATACAACCAAATACCAAATATATAAATATACAATGAATTTATTTGCAATATAAAAATTACAAACGGATGTCAACAACAATCTCTAGATCTGATACCATGAAAGGAAAGATAACCAGATTGTGCCAAGCCAAGAACACAGATGCTAATCAAACACTAGAATAACTTTACATAAAACCTTTGCAAAGAAATGAGCAGCAATATCATATATTATTATGGAACTCAATGCAATACATTGAGAATGGGCCTTGCTTAAATAGGCTAGGAATAACAATCTAAGAACCAACAAGGTCGTAGATCAAGCCATAAATCAAGGAAATAACTAGTCAATACCATAGATCAAGAAAAGAACTATACTTAACAACTAGACAATATCTCCTAATATCTAAATAAGATAAAAGAAATATCCACACACATAAGTGGGTGAGGATAAATACAATAAAGGTAAATAAATTACCTAGGTGAACATGAGCTAAGGTAAATACATATTCTAACATCCCTATCATAGCCTTTTAAAAGACCACTCTCTAATTATTTTTAGAGATAATTATAGTATTGAATCGGGATGAGATTCAAATTCTTGTTCTTTTTAACTTAGTACACATGTTCCTTCTTACTTCCATTATATCCACATGCTTACGTGCTCATAATGATGCATCATGGGACAACCCCTAAATAAAAACATTTCATCTCATTGAGCAAAATATTTCATAGCACAATTTATCACAATTATGCAATTCCCAAATAGTGGAACCATACTTAATATGTTTTCATATTAGATTACCTTAAGTCCTTACTCTTATTGCTTCTGTGTATCATCCTTGCATAGGAATTAATGTTGATTTCACTTAGAAAACAATATTACAATCTCCTTTCTTTGTTATGGGTTAGTATAATCCGAGTTTATAAAACAACCATAAGCATGATGTACTTGATTAGCATAACCTTACCATGGTTCATGATAATCCAACTACTTACTTAGCAGCTGTAATTAAGACTCGATAATCCTATTTCTAGATATATTTGACTGGTTGAGTACACCCTATACAAAACCTTTGGAGAACTTAACACAAATTTACAAGTAGGTTGACATATTGCATTTTATAATGAAGCAGTTATCCATTAACAACCTTAACTATTTCTAACTATTCTTAACATATGGTTCGCTAGAACATGATATTCTTAGGCAACCTTCCACTCATAGTTCCTTATATGTTCCCTAGCATATGTATGTTGTGTGTATCTCTTACTACTTGATTTATACTAATGTTAATTACAATAGTATTGAAGACACTAAATAAATATCTTGATAGATTTCCAACTCATAACACATCATTTGCCAATCACTCTCTTATAATACAATATATTACAACTGGTAATCTACCTTTAAATCCTTCTAGGATTAAGTACAATTCATGTTTATAAGCTTGATCAAAATCCTTCTTTTAATGAATAACAATTACATTAAATAGCAAGTACACTCTCATATATGGAGAGGAGTATTTTTTAAGAGAATTAAAACAATCATAACTTTAGACTTTCCTTGATCAAAAGCTTAGTTAAAACTAAATACTTCACCCTTCCTTCTCTGCGTTTATCTGCAAAATTGTTAGCATGAGTCAGTTCACATGAACTGAGCATGATAAGCCTTAACTCATCATAACAACATACTCTACTTAATTATTTCATAAAAAGAACTTATATTATTTTTATGAATCAATATTACAGAACTCAAGAAGATAACAATTATTTCTATAACATGTTAAGAGCAAGCACTTTCATGAGCCATGAAAGAAATCAATTTCAAACTTACGTTTCAATACAACCATTTTAGTCACTCGTAACAACCACCTAAATTATAAGGTACCTGATAATCATAAGTAATCAAAAGACTACTCATAAGAGTATCAAGATTCCACACATGCAATCCCATACTTGCATGCCCATAATCATTTTTACTCATTAAGTAACCTTAAATATAACAAGAATCACATTCAAGCAATCTCTCAAATATTCTTAATAGATCCAACAAGGATTCCATACTCCCATAAGGCCTACTAAGGTCCATTCAATAGTAATAAGATATCAAGCGTATTTAGTTAAAATTACAATATTAGAGTGATTAACCTCAAGGACGAGAGAGAGAATTCATAACATCCTTCCATATAGCAAAGTAAAATTTGAGTGACAGGTTACATAACCAATTCTTTCCTCACTTTAGCATTTATTAAACATTCCAAGACTAGGAAAGAGAATATAATTCCTTTCCCCACCTTGTTTTCAACATATCAATATCAATTAATTACCAAAGCATTTCAAGAAGTTTTAATGAAAGGGAGTCATGATATCATGACCATAATTAAACCAATTAGCCCAATTGGGCCACATGAATTTTCTCATAACAAAATTCAAATGAAAGGTTTCATTACTCCTCATTGAGTTAAAGACTCTATTAGAACAATGAAAAATCTCTACCTATCCATTCCACTGGACAAGGTTGGAGCATAACGAATTATTCATGACAAACCCAAAAGAAATCAATAAGGGACTTTTTAGATGTCATGAGAACTCGCATAATCCTAAAGGAAGAATGAAATACGACATGAAAAGAGTTAAGGAGTCAAACTTTTGGGCAAGAAGAAATAACACTCAATCATTTACAGGACTTACACCCATCAAGGATCTAGCACTTCATAAGATCTTAGCTAAATAGCAAACCTGTCATATCCTTATGAGGAGTATGTTACTTAAAATATTATGACCTTAAGTGGATTTCAGCTAAAACTCTATGCATCATACTTAATTAAATATCAAGGTAAGGTCATCAAATCAATCGAGCTTTTCTCTGCACCGATTACAACAAAGGTGTAATAACACCCAATTATAAAATCAAGAAGTCAAGAGGATTTATATCTTGATCAAATTTAATATCTTATCATGCATGATGATTCAAGTTCAAACATAAGAGACATAAAACCAACTTAAGGTAAAATTGAACAGCTCATCAATAAATCAGCTAGACTCATGGAATTGTTCCCAATCATTTACCCAAACCTTCTAGTAGAAATTATAACTGAGGTCACTACCAAATAAAAATAACCAACTACCTTCACTATAGATTTTTGAACCTCGAAAAAGGTAATCAATGACCCCCGCAAGCATAGTCAAGAATGTAAAGACCTCAAGAAACAAACCCAACTAATATTACTAGCTCATATGCTGAGGTATGAAGTGCCCTATAAAAGGAACTGTTCAACACTCTCCTTCAAACACAAGATCAAAAGCAAAACTTCTTAGAGAATATCTGACGTATTACGATTGTTTTCTAATGAACAACAATATGCTTCCATTCTTCCAAGGTAAAGGAGATTTTTAGTCAAAATCGACTTCACTTGCTACAAAAAGTGGTTAATAAATTAACTCTCTAAATATCATTTCACAAAATCCCAACTAATTTACTGCTACAAGGGCGCTATTGAAGTATCAAAATGCAAGGTAAGGTAGACTTTTCCTTTCACACAAACCATCTCAAAAACATAATAAATCCCCATCCGGTATTGAACCTAGACAAAGTTGATTACCACCAAGGTTATTGATGAGGGAGAAAATAGGAGACCAAAAGGAATAACCAAAATGATGAAAACCAAATTGCAAAATCAATGATAAAGAATAGCTAAATTAGGATTGTGAAACATTACACAATTTTGTTGCTAGATAGCACAGTATTCAGTCAAGTCACCATATAAAGTTGTGGATTCAGACCCTATATCTCCATTCAAAAGATTCCCAATTCATTAAATAAAGAGGCAAAATTTGGGTTAGTAGAAACTGCACTTATCCTATAAAATCTTGAATTTAGACAGTGAGGTTAGTTGTTTCTTCAACAATGTTTCCTTACTATACTCAATTCTGGTCGACTTATCAAATAGTCAATGCGTACAACCAGAAGAATCAATACTCCGTGAAGTAGAAATATTTTACAAGAACAAACCGAGTCTTATCAATTCTAACAGTAAATTCTAATTAGAAGTTCATCTACAGTACATGACCACACAAACCCACTTCTAGATTCCTTCCATATCTTGTTTAATTTTTATGTATAAAACCTCAGAAGAGATGGGTAGAATTCCAACAAGGTTTTCTATAGTTTTGATAATTACCAAATCACATCTGTGATAAAAATTCAACAAAATGGAACGTGTATAGCCAAATACATTTAATGAATACATCCACAAAACTCATTTAACCCATGAAATACGTTGTTTCATAACAATAATAAATCATATTGAAACCAACAACCATTAATTTACTTTCAAACAACATTCATCACAAAATAGAGGTAAACCACTCTCTACGTAAAAGAAAATCAATTCTAAACCACTGAAATTATGAACACGAATTTTAGTCAAAGTAAGTTCCTTTTGTGAGATTTCTAAATAGAGTAAGATATTATGACAAGTTAAGAGCGTATCATGCCTGTTACGCCTGTATCTTCTTTCCTTACAAAGCTTTCACGAATCCTCAGAAAAATCCCCAAACCTTTGAAACAAATTCCTTCATCCAACCGATCACAATGTTTCCGTGATATTTAATGAGTCTGGGAACTTGTTGTCTAAGATTCAACTGTTGCTTTCATCATGCAAACTCACAAAAACACATAGTTCCAATTTTCTTACATGCAGAGCTTTTGCGAAAAACTTGCAATGGAGTGAATTGATACCAAAACTGCCTTTTTTTCCTCAATCCATCCGCACATTACCTGTGGGAGGTGAGAGTTTATTATGCATTAAAATCCATTAATTCGTGGTTACTTTTGAGTTTGTTTATGATTTTTACAAACTTGTTATCTAGATTTTTTTTAAATTTAGTAAAGTCACACTTCATACCATGCAAAGCACATGTAATTTTTGTTAACTGAAATATCCTTTCCCTAAACTTAGTTGGCAGAGATAATAAAAAGACAATAAAGAATTCAGTACAAATTTATTCGTGGTGGGGTACTAACTCACCACTTGGTTCAATTCAAAAATTTTGATTGTATAAAATACTTAGGAGGCCAAACAATACTCTATACAATAATAATCTGATGTTCTTCTTTTTCATAACTTAAGGATACACACCATTGTATATATTTATATTATATAACCTTTCAAATAGCTAGAATAATTACCACTTCAGATTCTCATACAATAGATTCTCGTGCTAGGTTAAGGACTATACCATAAGATTAGATTTTCCTTCCCTAATTACACCGCTTAATACCTCACCAAAGGGGTAGTTGTTTAACTACTTCAAAATTTATATATATACATATTTCCATATATATAGATGTATATATACAAAGCAATTATAATATTAGTGTTGATCGAGTAATTTTCTCATGTATACTTCGTGGGAGTTGATTCCCTAAATTTCAATAATTAATTCTTTAATTGAAGACCGTAGTCATTTGCCCAAGGAAATACAACCATGCTTGTATTAGCCATCCAAAGGACGTAAACTACTAAATGGTCGGCTTGAAATCAATTACTAGTCAAAATAAAATCTTATTCAAGTTCCAATTTTTGGTTGTTAAGCGAACTATCCAAATTGTGAAATCCTTAACATACATAGTTAAAAAGCTATTATGCTCACAATTTATTAGAGATAAACGACAACATTGTAAATCACTTTAAAGGCTTAAAATTACACCAGAGATTGCATGACGTAATTCCATTTTAACAAAATATTTCATCATTAAGATAAATTCTGAATTAACAGGGTTAACATCAAGTTTCCATTTAATTTTTTATATGCATAAGTGCTAACAACAAAGGACAAAACCATTTTTCCTATCATTCCTTTAACCACAATAATGAAAGCACAAGGTGTTACAAGGAGTGATAAATTTTGCATCCTCTAACAGAATCACTCAAAATTTGTCTCATTGGAATCATGGCTCCAAGTCTGATGCACATAAATCAAGAAATCTAGAAATTGATGAAGATTTTATGGTTATTTTTAAGGAAAATTATCCCAATTCATTTTAGCTATTGGAAAGTGGTTGGAGAGACATTTAATGAGCATAGATAATCTTTCGTTCTCGCTTTAGGTTATGGGACACCTTGAGATTGATTTTGCAGGTCAATATTCACCAACTACACTCATTTATCATGACTTGAAATTTGTTGGAAAGTGATTTTCAGGATTTGTATACCCTCTCTATGTCTTCTAGAATTCTATAAATTGAAGTGTTGGGATTATTGTAAAAGGAGGATGATTTGAGTACAAAATCTCTACCCATTTTGTTTTGTGAAGCAAATATGTTACAATCCTTTGTAGTGGATTCCTTGCATGGTGATCCAAGCTTTCATTTGTAAGAATTTTAACTATGCATACCCATGAAGCAATAGATGTAAGTTTGTGGATATATCTTCCTCGCTGTGTTTACTTGCATTCTTCTTGCCTCTTCAATATTATTATAGATGTATTGTGTCTACTCTATGCTCTTGCAGGGACCCATTGTTATTGTGTGTCCATAAAAATATTGTTGTGAGTTTTGTTATTAGATTATATGGAGAACATTTTTATATTAGATAGGGTAAAAAGTAGGGATGGGCTCCCAGAGGCCAGTACAAAAAGATTACAACGTGATTGCACAAAAGAGAATCAAAAAGAGGAATAGGACCACAAGGAGTTAAACAAGATTAACTCCATTACAAAAGTAGGTCTAGTAAAACAAATAACAGAAGAAAACTAAATCAAAACAAAAAGAAACAAAGATAATTCCCCACAGTCTACCAAAAGTTTGGGAACAACTCCTTTAGTTTTCCTTGCGATTATTGGGGGTTGACCTCCTTAGTCTTAGTCTTCTTACTTGTTTCCATAGTCAACTTCTTCTAGGAGGCTCCTCATCTTCTTCATCCTTAGAATCTACCTCTGTCTCATCCTCCTTTCTTCCTCCTCCTAACTAGAATACCTCCTTTTCTATTGCTCCTCTTCCACTACTTCCAATTGAGCACCCAAATCCCAAACTAGTTTTTCCATCCCTTGATGTCCACCCTAATACTCTTCTGGGCCATGCAAATTTTTTTGGTGGCTTCAATGCTATCAATCATACCATTCCTGACCACCGAGTTAGTCTCTTCCATAACCTGAACCACAATCTCCAAATACTGCACTTTGTTCTTCAACATCTCAAGGCTTTGCTCATCTTCCACAAACACTTTATCCTTACCCTTTGAGGGGCTAGCTTCCTGCTTGTCCATCCCTTCCACATTCTTCTCATCTCCCACTTTCTTAATACCCAAATTACCCTCACACATCTTGGTGAGACATTCCGCCAAAGTAATATCCTCCTCACCCTTGATTTGGGGCATAGGTTTTTCTGGGGCTAGTTTACCATTTCTAAACAGGAGTAGAATGAGCCCCTCATGAATTGGGGTATCCACCTTGCCACATTGGAAATCCTTCACCAAAGTGGTTAGAGACATGAATAAAAATAAGGGGATACTAAGCATTTTCTTGTGTCTGAACATGTTAAGGAATGAAAAGTGATGAGTGTAGATCTTGCAATTTACGCCCAAGGTAAGATACTTCATAATATGCAAACATACCTCCCCTACACCCTAGGGATGGAAGACCATGTAATGCCATCAAAGAAAAAATGGATTTTTCCTTTTCCCATGATTTTTTTTTGATTTCGTGCTCACGCCTATTCCTATCCTTCAATTTTTTTAGACCTTCCATGTCCATACCAGTGATTCGAGAAATGGCCTCCTCTAAAGTCTCAATTTCCATACCCCAGACCACCACCTTACCATCTTTCCATGCCATCCTAAACTCCATAGTTAGCGAGGGATCGTGCCCTTAGAGCTAGGTGATATAATTCCTGAAGCCCCCAATCCTGAACAGATGCCACATTGACTTTTCATCCACAATACTCCCATGACTAGATGACTCCACTCTGGTTCTACCTCCTCCCATGGTGACATAAATTTTTTCCTGAAACTCAACTAGATGAAACTTACAAATTTTGATGTTAGAATTGCCTTTCCAAGAATAGATAAATCCAGACACACTCTCACAATTTTGGAAAATGAGACAATTAATTTCACTCACTCGCTTTAAGGTGGAGTCATTATGATTTTTCATGAAGTATGATATCATTAATAGACTCGGGATGACATCACCTTTATGTCAGACCTTGAAATCATTACCATGAACTCCCTCATTTGCAAATATATCCGCACATGTGTTGCCGATACGAGGGGTATGAGTGATGATAAAGGTTTTAAACCTTTTAGATGCTCTTTAATATCATGAATAATATTACCCAAAGCCCAATTTTGGGAATTCATCTTACTGATGGAATTTATGATGAGAAGAGAGTCCCCCTCGATTAGAATATGTTTGATTCCTTTTCCCTCGCAACACGACCCCCATAGAAGAGCTTCGGCTTTTGCGATTTTTCTTTGAATCCCAAAAGGGTCAACATAAGCTAGGACCTAGTATCCTTCATGGTCCCCGATAATACCATGTCCCCCAGCTAGACCAGGGTTACCTTTCGAGGCCCCATCAAAATTTATTTTGATTGTTCCCCTTTCCGGTTTTGACCACTTAATGATAAAAGAAGGAAAGCTGACCTAAGAAGGGCTGAAGGCAAACTATTTGAGGACTTCCTATTCTTTGCTAGAACAAACCTTTTTAATCTTCTTCTTATAATGTATGGAATTTTATTTAATCAAGGAGATCAAGAAAACACTGAGCTTTCTGATGTTAGCTTTTGGTTTCTAAACATGAGAGCATTCCTTTCCTTCCATAAGCTCCAGCGGAAGTAGGGGAGGGCCATCTTCCAAACCGCAATAAGGAAGGGAAACTTGAAAGGACAATCCCATTGCATCCAACAATCCTCAATGGAGTTAGGGAAGATCCATTGCACTTTGAAAATTTCCATCACCTTAGTGAAAACCACTTGAGAGAAGGGGCAAGAGATGAGAAGGTGGTTAACACTTTCCTCCTCTCTATTGCAAAGCACACACCTATTGGGAGGACCATCCCCCTTTCCTCAAATTATCCATAGTGAGGATTTTGTTCTGAGTAGCCAACCAAAAGAAAATGTTAACTTTTGGTAATAGGTCCTTCACCCAAAGTTTACCCCAATAATATTTTTGAATAGAGTCCTTGAAATTTAGGAAGTAGGCAGATTTGACAGAGAAATTTCCAGAATCTTCTTCCTTCCATATAATGGAATCCTCATTCTATTGGAAAAAGGAATATAAAAACTCTTTAATTTAGAATTGAGATTATAAAAAGTTCTTATCCCTGATGAAATTAGGGGGATTCACAATCTCCCACGAAACATTATTATTGGAAAAGATCCAATAATCTCTAACCCAGACTTTTCCCATGTCTTCAAAGTACTACACAACAAATCTCCCAGGTTCTTCCTCCACCAACAGATTATCAGTAAGCCAAAATTCCTTCCAAAAATGAATTCTATTTCCTTTCCCAATATTCCATTTAATACCCTCTACTTAAATCTCCTAAGAGATAAAATAATTCTAGAAAAAGATCCCCTAGGGAGATTACCTTGCATGAAGAAAGTTTCAATTCTACTAGTATTCCTTAAATATTTCCTTTTGATGATATCAATCCACATACCTTCTTCCTTTATTACTCTCCAACTAGATTTGGCCACAAGAGCTTCATTCATGAGTCTCATATTCTTTAACCCCAGCCCGCCACAAACCTTGGGTTTAGTCACTTTCTCCCAGGCCACTAAAGGGAATTTGAACTTCTCCTCACCCTAGCCCATAAGAATATTTTTGGATTTTTTCTAGAGCCTCCAAAATCTTAACTAGTAGCCTGAACAAGGACATAACATAAATGGGGATTCCTTGAGAGAACTCTAGAGCAGTTGAGTTTTACCGCTTGAGAGAGGAGAATCCCCTTCCAAGTAGTTAGTTTTTTGTTAACTCTCTCCAGCAGAATGTTCCAGATGGAAAGATCTGGTTTCTTATGGATGAGGGGAATTCCTAGATAGGATTCTGGGAAGGTCTTAATCTTGTATCCAAAAATATAGGTCAGTCTCACTTGAAATTGCTCATCCACATTAATGAAGAAAATAACACTTTTGTGAAAATTGACAAGTTGTCTTGAGACCTCCTCATAGTCATTCAAGACACCTTTGAAAATAGAGGCTTCCTGAATAAAATATTTCCCCATCAAGAAGTTTTCATCCACAAATTGATTAAGGAAAGTAGGTTGAAGACCATTTGAAATTTTGAGACCTTGCAAGAGATTCAGGGAGACCGCCTGGTTACAAAGTCTACTTAAAGCCTCTGCCACAATAGTATAAAGGAAAGGGGAGAGGGGGTCACCTTGTTTGAGTCCTCTACCAGCTTGAAAGAAGCCTTCTAGTTTTCCATTAACAATAACAGAGAAACTGGTAGAAGAAATGCAGACCATAACCATATTGATAAAGAACTCATCAAAACCCACCTTGGTCAATATGGCCCGTAGAAAGGCCCACGAAACCCTATCATAGGCTTTGTGCATATCTAGCTTCACAAACATAACAGATCTTCTTGAGATTTCAATAAAATGAATGGCCTCTTGGATAACCAAAATGTTGTCCAATTTTTCTACCTAGAACAAAGGCCCCTTGATTAGGAGAGATGAAATTGGCAAGAACCTTCTTGAGCCTGAAAGCTAAAATTTTAGTAATCAGTTTGTAGCTAGTGTTGCATAGGCTAATGGGTCTGAAATATTTAACATCTTTGGCCCCAATCATCTTGGGGATGAGGACCAAGAAAGTACTGTTCATTTTTTTAAGAAGTTGACCATTAGTAAAGAAAGTCTGGATCATTTCAATGACCTCACTCTTTACCACTTCCCAGAAATGTTGGAAGAAAAATATGGGAACCCATCAGGTCTAGGGGATTTATCTGGTTCCATGTCAAAAACAGAAAATCTGATCTCTTCCTCTCCCGAAATGAGAAAAATTTCTCTATTATCCTGTTGTAAGATGACATTCTGGAAGAGCCCTAAATATTTCTCCCAAGAAGTCCTATTCGGGTCTAACCCAGGAAGAAAGAGGTCCTTGAAATAATTGATAATAGTTTCATTGATTTATTTTTCATCATCAGTAAGTGTTCCATCATTTCTCTTAATTTCCTTGATTTTGAGATGATTGGTTCTGAAGTAGCAGAGAAATTATTATTTTTCTATCACCCTCCTTTAACCATTTAACCCTATATTTTTTCTTCCAATACACTTCCTCTTTAGCCAGGATGTCATGATATTCAATGAGAAGAGTTTGCTCTTGACTTTTAAGTGCTTGATTGAACCCATATTCTTCCATCAACTCCTCAATAGTTCATAAATATTCCTCTATTCTGCTCTTAGCCTGAAAAATGTTCCCAAAAATCTCCTTATTCCAGATTCTCAGGTTTTGTTTAACATGTTTCAACTTGAAGCTTAATTTAAACATCGGAACCCCATGGATCGATACCCCCACCATTCTTGAATTCTCTTGAGGATGTCTAGGTGTTGGAGCCACATTTTTCAAATCTAAAGGGTATGGATTTCTTAGGGATAGCCATACCTAACTTGAGAATGATTGGGTTATGGTCAGAACCAATTCTGGGCAAGGAGGACAAAGAATAGAGTTGATTAAGCATGCAAGTATGGCTCACCACAAACCTGTCTAGTATAATCTGAATAATATCATATCCAATTCTTTTGTTTTCCCAAGTGAATTTGGAACCTCCTAGCTCCAGATCAAAAAGATCATTATTCACTAGAAAGTTAGCCAAATCATCCATACTATCAATATAGGAAATGGACCCCCCTTTTTTTCGTCAGGGGAAAGAGGGGTGTTGAAATATCCCCCAACAATCCAATCACAATCCTTAAATAAAATCCTACACCTTGTGAGTTCCCCCAAAGAATCTTTCTACCACCCACGGAGTTGGGAGCATAGATATTTGACACAATCCAGACTTATTTGAAGCAAAATTGGTGAAACACATAGTCAAATGGTTGGATGAAGATAGAAGCACTATACCTTTAACTGTAAGAGGATTCTAGAGGGTGGCAATGCCTCCTGAAGCCCCATCTAAACTTACTCCAGCCTAGAGGCCATCTTTCCAAATTGATCTACTTACATATTTAAATATTTCAGTACTCATTTTAGTTTCTTGGATCATCAAAATATCAGGTTTATATTTGTCCCTTAAGTCCTTCACAATTCTATGCTTACTAGGGTTATTCAACCCTCTTATATTCCAGGATAGTAGAATCATTTATTTTTGAGTGGGGAAACCTAAGGGGTTTCTGCAACCCTTTATCCATATCTTTCTTTTCCGAGGTCTCCCTCTTTTCCTTGTTGGATTTTCTCCCTTTAGGAGTCAATTCTTTACCCACATCTGCTCTAAAATTGCTTCTAGTAAAAGGCTTGGTCCCCATGACTGGGTAATAGGTGAAGACCCTGGTTCCACAGAATCCTAGATAATACCTCCCATCAAGAGATCAAAAGAATTTGATGTTGAGATTCCTTCCTCATATCTTTGTCCAAAAAATCTTTTCCCTATCAAGAAATCTCCTCCGCAGAAGTCCTCGAGCAAATTTCAAAGCATAGTTACCTTTTGATTTAGATAAATACTAAGCTTCCTTCTATTTTAGATTTGGCGATGTAAAATCCTCATTGTTCTTCTTATCATTATCTACTTTAATCCTTTCATCCTTGTTCTTTGGAGCTTCTTCTTCAGCTAAAACTTGTGTCTTTGAGACCATAGTCTCCTTTGGAACATCTTGATCCCCTCCAAGGTCTTGACTAATGATTCTTCCATTTTTCCCCACTTTTCTCCATTCTACATTATCTTTATTGGGAGCCACAGAATGGGGTTTTGGACCTGTCTCCTAATTTTTCTTCTATGTAGGACAACCTCTATGATCATGCCCAATAGTTTTACACTTGCTACAAACAAAAGGGGATGACACATACTCAAACTTCTGCACCCAATCCCCAAATTTTGAGAGCATCTTGATAGATTCTTCTAGAGTAGCTTCTTGTTTCATATTGATACAAAATATTGCATGTGTTAACCTGGTTTGAGATTTAGTGACATGATCTATCACTATCAAGGATCCTAGGATTTTGGAAATACCAATTAGGACCTCTGGTTCCCAGAACTCAAGAGGTAAGCCTAGAAGGTTCACCCAGATAGGATATTCAGAGACAATTTTTTCATAAGGATTGAATGTTGGTTCCCATTTTTGAACCACCACATGGGACTTTCCAATAAACCAAGGCCCTCCAACCAAAATTCTTGTAACATGTTCTTTACTAGGTAAATAAATTAAGAAGAAACCATTCGCATAAGCAGTTACCTCAATAGAACCATTTTGAGCCCATCTTCTCTTTTCCTAGCCAGAAAAAAATCAATGTTGGGGCGGGATCCCAAACATTTAGCAAACAAAGCTCCTTCCATATTTTCCTTAGCTCACTCCAAGAGAGAATATGGTATTTTAAGGGATAGGAGACCCTTTTCTTTGGAAGGCTCCAATCCTTCCAAAGAATTTTTGTCCAACTTTTTCCCAACCAACCTTTCCACCCACATGGAATTCACCATTGGCTCCGCTCTTTCGTCCACACACTGCACCAACCCACGAGGCTCCTTGAGATCCATAGATTCCATAGAAATTTGGCCATCGCTCCTGCTTCCATCATTCAAACCAGTCTCCTGCTCCTTCAAAATTCAAAATCCAAATCTCGCTCCCATCACTCCCATTTTAATGTGTTCAATCAATGAAAGTGGCCATTAGTCAAACCGTAGACACCAAAATTTGGTCACACTCCCTTGGTCCACCGATAAATAAATACCTTGAACACATCCACCTAGCCATGGCCCCTTCACCCTACTATAATATTAATTTAATTATTTAAATTAAATTAATTCATTATCCTCACCATATTTATTATTTAAATATCCTAATTGGGATAATGACCACACATCCCGTTAAGTTGTGGAGCCTGCTTTTTTCATGTGTGAAAGTGTTGAAGACTCACACTAAGAGTACTTTACACTTTTCATGTATCCTCACTGGGTTTGGGGACGCAGCCCCCGAATTTTTTTTTTTAGGCGTAAATTTTTTGGCCTCGAAAAATTGCACCCGAAATATCAGGAAACGTGCTTTTCTCATATGGGTGAGTTTTTTGACCCATAGGTTTATGGGACGGGTTTTGCCCATGGTTTTGATACCCACAATTTTGTAAACCGCTGCTTAAGCTTGTTGTCTATTTATATGGTCTTATGCATATGATAGATGTACAAGCAAATGTATTGCAGATGTGTTTTGAATTCGGGTGTGAATTCTATAGAGTTTGTTGAGCATAGCTCCAAATGGATCTGGGTATTGTATTGAGAGAGCGGTGGCTTGTAATAAAATCTGAGCAAGTGATTCTTGGTGGACATAGCCCAAATTGGGTGAACCACATTAAATACTATCTCTTTGTGTTGTGTTATTTTATTCTACAATTTTATTTGAGATCTGTAATAATTTCTGCATATTAGTTTCTACTGTTGTGATTCTATGAGGGATTATTTCACATATTTTATCCCTTATTTCCTAACATATCCACCTCATGTATTCACCTCACCCTAAGACCTATTCTTAGTAAGTTACCATAACTAACTAAGACCTACCCAAACCCTAAAAATCAATGCCTACATTCCCTCTAACCACATTCCCACCCGTTAGAAAGGAATCTTCCATTCTAATCCATGGAGCAAAACGAATGAGATCCCAAAAATCAAGGGGATCTTCCTAGTTTAGTAAACCTAGGAAATCCCACCCTAACTAACGCCGGTTACCCTTAACCACCACCGGTTAAGCTAGAACCATCCGTCGGTTACCATTTAACCCCCAAAACAACCTTATTTCAAGGTTGGCACATTTATAAGAGATAATCACATCTTTTGAGAACAAGTGATGAAACCAGAGCTGCATGTAAGTAGAACTAGCATTAGTATACGCATCAGAGCATCCATAGCCAATACCTAAAGCAATCACACAACCATTTTCCTTCACGGGAGCATCCGAGTAAGTACCAGCACTACACCAAGTTCATTCCATTTGATCAACCACCATTACTAACTAGGCATCAAGCTCATACCAACAGGAAGTTTTGTTAACCAACACTCATCTATTCCCCCATTATCTACCTCCATGAAAACTTGACCATATTTTTATCCATACCGTTACACTACCCATATTTGGATCTTAATCATTCCTGTGCATATCTAGGATCCACATAAACCTTTCCTTTTCCCTTCCTTTTCATCTAGCCTCAAATCTATCACCCAATAAAGTTTTTATTGATTTTCTTGTACCTCGACCATACCGACGCCGGTTACGCACAACCGTTGTCGATTAACCTAAACTGACATTGGTCTCTGTGTCTTTTACCAGGAATCAAGAATAGAGTTTCTAAACCTCTACCAAATACCCAAAACAGCCTAGAACTGCACTCCTAACTAACTAGTACCAAGACTCCGATAGTGACCTTGAACTTTAGGTTCAATCATAGCCTAGCCTATTGTGAACGAATTTGCTTATTGTAGACGAATGAGATACCTAAATCATTTTAAATACGATAGGATTTCCTTTATTATCAACATTAAGTTGTTTTAAACAGTGGATTGATAGCCATCTAGGAAGTATCACACTTCTCGGATCTAACACACGCTAGGCAGTCCACTGCATATATTGTTTAAATTTTATTTGGTGGTCTTGTGTTCCATTTCAAGTAGTTCATCCAAGTAAAAAGGAATCTCTCACGATCAGCTGTAGATCCAAAAGTCATACACATGAAACAACCTACAACCAACATCTCAACAGGTATTCCTCCTAGCCCATTACCCTTATCTGTTACGTCGTCAACATTCAAAGAAACATATCTAGAATTAGGTGAAACATTTTGGCACGCCTAGTGGGACTCATTTGAGGTTCTTTGCATTCTTTCATTTCTAGGTGAAAATGTTATATGTTTGTTTCTTTTCTAGAAATTTCTTACATTGAACTTTCTCCCCTGGAATCTTCTTCTCTTATATTTTCTAAAAGCAATCATATTTTGGTGCTTAAAATGAACATTTCTTCCCTTTCATTAGTATCGCATTAGTGAAAGAGCATCCCTTCTCCTGTTCATCTATTTATGGCATCGAATTCTACATTTTGATTTGGGTTTAAAAATCATTGCATTTCATTCTACTTTTCTACATTAGCTCACATTAATTGAGGGAAACCTATACGCTGGAAGTCATTCCCAGATGATGGTTGACAAACAAATTGTAGAAAAAAATTTCTTTCTTTTTCTCTCTCTGAGTCTTACCCAAACATCAAAAATTCAAAATATATACACATTTTTAAACAACATCTCACCTGAAGAAGTTGTAGGTGATCACATGATCATAGCACAATGGGCACCCCTGCTGGTTATCTCTATCCAATACCCCATTAGAGGACGGCCCGCCCCTATCATAACATACCTGAAACCTCTCCTTGTAGATCTCCTTCCTCGTAGGAAGCCATCCTCACCAAAAAAATCTATTTTACAGTTCATGAGTCAGTCCTTAAATAGCATAAGCTAAACAAACATAATAGAAAAAGCACTCTTAGGATTATATTTTTCTTAGTGTTTCTGCTTGGCTTGCATTTTGAGGTGAGAGGTCACGTTATTCATTTTTCTTATTTCCCCTTGCACTCTCCTCATCACAGTTGGTGTATTCCAGCTTCATTTGAATATGCCTGGCCCATATTCTCATCATTCTCAGAATTTTGGGTTTGATTCCACATTAATTTTAAATCACAACCACATTTTATTCATCACTGTTTCAATTTCATAGTAACCGATTTCAGTCCAACAATCGTCGTCAGTTACCCTCTAACCATCACCAGTTACACCCAACTGACATCAATTCACTATTCTTTTGGTTAACCTACCCAAAAGGACACCTATTCCACTTCTTTAGCTATTTAGAGTCTCTGTCACTCTTATCATATCCATTGACCTAGTAAGTCTCATCAACATTTTGCATACCTAGAAAATTTGGCCTTATACCTTATTTTTGACCAACTGTCCACTTTCCATGTGGACCTGGCAATGTTACTGTGACTGCCGGCGTTGATTTAACCTAATCGCATCGCTTAGCCTCGTGTCATTTTCCAGCTGACATTTTAACACTAATTCACCTACCACAACCTATTTATCCTATCTATGAGGTATTCGTGTCATTTACGTAACACAATATTACCAAATTAGTACTGCTCATATGGTAATCGATGCATCGACAAGAAAGCACCCTCATATGCCACGCCCGCTTGTCAACCACTCCCACCTAGCCCTTCACCACCTTCCATTTTATCACCAGCCATGGAACCTATCCAACCTATCTCTATCGCTACCGGAGACAAGGAGTTCACATGACTCCTTGACCAAAATCTTGTCGCCTTGCAGTTTTACCTTTCCCACTCATCCACTCGAGATGCCTTGGGTCGCTTTATAAATGACATGCCCATATCTATCCACTCAACTCTCATTCCCACTCCCCGCATCAGCCCCATCTAGCTTTGTGCTTCCTGCATCTACCTTACCCCTAGTCGTTTCACAACTAGGCCCTATACCCGCTATGACTGCCATGTTTGCTACATTTTTACACCCACCACATCCACTATACCTTCACCAACCACCCAGAACATAACCTCATCCATGCCTATTGTTTCTCATATACCCGTAGCTAAACTACCACCCCCGGTGTCGGTGACCCCTATCCCTTTTCAAAACGTCATCTTTTCTATTCCGCAATCTTTAGCCCCCATTTCCACTAGGGTCACCATGACCCTTCCACCTCCATATACATATTATCAACAGCCTCCTATTTCATCTATTATTCACTCTGGTACATACCCCTATTTCATTATCCTTCTTCTCAATCTACCTATATGGAAGCACCATATACTAGAATGCCACCCCGTTATATGCCCAACACCAACCCTCTTACGCTATAGGAGTCACCCATCCATCACAACCTACCAACAACCTAATCAAGTTAATGATGGACAAGATGTAGACATTGGAGGCATCGGTTTCTGGCTCCCGCAACACTCTCACCTATGATAAAATTTGTAATGAGCCTATACACCCATCCATTCCTATCACCCATATCCCTTACATTGGGAAATGCCTAAGATCAACCGTTTCAATAGCAAAGAATACCTGCAACAACATTTGTGGTCTTTCAAACACAAGTGTTAACGATCGCCCATGATGATGCTTTTCTCCTCGGACCTTTCCCATGTCTTTGATCGGACTTGCTTTAGATTGGTTTAGTGGGTTACCTAAACACTCTATATTATCATTTAATCATGTAGCCCAAGCCTTTTTGGATCACTTCTCCATTAATATCATTAAGAAGGTTACCATGATCGACTTCTACTCTATGCATGAATATGATGATGAATCTATCACAGATTTTGTTGCTCGTTGCGTACCCGATCAATCAACTCACATTCCAACTACTACAAACCGAACTCATCGAACTCTTCATGTAGGCTTGTGCTAGGCATATCTCACTGACTCTATAGGTCCAAACCTTCTGAACCTTCAACAAAGCATTCACCATAGCACAAAAGCTAGAGATTCAGGCTATTGAAGAGAAGAAAATCCAATTGTGCAATAAGAACTCGACATTTAAGTCAAATGATACCTCTTCTTCTTCAAAACCACAGAACAATTATTCAAAAGCCAAGGGAACCGATAACGTAGTGGTACTAAAGGTTGGCCCATCTCATCCATCAAATCAAGATAGCCCCTCATTTAATCTCTCACCCATTCAGACTTTTCAATTCAGACGGAACAATGGAAATATACCCCAATTGGGGAACCTTATTCTTCTGTCTTGGAGAAGCTCATCAAAGTTGGGGCCATCACCCTTCCTCCCATGAAACCACACACTGGTTTTGACCCTGCTCACCCCACACCCGTGTGGTATAAAGAGAACGACTTCTACAACTACCATCGAGTAAAGGGTCATAGTGATAGCAATCAGCATCACCTTCAAAAACACTTCCAAGAAATGCTCGAGAAAGGCAAGCTAAACTTGGATAATCCTAATGCACCTGCTAATTAGACCCTACATATCTTCAAGAAACCATTTCCTAATCATGCCCCTTCCTCTGATCAAACTGAAGAGACTTCAACTCATGATAGTCATACCCATGAGGTCCATGCTATTTTCAGCGATACACCTGATGCTGCCCAATTACCTCATATTCCTTCGATAGAGGAAATTCTAGCCTGAAGTCCTCCTTTTTCATCGGAACCCACCTCACCTATTCCTCCACCCATAGAGGAACACCTTTCACCTCCTTCATCACCCATGGAGGAGCCTTCCGTTAATATTAAGACTATTTCACCTTTTACTTCTCCACCTAGGGAACCGTCACCCACAATAATTCTTCAGTCCATGGAGGATACTTGTTTATCTCCTCCACCCATAGAGGAGAACCTATCATCTACCCCACCTATAGAGGAGCACCCATCAGTGCCTCCACCCATCAAATATCTAGTAGAGGTGCCTTTACTTTTAGGTGACCACTCCCATCGCTACCCAAAATCCTACCAATGTACTTTTGGCTCTCTTACCCACACAGTGTCAAGGCTAGCAAATTCCCCATTTCTAAGAATTTTTTTATGGGAATTGCCATTAGGTCCTCATCAACCTCGCCTATAGTGCTTATCCGATTGCTTAGATTATGTGGATAGAGCCTTACTTTGGGGGCACCTTCGCTTCCCTGTCTCAACGTAAATGTTGATGTCACTTGGCCGACACTTCCACTATCTACCCAAATATTTTTCAGCCAAGTAGAACCAAACACAACCTCCTCTATCACAACTTCTTCCACGAAACCCATCATATCTCAAAACACACCCTTATCCATAAACCAACATACATCTAAATCCAAACCCACACCTACATCATCTTCCTCGACTAAACCTATTACTACCTTAGGGGTCACCCCAACCACCAGCCTTATTCATCCACCTATCAAACTAGATTTAGCTACATCCTCCAAAGTCAACACCAAACCTACTCGCACCCAAACAGAAGAACCAAGCCCATAGAACTCATACCCCAACTACGCCAATCACACCTTCATCACCTTCACCCTTTCCGTCCGTCTTAGGACCTCAACCTCCCAGCACGGTTAAGAAACCTCCACCCGTCAATAAACCAAAAACACAACAGCCCATTCCTTCCTCGCAAACCTCTAACATACCCAAGCACTTGACATGACTTACACCCGCACCTGCAACATCTTTACCACCCATTCCTCCAATACCATCGGTTACTTCTTCACTACCCACTACACTTCAGTCTCTTTCCCTCACACCCCCTACGCAACCCGTGTCATCTACCTTCACAACACCTCCATTATCCCCATGGGTAACTCGCCCTCTTCCCCCATCTACTTTTCTCTCTAGATCTCGTACATCCATATCACCTTTACCCAAGAAGGTGCAACCCAAAGACAAAAATCTGCTACCCTCCAATAAGGTAGTCAAAACAACCACACACTCTCCTACCAATTCATCTACCATACCCCTACCCAAGCAAACACGACCAACACCCAAGACCACGCTAGCACCCAAAACCATAGCTCGACCCACTCCCCTCTTGCAAAGACTATTCCTCAACAATCAGCCACACCTATGCCCAAACCCACTTTCACTTCCCATTACGACCCACTAGCAGGGTCCTATGCCAAAATCTTAACCAACCTCCTTGAGACTTCTATCATCACATTACCACCACTCAGACCTTATGACCCTCTCAAACCCAAGCCAAAATGGTTTGATGACACTAAAATTTGCGCCTACTATCGTGTGCTAGGACACGATGTGGAGAACTGCAAGGCTTTGAAAACTATCCTTATCTAGTTGTGTCCTCCTAAAGGAAACTTTGATGATGAAGACCTTCTCGATGAGGACCTCATTTTACCAACACCCATTCCCACAATTTTTCCCTCATTTCCCACTCAGTAACCGAGACCTCCATAACTCCTAGAGCCACTCCCAAGGTTTGAAATTAACATGGTTTTCACCAATGACCTCGCCAAACCTCCACCCAAATGTCAATGTGTCCAACTCATCTCACAAGGTTCTTTCCCACCATTAGGCTTTTGCCCTTCGTGTCGCCATACCTTTCATGGCTCACCTACCTCACCTACCTCCCCACCTCGATCAACATGATCCACGTTGCTACCCCTAAGAAGGAAAAAGGCAAGGAAAAGGCAACCGACTCATTAATCAATTCTATACCCAACATACCATCTACACCCACACCTAAAATCACTATATGTGGCCCTAAATATCCTATTTCTAATGGGATCAAACACCGCGCGATGCTCAAACAAATACACTAATCCCCCTCAAAATGTCCTTATATGACCTCATCCAAACCTCATAATCCCATCATCAAGCTCTCATGGAGTTTCTACAATCGATTGAGGTTTTACCCAATGACCCTACACCCGTAGCCTCTATTATCATGCCCCATCATGTTGCCTCTCTCACCAAATTACCAACCTTTATCCACACCTCTAGCTACTCACCAAGTAGCCTCCTTAGCTTCTTAGAAGAAGAGATCACACTTGCACCAAACAAATGACCCATATCTTGCTCTCTTCATCTCTATCCACATTGATGATATATGTGTACAACGTGTCATGATCGATGGGGCGCTTAGCAATAATATCATTTCTACCCATGCATTCGCTCAAATGCGCATACCTAACAATTGCATGCATAAACATCCTATCATGTTGCGTTTATTCAATGACACTATCACCTTCACACTAGGTAATCTTGTCATCCTCCACTTTTGTGTGGGCCCCTCACTATTCCAGAGTTATTTTACATCTTGGGGGAAATTTCAATATAACCTATTGCTTGGCCACTGGATACATGTCATGGGTTATGTCCCTTCCACTTTACATCATTGTGTGAAGTTCGAGCATGAAAGACACACCTATACCATTCCAGCTGACCCATCACCTTTCAAAACTTGCAACATGCTTTATCGACCCAATGACATTCTCATACCCATCAAAGCATCTACCTCCACAACCACTACCATGTCACCTACACCTCCCCTCACTAATGCAGCCACTACCTTAACCTCACCTACATCCTCCATTCCTACCGCTACCACAACCTCCATAGCCAAACCATCAGCCTCCTAATCCGTTAGCTCCACCTCCACGTTGACCTCCGACACATTGTCTATTCTAGCTACCCACATACCAACCACCAATCCCTTAGAAGGCATTTTTCAATGCCTCACTCTGGGGGAGTATCTCCTATATAGTGTCAACACATTCCTTACTCCACAAGAGTACGTAAGTATTTGTTTCACCTAATTCTAGATCATTTCTTCGAATGTTGACGAAACAAATAAGGGTAATGGGCTAGGAGGAATACCTGTTAAAATGCTAGTTGTAGGTTGTTGCACGTGTATGACTTCTGAATCCACAACTGATTGTGAGAGATTCCTTTTTTCTTGGAGGAACTACTTGAAATGGAACACAAGACCACCAAATAAAAGTTAAACAATATATGCAGTGGACTACCTAGCGTGTGCTAGATCCGGAAGTGTGATACTTCCTAGATGGTTGTCAATCCACTATTTAAAGTAAATTAATGTGAGAAATAAAGGAAATCCTATTGTAGTTAAAATGATTTAGGTATCTCATTCATCTACAATAAGCAAATTTGTTCACAACAGGCTAAGCTATGATTGAATTTGAAGGTCAAGGTCACTGTTAAGGTACTAATGCTGGTCAAGGTGAGATTCTGGGTGGTTTTGGGTATTTGGTGGAAGTTTAGGAGCTCTATTCTTGGTTTCTGGTAAAAGACACGAGATTGACATCGAGTCTAGTATGATCGGTATCGGTTTAGGCTTACCAAATGGCGATGGTTGTGGGTAACCGGCATCGATAAAGTTGGGGTACAGGAAAACTCAATAAAAACTTGGCTGGGTGATAGATCTAAGGTTGGATGAAGATGGAAGGGTAATGGAAAGATTCGTATGGATCCTGGATATGCACAGGAGTGTTTAAGGTCTAGGTATGGGCAAAGTCAGCAAAGGTATGGATAAAAATATGGTCAAGTTTGCATGGAGGTAGATGATGGAAGAATAGAAATGAGAGCAAAAGCTAAATAACGGATGTAAAAGGATCTATCAAATGATGAATAGAAAAGTGTTGGTTAACAAAAATTATTGTTCTTACGGGCTTGATGCTTGGATGGTAATGGTGGGTGATCAAATGGAATGAGCTTGGTGTAGCACTGGTGCTTCCTCGGATGCTTCCGTGAAGGTAGATGGCTATGTGATTGCTTCAGGTATGGGCTATGGATGCTCTGATGTGAATACTAATGTTGATTCTGCTTGCATGTAGCTCTGGTTTCATCACTTGTTCTCAAAAGATCTGATTATCTCTCAGAAATGTGCCAACCTCAAAATAAGGTTATTTTGGGGGTTAAATGGTAACCGACGGTGGTTCTAGATTAACCAGCGGTGGTTAAGGGTAATCGGTGTCAGTTAGGCGGGATTTACTAGGTTTAATAAAATAGGCAGATCCCCTTGATTTTCTAGGATCTCACTTCGTTTCCTCCACGGATTAGCATGGAAGTTTCCTTCTAATGGGTGGGAATGTGGTTAGAGGGAATGTAGGCATTGATTTTTAGGGTTTAGGTAGGTCTTAGTTAGTTATGGCAACATACTAAGAATAGGTCTAGGGTGAGGTGGCTAGGTGAGGTGTATAGGTGAGGTGGTGGTGTGAGAATTATCTCAATTAGGATATTTAAATAATAAATATGGTGAGGATAATGAATTAATTTAATTAAATTAATTAAATTAATATTATAGTGGGGTGAAGGGGGCCATGGCTAGGTGGATGTGTTCAAGGTATTTATTTAACGAGGGACCAAGGGGAGTATGACCTAATTTTAGTGTCTACATTTTTCCCCTTTTGTTGTGTAGCTTGTATTGGTAAGCGACACTGACAAAAATAAGATGTGGTTGCCCCATGTGTGGGTGAAGGTGATCCCCTCAAACCAGAACTGACGAGGCAGAAGGTAGAAGCGGTGAGTGGTTTGATTAAAAGGTGAATGTGATGAAGAGTAGGGTGGGGAGTGGGGGAAAAGTTCCACTCGGTAATCTAGGTAATGGGTCAGGGTCAAAGGTAGTAATAGTAAAATGCACACACACGTATAAACTACAGCACGGTACTAGGCTAAAGAGCAGAAAAACTCTACATTGTCTAAGGTCGATAGGTTTATCCAAACAAGGTTGAGGTGATTCTAATATCCAAGGTATAGGATATGGTTAGGAAACACGATGTAGGTTAGGTGTAGGAACATTTAGGTATGTTCCGATACATTGAGGGTTGGGTCAAGATAAATGGTCATGGAAAGAGGTAAGGTAAGGTCATCAGGTCAATCAACACAGGTAAAAGTGCAACAAGGTATAGTGAACACATGAGGTCAAAGGTCACTAGCAATGTTCTAGGTCCAAGAATCTATGTCATGACATGGGTAGGGCCGAGGTATGGGTAAAATAACAAGTCCCCAAATGAGGATGAGGTTAGGTAGTAAATGATGAGGTCAGGAGGGTGAGGTGAATGGTCAGGGTAAGCGTTGGGTGAGGGAAAAAGAGTGATGGGCAGGGATATAGGGTGAAATTTAGGCAATGTGGAAGAGAGTGTGACCGATGTCGGTCAAGGGTGACCGATGTCAGTCAAGGGTAACCGATGCCGATATAGGGTAACCGATCATGGTAAGGTAGGGCACATGACCGATGCCGGTGAAGTTAAAACCGGTGTCGGTTAGGTCAGGGATGTTATAAAAATGAAAAATTATGTGTTTTTGGAATCATTTGTCCCATGTAAAATAGAGGAAAATGACACGAGAGAGAGAGAAAGTTGGAAAGTGTCTAGATGGAACGGAAAGCTGAGTTGGCGAGCCAAACGGTGGGTGATTGGTAGTTGAGAGGTAGGTCCACAAGATCAGATTGTTGGATTTTATTGGTTGGAGGTGAGGTGACAGATTGGTGATGGCAGAGGCCAAAGAGGGATCGGGCGGGCCACCAGCGAGGTGACCAGATGTGCCACCACGACAATGGCAACATGATGAGGTAAGCATTAAACCTTTTCTGTGTTTTGTGAGATAGATTAGGTGAGAGGTCGGGTGGTGAAAATTGGGTTTTTTTGGGGGAAATGAAATTTGAAATGTGGGAGGGTGAATTGGGTAGAATAGGAGTGGGGAAAGAATTAATTGGGTGAATAGGGGGGGATGTGGTTAAGGGGAAGTGTAGGTGAGAACGGGTGTGTAGAAGGGTTAGGAGAGGTAGTTTGTTGAGAGGGGAGGGTTTTGGGGATCACGGTTTTCACCGCGATAGTTATCGATGTTGGTCGAGTGATTCGACGTTAGTAGTGTTAAAGCAAAGATCGGTCATAAAATAGATGACCAATTCTAATTTAGGGGTGATCGTGGTCGATTAGAGATAACCTGCACCTTTGGTCGTGTTTTAGAGAAAAAGGGGTCGAGAGGGCCGAGGTTGAGTGGGTGAGATAGGGAAGGACAAAATAGGATGTGTTGGTGAAAAATCTAATGTAGGTGGGGGTAAAATGGGTGTGGGGAAATGATAGTGGTTGAGGGTGGGAGGCGGATAGAGAAAATATGATAGGAAGGTAGGTTGGGAAGACAGAAAGAGGTGAGATAGTAGGTATAAGTGAGGTGTTATGGGTGAGTATGGGTATGATGAAGGTAGATTAATTTGATGTTTATTTTGTATGCAGAGGAGAGATCAGTTGTGGATGAGAGACAAGGTGCCACCCCTGCTCTTGAAAGTGTGAGGAATGACGGCAGGGTTGAGGAGTGGTGGCATGTGGAGGAGGTGGGATTGATTGGGGTTTGGTGCTTTCTCGGCATGCGGTCCTAGCGATTGAGTCGATGGTTTCTCTCATCGATAGATGGGATTCAATGACCAACATGTTCCACCTATCGACAGTGAGATGACAGTCACCCTGGAGGACGTGTTTAGGATCTTGTAGTTACTGATACTGGGGACGTAGGTGTACTCGATCTCCTCCAAGGCCTCAAAGGAGTTGATGCTGACAGTGTTTGGGGAGGGACTGGAAGACATGACATTCCATAGTGCCAGTCTGAGTTATGGAGGGATGTACCTATCCCATCCAAAGGAGATGAGGCTAGTTATTTTATTGATGGAGGCAGTGTGTTGTTTCGCACTGCTAGATGCAGAGGGTGGAGGTTTCCCCACTCCCTGATGGGGGTACTACATGACATGGTGATGGATTGGACCTATTTTTCCTGGGTGCCAACATTCCTGGTACAATTATATACAGAGAGTTGTGGGCATATGGGCATCTGCGTAGGTTCATCTTATGTTGCACCTTTTTATTACACTTTGTTGGGCCTATGAGCACATAGTTTGTGTGCGCCCAATGGGTATGCCCCAAGAAGATGCATTTATGCCAAGATTAGTACGGGTGGGGTACAAGTAATGGGTACCCGTGATTGGAGAGCGTCGATCGAGCGAGCTACACATGATGTAGCATATTACAGGTGTTTATTGGAGGGGTTTTCTAGGGTCGACATCATATAGAGACCAAATTTGGGTTAGCCCTTATACAGTGTGGATACATGATGAGCTAGATGGCCTTCGATGCTTTGAGATGGATAATGGGGTGCTATGCTTGGGAGCACGAGATGATCCCATTTGACAGGGTTAGACAAAAGTTTAGGCTGCTATAGGACATACCTCCACCCTTCCCGCAGTATAGGAGAGATGACATGGAGAGGCCATTGCCTCTACCACAACCAACAGTGCCCATAGGGTAGGAGGAGCAGGTGGTAGACCGGCGGATTGATGATGCCAGAGTGACAAATAGATATAGACAGTGGTGGGCGGCTCATTTACGAGCAGTACCACCCAGTGGGTAGCCAGATTTAGCCACGATCACGGTGCAGAGAGATGCCCTACAAGGGCAGGTGGTGACCTTGATTACCCAATTGGGTATGGTGCAGGGACAAGTTAGCTAGTTCAGAGGTGGAGGTGGCCGAGTTACATGCACAGGTGGCTAGTCTTCAGGCCTAGATGGCCTAGGGTGGGGATGGAGATGGAGATGGTGATGATGGTCGGGTGGCCACCCTACAGGCACAAGTTACAGGTGGTTGTCAGAGGCCGATTAGCCAAGGAACATGCATAGATTGGGGGCCTTATAAGCCCGAGATAGGCACAGGGGTAGGGGCTGATGACACCACCATAGGTACTAGGATAGGGTCCTAGTTCATAGGTAGGGGTGGGACAGGGTCCCACAAGACAGTACGGGTCGAGAGGCGATGGGGACACCACAAAAATACATGTATCTAGATTGCATGGAGGCAAGAGATGAGGCCTAGTATTACCAAGACCAACGATGGCCTTTGGTAGGGATAGATTGTCAATCGTATGCTTGAATACAGGCATAACAGGCCTCTAGCGAGAGGACCAGATCATGCACCCATAATGTGGAGAGCACAGGGGCCATCGAGCCCTAAGACATGGTCAGGGTGAGGCCACCAATGCACGGAGGCCAGTTCCAGTTGATGTACCAGTAGGGACCCAACCACCACCTATGATGGGTGGGGAGATGTTAGCAGGTCACCAAACAGGGGCCAAGGAGGTAGAGGGGATAGGCGAGACAGATATGGAGGATTTCTGCCACGATGATGTCTGATATATGGCCCTCGATTTTGATGTAGTTTTAATTTTTGATATATACTGGCCTGCATGCTGAGAGTTTTTATACTTTTGATCATATAGCAGCGTGCGTGCCAAAGATGGTGAGGCTTGTGCAGAGAGAGTTTTGAGAGGTTGGATTATATACATCGGTCTGCATGCTGAAGACATTTGAGAGTTATGTATATGGATATTGTATTTATATAGATGATGATGATTATGGGCATTATGTGTTTTTGTTGATAACATTTTATTATTATACATAGATGGACTTATGGTAGGTGTGTTAGGCATGGATTGAGTTAGGTTGGTGTTAGGCATGATTGAGTCAGGTTATAGGGATGGTGAGTCAGTTTGGTGTTAGGCATGGTGGAGTCAAGTCATAGGCATGGTTGAGTCAGGTCATATGTATGGTTGAGTCGGGGTGGTGTTAGGCATGGTTGAGTCAGGTTATAGGCATGGTGGAGTCAGGTCATAGGCATGGTTGAGTCAGGTTGGTGTTAGGCATGGTTGAGTTAGGTCATAGGCATGGTTCGGGTTAGGTTGTAGGCATGGATGAAGTTAGGTTTTGGTTTTTAATTCATTAATATTTGCAATGAATGATGATATGGGTCATTTTTAAGATGTTTTATAATATTTACATGATGTTGGTAAAGAAATGGTAATCAAAATAAATGTATGTTTTGATGATGATAAAAATGTGAAGCAATTTTTCATTTGGTTGGGTTAATTTCCACTTTTTGATATAAAAAGGAAACTAAGTAGGGTAGAATGTGATTTAGGAAAATAAAAGATGAATTGGTTAGGATAGAGAGTGGCCGAGCTAACCTCTAAGGGCCCCATGCCCTTGGAGTGCTGCCTACATAGTCCCAATGAAAAAGGACCTCGGGCTGATGTAGTTCTCCCATAAGCTAGGGAAGAATATGAGGAGATATGAGAATGAGATGGTAGGTCGTAGGCATGATTTGGGTTTAGGTCTGTTAGGTGTGGGTGAGTTATGGGTAACTTGGTATAGGTGATTTTGATTGTGGTAGAAGAAGAAGATTACCCCAAAGGTAAGCATCGAGGACCAAGTCTTGTATAAGATAATCAATACGCAATAAAGAAGGTTAAAAGATAAGAGGGGACAATAAAGCCACCCGATTGGTTAGGATCATACCGAGTAGGTCATACCTTGGAGGAGGTGATGGACGTAAGACCCTAAAAGACATTGCATGATTGATTGTTCTAAGGGTGAAAAGTAGTCACATGATCACCAAATGTCATGGTTTCCATGAGGTCCCATGAGGCAGTAGGAAATGGGAGTGCGAATGGTGAGAGGGGTGAAAGGTGGTTAATTTGTATATGGTAGAAGGTAACATGCTCTTTGGGTAAGAGATCCAAGGTCACAATGGGCAAGTCCATGACTAACATGCTTTCTGTGTTGAATGACATTTGAGATAGACCGATCGATGCGGGAAGTCTATATGGGATGAGGAAATTAACTCCTTGATGTCTTCATGAAGTGATCGATGTAGGAAGCTTCGATTCTCTCGCTCTTTTTTTTAATTTTTGAAATATTTTTACATAGTTGTCCTTTAAGGAGCAAATCTATTTATAGCAGTTGATTGTAGAGAGAGAAGATATCCTTTTGAGGAGTCACCTTTTTTTTTTGGAAGTTTGACTCAAGGAGTTGGATCCCATGTGAGGGCTTTGAAGTCATGGACAAGACCAAGGTGAAGAATAGGATTCTTTTTTAGAAAGCGGGGTGAAACGACCATGGGATCTCATCTAAAGGTAGACAAAAGTATCCATGAGAATCATGTTATGTGTAGTGCCGTGGTAAACATATTTAAGAGAAGACAAAAGGTGACGGTACACACATGATTTTGTCAAAACAATAATAGTTAGCTGAGAAAACCAAAGTGGTAAATCTCCTATTGTGAAAATGATGTGGCATGTGTTGAAAATGACATGGTCTATCACAATAATGTTGTGGTTATAGATAACAACACAATCAGGCTAAAAACATTGTGGTCTATTGCAAAACTGTCGTTTACTCAGGGATTACACACAACTTACAAAAATGATGAGGGTTTATGTGAAAACGACGTTGTCATGCATGATAATGACATTACCAGTCATAAAAAATGTCATTTAAGAGTGAACATGAAAAAATATCAAGAAAATTCTAAAAAATCTTCAATTTTTGCACCCTTTTAATTTTGATTGTTTCACAACTTGTAATTGACGTCCTAACAACTAAGGAGTGATTAAGAGCGTGTGGGAGTCCCACCAGGTGTACCAAAATGTGTGTAATCTTAACTCTAAACATGCATGTTAGAAGTCATGAAACCCATAAAACTCCTTGCCTAGAGATAAATTCCACACCTTTGATTGTAAAAATGGAACAATAATATCAAGATAATTAGGCTTGGTTGAGAGACTATCTCACTTTAGCTTGAGAAAAAATATCCTTCGTTGGAATGGATGTACACAATATTGCTTGATGAATGCTTGTTGTTTTCTTGTTGATGGATCCCAAAATCCAACAACACTTCGTTGTTGGATGTTTGATTGATATTCAATTTGATGGAAATATCTTAATTTATTCTAAGTTGATAGTAGAAAAGGCTTGGCATACACATTTCAAGTTAGTTTCCATAGAGGTGGTGAAATAATGTATATAAGAATGGAGGGTGGAGATCAATTCATGTAGGATGGAGACCAATTGTTTATATTAGATGTGAGGGTAGAAGGTTCTAGATTCATAGATATTTCAATGAATTAAAGGTAGTAGAATAAGAGAATTCTAGATTTAGAGAAATCTAGAAGGTGGTGGAAAGAGAGATTGGATTAGTCTTAAAAGATTCTAGATTTGATTAGTGTGCTAATGTGGGATTAGTGAGGGTAGTTAGTAGGAGAGGCTAGTTAGTAGGTAGGGTAGGTGGTCTAGGGAATATTAAATTCCCAAAATATGTGAGAGGATTAAATTAGTTGTTAAGTGAGTGATTAATTAAAGTGTTAGTGAGATGGGATAAAGGGTAAGGTTAGCATGTAGGATGAATATTAGTAATGTTAGGAGGGACTAATTATTAAAATTAGTGATGACTAATTTTAAGTGTATACAATTTTAAGCATGTAGTTTATTATAATATGATTTATATTTATGGTTTTAATATGATTTTTCTTATGGTGTGATTTTATTAAATAATATAGTAAAGCACTAGTAATTGTTTAAATAAAAGTGAGTAGATGTCAATTTCAATACTAAAATCTGATTAAAAAGTAGTCATCACCACATGATACATCAAATAAGTTGTCAATCAAATGATGACATATTGGTGGACACCAAAATATGACTTCCTAAAGTAGTAGTCCACCTTAATTTTCTTTATATTTAAAATCACTTGATTTCAATACTTCAAAAAAATGCCTTCCACATACTAAATACTCAAAATGAAATTAGTGACACTAAAAGATCATAATATACTCGAAAAGAAGTTCTTTAAAATGTGGCGTTTACCTAGCTATATGCATGCTTAACATAGGGTACATAATAATAATGCCTCTTACTCACCCAATGTTTAATTTATCTACCCGTGATGTTGAAAGCAAAACTCAATATTCAATTTCTCATCCTATAAGGTTGAAGAAAAATACTCTTAGATTTCACTATACACTTAAATGGTGGTTGTTTTCTAACTCAATGAAGTTGATATTATTGTTACACTGTTGGAAATATGCATGCCCATGCATAATGAATTCCAACCGTAGCTTTTTTTAGGAATATTAAAAATAGATTTAGTTTTGCTTTAGTTAACTCAAATTTATCCTACTTTTAGGATTAGATTTAATTCAAATAAATTTGTTTTTATTCATGTATAGCATGCAACTATTTTAAAGCATGAGTTTAAATTTAGAATGCTCAATTGAAGAGCTATTAGTGGGTGAGTTATTCTATTTAAATAACAACAATTGTAATTGCTTTGTATGCACACACAAAGGTGTGAAATCTGCACAAGCAAGGAAGGATGTGCATTGAAAGCACACAACTGCATGCATAGCTTGATTGTAAAGCGCTGAAGCTTTGAGTATGATGAAGCTTTTATTAATGGAGATTATGCACAATAGTGCTGGTTTGAATATTCATCTGTTTATGCAAGTTATTTAAGTATTCTATTTATTTCTTTTATGTTGTTTGTTGTATAAGACTGCAGATTTTCTACAAATTGGTATCAGAGCGAGGTTATTCCAGCAACTTATTAAATTGGTAGCAAGTTATGGCTTCTACATCCGGCATGCAGACGCTGCAATTTAATGGAAAGAATTATGAATACTGGTTGTTGACCATGAAGGCACTATTTAGATCTCAAGACGTGTGGGAGATCATTGAAGATGGGTACATAGAGCCCGCAAATGCAACAACATATACTGCACTTTCTCAAGAAGAGAAAGATACTTTGAAGGAGTTACGAAAGAAGGATGGAAAAGCTCTTTTCTATATTCATCAGGAAATGCATGAAAGCATTCTTCCAAGAGTGGCAGCAGCTAGTCAAGCAAAGACTGCATGGGATACTTTACAAGTTGCATATCAAGGTAAGGAGAAAGTAAAAACCGCCAAGCTACAGTTACTTCATAGAGATTTTGAGAATTTAGCAATGAAAGATTCAGATTCTGTAGAATCATTTTTTACTTATGTAGTTGGCTTAGTCAATCAAATCAAATCCCATGGTGAGACTCTTGAAGACAGAAGGATTATTGAAAAATTGCTTAGAAGTTTGCCTACAAAATTTGATCCTTTAGTTGTTGTTATTGAAGAAACTAAGGATCTGAGTCAATTTTCTATTTATGAGTTACATTCATCACTAATCAATCATGAACAGAGGATGAATATATCACATGCAAGTGTAGATTAGGCTTTTGCATCTTAGATAGCAGGTAGTCGTGGCAAAAGAAGAGGAAGTTTCAGCCCAAGAGGCAGAGGAAGAAGTCCATCTAGAGGACATGGGAACAGTTCATCAAACTCAAGTGGAAGAGGATAGAATCAAGAACAGAGTTATGGTCAGAGACAAGATAAGTCTCATGTTCAGTGCCATTATTGCAAGAAGTATGGGCACTATGCTTATGATTGCAAGAAAAAGTAATATGATCAAGAGAGGAAATATCAAAATCAGGTTGGAAGTTTTTTTTTCTAAACCTATGTTTATTGCATGCATGCACAAGGATTACAAGCAATACATTTTTATCCCCTATTGAATGTAATTTGTCAAAAGAGATTCCATGTGATGTATGGTATTTAGATTCAGGATGCAGAATCACATGACGAGGTAATCTAGATTTGTTTTCTAGTTTGGATGATTCAGTTAAGAGTGATGTAACTCTTGGAAATAACAATATTGTGTCTATGAAAGGAAAAGACACAAATATTATTCTAACAAGATAGGGAGAACAAACAAGTATGCTAGATGTTTACTATGTTGCACAGTTTAAAACATAACCTTATGAGTATTGGACAACTGCACAGAAAGGATACCAAGTCTATATGGAAGACAATGAGTGCGTGATTGTGGACAAAGCTCCTAACACTCGATTGATTGCAAAAGTGAAGATGATCAGTAATAGGATGTTTCCATTGATTTTGAAACCTAGAAAAAGAAGAAATCATATCTGTTTGTAGCAAAATCAACAGCTCAGTTTGTAGCAAAGTCCTGTGCTAAGACAAATCAGTCTTTTATTGAGTCCTACGCTCAAACAGATGAGTCTTGTGCTAATGAAAATCAGTCTGCACTACAGGCAAGTGAGTCTGCGCTGATTCCTACGTAAATATAGTTGAGTCGTTTGCTGAAGGAACACAATCAACTTTTCATTTAGTCATGAAGGATGAATCATGGCTTTGGCATCTAAGGTATGTACATTTGAATTTTGGAGGTTTGAATTTATTACATATAAAAAATATGGTTAAATGTTTGCCATTAATTTAGAAACCGAAAATGGTATGTGAAGGTTGTATTTTAGGGAAGCAACACAGAGATTCATTCCCAGTTGGCAAAATAACAAGAGCAAGTGCACCACTTGAGATTGTACATTCAGATTTATGTGGACCTATGCAGACAACTTCTATTGGAAGTTGTATTTATTTTATGACATTCATTGATGATTACACAAGGAAGACATGGGTTTATTTTCTGAGAAATAAATCAAATTCCTTTGATACATTTCAATAGTTCAAGGAATTAGTGGAGAAGCAAAGTGGATACTACATCAAAGTTCTCAGAACGGACAGAGGAGGTGAGTATGTTTCTAATGAGTTTATAATTTTTTTAGATATCATGGTATACACAAGCAGTTTACTACTGGTATACACCACAAATGTAACGGTGTGGCGAGAGGAAAATAGAACCATCGTGGACATGGTGAGAAGCATGTTGAAGGCAAAACATCTTCCAAATGATTATTGGGCGAGAAAGCGTATGTAGCAACTTCATTTATATTTTGAACAGTGTCCAACAAAACTTGTTAGGAACATGGTTCCTCAACAAGCATGGACTAATAGGAAACACAATGTTTCACATTTCATAGTTTTTGGTTGTGTAGTGTATGCACATGTACCTGATGAGCTAAGGAATAAATTAGACAACAAAGGAGAAAAGTGTATTTTTGTTGGGTATTCAGAGAATACAAAAGCGTACAAGTTGTATAATCTAGTCACTAGAAAGGTTGTGATCAGTAGGGATGTACAATTTATTGAGAATGAAGCATGGGATGGAAGTATAGAGAAAATAATGAGTATAGCAACATCTATTCCACATGATGATATGACAGATGAAACTTTAGAGAAACAAGGTATTGTATCTACAAATCTTGGACATGCACCACAAGTTGTAGCACAAGCTACACCTCCATCTATAGTCGGAGGTCTCCAAGATTTCAGCCATCTTCAGCCATGCAAGAGACACCACGAGGGAACACCGACCGTGGCTACTCCATCACCCAAAGCAGTCCCGCATCGAATACTCCTACACAGTGGAAAAAAGAAGTCTAAGTGAGATTTATAATGTTGATACAACTAATTCATTTTCAGTTTTTGCATTATTTTCTCAAGCTACGATCCAGATATTATGAAGAGGCTATAAAGAATGAATTTTGGGAAAAAGCCATGGATGATGAGATCGATGCTATAGAGAAGAATCAGACATGGGAGCTGATGGATCTTCCAAAAGGAAAGGACGTGATAGGAGTCAAGTGGGTATACAAGACAAAATACAATGCTAATGGAAAAGTACAAAAACACAAAGCAAGGCTGGTTGCAAGAGGTTTTACGCAGCAATATGGAGTTGACTACAACGAAACATTTACACCAGTAGCACGTTTGGACATGGTAAGAATGGTTTTAGCAATTGCAGCTCAAAACAAATGGCCTATTTATCATATGGATGTTAAATCAGCATTCTTAAATGGATTCCTTGAAGAGGAAGTTTATGTAAATCAGCTAGAAGGTTATGAGATTGAAGGTCATGAAGGAAAAATATACATATTGAAGAAAGCGCTATATGGTCTCAAGCAAGCACCTAGAGCTTGGTACAATAGAATAGATTCTTAATTGATTGAGAATGGTTTTAGTAGTAGCAGAAGAACCTACCTTATACACCAAGATAAATGAACAAGGTAAAATTTTAATTGTTTGTTTATATGTAGATGATTTGATCATTACTGGAAATCTATCTTCGAGTCATTCAAATCAGCCATGAAGAAGGAGTTTGAGATGACAAATCTTGGTCTCATGCATTATTTTTTGGGCATTCAAGTTCAACAATTAGAAGGTGAAGTTTTTATCTCACAAGAATAGTATGCAAAAAGATGTTTTGAAAAGGTTTAACTTGTTGAATTGTAAGCCAACACCAACACTAGTTGTAGTAGGTTTGAAGTTGAGCAAAGAGGATGAAAGATCGTTTGTGGATCCAACATTGTTTAAAAATTTGGTTAGAAGTCTTATGTATTTGATGGCCACAAGGCTTAATATTATGTATGGTGTGAGCCTCATATCAAGGTTCATGGAATCTCTAAAAGATTCACATTGGCAAGCTGGAAAAAGAATTTTGAGGTATGTACGTGGAACAAGAAATCATGGAATTCTTTATTCAAGTTCAGATGAGTTCAAACTCATTGGTTATATAGATAGTGACAATGTTGTAGAAGTATAGATGATCGGAAAAGCACATCCGGCTATACTTTTCACTTTGGAATAGGAGTGGTTTCATGGGCATCAAAGAAGCAGCCCATTGTCACGTTATCTTCAGCAGAAGCAGAGTATGTAGCAGCAATAGGAGCAACATGTCAAGTTGTTTAGATGAGAAGAGTGTTGACAGATTTACAACAAAAACAAGAGGAAGCTACGCAGATTTTTTGTGACAACAACTCAGCCATAGCATTGTCCAAAAATCATGTTTTTCATAAGAGGAGCAAACATATTGATACGAGGTATCATTTCATCATGGGAGCTAGTAAACAACAAGGAAATTCATCTTGAATTTTGTAGATCGGAAGATCGGTTGCGAGACATTTTAAAAAAGCTTTGACAAAAGAAGTTTTTGAATATTTGAGAGATTGTTTGGGAGTTTGTGATCCCACACATGGCAAATCTGAAAAGCCAAATGAAGCTCCGAAAAGTGAAAGCTATAGTTTGAAATTAAGGGGGAGTGTTGGAAATATGCATGCCCATGAAGAATGAATTCCAACCGTAGTTTTTTTAGGAATATTAAAAATAGATTTAGTTTTTCTTTAGTTTGCTTTAGTTAACTCAGCTTTATCCTATTTTTAGGATTAGATTTAATTCAAATAAATCTGTTTTAATTCATGCATAGCATGCAACTATTTTAAAGCATGAGTTTAGATTTAGAATGCTCAGTTGAAGAGCTGTTAGTGGGTGAGTTATTCTATTTAAATAACAACAATTGTAATTGCTTTGTATGCACACACAAAGGTGTGAAATCTGCACAAGCAAGGAAGGATGTGCATTGAAAGCACACAGCTGCATGCACAACTTGATTGTAAAGAGCTGAAGCTCTGAGTATGATGAAAATTTTATTAATGGAGATTATGCACAGCAGTGCTGGTTCAAATATTCATCTGTTTATGCAAGTTATTTAAGTGTTCTGCTTATTTATTTTATATTGTTTGTTGTATAAGACTGCAAATTTTCTACAAATACACCCAAGAGAGATTTGTTTTTCTAGTTAACTTGATATTATTGATACATCTAAGAGAGATCATAGATGGGCTTAACTATCATATGTGTTTGAGAGTTGCAATAAAGTCATACATGTCACCAAACACCTTTCAAACATTGAGCAGCTCTATAAGTGGGTTTGGTTGTATGCAAAAATATGTCGCCTCATCGAAAATGTGAATGGACATGACATCTCAAAGGGTATTCATTTCCCAAATTTCCCTTCATCTCATCTCTTTTATTTGTTTTTTTATATTTTATGGGACACAATTGTGACGTACCTCATTCCCACAAAATCAGAGGGGGTGGAGACAGCTCAAATCTCCTTTCAACAAAAGGCTCACGGGAGCAACTGCCGTGGCGATTTGCTTTTTTCAGTTGGAAAAGTAGGCGCTAATTATGCAGTTCAGTTGGGTGTATTCTCGTGAATGATCAACCTACCTGATTGACCACCTTTTTGATAGTTCAAAACCTTGTTTAAATAGTGAATCTCCCAAGGTAATTTTCATTATGGATCAAGCCGAGACATTCACAGAACCCTTTCTGGGTTCGAGCAAGGATGAAGTTTCTGAATTAATCCGAGATGACTACCATACTACGGCCTTAGAAAGTATTGATATCAAGAGAAGTGTTTCCAATCTGAAAGACGAGCTCTGGCAATTTCGGCTCGGTCTCCTCTGGTTAGGTTTAGAGCAACTCAATGTAACACACGTCGTATTTTCATGGATTCTGTTTCTTGTTTTTACTTTCGTAAGCCCCTTTTGTAGCGTTTTCCTGGTGGTGTGTCATAGTTGTGATAATTCTGAGAAACACCCTTTCAAAGAGTTAGAGCAAATATCAGAGTCAGTGCTCTCTGTTGTTGGTTTTCTCTGCCTTTCTGCATTTCTGCGCACTTACGGCCTCAGAAAAATGCTTTTTCTGGACCAAATTGGAAAAGAATCTGCAGAAGTGCAACATGGCTATCAAGAGCAACTTCAAGTAAAATTTACTTGAGATTTTATTATATTCTTGAACAAAATTTGTAATGAGTTAGGTTCTTCTGGATTCAACTGTTAACAATGTTTGCCTCTGATGTTTCTGATTCTATTATTGAATCTAGTACTAGTGAGACCTGTGTCAAGACGTTTCCAATCCGGTTGAATTAAATGATAGTCTGACACAGGGCTCCTACTGGATCCAGTAGTAGGACGGGAAACATCCCACAGCTCTCACTACAGAATCAAGTAGCCAGACCGGAAACATCTGACATAAATATTGTTACCCAGTTGAATCCAGAAAAATGTTGTTACGCTGGATTCAACTGTTAGCAATGTTTGTGTCTGATGTTTCTGATTCCATTATTGAATCTACTAGGAAGACCTGTGCCACATTTCCAATTCGGCAGTGTTGAATTGAATAATAGTCTGACGACATAGGTCTCCCTACTGGATTCAGTAGTAGGACGGGAAACATCCCATGGCTCCCACTACTGAATCAAGTAGTCTGACCGGAAACATCTGACACAAACATTGTTACACTGTTGAATCCAGAAAAACCTTAACTCATTTTTGCACTGTGAAGAAACAGATCTCAGAACTAATATTTGAAGGGCTTCAATTTCATTTTCGCTTTTCAATGCAGGATGCATTCAGATTGCTGGTGAAAGTGCTACTGCCCTGTTTCATCGTGGAACTCATTCACAAAATTATGTGGTTCGCTCACGCATCTGTAAACATCCCTGGAATCTCAAATCACTTGGTAAAAAATGTGATCATGTGTTTTCTGATGATGATATCATGGCTTTACAGGGCGGCAGTGTTCTTGCTCGTCTGCGTACTGTTTAGGCTTTTGTGTTCTTTGCAAATACTGAGATTTAAGGGTATTTCAAGCTTCTGGAATCAAATCCTCGGTGTTCGTTAATATTGAAGGAGCACATGAGAATAAGGAATCAGCTCATTATTATCAGCCACAGGTTCAGGATTTTCCTCCTGTCGTCGCTCATTACCATCACCCTCAGCCAAATTGCTTCTTTATTTATTATCACTGCTCGTTCTGGAGCTCTGAGCTTTCCTGAAGTTGGAGATTTAGCGGTATGTAAATCTTGTTCAACTTCTCTTCAAAATTGAATTCTAGTAATAGTTAAATTGACATCAAAAAGTCTTAACAGACATATCAAGTGGACAATTCATGCTCGTGAGAGATGGGTTCTTGTGAGTGAAATATTGGTTAATTTAGATTGATTCAAAATTACGTAGGTGGATCTTGAAAAATCATTACACAATTTAATCCATTGCAGAAACGGATCTACCTATCCCTCACGCACGTTCGCTGGAAGAATATTTAATTAAAAATGGTCAAAATCTGAACAAATCAATGCTGTGGTGGAGTGGTGGGCCTCCTGCCTTGTATTTTGCAGGTCGCGAGTTCATGCAGAAACCCCGGTTCTATAAATAGAGTATTATGTCTTCTTGATCACAATATATTATTTTATATTGTTATCAATGGGTTGATCAGAATATTGTGATAAAGAAGACGGGTTAGCTAATGCCTTTGATAATCCTGACATCCCATTAACTTCCTTTTCTAATAACAACATAGTACTCTCTCCACTGAAGAGGATAATCCCAAACATCCCATTTATTTCCTCTTCGAATAACATAGAACTAGAACTATCTTCTTTTCGGATCACAACATAGTATTACCTCTTTTGATAATAATAATCCAGACATCCCATTAACTTCCTCTTCAGATAACAATATTGTATTATTATCTCCTCTTCCTATATCTAACTGCAAATGCACATGAACGGATAGTTATGTTCCATTTTACCAAAAACTCATGTACTGTCGATAGTTGACAATAAAGTTAGCTGTTTACAAGTACAATGGCAGGTCCATGGTCTTGTATCTCATGGGATTGTTTTTTTGTTGAGTGTATGTCAAACCTGCATGTTAAATAGGCTCTTCCGTTATATCCAGCAAATATTAATTTTGCACATATTTGTGTTATAAATTGCAGGTCTCTTCTGCTACGCAACTTATTGGGTTTGTGTTGTGCTTGCATGGAGCGGCAAAAATTACTCACACTGCTGATCGAATAGTTAAATTTATAACTCGCTGGCATGCAGTGGTTTCATGCATAGATCTATCAAGCAGCAGCAACAACAACATTCAAGCATTGCCAATACTGCATGTGGAATCCCATGAAGACCTAGAGTCAGCATCAGCCTCATGTACTTCCATTACCAGCATTGCAGGTGGGGCAGCTGGAATCAAATCCCCCTCCCCGTTCCTATTTCAAGCGCCAAGCATTAGGTAACAACTTTACAATCATTTTGGACTGTATTTGTATACTAGTTATATGGTATGGTTGGTGAGTGTGATATATATATATGTTTGTGCAGTGTCATATTTCGAGCACTGCAAAGGCAGCATAACAATCTACGGCTTTGCAGTGGATAGAGGATCTATCTATGGAATATTTGTGTTGGAGCTTTCTTTGTTGTTGTGGATCTTGGGCAAAACTATTGGTGTTTCTCCTCAATGATAATCTGATAACTGGATTTAGATGTAATGATGAGTTTTATTTAAAGTCTATATATGTTAGTAGGTTGAATTCTTGACCAATCAAAGAAAAATAACCTTAAAAATGTTAAATAACTCATTGAACAGATAGATCAAAATCTATAGGAGGGGCCCCAGCCCAGCTATATAGAATATTTCAATAATACAACTTATTTGATGTGATGAACTCAACCTAACAATGAAAAGCTTATATTTACATTGTAATTTTCTATTCTAAAGTTTCTTTTATTGTTAAAACTCTTATTGTAAGGCCTTCCCTTACTTATTTTGTTAAAAAACAATGATGAACCTTATAACACCTCGTCAATCCTAAAATTATCAATACAAATATGTTATTTTATTTCTTAATATACAAGACTTTTACATGAGAATCTTTTTAGTAAAATGCTTTAATTTTTTATTTTGGTTATATTTTCTTTGTTGGTAACTGGCTGAAAGTTTTTTTATAGGTAAAATTTCTTTAGTTAATTCAATTGTGAATTATGTATTTGATATTTCTACCCATACTAGATTACAATTAGCATTTACATCATGAATGGAAAGTTTTAGCTGATCGATGTTATATGTTTTTTTTTTTGGGACAAAATTTATGATTATAATGTTTTTTTGGCACAAAATTTATGATTACAAAGTTGGTTGGGTAGTCCTTAATTTAGTGTTGATAGAAAAGTAAGAAATATTGGTAAGATCTATGGCACAACATTTTTGCTTTTAAACATTGGTAGGATTGGGAGGGATTTCTAAGTTTGTATTCTTCTTTTATTAAGAATATGGTTGTGTTAAGAAATGAGTCTTTAGGAGGTATTAGCTTAAGCTGTGGGAAATACAAATATGTGAGACATCCAATCTATCAATGTATTAGTTCATAATGTATGAAAAAATATTAATTCACAAGTTCTTAACATATTATTTTTAGAAAATAATTTCTGTTTAAATTAATATTTTAAAATCTTATTTTTTGTACTCTCTAACACCAAGATCTCATTACACTAACACTTCCACCATGCTTTTGCAGCCTAAACTCAAGCATGGTAGAACCCAAGTAGTTTATTTGATACTAAATATGACAAGTCTTCCTTCAACAAATTAAACCAATAATGAAATATAGATCAAATATGTTGCAAAAAGAAAATGGAAATAAATTAATTGCATTCAAAGATTAGTTTTGCATTAAAATCAAGGCTACTTCGTGGGAACAACCTCCTATGAGAAAGCTCAATACATTAAATTTGTGAATGCTTTACACTAGCTTATGCATCACACATATACTAACTATTATTTCTCATTCATGTGGGATTATTCTCAATAGCTCCAAGGAAAACTTACAAAGCACATGCGTCCATAATGTGTAAGGGTCTTAACAACATTTAATCTTTACTATTAAGTTAATTCAACATATTTAAAGTATTTAAAAAGAAATCATCTTCAATTTTGTGAATTCCCAAATATTTCTCTATCATATTTACTTTTAAAATATTTTTCCAAAATTCTAGTAAAAGAAACACTTTATTATGTGTTAATTAGGTATTTGACAATAACAATAAAGAATAGAGGTCGAGTGGTGGTAGAGGCTATAATTTTTGTACATATAAATAATTTATTATTAGATTAATTTTGATGTCAATTTAACAAGTATGCATTAATTTTAACCTTAAACTTGACATCCAATTAATAGTCAATTAGAATTAGTTCTTGTCTGTTTTGTTTTTAGCCATACACCGAATTATGGAGCCCTACACATAAGTATAGATAGATTAGCAACATAAAAGAAATCAATCTACATCCTGGATTTTGTTTTTGTGTACATGATATTTCTAAATATCAATCCTTCTTATTTATAACACCATGAAAATATACACAATCTCATTTTATCCCTATATGGAAGGTATGTTTATAAAGATTTAATTCTCTTTTAGAAACTAAAGTTTAGGATATTATTTCTCTCTACATGATATTTCCGTAAACCAATATGTAGCCTAGTTTTTATCACCAATAACCCAAGGCACATTCGCACATCACTTAGCTTTGAACTAAGCGCTCACTCGAAGTGCGCAAGGGTACCAAGTTCCTCTTTTATGTCAGCTTGCTCAAGAAGTTAGCATGATTATACAAATATTCCAGATCCATAATAGATAATTAAGTATATTGCAGTGCATAAACCAGATCTAGATCTCAATCATAAATAAGATTAACTCATACCAAAATCAAGATTAACTTTACCATGCAAGAATCATTAATAAGATGTGTCAACAATCAATATCTAGCCACAAAGATCCATTATATTAATTGTTGTAAAACACAAAAGCTTCATACATACATAACATAATCATCATAGTCATGCACGCTCACAAACTCGCAACATAACACTATTACAACATGGGATCCCTAAACTGTGCAAATCAATACATATTTAAAGGTAGTGGGGACTTTCCCTTCACCGCCCATGCACCTTTCAAAAATAGGCTACATGTTAATAATAGTCATGCGCCCTTACATGATAAATACAAGAGCATGCAAGCTCGCTAATAATAGACTATATAATAATACAACTACAGTCTAATCCTATTAATAGCTCAAAACTATGCATGGTGCTTGATCTTCTACTTGTCCAAAATAGCCTTTGTGTGCTCTTCAAGTCTTCTACAAAATGTTCTCTTCACTCCATGTCCAAAATTAGCCTCATACTACAAAACGGCTAAGTCTTGATTTCATGCTTTCTTGGGCGCACCTGTTTCACCGTGTTTCGCTCACACATACGCGCCTATGCCTGCGCACCCAATCCTTTTGTGCCTCTCATACTTAGGTTGTTTTTCATCAGCCCAACATTATCCCACACTAATTTCATTTTCGTCCTTGAAATGGGTAATCATAAATTATCTCTCCATGAAAAAGAATAAAAAAATATCTGTACAAAGAATGAATAAAATACTTGGCACTCTATTCCTCCACAGGGAGAATCAAATCTAGATATTCATTCTTGATCTCTGCCTCTAAGTCATTCCAATCACTTAGCACTTTATTTATTTTATCCGGAATGTCTACAATCTGCTTCCATCTCGTCAAGAGTCATGCTCGACCTTCATTCCGCAAAGACTCAGAACATTGGCCATGCTTGAGACCATTATATCCATGAAATCCATTTGTTGCACTATCAATTTTCCAATGTCATTTATTTTCTACTTGTGTGGATCTTGGGGTGTTGCAGCGCATTTCACTTCTCTCGTTATCAAAGTAAGCCTCTCCACACACCCACGCGTCTCATTCTTCGCCGCTTTCAATTTCATCCTCTTTTCCATGGTACTTGTCTTGATTATCACATCCGAACCCACACATATTCAATTCCATTTTTTTTTCTTTAACTCATCCTTGAAATTCTGCAGTAAGGCCTTATAGCTTGTAATATTGTGCGCTACTATTGCCTTAGCCTTTTGTGCCTGTTATGCGATTTCTTGGGTTTTGGCATGCATACGAGTCCCTCATCCATTATCTTGTGAGCCAATATGCGTAAATAGTGCAAAGAATATGGAAAATTGTTTGCAACTTTATCCTCCAAATCCGACCTCTTTTTCAATATCTCATCACCAATTTGTTCGGCCATGTTGAGTATCGAACACCCCGTCACCTCAGTTGTCTCTTTTTCTTCTATCAGGCACTTGATCTCAGCATCCTTGTCCTTCTTATCTTCTAAGGGCGCCTTTGAATAGTTGTTGCTTTATCCATATTTTGACGTGTAACTTCAAGATACCTTAGTCAAGGCATTGCTCATCTATTCATCTTACATCTAGGTGGGCTTAATTGTGACATGGCATGAGTGTGGTGCCTTCTTTAATCTATGTAATACACATGATTCTTCACATACATCAAATTCAGGCTCATCCATATGATTCTGCATGCTCCAAGATAACTACTTGCGTGTTCTCGTAGTTTCTATGTCTTCATCCATCATCTCCCAGCCATAAAGGTCCTTGGGCTCCAAAGTGCTTTGGAACCTCGCATGTATAATCTTGGTCAGGTCATTAATATACCCAACTGATGGTGTCTCATAAATTGCATCTTCTTTTCCCTTTCCCAAGCACTTACCCTTTTGGACATGCACGCTTGAATCTAGCACTGGCTCTTCACCTATCTGTGTGGTATGAGGCACGCCTGACGACTCGCCCTTATCCATTTCTACCTCTGTTTCCTTCAAATAATCTTCATCATTCTTCTTCTCTTCTTCCTGAGGATCTTCTGTATCCTCAATCTGCACTAGAGTGTTCGGCATGTTGTCCCTAGATTTCTCATCTTCATCATCCTGACTAGGGATGCACTTGCACCTTTTCTTCTTTTCTAGTTCTTCCTTTCACAAGCCAATTCCTAGGTGACCTCCTAAAGGGGTGTGAAGGCCCCATGCCTTGAGTCCTTTCTCTTCTCAAAACTCTTATAAACTGGTGCTCCTCGGCACTTTGTTATATGTCTATCTCCATAGCGCTTGTCTCCTACACTTCCTCATCTGGTTTCTGCAACGGAGGAGTCTCCTCATGTGCTCTCTTTTCACCAGCAGTTGGTTGTTTTCTATCCTTGTGCTCTAAACCACCATTGTCTTCCTTAAGCTCCTCCTCTCCTTCTTCTTCTTCTTCAAGGGAAAATTGTGTACTTCATCTTGTAATGTGCCCATATGCTTCCCCTTGGGTGGTCTAGGGAGATTGAATTCATTTTCAACATACTTCCCATTTTCCAACCTTGGCTTGAGGTGAATATATACAAGGGATTCCCTAGACTTCCCAATGGCCAAACTCATAGCTTTAATGTTAATGTCATCTAAAATTAACTTCTCAATATATGCAGACTTACTTGGATAAACGTAAGTCTTCTTGAGTATGTGGTAATCATGTATTCTAACTTATTTGCATTGAAAAGTAATCAGTGAGCATCCGAGAACTTGTGTATAGATGCCTGGAAGTAGCACGTGGTGAAGGAATAAGGGAGCTTACACCAAGGGATCCACTTCCCATATTTCATCCCGAAGTGCCCTATACAAAAGTGTTGATACACCATAAATTGTACTTGTTTATCTAATACCAAAGGAAGATCCTTAGGTATTCTCCATTCCTCCTCAAATGCAGTGTGGAGTCACTCATAATATAATTTTGTTCTTTGTTTAAAGGGTCCAATCATGGTCCCATCACATGTATGCTAAGCAAAAATCTCTCTGTGAGATATTTCTTCTTCACTCCTTAGGGTATTGCCATATTTTATCATTTGGCCCATTGGGCACTCTAATTTATGCAAAGACAAGGGACAGAAGGATCATGTCAAAACTTATTTTCTCACCTTGGTGCACCTCCTCAATAATTGTTTCAACAATGAAACTAGACAAATTGTACACCACCCCCTTTGTCATCTTCTTTGCTATGTGTAACCACATTGTATTTACCTACGACCATCGCTCCTAGTTATTCAGCTTTGTGAGGAGGTGCCTGCTACCTAAACAACTAGATACTTATGTATCTTATCAATGTCCATTCCACGCCCTCCCTTTGTGTAACCCAACACTTTCCTTGTTGTTATTATACCCTCCTTATCTATCGGTCACTACTAATATCTATGCCTGAACTCCTCAATCCTGTCAATCTCTTGATTAGGGGTGCGATAATCCTCATCCATCGCCTAACAAAGTAGAAAAATTCCTCATGGAATCTTCTCATCAACCACTGATATAACTTCTCTAGTTTTCCAAAATAGGGGAGTTCATACAATTACAAAACTCCCACCTTTGTCAACAAATTATTGCCGCATCATCATACACAACCATATCATTCTCTGTTCTTAGGGTTGTCTTTACCACTAGCAATTTATCCAGTTCATCTTTATTATCTTTGGTTATTTGTGGTTGTAATCACTTACTTTGCACCGAAAAATATGTGAATCCCAATCGCGACCCATAAAAACCCCTTCTAGATATTACATCTTGGAGAAATGGATTTCAAGGGCATCCTCTACTTCGACCTCAAATAACTTCTTCTTCTTTCCCCTTGTGGCCACTCTAGGTGCTCGATTGGGTGCCATAAAGGTGTGTTATTTCAAGAGATTTGATCTCTGTGACTTAAATCTATTTTCCCAGCTCAAACTAGAACCCTAATAGATGATTTATCCTCCCCACACACTTTTTTTCACTCAAACACATTCTTCACTGGAGCGTCAACCAATCTCATGCTAAAATCCATCTGGTTCAGTTCGTAAAACAACTCTTCACACGTAATAACTCGCTCTTCAGCTCACTCTTAAACTCGCTCGAATTCTCTCAATCGCAAAGGTAAAATCAATTTCACAACATTGCCTTATATAGGATTTCAAAACAAATCCACATTTATTGCTCTCTACCTACCACCTTACTCAGCATTAACTTGACGTTTCTTCAATTTTCCGTGTTGATTTTCCCACACCACAGTCATAACCTTCTGGCGTGCCTAATACTTCTTGGCCACAAACCTCCTTTTGCATGCCTTCATGCACTGAAGTACTTCACCACTGCGCCTTTCACTAAGTAGTTTCCATTGTTGTATCCTACCTCACGTTATATTGTGCATCCATTCATCCATATGTGGTCTTCAATCATGAGAAATATTTCTCTATCTACACCTTTACTTCAAGTACCTACACAATATCTCTCTATACATATCCATCTTCGAGAAAATTTGAGCATGGTCTATGTACCTTGTATAGAATCCACCCCACACTAAACCTATGCACGGTCCTTTGTGCATGAAAAAACTTAGATAATAATCAGCTTCTGGTGCACAAACACATTTATTTTACAAAACACTAAACTAAATTGACAAAGAATAACAACGATGAAAGGAAACACATATAAAGGAAAACACATTGAGTAATTCTAATCTAATGGAAATACTTCCTTATTACAAACACCAAGAATACTTATTTATAGTAGGGCTTCAGCCTACTCCTGTTGAAATAACCAAGAACCGTGTCCCATCTAGCGCTTCTAACTGGAAAGCACCTAAATCAAGTATATAAGTCACAATATATGGTCCCAACCAATGCACTTTAAGTTTTCCAGGGTGGCGCAAGAAATTTTAATCATAAAGAAGAAACATCTATCCAAATTCAAGATTTTTATCCTTAATATGCCTATCATGCCATGCCTTCTTCCTGGCCTTCTCTGTCTTCTAACTCAAAGACCCCAACCCTTCTTCATGACTCTGATAATTGGTAAAAATTGTTACATAAATCCATGATAGAATTTGGCGCAAGCACTACAGTCATGCCCAAATCAATTGTGGATTCCTTGGGAGTTAAATATGAGCCCCTAAAGAGAGGATTCATGTAGCTAGATGGGAAATCAGTTCAAACCATTTGTGTTATTAGAGGTCTCCCATTATAGCTTTATTCCTTCCCAAACATAAGGTTCTACAAGATGTAGTGGTAATTGATGTTCCACCAATCTTTAGACTATGTCCATCCCATGATTTTATGGCTAAAATTTGAGGGTACATGTCCCTTGATTGGTCTCATCGATTCTACGTAGACTAAGTATGGATAAAAATGAATCTATTATTAGAACCCCTCGCCAAGGAACATATTACGGATCAAGTAGCCTTAGGTTTTGAGGCCTTGCATGCCATGATCACCCAAGAGGAAGAGTCATATATAGATGATGGTGACCATAAAAGTGGAAATTATTTGGTTGACTGTCACCCGGAGACCCCTTTGGAAATTTTGATTCCACTGGGTTAAGTACTTATGTGATCTTTGATAAGAATCCCAACATCCCAAATATTATGAGGGAAAATAGTAAAAATGAAAGGAATCCCATGAGGGATTCCCAAATGTGGGCTCTACATTTCGATGAAACCAGGAGAGAGAATGGCTCAAGAGCCAAAATATTCCTATCTTCACCAAGTAGAAGGAAGATACTCCAGGAATTTCTCTTCCACTTTGCTTACACCAATAGCAAAGCAGAGTATGAGGATTTAGTGCATGGTTTGACATTGGTGCGCAAAGAGGGTGTACAACAACTGAGAGTCTTTGGGGACTCTGAGTTAGTAGTGACACAAGTTAGAAGCACTGTTGTAGCAAAAATCCAAGGATGAGGTCCTATCATCATAGGGTATGGGATCTTATTGAAGACTTTGAGGCCTTTAACATTAAGGTTATCCCTTGAGACCAAAACATAGAAGCAGATAGAATGGCCTAGATTGGGTCCCAATTCGACCCAACCCAAGATCTGATGACAAACAAAGACATGGTGAAATTTATCATCCACCCATCCATACCTGATAATGTGGATCATTAACAAGTCTTCAAAAGTGATAAAAATATTTCTCTTCTTACAAATCTGAAGAGTTTGCAAACCAACTCCAACCCAAAATTGAAGAATCATACAAAGATCAAGTCATCTAACTCAAAACAAACAAATTTCTAAAAGGAATGATAATGTTGGAAAATATTTTCAACTCTGATGATGCTAATATAGATAGGAGGTAGTTTGCAGAAGTCAAGGAAAACTATGCTGAGATAGAAGTAGCCAATAGGAAGAAGTTAAAGGTCGGAAATTAGTCACTTAGAAATAAAGAGAAAGACTTGTGGATCTATTCCATAAGTATGATAAGGTAGTAGTTTGGACCTATGAAGACCTACATGGTTATAACAAGGATATCATCCAACATATTGTTGATCTTGAAAAGGGGACAAAACTTGTGCGTCGAATCCAGAGACATGTGAATCTAAAGATAGAGTCTCTCATGGCCGAAGAACTCAGAAACTCCTAGAGGCTAAAATAATCTTCCCAATCAAGCATTCCACATGGGTGTCCAATTTGGTACCGGTAAGGAAGAAAAATGGTGAAATCGACTCTATGTGGATTTCAGAGATCTAGAATAAAGTGTCCCTTAAGGATCACTACCCCTTACCTTCCATAGAACAAATACTACAAACAGTTGTCAGTTCGAAATATTTTCTTTGCTTGATGGTTTTTCAGGATACAACCAAATATGGCTTGCAGAGGAAGACCAACATAAAACCACCTTTACAAAAAAGTGGGAACCTTTGCATATGTGAAGATGTCGTTCGGACTCACCAATGTTGGGTCAACTTTTCAAAGAGCCATGGATGCCACATTTGGAGAGCTGATTAACAAGGTAATCCTAATATACTTGGATGACCTCACATTATTTACCAAAACGACAAAAGATCATTTTAACACCCTAGAAGTTATATTTAAGAAGTGTCGAAATTCATAATCTCTCTAAATTCGAAGAAGTGAATTTTGGAGTACCGCAAGGAAAACTCTTGGGACACATTGTCTCAAAATATGGGATCTCAATTGATCTAGAAAGAGTCGAGCAATTTTGGAATTGTCTCTACCTGTTAACAAGAAGGCAGTACAATCTTTCCTAGGAAAGATTAACTTTGTCAGTAGATTCATTTCATATTTTGCTAGAATGATCCACCTGATCACACTAATGATAAAAAGAATCTAAAATTCAAATGGACCACTTGAAGGTTGTCAAGCCTTCGAGGAGATCAAAAAATCAGTTGCATTTACTTTGGTGTTACACAACCCAAACTTCTCCAAATATTTCATCATGTACGTATATGGGAGTGAGCACAATGTAGTATCCGTGCTAACACAAAAAGGAGAGTCACAAGAGAGGAGCATCCAATTGCTTTATTTTCAAAACTCTCCATGATTATGAGACAAGATACAAATTTGTAGAAAGATATGCTTATGCCATTTTCAAAGGTATAATTAAATTCATACACCTTGTTACCAATAGCAAGATCATGGTTATGGTGGCACACTCCACTGTCAAAGAATACATCATAGAAGGTGAGATAACTGAAAAAGGGCTAATTGGATCACTAAGATCTTATAATATGACATTGAGATAAATCCCATGAAGCTGGTAAGAGGAAGAGGTCTATGCCAATATCTCGCACAAGATCTAATGGCCCTAACAAATGAAGAATCTAAGGTGGTGCTCTATATTCAAGAGAACGAATATGAAAACTGGGTATCAGATAGGATGCATTTCATGCAGATGGGTGAGTATCCAAGTCACCTTCATCTTAAAAAGAGAAGATATTATAGACAATAGGGATCTGAATTTGTCATAATTGATAATTTCCTTTTTAAAAGGAACTTTGATGGAATCCTTCTTAGATTCCTAGAAAGTGAGGCCAAAAATTCTTACATGAGTTACATCATGGAAGCTTAGGAGGCCACTTCTCGGCCAAAACCACAGCCATGAAGGTCCTACAGAAGGATAATTTTGGCCTAGTTTGTTTGCAGTAGATTGCTATGCGATGGTAAGTAAATGCAAAATTTTCTAGTTCTACATGGGCTTACAAAGAAATGTCACACTACCACTTAACCCTATCTTAGTTGAGGAACCATTCACACAATGGGGCTGGATTTCATTAGAATGGTTAATCCAGTTTCAAGTGCAGTCATAAGTGGATTCTCACCACCACTGATTACTTCACTCGATGGATGGAGGCAGTTTCATTAAAGGAAGCCACAAAGAATATGATCCTGGAACTTCTCTGAGATATCACCACCCACTTTAGATTCCCCACACCATCATATTAGATAATTCCAAGGCTTTTATGGGTGCCAAAGTGTTTGACTTTGCAATGAGGCATGGAATCTATCTTAAGACATCTTCCAACTACTACCTGTAGGGTAATGGTTTGGTAGAGTCAACCAACAAGAATCTAATCAGACTCATAAAAAGGTGGGGATGAACATAAGAGATCATGGCATGAGTATGTCAAGATGGCCTTATGGGCCAATTAAATCAAGGCCAAAAAAATCTTGAAGGCCTCACCATATGAATTGGTCTATGGTAAAAGCGTTATAATGCCCATCACTGTGGAGGTCCCATCCTTGCAACTATTGAAGCAAATTGAGATCAAGGAACATGGAGCGATGCAAGTAAGACTCATGTTGTTGATGGAGATTCAAGAAATACATGAGGTAGCCCATGAATCTATGATCAACCATCGCAGGTTGTCAAGACTTGGTTTGATCATAAGACTTCAAAACTTGGATACCGAGTCAACACTTTAGTCTTAAAGTGGGATGCGAGGGCCGCCAAGCCCGGAAATCATGGAAAATTTGACCCTCTCTAGACAGGACCATTCAAGATCACTGCATGCAAAAAAAAAAATGCTTTTGATCTTGAGACTATGGAAGGTGAGCCCCTGGTGATTCCGGTGAACAGGATCCACCTTAAACCTTTCCATTGAATCTTTTTAATATTGTAAATTTTGTACCATATGTATAGTCCCCTTCTTTTGTCTTTTTCCTTGTTTTGCGGTGTCACCCCTTTGAATAAGTGTCTTTGGACATGTGTCTCTTGCGGAGACCCTTCTACCCCTTTTTGAAATTTTGAAAGGTATTGTACCTTCCTAATTTTCCTGAAGTAAATGATCCCAACTATCTTTTGGAATAATTAATGAAAAATATTGAAGCGTTAATGAAAAATCTCTTGGGAAATGAAAAATTCGGTGCTAAGGGTCATACAACCAAATTTTCCTTGGTGACTCAATAAATGCACAAGACTTTATTTCCGTGGGTTGAGGAGGCTATTTGAGGCAAGTTTTGAAGTCACCTAAGCTTCATTTTGAGCACTAAGAGTTTTTTCCCCAAGTTCCTAAGTCCCCAGTTCAAAGAACCAAAGATTTCTCCGGTTTTTAGTAGCCATGACAACTTCGGTTCCCTACCTCGATCAAAATCTTATGCAGACACCCCATGTTGCATCACTCTCTCAACTTGAGTTTAAGGTTCTTAGAAAAAGGAACACAATTCAACGACACTTCCATGGTCACAGATTTCATGGATGGGGTCTTCAATCCCATCCTCAATAAGAAACCGAAGGCTCGAGAGAGGCTACCACACCGACTCTTGAATTTGGTGGATTCTTGAGTCTTTTGGCTCTAGAATTTGGACCTCCACACTTTCCCAATACATGGTGCCTCTTGTGCACCCATATCCGAAGCTTGTGAAAATGTGTGTATGTTTTTTTAACCATAATTCCAATACCATCAAGAGAAAAAGCATGCAGGTGGGGATTACACCGTAGGCCATCAAGGATATGTTGGCCCTACCTTATGAAAAATTGGCCAGTTTCTATGACATGACCAAAATCTAAGGAATTTGGGCTCAATGCCAGAATAAAGCGTCATTTATCAACAAGGAGTTGTAGTAATCAGATTCAAGTAGTTCTAGGGCATTGGAATTTCCAATCCCACTAAAAATGTTCATGTCGATTCTCAAGATGCTTGCTCCATGTTGGCATTCATTTTTAGCTAAGAATCAGATAGAAATGTCCATGACTGAAAATGGCGGCCCTTTTCATGACGAGAACAAGTAAATAAGGACCGGGCATATCGGTTTGACTTCTTCGAGGCCATAAAAGGTTCTATTTGCGAGAAGTTCACCTGTTCTCTGTTAACTCCACCTTCAGGTACTCTTCCTATTTTTTCCACCTCATTTTGTACTAGAACACCTAGTTCCTTAGCCAATTTATGACCCTAAAGCTGTGGGACGTGGAGGTGGACCCTCAAAAGGTCATTTGGTATCCACATAGACTCATGTGTTGTCCCACTCCTTAGACGCATATGAATTCAACAATTTTTTGTCACGCCTCTTCTGCATGAATTTGAAGGGGTCGATAATAGAATGAATGATTTAGTCTAGACCATCCTTTCGAACCCCCGCATCCCTGTGACTATTTCTTTGGGGAAACACATTCAATGATCTAGTTGCATGGATTTTGAGAGGAGTCCTTCATGCTCCCAAGGATCCTCATGTCACAAGTGGTAGGTTTGGAGATAACTAGGTAATTGGTGCTCCTCGACATATAATATGGCTCCAGACATAAAAATAAGGCATTGTTCGACCTCCCCTTGAGTAGGGGAGGAATTACTATAATTAAACGCAAGGCGAAGCATATCCTCACGTAGAAGTTGGCTTCCTACAACTTCACCTTGATCTAAAGTACATGAAGGTATGATCCAAACAAGTGGATGGCCACCACCCTGTCCTAAAATAGGGTCTTAGAATCCTACCAGAACAAGCATAGAATTTTATTTGAAGACAAGAGGTCTCCCCATGCAGAAGCTCCTAATATTTATGTCGAGCTGAATGACATCCCAATTCCACTATGGGATTCATTTCATCCAGTCCTTTACAAGTATGACCCTACCATAACAATGACCAAGGGCTTGAGGGTGGTCCTGCGTAACAAATATTGGAGTGTAGAGAAGATTAAATCCTATTGGAAATATAGGTAGGAAATCAAACAAACTACCCTCAATTTTGAGGTCATGCCCACCGATGAGTAGTGGGAAGAATTCTTAGACACTAATCACGAGTCTGTTTTGGAAAGTGAGGAGGTAGTGAAGATCTCTAAAGATTAGATCATGTATCATATGACAGAGTCCCTCGGCCCTCCGAACAACAAATGCCACCATTCCCCACTCCCTCCATTTCTCAATAGGATCCCTCGGATGATACGCCCTTGGTTCGACAACACCAAGCCCTCGAGTTCGGAGAAAATAACACAACCGGTGTCAAAACCAGCCCGAGGGCTCATCACGATGTAACCATCGCCTCATCCTCTAATAAAGTTAGTGAGAGCACCAAGTTCCACATCCCTTCAAGAAAAGTTGAGAACAATTGAGATCTCTTCTTCCTCTCGCCCCTCAACCTCCTACTTGTTCATCTATCTCATTCTTCTCCACCTTTTTTCCCAGTCATGGGCACTCCCATTTTGGTCACCCTAACATGGAATCTTCCTCCCCTGGCATCCCTTTCTTTCCTCTACCACCCTCCACTATTACCACATTCTCTCCCCGAATTTTGACAGGACCTTCTTTGGCTCTAGTGACTTCTCGGCCCCCACAACCATTCTGATCCCCATGGCCTCGTCACTAGGATTCCCATTTGTAGGCGGATAGTCCCTTCACCCTTAGAGTTTTTAAATCAAGTAGAGATGGTGAAAGTTTCCGAGAGAGATAGAAGGAGGGAGAAGCATAAGAAGAAGGAAATGGTAGCGAGATAAATGAGGTAGATGTGGTCATTGTATGACCATCAACAAATCTCCTAACCATCGCCCAGATGGTCCCCAATGTCCAAAACCCCATGGAGAAAATGCAATTGGATTATTATTCCATGAGTGTTTGTGCGGTGGACTTGACCTAGTTCGCCTCATGATAAGGTTGAATTGTTGAGCGAAACAATTATCATGGTCACCATGGAATATCTCAAGCTCAAAATAAATTAAAGAAAATGGAGTCTAGCCTCCTCTAGATGAAAAATATTGTGGCCCACTTAAATGTTGAAATCAAAGGTAAAACAAAAAAATTAAACAAATCCATAAGGAGTTAAAAGAGGCAGCATCACAAGAAGCTCTTACAGACTTCTCAAGTAAGGACTAAAACATTAGAAACCAAGTGACAACATCTAAAACTATGGCCAGTGTGCTTGATTAGGAAAAAAATATCCTTCAACAGAGATTGATTCCAGAAATAAGAGGTTAACACGCTTTAAGTGAAGTTACACACCTCGAAGTTGAGAATGGTATCCTAAAAATTAAGTGCAATACAACTAAAGATGTGGCCAAGGATTTGACCTAGAAGCTGGCTCAATAACCCCAGAAAGGGGGAATTGTCACATTGGTGTAGGGATTATACACCTCTTGCTGTAAAAGAATTACCACCAAGGCAACAGACCTAGGGCCTGCACTTAGATTCATATCTGATGCACAAATCCTATGTGCCAATGTGGAATCCTCGGCCTCTACCATCAGCAACACCTTGTCTCTCTACTAAGGTCCCTAAATCACGATGCTAGTTCAAAAAATATACAAATCTTTTGACTTCATCCCGCAAGGAGATGGTATCACGAGAAAGGTAGATGGTCACAGCCAAGATCAATGAGATTTTGAGTTGTAACAAGGCATCTATCAAGTTCCAGAATCTCCTAACCCAGCTCCAACTAGGGATAAAGAGAGGAAGCAGTGTATAGAATAACTAGTCCAAATAAGATTTTCCTCTCCCTTTCGTAATGGCTACACCATCCTATCAGAGGATCAAATCCGAAAACTACTTGAAATCCAAATAACAATATAATATTATCTTTCAATCTTTAAAAGATGACTCTAGTGTCACTGAGGTGGAGGTCATTTTAACCCCAATTGTAAAACTGGAGTTTTGTCTACACACAATGGTGTAAGATCTCTAAACATTATCTCATAAGGAGATAATTGAGATGGATAGATCCTTTTAGGATCTACAACGAAGGACTTACCCGATAGAGGCTGAATGGGTTGGGTACCAAGTGATTTAAAGCAACTCTAAGTGGCATCTCTTTGAGCCACATTTTGAAATTTTGTGGCAAGGAAGGATTTCCAGATTCTTCCATGACTGGCATGGATTCCCTTGGTGAGTCACCATAACTGTAGAATGAATTCTACATTGTTTTGGGGCTCTTCCAATTTTCCTACCTTTTTTGCCTCGACCCCTTTTTCCTTTCGGTATTCTTTTGTTTTTTTTAGGACTAAATTTTTCCTAAGTATGGAACTAAGTGCGGAGGGTATCCATGTGTCCCTTTGGTGCATTTTGGAGAAATCACAAAGAATTAGGATCCTTTGAGTAATGAGAATCAACCACATGGCTAAAGTGCAATAAAGCAACCCAAGTGGGCTAAAAAGTCAAAGATAAAGAGGAGGAATGTGCAAGCCTCCATGCGTCGCCCAGACATAATTTCAAAAGGAGAGAGAAAAGAAGAAATCCCAAAACCACGTAGGGTCTCCACGTGTCAAATGAGGTGGCTAAAACTATCAAAAGGACCAACTAAAGAAGCAGAGGGCTCGAGGTTTGGCATATTGAATGTGATCTTGGGTCCCAAAGCATGCAATTGAGATTTTCTACCAAGGTCGAAAAAACAAGTAGGTAGAAACTAAATGTGGATGAGGAAGTCCTTGATTAAAGGTGCATAAGAGCAAGGGTCTATAAGAGAAGGTTATTGAGATAGAAGAATGTGGGGGATAGAATATACGTTCGAGCTCCAGAGAAGAGATTTGTAGGCTCAATATATTGCATTCATTGGCCTTAGCAAGGCTTTGTTGTAAGGAAATGTTGTAATCTATGCCATTCTAGCCTTATGTCTTTATTTTCTCTATAAATAAGAGTTCTTGTTTTGTGCACTGAAAAGTTTGTAATATTTTGTGTCCTTTATCTCTTCTTGTTTGCTTTTATCCAGTTCTTGATGAATGTTTAAATATCTATTGTGTTGCATGCCCTTAGATCTTTTACATAAATCTGTTCATTATGCACATGATTATGTTTTAGTTTCATCTCGCCTTAGATGGTATGAAATATCTTTGAAATAGTTGATCATGCTTGATGCTCTTCGACTAATCTAGTAGTTATTTTGATATTGATCTCTGTGCTTTTTAGTAAAGATTCAGGTGCATCACCTTAGATAGGATTTACATATTATTTTGTTTTCTCTCTAACCCTTATCTCAACCCAAATCAGAGAAGATCCAACTTCTATAAAACCTAGAGGTTATCTTAGGGATCAAGTCCCACATACTTGATATTTCCCACAACTTTGGTGGTTCATCTGCAAAGATAATCATCAACAAGTACCCCTATCACTTATCAAACTCAAAGGGCATCCATACCTGCTAATAATGTTTTCCCACAAAAACCTTGTTGTTGTAGTTGTCATGTAATCCTTTGTAGGCGCCACTTTTTCCCACCTTTTGAGATAATGTGTACAAGTTATAATGTAGCGTGATCCATTCCTACACACGGGTGGAGAAATATGACCCAAAATTTTGATTTCCCACTTTTCAAAAGGTCCTGCACTATCAATAGGCCTTAAAGTCATTTCATCTCTATGCCTAGGCTTTCCAAGGCACTAACAATGGTCACATGCCTTACAATATTCTTTACAATCCTTGTAAAATGTTTCCCACCATAGGCCAACTACTAGAATTTTGTGTGTGGTAGAATCTCTGTATAATGTCCACCTTCATACCCCATGAGATTCATCCATAATAGCTTCACGCTCATGCTCAAGTACACACCGGCACAAAATTCATCCCGACCTAGTTTGTATAAGTCTCCACTGATCAAAATATAGGGTGCGGCTCGTATAACAAGTTGTTTCTTCTCTAAATTCTTCATTCCTTCAGGCACCACACCTATTTGCAAAAATATAGAAATATCTTCCAAGTCGAGAGGCACAAGGTTTAATATGAATAGTTATGCATCGCATGGTATCCTCAATGGTCTGCGTGTCCTCTCTGAGTAATATCCTTTATAAATGATCTGGTGAAAAATTTATCTTGCACAGGCTTAACCACCATCGTAAAATCAAATTCATGAAATAACATAATCCAATGGAATATGTACCCCTATGAAACAGGATTATTCAAGATAATTACTTCAATGCCATGTGATTTGTAAAGAGAATAAAATGTGTTGCTAGCAAGTATTGTCACAACTTATGCGGTGCGTAAATCACGAGACAAGGCCTTGTGCTCTATAGTTGTATAGTTTTGCTCTGCTGGGTTAACTAGGATGATCAAAAATCCCTTCTCTAGGATGGGATAATACCATGCCAATGGCCATGCCGAGGGCTTCCACATGCACATGAAAAGGTTTGGTCCATGAAGGAAAGTGCATAATGGGAGTTGTAGTAAAAACGCATTTCTTAATGGTTAAGGAGATGCTCAACTATCGGCATCTCTCAAACATAAGCCTCAAGTTATCACAATGATCTTTCACTAGCCCATACATTGTCCAATCATCCAAGTAAACCTACGATAACTTATGAATAAAGTCCTAGAATTCTTGTACAACAATGCGCGAAAAAAAGCTGCGGGAACATTCTTTAATCCGAGAAGGCATAACGGTGTATGCAAAACTTCCTCTTTAGCTATCCTTGACGATATTGATAAAATCCATCGGTGAAGGAGTAGATCTCACGCCTACCCGCAATGCCTTCCAAGATTTCTTGATAAAAAGGTGTGGAAAAGGGATAAATTACACATGCGGCATTCAATTCCTATAATCCACAACAATTCTTATTGTGCCATCTTTCTTGATACTAATCACCATAGGGCTAACCCATTCTGATTCCTCAATGGGCTCAATGATTCGGAATTCAGCATCTTGTCAATTTCTTCCTTCACCTTGACATGCAGATTATGATTCATCTTGTAAGGTCTTTTCCTAACCGAGCACGCACCTTCCTTTAACTTGATTCTCATCTCGCCCAAAGATTCATGCACCCATTTTAATTCATGATATCCCCTAGGAAACAAGTCTTGGAAGTCACGCAACAACTCAATTATTTTAGCAACCTCAAAGTCAGACCAATAATATCCAATGATGGCCTCCTTAGGTTTAACATCTGTCCCAATGTTGACCTTCTTTATTTTTATCGGCTCATGGTAGGCATGCGCCTTCTCATCTACACTTTGTATAAGACCTCGCTCATACCCTCTATATGTTCAACATACATATTCTCCACCTCTTCATCATTAATTATGTAGACCATCTTACCCTTTTCTCTTTCTAGGCAGGCACGCCCAAGCTGTTCTACTTTAGTCCCTTCTTATTCAAAGTGTGTGTCCATGTCGACTCACCGAGTAACTCTTGAATAAATTCCTCAACCTTTGTACTATATCCCATAGTTGAGCGCTTCATCACTGTAATAATTCATTCACCGGGGGTTTAGTGTAAAAATAGTCAAAGGCCTAAATCATACATGTAGTTAGTTCCTATCATTTCTATGTTTCTCTATTTAACTCGACATAGACATACCATGTGTGTGCGCAACCTCACAAGGTGTAGTAGAACTGATGCACCCGTAATGAAGGTGGTAAGGCCTCCCGCCCATTTATCCGCAGTATCTCACACTTTGCTTAACATGGTGTTGAGCATCCTTCCCATGAAATTCACATATCTTAGTAGGTGCATTGCTATGAATAAATCTTGCAGAGAATGTGATTCTTGTTAGGAAATATATCTTAGTGCTCCATTTGTATGTACGGGTGAATAATAATTACATGTGTAATTAATATTATGGTAAATTAGTGAAAGTACATTTACTATGTAAATGTAAATAGTAAATGTAAAATGTGGTTAGTATGTGGTAAGTTAGTAAGTTAGAATAATAAAACAATTAGTATTGTTTTATTATTATATTGGTGAGAGGTTGAAACCATATGGGTGTATGGTTGTACATGAAGACAAATGTTGTTGTAAGGATTGTTATTTTACATCTCCTATATAATGGAGTGTAATGAAATAGTGAATGTATAATAAAAATATAATATAGAGTTGTTGATTTCAATTATTGTCTGTGTAGCTATTTCATGGATTCTTTGTATTAGATCAGATTAATTTCTACATTTGGTACCAGAGCAGGTTAAATCTGTCTCGAAGAAGATCTCGTAACTTTTGTTTCATGATCTGGGTTTCTCCAAAAAATTTTGTGTGGAACGATCTATTATACAAGAAGCTACAGTAAAAATTTCAGCAAAACCCAGTTTGTAGTTTGGGAGAAACGTCCAATTTACTATACAGCACATTGATCACTGTTGTTTTTTTGAAGAAATCAGATAATCAAAGGTAATTCAAATCTACATTCAATTTTTTTTTTTTAGATATTTAGATTCAGTGAAATGGATACACCATTATATAAATTTAATGGGCTGAACTTCCATACATGGAGAGTAAAAATTCAGATGCAGTTAATGAATAAAAACCTATGGAGGATAGTAGATGGAAAAGAAAAAACACCTACAGATATAAGCAAAATTGTAGAATGGGAAGCTAGAGATGAACAAATAACAGATGAAATTGACTATAAATATGAATAATTTCTATACTAAGTGAATTTCTTGGAGGAAGGAGGCACAGGAGGTTGGAGGTCATTCAACAACCTCTCGTCAGTCACCAACGACGGGGCCGTATCAGCTATGGTGATTATTATTTTTACAGTGTGTTCCTGTTGTTTCTTTGTATTTATGGCAGAGTGTTTGGTTGCAGTGTTCCTATTGTGGTTTGCAGAATAAAGGAAATTTCACATTGAGGGGGAATATGATCTCAATGTTCCATTTCTAGTTTTCTACAATTACTAGTATTTTCTATATATGCGTGATTTTCAGAGAATTTCCTATGTTATTCCCTATAGTGAGATGTGATGAGGGCTAAGAATAATACTTGGCATATCATGATGTGGTTGTAGGTAAACCACTTGAAAACCTTCATTTTTGGTTTGTGGTACACCACTTGTAAAACCACCATTTTCGGTTGTTGGTAAACCCTATGCAAAACCATCACCCTTTTGGTTTGTGGTACACCACTTGTAAAACCACCATTTTCGGTTGTTGGTAAACCCTATGCAAAACCATCACCCTTTTTGGTTTATGGTAAACCAATTGCAAAACCATCATTTTTGGTTTATGGTCAACCCTATGAAAAACCATCCATTAGGTTTATGATCATCCTGTAAAATCATCAGATCATGAGCAGGTGCAAGTATAAGGCAGGTTTTCCCCATGTTCACACTAAGGGGGGGAATGTTAGGAAATATATCTTAGTGCTCCATTTTTATGTACAGGTGAATAATAATTACATGTGTAATTATTATTATGGTAAATTAGTGAAAGTACATTTACTATGTAAATGTAAATAGTAAATGTAAAATGTGGTTAGTATGTGGTAAGTTAGTAAGTTAGAATAATAAAACAATTAGTATTGTTTTATTATTATATTGGTGAGAGGTTGAAACCATATGGGTGTATGGTTGTACATGAAGACAAATGTTGTTGTAAGGATTGTTATTTTACATCTCCTATATAATGGAGTGTAATGAAATAGTGAATGCATAATAAAAATATAATATAGAGTTGTTGATTTCAATTATTGTCTGTGTAGCTATTTCATGGATTCTTTGTATTAGATCAAATTAATTTCTACAATTCTCACTTCTCATCATTCCAAAATAGTATCCATATGAACCATCCACCATAGTGCACTTTTGTCCCACGTAGAGTATAAAATAACATATTCTTTCTTTCCACTTTATTTGACCATTGAACTTCCATAACACGTAGGAATGCTTCAATATTTCCTTCACCAGTGTACCTTGGTACATAGTTACTACCTAAATGCCTAACACAAAGGTGTGCCTACCTACTTACACATGTAACTAAATTTCTCACTTCACACCTAATAATTTCATAAGTGCTATGTTCCTAGTTTTCACATGCAACACTTGTAGTGTCGCTCATGGACTATGCATCATCCCATTGGAGAAATCCTTCCTTTGATGTCTCAAGGACTTCTAGATATCTAATGGTGCACACATAGATTCTATTCAAATCCTTTTCACTTAAGAGCTCTACATAAGGTAAAAGTTTCCCATATGTCAAAGGAATGATGACGCACTCTTCCTTGTTCTCAAAACTTATATATCCTTTTTTGAAGCGTAGATCAGCATTGTTTTCATAGCACCAAGGGCACCCAAGTAGTGTTGGAAAATTATCTACCTCTGTGAGTGCCAAGACCTCAAAGTCCCCAATAAACTTGGCCCCTTGTATAATAATTGTAGCACCCTTTAAGACTCCATTGGCATGGGTTTATTCCTATTTTCCTTAAAAAAACACATTTGAAGATGGTTGTAATGGTGGTCTCCCCATCTGAATCCATGCATCCAAAGTGAGTACATTCACTTCTGCACCTATATCAATCAAAATATTACTCAAGTAGCCATCCATCAACAAAAACATTTAGAGTAATCTCCTTGTCATAATCTAGACTATGAGGAGGTAGGTTAGCATGCAAAATCTATCTTTTCGTGCTCAACTTTAGCGCATAGATCCTTTCCCCTTAATAATTCCCCAACAAAGGAATGATGTTATCTTATCACAACATCTTGTGAACCTCCTTTAAATCATCAACATCCTTCTAAGGAAGTTCATATGTTTTCTTCTGTTCCAACTTCTGCGAGTGTTCTTTCAAACATTGTATCTCACCCTGCAAACTTCTAATAACTTACATGGTTTCTTGATAAACTTCCTTCTAATGAGTAGGGTCTAGATACTTTGCATGAAATACCTCTTCCTTTGTAATGATAGTCTTCTGATTTAGAACTTCCCTAATGCATGCAGCCTCAGTGCATGTAGTAATCTTCATACGCACCAACTCAAGATCAGGTGCTAACTTCAGCATCCACTGATCTTCCATAGTGTGCTGCATGCTAACCATCCCCGTGCCCTTGTCCTATTTGTGCTTCTTAATCAAGTGTTCATATAAGTCTAGGCATTCTTCATGTTTATTGTTCTTTCTACCGAAATAACAAAAATATTATGATGGCATTCACACCTGTAGTGATCAGGGGATCCACATGTATAACATGTTCCATGAGGAAACTCACTTCTTCCACCGCCATGACCTCGGCTTTAAATCCTCCATGGTAACCTTGACCTCTACCTCAACCTCCATTAGAGTGCCCTTCATTGTGATTATGCTCATGATGTTCACCTTGTTCCTTAGAATTATTCACAACATTGGTCTGATGTACACCAATATCAATGACATCATGAATCGATGAATCAACTGCAATTCTCGGTATCATGCATGGTAGACCTGCGCAAATATTGCGATGTAACAAGACACATTCTTTCTTATTGTGCATTGCAATAATGGGCTCCTACTTGAATCATGATCCAAGTGACACATCTCGCAGTCTAGCAATATGGCGCACATTGATTTACGGGGACAACTATCCTTAATATGTCCTTCTACTTCACAATTTGTGCACCAAATTCCATTGCATGTCTCATGTGCTGAATTAGCTAATAATTTCTCTAACTATTTCACCATCTCTGTGTCCGAGCTGCCAAGAATGGGATCACTCTTATATCTACACTCCCAACCCTCAAAGCACACATGGATTCCTCAAGTTCCTCGCATAGATCTGTATAAGTCTTGTGTGAGAGTGCCCTCGAAATGCATGATCGGTCCTCCAATGAACCATTGAGTATGCTTTGACTCGATGCATGTCATAAGATAACTTCGGTAAAATGGTTTTGAACCATGCATCATACTCTGAATGCTCTCACCATGCCCTACTTGACATCCTTGAGCAGGACTAATGTTCTTCTACTTAAACTTAGGTATATGGAACTATGCTAAGAAAGCATCACATAGTATGGTATAGTCCACACAAGTCTGGTTTGGATCATATTTCCTGTACCAAATATGCGTGTGCCCTTGTAAATTAGTTACAAAATGACTTTCCTTATGCTCTGGAGTTGTAATCCCCTTTGTGTGCCATAGTATCTAAAATATATGCACATGCTTAGCTGCATTTTCTATGCCTCTCGTGATTCAGGAGATGATGAGACATGTCCATAAAATTTTTCTTAGGTCAAAGGTGCGGACCGTGCCCACCAGATCTAGAACCTATATTACCTCTTGTGTTTCCTCCGCCTCTAGAACCACCAAATCCACTAGATCTCGAGCCACTTAATCCTCTTGATCCCCCTCCTATAGAAGGAAACAGACCAGAGGATGCACTACCTTGTGTTCCAATAATTGTGCTAAACTAAACTCCTACAATCTGTGAAGTTGTGCTACTTCCAGACGTGACTCCAATGTTTTACGTGCCCATGTTACGTGCTAATGATGCACCGAAAAATACATACCCCTAACTAGACCTCCAAATAACATAAATGACAATTGCACCACCATAAATGAATAAGCTACCTGATTAACTCCTAAAATTGGTATCAGAACTCGACTTTATCTATCGCTACTCTATTGCCCACACTAGCTTGCTTATTGATAGATGTCGTAGAAAATGGAAAACCAAGCATAAGGGATAGGTTACCATGTAGGATCGATGCACACTGCGGTTCTCAATATTTCTTTAGATGTGCCTTCATTCGAAACCAAAGAGAGTTCTCTGCCATGCTTTGTTAGGAGTTAATAGAATCTAATGCAGAATAATTCCTTAGAATTACAATAATAATAATTATGAATATAATTACGAAATGAAATATGCACAACACGAAGACAATATTTAACGTGGTTCACCCAATGTGGGCTACATCCACTAAGAAAACTTGCTCAAATTTTATTACAAGCCAACAATCTTCACAATTACAATAATTAGATCTTGTTTGGAGTTGCGCTCAACAAACCCTCCTAAATTCACACTTGAATTCACACACACTATTCACCTTCACAAAACACACTGATATATATCCTATTGTATGTCCATCTATTTATAAGTACATCAATAGGTAGCCGAAGAGGTGGTTTTACAAAACAATGGAAACCGAAAAGCCAACAGCCCATAACGGTTACCCATTACCCATGGGTTAATAAACCACCCATGAAAATTTGCTTCGGGGCTTCACCCCCGAACCCCCTTGACCCGCTCACCGGTGAGTGGGACCGCCATAAAAATATCTGAGTGTAACACATGGAAGGTGTACCAAACTCTAACATGAAAATAGGCTCCACAAACATAACAATCTCCCACTTGGAGATTGATTTCCACTGAGCAAGCTTCTCAACCCTTCACTATCATCCATGAAGGCCAACCAAAGCTGAACATAGCTTTAGTTTATCCCTTATGACCACCTTGGTCATCATGTCTATAGGATTCTGACTGGTATGAATCTTCTCCAACTTCAACTTATCTTCCTCCAAAGTTGTCCTGATGAAGTGATATCTCAACTGTATATGCTTTGTCCTAGAATGGAAAGTAGAGTTCTTAGCTAAGTGAATAACACTCTGACTATCACTATATAGCTTTCCAACTTCCTGCTTATGCCCCAACTCATCAAGTAATTGTTGTAGCCAAATCATCTCCTTGCTAGCTTATGTAGTAGCAACATACTCAACCTCAGTGGTTGACAAAGCCATAACCTTCTGTAACCGTGAAATCTAGCTCACTGTTGTATCACCTATAGTAAATACATAACCTGTTGTGCTCCTCCTGCTGTCCAAATCTCCAGCCATGTCTGATCCACTATAACACAAAACAGTACCCATGGTCCCTCTCAAATACCGAAGTATCCACTTTACTGCCTACCAGTGCTCATTTCCTTGATCACTCATAAACCTACTCACTGCTCCCACTACATGGGAAATATCTTAGCCTAGTGCATACCATAACATACATCAAACTGCCAACTGTTGATGAGTAAGGTACCTTGGACATATTGAATCTCTCCTCCTCAGTCTTGGGACACTGCTCCTTTGATAACTTGAAGTGACCTACCAAAGGAGTCCCAACTAGTTTAGCATCTTGCATACTTGAACCTCTCCAAGACCTTCTTTATGTACTCTTCTTGAGATAAAGTTAGTTTCACTCCTTCCTATCCTGAGTTATTCTCATACCAAGGATTTTCTTTGCTGCACCCAAATCCTTCATAGCAAAGGAGTCACTCAACTGCTTCTTGAGTACCTTAATTTCCTGCATGTTCTTACCTGCTACTAGCATATCATCAACATATAGACATAAAATAATGTAGCTATCATCATCAAATTTCTTTATGTATACACAATGGTCAGAATGACACCTGGAGTATCCTTGTTCCATCATGAAACTATCAAACTTCTTGTACCACTGCCATGGAGCTTGTTTTAATCCATACAAGCTCTTCTTCAATTTTCACACCAGGTTCTCCTTCCCATTGACCTCATATATAATTCCTCCTCCAAATCACCATGAAGGAATGTAGTCTTCACATCTAACTATTCTAAGTGCAAATCTTCAACTGCAACTATCCCAAGAACAGTTCTAATAGAAGTCATTTTTACTACTGGGAAAAAATATCATCAAATTCAATACCTTTCTTTTGTGCAAACCCCTTGACCACCAACCGGGCCTTGTATCTTTTCTTTCCTCCATCCTCCTCTTTTATTCTATACACCCACTTATTCTACAATGCTCTCTTGCCTTCAGGTAGCTCGACCAAATCCCAAGTCTGGTTTTCCATGAGAGATCTATGCTCCTCATCCATGGCTAGCTCCCACTTATTTCTGGCATCCACCTGCATTGCTTCATCAAAGCATTCTGGCTCTCCACTGTCAGTGAGTAATAAATAATTTAAAGATGGAGTAAAACATTCAGGTTCTTTTCTTACCCTACAAGACCTTCTCACCTCAGGAGTTTGGGGTTCCTGAGGAGTAGGTACCTGATCTGGTTCCTTGAAAACTTTTCCATCTCCAATATCTTCTAACACTATGTACTCCTTCTTTTGTTCCCTATTTTTCTGCAACTGATCCTTATACATGACTTTTTCATTAAATATTACATCCCTAGATCAGATTATTTCCTTATCCTTAATGTTCCATAAATAGAAACCAAAGTCATCCACACCATATCCAATAAAAGTGCATTTTTCAGATTTAGCCTCTAACTTGGTCCTATCATCCTTGTCAATATGAGAAAATGCTTCACATCCAAAGACTTTAAGAAATGAATAGTCAACTTTCTTACCAGACCAAGCTTCCTCAGGTATGCCTCCATCCAAAGGCATTGAAGGTCCTCTATTAATCAAATATACCATTGTGCTAACTGCATCTGCCCAAAACATAAGAGGCAGCCCTGCATGTAACCTCATGCTCCTAGCATGCTCCATGATTGTCCTATTCATCCTTTCTGAAACCCCATTTTGTTGTGGAGTTCTTGGAACCATCCTCTATCTTCGAATTCCATTTTGAGAACAATAATCATAAAATTCATTATTGCAATACTCACCTCCATTATCTGACCTAAGGAATTTCAACTTGAGACCTGTTTCATTCTCAACCAAGGCTTTCCATTTCTTGAAAGTTTCAAACACATTAGATTTCTTCTTAATGCAATATACCCAAACTTTCCTAGTTGCATCATCAATAAAGGTAACATAATAATTTGAACCACCAATGGAAGATACCTGAGCCGGTCCCCATACATCTGAATGTACCAGCTCTAACTTGTTCTCCTTCCTTGTGGGTCCAACCTTGAGAAACTTTACCCACTTCTATTTCCCGTACACACAATCCTCGCAGAATTCCAGATCAATATCTTTTAATCCGGCAACCTTGTCCTTCAAAATCTACATGCCTTTTTGGCTCATGTGACCGAGCCTATAGTGCCACAAAGTTGCATCTCCATCTGTAGCAACTAAATTACAGTAATCAACACTACTAGTTAAATATAAAGTACCAACCTTCTTACCTCTTGCTACCACAAGAGCACCCTTGGTCACCTTCCAAGAGTTTGCTATAAAACTGACCATACAGCCATCACTACCCAGCTGCCCTGCTGATATTAAATTTCACCTCAACTTAGGCACATGTCTGACATCCTTCAGTAGCCATGTGTTCCCATTCTACATCTTGACCTGAACACATCCTTTTCCAACTATACTACAAGGCTCATCATCACCAAGATAAACATGTCAAAAATATCCTTGAACATAATCAATAAAATAATGCCTATGTGGAGTAGCATGAAAAGAAGCCCCTGAATCTAATACCCAAGACTCAACAATGTTATCCAAAGAGAGAATCAAAGCATTCGACAAATATTACCTTCTACCACATTCACCTCTTTTGTTTCTTCACGTTGGTTCTTCTTTTCTTGAAGAGCCCAATAGTCCTTCACATGACCAATCTTTCCATAGTTCCAGCATTCCATCTTACTCTTGGATTTAGATCTTCCGCGACCATTTGACTTCCCATGGTTACCTTTTCCTCTAGTCCTCGATCTCCCTCTACTCTCCACTAGACAAAGCATTCCCTGAAGCAGAGGATTCCCTAGAGCTTTTCCTTCACATTTCCTTGCTCAGGATCACACCTATAACATCCTCAAACTTCAATTTTGCATTGTTAGAAATAGAGTTACTCACAACCATAACTAGGCTATCCCAACTATCTAGTAAGGAGCACAAAATTAATAGAGCCCTTATTTCATCATCAAATTTAATCTTCATAGAGTTTAACATACTCACAACCATGTTAAAATCATTTAAATGATCAGCAATTGAGCCATTCTCAGACATTTTCATATTAAATAATCTTTTCATCAAAAATATTTTATTTGAGGCAGAAGGTTTCTCATATAACTTCCCTAATGCATCCATGAGAGATTCTGTAGTCTTCTCCTCTGTTATATTGAATGCAACTGAAGATGAAAGGCATAACCAGATGGCCCCAAGTGCTTTCCTATCAAGCAGCTCCCAATCCTCATCCTTCATACTTGCTTTGGTTTCTTTGCTCTTCCTTCCAGCGGAATATGAAGGTCCTTCTGATAGAGAAAATCCTCCATCTGCATCTTCCATAGACCAAAGTTCTTCCCGTTGAACTTCTCAACCCGATATCTATTATCATCTACCATAGCTCCCACTCAAGCTAATAACCCTTCCTATGATTCAACACTTCAGCAAACACAACCAAAGCTCTGATACCAATTGTTAGGAATTAATAGAATCTAATGCGGAATAATTCCTCGAATCACAATAATAAGAAGTATGAATAGAATTACAGAAATGAAATATGCACAACATGAAGACAATATTTAACGTGGTTCACCCAATGTGGGTTACATCCACCAAGAACACTTGCTCAAATTTTATTACAAGCCAACAGTCTTCACAATTACAATAATCAGATCTTGTTTGGAGCTGCACTCAATAAACCCTCCCAAATTTGCACTTGAATTCGCACACACTATTCACCTTCACAAAACACACTGATATATATCCTATTGTATGTCCATCTATTTATAAGTACATCAATAGGTAGCCGAAGAGGTGGTTTTACAAAAAAATGGAAACCGAAAAGCCAACACCCATATAACGGTTACCCATTACCCATGGGTTAATAAACCACCCATGAAAATTTGCTTCGGGGCTTCACCCCAAACCCCCTTGACCACTCACTGGCGAGCGGGACCACCGTAAAAATATCTGAGTGTAACACATGGAAGGTGTACCAAACTCTAACATGAAAACAGGCTCCACAAACATAACATGCTTTCCCAAATGGGGGAGCTTTAGATGCTCTGGTTCCATGTCTTCTATGTAAGCTTCAAATCCTTCATGAGTCATCTCTCTCTGTAGCACCATTTTTTCGTAATTTCTCACCGCTTCTCAAAATCCCTCTCGCATTCTTCATTAAACTTAAGCTGCCTTTCCTCTCTCTATGTTTCTACCACTAGGTCCACCATCTTTCACTAGAATTTCTCTTGCCCCCATACATGGTGGGGTTTAGATAGCCATAGGACACTCTTCCAAATCCAGTGGTCACGATCAAGATATTTACTTTGCTAAAGGGATGCATAGAGAAAATCCCGTAGGTTTATACAGAACCGAAACTCAACAACCTCTGGACAAGAATAAGTAGAAACCACATACTCCAGAATGTATCTATTCGAATAGGACCCCACTAATGATCTACAATGTGCATCCAAGTTAGATCTGCATCATAAAAATCCTAAAATTCTTCCTACATCTAGACAAGTGTGCAAAAACTCCAATTTTTCTTTGATACGTAAGCCACCAACCACTCATAAAGCTATATAGGGAAAATGGTAAAGAACATCTTGTAGAGATCATGATACAAATTTTGTTCAACCCATGCGCATGCATTAAATTTAGGTCCAGTGCTAAATCTGTGAGCATACTCTTTCTCCAAATTGTCTAACCACTCTTCAATACTGACCAAATTAAACCGGTACATCTTCATCATGAAACATCCTGGAAAACAACTGAAAAATAGGTCCCAACAACGGAACCAAAATGTAGCCTAGTTTTTATTACCAACAGCCCAAGACGCGCTAGCATCATCACTCAAAGATAAATTGAGCACTCACCAAAACATACAAGGGTACCATGTTCCTCTTTTGTGTCATCTTTCTCAAGAATTTAGTATGATTATATAGATATTCCAGATCCATAACAAATAATTAAGCATATTACAGCGCATAAACCAGATCTAGATCTCAATCATACAAAATATTACCTCATACCAGAATCAAGATTAGCTTTACCATGCAAGATTCATTAATAGATGTGTCAAAAATCAATATCCAGCCACAAAGATCCATTATATTAATTTCTGTAAAATACAAAAGCTTCATACATAGATAACATAATCACCATAGTCATGTGTGCTCACTAACTCGCAACATAACACTATTACAACATGGGATCCCTAAACTATGTAAATCAATACATATTCATAGGTAGTGTGGACTTTCCCTTCACCTCCCATGCACCTTTCAAAAATAGGCTACATGTTAATAATAGCCATGTACCCTTACATGATAAATACAAGAGCATGCAAGCTCGCTAATAATAGACTATCTAATAATATAACTGCAATCTAATCCTATTAATAGATCAAAACTATGCATGATGCTTAATCTTCCACTTGTCCAAAAATAGCCTTTGCATGTTCTTCAAGTCTTCTACAAAACGTGCTCTTCACTCCATGTCTATAATTAGTGTCATACTTGTAAAATGGCTAAGTTTTGATTTCATGATTTCTGGGTGCACCCTATTTCACTTTGTTTCCACACGCACCTATGTGCTCAATCCTTCTGCGCCTCTCATACTTAGGATATTTTTCATCATCCCAACACAATCCTTCTTATTTATAACATCATGGAAATATACACAATGTCATTTTATTGGAAGATATGTTTATAAAGAGCTGAGTCTGCTTTTAGAAATTTAAAGTTTTAATTTTAATTCTCTCTATATGATGTTTCCATAAACCAATCCTACTTATTTATAACATAATGGAAATATACACAATATCATTAGCCTAATACTTCCATGTAAGTACTTGTTTAGTTCTAAAGATTATCTTACCCCAATAATAAGGTTATAAAATAAAGGATATCATATATCTATTTGTAATGCCCACTTCCCTCAGACCATTTTCATTTCGGTAGATTAATTGCATTAGACATTTTATCTACCTAGTAAGATATTTTTATAGGTATTATGATGCTTGGTACTTTGTCATTTAGATAATATTTATTTGGCACTTTATGACATGATCATTTTGGATGACATTGATGTGTGTGTGTGTGTTGATCGTCTTGACTTTTTGCGATACAAGGATTTTAACATTTCGTCATATAATTAGTTGTGGATGTGTTTATATAATGATGACAATGATGATGATTGTGACATTTCTAACATTTGAACCTTTTTGTGAAATGCTTAGATAGTGATTTTTTATATAACAAAATTGTGCTTAACTATGGATATGGATGTTATTTCGATGATGGTTTGTTATGGAATTGGTACATTGAGTTTATAATGTTAATTAAATGTGTGAATGCATGGTTATACAATATTTTCTTGGATGTATGTAATTTTTGTGTGGAGTGTGCAACAACGACTATGTCTAACTAAATAAAATTAACACACACATGGGGACCAAGGGACCAACACACAAAGGATGCATGGGCCTAAAACCATGGTCACCTTGAGCAACATTGTTTGGGGTTAGAAAAGTGGCTAATCCTTTTTAATTTGTGTGGTTCTTTGAATTATTTCATTTTTCCTATGTTATGAGCCCTATTTAGAAATTAACCCTTAATTTTTGTAAATTGTAATTTATTTAATTTCTCTCTTTTCACTTGTCTTGTTTTAGTACTTGGTTATGACACTTTTGGTAGATGGACATCATATTTATTGGTCTCTAAACTCAAGAAATTACTAAGAGGTCGGATTTGGACTTTGGGAAAATTTTTGGATAGCCAAAGGACCACCTAACCTTGTCCCATCATTTAAAATGAACCCAAGACCTAAACCCATCATGAGGTAGTGTGTTTTTGAAGTTTTTATCTTGATTTTGACATTTTATTGTCCCTTTTTCTTGATATTTATTTCACTTGAGTTTTCTTTAATGACTAATATTTTTGGAAAATTTATTACCTTGGATATTATTGTGTACTCATGGGTTAGGTAGAGCAATGAATGCTTTATTAATATTATGGAGAATTTATTACCTTGGGTAATCATGTATACTCCTTGGTTGAGGTGGAGGAGGAAATCTAGTTGGACATCCATGTGGATTCAACACTCACCCTCCCTTTTGTAAAATTTATAAATATAGAAGTATGCATGAGAAAAATGGTTCCTTACACATACAATTTCATTATGGGGAGATTTTAGGTTTGGAGGAGAGAGCTTAGCAAGGTTGGGAAAATTGGAGAAGGAACAAGTAAAGGTTTGGCGATGGCTCCAAGGTAGGGTCTTGATCCTTCTTGTTAAGTGCATTATAATTTGGTTATCTTGTATTTTGGTGAAATGAAATGGTGTTTGGGCTTGATATTCTTATTTTTATCTTTTTGTTTTAGTCTTCTTTTTGGCTATTTTCTTGTTGTATTTTTGTTTTTGATTGGGAAGGGTATAAGACCATAGGATGGGTGTTGGAGGGGGATTGAAATGTTGGTTTGGTGGAGGGAAAAGGAAATTAGGAATATTGCTTATAAATATGGTTGTATTATGTTAATTTTGTTTGGAGGGAGATGGGGTAGTTGGAATTAGGCCTTTGGTGGAGTGAAAAGGGGTGGTTATTTGAGGTATAAGGTGTAGTGGAGGAATAAGGAGGGATGTTTTTGTGGAGGTTTCAAGGTCTAATTCCATTTCCCATGTGGAGAGAAAAGGAGACCAACTTTCAACCCTCCCTCTCCCACTTGGCTTGAATTAAGTCATTGTGTTGCTTGTTGTGTTTTGTTGCATTCTTATTTTATTGTGATGTTTTGGGGCCTATAGGAGCAATATCATTTCTATGTTACGCAAGAGGTTTTTTTGCTTAATTGGTTCATGTGTTGAGGCCGGGGCAATCGGGAAGTGTTCCCCTTCCTTGTTGGAAATGGTTGGGTGGTGAGCATTGCTTGGCTCCACTTTGTGTGTTTTGAACAGCTAGTTGAAGACTTATATAAGAAACTATTTTCATATTTGGGGAGCCTTGTTATGAAGTAGTAAAGGAAATTTTATTTTGAAAATCTTGTTGTAATTATTGTGAAGTGGAAACTAGTGTATATTTAACAATGTAATTCCATTTAATTCAGTAATTTATTGAGTTATTATTGTAAGTGGATGTTGGAAAATTTTTGTATTTGGTAATAATATTTGGAAAGAAATTCAAATGGTTATGGTGTTGTTAAATTACTATTTAGATCTAATATTGCAGTTGTGCATCCCAGCTAGTATGTGTGCACTTTCATGGTGAAGTGGACTCATACTAGGTGGGATACACATGGGTATGGCCATCCTTTCATGTAGAAATACATGAAAGGGTGATCATATCCATGATGCACCACTTTAGAACTTCATTTCCTTGTTGTTTTATATCATAGTAAAATTGTGACATTGTTGTTGTTGTATTCATTGGGCATATTAGGAAAATAAATAAGATTATTTAAATAAATGTAAATAAACTTGCAAATTGATAATCTTACATTCTGATTAAAATCCATGTTTTTGGAAAAAGGTAAAAGAAGATTTTGGAAGGATCCGCATCCTTGTACAAAATACCATATGGCTGGATAAAACATTAAATCTCTATAGTGAGGAATCCCATAGGAAATGGAAGAAAGAAGTCCACAAAGGCACACACATGAAGAAACAAAGAAGAGAGAAAAGGAGAGGTTGAAGCAATCACGACTACAACATAAAAAGAGTACACTAAAGGATCCCATTCTTGGGAAAGTAATCTCATTTTATGGAGAGGCATACCTTTCTTTTTACAATTTACGACTATCCATTCTTCACTTCGATTAGGATCCAAGTTTTCATCAAGATGAGATGGAAGCTAATTACTAGAGGTCTCCTTGATTCCTATGATTGATGAAAAATCCTCCCCTAAAGGGAGAGTCACCACATGTTCCTCTTTTCCCGTCCCAATGCCGGGGGAAACTTGAGTCTAAATTGGGTATTGAGTTTTTTTGTGATCATCACTAACCACATTAGGGTATTTAGGATGAAAATATCAATCCTCCTCAACAACCAATAAGCTAGAATTAAAATCCTTCCACCAAGAAACTTTTTCTTTAACCTATTGTTTTACTTTATAACAATTTGAGGAAAGATTCCCGAGTGAAAAAAATTTCCTACATCGGAAAGACAAGCCTTCTTAGTTAAGAGGTCATGTCCAAACCTTATTCAATAATTTGAGATCAATGGAAGTGGAAGATCCACAGAGGTATCCAAATCCACTAAGATTCTCATATAAGTAGTGTGGCGTAGAGTTTTGTTTTGGAATAAATATATAAGAATTTTCCCAAAGCATTACCAATATCAATCAAGCACTCCTCCACCCGTAACTACAATGGAGATGAGGTAAGTGCACCCAAATAAATTTAACATTAAAAGTAGTAGTGAGGGGGTTCAAGGTCGGAAACCATGGTTGCATTAAGAAGTGATGATGTTGTAGTTACCAAAGTTTGAAAAAGATAAAATCCCTATCCTCGTAGAAATAAAAACCATAATAAAAATCCCTTGGAAAATGGGTGAATGTCCATATTACTAGTCAAAAGAGGGCACCACTTCAAGGAGATCCATGAGAGGAGAAGTAGAAGCCCGTGTCGAGTCTGCATTGAAGTGGTAAATCAAAACCCGACTCCAAAACAAAATTCCCAAAGGATACCAAAGGAGTAGATTTGGTAGTAGAAATCGGCCTAGAGGTAAAGAAAGAAGATGCCACAACTTACGGGAAGAGGGATTCCCATTCTCCACAGAGAGATTCAAATCCATGTCAGCCGTAATCGGAAGAAGGCATAGTAACCAAAGGTACTTGAGCTCGGCAATCACTACCACCGATAGCATGTACAAAAACATAATAAGACTATAAGAAAACAACCGCATCACTTCTCGAGGGCACAAATAGGTGGCACAAAGAATAATAATAGCTAGGGTTAGTGCAAAGAGGCATCACAACAAAAACTTGCAAAATTGGAGTAAATTCATTTTTAAATGTATATTAGTTCGCGATGTTTTAAAAAAAATTGATTCTTTTATATATCAATTGTTATGCTCAAATGATATTTTATTGCATTATGTAATCTCTTTGTATTTTGGAACTATAAACCTTCTTATGTTATTGATCAAAGAAACTTATAAAGTACCATATTAAAAACTTTCATTTTCTTGTAATTATGATGTGTGTACACACACACACACACAATAAATTGAAATTCCTTCAAAATGATATTGAAACCCTCATAAAATGAAATGTATGTATGTATGTATTGTATGTAACATATAAAATAAAATAATTTGGAAACCAAAGGGGGCTATGCCCTTGCACCCAACTCCTTCACACACGGTGCATGGCGTGGCTGAGTCATCCACCACTCCAAAGCCCATACCTATGTGCCATGTTCCTCAACCCCGTGACCTCCTCTCCACTTCCCTAATCTTGTGCCACAACCTTATCTATTGGCCTTGCCTCCCTCACCCACAACACCTCCACTCTCCACACGGCCGCACCTCTCACCTTCCTTCTCCTCTCCACTTGCCCCACATTATTCCTTCTCCATTGTTTCCCTCTCCTCTATCTTCCATCTCCATGCACCCAAAAACAAAACAAACAAAAATATAAACCTAAAACTAATATCAAACAATGCACATTGATGAGTTTAGGTTAGTTATTATATATAATAATAATAATAATAATAATGTGTATAATAAAATATATAAATGTAATATATATTGTATATTATCTATTATACTAATTGTTATCTATAATAGAATATATTTTACAATAGAGTATAATATAAATTTATAATATTATATTATATATTTTATTATTATATATAATATAATATTGTTATAAGGTTATAATATAATATTATTGCAATGTTTATAATAAAACTCAATGTGCATAATATGCTATGTATTAAGCGTATATTCCATTATGGGAGCCATTAGAAAAATTGGGAACGATACAAAGAAAAGTAGCATGGCCCTCGCACAAGGATGACATGCATAAACCGAGAAACTGCAAGGACCTTGTAATGTGTTGAATGTAGATAGACTTGTTTCCTGATTTTTTTATCATTTGAGACTTGTTTCACTTCACTAACTTGTTAGTCAGATCATGAGTTGAATGGATCTCCTGGGTTAGAAATAAGCTGATAACCTTGCGACACATAAAAAAAATTACGTGGGTTTTAGATGGGAAATTTTGGGGATGTAATACTATTCCGTAATGTTAACTAGCATTTAAAAGGGGAGAAATACATAAAAACATAAACTCACACTTTGAGATTTACGTAAACCTTAACAAGTATTTGATCACACCAAATACATCAAAAAAGGAAACCATGGGATGGCCTTACATGAAAACAACAACTCGAGGCTAGATACTTTTAGCTAGATTTTCAAAGCTTCTAGCTAGGTGAAATCCATCCACTAATAGTTGAAACTATCAATTTCCCTTATTTTCCATTTCCTATAGGATAACCTTTCCAAGGTGATTTCCTAATTAAGATAAATGTGAATTTATATTCCCAATCAATGTTATTGTAGAAAAATAAATGACAATTAAGTACAAACAGGATACCCAAGAAAACTAAGAAATAAAGTATGAAACCCTAATTGCAAGAGGAGTAAAAGGTACTTAGCTGATTTTTAATTATTTTGAACTATCTTGAAGAGCTGACCAAGTGAGTAGAGCAATAGGAGCATCACACATAGACCAATAAAAATGAAGATCTAGAGAGATAGGTTGGACTGGGGCGCCTAGAGAGGGACATGGGCACCTATGGGCACCTTAGGCATGTTTCCTGGAAGATGGGTCTATGAAAAAGATAAGGAAACCTCCTCTGAGTGGTTGCAAGTTTTTCACTTTTTTTCACCTTTGGTTTCTCTAAGGTCGCACAATGGTCACTGAGGATCCTGGAAACCTACAATGAAATATGAACCTACAAAACCCTCAAATATACATAAAATCCTAAAAAACAAAGATGCCAAATGAGGGGTCGACTATCCTCAAATGTCACAATGGTGAACTTACCATCGAGCATTGCACTACATCTCGGACTCCAATGTAGTTCTTTGTGTGTGTGTGTGTGTGTGTGTGGAATCATGCCATAGGTGGCTCTTTTGCGTGTCACACTTGATAGCGAGAAATTAATCTAGATGTAAATAAATTTAATAAATGTGTGCATGTAATAAAATGAACTTCCTCCTATGAAGTTTATGAAGAATAACTAGAGCTTGTGTCCCTTTGATGGTGTTAGATGGGTATAGTGAAGCTCTTAGATGTTTGATGGATGTAACCTTAGGTGGTGATAACTAATGCTTAGTGCTTGGTCCCTTATTATGATCACATATCTTTATATTTATATGATTCATTTGCTGGAATTTCATAATTAATCCTGAAAAGGCCGACTACCAAAAATATAAGATGATCAAATGGCTAGAAAGGACCTATTGGAGCTCAAAATTGCACCCTGGATATGATCATTGAGGATCATGAATTTTGAGGCAACATGGGATTGTTCCTCGCAATGGAACCTCGTGAATCGAGATAGTCCTCCTGAGAAGGAAAAATTCCTCTACCTATTCCTAATGCTAAACTACTCCTAGGAATTGAAATGCAACTATCTAACTCTACTCTAAAATTCCAAGGAACCAGGGTGAGAAGGAGATGCATAAAACAAAAACCTAAACTAGAGAGGTGATAGCACCAGAAAGAGGGTGGAGACACTCTCAGGTGAGTGGAAATGGGAGAAAATGATGAAGGAGAGGGAATAATTGAGTGCCATAGTCCAAAACACATTCAAAACACCAATTCCATGGAGCACAACACACTTGAAAACCTAACAGAGAGTAAGAAATGCACAAAACACCTGTAGATGCAATGGAAGGCAAGAAAAATGCAATAAAATAGAGAAAGGGCAGAAGAGAGCCACAAAATAGATATTTTATTGCTTCATGAATGCATAGTCCATTACAAGAGAGGAGTAGAGGAAAATATCACCATGCAAGATGTCCAAACATGAGGCTTGCAACTCACAAGTGTTCTAGAACCATTTGGATAGAGTTCCATTATAATGAATATCCCCCTTCTAAAAAATGAGAAGTTAATATATAGAATAAGATGGGAAGAGAGAACAGATGTGAATCCCTAAATTCTACTCCCACCCACCGACAACTATCATTAATTTCACCGAAAAATTCATGGGTACCTCTAAAAATACCTTCCCAATGTACTCAACCTTATAGAAGAAGAAACTAATCACCATACCTCCATTAATTGCATTTTCACCAACATCGAAGTGCTCATTTGCACAGGACATATTTTAAATTTTTAGCCCACCTACTCAACCTAATCTCCATTTTTTATGATTTCATGTTAAAGGGCTCAAAAAAATGAATCCAACGATATCTTGTTTGTGATATTTTCTATTCTGGGGGTCGAGATATGACCATGTGAATATTTGGGGATCATGTAGAACATGGGTTGTAGATTTAATACACACCCACATTTATAAAAATTATTTCCTTTATACTTTAATCTCTTACGATTTTATTTTTATATTTCTACCCCCCAAATTCTTTGTAAATAATATATTATAGGCATGCAGGGAACATGAGGAATTGGGGAACATGGGTCAATTGGGTCTCCAACCTCCATATTTTCCACACTACATACTCTCTTCCCCGATCCTTGCTTTTGGGTTTGAACTCTTCGAGGGGAAATTTTTCCCATGAGGAAAAAGGTCCCCCATTTTTGTGTGCTCTGTAAGCTCTCCCGAATGCATTCCACTATTTGTGGCAAAGTAGGTCCGCGGGAACTCACTTCCCGCGGCTTGTGTTCCTTCTAGTTCTCCAAACTCGCACCGACCACGTTAACCACTCCGCACCCACCCAATTCATTTTCGGTTGCAATGCAATGTGGAGAGCCTAACCCCATGGGGAACTTGTTCCCCATAGGATCCTTATGCTTGATTTTTATCCCGCCTCCGCAATACAAATCCCATGGCCCTCATCCTTAGCAAATCGACAATGTTAGCCGCTTTGAGGAACTCAAGGAACCAAGGCCCTCATACCTGTTGTTCCTTCAAACTCTAACTTTGCCAAAATACATTGGGTCATTGTATTGTGGGCACCAAACCAGGTTCGAGGAACTCTAGTTCTATCTGCATTAGTTCCATCTAATGTCTATAGACCCGTAATACACTAAAAAGGCTCATTTTTCACTTTTTATATTTTTTTACTAAGTTTTTCACTAACTCTTTAAAATTTTCTTGGATTAGGAGTTAGTAAAATACAAATGAGATGCCCCAAAGCCAATTTTATCCATTATATCCATTTTAAACCCAAATTGACTAAGTTCTTGAAACCCAAAAGAGGAAAAATACACCAAACATTCCCATTAGCTTCTAAATCACTGCAAGTGTTCTAGAAACATGGAATTTACTTGTATTCCTCTAGATTCAACGTTGAGGATTTGTCAACTATTCAATTCTAGTTCTCCTAGTTGTTCAATTTTTGCAAGGGTGCAAAAATAGACAACAAGACCCAAAAAGTATGAGTAAAGTACAAAGGGTTCGGGGCACCGAGAGGGGATGAGGGCACCTAGTGCTAGCATCCCGTTGGGCGTTGGTGTCCGGATGATAATAAATGGAGTATAAAAATGAAAACTTAGAAAGAAAGGGTGTAAGACCAAAAGTGACAACAGAAAAGCAAAGAAAGGTGGCCAAATACTTAGGTTAATTAGTAGTTTTCTTACTTAGGAATCATATGAATAATAATATGTAATCGAACTAGATAATTAGCAAAAGTGCATGATTTTGTGTATACATTTCCCCCACTTTATGTTGGTGAGTGGAAAGCTCGGTAACATAAAGCGAGATAGAGATGTGTACCTAATAGTCATGTAGATTGATGACAAAAGTGTGCTTTGAGGGACTAGAAAAATGTGAAGTGATAAAAATGTGAAGCGTGGGCTGCTAAGGAGGAGAAAGTGTAAAAGTGGTGATGAAAATTAACCTAGGGTAGAAATGCATGTGTATATGTCACGATGTACATGTTGTTGATGTCAATGTTATTATTGTTGTTGTAATGATGTTGACTATCTCTTCCCATACCGATAGACTTAAAAAAGAGAAGAATGAACAAGCGATCAAATACACATGTATATGTATAAAAAGTATGTAAAAATTATGAAAATGTGAAAAAGGAATATGTGAACCTGATTTGTGATGAGAAAAAGGGTGTGGAAAGGATCCTGAAGATGATGTAGAAGACCAATTTTTATGGGCGATCTCATGCCACTACATCGTCCTCTAGTTTTTGGGGTCTGTCTCACACCAAGTCATGGAAGAAGTGTAGGGAGAAAATTTTGGTGTCATCTTACATCCTTTAACTTCTTCCCACAATGTAGGACACCAATGCATATGGTGTGCAAAATTGGTGAAAGTGCTAAGGATTATATGCCCTATAAAATCCCTCATGCGTGGAGTTTTGTAGACTATTATGAACTACCAATTGTTGTGTAATTTCCCCTTGGTTATAGGCATCCAAGAATTGCATTGCTATGTTAAGGACCCAAGTATGATTCTACAAAACTGAAAACAATGTTGTATTGGTATTGTGTTGTGTTGTGTATAATGATGTATGGGGTGACTGATTCACCCAAATAATGCCCCCTTATTTGGGGTGCATGCGATGTTGCTTTGAAGGATTATGTGGCCTAAAGGGGGATTAACCATTGTGTTGAAACCATGCCCGTAGGGGGAAGGGAATGTGTTTGGTAGAAACCAAGGCACATGTAAACAAAGTGGCTAGGAGACAAGTGTTAGTATAAGAAAACATGCATGTAAAAGACAAGTGTAGATAATGTGTAAGCTAAGACACAAGCAGGTAATGTAAACATGCAAGAAGACAATGTAGACCACAAAAAGAGGGTTGCAAACATGGTACATCACTCATGATGTCGTAAGACAATCAAGGCCATAATGGCTTGAAGTAGAAAAGTGTGCACACAAGACAAGAAAAATCCTCCAAACAAGAGCATAAAAAGAGCAAGCAATGGAAATCAATATAGCAAACAACCATGGAAGAAAATAGCTCTACATAATAAATGTTATGCATGAAGCACCCATTAGCATGTATAATCGGATAAATTAATGTGCTATGAAACAATAGCACATGTAGTGTACAAAAAAGTGGATGCCTCAAGGAGACATTGTGGGACTAGTAATAGATATTGTGCTAAACATCCATGTTGTGTGTAATAGCTCTATCTAATATGAGATCACAACTAGAAGGAAAGTGAATGGGTATGTCTCGTATGATAAAGATAATTTCATACAAGATATCTATCTAGCATGTGTAATATGATGAACATGTAAAATTATAAGTAAGAGTAAATGCAACTAAGACATGCGGTATGTTGTGGATGAGATATAATGGAATTTAGTGTGAATGATAGGAGTAGGTGTGAGAATTATCTATTGTTTTGTGGAGAATATGTGTGATAGGAAGAGTATGTTGCAAGTATGTTGATTGTCTAGTGTTGAATATGTGTAAAAAGTATATGTTGGTATATGATGTGTAGTGTGTAGTGTGTAAGATTAAGTATTGTGTGTCATGCATTTTGTGTTGTGTGTGTGTGAGGTTCATGTATATAAAATTCTCTCAATAGTCAAGTGTGAACCAAAGAACAAGAGTGTGCCATCGGTAATGATGATACTAGAGTATTTCCTATGTGGAATTCTAGATGAGAAAATAATATGCTTGTTAATGTTAGGGAGGAAGAGATAAGTGTGATACCCGAAGTGTGTAAGTGATGGAAAAATAATTAATGATGTTGAATGATCATTGTAAGGAGTAGTTTCCTTAACAAAATGATTTGGCGAGAGGTGGTCATGCTTCGAAGTTGTGCATGATGGTGGCTTATTTGATAATGTTTTAGATGTTGGGTTGATGAAATGTAGCCTAAGCATTGAAGGCACATATGGATTGGGTGAACATAGGGCACCTGGGTGCATGCAAAATGATAGTGGAACATGGCACATGCAGGAAAGTTTGGAATCAAGATTTATCCATTTTTAGTATGAGGCTAAATATAGACATGGAGTGTAGAGCATGCAATAGTATGAAGACTTGAAGAGCACGCAAAGGCTATTTTAGATGAGAGGAATATTAAGCATCATGCATTGCTTTGGGATATTAATAGGATTAGAACTATAGTTATTATTAGATAATCTATTATTAGCAAGTTTGCATGCTTTTGTAATTATCTTGTAGTAGCACATGGCTATTATTAGCATGTAGCCTATTTTGGAGAGTGCATGAGTAGTGAAGGGAAAGTCCCCACTACCTATAAATATGTATTGATTTACATGGTTTGGACATTGGTGAATATTTTGTAAGGTTATGTTACTGGTTCATGAGTGCGCATAACCTATGGTGATATTGTTATGTATGTATGAAGCTTATGTGTTTTACAATGATTAATATAATGGATATTTTTGGTTGGATATTGGTTATTGACCTATCTATTATGGATCTTGTATGGTGAACTTAATCTTGGTTCTTGTATGAGTTAATCTTGCATATGGTTAAGATCTAGATCTAGTTCATATTGTGCTTTATTCATGAATGGATATTATGGATCTGGAATATTTGTATGATCATTCTAACTCCTTGAAAAAACTACCATAAAAGAGGGACTTGGTATTCTTGCACACTTTGGGTGAGTGCTCAGTTTTGGATGAGTGATGTGCCGCGTGCCTTGGGCTATTGTGGGTAAAATAAGACTATATAGGAGGTTGCCTAGGATTTCTCCCCGTGAAGGAAGAACCAAGAAGAAAAGGTGCGGAGTACATCCCTACTAAGGATGATGAAGATGAGAACTCTTAGGACAACACAACAAGAACTCTGGTCAACACTGAGGATGTAGAAGAACTTAGGAAGAAGAATTGAAACATGATACAGAGGAGTTAAAGGACCAAGAGATATAAAGTGGTGCCATTGGCATGGAGATAGGTGAAGATAAGGGTGGACCATCTGGTGAGCCAACTGATGGAGGGCCAGTGCTGGATTCAAGCGTTCACATTCCAAAAGGTAGGTGCTCTTGGAAGGAAAAGATGAAGGTACATATGAGACTCCTATAACCGGGTATGTTAATGACCCAAACAAGATTATACGCGTGAGGTTCCAAAGTAATTTTGAACTTAAGGAGTTATAAAACCTGTAATTGATGGATTCGAGAGATGACGACTATGCACACACGAAAAACAAGCTCACATTGACCATTCATATTCACATGGATGAGACTAATTTTGATGTGTGCAAAGAATCATGTGTTTCAAGGAGAATGAAGAAAGTGCCACAATTGTGCCATGTGACTATCAATCCCCTATGATTTCAGACAAAAGGTGAGAAATGCATTGACAAAGGTATCTGCAGAGATTACACGTAGAAATATAGACAAAGTGGAAACTATTTGGGTGCTTCGGATGAAAAGAAGGATACGAGATACTAAAATCAAACATCCGCAAAGGAAAAGGAGAAAGTTGAGGCAAAGGTGAGTGCATTAGTAATTATGGAAAAACAATTTGGAGATGAAATTTTGAAAGTGAGGCCGGATCTGGAAGAAAATGTGCCTAAAAATTTCCCCTCTGTAATGCACTATTTGCGCACACTTGTTCATATGTTGATGGAAGAGGGCCCAGTGCGCATGCCAAAACCAAAGGATGTTGCAAGATAGGCAGAGAAGGCTAAGGCAATAATAACATGTAATATTACTAGCTATGAATCTATATTGTAGACCTTGAAGGATGAATTGAAAAAGGCAGATTTGGCATTAAATATGTGCATGACCCTTGATGTAATAATAAAGATAAGGACTATGGCAGGAGGATGAGGACCTCCAGGCGGTGAAGAAGAATGAGACACTTGGGCATGAGGAGAGGCTCACTTTGGTAGCGAGAAAAGTAAGATGCACTTGCATTAGCGTAGGATCCTCACAAGGAAAGGATTAAGGAGATTGGAAAACTCATTGCACGGCAGATGGATGTTATGGAAGGGATGATCTCGATCCTGGAAAATGTTCTCAAGGTGTTGTAGAATGAAGGTGAGAACATGAATTTGGATGAGTTAGATGGGGTACTTATAGACATCCCAAATAAAACTAATAAAGTGTTGAGTGAGTGGAATGAGTTAGAAGTAGAGGTCAAAGCAGAATATCCAGAGTTGATTACGCTATGGAAGTATATGGAACCTAAGTATTCTTTCATTATTTTGTACAGTTATTCTTTCATTCCTTATTCTTTATCATGGAGAGATAAGTTATGATTACCCATTTCCAGGGATGGAAATGAAGCAAGTGTGGGGTAATGTTGGGCTAATGAAATGTAGCCTAAGTAAAGGTGCATAAGGATTGGGCGCACGGACACAATGCGTGCGTGGGAAATTTTCGATTCAGGGACTTAGTTGTTTTTAGTATGAGGATAAATATAGACATGGAGTGTAGAGCACACAACAATATGAAGACTTGAAGAGCATGCAAATGATATTTTAGATGAGAGGAATATTAAGCACCATGCATTGCTTTGGGATATTAATAGGATTCGACCTTTTTTATCATTAGATAATTTATTATTAGCGAGCTTGCACAATTTTGTAATTACCCTATAGCGGTGCATGACTATTATTATCATGTATCCTATTTTGGATAGTACATGAGTAGTGAAGGGAAATCCCCCACTACCTATAAATATTTATTTATTTACACGTTTTGGACATCGGTGAATATTTTGTAAGGTTATGTTACTTGTTCATGAGCGCACGTAACCTATGGTGATATTGTTATGTATAGATGAAGCTTCTATGTTTTATAGCGATTAATATAATGGATCTTTGTGGCTGGATATTGGTTATTGACCTACCTGTTAATGGTTCTTGTATGGTGAAATTAATCTTGGTTCTTTTATGATTTAATCTTGCAGACAGTTAAGATCTAGATCTAGTTCATATTGTGCTTTATTCATGAATGGATATTATGGATCTAGAATATTTGTATGATCATGATAACTCCTTGAACAAGATGCCATAAAAGAGGGACCTGGTACCCTTGCATGCTTTGGGTGAGTGCTTAGTTATGGTTGAGTGATGTGCCAATGCACCTCGAGTCATTTGTTGTGGGTAAAATAAAACTACATTAGAAGACTTGAGTGGAGGCCAAGTTGAACTGAGTTTTAGAAGAGGTTCCTTAGATTGACGTGGTAATATTGTAGGTGACTTAGTAGGAGGATGTGATGTTGAACAAACCTTGAGAGGTGATTTCTTATTTTGACTTGGTAATGTCACAGATAACTTGAGTGGAGGAAATGTGGGACCATCCTTAAGAGGAGGTTGAGTGGATTGAATAGGCGGCACTTGATTGGCCAAAGAAGGCACCTTAGAAGTGATAGCATGATGGTCATTAGATGTAGAAGTAGAATATTTAGGAGCCCGATGAGATTTATCATGTAAAGATGGGCATGTATGAGAATTTTGTGCAACAAATGAGAAAAACCCTAATGTGCAAGGTTCTTAATACTTCGTTGTAAAGCATAGAAATCATTGTCATTATTTCATTTGATTCAATGATAGTTACAATATGGAAGACCTTGATATTTGACAAGACAATAAGGAGGATAGCCTTGAGTAGATGGTAAAGTGATCAATTGATGACTAAGGAGATCAATAAGAATGTCATGTTGCTTAGTATTGTGATTGAAGGTTAGAGGTTCTCGGTAATGGTATGACTTGAGGGTCACTTTTATGAGCACATTTAGTAAACACGAGAATGAAGATGAGGTGTAGAAGGAGAGTGAACATGGGCCCGAGAAGAGTCCTTAATATGTTGGATTTCAGATTTAAGATATGTATTCTTGGATTTCATATCTTTAAATAAAGAATGTAAAGCTTGGATTGAGTCTAACATGGATTGATTAGATGGAGGATCATGAAGACTAGGGTCGTCATATCTGGGATTTTTTTAGAGGTGAATATTCATAATTTGGTGAAAATTCCTGTTGTTGCGAGACTCACAAAGACCCTAGATGCAGATCAGGCTTCTAAGTTGATCACTCTAGCATCCAGTGTGATTGCACAACATGGAAACCTCTCTCCAAGCATGGGACTTGTAAAACCGAGAGAGGAATCTCCAGAGAAGGCTGGTTCCTACTCCTAAACTACCTGCCACAAGCTATTCCAGTGTAGGAAACATAATCTAAACCTAATCTAACCATGCCAAGGAGACAGAGAGAGAGAGAAAAGGGAAAAACAACAAAATCCTACACTAAAACGGTGATACACCAGAGAAGGAGAATGTTGAACATCTATCAAAACTGCCATGGGACAAGGAGAGGTGAGCAATGGGAAGGATGGACAGATGCATCACAGGCCCAAAGATAGATTTCACATAGAAAATGCCCCAAAACTCCGTGAACATAGCTCCAGACCTGTAATGAACATCAGAACATGCACAAATACCTACAATGAAGAGAGGCAAGAAGAAAACAAGCAAAGGAACGAGTAAGGATGGACAGATGCATCACAAAACACGTTTTTGTTGCTCCAGAAGTTTGCACAGAACATCATTTCAATAGTAAAAGGCAAAATGCCATTACAGAGCAAGGGAGGAGGTTCGAACTCCATTTTCAACCCTGGAGAAGAAAAAGAAGGGAGGGCAGAGCAGAAAAGATGAACAACTTGTAAGTATTTTGAAAGAAGCCCCTCTATACAATATATAGGAAGAAAGAGAGAGGGAAGAGAGAGGAGATTTGAATTTGCCCCAACCACTCCCAGGTCACATTTAACTCATTTCATTATGGCGGCAGGTGAGAACCCTGGCAAAATGGCAGACTGTCTAGCAGAAACGGCGAGCTGTCTGTTGTATTAAAGCTGGTCACTGAAACATCACTTCTGTCTATTATCACGCGTCAGAGCCATTTCTTAACTTTCTCTCTCCACACCAAACCAAAATGCAAGATTGACCCTAGAAACGTGTAGAGCATTTCACCAGCTTTCCAATGATATAAAGAACGTGCAAATCCGAGCTCTGGATCGAAAGTTATGGAGGTCTGAAGATTTAGGGCACAAAACAGGCGAAAACGGATTTTTAAATTTCTTCCCACGCTCTGCCACCTGGACGACACGTGTCGTGATCTGATTGGATGTGTTATTCTCTCTCCTTCCCTGTCCCGCGGGTTTTCTTTGACTTTTTGATGACTTGGAACATTTTTTACTTTTCCTCCGCGCCCCCGCCACTTGGGACACGCGGCATGCATTGATTGGTCGACAGGGGGCACGGGGCAGACCTTTTCCTTTTAGCTTTTGGGTGAACTTCTGGCCAAATTCTAACTCCTCCCTGAGCTCCGCATTCCTGCTCCATAGGACACGCGTCCTCTTTTGATTGGCTCGGGCTGACCCTTCAAAACTCGCCCTTTGACTTTTGGACTTTTCTCCTTGTGACACGTGTCATGATTTGGTTGGTTCTCGGCTTTTCAGCTATCCGTGCCTTCTACGTCCCTTTTTCCCACTTGTCCCAGTGCTACTTGGGACAAAAACTTCCGATTCACCCGATTTGGTTGGTTCGCGTTCCCACGGCCCGAATGTCCCAAACTGTTTTGCTCAGCAGTTAGTCGATTTTCTTCTTCTTGGCGAACCGGCTTTCCGCGTCCCACGCATCCCGACGGCCCGGATGTTCCTTGTGCTCTGCAGACCGCCTGGTGATCTTTCGGCCGATTCACGCCTCGACGTCCCTCATGTCCCGACTGTTGCGAAGACTAGGACTTAGCCATTTTTCATGATTTTTTCTGGCCCAAGCTTGTTCCTTTTGTAGCCTTTCACCTTTTCTCAGAACTTGCTCTTTTCAACCTGGGACTTGAATTTTCTGATGCATGTTATCAAAATTACCCTGGGGGGTGAATTTTGGATAACAATTCCATTTTATGAAAATTTGAAATGGAAAATTTTCGGAAAAATTCAGGTGTTCTGTTTGCCTAAAATTTCCAATATAATTTTTTTAGGGGTCGGCTTCACCTACCATTAAAAACTACTCATATATAAACTTAGGTAATTCACCGGGTAGTATACTAGTAGCTTACTACTAGTTTACTGAGGTACCAACATATCAAGCACCATGAACTATCGGGAAGGTTGTTGATGCATGACATGAGTTTGTTAACTCATGACAGAAAGTTATTGACACATGATAGGAAGTTTTTGATGCACGACATGAAGTTATAGACGCATGACAAGTGTCAAGAGGTTGTTGACGCGTGACAATCAGGGATTTTTTTAGTGGTAAATATTTGTAATTTGGTGAAAATTCCATTTTAGGAAGATTTGAAATGGTGAATTTTTGGAATAGGTCAGTGTCCTATTCACCTAAAGCTTCTAATATAAATATTTTTAGGGGGTCGGCTTCGCCTACCATTGAAAACTACTCCTATATAAACCTAGGTAATTCGTCGGGTAGTATACTAGTAACTTACTACTATCTTACTGAGGTACCAACATATCAAATATCGTGAACTTGCAAGGCAAGTTGTTACGCATGAATGGAAGTTGTTGACACATGACATGAAGTTGTTTATGCATGACAGAGGTTTTGACACAAAACAAGTGTCAAGATGTTATTGACGCACAAAAATCTTGTGTTGTTGATGCACGACAAGAGGTTACATACGCATGACAAGAATTTACAATGTGCGGCATGAAAGTTTATTATTGCACAAAATCAAATTTATAGTTACATGACAGAGAAAGTTTGTTGTCACACAATAGTAAATTTTTCGTCGCACTTTTTGTCATGCGAAAACACAATTTTTTCGCATGACTAAAAATCTCATGTCGTGTGACTTGAAAATGAAATCTTGTGTTGGGAGAAAAATTTGTACACAAGCCCGGGAAATTCACCTCTATCGTGAAAATGGTTCTCGGGGATATTCTCTAGGAATATTCCACCTCTAATTTCCCAAAGGCATCTTAAAATAAACCCTACGTCGATAGGTGATCTAAAATAACACTCACTTGATGCGGCGTCATATCACTATGGAAATAAAAGGTGTCTAGGGATTTTCTTAGAACAAATTGCTAATTAGGATGCATTTGAATCAAATCATGTAGACACTTGTAGTTTGATTGAAGCACTATTATTCCTAATATTGCACTATCTATATGTCTCTTTGCAAATTGACGACACAAAGGTGTCGGTTACACCATGCTAATCCCCCTCTAAACGGATTCTATAAGCTTGTTTCCCTTAATTAACCTTACTTTAGGTTAATTAACCCTCCTATTGACTTTCTAGAAGGATTTTACTTTCTAAACAAATATCTTACCTTTCCAAAAATCAACTCCGCAGTCATGTTCACACCCCCAAATGTGTTTTATTGAAAATCACCTTTTTGGAACCTTTTTAGTCCCACATGCATCCAAAACATCCTTTTCTCAAATCCAAAATTATAAATAGGACTAGACCCCCTCTCATTTCCTAAGAACACTTCCCCTTTCTAGGCTAAACTATAGTATTATTGCTAGGATTAGAGCTTCTCTTCATTTGTCATATTGAGCTAATATTACTTTTTCTTTGTTATTTCCATTCAAGTTTTAGTAAATGGAAGGAACCATGTGGCTCTTTAGCCATTAATGGAGAGCTTCCATTCTCACAATCATAAACTGATTGCTTAGAATCTAACTAGGTTCATTTATAAAGCTTTCAAGAGTAGAGGATAACTAGATTTGTTTGTTTACTTCAAGATTAATGCATGCAAAGTAATGAATCCTTGTTTATCTCTTATTTAATGGTCCATTGAATTTTTGTTCAAAGATTTGGGGTTTCTTGAGTGTTCTTACCCCATTTCATAGCTTTTAATTTTTTTCCTTGTACACATTTGGAACACTCAGTGGGATTTACTCCATAGTCCTTTTCAAGTATTTTCTAAGCTTTACATGTCCATTTCTAACCACTTTTATGCTTTCTAGGGTTTAAAAGCTTGTCTTTTAACATATTTCACATTTTAAAAGGGCTTTATCTTCCTTTTACTAAAGAATTTAATGGGTTCAAGCTAGAAGTAGGATTTCATTGTTAAAAACTAACTTATTTAATTCCATTAATTTTGAGGTTTTTACAGGGGGTACATGTAGGTGTCCTGAGAGGCGTGTATACATTGAAGCAGACGCGTATGCGTTGAGTTGGCCATGTGTCTATCAATATGTAATTTGAGTTGTTAGAATTTTTGCAAAGGGATGCATATCCATCATGTTCCATGCATATGCATCAAACCATGAGTGTACTCATTTCTCTCGGACACGTAGGTGTCTATTGAAGATTGTGTTGACCTTGCATTTTACCTTGGTTGCGTATCCATTCTCTGGGGTGTGTATCTATTAAAACCCTAGAATATGCATCTTGCTAGAACGTATAGGTGTCAAACCCCACAGTCACATTATGTCAACTTCACGTACCTATCGCTTAGGGCACTTATCCATCAGTTAGGGCACATATGTGTTGGAATCGACGTGCAGCCATCAACGTTAAAAGTTGAAATTTTTCACAAGTTGTAAGATCAAATTTTCTAGTTTTTGCTAACTTTTTTGTAGGTTCTTGATAGTTGTTTGTAGGGTTCTTTAGTCTTGTTTCAATTAACTTAGTTAAGTGTTTTGTTTCTTGATTAATTAAGGTCTTTGAAGCATGTATGCTCTTCCCTCACACCTTATAGGCAATCTTGGGAACCAAAAACACTTCCAAAACCTTATTTTCTTTCAAAACACTTGATTTACATTCATAATGGATTAATCTTTTAAAGTTTGTTAAAACGAAGTCATTTTCACAAGTTACTTCAAGTATTTTTCCATTACATATTTATAGTTGAGTTTTTTGCATTGTGTATGCTCTTCCCTTGCGCCTTTTTGGTGACCTTGGGAATAAAAACAACATGTAAACTCTCTTTTGATATTCTTGATCTTTTTGGAAAATTATTAACCTTTCATGTGTAGGACTAAATTCATTTGTCTAAGAAAGGAGTTTCGAGACAAAAACCCACTAATACATGTTTGATTATAGGTTGCCAAATGTTGTGTTACTTAAAACCACACTAAGCTAAAAAGATACAATAAAAAAATGCATCACACCATATTGCAAGTTTTGGAAAATGGTACGTCTCTATTCACTTAGCTAAAACATAAACCCTCCGGCATAATGCTTTAAGTTAAAATAATGGGGTTGCTTTTATGAACCCTAAAGTAATCCACCGCTGAGTAACCTCGTGGATGAAATAGGAAGCGCTCCCCTTACCCACTTGATTAGTCATACATTGTGAGTCTAGAGTTGATTTTTTCATTGTATTAGAAGGGGGTAAAGTAAAGCTAAGATAATCCTTGGGAAACCTTGGCAAATCAAGCTCGCATTAGAAAAACTGTTGACACCTAGTTGAGTGAACTACTTAGGAAAGCCATTTTGTCAAGGAGCCCACTTTACTAGTCCATTATCATTTCTTGTCAAACCATCATGAAGTGAAAAATTGCTTGGACTCAAAACCTTGTTTTTCAAACACAGTAACGAATCCACTTAAGTTAGATCTAAGTGTCTCTCATCATGAAATCAAATGATGTATCACTTCACTTAGTTTCTTTCTCACCTTTGGACGAGGCGAAACTCTTCCCAAGTGACACTTAGTTTATTTTCACATATTTGGATCTATACCTTTGTGTTCTTGTTGCCCATTTGGGACAAGAGAAGGAATCTTTCAGAGAGTGTTGTCATAGATAGTGTTCACCACTTTTTGTTTATTTATGCTCATCCATGTTTGTGGCTGAGTTGTTAAACGTCTAAAGTGTGTGGATACATCCTTATATCTTTGATAGCCACATGATCTTGATTTCAAGATCATCTTCATAGCTAGGATTTTATTTCATCATCGTTTCCCCTTTGAGTTGTTACTCTGCCCGCATTTTAGCCATACAATTACAACACTTACATCTTGTTTTCATTTCTTGAGAACTTGATATAAGTTTCCTTATTGTATCGTTACATTGCCCGCATGATTGACAACTTCTTGTTATACTTGTACTTAGTTTTAGTCCCAACAACATCTAAGACCTTTTGAGAGTGTTGATATTGCATTGTTCATATCGTGATAGCATCATCTTGATACTAACACCTTGCTTATTCTAGGCTTGCTTAACATGTCGGGGTAATGTTGTTACATTATTTGCATTTTGCGACTTCCATTATCAAAGACTTGGATTTTTGTCGGCATTTGAACTAATCATAGTATATATCATGGAGAGATCACGTCACAAATTTAGTGCTTAGATCTTGTTGATATTTCAACTCAACCTAGGTATTGATAGGGTATTGTCACTATCTAATTTGGCACCTATCATTGAAACCATAGCTTAAAGGTATAGTGTTTCATAAAATAATTGAGTGTTTGACAAATTTACTAGAGAATTTGCATATTTGTTCCTAAATTACAATAACATTTTCATATTTTGTGTACTTAGGACATCTTTTGAGATAGTGGGACTTTAAACAATTCATATCACATACACCTAGGTTACACATAAAATTGAAATACACTTAGACAAAACCTATTGCAACTTTGACTAGTGATGCCTAGAATCACGAAAATGGCATCTAAACCAGACGTGCCTAACTTAGAAAAAAATCCTTTCACATTGTACCCATTCACTTGACATAAGTTATAACCTCTCTTTTCACAAGTCAAAGACACATAACCTTTGGTTGATCATAGCAGAGAGGAGTCTAATTCTTCCAAAGAACAATACAAGTTAGGCTTATTTTTCTTTGACAAGATCCTTTATTATAACAAAGACCAAACACTCACAAGAGTTCTTAAATTAGGAGCTAGGCTTCCAAAGTGATTAAAACCATTAACCATGAAATAGAAAAATGGCCACAACCATCCCTTATAGATATGGATAACCATTTTGAAACATGGTATGCTTCCACTTCAAGAAAATGTGACAACAATATTGAAGATGACCCACCAAAACTAACAGATGATTCAAAAAGACCTTACTTTAAGGATTCACGTAGAGTGAAAATTGAACGTGAGCACAAGGAATCACCACCTCCTAGGTTTGACGATGAAGATGATCCCTTAATTGAAGAAGAGATCATTCAATGATAGATACTAAAAATCAGTCAAAATATAGAAAACTTAGGCTCTTCGAGTAAGAGTGTGCATAAGGATAGAATTAAAACAAAATCAGGTGAGTTTCACATGGATCCATATGATGATGTAACTTTCAAGGTTGCTAAAGTAAGCAGACTGTTATCACCCATAAAGGAACAACTCATTCAACAGGAGTTGAAATCAATGAAAAATATGTTTACCACTCTACAAGAAACAAACATATGACACAATATAAAATACTTATACAAAAAACTATGTCCTTACCCCTTTGATAAGGATATGTTGTGAAAATCATTTTGAAACATTTTGATATCCCCAAATTTGAAAATTATAAAAGTAAAAGTGATCCACATAATCATGTCAAAGACTTCTACATGGCTTGTTAGGAAGTCACTTATAGCGATAACTACTTGATATGTCTATTTCCTCACAGCCTAAGAGTAGAGGCATTATAATTGTTCTTCAATATACCTAAGGGATCAATCATGACATGGCCCACACTTGCTAAAAAGTTTGTGTGACATTTCTCTTTCAAGATGGAGAGTGATATCACCATGAACAACCTTTGCAATACAAAACAAAAATCTAATTAGACCTTCGTAGGATTCTTATAGTGATGGCAAGGATTGGCAATTCATTTCCCTTGTGTCCTTCCAAAAATAGTTAGTAAGAATATTCATCCCCAATTTGAACCCGAAAATAGCCTTTCACTTACAAATGCACTCGCGTATCTAACTTCAAGAAATTATAGAGAAAGCAAGCTAGATTGAAAAGGCTCTTATTGCAAAGGGGAAACTCAAACCCATCACAAAGGACAAACACGAGACATAATCTTCTAATAAAAAAGTTATTTAATAATAATAAAAATATCATTGGCGATGGCATCAAAAATCTAAGAGAGTCCAAGCCATACAAATTGGTCGCCTTTTTAAAGCTTTCACAAGGACCTTGCCCAAAGGCACCTATAAAGCACACGTCTACACCTCTAACTAAATTGTTATTTTCTATACTTCAATAGATAGACGTAGTAAACATGGTATAATACCCAACTGCGATGATACTAGATCTAGAAGATGCACCTAAACCAAGTTGGTTCAAAGAGCATGAATACTATGATTTCCACCATGTCAAAGGACACAAAACTGATAGATGCCTAAGATTGTGGCATTATATACAAGACCTCATCAAAGAGGGTAAGATCGCAGTAGATTCACCATCTGACTCAGGGCAAGGACCTAACGAAAATATGGGTACATTCTTATAACATTTTCCTAACCAAAAAGATAAGAAACTCAAGAAGTTGGATCACGGACAAGCCTCTCATGATTATCGGACTACTGCCTACACTTATCCAGTAGACAATAAACCATTTGACTCCCTTATAGATTGTATTCATTCATCTGATGAACAAATTAATACCATTAGAATCTTAGAGAAGAGTTATGTTGTAGGTACACAATGGGCTCATTTGGTAATACCATATCCCCTACCCGTTCCGTAGGAAGGCCAATATAATTTAATAGAACAATTAGAGAAGACACCAACTAGAATCTTGATCATAGATCTTCTTAAGATCTCATTAGAATTTGAGGATTCTAATAAATAAAGATTTAATCAACTTACATATTATATAATGTTACAATAAATATTTAAATAAAAATTACATCATAACATAAGTAAATGAAGAAATACTTATATGAAATAAATAACACAAGTGATATATTATTTATATTGGAAACCCCAATAGGGTAAAAATCACTTTGAAAATAACCTTTTACTTTAGAGAACTTATTTTACATCCAAAGAAGATCACCTCCTCCTTTAAAACCCTATTTACCAAAGGTAAAACTAAATCACTTGATTTGCAAACCTTTGATATATTTCCCAAATATATCAAATGAGGACCTAAAGTCCTTTTTTATACAAGGTGATCGAGTATGTCTCCGACCCACCTTTTCAACCTAAATGGTTGACACATACACCTAGGTTTATAATAGTTAATATTAGAAATATAATCATTTCATGATATTAAATATTTAATCTAAAGTAGATACCTGTGTTAACATAACATATTTAATAATAGAAATATAAATATTTCATATTATTAAATATTAACATATATATTAGTGATGGACCCATATAAATTAAGGGTTGGCCAGACCACTTAATCATTATGTTTCAACACTCCCCCTTAATGTTAAGTGGGATAACATAACATATGTCAATAGATTACCTACCCGTGATACAATACATTATTTAAAATCCTTAAACTACAAATGTTTTAGGATAGCATATCGTTTAAGGAATTATAACACCTTCATCATACTCAATTTACCTTTTGGTACAAAAGGATTTAGAATTCCAAATATCATTCCATGATCAATGGCTATGTATGATTTGTGAGTTTTACATATTCTCATAGGTTCTCATAAAAGGTTATTGAATCCAAGCATATAAGAGTCTTTTACAACCAAGGACCTCCTTAATAATATGCTTGTAATCTTGGATGTTTACTCCAAATTAATAGCACTAAAGAGTTTATCAAGATTGCCTTCAAGATATTTCAACACTTCTTTCTAAAAAAAAGCCGAGGAGGTATACATGCCCAAAAGTCTTTTTACACTTTCCCAAAAGTCTTTTTACACTTTCCCAAAGGTATTTTACAAATTCCCGAAGGTATTTTTACAAAAATAAGTTCCATTAGGAGGTGACATTGTCATGCACACTCCCCTCAATGGAAACTCCGACAATCCAAGTTTTTCATGAAAGTGACAAAAATTTGTAGCACTTAGGGACTTTGTGAAGATGTCAGCAACCTACTCTTCAATCAACATGAACTTGATATTTATCTCATCACTTTGCACCTTCTCACGGGTGAATCGTATATGTATCTCAATTTTCTTCATCCCCGATGTTAAACTGATTCCTAATCAAGATTAATACAACTCGACCACCACATAGAATATAAATACTTCCTTTAGCTTCCAAGTGTATTTCTACTAACAAATCGTTGCAGCCACATGGCTTCCTTACATTTTCTATTGTACTTCGTTGACTCAAGAGAAAAAATGGAGACTTGATTTTATTTGTTGTTCCAAGTAATGGTTCCTACACCAAAAAACTTAAACACATATCCAATATATTTTATAACACAACATCAATATGGTTAGAATCACAAAATCTATATAAGATAACATTTTCATTCTTAGTATAATGCAACCCATAATTGATTATTCCTTTCAAATATCTAAAAATTCTTTTTGCAAGATTCTAATGATCTCTAAAAAAGGTTCTTGTATAAACCTTGAAGTAATTCCTATTGTATAGGAAATATTTGATCTAGTTATAGTTAGATAAATCAAACTATCAACTAACAATGTATATAAAATAGGATCAATTTTTTTCATATGTAGATTTAGGATCAATATTTATTCCAACTTCCATTGAAGTAGAAAATGGTTTACAATCAATCATAAGAATTTTTTCAATACAAGTTGGTTGCATATTATGTTTTGAAAAATAACAATAGAATAAAATACAATGATACAAATAACATGATGTGAGAGACCTAACTCATTCATTTCAAAATACTGCTTTAATTTCTCTTTAATCCTATGAATTAAATTAGAATTTTCACCAGACATAAGAAAATCATTAACATATATACATATGATGATAATATGTTAGCCTTATTGCTTAATGAATATATCATTGTTAGAACAACAATTAACAAAACCTAACAATTTAAAGAAGGAAATAATTTTTGCATACCAAGCTCTAAGAGCTTATATTTTAAACCATACAAGGATTTCTCAACTTGCAAACATAGTTTTCTCTACTAGTTTCTTCAAATCCTTTAGGTTGAAACATGTAATGATATGAAAATGTGTGTTGTATTTTTTTCACTTTTAAAAGTTTCCAAAGATCGTGATTTTCTTAACCAATTTTAAGTATTCTAAACTCCACAAATTGATTAAATTATGATTATTATGCATCCATAGAAGTGCGGAAAACTTGTGTAGCAAATAAATAATCAGAAAACTAAAAACATTCAGATAACAAACAAGATTGTTTACGGGGTTCGGAAATTCCTACGTCCCCGGGTTCGATTGAACCGATCCATTAATAATATTGAAATGTAAGTACAATAACTCTTACAAACAACCAATAATGAATCAAAACCTGCAAATGAGCTGATCAATGTCCCAAGAACTCTGAAAAATAGCAGAAACTATCCCAAGAACGATCCGTGGCTCCTACAGTGTTTTCACAATGTGATCTCCCTGCAACTGTGTTAGAAAAACACCTAAAAATGGAAATTTAAAAACATTATATGAAAAAAAATCATATATCTGAGATCATCTCTAAATTCTAAACACTTTTGATGTTTACACCAAGTCACAATTCAGACCAGAAGTGCATTGAAATTCATGTTTTCCAACTAGCTGTCTTGTAGATCCCTGTTAAAAACTGCATTAAAAGCTTCCAAAAATAAGTTAAAACTAAAAAAACATAAAATATTATATGTTTGGAATCATCTTAGAATTCTCTACATTTCAACTTTTTACTTTAAGGTCCCAATCTGAGTGCAAGGCCTTAAAAAATGGCGTTCTCTGAAACTGCCTCCTCTTCTGGCTTTTACACAGACCTGTCTCCCTTGTATAAGTGGAAGCGACCCATTTTATAATGCGCCCAAGCCTCTAGGTGAGTTGGTTGGAGGATTGGGTTTAGACCCATGAGGTCAGGGGATCAAATCCCACCTCCTATCATTTTTCTGTGGAGTTTGTTAAAGTGGTCAAAGTGGTTGGAGTTTTTTATTGTTTTTTGAGCCATTTTGCATTTTTTATGGGATTATATCCCAAAGTGGCAGATTTGATGAAGTGGGATTAAATCCCAAAAGAGGTGGCTTAGGGTGAAGTGGGTATATCCCACATTTTGGGGCCATTAAATTTGGGTAAGGTTTAATAAACCTTACTCTCACCATTTTTCACGTGGAACATTCCACGCATGGGCCTAGCCCCCCTACCACCGCTTCATCTTCCTTCTCCACGTGGAATCCACGCATGGTCCTAGCCTCTACCACTTCTTCATTTCCTACTCCACGTGCTTAGTTTTGCATGTTGGTGGTTAGGTAGGATTTAATACGAATGTATCAACATTAGATTTTAATACTAATGTATACACATTAATATATATAGTGGTTTGGCATATATGCGTGCCATTTGAAAAGTGGACTTACCAAGATAATATAATTTCGACCCATACAATGTGGCATAGAAATAATTAACTCGGTAAATAGCATATAATCCATTTGTCATCTCCCGATAGGAAAATTGAGCGAATTCGACGAGTGTTGGCAAGCCATGTGTCACGAAGTCACGCAATTGGTCCAATATTGACTAGTTGACCATAATTTGACTTTCTCGATGTCTGAACTTTGACCGAACATATCTAGAGCTCCCGATGTTTGTTTGTCGCGTTCTCATAGTCGTTGGAAATCTCTCGAGATGATCTTCTCAGACTTGACACCATTTAGGGATGTTTATGGAAATTTTTCAAAAATGATCCCCGATCATGTAAAGTTATTCTTTTATATCGCAATTCAAAAAATCATTTTTCTTATCCATTTGGTGGATTTCCCATCCAAATTGAGCGGAAATTGTAAATAAGGCCCTAACAATACTCATTTTAGCTATAGGAAATGTCTCAACATAATCAATACCGGTTTCGAGTGAAACCTTTAGTAACAAGTCTAGCTTTATGTTTGTTAATACTACCATCAACATTATATTTTACTTTGTATATCCACCTAGACCCTATAATACTTTATGACTCAGGTTCATACAAGGTAATTAATGCACAAAGAAATATTGGCTTCTAGTCATTTTCCTAAGGTTAATAGGATTTGAATTTTCTAACATAGATTGAACCCAATTTAATTTATTATCTAGAAATATAAGAGATTCAAACATCTATAGTATCAAAACATCATCATTACCATTTACTAAATCGAATCAAAACCATCATTTAGAAGTATTTAATGAAGTAACTTCAAGAGAAGAAAACTACACATGTAAAATTTTCACTATATTATATCTAGACATTTTATATAATCTTCGATAATTAACATGTCCTAACCTTTCATGTCATAGTTTTGAATTATTCAAACTTTGAGATATAAAATAAGATGTAGAAGAGAAATAATAAAAAAATATACGAGACCATTTATTTAAATTCCTTCAGTTATTGTAATCTCATTACTATCCTTGATATACCAAATATCCTTCATGCATGGATTCTAGTTGTGTCCATACCTCTTTTGGATGTTCGATATTACCAATGTGTAGAAGGTACTCTTTGTTCATATTACGTAGAATCATAGAAAGAGCCTCTTGCATTCGTTACAAAAATGTATTCATGTTATCTATAGTTGATTGACGATCGTGTGAAAGAAACCTCAGATCCAGAAATAATTGGCTAGATTTTCCTCGCCATAAATTTTGTTTTGACCCAAATGTTATAGTTTGTTTCATTCAGGATCTAGGTTTTGTCAAGACAGAAATAGTTGAATATCATTATTTTCCTAAACTTGTAAAACACACCCTATTATAATATACAATGTACCACAGAGTTAGATACATATTTATCGATAATAAAAACAACACTTTTAATAGAATCGTATCTAAATTTTATAAATTTAAAGAAACTATTTGATCATAACTAATTATGTCATTACAATGCATACTAATTAACCTTCTATGATCAAAATAATAACCTGCAATATAAAAGGCTCGCATTATACTCAAGATTCATATAAAAATATTTTCGACCATATACAAGTAAAGAAGAGAACCCTAAGAATGCATAACAACTTCAAATTTCTGAAAAATTTTAATATAGAAATTTTTTTGCAAGCTTAAATTTGACGTCTAAATGACCATCATAATGGCTTATTTTTTGGTCTATTGTGACAATCATTTGACCATCAAATTTAATGAAGCCAAAATTTGTTGTGTATTTCCAGAATGTGAAATTCTAGAATTTCTTCTTTTGTATAATATTAAGGAGATTATATTTTAACACATTATAATAACCTATTATAATTTATAATGTAAAAATATATACATTTTTTAAAAAAAAGAGGTATATAATTTATAGAATGTAAATAAAAAACAACATATAGTTCATAAAAATTATAAACTATAGTATTTTTATATAAAAACACATAACCCTTATTAAAGGGGTTTAAAGGACATAGACTAGGTTAAAAGAATTTTACCAAGTGTAAGTAGATTTATGAGAGTATAGATTAACCTACATATTTTACAGAGGGGACAAGTAATTTCACCCGACCAATGAAATAAATTGAAATCTCTATTTTCATGAACCTTGTCTTCTCCCTTCATTTACTCTTAATTTTTGATGCACACATTTAAAATTATGGAAAGATAATAAAATATTTTATATAATTCCTGCAAGCAAAAACTTTAAAACTTTTATGTGGCTATAACTACCAATATTTTAATAAATATTTACCACACTTCACGTAGGCCACCAATAAACTAGCGTTTAAAAAAATCATTTATACTTGAGAATCTAATATTTATACTTGATATATTATCTCATTTTATTCTCAACTCCCACTCTTATATAAAAAAACCTTAAAATAGGTTTATTTATATAATTATAAGATATAGTTATAGATTAACTATAAACTATAGTTTTTCAAATCGAATCTTATTAAAGGAGTCCAAATGACACACATAGATTATTTTTGAAAACATAATAAGGTTAAAATAGTAAATGAATTTTACCAAGGGGCATGATTCCACATGATTTATAGAGGGGAGAATTACTGTCACCCTACTAATGAAATAAATTGAAAATCATATTTCTATGGAGCTTGTCTCCTTTTTCTTGTGTTTAACCTTGTGTTTTTATTTTGAATATCTTTGTGTTGTATTATTTTAAATATCCTTCCAGGCTGGTTGAAAAAAATCGTACAAATTAAATAAATAAAATACACAACATTTGATCTTAATTTATTTAATTTACCTCGCTTTGATACCATGTTAGAATTTGAGGATTCTAATAAATATAGATTTAATCAACTTACATATTATATAATGTTACAATAAATATTTAAATAAATATTACATCATAACATAAGTAAATAAATAAATACTTACAGAAATAAATAACACAAGTGACACATTATTTATAGTGGAAAACCCCAATAGGGTAAAAACCACTTTGAAAATAATCTTTTACTTCAGAGAACTTATTTTACATCTAATAAGATCACCTCCTCTTTTAAAACCCTATTTACCAAGGGTAAAACCAAATCACTTGATTTGCACACCTTTGATATATTTCCCAAATATATCAAATGAGGACCTAAAGTCCTTTTTTATATAAGGTGATCGGGTATGTCTCCTGACCCACTTTTTCAACCTAAACGGTTGACACATACACCTAGGTTTATAATATTTAATATTAGAAATATAATCATTTCATGATATTAAATATTGAACCTAAAGTATATGTCTAGGTTATCATATTTAATAATAGAAATATAAATATTTCATATTATTAAATATTAACCTATATATTAGTGATGGACCCATATACATTAAGGGTTGGCCAGACCACTTAATCATTATGTTCCAAAAAGATCTCTACTGCTCATAAGAACATATTGTATAAAACACTTGAGAGTGCAAGAGTCTCCATAAAAGTAAATCCCACACACTTGGAAGCAATGGTCGCACACCTTAATTTTAACGATCATATTACTTTTGATTACAATAAAATCACGATCATAAGAACATATTGTATAAAACACTTTAGAGTTCAAGAGTCTCCACAAAAGTAAATCCCACACACTTGCAAGCAATGGTTGCACACCTTGATTTTAATGATCATATTACTTTTGATTGCACTAAAGTCATGCGTAATAACCTAGAGCACAGCTTACCCTTATACATAGAGGTAGTCGTTACTCTTTGTAAGATCAAGAGAGTATTTGTGGATGGCGGGTCCGGTCTAAATATCTTGCACATTGAAACTAGTAAAACAACTAGGCCATTTAGAAGCAGATTTTGGTGAAAAAATTATTACAATCACAACCTATGATAATGAAGAGTGTGAATCAACATATACTATAGTGGTTCTAATGGAAGTAGGGAAAATGTATCACGATACAATATTCCATGTCCTTAAATTTGATCTTCCTTACAAAATGCTCTTAGTACACCCATGGATCCATTCCATGTAGGCCATTCGCTCCACTTTCTATCAGTGTATAAAATTGTGCCATAGAGAGTAGATAATCACCATCCTAGGTGATCCGGAGCCATTCAAACATTGTAAAGAATTTCACGTCTTCTCACATGCAATATATGAATCTCCTTCAACTAATATTGTTGTTCCCTTGCAAATAGAGGCTATGAAGGAACGTGTAGATCTAGATACACTCACTCCTTCTAATCAAAATTTCCCATCATTGGTTAATCCCTTCACATCATGGGAAGAAACATCTGCAAAGTATGGTCTAGATGATCAATTCACTCTTCAACAGGCCTTATTAATATCATACCTTTCAATATCACCTAGGACAAACCATACTTCCAATTCAAGAGTACTAGAGATAGATTCCCTAAACCACTGGAGAAGTTTATTCCTAGCGGTATCCTATATGAGGAGAATGTTAGAAGATCCCACCAAGAGGGTACTTGAAGGTACCATGACATCATGTCATCAAGCTCTGCAGTATATTAAAGGCCACCACATGATGTATGTCATGGGCTATAATGGGTTTGGATGCGGTATAAATGCACAAGGAAGGATAGAGCCTATTCCTATTCCTCATTTCAAATCTAACAAACACAACCTTAGAATCAAGACCCATGATGATCCACCTTCCAAGATAGATGCCACCTCTTCAAAATGTGAGGATGGCTCATCTCACTCAAACAATGATGCAAATTCCCAATGTAGCCTATACAGGATCTTGCCTCCACTAACCTATTTCCTAATTCAGCTATTTTTAATTTATCCGGATCCAATACCCCATCCAATTACCAAATTACCCTCGTATATCCCAAACTTATATATTGGGATCAAAAATTTCACATGCCAATTGATTTATTTTAGAATGATGAGGCATTTGCAGAATTCATGGGGCTCAGGGATTCTATTCTGAATGGAGATCATAAGAAAGGTTTTTCCATCAAACTAGATGCTTGTGCATACTTTGGAGAATAAGTAGATATGTGTGGATACCTGAAGAAAAAGGTCATAAGCAAGGGCAAGAATACTTCAGAAAATCCTTGTAGAAAGAAAAAATATAAGTCTCCTAGTGAAAATCTATTTGAGGCACTAGTAGAAAAACAAAACGAATAAATCATAAAAAAAGTGGAGTATCCTTATAAAGATTATGATGAGCCACCTAAGGAAGTTTATCTTTCTATTCCCCCTAATCCTACATGAATGGAAGATGTTTGTCGAAGAGATAATTAGTGTTAGCAATGGTTTAGAAGAGGATCCTTGAATGATAAAACTGGAAGCTTCACTTTTAGCCCAAGAACATAAGGTTTTCGTGGAATTGTTATGAGAATATGTGGATATATTTACATGTTCATATGTAGATATGTCAGGTTTAGACCCAGAATTGGTTGTGCACAACCTTGTTGTGCACCCAGACGCTAAACCCATCAAGAAGAAATTGAGAAATATGTATCCAAAGGTTGCACTGCTTGTTAAAGATGAACTGGAAAAATTGTTAGCAACAGAATTCATTAAACCCATCAACTATTCAGATTGATATCCAATATAGTCCCAGTTCAAAAGAAGCTGGTAGGTATTAGAATCTACACCAAATTTCGAGACATCAACAAAGCATGTCCCAAAGATGATTTCCCTCTACCTAATATCAACATGATTATCGACTCCACTACGTTGGTTATGAGATGTTATCCTTAATGGATGGCTTTTCAGGTTATAACCAAATTAAGATTATAGAGGAAGATCAACACAAGACAACTTTCATCACCCCATGGGGGACATTTTTCTACAAAGTCATGCCTTTCAGACTCAAGAATGTCGGGGATACCTATCAACACGCAATGATGGTCATCTTCCATGACATGATGAATGACATCATGGAGTATTATGTTGATGATATCTTAGCAAAATCCAAAACCGGGGAAGAGAAACCTAAAGTCTTTGAGACGTGTTTTCCGGTGTCTTTGGTGGTCTATTAGGAAATCTCTTGGGTTTCATCGTTTCACAAAGAGGAATAGAGGTGGACCCCAAAGGTTACAACTATCACAAAGATTCCTCCACCTACAAATCTCAAAAAACTATGAATTTTACAAGGAAAAATTCAAGCAATCCACCATTTTATTTCACAGCTTACAGATAAGTGTCATCCATTCACACATCTACTTGAAGAAAGATGTTACTTTCAACTAGGGACCAAATTTTCAAAAGGAATTTACATTGCTTAAACAATACCTTGTCAACCCACCTATTCTCATGTCACCTACCCCAGGTGAACCCCTCTTGTTATATATTTCAGCCACCCAATTTGCTATTGGTGCACTTTGCTTACTCAATATGACCTTGACCATAGAGAAAGGGTGGTTTATTATCTCAGTCACACCTTGATCACCTATGAGTTGAATTATCCATAGATTGAAAAGGCCTACCTGCATTTGTCTTTACCTTTCAAAAACTTCACCATTACCTCCTTAATAACAAAACCAAGTTGATATCCAAATTTGACCCTCTTAAGTACCTTTTATCTAAACCCACCCTTACAGGATGAATGGATAATTGGATCATTCTCCTTAGTGAATTTGACATTGAGTTTGTTAATCAAAAATCATTAAAAGGACAGGTATTGGCTGATTAGTTAGCAGAAGCTCCCCTACCAGGAATGGAACCATTGTGTTTAGATCTTCTAGATGCATCCATGATGTATATCAAATATTCCATTATGTGGCAAGTCCACTTTGATAGATCATTCACATTTCATGGGTCAGGAGTTAGAGTGGTGCTCATCACTCCCACAGGAGAGGTTATTCCACAAGCATTTCATTTGGGATTCCCATGTACTAATAACATTATAGAATATGAGGCGCTTATCACCAGCCTTAAGTTAGCTATCACTTGGAATATCTAACAGCTACGAGTCATCGATAACTCCCAACTAATCATTAAACAAGTTAATGATGAGTATAAGGTCAAAGATGAGAAGCTCATTCCATATAAGAAATTGGTCGAGACCTTGAAGGAGTATTTTTGCAGATTGTTTTAGGCAAGTAAAATGTTGTTCTTTGTAGATCATTTATGAGTGCCTACCTATGACATGCCAAAGTATTTTTTGGCATGTGAAGTTGTTGGTCCTTTCTCGCCTTGGTATGATCCCATATTTAACTACCTACAAAATGACACGTTTCCCCAAACATTACCCATACTAAGAAGAAATCCCTTATCCATTGTATATCCCGTTACACCCTCCTAGGAGGTACCCTCTATTTTCATGGCTACGATGGGAATATGCTACGTTGTTTGGATGTTACTGAGTCATTCCACACTATTAAAGAAGTGCATGGTGGAATTTGTGGAGCGCACACTAGTGGTATGGTTCTAGCTAAGAAACTCTTGAGAGTAGGCTATTATTGGCCCACCATGGAAGCAGACTATTGTAACTTCATCAAGAAGTGTGAACTCTGTTAGAAATATGGTAACTTGATACATGCACAGCACAGGTGTTGCAGCCCATTGCAACTCCTTGGCCATTTTCTAAATGGGGACTAGATCTCATAGGGAAGCTCCATCCTACTTCATTATATGGTCATACCCACATTATCACTGCCACTGAGTATTTTACTAAATGGGTAGAGGTTGTGCCTCTCACTTATATAACTAGTGCACAAATCTCCAAATTTATCATGAATCACCTCATTTGTTGTTATGGTATTCCCTCCACCATTGTCACAAATAATGGTAAGTCTTTCAAAAAAAAAAGTCAAAGCGTTATGTCAATGCTTTTAGATCCAACTCAAGTGGTCCACCCCTATTACCCTCAAGGTAATGGACAAGATGAAGCCACCAATAAAACTCTTATACGAATCATGGAGAAAATGGTTAGTAAGATTGGTCGTAATTGGCACTTACAAATACATCCTGCCCTCTGGGCCTATCGAACCTCCATCCGCACTCCTACTAGTGCGACCCCATATTCATTAGTCTATGGCACTGAAGCCATCATACCCTTGGAAGTGCAGCTTACTTCCTTGAGAATAATAGTCTGGGACTATCTTGATAAATATGAAGACTACAGATTTTCTCTCTCTTGAGAAGAGTTAGAGCTATTGGATGAGAAGCATTGAGAGAGCTCAATCACTTGAAAGTTTATCGAACCAGTGTCAAGAGGATATAAAAATGGATCATTCATCATGAGTTTGATGTAGGTGATCTTGTTCTGAAAGAAAATTAGAGAAACATTGTTAAGGATAGAGAAAAGAAAGTCAAATTTGAGGCTATTGGTTATGACCTTATGTGGTCATTGCTAAATATGGACCAGGAGCATATAAACTTACACATTCTGATGGAAAATAACTTCTAGAGCCCATGAAATCCATGCACCTCAAGATTTTCTACACTTAAACATGGGAATGTAAGAAAATACCTAAAAAGTAGAAAAATAGAAAAGAAAAACAAGAAAAAAATAAAAAATCAAGAAAATACTAAAAAGAAAACTGATTGTCCACATGAGAAAACCACGTAATTGTGGCACATTGGGTAGGTCTTTGGGTGAAAATTGGTTTTCGAAGCTTAAGGAGGATTCATTTTTCACAAGCTACTCTTACATCTAGATGGGTAACTCTTACCTCTATCTAGGTTTGGTTTCCCTTGTTAGGTCCAGGAACCCAACCAAATCTATCTTGCCAAGCCCATGATCTCGGCTCATTTGTTTTTATACCTATATGAAGGAATCACCTTTGTATGTTCCCATCTAATTTTGGGGTCACCTTTACATTTCACCTTCTTGAACATACATGTGTGGCATTCTACCTTTGTATATTCCCACATCATGTTGGGGGAATCCATGCTTCTTTGTCACTATACATTGCTTTCAAAATAGGACCTTAGAAAATACAAAAACATTCAGAAAAGGATACAAAAATTCCTAAACATTAAAAAAACCCCCTTTTAGGAATGAAGCTACACCAACTTCATAACATTGTCTTAAGGAAACCCCAAAACAATGTGAACAATAGCCTTGAAAACTTATCTTTTGAGATAACACCAAAAACATTAGAAAATACATCAATGTTGTCCCACAAAAACAAAGTAGTGATTAAATTGCTTTTAGTTGTCGGTTTGTATAGTTTTGGTTGTAGTATATTTTCATGTTGTATGATTTAAAGTATGGTTCATTTGCTTACCTTAGATTGAATCTCGTTTGATTTAATTATGTGTCGCATTGAGTTCATTTTTAAACTTTCATACTTGTAAAATATTGATATGTTTTCATCGTCTGTTGTATGCATCTATTAGGATTCATTTTACTTACTTAGATTAGATACCAATTTAATCTATTGTTAAGGTTTGCATGAGTTCATTTCTAGTTGCGTATTGTTGTGTTGTTTTGTATGTTTATTTTTGTTAACATTTTGCTTGTGTGTTTGTTTTTACTTGCACTTCTATTTTTTATCATATCTATCATCTATCATTCATCACATATAACATGAATTAATACATCATATATACAAAAATGCTAATTTTTACATCAAGCATGTATACTAAGCTAATCATCACATACCGTATCATCAACGGGGAAAGAGGGATTACGCATGATCACAAATCTATCCCCTCACACAATATCATCCCATCAAAACATATACAAAACATGAGATACTTAGTATACTAATCTACTAAGTATCTCATGTACAAAACATATGATATCATCTAAGGATATATCATCAATCTAAAAACATGTGGTACATCATCAACATCTATCATGATACATACATGTGAAATCAAAATCATACAACATCATGATATATTCAACACATCCATAAACATGAGTCATCATCATAAAGACATATAAAAACATGACGAAATATAACATCGAATTTCCATATATACATGTAAAAAGTTCTGTCTCAAAAATGGATATACATCATCGATACAAAATCTGCCATCACAGGGCATGAATCATGTTGAATCCTTCATAAGAGGCATACAATCAAAATGGTACTCTAGTACATACATCGATCAAAATCAACCTTCATAAGAGGCATGCGTACATATAGAAGGTGTGTCATATACAAAGAGTATCATCCATAGATGTTCCCCCTCTCTCTGACTAGTCAGGATGCGGGTGTTGAAAGGGAGGTTGTGATGGGATGGTTTGGCTCTGGGCATACCACCCTACTAAAAAATGGGCTATTGTACTAACCATCTTGACCTTCGTGACCTAGATCCTATCCTTCTAGGATAATCAAATAAATTCACTCTCTCTATCCCTCTGGAACTGCTCGATAGTAGGAAGCCTTGTAATATGAGACCTCGCCACTAGCTCTCATAATGTCTTGTATCATCTTAGTGTCACCAAAAGTTGTAGCTACCTGAATAGAAGAATATCGCTCACCTGTAAGTCTACCAATATCCTCTTGATATTTTCTCACTGTGAAATCCTACTAATCTCTATCTTATGTGATAGTATGGACTTGAGCCTCGTGCTTGATCTCTCTTAATAGTGATACCCCACACCTAGGCCTGGGACTAATCCCATTATGTAATAGCAGTATGCGTTTATGACTATGCCTAATGTAATAGGCTCAATATCTATGTACCTTGTGCTTCTAGCTATTGTATCTACTGCAACCATGCAGCCCAATCTCCACCCTGACAAGCTTAAGCTCTCACCTAATCTCTCTCCATTATAACATTCTAGTGTTGTGCCTTGGCCTAATCCTCTCTCATAACCACCTATAAATGAATGGATATCACCACTTGTAACTACTACTGAAGTGCAACTAACTTTCCATCATCTCCACCACCACTTGAACACGGGGTGGAGGACCCATCTGTAGATAAACCTACTCAGAATGGAACATGCATACCAGCTTGAATCTCAACTAGAGGCAATTGCATATGAGGTGCCAATGACACATGTCTCTGTCTAGGCCTAGGCCCATGTCCATGTGGCTGCTTGTGATAGAGGACCTTTTCCCTTGCACCCATTATGATGTTGACCATCAAAGGGATCATCATCATCATCTCTATCATCCCCGTCACCCTCATCACCACTACTAGGAGGTCCCACTAGAGGTTCTCTCACTCCTGCCTCATAGGATACTCTCAGAATCATCAATCGATGAGGTAATACTATCTCGATACCGAGGCACATACTCTACCGTACACCCTAGATCTTCGGCCTTCCTCAAAGGTACCAATGGAACTAGAACCACCTGCATATATCTAGTCATTGCTCTATCCATAGTAATTTACAGCTCCATATAGACATACTCTCGGGCCTTGCAAGAGTATACCACATATTTGGCCCTAACACATCCTTTGCAAGCCAAGATCTCTCTTTGGCACCGGTCAACTCTATAAAACTCTCGCATATAGATGTGGATGCCAAACATAAAGTGTCCAAATGTCATTATACCGATCTCTAATCCATCCTCGGGCCACTTTGAAAGTGTCTCATATGGTCTCCATACTATCATAGCCTATTGTAGCTCATTGAACTCTAAAAGATAATGGTAGGTATCTCCCATATTCAGCCACACATCATTGCAACTAGAACCTAACCCATAATAGAAGGATCCTCTGGAGCACAAATTCTCAAAACACTAGTGGGGTGACCAATGGTGATGTGGTCCCACGCCCAAATCTGTAACAAATGGGCTGGACCTACCATCTTCTGACGGTAGTATGTAATCAAGTGAAGGTCCCAATATAAATGTTCCAGTATGCACTGGCCCCAATAGTATGTCTGACCATCAATAAGTCCACGGATAACTCCAATGAGACCGAGTGGGAGGGTAGCTGCAGTATTGTCAGGGAGAAAAACTCTAATGACAAAGGCCATCAAATATACTATAGTTTGATCTAGCTCAAGATATTATATGCACCAAGATAATCGACTATCGGTATGTCTGGAGCTCAAAAAAACTCTAAAATGCAACGATTAATGTCAGGGTGATGGCTCATATATTGAATTATCTCTCCATGGATGGGGACCCAGTATATTCACCATACATTCTCTAAGGTAATGGTCATCTTGCCAGTCGGGAGCCAAAAGCACTGGCTCTCGCTATGCCACCTCTCAGCTAAGGCTATGAGGAGGTTGTGGTCAAGTGTAATCTATGGCATATCAACCACGTAAGCTAAACCAATCACATATAGGAGGATATCTAGTATCTTCCTATCCTGCTCATTAAAATCTGCCTCTATAATAGCATCTAAAAACCGTACCGCTCTCTCATATGAAGAACGAGTAATCGTCTCTACAAAATAACAATACACTTGTTAGGATATTTCTATCTACATTCTTCTATTATTCTTCTAAAAACATACTAATTTCTACTTTCTTCTACCAATTTCTAGCCTACGTTCATCTACACTTGACTTATTTTTCTCAAAAAATATTTAAGTGTTTCTTCCGTAGCATGTACGTGCCCCATTTAACACATACACACCTTTTTTTGACACATATGCACCCAACATGTATACACCTCCCCTTCAATGCATAAGCATCCTAATCAACACGTACGCACCCATTTTTCCCCCTAATTTTTTGCAATTCCACAGGGATGAATACGCATCTAGTATGGTGCATACGTGTGCCTTTGACGCATGCATGTGCGTGCATACATTTTGATCCACAAAATGCATACACATCCTCACCAACAAACATGTGCGCGCGTACCTATGTTTCGATGCACATGTGTGTGTACTGTCATTTTTGTGCATACGTGTACACCTACACGTCATTTTTAGCCCTAAACTAGCAAAAAAATCAATAAATTAAGAAAAAAAAATGAAAATTAACAAGAAATGATAAGGCACTCATGAAGGGTCCATCCATGTCATCATGACGGTACTCCTAGATGTGATCCGTTCATCTCATCCTCCTCTGAAGCCTTGTCATCCATCTCTCATCTCACAAAGTCACTCACAATGATAATCGACAAGAGCTCCGCAACAAATGAACTATCTGTGATTTTTTACCCCTCTCAAGTGGGTATATTAAGCTGCCCGTTGCCCTTGGGGCATGTTTTGGCTGCTGTGATCATTCTAACACTTCTTTTTCTCACCGAAATAATTATTTGTATTTTTAAATAATTATTTTTACTAATTTTCGCTATCCATGAGCACTAAGTGCTACCTATTGGTCATTTCTTCACCCTGGGGTAGTTTTTAAATATTCCAGGTGCTATTTTCCATTATTTTCTTCTATTTTACCCATCATGATAATTTTTTTATTACATGATTATTTTTGGCTTTTTTCTTCTCGTGGGGCATTTTATTTGCTACTTGATGCCTTTTTCTTCTTCCTAGGGCATTTTCGGGTGCTTTTAGGTGATCTTTCATTTCTTAAATTCTTCTAATGGATCAAAAATTTAAAAATTATAAAATTATTCAAAAATCCAAAAATCGTAAAAACTTCGAAAAATGGACTAAAATTGGTAACAAGCTCATTTTTCAGCTGAAATTTGTGTCTCTCGAACATGGATCTCCTCTCATATCTTGTTGGTGTTTTCACATGTTTTAAAACAACGAATCATGGATCATTTGGATCTATAATCATTTACAAAAGCTATGTTGTTTACTTCATCTATACTCTTGGGAATAATGAGTTACATGGTATTGTTTTTGTCATGCACACTACTTTTTCATAGTACCCAAGTGTCCTCCATTCTTCTCATTGCATATACAATTTACTTGGGGCATCATTTGAACCATTTTTGTTTATCATGAACATTTGGGACTGAAGCTCCATAACAAAATATTTGTAGAACTCTCTTAAGAGTTGTTGGTTTGAGTGTGTGTGTTTGTACTTATTTCCATGTTAGATCAACTTGTTTACTTCTCGTATTGCAATGCATTTTGTATGTTTCATGGAGTTGGTAGTTTCAACAATGAACATTTTTTTGTATATGGCTTTTTATGTCATACTACACTTTTGTTCATTCTTTTTAATAAGGGCCGATGATGAAGATTCTTAGCAATATAATGTAATCGATATTATCTTGTACACAACAAAGTTATTAATAGCTCAATATCTCGCCCTTGATATTTTTCTCTTCTTCCTCTTTCTTCTCTTTCACACTATTCTTTCTTCTGTTCTCTTTCTATCATCTTTTTGATCGTTGATCGACCTCTTGCATCGCCTTATCAATACTCGAGGGGGCATTCTCCACCCTACTAATGTTTCTTCCACCCCTTCAAAAAAAATTAGTTGTTCATGTTTTTCTACTTTCTTTGAAGTGACGTAGCTTAAGCCACCCCACAGAGGGGAAAATGTAGACACCTATAGTTTGATCGAAGAACTATTATTCCTAATATTGCACTATCTCACTCTTCGCAAATTGATGACACATTATCAGTTAGACCATGCTAATCCACCTCTAAATGACTTCTATAAGTTTGTTTCCCTTAATTAACCTTACTTTAGGTTATTTAACCCTTATATTTTCTAAACAAATATCTTACCTTTCCAAAAATCCACTTAGATTTCCGAAGTCATGTTCACACCCCCATATGTGTTTTATTGAAAATCACCAATTTGGAACCTTTTTACTCCCACATGCATCCAAAACATCCTTTTCTCAAATCCAAAAACTATAAATATGACTAGATCCCTCTCATTTTCTAAGAACACTTCCCATTTCTAGGCTAAACTATAGTATTATTGCTAGGATTAGAGCTTCTCTGCCTTTGTCATATTGAGCTAATATTACTTTTGTTTTGCTATTTCCATTCAATTTTCAGTAAATGGAAGGAACCATGTGGCTATTTAGCCATTAATGGAGAGCTTCCATTCTCACAATCATAAACTGATTGCTTAGAATCTAACTAGGTTCATTTTTAAGGCTTTCAAGAGTAGAGGATAACTAGATTTGCTTGTTTATTTCAAGATTAATGCATGCAAAGTAATGAATCCTTATTTATCTCTTATATGATGGTCGATTGAATTGTTTGTGAAAATATTTAGGGATTATTGAGTGTTTCTTACCCCATTTCATAGCTTTTACAAATTGTTTCCTTGTACACAAATCATATAAAGAAAATTTAGGAATTTTAGGAGCTATAATAGAGAAGATGATATGCCAAAGAAGGATCCAAAAGATCGATCATGAGTGGAGTTCACCAAAATTATTAAGCTAAATGTGAATTTATATGCCTAATATGAATGTTATTGTAGCAAAGAAATAAATGACAACTAAGCACGAAATAATACACAAGCAAAATAAACAATCAAGTACGAAACCCTAATTTCAAGAGGAGAAAAAGGTACTTAGCTGATTCGTAATTAATTCTAAAATGTACCAAAGTGTGTACCAATTGAATATATTAGTAAGAGCATCACAAAGAGATGTAGAAAAATTAAAATTTGGAGGGATAGGCTAGACTAGGGAACTGGAGGGGCACAAGGGTTCCGTGGGAACCCTAAGCTTGTTTTTGGGTGCTTGGGTCTACAAAAATCTTAGGCAACCTTGTCTAAGTGGTCACAAGTTGTTCACTTTTGTTCTCCTTTAGTCACACAATGATCACCAAGGATGTTGGAAACCTGTAATGAAATATGAACCTACAAAACCCTCAAATAGACATCAAATCCTAAAAAATAAATATGTAGAATGAGGGGTCGATTGTCCTCAATTGTCACAATGGTGAACTTACGACTAAGCATTGCACTACATCTTAGACCCAATGTATTTCTATGTGTGTGTGTGGAATCATTCCCTAGGTGGCTCTTGTGTGTGTCACACTTGATAGCAAGAAAGTAATCTAGATGTAAATAAATGTAATAAATGTGTGCATGAAATAGAATGAACTTACCTCATATGAAGTGTATGCAGAATAACTAGCCCTTGTGTCCCTTGGATGATGCTAGATGGATGCAATGAAGCTCTTAGATGTTTGATGGATGCAACCTTAGGTGGTGATAACTAATGCTTAGTGTTTGGTCCCTTATTATGATCACATAACTTTATATTTATATGATTCCTTTGCTTGAATTTTGTAATTAACCCCAAAAAGGACAAATAAAAAAATATAAGATGCTCAAATGGCTAGAAAAGACCCAAAAAGTTTGAGTAAAGTACAAAGGGGTCAAGGGTTCCCATAGAGGATGAGGGCACCTGCTATTGGCATCCTTGTTGGCCGGTGGTGTCTAGGATGATAAAATATAGAGTATAAAAAGGTTGACTGAGCAAGTAAGGGTGTAAGACCAAAAGTGGCAAGTAGAAAACAAAGAAAGGTGGCCAAAGACATGGGTTGATTAGTAATTTTCTTACTTAGGAATCATATGAATATTAGTATGTAATCAGGACTAGATAATTACCTAAAGTGCATGATTTTGTGTCTACATTTCCAAACATTATCATATGAAGTACCATTCTAGGATCTTATTTTTTCATTCTCTCTACACAATAAACAGGACCACCTTTACAATTTTTTTGCCATCACTTAAGAAGATCAAAATTGTATTTTCATGTGTAATCATGGGTCTCTTGCTACTTTATCAATAATTATTATGCTCAATCCAATCGATATGAAAAGTTGGTTCCTTAATCAAATTAATAAGGAAGAAGGCAATAAAAAAACCTTCGTCCATGTCATGTATCTTTATAGCTATAGTTGTAGATTTAATGAATAAAATTACTAATATATAATCATTTTAAATAGTTATAAATTGGGTTACTATACATCATTTATAATTTTTTTGGAAAAGTATTCATTGAGAGACAATATAACACAAAGGAAAAATGAAAAATGTTAGTTTAAGAGATAACATAGATCTATAATTTGCTAATCATTTTTTTGGTAATTCCAACTTGTAGTATATCCACAAATCAGCACTATAATAAATGAATTGCATGTGTATTACATCCAATACATGTGAAATGAAGATCAATAATATGATAATTTAATTATTTCAAAGAAATATACTAAGCTAAGTTTAAAGGTGGATTAACACCTAGGCAATGGGGGTTTACTCTTTATATTTTTACAAAGATAATGCCATATGTTTAGATTCAAATAGGTAAATCCCAAGATTTTAATAAATCCTTCTATTAACACTCTTAACTATAATCAAAATTAAAAGAATTGTCATCATTAATGATCTATTTTACAAGAATTGTTAAGGGAAATATTTCAAAGGTGAGAAAATTATTTTTTTGCATCTTGTTACATGTCTTGAATTTTACACTAATTCCATTCATTTGTGTAAATTTTTAAAGTTGTATCTTCCTTAGTTTTATTATATGGATAGGCATATTGGTGTGAGAGTATAAAATTTTATTCTATGCATTAAATTTGACATCTATTTGACCATCATTTATTTTATTTTATTTTTTAATCTTTGTGAAATCAATCAAAAATAGTAATATATTAACCGTATGGTATAATTTGGGGCCTTTCTTATCCAAAAATAATTTTTGACACCAAAAAGTATAATTTTTGGGCATGAGCATTAAAAATAACAATCTACATAATTAAGAGGAGTCCTATAATGATAGTTAAAGAAAAGTGTTGAGCGGATAAAAGTGTGATACTTAGCAAAAGGCACACATAAGGTTCACGCATGAGAATAGGGCGCGATCAAAGGCGCAAAAGGATAGGGAAAGAGACGCATGCGGAAGACAAGGGCAGATTCAGGACTTAGCCATTTTCACATGTACGGGCTATTTTTGGAGATAGTGTTCAAAGCACACAAATCAGATAAAGACGTGTGCAACACACATGGGCTATTATTAGAAGAGGGGCTACTAAGCGATTTGCATGGGTTTAGGATAAGAATAGAATTGCAACTATCAGTTAACTAGAAGAGGTCTATTATTAGTGTACTTGCATGTGTGGCTATTATTATAAAGGTGCATGGATATTTTCATCGCATGAACTATTTTGGGAGTTATGCAAGTGGTGAAGGGAAAGTCCCCACCCTTATAAATATGTAGTGATCTCGTACTATATGAGGATGGTGTGAGAATTGAATTGTTGTGAAGTTATGCTACCAGATCTATTATGTGCATGAGCTTATGTTATTACTTGTTATAATAAGCTTCTATGTATTTATTGTGTTTAATATAATGGAGTGTATTGGCTGAATAAGAGTATTAATCCTGAGTATAATTGGTTCTTACATGATTGACTTCATTATGGATATTATTTAAATATGTTACTCTATAGATCTAGATCTGGACATACTCTAGTAGAATGTTATGTTAATTATGGATCTGAATGACTTCTTCATCATGCTAACATCCTGCAACATCAAACCTAAATAGGCTTGGTACCTTTGCACACTTTGGGTGAGCACTCAGTCTAGGTTGAGTGATGTGCCAATGCACCTGGGTTATTACTGGTAAATTCTAGGCTGCATCATTGGTTTCATTTCTAGGACCTCTTTTTAGTTTTTTTCAGGATGGTTTGTGATGAAGACATATTGGTTGACCCTAGAAAGTGTTGAGGAGTGGATACATGATCTAGAAGAAGAATACGCATAGAGGTTCAACACCGGATTTGAGTTTAACGCACACACATGGGTGGAACAAATATGATAGTTTGTATGAGAGATTTTTCACTATTTTTCTAGTAGAACTGTACGAGTGGTTGGTTGCTTATGTGTCTAAAAGGGATTGGAGGTATTGTGCACTTTTTTGGACATAGGAAGAATTTTAAGCCCTTTATGATGTTGATCTGATTTGGACATGTGCTATGGATACTTGGTTTCGTGGTGTTCTGAACAACTATATTATGGAGTACTCAATTTCCACTTATTCTTTCCCAGAGGTAGAAGAATTCTAATTTTTACAATATCCTAGGGAACTTACCTACAAGGCATTCCACTGGCGATCAAAATCTTGATGGTAACCCTGAACTTGGAAAGAAAACTGATGGCTAACTAAAACCCACCACGTGTGGGCAGGGGAGCAAGTTTGGTGAAAGATGGCAGACCTAGCAATAGAAAGGCAGAGAGAGAAAGGTGGCTTAAGTATAATGAGGCATGTGAGAGGGAGATAGAGAAGTAGCGGGATGTTGCAGAGTGAATGGAGTTATGGAGAGAGATGGCTCATGCAAAGGATTTTAAGTTCACATAGAAGACATGGAACCAAAGCATCGAGCTCCCCATTTGGGAAAGCATGATAGGAAACCCCCTCGGCCTCATGTAGAAGTGTGACAACAGAGATGACCTAGGCCATAAGTGCGCATCTGAATCTACCTAGACAACCTTTCCCTTGCACTTGGTCTTCTAGTATCTAGTACGACAAATAATCAGCAAGCTAATTTAGGTAGTGGGAGAGTAAGAGTAAGTCATATAACAAGTACATCGATGGCAGCACAAATGTCTTCATTGTTTTTTGGAGGTACCTTTTCAGGTGTATCATTCACACAAAATTCAAATGAACTAAATTTTGGACTCACTTCGAGAGTAGTAACACTTCGCAGATCAGGGGTGCGGTTCAAGACTACTTTTGGGACACAGGAAGTACATCTTTAGGTCCATCTCTAGCTACATGTGGGGATCAAGGAGGTATAGGTAGTTATAATTTCGGTGGATCTGATGGTTTAGGAGGAAGAGGAAACACATGGGGTTCTAGATCAAGTGGGCAAGGTCCGCACCAACCCCAAAATATTTACATGGAGATGTCTCTTTGTCTTCCAGAGTATAGGGGCATAGAGGATGTTTTTGAACACATGACAATGTGTGAAATATTGTACACAAAAAGGAATCACAACTTCTAAAAATAGGAAAGTCAATTTTCCACAATTTTATAAGGGTGCACACACAACTAGTACAAAAAGTTTGACCCTAATTAGACTTGTGTAGACTATGCAGCTTTAAAAGATGCTTTCCTTAAAGAGTTTCACATCCTTGAGTTTGAGAAGAAGAGTATAAGCATGCTCAAGGATATTAAGCAAGGCACTACTGAGAGTGTTAGAGAGTATGATGCCCATTTCAAAATTCTTTTATCTAAGCTTTCTTATGATATTCATGTAAGCCAACATGTGCAATGGTTCATTGGAGGTATGATTTTACCTTTTTAAAGGGAGTCATCACATAAGACATACATTGATTCATGTAAAGCACTTGAAGTAGCCTTATGCGCTGAGGTAGTTAAAAGTATAGACACTAGGGTGAGCCCATTTTTGGAAGCACAAATTACAGCCATGGCGAAGCAGTTGGAGAAGCTATTGGAAAATTCAACACATGAGACAAACACAAGGATTTGGTGCATAGATTGTGAGGTGGAAGGTCACACCAAGGATAGTTTTCCCCACAGATCAGATGACACTCATTACTACTAGACTGTGAGATATGTCATTTAAACCATGATGCTAGCCACTTTCCCATTATTACAATGCATAATAAGGAAGAACGTCTCTTGCTACTATAAAATTTATAGGTCCATAACTCATGACATGGAATACTACCAACTGATTGATTGTTAGATCCATGATGCTATAGATATTGGTGTACGATAGACAAGAGTATCAGATAACTCTAAAGGCAAGAACGAGCATCAAGATCAAGATCACAATCAAGCACGCTATGATCAAAATGAAGGGAATTTTGAAGGAGGTCATGGCAGAGGTCAAGGATACCATGGTGGATTTGGAGGATGAGGCCGTGGTGGTGGATACGAGGTGAGTTTCCTCATGGAACATGTTATACATGTGGATCTCCTAACCACTACAGGCATGAATGTCCTCAAAATATTACATGTTCTTTCTATGGAAAGAATCATAGTTATGAGGAATTCCCGACCCATATGAGCATCTTAGTAAGAAATATAAATAATAAAACAAAAGTGCAGGGATGGTTAGGATACAACACACTGTGGAAAATCAGTGGATGCCCAAGTTGGAACCAAAGTCTGAGGCATTGCCTATAAAGATCACTACCCGCACTGAAGCAGTGCTTGCCAAAGAAACATTACATCAAAAGCCTACCATCACTAAGGAGGAGGTTCTACATGCACGGTACCTAGATCCTGTCCATCAAAAGGAGGTTTATTAAGAAACCATGGAGGTACTAAAATATATTCATGGTGAAATACAATATTTAAAGGAGCAATCACGGAAGATGGAGCAAAGGAAAGCAATAGAAATAATCCAATCTGATATGGATGAATTGAAATAAGTGTGAAATATGTTGTGCCAGGAGAATATCATTCCAATGTTAGGGAATTGGTTAAAGGGAAACACCCCACGTGTAAGTATTGAGACTAGATGGAAAATCCTACATGCAAATCTTCCCCCTCATATCTTAGATTATGAAAAGGAAATCACTTTGAATTTTTTGTGATGGGTGGCTTTTGAGTAATATATTGATTGATACATGCACGGAATTCAATGTTATTACTTTAGATGCATGGGTACAAATGGGGAGACCTCCATTACAACCATCTTTGAATGTATTGTTCATGGCTAACCAAACTAAGGCCACTCCCATCAGATTTTTAAAAGATGCATCCATTACCATACAGGGAGCCAAGTTCACTAGGGATTTTGAGGTTTTAGCGCTGGCAGAGGTAGATAGCTTCCCAGCTCTACTTGGGCATCCTTGGTGCTATGCAAATAATGTTGATCTTTGGTTCAACAAGGGTTATATCAGTTTTGAAAACAAGGAGGAAAGAGTTATTATCCCTTTAATAGATGGAAAATATGTGCCCTATGTTGAGCCTTTGAGTGAGGAAGACCTGAATAGGATTTATGTATGCACCATCCGGGACCCAAAGGTACTTGAGCCATCTAAAGAAGGAATCCTTCAATGGGAAGATGCATAGTATATTAGCAATACTACAAGTGTTTCTTGTGATAATTGGGCTCATAATACTTATGAGTTGGTAGGGTGTGAAGTAAAGACCACATTTGCATGGGACAATAGACCTCATTGTATCGAATAATAGGTAACAACTTGGTACCTCATTACACTAGAGAAGGAGATCCTACTATATTTCTGTGTGCAATGGAGGAATAATGGATAAACCAGTTGAAGAGATGGAATATGCTAACATATACCCTGCACGGGCAGACAACAATAGTACACTGGTGGGTGGTTCACAAGGATAATCTTGTAGGATGGAATGAAATTAGGATTTCTCTTACTACTAAGTTCTTCAAAAGCAATGCACCTACTCAAATATGCACTTATCATGGTAATCAACTTGTTCAACACCATGTTCAATAGTGTGAGAGACTCTGATAGAGGGGCAGGAAGCTTTACCACCTTCTCTCTAGGTGCATAAATTTTATTCCACTTTACAAGGTTGCGTGTGTGTTTGGTATGTATATGTGAACTCCATAGAGAGACTGGAAATTGGCAAGATTTGATTATAGGAATGATCCAGACATTTGAATATTTCTCTACTAAACCTCTAGTAGTAGAGGCATTAAAGGTTATAAAGTGCTTAACTATGGGAGATAGTGCCAAGGTGGAAGAACTCATTCAGGAGTTGTTTGATGAAGAAGACTCAGGAGCACATTTTGCTGAAGAAATAGAGACAAATGCCACACTACTTAAGCATGCTTTCCTTGAGAAGGAAAAAGGAAAGATGGTCTACTTAGTGGATGATGAAGAAGTAGAAAATTTGGATGTAGACCATTCAACAAGTAGGCGTGAGGTTTTGATAAATGCAAATAAGACCACACGCGCCTATCATGAACCTATGAAGACCGAGAAAGTGAATATTGGGTCAGAAGTTTATCCTAAGGAGGCCATAATTAGGGACTATTGGTCCGACTTTGAAGTGGAAAAAATCATTGAGTTACTATGAGATTATCAGACTTATTCCCTTAGGGATACCATGAACTCAAAGGCATGCATGAATCATTAGGATAAATGAAGATAAATCTTAAGGAAGGTGTGCGTCTAGTCAAAAAGAGACCTTACAAGATGAACCCCAACTTGCCTAAAAGGTCAAAGAAGAAATTGAAAAAATGTTGAAGTATAGAATCATCAAACCCTTGGATAAGTTAGAATGGGTTAGCCCAATGGTGATCAATATCAAGAAGGATGGTTGGATTAGGATCTATGTGGACTACATGGAGCTGAATGTTACATGTGTGATTGATCCCTTTCCTATGCCATTCACCAAGGAAATACTAGAAGGCATTGCAGGGTGAAAATCTATTCATTTACAGATGGATTCTTTAGGTATCATCAGGTTAGGATTGCATAGAGGATCAGGAAAATACTACTTTTACTACTGAATGGGGAAAATTTGCCTATATTGTGATGCCTTTTGGTTTGAAAAATGTGCCTGTTGTATTTTCACATAGTTGTTCAAGCGTTCAAATATTTTATTCACAACTTCTTGTAGGTTTATTTAGATGACTAGATGGTGTATGGACTTGTTAAGGATCATTGTGACAATTTACACCTAATGTTTGAAATATTTCACCAGTTAAGCATCTCTTTGAACATCAAGAAATGTGTATTTTCTACACCATTTGGAATACTTTTAGGGCACATCATCTGCAAAGAAGGTTTGTTGGTTGATCCAACTAAGGTTGCAGTCATTATCGGCCTGGAAGAGCCTACCAATCAAAGTGAGGTGTGCGGATTCTTGGGACATACTGGGTATTATAGAAAATTTATAAAGGGGTATGCTAAGGTTTCCACACCCTTGGAGGAGTTAATAAAAGGAAAAGGGACATTCTACTAGGGAGAACCACAACAATGCACATTCGAGACATTGAAGGAGAAACTTACTACATCACCTATTTTGTGCTTTCCTTCATGGGACCAACCATTTCATGTACATGTGGATGCCTCTGGCATGACCATTAGCATGGTGTTGGCTCAGCCTAGAGAAGGTATTATAGATCATCCTATCTATTTTGATAGTAGAAAGTTGACTCTTGCAGAGCAGAATTATACAACTATAGAGTGCGAAGCTTTGTCGATGATCTATGTGCTACATAAATTCAGATAGTACCTACTAGCAACACCATTTGTATTTTATACCGATCACATGGCATTGAATTATTTGGTAAACAAGCCCATTTTATAGGGGGCATATGCATGATGGGTACTCTTATTCCAAGAATTTGATTTCACAATTGTGGTAAAACTAGGGAAAAGTAATTTTGACCGGATCATCTATCTAGAATACAATCGGGAGAAGAAGTGTAGGCAATTGAAGATACCATGCTCGATGCATAGTTATATAGGTTACAATGTGCACCATCGAATTAGAGGACATTGTTGTGTTTCTACGAACATGTATGGCATTAGATGGGATGAAATCATTAGAGAAAAAACAACTTGTTATTCACGCGGCACTATTTATGTTTATTAGCGGTGACCTATACAAGTTAGGTCGGGATGAAGTATTGCACCACTATGTACTAGAACATGAGCACACAAATATCATGGAGGAGGCTCATGGTGGTATTATAGGTGGCCACTATGTAGGTGACGCCACTACATGCAAGATTCTACTTGCTAGATTATGGTGGGAGACCTTGTATAAAGATTGTAAGGCATATTGTAAGGCTTGTGATCACTATCAGCACCTTGGAAAACTAGGTCAAAGAGATGAAATTCCTCTAAGACCTATTACTAGTGCAAAACCATTTGAAAATGGGCTATAGATTTTGTGGTTCCTATTTCACCAACCACGCGCATGAATGGATCATGTTATATCATCACTTCTATAGACTATCTCGATAAGGTGGCAAGAAACAATGCCTACAAATGATTGTATAAAGTGCTACAACAACCAAGTTTTATGAAAAATATTATTACAAGGTATGGATGCCCTTTGAGTTTGACCAGTGATAGGGGCACACATTTTCTGAATGAGACAATCATAATTTTGTTGGATGAATTCATGATTGCACACCATAAGACTACACCATATCATCCTCAAGAAAATGGGACTACTGAGGCTTTCAACAAGATTTTGAGCCAAACATTGACAAAAAAATTTGATGTTGGAAGAAATGATTTGGATGATAAAGTTTCTACAGTACTTTGGGCGTATAGAACAACATACAAGTAGTTAAACAAGGCCACACATTTTCAATTGGTGTTTGGCGCAAAAGTAGTTCTTCCTATGGAATTCATGTTACCTTCTTTGCATATTGCATGTGCTAGAGGTATAGCTGATGAGAAAGCATTAGAAGAATGAATTGACAAGTTGATTAAGTTGATGAGTGATGAGCAATAGCACGCTGGAGTTAGAAGCAAGAAGAAAAAGATAGGCATAAAGCATGGCATGATAGGCACATTAGGGACAAAAAGATTGAGATAGGATAGATGGTGCTTCTTTATGATTCTAAGTTTCTGCACCATCCAGAAAACTCAAAGTACATTGGTTAGGACCATATGTTATCACTCACATACTTGAAACAGAGCTTGTTAGTTAGAAATGCTTGATGGAATATGGTTACCCAGTTACTTCAACGGGAGTAGGCTGAATCCCTACTATAAATAAGTCTTCTTGGTGTTTGTAATAAGGAAATATTTTCATTTAGATTAGGTTTTCAATTATGTATTCCCTTAATGTGTTTACTTCTTCATCGTTATGCTTTGTCAATTAAATTGGTGTTTTGTGAAATAAGTGCATTTTGTGTGCGCCAGAATCTAATTACCATTTGCATTATTTTTATGTGTGTCAAGGACTTCACATACCATTGGTGTGGGGTATTTATTGATAAATGGGTACACATAAAGGAATTACCTACTACGGATGTTATTCAAAGTTTGAAGAGTTGGTGAATAGAAGATTGCTTCCAAATAAGGACCATAGATGGAGATAAATGAAGGAACAATATAACATAAGGTAAGCAACGGTCATGGAGACTACCAAGAGAAGACAAAGTGACAAGGTACTTAGGTGCATGGAAGTGTACTGAAGAGAATCTTATAGCCAGAAGGTAGGAAGGCACACAAAAATGTTATAGATGAGGCACAAAGAGTGGGAAAATGTGAAAAGGGTCAATTAATGAGGATTGTTGATAGATGAAGGAGAAATAAACACACCAAATTTTTGAAAATATATATAAGGAAGGGATAAGAGTTCATTTTTACCATTGTAAATTGCAAAAAAATTAAAGAGCTAAGTGCGATCGAGCTAAGTGAATTGTTTTGAGGTGTGAAGAGTGTGAAACCAGACATGAGAAGCAAATTTGTGCGTAGGTGAATCTTGCATCCCCATTGGTGAAGGGTTTGAGTGAGGCGTAACATTGTGAAAGAGATAGGGCACACAATTTTACCTAGGAACGCAAATTTGAGCTAGGGTTTGAGTTTACATATTGCATAATGTAGATGACAAGCTTTTTCACACTACAGAGGACAAAAAGTTGCAATTTAAAGATGGAACCAAAGAAAGCACCTACCATAGGAGCCAAAGGGAATAAAAAGGTAGAATCAGAGGTTGAAATTAATCCCAAGAGAAATTTTTTAGAGATGTAATACCCATAAGGCATGATAGTGGGACAAGAATGGGATTCTCATATCCGAAGTGCAAGATAAGTGACTAAAACCACCACACATTAGATAACAAAAATGAATTGGATGTGTCGTTGAATACAAAGACAAACAAGCACACAACAGAGGACATGTTAGTGTATGATGATGCTAGAGAGAAGATGCTAAAGTAGATTGGAGTTTACCAATTATACGAGCTTCCATATTTTGGAAAGTATGAACCTTTCTACTAATGGTTGATGAGTAGTGTACATGAAGACTTTTTCTATTTCACTGGACACAGGGTAAGGATTACAACCACTCTGATTTCAACTATAATAGGATTGAGGGGGGAATATGAGTGGGTCTTAATACTAACTTGATAGATTAAGTAGCAAAACCCGAATACCTAGAAGGAGCTAGGTTACACTAAAGGTATGGGCGGAATGGATATCAACAAACTAAAGAAGTACCCAGTGGTACAAGTAGCTACACATTTAGTCACCAAATTGAATGATCAAGAGAGATGGTCCTAGGTGAATACCATGCAGCTACACATTACAAGGAGAATGTCATTGAGAACAATTTACAACATATCAGACTACATTGAAGACACTATCATCGAGGAAGTGCGTACAAGTGAGAAAAATCAGTTTCGGTGTCCTCCGATGGGAAAAATAACAAGATTTGGGAGTACCCCATGCAAAATAAGTCCCTTGCAGAAATATTTGAGAAGTACTTGTGTGAAGGTTCAATGAGTGGGATGTTCAAGCAGAGGGTAGAGATGTGGTATGATAGGCTCCACGTGGCATTCAAAGAGGAGTGACACATCCCCAAGGAGTTGCCTTCAATGGTGGGTAAGGGAATCCAATTAAAATTATATCAACACTTCTACATCACATGATTTGCAATGAAATATGGGACTTAGAGCCCTTGGTGTAAGCTGCCATATGCCTTCATAAAGACGCTGCTTTTTCAAGCATCAATCCATCGGTTCAATAATGCATGATGCCTGAATTTTGTTACAGATAAGGTAGACTGTGACTACCACATGCTATGTAAGACTTATGTATATCCAAGTCAGAATTCCTACATTGAGAGGCTAATTTTAGATGTGATAAGCATGAATCCCATGAGTTTGGTGATTAGAGACAATGGGGCCACGCTTATCTACCTTCAGCTTAATCCTTAGTTGGAAGGAAACAAGTATGTGGAGAATGAGTTCATGCTCCCAGGGCTACCTAAGGGAAAGCATACAAAGGGAGTATGTTCCATTCTAAATCCCAATGAGCCTATAGAATATAGAGGTATATGATGAGGAGGAAGAGTGTGAAGACAGTGGTGGCTTGGTGCATAGAGGATGAAGGCAACCCTCAGACAGGGTAGAATCTAAGCATGCAAGTACTCCACCCCAGGCACAAGAAGAAGGAGACAAAGAATTGGAGGTAGGAGCAGACCCTAAAGAATGCCACTTTAAGAGGGTGTTCATATGAACAAGAACTCAAGGCACTACTCCCCAATCAGTATGGAGATCACCGTGACTCTCTCCATAGAAGGAGACAACTGAGAAGAGAAGGAGAAAATTGAAGCTAAATGAGGAGGTGGAAGAGTCTGAAGAGAGCACACTTGAATCTCCTACACCACCAAAGGATGTGGAAGAGCCGAGGGATGAAGAAATGAAATATGAAGATGTGAAGAATGAAGGAGAATGGGTAAAGGAAGGATAATCAGAACTAGAGAATTCTCAAGACATAGAAGATCTAGCTCCAAATCTTGGTGTTCCAGTTCCTAAGGGGCCAAGAACAAGTGAGAGTATGTTGTTTTATCTTTGGGCTATGTTGAGGACACAAGTAAAGTTATCCATGCCCCTTTTCAAAGCACGGTGAGCCCTAACGATTTATATGGACATGAGTTGATGGATGAGGACATGGCCACCACATGTATAAGGAAGCAACTATCTTGGTCTATGCACACACACATGGACAAGCTAGAATTTGATGTATGTGAAGAATCTTGTGTGTCAAGAAGGTTGAAGAAGGAACCTTAGGCTAGACATATAACCGTAAAACCCACTGTTATGTCTGATGAACAGGTAAGTAATGCCTTGGTAAAAGTATCTACAGAGGTGGTGCGGAGGAACATAGACAAATCTGCCACTATCAAAGTGCTAAGAGAAGAGATCAAGGCCAAAGATGTAGAGATAATGTGCTTGAAAGGAGAAAAGTACCTAGAGAAAAAGAAGAATGGGGTCCTTATCGACATGGCAGAGGAGATCGGGATCATGTCCTCCAAGAAAGACCACACTTAGAGCCCAAGGTACCCAAAATTTCCCTTCGGCTATGCACTATGTGCATACCTTAGTTGATTTGGTGCTTGAGGAGGGACCAGTTTGGATGCCAACACCAAAGGACCCTGAGCAGGAGGCAGAGAGGGAAAAGGCTGCAGTAGTTTAAAATATTTCATCATATGAGGAATTGCTTCAAACCTTGTAGGAGGAGCTAAAGAAAGTGGACAAAGCACTGAACATATGTGCAACTCTAGAGATAGTAATAAGGGTCGGGACAATAGTGAAATACAATGAATTCCTTAAAGAAATGAAGGATGACACATTGGGATGCGTGGAAATATTGGTGCTAGTCAAGCAGAAGCATGAGACCCTTGCAGTAGTAAAGGACCTCAATAAGGAAAAATTGGATGAGATTGGGAAACGAGTAACGTAGAAGATGGATCTGTTAGAAGGGTGAATGTCTGCTATTCCCAATATTGTTTTAGTGCTAAAAAATGAGAAGGGAGAAATTTATCAAGATGAGTTGGAAATTATTACAAAAAACATCCCAGAAAGATATAGGCACTGCACTAAGCGAGTGACAAATGTTGGAAGCAGAGATCAAAAAAGAGTATCCAAAAATTATTCTTCTAGTTGAAACAAAAGATGCACATGTGAGAATTCATCCTTTATGCAAAAATTATTTCATTCATTTCCATTCTTTATTCTTTATTGTTCAAGTAGTATCCATTTCCGGGTGGTGCAATATAGTTTAGTGTGGGGTAATGTTAAGCATATAAAAGTGTGATACTTAGCAGAAGGCACATAGAAGCTTCGCGCATGAGAACAAGGCACAATCAAAGGTGCGGAAGGATAGGGAAGGACACACACATGGAAGACAAGGGAAGATTTGGGACTTATCCATTTTCACATGTACATGTTATTTTTGGAGATAGCGTGTAGAGCACACAAAATGGATACAAACTTGTGCAACATGCATGGTTATTATTAGAAGAGCGGCTACTAAGAGATTTGTATGGGTTCGAATAAGAATAGAATTGTTACTACTAGTTAACTAGAAGAGGTCTATTATTAGTGCACTTGCATGTGTGGCTATTATTGTAAAGGTGCATGGCTATTTTTAGCATGCAACCTATTTTGGGAGTTATGCAAGTGGTGAAGGGCAAGTCCCCACCCTTATAAATATGTAGTGATCTACGTAGTATAGGAGGATGATGTGAGAATTGAATTACTATGAGGTTATGCTACCAGATCTGATGCACACATGAGCTTATGGTATTACTTATTGTAATAAGCTTCATGTGTATTTATTGTGTTTAATATAATGGAGTGTATTGGCTGAATCAAGAGTATTAATCCTGAGTATAATTGGTTCTTGCATGATTGACTTCATTATGGATATTATTTAAATTTGTTACTCTATAGATCTAGATCTAGACATGCTCTGTAGAATGTTATGTTAATTATGGATCTGAATGCATTAAGTCTTCATCATGCCGGCATCACAATGGAAACCCTAAAGAGGGGTCTGGTACCTTTGTGTGCTTCGGGTGAGCACTCAGTCTAGGTTGAGTGATGTGCCAACGTTCCTAGGTTCTTCTTGGTAGATTCTAGGATGCATAAAAAGACACTCTAAAAATCATGGTTTGGAAGGAAAAAAATGTAGCTCATATAAATTTATTTGGTCGTTTATATTTTTTTCATGACCCTAACGATTTGAGAAATAAATTAGATCATAAGAGTGTGAAACACATATTTACATGATGTAGTGATGTCAAAGAAGTCATACAATTTTAATAATAATATTCGTAAAACTATAATTACGAGTAGACACAATAATAATGGATCTTTGCAAGAGCATAGAGTAGACACAATACATCTGCGATAATATTGAAGAGGTAAGAATAATGCAATTAAACACAACAAGGAAGATACATCCACAAACTTGCATCTATTGCTTCATGGGTATGCACAATTCAAATTCTTACAAATGAAAGGCCTAGATCACCATGCAAGGAGTCCACTACAAAGGCTTGTAACACATTGTCTTCACAAAACAAAATGGGTAGAGTTTTGCTACTCAAATCATCCTCCTTTTACAATAAGCCCAACACTTCAATTTATATAATTTTGGGAAGAGAGAGAGAGGGGATGCAATTCCCAAAATTCACTTTCCAACCAATTACAATTCATGATAAATGAGTGTAGTTGGTGAATATTGACCTGCAAAAGAAATCTCAAGGTGTCCCATAACTTGTAGTAGTGAAAGAATGATTTCCCATGCTCATTAAATGCCTCTCCAACCACTATTCAATAACTAAACTAAACTGGGCTCATTTTCCTTAAAAATCACCATTAAATATTCATCAATTTCTAGATTTCTTGATTTCTATGCATTGAGCTTGGAGCCATAATTCCAACAAAACTAATTTTACGTGATTCTGTTAAGGGACACAAACATTATCGCTCCCTAAGTGATTATAGCTATTTTGGGGTTGCTATGCTTATTGCGATGTCTCGAGACTAGACAATTAAATTTTTGGTTGAAAATATATTTTAAATATTTTATTCCTCCTTCTAAAGTTTCACATCATCATAAAAATAATTTTGAGCACCTTAAATATAGTAGGACCCATTATTGATTTCAAAATTTTCTTTCTTTGAGTAGGGAAGTTATTATTTTTAACACATGGCATGAACATAGCCATTTCGGCATATAGCTTTCCGAATACCCTATTGGTCTATACATTGAGACACTTTGCATGTGCCACGATGGTATTCTAAAAATGGTGATTTCCTTTTAAATTATGTTGGGCTTTTATTCCCCTTTGATGGGCTTTCCTTGGATGTCGAGATCTTCCTTTGGATGCTAGCTCACCGATCCCATAGCTTACACTTCCACATGTCTATGTCGGTGACCTACCTATTTTTACCCCACAACCAACTCAAAGCATGTATATAGGTGAGCCATCTTTGCTTTACATTACAAGTTTGGCTATCTTGTGGCAAACCCCTTGTGACCCGACCAACACCAATTGGGTCCCCAACTCCCGCATCACCTACATTGGTTCACCCGCATCACCATTGACCCATAGTTTCATTGACTCAACCTCTACCCACTATTTAGTGAAATCAGGTTTTGGAGTCCATGCGTCCCATGTACCACTCGAATCAATTTCACCCACCTTCTCCACACTCCATATATTATGGTTGACTCAGCTTCGATGTTTCATGTGTCCCAATTCACCTTGGGACATCTCGGGATCCCTTTTCACACATTCACCACATAAGGTATATTGTGGTGAGTTTGGAATTTGGTATCATGTGAAGCCCAAGACTGTCCGGGTCCTCTCGGACAATTTTTTCTGCAACTCCCACATGTTTGCATGGCTCACAAGTCCAACTCGGCTTACTTTGCCAAGTGCTAATTTTCTTTCTTGGAGCTCATGTAGACATGTTTTGTGCCTTCACCATGAGCTTGAGAACCTTAAACACAATGGATTGGCCTTATTTTATGACTATAGGTTGATCCTCTATTCTACAAATGACTTGATGTTGCAATGGTTATCTCGCTTTGAATGTAGAATGGGTCTCAACCTCTTTGTAATGTAACTTGATGTAAAACACAACCTTCAACGAGTATTTCTCACTTCTTATAAAACTTGAGCACCCCAAAGGATGGCTCAATCACTTTGATAGCTCAACTAGTTTGATACATAGCTTGATGATCCAAATGAATAACTTAGTTTCTGTGTGAGCTTGGATTTGGTGTCGATGCAAAGTTGGATTAACTTGGTTCATATGTGAGCTCACCCGAACACAACACCAACTCGATTCTCATGTTACACAAGCTCGATGTACATAAAGGTGAACTAATTACAAATTAAGATTTCGAGCTCGATATCTCTCGGGCACAATGCAACCTGATCTCATACCCCTCACATGTCATTGGAATGAATTGGTGCACAATGGAAATAAATTGGTGTTAGGAAGTAGATCACTTGTGAGCTTGCTAGGTTGTACCCAAACATGGAGATTACTTCCTAGAGGTCTACACAATATCTTGAACTTTTAATGCTATCTATCGAATTCTTCAATCTGTACTAAAGATAGCCGAGTGGCATGTATGAAGGTGTCTTAGGGTTGTGTATCAGATTTACCATTTCTTACCAAGTGGTCCCCTTAACTGATTGTGACAATGCAAGCCTGCCCGTTGTCCAATTTCCCAGGGTAGAAAAATTGATAACAATTTGGTGATTCGCGGGGCCATTTTCCTACTAAATGGAGTCTGACCAGTTGCATATAGCTATCCATTGGGCATGGAGTCCACATAATCCTCCCAAGCTGATCTGAACTCTGAAAACTTGACCCCGGAACATTTGGAGTGTCACTTCCCTCCATTGCTTGCATTCCTAACTCTCATAAGAAAATATTGAAATTTGTTTTATGAGAGTAGAAAACTTTTTTAAAACTTGAATTTCACCCATTCTTGTAACCATAATCCATGAGGTTGAATAATGATCATCTGTTAACTTAGACATCATGGAACTCTATTAAATTATGGATTTCTTTCTTCTTCTTGAGGTTCCATTCCCGACATGCTTCTTGGAGCTCTTCTACAGTCAAATATTGTTATCAAACCTTGGAGATGTGCATGGTGGCTCATGACTACTTCTCAAGCACCGATCAAGGCCGAGTGAACACCGAGGATTGGCATCTGCTACAATATCAAATATTCCCCAATAATGATTCCTTTATTTGGTGTAAAGTATGAGAAGCTCAACCGCTAATTCAAGAAGCAAAAAGGCTAGAGATTTGAAATCTACTTCTTGATTTGATTTTAGTTGCTCTACATTTGAGTTCTCTTGAAGATGGAAATTGTTGCTTGCAACTCTGAGTTCCTTCACTATAATTTCCTTTCTGGAGCATGGTGAATTGTATACAAATCATACGCTAGAAGCAATAGGACATGTGCACTAGTACTTAGGAAATTAAAACCTACTATAAAAAAAATGTGTGCAAGCACTTGGAGGAATTAAAAATCCTAAACTAATATGTACAAGGGTGAGAAATCTTCCTTCTAGTAGAAATGTTTGGGATAGATTCTATTGACTAGAATCTGCATCTCCTCACCATCTAACTTAGCCAGTCAAAAGGCATTGCTACTCTTGCACTCTGTGACCATGTATGGGCCACTCGCATGGCATCGAACTTGGAATGCTTACTAGGTTTTCCACAATCAACATCCCACTTCAGCACCAAGTTTCCTTCTTTGAATGTCCTGGCTTTAGCTTTCTTGTCAAATATTCTCTTGATCATTGCTTTATCTTTCTCCATGGTTTTCATTGCATGCTCTTTGGTTTCTTCCAATTCCATCAATTCTATGTACCTAGCTTCCATAGGCTCAAACTTGGCTAGTTCCAACTACTTCATGAGTTCCAATGTTGACAACTCGATTGATATAGGAAACACTGCTTCATTCCTGTATATAAGCTTATAGGGAGAGTTGCATGTAGAAAGTTTGGGTGTTACTCTATCAGCCCACAAGGTTGATTTGAGATTCGTGTGCCAGGTTTTGTGGTTCTCCTCAAGGGTTCTTCTAATGATCCTCAATAGGTTCTTGTTCATGGATTTTGCTTGGCCATTACCCTAAGGGTAATAATTTGAAGAAGTGTTGAGATAAATACCATTATTGATAGCCCATTTAGTGATTTTTGTGCCAATAAATTTTAATTTATTGTTTGATATGATAGTGGCGAGACACCAAACCTTGTGGCTATCCCCTCTTAGAAATCCAAGATGTATTCATTTGCCTCCTTGAGTGCCACTACTTGATCCACCCGGTGAAATAGTCTCATTGTCAGTAAGTATCCACTTATGGCCTTAACTTGAATTTGGATTGATAACTCCAATGAAGTTCAATGCCCATTACATGAATGGATGATCCTCTCGAGATGGGATGAAGTGGCAACACTCACTAGCCTCTCCTTCCATATGAAGAATACACATTTTTGCATTTCTTGATCAATGAATAGCAATGACTAAACATAGTAGGCCAATAGTAACTAGCCTTCATGAATTTGAGATTTTTTACTCACAGAGAAAAGTGGCCTCCTGCTTCTCCATCGTAATATCTTCTCAATATGATTTGTTGTAACACATCTTAGGAGAACTCCATTCACGTCCTTTTCTTGAATAAGATGCAATCAATTAGCACATATAAAATGGATTGCAATCTGAAATATATTCTCTTTTCTTTGTTCCATTCTGGAGGCCACAAACCTTTTTGGAGATAGTTTACCATGTCTTGATTCCAACATGAAATGCGTGCATCATCTATTGGTTGTTTTTTATCGTCTTTGCAACACCAAAATATCTCCTTCTTCACTATTTGATTCAACATGTTTCTTGGAAGCTAGCTATTCACACAAACCTTTGTAAAAAACCAACTTAGTTACCTTGATTTCAATATCATATTCCATTACCCGAGTGATCCAACCTTCTCTCTTCTCATTCAAATCTTATTTTCGAAGAAAATGCTTGACACCAACATGGGACACTAGCAGTTGAATCTTATTGTTTGAGACCAAGTGTCAAAATTTATTCAAGCTTCTAATGACATCAACGACATGCTTTTCAATGAAAGAGTACCTCAATTCATAATCTTCTAGGCTATGATTGAAGAATGATATGGGATGCTCTGAACCTTCTTTATTCAACTGTACCAAGATATATGAAATTGTATCTAAACCTCAAAAGCATACAACATGAAATATTTTGAAAATTCATGGTTGATAACAGTTGGAGCTTTAGATATAACATGCTTGATGGCCTCAAAGCTTTCTTTTCCTTTTGATGTCCACTTAAATACAAGGATCTTCTTTAACATCATGGTCAATAGCGTCACCAAAGTAGCAAAATTAGGCACAAATCTATGAAAAAAATTAATTCTTCCCAAGAAGCTTTAGAGGGATTTCTTGTGATTTGGAAATGGTAGAGTTCGCTAGCCTCAACTCTTTTGGGATCAATGGTCAATCCTTCTCTTGAAATGAGGTGGCCCAATAATGTTTCCTTCATGTGCCAAGAATACACACTTTTTCAAATTTAAAAACACTTTGAATCTTCTACACCTTTGAAATAATTTCCAGGTAAAATAGATGGTCTAGTGCATTCTTTGAAAATAAAGTGATGTCATCAAGATAAATGACACTATCTTGTTTATCAAGCCCTCGAATGCCATATCCATAGCTCACTAAAATGTTACTCTGGTGTTTGATAATCCAAATGGAATTTTCCTAAAAGAATATGTGCCCCATTTTTTAGTGAAGGTTGTCTTAAATTGATCTTCCTCTTTGACCATTATCTGATTGTAGCCCGAGTAACCATATAACAATGAGAATTTCTCCTAACTAGGTACAACCTACAATATTTTCTCCATGGTTGGGAGTAGATAATGATCTTTGAGTGATGCTCTATTTAGATCATGAAAGTCCACACACAGTTTGATTTCTCCATTTCTTTTCCTCACCGGCACTAAGTTTGTTACCCAACTTGAGTGTTTGATAGGAAAGATGATACTAGCCTCTATCAACTTATTCAACTCTTTCCTCATGAGGGTTCAATGTGAGGATTTACCGGCCTTTGCTTTTTGCCTAATGGGTTTGGATTCTAGATCTATCTCAATAGTATGTTGAGCTAACTTTGGATTGAAACCTCTCAAATCTTTATAATTCCAGGAAAATACATCAGAAAATCTTGACAAAGTTGAACAAAATCAAATTTCTCTTGCTAAGTACTCACTTTTCCAATTTGCAATATATTCTCTTTCCAAAATTGATCATTGGGATTGAAGATTGATTCCAAAGTCACAATACCCTTCGGTAATTTTTTAGTTCTCAATTGCACCAATTGGTCACCATACTGTTGTTCTAGTTTGTCTTGGTTTCTATCGAGAACTCAACTTCTTCTTGCAAGAAGTTTATGATTTGTTGATCACTTTCAAACACTTGCCAACTTGTATTATTGTTTGGGATAACTGGTCTTACCACAACCTTGATATCAAACTAAGTTTTCTCATTTTTGATACTTTCCACAAAGTCAAGCACTTTGCCCTAATAGTTGCAAGCCTATCTACTACCTCATTCTTCTTTCTCATGATGGAGTTGATGTTAAAATCTTTGAGATATTCAATGAGATCCCATACCTAATTCTTGTGTTTTTTTAGAAGATCAATCTTAGCAACATTTTTCCCTCGTACTTGGTTCACGATTAGCTCACTATCCCTAAACACTTGCAAGTTCTTAATGTTTCTTTTTCTTTCCCAATGTAATTCATGAATAAGAGATTCATACTCGGCTGTGTTGTGTTGTGCAAGAAAAATTAAAAGTAGAAGGTTGAGTAATATTTTATACCTTGTGGTGAAATCAGCATTGCTCCTCCTCCAAAGCACCTTGTCTACTCCTTGAGCCATCAAAGAATAGTTTTCATACTTCATTATCATCCTTATGATCTATCTTGGTAATGTTAGGGAGAGGTTGATTTTATTCGTGCAAGCAATAAATAGACTCCTAGTTCATCTTCTTCCATTTATTTTTACGATCAAAAGCATGCCTCTTGTTTTCCCATTCATCAAGAGTTAAGTCCGGAATGCTCCCAACTTTGTATCCACTTCATAAGTGCTTGGACAATATTCTTGATCAAATGTTGAACAATTTGCATTGATTGGATTTGGTGTATGAGGCTCAATATGAAAGTTTGCAATAGGCTCAGATCTGATTATATCCTTAGCTCCATACCTTATTCTAAACAACATATGTGGCCAATTAGCCAAAAAATAGCCTCCAATTTTATCAAGTGAAGTCCTCGATAAGCACAATGCAAAGAGTGGTGGCAATCCTATGACCGAGAAATATTACAAGACCATAACATTTGGGCATGCATGTAGTGTAAGGTTCAATCCTTTGATTACTCCAACTTATCATTATTATCTCCCATCTAATTGTACCACACCTTTAGAAATGACTTCATATTGAAGACCCAACTGATTGACTATTTGTTTTGGCATGACTAAGCTACTTGCTCCCGAATCAATCATGTAATTGTGCACAAGATTGTTTCCAATAATCAATGATATGTAAAATGGAGGAGGCTTCATGCTTTTCCCTTGTTGATCTCCTATTTTTCTTTCTTGTTGAAATACATTTCTGAGTACTTTCTCTTGATCTTTGGATAATTGATTTGATGTGGACTAATTTTCCATGGCAGCTTGCAATAGATCTCTTTGGCTTGGGATAGCTAATGACTCCCACATTGAAATGTTCACATTTGTTTTCTTCATTTTTTCAATAATATTGAATGGGGATGAGCTATCTTTCTACTTCCTTTACCTTGCAGTCTTCTCTTGCACATGGGTTGTTACAACCGGTATATGGGTTGGTCTAGAAGGTGGCTTGGGCTGACTTTACACATTCGGGACTGCACTTTGACTACTAACACCTTGTGGAGTGATAGAGGGTTGTGAAGTGTTTGGATTGGATGACTGCCCTTCCTCAATATTCCTCTTCTTGGACCATGTATTGGCTGCCACACTTTAAGAAGGGACCTAATTTATACCAAAAAAATATTCAACTTGCTAATTGACTACTTTGCTCTCATTCGGAGGCACCTCTTAGGTAGCTTCCTACTGCTGATTTTCTTCTTGGCTTATCTCTTGTTCCACACCCATTGTTGTCACCATAAGAGCTTGATTCAAGGCACCATTGAAACACATTGAATGGTTATGAGGTTGATTGCATGGGAAGCACCAGTCATACTCTTGAGCTATGTTATTTTGTACTAGTACCATGGCTCTAGATGTGGATACAACATTAGGATTGTAAGGCTGAAATGGCCTATTAGCAGGAGGTTTTACTTGGTTTTGATTTGCAGCTTGAGAAGGTGGCTTATTAGGCTGATACAAAGGCCTATTGGGTTGGGTTTGAGGCTGATATGACCTGAAATTTTGAGCATGTTGCCTCTTAATTGTCACCAACTCATTGCCTAAGTTTTACAATTGTTTCATGACTTCTTAGAGCTCATTTGAGGTACTAGAAGAAGAGGTAGAAGCTTCAATGAATTCTGATTTTTTGGGGCAGGGATGGGAGCTAATGTAGGTTCTTGGCTAGTGTTTGGAATTCCTAATTTTGGATAAAGAGGCATGGATATCCTAGGTGCAAGTTTACTAGCTTGAATTAGAAAAATTTCAGATCTAATAGTAATGTTATAAGCTGCAGGTAAAGTTGTACCTCCCATGGATTGTATCATCATTGAAATATCATAATTTAGATCTTTTAGGAAGTAGAGAAAGGAACCTTAAACTCCTACTCTAACATCAAGTGGAATTCTATCCCATGTCCTTTAAAACCTAAAGGTTAAACCAACCATTTGCTCATTTGGCACTCTCTTGATTGTGGTTAGTTGTTCCAACAAAGATAAGTTGTCTTCCTTCTCCCCAAATTGACCACAAAGAGTTGTGCACAATTGATCCCAATTTTGAATTGATCCCACTATCAAGCTTCTAAACCATTTTAAATCCTTTCCTTTGAAATAAGAAGCCAACAATTTGATGGCCACATCCATTTCACTAACTTCATGTATAACACAGACATTTGCAATATCTTGAATGTGATCAATCGGAGTTGTATGGTTATCTCTAGTGAAATATGGAATGTTTTTCAATGTTGTAACTAGAATTGGATTGTGTGCATTAATAGAAATTGGGATACTTCTCATGATGTTGACATAGGGATTTGGTGGCCTTGTGGTGGTTGTTGTTGTAGATGTGCCATTATGATTGGTTTAAGAGCTCTAGTTGATTGAATGAAAGGCCTACCAGGTGGAGGTGTTTATAGTGTTCTATTTGGTGGAGATGGAGACCTTTGGGCTCTTCTTCCCCTTCTTCTTCTGCCTAGAGATAGGTGTAAGTATTCAAATATTCCTTCCTCTCTATTTCTTGACCTTCTTTGACTTCTTCTCATAAATTTTCCAAGCTTGGGTTGTTAAAACCAGTGAATCCTTCCCTTTGGAGTTACTAGATGTGCAATTTAAAATATTCTTACAAAATGGAATTTAAAAAGAGCACATAGTACTTGTAATTAAAATGAAAACTTCTTTGTTGTCCCACCGGGCATGCTAGAACTGTTATAAATGAATCATGACACCCTTTAATTTGCACAAGTGTGTGTGTTTTAGCTCATGGTGTGACTGGGTAACATGGGTATTATCTCCAAGTTCGGGACTTGCTACTTGAGATAGACCTCCGAGAGATGGTTGGTTCTTCTTCCTAATCCTAGTGCAAACTAAATCTAATGAAATAAAATAATTGATTATCCCTATCCTATAATTTATAAGGGACTAGGGAGAGAAAACAACATGAAAATGAAGGAAAAATACACTACCGAGGTGATGCACCAAAAGAAGGGAATAAGAGAAATCCTCCAATGTGTGAAAATGGAACAAAAATGTAGATTAGAGAGGGTGTAACATTCCCATTTATGACTCTAGAACAAGGGAATTTTTTTACATAACGTTCCCTACTCTAAATTATCATAATTTAGAACACACGTTCCAAGTTTTAAATAACATTCTCTATTTTAAATGATTATTATTTAAAACACACATTACTTTCAGACCAATGTTCTCTGTTCACATATTCATAATATGGAACACACATTCTATGCCATTCAATCTCATAACAGATAACCATATGTAGCTGTAATGACTCGATGAATTACTGATCTCCCATTTCATGGCTCGGAGTTTCATCGATCTCTCATTTCATGACTTGGCTTCTTACCGATCCTTCATGTTAGTTCAATGTAATGTATACTAAGTATACCTGGTTCTCTTTACCCTTTCGGGTATTGAAGTGTTCTATTTAAGAGGCCTATCTGAATATCTGTTACCGATATTCATCTGAAATCCTGCTTCTTAAACTAGGTGATCCAGGACAACGCAACCAATAGCTTGCGATACTTTGGCCAAATATTTTCACATGCGTAGCATGATTATATTCCTAGATGGAATACTCATCAATGGAATACATCCTTCACCCCACTTCATCTGTTATCTAGAATGGTCTTTTCTAACTCCTGTCAGTCCTCTTGTCTAGAGTTGAACCTTAATCCAAGTCAACAATATGAAAAGGTATAGGAAGCACTCATGATGACTAAGGGTACACAGACATACCTCATTGACCCTAGTCATTTGCATGTGTCTAGTTACCTTTAGTCATCACGAGTCACTCCATATACAAGGACATGTTCCTAACTTGGTCCAAAGTAAAATTGAGGCCAAGTTCAAGCTTATGTAAACCTAGATGATCCGATTGAAAGGGTGTTGCAACATGTCAGTTCTGACATTGTGTCGTCATGAAGACCCAACCTTCATGATGACACCTTATTGTAGTTGGTGTGTACCAACATCCTACGGAATCCTCCCATCTAGGGATACATATCCAGCTAAGAGGTTGATCACTTTCTTATCGTTATAATTTAAGAATAAGTTTCAGCAACCTTGCTTTGATCCTCTAACCTCTTTGTTCATTACAGTTGCTAGCCATGAATGACTTAAATTGTCATGAAGCTTAATATATAATCACTCCTCCCTTCCGAAGGATTGTATATCATTTCTTGGTTCATTATTTAAAGTCTCAGACGTACAATCCAAATCAGCTTAACATAGTAAGATTAACTTACTAAGCTTAATCAAGTTCATTCACAACTGAATCTAAATTCAGGTTTCCTTTATATTAGACCTCATTTGAATGAGGTCTATTTCTTATACACAGGAATCCATTTATTTTCAATTATCTTACCTTAATTTAAGGTTTATTAAGAGGAGATATGATTTCCTCTTTGAGTATCCTTTGGATACGACACCCCAAAGGGTATGAACGGATTCTTATTCAGAACTAATTGTTCTTTCCTCATCATCCATTAGTTAAGATCCATTTTCAATGATTAATTACACATGAGTTCATATGTATGTTACTCTTTTATCAAGTTAATTGATAATCTATATTGACCTACGTATTAACCATTTGTACATTCCAACTTATAGGTTGTATTTAAGAGAAGAGAAGAGTGTCAATTCCCTCCTTTTCATTATATCCTTTTTAAATCTAACAGCCATCGTTTATACAGGTACAATTTCAAAGAATAAGAATAAGTTCACAATTTTTCATTCAACAATTCAATAATGATACAATAATTAAAATAACAAGTCCAAAAGATTCAAACTTCACTTATTCAAACAACAATGATAACTCAACAAAATACAACTTTTCTTTTTCAATTACATCTAAAAGGAATAACAATGTCTCATATAAGGTCCAACCTCTAATTAAACGAGAGAAGCATCATAAAAGAGCATGTCTTCTTTAACACTTATGGAGTCCATCTCGTAAAAATTGCTAGCATGGGTCAGTTCACCAAACTGAGCATGTTAAGCACTTAACATTAAAATGATGTGCTCTTGACTAACTGTCTCAATAAAAGAACCCTACTTTTATGAAACATTCAAGCAATTCAGATAGATAACTCATAAGAATAAAACACCACTAAAAGAAGAACAGATTAAACGACCTCATCATAATAAATAAACATCATGATCAAACAACATTCCTAATTAGAAATCTCTTCAGTGAATTTACAACAGACAAGCAACATCGCATCCCTGAATTCTTAGTTGTTCCATACTATAATGTGTAGAGTTCATTCTAGATTTAATCGAATGTTCAAAAAGGAAATAAGTATATATGTTAACTTTAACAATTCCCAAAAGAGAGGTAATTGAGAGAAGTAATGATTTACCAATCATACAAAACAAGATCAATTTCATTTAATCTTAGTAAATGGAAGCTTTATGATGGAATAAATTCTACTCAAACAAAAATTATTTCCCATCTAATAAGCACTCGACTTTGACCAAGTTCAATGAAAGAGAAAGACAATGATCGGACACCAAGAAGGTGACTTTTGTCACCTTTCAGAATTCAACAACATAGTATAGTATTTTACCCCGCTCGGAGTGAACATAAAATGCAAATCACATTTACATACACCCAAACAATCACACATCGATTCAATATCTCCTTAATAGAAATTTAAAAGAGGAGAAGGAAGAATTATTTCTTCCTATTATCTATTTTACAATCTTCTATGGTTAGCACGACCGAACTGGTCGATTTCATGCAAGGAGGGATAATAATGTAAGTAACCAGTCAGAGAGAGGTAACAACCAACTTTTCCTCTTTTTTTTTGCACAAAAGTAACAGTAACGAAACCCACAACTCGGAAGGGTCGATAGTCAAAATGAGAAAGGATTCTCAATACTTCATACCAATATTTTACCGAAATATAAAAACTGTAACATATAAATCGGTTAAAAATAGTATACTTCCCTCAACCCGAAATAGGATGACCTCAGTAGCTTCTAGCTACCTTGGCAGAAGTTTTCAATGAATTTAATTACAGCTAACCCAATTTATCAAGAAACTACTGACCTTCTAGTTCCATCCTTACATTAATGGTCGTTTACGCTATAACAAGCAAGTTCATCCTAAAGATTAAAATGATTAAAAGATTACAACCAAGTAAAACTTGATCCCAATTCCACAGGAATAAAAGAAATCATTTAATCGCAAAGGAAAGAATTCATCCTGGTTCAAATACAATAAAAATTACAAAGGAGTTTTCATTCACAATACCTATACTCATCATCGAGTTCAAAAGGGAGAAGAAACTATATATTCTGACACAATCCTTCAAACAAGCAAACCAAGTTAATCTCAGGTTCAAATAAGAAAATAATATTTTTTTAAACAATCATTATGGGTACCCAGAAGTAAAAGAAGTAACATATCTCTTCCAAACCATGAAATATGAATGACAACATGGTAGTCGCAAGGCTTCAAGTAACCAAGTCGTATTTAAACCACATTTCTAGCAAGGAAGACAATTTCAAACAAAGTCCCGCTTTATCATTCCACGAAATCCATAGCTTTCGAGCATATACAACTCAGGAAAAGAGTAAATATATCACTGTTACTTTCAAAAATTTCAAACCCACAAGGAGACAACAATCCAAGCACCCATTTCATTAAAATCGTAACAAGCAGTGATGAATTCACATACATTTATAGTTCCTACTAAGAACATCGATTTTACATGCAGGCATCCAGAAATTACCCATATTGCAACTTTTCCAAACAACAAATTCAAACAGAAGATCATAACTAGAAACACACTAGAACATTTCCACAAAACCACTCAATTCTAAGAGTAGAGTTCTTTTAATGAAGATGTTTAATAAAGAGCATAACTGTTTAATAGGAAGAGCCTAACATGCCTGGTAAGATTTCTTGTTAACTTGCAGAAGATAACAACCAAATATTTTCAAGGATTTCTTCTCTGCAACAACTTCAACAGCCAGATTTCCCAACTACCTTTTTGTTTCCACAAGCTCAGAGAATGCTTGAAGGTGCTCAAGATTACAATGGGTTGAAAATAAATTTTTAGGCTCAAAAGGGCAACCAAACACAGAGCAAAAACCAGAAAACCAAATGAATAATAATTCCCACAAAACCCACTTCTCCTCTTTCCTAGGTGGGTTTCTTCACCAAAACCAACGCCATTAATTGCATTGAATGTAATTTCCCCCTCTTTCCTCACGCCACCGCCAATTCAAACTTGGTGAATTTCCATTTTAGATTTTTGCATGTATTTTAAATTTAGCAACAATGTTAGTTAAACATCCACTAACTTCCCATGCTTCCGCCAAACTTGGAAATTTAAAAGAATGCAAGGACTATAATTTATTCCACATTAATAGTCTAGAAACCATCGCCACTATCCTCCCACTTGCCACATAATCCCATAGGTCCCCTTAGGATTAGTAATAGTTTAGGTCCCCTTATTAATAGTTAGGTTTCCACCTTAGCCCTTAGGTCTTAGAATTTATCCTAGGTTAAGTTACAACCTTTTAGATTAAAGTCCAAGTAGGTTAGGTCGTTACAACATAAGTTAGAGAACAAACCATAATAATTCAATAATAGGTCCCGAGTGGGTCTTGCCACCTTAGGTTAAAGCCAACGTAGCATAGGACATTTTGTCCAAGGCTAAAATATTTGCCTCAATATCCTTATAACAAATCTTTTACCTTCTCATGATATCCCGCGTTATAGTTTATGTATTCAGGAGATCAAATCTTACCATTGGCAACATGATGCTGAGAAAGAATACCTGAAACTAGGTTCTTTACAATTTACAAAAAAACCCAACTTGGTTCCAAAATACATTTCTTTTAGAAAGTCAATCAACAAGATGGCAATAAAGAAAAACTGAAGTATACCTTGGATCAATGGAATTGATTCAAGGTGTTCTGTTAACAATATATATATATATATAAAGTATGAAAACAATTATGCTGGTTCACAACTTGCGAATTGCAAAGTAAAATGATATCATTTCCCATTAAACAGAACCACAGTAAGCATGAATTCAGAACAACAATACTTACTCATTGCAAACATGATTTTCAACGTCGAAGGAATACACCTTCCTAAGACAAATCACATGTTGAAATTTGCAATATCAAAAGGGAAAGTCATCGTAGTAACTGCCATGATCAAGATGTTATAGAGGGTGATAACAGTTCTCAATGTGGTTCCATACATGTCTACCATGGCACCTACAATTACATTGAACAAAAAAAACCTATTTATTATGGTTTGTGTTTCACCTGATTCTAGATACGTTTCTTTGAATGTTGATGAAACAGATAATGGTAATGGGCTACGAGGAATACCATTGAGATGCTGGTTATAGGTTGTTACGCACGTATGAATTTTAGATCCACAACTGATCATGAGAGATTTATTTTTTCTTGGAGGAATTACCTAAAATGGAACACAAGACCACCAAATAAAAGATAAACAATATATGCAGTGGACTGCCTAGCGTGTGCTAGATCCGGGAAGTGTGAAACTTCCAAGACGAATATCAATCCACTATTTAAAACAACTTAATGTTGATAATAAAGGAAATCCTATTGTAGTTAAAATGATTTAGGTATCTCATTCGTCTACAATAAGCAAATTTGTTCACAACAGCTAGGCTATGATTGAATCTAAAGGTCAAGGTCATTTTCAGGGTACTGGTACTAGTCAGGGTTTGGTTTTGGGCTGTTTTGGGTATTTGGTAGAGGTTTAGAAACTCTGTTCTTGATTCTTGGTAAAAGACACAGAGACCGACATCGGTCTAGTGTGACCGAGTGTCGGTTTAGGTTAACCGGTGATGGTTGTGGGTAACTGGCGTTGGTATGGTTGGGGTATAGGAAACTCAATAAAAACTTGGTTGGGTGATAGATTTGAGGCTAGATGAAAAGGAAGGGCAAAGGTAAGGTTTATGTGGATCCTGGATATGCACAGAATGATTAAGATCTAGGTATGGGCAGTGCAAGGGTATGGATAAAAATATGGTCAATTTTGCATGGAGGTAGATGATGGGGGAATGGAAATGAGAGAAAAATCTAATAACAGATGTAAAAGGATCTACCAAATGATGAATAGATGAGTGTTGGTTAACAAAACTTACTTGTTTGTATGAGCTTGATGCCTAGTTGGTAATGGTGGGTGATCAAATGGAATGAAATTGGTGTAGTGTTAGTGCTTCCCTGATGCTCCCGTGAAGTCAAATGGCTATGTGATTTCTTGATCTGTGCATCGGCTATGGATGCTCGATGTGTATCTTGACATGGTTCTGTTTGCATGCAGCTCTGGTTTCGTCACTTGTTCTCAAAAGATGTGGTTATCTCTCAGAAATGTTCCAACCTCAAAATAAGGTTGTTTTAGGGGTTAAATGGTAACCGGTGGTGGTTCTGGATTAATCAGTGGTGGTTAAGGGTAACCGGTGTCAGTTAGGGCGGGATTTCCTAGGTTTACTAAACTAGGCAAATCCCCATGACTTTTTGGGATCTCATTTCGTTTTACTCTACGGATTAGCATGGAAGCTTCTTTCTAACGGGAGGGAATGTAGGCGTTGATTTTTAGGGTTTGGGTAGGTCTTAGTTAGTTATGACAACTTAATAAGAATAGGTCTTAGGGTGAGGTGGCTAGATGAGGTGGATATGTGGGCATTATCCCAATTAGGATATTTAAATAATAAATATTGTGAGGATAATGAATTAATTTAATTTAAATAATTAAATTAATATTATAGTGGGGTGAAGGGGGCCATGGCTAGGTGGATGTGTTCAAGGTATTTATTTATCAAGGGACCAAGGGGAGTGTGACCCAATTTTGGTGTCTACATTTTTCCCCTTTTTGTTGCGTAGCTTGTATTGGTAAGCGACACTGACAAAAATAAGATGTGGTTGACCCATGTGTGGGTAAAGGTGATCCCCCTAAAACTAGGAGCTGATGAGGTAGAATGAAAAATCAATGAGTGGTTTGATAAAAGGTGAATGTGATGAAGAGGAAGGTGTGCAACAAGGGTTAAAAAAGGGAAAAAGGTCCACTTGGGTAATCTAGGTAATGGGTCAGGGTCAAAGGTAGTGACATTCAAACGCACGCACATGTATAAACTGTAGCACAATACTAGGTTGAAGAGTAGGAAAACTCTACATTGTCTAAGGTTGATAGGTTTATCCAAACAAGGTTGAAGTGATTCCAATATCCAAGGTATAGGATATGGTTAGGAAACATGACATAGGTCAGGTGTAGGAATGTTTAGGTGTGTTTTGGTACACCAAAGGTAGGGTCAAGATAAACGGTCATGGCAAGAGGCAAGGTAAGGTCATTAGGTCAACAACATAGGTAACAGTGTCATAAGGTATAGCGAACACATGAGGTCAAAGGTCACTAGTGATGTTCCAAGTCCAAGAATCTAGGTCACGGCATGGGTAGGGCTAAGGTATGGGTAAAATAATGAGTCCCCAAATGAGGACAAGGTTAGGTAGTAAATGATGAGGTCAGGAGGGTGAGGTGAATGGTCAGGGTAAGCGTTGGGTGAGGGAAAAAGAGTGATGGGTAGGGTAATAGGGTGAAATTGTGGGAAATGTGGAAGAGAGGGTGACTAATGCCGGTCAAGGGTAACTGATGTCGGTATAGGGTAACCAACCATGGTAAGGTAGGGCACGTGACCGATGTAGTTCTCCCATAAGCTAGGGAAGAATATGAGGAGGTGTGAGAATGAGTTGGTAGGTTTTAGACATGATTTGGGTTTAGGTCCATCTGGTGTGGGTGATTTGTGGGAAACTTGGTACAGGGTGATTTCAATTGTGGTAAAGAAGAAGATTACCCAAAGGTAATCATCAAGGACCAAGTCCTGTATAAGGTAATCAAGGCATAATAAAGAAGGTTAAAAGATAAAAGGGGGTAAGGAAGCCACCGATTGGTGAGGATCATAACCGGTGGACCATACCTGTAGGTAGGCTAGTGAACATGAGACCCTAAATACTTTACATGATTGATTATCCTAAAGGTGAATAATAGGCACATGATCACCAAATGTCATATTTCTAAGAGGTCCCTTGAGGTGGTAGGAAATGGGAGTGCGAATGGTGAGAGGGATGAAACGTGGTTAATTTTTATATGGTACGAGGTAGCATGCTCTTTGGGTAAGAGATCCAAGGTCATGATGGGAAATTCCATGACTAAAAGGCTTTCTATTTTGACCAATAGTTGAGATAGACTGATCAATATGGGAAGTCTATATGGGATGAAGAAATTAACTCCTTGAGGTCTTTGTGAAATTGATCAATGCGGGAAGCTTCATCTTATCTCTCTTCTTGTTTTTTTTTTAAAGAGCTTTACATAGTTGTCCTTTGAGGGAGCAGTCTATTTATAGCAGCAATTGTAGAGAGGAAGATGTCATTTTAAGGGAGTCATATTTTTATTAGAATTTTGACTCAATGAGTTGGATCCCATGTGAGGGCTCTTAAATCATGGACATGACCAAGGTGAAGAAAATGATTCTTGTTTAGAAAGTAGGGTGAAATGATCATGGGATCTCATCTAAAAATAGATGAAAAGTATCCATGAGAATGATGCTATGTGCAGTGCCATGGTACACATATTTAAGAGAAGATAAAAAGTGATGGGTACACATATGATTCTTGTGTAATTGTTGGTGAGGTGTAAGAAGTGGATAGCGCTCAAGGGATGAGCATGGAAAGAGGCAAAAGGTGATGTAGGACTAAAAGTCAATAGTAGAATGGTCGAAGATGTAAGGCATTAAGGGGCTCAGGTTCGGGTTTACCATCAAGTGAAGATAAATGATAAGCACCTGATCCGTAAGTATGGGTCACGATGTATGGTCCAAGCTAATTAGGAGAAAATTTTCCTCGTTTACTTTTTTTTGCTTTGGTTACATGTTGATTTTCTTTCAGAAAAGGTCACCAACTTGGAAAGTTCATTCATGGACATGTTTATCATAGGCACATTTGATACATTTTTGGTAAACTTGAAGGTGGTCAAGAGTGTTAAGACGACGTTCATCTAATAACTCAAGTTATGCTAAATAGTCCTAAAAAATTCATCATCATTAAGCATGTCATGAAGAGAAATGCGGAGTGAGGGAATCTGACTTCGAGAGGTAGAACAACCTCTTGTACCATAGACTAGAGAAAAAGGTGTAGCGGCAGTGGAAGTGTGAATACTGGTGTGGTATGCCCATAGAGAAAAAGGAATGTGCATATGCCAGTCCTTCCCAGTATCATTAACCAATTTCATGAGAATTGTGTTCAAGGTTTTGTTAGTGGATTCGGCTTGGCCATTGGTTTGTGGGTAATAAGGTGACAAGAAACTTAGCTAAATTCCAAAGGCGTCACAATGTTTTATTTTTGAATTGTTTTGCATTATCAGTGATGAGGTGATGAGGAACACCAAAGTGACAAATGATGTGATGATTGATGAACTCGCATATTTTCTCAAATTTCATGGAGATGAGTGGTATGGCTTCAACCCATATTGTGTAGTATTCGGTAGCGGTGATGATCCATTGATGTCATTAGGAGAGTGGGGATTGATCTCTCTAACAAGATCCAAACCCCACTGAGAAAAGGGCCAAAGGTCACGGGTGACCTGTAAGGTGTGATTGGGTGTATGATGAAGGTTGGCATGTTGTTGGCATTTTACACAATGCTTGATGTATTTGCAACAATCATGGTTAAGGGTCAGCCAGTAATAGCCTAGGTGAAGAATACACTTAGCAATAACAAGGCCAATGAAGTGACCTCCACATATGCCATCATGAACTTCTTTAATGGTATAAGGAATTTCAAAACTCGTAAGGCATCGCAAGAGAATACCATCAAATCCAAGCTTATAAAGGAGGCTACCTATGATGACATAACGAGAGACATTTTTAAGAAAGGAACATTGTACCTTACGGGTGAGGTCGGGAGGTAAGACGAAGAGAGAAATATAGTCTGAGTATTATTTATACCAAAGGTCACTCAGGTTAGGGGTAGTGGTTCTGAAGGAGTAAATGTCATGAGGTAAATAAGAGGGTGATTGGAGTCATTATATGGTGATAAAGATTTTAGAATTGGTGGGTGAAGCGGGGATTTGAGAGGCCAAGTAGGCCATGGTATTTGCAAATTTGTTGGTTGAACATGGGATGGTTTGAAGGGCGTAATGGTCAAAGGTGGTCAAAAGTATGTCTACATGATGTTTATACTTTTGAAGTATCTCATTACAACATTGGTATATACCATTGACCTGGTTTATGACCAATTGAGAATCACTAAAGATGTTGATTGATTTGACATCTAGGGTGTAGGTAGCTTGGAGACCTAATACGAGCGCTTTGTATTCAACAATATTGTTGGTAAAATCAAAATCTAGTTTGAAATACAAAGGCATGGGTTCACCATCAAGTAGAATGAGGATAACACCTACCCCACCCCCACGCTGACACTTGGAACCATCGAAGAAGAGTGTCATTTGGTAAGCGGGTTCGTCCAAGGAAAGGGTAGTGATTGACTCATCGAGAAAGTCAAAGTTAGAGGGCTAGGCCCCATAAATAGGTGTGTTAGCTAATTGTTCAGTGATAGCTTGGCCCTTGATGGACTTTTGATGAATGAATTCAAGGTTGAGGTCATCCAAAAGAATAAGCCAACATACAACATGTTGATTTTGGTAAGGTTTGGCATACATGAACTGCAAGGGATTAGTGTTGGTCACAACATAGGTTTTTTGGTTGACTAGGTAATGGCGGAGTTTTGTGGAAATGAAAACTAAGGCTAAGAAAAGTTTTTTTGAGGTGGGTGTATCAGGTTTCACAGTCCAAAAGAGTATGGATTATGTAATAAACTACCTTCTCCTATGTTGTTCATCGCGATAAGTGAGCATGGTCCCCAAAGAGTGATCGGTAGGCTGGGATGTACATGTAGAAAGGTTGATCATCTTTAGGTGGAATGAGTATGGGGGTTGAAGAAGGTATTATTTTAAGGCCTCAAAAGCTTTGTGGTAATCCTCATCCCACTGAAAGGAGACATCCTTCTTGAGAAGGTGATGAAATGGTTGACACCGATCGACAATTGTGAAATGAAATGGCAAATAGACTACAACTTACCTTGCAGCTACTGGATTTGTCTAAGGTTAGTGGGTGAAGGCATTTATAGAATGGCCTTGAATTTAGTAGGGTCAACTTCTATACCACATAGGAAATGATAAATACCAAGAGTTTTCCGAGAGGACCGTGCACATTATGATTTTTATTTTTTCATATTTTAACTTAAAACACCTAATGTCATTTTTGCACCAACCATATCATTTTTGTAGCTAACCATGCCATTTTTGTGGGTAAGCTGTGTCATTTTGCTAACATCATTTTTTTAGGTGACCGTGTCCTTTTCACAATAGACTAATTTAAATTTTGTGTGACCACATTACTTTTTGTTTGTAATGTTGCTTTAAGACCATGTAATATCATTTTCACATTTTTGAAGATTTTTCTATTTGACAAAGAACTAGCTTGAATCGTAACTACTAGTTATTTATTTTTAGCTATGACTAGTCCAAAAGGTAGCACAAAAACCATATTTTGCTTGTATATTGATTTTTTTTCTTGTATAATGTTGTATATCATTGTATTTTTCTTTGTGTGTGTGTATACCCAAAAATAGGTTGTGTATGCTCTCCACTTGTGCTTTGATTGATGATCTTGAGGATAAAAAAACCTCAACTCCCTCTAATTTTTACTAGTAATCTGATGTGGAATTAATCCCCATGAACTTACTATAGTCTTTAGGTGTCTTGTGATGTGAATTTCATCACCACACACAAAGATAGGCCTCACATTCCGGTGGGGTATATAAATTCAAGGAGAGATGTCATTATTGGCAAAGCATCGACCCATTTTAAAGGTGTTGTGAAGTGAAGGGATTTCACATCCCAATACCCAAGCCTCGAGATAATATACTTGCAACACAAAATTGGGCCCCACGTATCGCGATGTATATAGGGGACACACCTAGTGAGGCTTATTTAGCCCAATTTTAAGAACTTTCATTCATAATAGTTAGTAACTTGTTGAAAGCACAACACTCTCAAAGTTACCCAATTATATCGTGTAAAGTGAGGATTGGGGGATCAATCTATTGTCACTTTACACAAGGTAAATTGGTGAGCTACTAGTCACGTTGGACACCCATTATTAATACCATGGGGATTATGGATTGCTTGACATTGTTTGTGTATTGTACAAGAACATTTTGTTTTCAAATCTAACACCTATATCCAAAATAAATACATTCCTAAACCAACCCTAATAACCATTTATTTATCACCCAATTTCATCTCATCGTCTCAAAAATCCCACTCTCTACTATCTTATGTCAAATAAACCACCCATAAAACATGCACTTATTATCAAATCATCCTCTTATCATCTTCCATATATCCACTTAACTATCAACCCTCTTACCATTTGTTTTTGTTTTATGACATTCCTATAAGCTTTTTAGCTCATCCAAAATATTAACCAAAAACAACCTAGACCCAACCTTCCATCTTATCTAATCCATAATCTACTAATCATAACTCTTACTCAACCCTTCATCAAAATTTTCCCTCTTTTAATCCAAAACACTGCCATCCATATCATCCTTCCAATCTTGAATGAAACTCAAAATCATAAAGCTAGTATTTAATCAATCAATAGCCTAAAAACATCTAATTAATATTATTAATCCCAAGGTCATTTATACCCTAAACATATACAATTAACCTCAATCAAACTAAATTTATAGGTTATTACTTATCTCATATCAAAATATGAATTTAACCAAGCTCTACTCGAATCCAATAAAATCACCACTTCATCTTACATGCACACACATATAACTTCTAATCACCTCCTAAACAAGCTTAATCCATAATCCACAAACGCTTGAGCCAATGGTACTCAAAAACATAAATAATGAGATCCTCTTAAGAATCATTGGACTAACAAGCAAGTTTGCAATGATGATGATGAGGAAATCCTTGTGAATCATGATGAATATATCAAAGGTAATCATAATGAATTACTCTCTACCGATCAAAGAAGACCCCATCTCAATCAATACTCATACATATATGGATGAATTCTCAAAAAATTGATCAAATTTGAAGCTAAGCTACAACCAAACTATGACTTGATAATCTAGGAAATATCATTAGCCATAAATAACCTGTTGTCACCAAAATTTGCACCCTTGCTAAAACTGGGTTCAACATTTCGAGATAAAATTTGTTAGAACATGATTCTCGTGGGTCACTCACGATATTTATCCAGATGAAAGGGTTGGTTCCCTTCACCCTATTTTGTTGCAACTAATCCTATACCAGCTTTCTACTCTAAACTATCTAACCTAAGATAACGATTCCAAGGAAACATGGTTAGGAGGAGGATAAAACTGAAAAAGGGGAGGTGATGCACCATACTGAAATGTGGAGCTCCTTTGGTTCTAAGAGACAGAGATGTAAGTTTGTAGAATGAGGATCATAAGGCATGCACATAACTCTAACAAAAGAATGAAAGTAATATGAATCACACAAGAGGGAATACATATTCACACAAAACATAGAACATTTGAAGGAAATGAAGAATCCATATTTTCAATAATCGATGCTTCATAGTTTACAAACAGAGCCGAGGAAATAAAATCCTCATACACAAGTTGTAGAGGTAAAAACATTAAATTTGAGTTCACAAGGAGGAGATAAAAAAATATGTTAGAGAAGAACCAAAGTAAGAACCCCTTCAAAGTGCATTCAAGTATTTACATTTATATAACTTGTGAAGGAAAAGAGAGAAAGAGACTGGGAAAGGAGGACTTTCGTGCTAGAGTATCGATCTCTAAAATATCATTGAACATATATGGACACCGCCATTTCTTGTAGTGTTGAATTGTCGTACGAATTGACATCAACTTGAATAGATCCAACCACTAAGGCATGAGAGCCTTTGATTTAATTACATGCCATTAGGGTACGTAGGATGAAAACATACTTCATTATTTATATGGATAATTGAAATAGTGTAAGACGTTGTGAATGAGCTGAAATAGGTGTGGCTTCTACACCGTCCATATAATTTTGATGTTATGTTATGTTTTGCATATGTGTTTACCTCCATGGATTGAGAAATATGTGGCTTTCTAATGTTACACGGTTTTTTTGTAGATTTTGACCTCATATGCTTCCATGGGTCTTTTCCTCGCTTGGTGGATTCTTCATCGAACATGTCTCTATAGATTTGGAAATACGTGAGAACATCAACTTTTCACCAACCGTGGAACATGAGGAATTGTTCACATATTTTCATACTTATTTTTTCCACTTGTCCTCCTTCCTTAGGGATTGATGACACCTCTCACTTGTATAGTGGTCTTTCACTTTCACTATTTCGATGGGTTAAGAAAATATGTGGAAATGACTAATTTCCATGACACCATAATCCCATAGAATCCTATGTTCCTTTGTTCTGCTGATTAGGATAACCCGCGAATACCATGTGAGTGCATCCCGCGTAACACTAACTTCCATTGTTCCATGGATTTATTGAACCAAACCCACCCAAGTGTTGTTTTCAATAAGTTATTCAAGATTGCCTAAGGATAAATTTTGGAAAACAATTTGGTGACCTCCAGGGGACATTTTCCTCCTAGATGATGATGATTGGTATCCTTTAGAAATCTATTGGGCATGGATTCAAGTACAATTATGAATTTGATACCTTGAAATTGAAACTAGTCCCTAAATTTGCATGAAAACATGCACTTGCCACCTACTTGAAACTGATATAACCCTTCGAGTTCACACCATAAAGTGGAGAGGAAATGACTTGGCTTGTGTCAAATTGCAATGGGCTTCCAAAAACTATGTACAAAATGGAAGATCATACATGTTTTAAATGAAAACATGTAGATAATGTGTATACACTTATTACAAACAAATTTGTCCACCACAAGGATTGAGGAAAAGGAACTCAATAAATGATCAAAACACAACAAAGGAGGGAGCATCCAACAATGAAACACACAAATATTTACAAGACATAATATATAAACTTAATGGGAATGTTTAAGATAAATCCCATTGACTGGGATTTGCAATGCTTCTCCATTAAGGTTGGACAACTCAAAAGAATTGGCCTCTTTATAGGTAATGATGATGTATGACCCACTCCAAAGTGCATCAAACTTGGAGTTCCACCCTGGTTTGGCTTTTTCCACATCCCACTTAAGGACTAGATCACATGTCTTGAAAGCTTGTAGTTTAGCTTTCCTATTAAACCATCATTTGGTTGACAATTGATGCTTCTCTAACTTTTTCATGACAGATTGTCTTAGTTCTTTGAGCTCAACTAGTTATGTCATTCTAATTTATCTCGATATGCACCTTCCAACTTCAATTACTGAGCTAGCTCTAATGAAGTAATTCAAGAGATAATGGAATCTTGGCTTCTCTGTTAAAGACACGGAGAAATGAAGAACTTCCAATTGATATTTTTGGAGTAATTATATTAGCCCAAAGAGAATTATTCACTTTAATATGCCATTGAATTTGATTTACCTCCATAGTCCTTCTCATGATCTTGATCATGTTCTTATTGGTGGATTCTACTAAACCATTACCTTGCATGTAGTAGTTAGAGGAATTCTTCAAATAAACTCCATGTCTAAGAGCCTCGATCGGATATTATAAAGACTAAGAAAGATTTATCATATCCAAAATGATGGTTCAAGGACCAAAAACCTCGTTGCAATATCTTCTAGAAAATCTAGGATGACTAATTCAATAGTCTCCTTGAATGGTGTGGCCTCCATCCACCTCGGTAAATTAGTCTGTTAGCTATAAGACCCACTTATGAACCACACTTGATATAGGATTTATCATGTATATGAATTCAATTCCTCATTGAGAAAAGGGCTTTTCCATCTAAATAAGATGAAGGGGAAGGGTTTTCATCTTCTTTTTACTAGTGCAGAAAGCACATTCTTTACAATTTTTGACCCATTGATGAGCATACGTGAACAATGTGGGCCGAAATTGACCTGCGCTTTATAATTTTCATTGTTGTGGCCTTGGTTGATAAGTTTCCTCCCAAGAAACTACTAGGGAACTCCATTAGGACCTTGCTTTACTTCAATACACGTTAGTATAACACCATCCAAATTGTTCCTAAAAATAACCTCATCTACTAACGTGTAAGGAACTGATTTCAAAATCAAGTGACTTCTTCTTTATTTTCTCAAACTAGGAGGGTAGTTATTAGTTTCCAAGTCATTAATCCAACCATCACAGCTAAGTTGATCTCCTTTGTCATGAAGAAATTTTGTGTTATGTGGAAACTCAATATTCTATAATGATTCTACGTTGTGCATATACTTGTCATCTTCATTTCATGGATTTGTGACACTCCACAGAATTCCAACTTGAGGATCCTCTAAGTTCTACGGATCCTCTATGGCTTTTCCTTGTTCTTATTCCATAAAAAAGAGATCTATTCATTATCCTTCGCACCTAAGGCAAGCTACACACAAATTTTTCTATCCCTCATGGACTTGATGGTCACATCTAACTCCATGATTTTAGTCATACATCCAGCTCTCTTCTCACTAATTTCCACCCCATGATGAAATATCTCACACTAGGATGTGAGACTAGGATCTTTATGCAGATGACGACTAGCATGGGCTTGAATTTTTTAAGATCCCACAAGATGGTGAATACATGTTTCTCTAAATGACTATCCTTTAGCTCATAATCCTTTAACTTTTTTCTGAAAATTCTACAAGTTACTCCAAGTTTTTTTCATTCTTCTACGTCAAAACCACAATAACAATAATATTAGTCCCATATTCGTAAATGGTGAAATAATTTGAATTGATAAGTGTTGGCGCTTGGGAAATTTCAACTCTTATCTTAGAAAATATTTCTCTTCCTTCTACTTTCCATTTTAAAATCATGTCCTTTCTTAGCATCAAGGTGATGGGCCTGACTAATCCTGCAAAGTTAGGAATAAAATTCCTAACAAAATTGAACTTTCGAGGAAAGATCAAGACCTTCTCGTGAGTTGGAAATGAAAGAGAGAGAATGAAAAAGATTCTTGTAGGTTTGATGGTAATTCCATCCTTAGAAATAATGTGACCCAAAATTTTACTCCGTGAAACTACAAAAATGCATTTCTTAGGGTTCAAGAATACTCCAAACTCTTTGCATCTCTCAAATACTTTCTCTAAATGATCCATTTGATGTTGAACCTTCTTGGAGAAGATTTTAATGTCATCCAAATATGAAAGAAAAAATTGATTGATGAGTCCACAAAAAGCAATGTCCATTACTCTCTTAATTATGACACCCATGTTTAACAAACAGAAAGACATTTTTTCATGTGTATGTTCCCTATTTGGTTATAAACATGGTTTTATGTCGTGTATTATTGTTCCACCCCGATCTGATTATAGCCTAAATATCCATCCAACAAGGAGAACATTTCCATTCCTACCACTATTTAAAGGATTCGATCCATTGAATGAAGAGGATGATGATCATTCAATGAAGTCCATGCAAAGCCTTATTTCTCCTTTTTTCTTCCACACCGGGACCAAGTTTGCCACCTAAGATGAGTATTTGATGGGAAATATTATTTTTACCTCAAATGAGTTTGGATAACTCATTCCTCATGAGGGGTTCAGTCTTGGGGTTCAACGGTCTATCCTTTTGTCAAACTGTTTTGTTTGCATGATCAATATCAATGGTGTGTTGAGAAACTTAGGGGTTAAAACATATACGGTCTTCATAGTTCCATGAACATACATCATGAAAACTGTGACACAATAAAATAAAAGTTTTTTCTTCATCTTTATCACACACCTTTCCGAGTAGTATCTCCTTACCTGATGCAATGGTGACTGGTTTACAGTCTTCTTGACTCACAAATATGTTTTTGTTTTGCCCTTTGATCTCATCATCAGGATTGAAGATGTCTTCAAGAGTTACCAACCCTTTAGGTAACTTGTTATTTCACATCTAGATGATTTGATCACCATAACTTTCTTGCAAACTGGGTTGCAAGCTTGAAGAGAATTCAACTTCATTTTGGATGAACTGACTATCTTTCTCATTCTAAAATAATTTCCATCTGAATTCAATATATGCGATGGATGGTTTTACAACCATTTTGACATTTTGTTTTCCCTAGAAAAGGTCTTTCATATGGGAAAACTAAGAGCCGACATACATCATTTTATCTCGCTTCTTTTTTATGTTTTTGCAACACTACTTGAAGGTTGACAACTTCAAAACTCTCCAAAAGGTCCCAAACTTGGTGCCTATAAGCTTTCAAAATCTTATTCTTGGTCGCACACTTTCCTATGACTTGGTGGATGACCAATTAAGTGCCCCAAAATATCTATAGGGCCTTGGTTTTTCTATTTTCTAAAATGATAAGAACATGAACGAATGCTTCATATTCTATCATTTTGTTTGAGCACACAAATTGCAACCTATGTACAAAGAAGTGTTTCTTATCTTTTGATGATACAATAATTGCACCCACCCCAACTCCATTCCTACTCCTTGAGCCATCAAAATACATTTTCCACATGCTAGGAGTGTCATTCTCTTCCTTGAGCGGTGCGGGGGTGGTGAATTCTTCTTTGTAGATACAATAGGTACCCAAACCTACTTCAATTGTAATGTCATAGGGATCAAACTCATAATGTTATTTATCCCATTCATCAAGAAAGAGGTCAGAAATAAATATAAAGAGTGTATTGTTTTGACGGATTCAAGGTCACTATTCACTTCTTTTTGGACCATGTAGTTAGCATTAATGGGGCTAGGATCATGAACTTTGACATGATAAGCTGAGATGGGCTCAACTTTGATTGTAAACCTAGTCCCATACCTTGTTCTTAATAGCATATGGGACCAATTAAAAGAAATATATATATAACCACTTTGGATGTAAAATATATGGAGAGGCGGAGGGAAAAAAGGGTTCTAAGTCAATCATGGAGATGTCATGTGTTATAGTTAGGCTTGTAAGACATGCACAACTAACTCCATCTCTTTGATCAAAATCAAGACTTGCATTGCTGATCTAACAAACTGTAAGACATCTTTTGAAGTCATATTGAGCTCAAATCCTAAGATATCTATGATTTTATTTGGAATCACTAAGGTACTAGAATTATAATATATCATGAAAATGTGCAAAAGGTGCTTCTTAACAATCAAAGACATGTGGAAAGGAGGAGGTTTGACAACCGCACTTACTTTTTATTCCTTAGGATGAAAAATGTTGACCGTGGAATCTAATTTGTGCATATTAGGATCGACATTGGTTAAAAAGACATGATGATATCTTGTGGTATTAGAGATTGATCCTCTAATTTTCGCAAGGGATTCCAAAGTATCTTCATTGAAAGAGAAAGGATCTCCTACCTTGTTGAGTTTAGAGCTTAATTGCTTCACGAAACCTTGTTTTTACATGTTGCTGGATTTGAAAGTGACTGGCATTGGTTAGGGTGTGATTGACATCATTCAAGGAGCAATTGACATTAGTTAGGGGTTGTAAGTAGGAATCGATGTTGGTTGACCTGTGTGGCGGTGTTTTATTTTTTGGCCGAGAATTAGATTTAAAAAATTCTTTAAAGATGATTTATTAATTGTAAAAGCATAGCTAGTTGCCTAGAATAGATATATATGCATGTATGCATTATATGAGGGTATGATAGAAGAGAATTGTAATTTTTTTACATGTTAGTTTCCTTGGTGAGAAAGAAAGAGTAGTTGAGTGAGGGAAAAACATTGAACATCCTGTGAGGTGTTGGAAGATGGAATATATTCATTGTATTTCCTTTGTAAAGTACTGAATAATAATATTGGTCGTTTCTTGGTGGATGTAGCCCACATTGGGTGAACCACAATAAATTTGGTGAACCACGTTAAATATGGTGTTATCTTTCTCTTATTTATTTTATCTTTTGGTTTATTTTTGCATTCATTACTTGTATGCTTTATCTAATTTTAGATCTGTGCAACACTATTATATGGTTAACCCCAACAATTGGTATCAGAGCTTTACTTGAGGGTTTCGTGTGTTGACAGGATTTACTCACAGAGGGTTTTTTGATTGAGTGGGGGAACAAAGAATGGAAAAAGATAGAAAATATAGAGTGGATAAATTTGACGGTCGTAATTATCAACTATGGAAGATGCAGGTGGAGGATTATTTGTATTAGAAGGATCTATACTTACCATTGGATGAGCATGCACAGCTGGATTCAATGATTGATGAAGAATGGAAGGTTCTTGACAGAAAGGCTCTGGGATCTATAAGATTGAGTCTGGCAGCATCGGTGGCTTCAAATTTTATAGATGTAAAAACCACGGTAGAGTTGATGAAATATTTAGCAAATTTGTATGAAACTCCTAGTGCTTTGAATAAGGTTTATTTGATGAAAAAAATTTAATTCTAAGATGCAAGAAGGTGGATCTGTATCTAACCATTTTAATGATTTCCGATCTATTGTAAATCAATTAAAATTGCTAGAAATTCCATTTGATAATGAATTGAAAACACTTTAATTCTTATGTTCTTTTCCGATATTTGGGATAACTTGGTAATGGTTGTTAGTAATACAACGTATACTTCTAATGGTTTGAATTTTGATGATGTGGTTAGTGTAATCCTTAATGAGGAAATACACAGGAAAATTTCAAGAGAAGAATCATCTTGAAATGAGTTAAATATAGAAAAAAGGGAAGATATAAGGAGAGATCATCAAAGAGAAAGAAGAATGAGAAATCAAAGTCAAGGAATAACAGATCTAGATCCAGTTTTAGAGATTTACTTTGCTGAAATTGTGGAAAGAGAGGGCACATAAAGAAGGAGTGTTGGTCTAAGGAAAATAAAGTGAATCTACCAGATAAAGGTAAAGAAAAAGATAAAGAGGTAAACATTGCAAGTGAAAAGGTAAATAAAGATGCACTTATTCTCTCCTTGGATAATAAATTAGAATCTTGGGTTTTAGATTATGGAGCTTCTTTCCATGCTACCCCTAATAAGGGTTATTTTAGAAATTATGTTCACGGTGATTTTGGACATGTTTATTTAGGACATGATGGGCCATGCAATGTTATTTCTAAAGGTGATGTTCATCTAAAGTTGTAGAATGGAAATCCATGGGTTTTGAAAGATGTGAGGTATGTGCCAAGCCTCAAGAGAAATTTAATATCTTTAGGGAAACCAAGTGAATCTGGATGCGTGGTTACATTCACAACCAATTCTTGGAAGGTTACCAAGAGAGCCCTTATTATGGAAAGAGGAAAGAAGGTAGGAAATTTATATCTATCTACCTATGTTATTGATTCCTTTTTGTGCTATATACTACAGATTCAGATGCAAGCATGTGGCATAATTGGCTAGGCCATATGAGTGAAAAAGGAATGCAAATCTTAAAGGGTAAGGGTAAGTTATCAGATTTGAAATAGTTAGATCTTGAATTCTGTGAGCATTTCATATTTGGAAAGTAGAAGAGAGTGAGATTTCTCAAGGTTGGGTCAACAAAGAAGGATAAAAAATTAGAGCTTGTACACTTAGATGTGTGGGGACCAGCCCAGTAGCTTCTATTGGAGGATCCCAATATTATGTGACTTTCATTGATGATGCCATAAGAAAGGTATGTATTTATTGTATTAAGCGTAAATATGATGTTTTTGAGACTTTTAAAAGGTGGAAAGCCCTTGTGGAAAATTAAACAAACTTAAAGTTAAAGTGCCTTAGATCTAACAATGGTGGTGAGTACTACAACAAGGCTTTCAATGATTATTGTTTAGTGTATGGAATACATAGAGAAAGGATGGTTCCTAAAACATCATAAGAGAATGAAGTTGCTGAAAGAATGAACATGACAATTATGGAACATGCTAGAAGCATGAGGAAACATGTCGGTATTCCTTTGAAGTTCGGGGTAGAAGCGAGTGGATGCAACATTGTACTTGATCAACCGTGGGCCTTCAACAACACCGGATGGTGGAATACTAGAAGAAGCTTGGTTTGGAAAGAGGTAGATATTTATTTTCTTAGATTTTTTGGATTAGAAGCTTTTGTGCATGTTGATAGGGAAAATAGGAAGAATTTAGATGCTAAATATAAGAGATGTAATTTCATTGGTTATGGCTCTGGTTATTTCGGATATTGTTTTTGGGATTTAGAAGATTCTAAGATTGTTAGGAGTTGTGACATTGATTGAAATGAAAAGAGAATGTATATGGATCAGGTTTTGTTTTTAAACATGAAAAAGTTGATGAGATTCTAAAGGAAAATAAAATTTCAAATCTGAAACAGACATCCACAAACATTGACATCAGTTCTACAAAAGTTGGTGTCAATTAGCGCAACCAATATTGATCAGCGAGTTCGAGTACAATACAAACACCTACAGGAACTAGTTTTGGTAATCCTAAAACCGGTGTTAGTTAGGGAACCGTGACTGGTAATCAAATAAAGGAACCACGATCATCTATAGAACCACGGTCGGCATAAGGTGACCGGTGTCTGGCCACTTTTAAGATTGACAAGAATATGCAACAGAGGCACATTGAGCCCTCGACACCCCAAATCTCGGTGAGAAGGTCACAAAGGGTAAGTAGACCTCTAAAGAGACTTTCACCTTCCTTCTCTTATTTATTATTGATTGATAGTGGTGAACCATAAATATTTGAAGAAGCGGTGTAGGTGGATACCCATTAATAGTGGGAGCATGGCATGGATGAGGAGATGGACTCCTTGGAATAAAATCATACATGGGATTTAATCAATTTTCCAAGAGGAAAGAGAACACCGTAGAATAAATGGGTTTATAGGATCAAGGAAGAAGAGGGTGGAATGAAAAGGGACAAGGCGAGGCTTTTGGTAAATGGATTTTCACATAAAGTAGGTATTTAATTTAATGAGATTTTTATCCCGTAGTTAAGATGAATTATATTTGTACTATTCTAAGTTTGGTTACAGAGAGAGGATTTTCATTTAGAACAGATTGATGTTAAGATGTATTTCCTTCATGGTGATTTAGAGGAAGATACTTATATGTAGCAAATTTGTTTGGTTACGAAGTCAAGGGTAAGGAGAAACTTGTGTGCAGATTGAAAAAGAGCTTATATGGGCTAAAACAAGCTCCAAGGAAATGGTATTTGAGATTTGACAGTTTTATGCATAAGCATGGTTATATGAGATGTGAATCTGACCATTGTGTTTATTTTAATAAGATTGAAAATGGGAGCTATGTTATTTTATTACTGTATGTAGATGATATGCTTATTAAAAGATCTACTATGTAGGACATTGGTGAGCTTAAAGAAAATCTAGCTCACACATTTTTAATGAAGGATTTGGGAGCTGCAAAGAAAATCCTTGGCATGAAAATTCACCGAGATAGGAAAAACAAGAATTTTTATTTTTCTTAGGAGGCTTATATCAATAAGGTGTTGGAAAGGTTTAACATGCATAATTCAAAACCTGTTAGTACACCTATGGCTAGACACTTCAAATTGAGAAAATATCAATGTCCTACATCACACAAGGAGGTTGAGTACATGGCACATGTTCCCTATGCTTCAGCAGTAGGAATTATTATGTATGCCATGGTTTATACCAGATGAAACATTGCACAGAAGTGGGAGTTGTGAGTAGGTTTATGGCTTAACCAGTAAAGAACATTGGGAAGTAGTCAAATGGATTCTCCCGTATTTGAGAGGGCATCCGGCATGGAGTTATGCTATAGAGGGTTAGATACTTCTTTACATGGCTATGTTGATTCATATATGTCTGGAGATTCAGATGGTAGAAGGAGCACCATTGGATATGTTTTCATAGTAGGTGGAATGACCGTTAGCTAGATTTTGAGATTGCAGAAGGTTGTGGCTTTGTCTACTACCAAGGAAGAGTATGTTGTAGCTACGAAGATAGCAATGAGATGATATGGATGAGTAGGCTCATGGAAGAGTTGGGTAAGGAGTAAGAGTATCACGAGACTATACAAAGATAGTCGAGCATGATCCATCTAGAAAATAAGTTAGTGTTTCATTTGAGAACGAAACACATTCAGTTGAGATATCACTTCATATGGCAGGTATTGGAGGAGGGGCAACTGAAGTTGAACAAAATCCATATAGATGAGAACCTTGCGGATATGTTGATGAATTCATTGGTAAAGGAGAAGTTGGAGCTTCACTCCACTTCTATTGGTCTTCGAGTTTGAGACTTGAAGAGGAAGAAATGAGCCAAGGAAAAGGATCCAAGGATGGTATTATATAGTACAATGTAGCAATTGATCTCCAAGTGGGATATTGTTGAGTGTGGAGCTTAATTTCTTCATAGAAAGCTTGCTTTTTACATGTTTTTGGACTTGACAGTGACCAGCATCGGTCGTGGAGCAACCAACATCGATCAAGGGTCATAAGACAGGAACCCGCATTAGGTGATCTATGTGGTGGTGTTTTAATTTTTGGCTGAGAATTAGATTAAATTTTTTTCTTTAAAGATGATTTCTTGATTGTAAAAGCATAGCTAGTTTCCCAGAATAGATATATATGCATGTATGCATTGTATGATGGTATGATAGAAGAGAATTGTAATTGTTTTACATGTTAATTTCCTTGGTGAGAAAGAAATAGTAGTTGAGTGAGGTAGAATCATTGAACATCTTGTGAGATGTTGGAGGATCTTCATTGTATTTCCTTTGTAACGCTTGAATAATAATATTGGCCATTTCTTGGTGGATGTATCCCACACTTTGGGTGAGTCACATTAAATATGGTGTTATCTTTTTCTTGTTTATTTTATATTCTCGGTTTATTTGAACATTCATTGCTTTTATGCTTTATCTGATTTTAGATATGTGCAACACTATTATATGGTTAATCCCAACATACCTCTTTCTTGACCAAATCTTAGAAAGACTTAAGGAGCTCTTCTAAGGATGAATGTTCATTGAGTGGAGGTGATATGAGCTTATGCACACTATTACTAACCATTTCTATGATCACATATGCATGTTTTCCATAATACTCAAGTTTTGTGAAATTATTATTTATCATATCATATCTAACATTCATGATGTGAGACCATATGGGAGATAAATTGTTAGAGAGAAAGGTGAATAATGTTTTTCTCACTAAGGAGTGAGATTTAAAATAACTCATCTCAGACACCAATGGGAATAGAATATCCCAGTGTGCCTTTTCTTTCTCAATATCCTCCTTGGTCATTTTTACCTTGGAAACAGTGTCAAGTTCAAATTTGAATAGTGAGAAAACATTTGGTAGTAGTACCTTTCCTTTCTAGAGAATCCTTTCAACACACTTATCATTGGCTTTCCCTTGCATAGTGTAACCTTGGGCTCTCTTGATCAACTGAGGATCAAATATTCTAATGCAAGGATGAATTCCATAGGAGGAAGGGGTTCCATATTAGGATCTAGGAAGGATTTTACATGGGATGTGAGAATTCTCACATGTTCCTCCAATTTCTCTATAGTTTGTTTGTGCTCTTCATTACCATAAACTAAGTGGGCCGTAGAATCCTTGAATAGGTTTGAATCTCCTTTGTGTTTAGCTTGCATCAAGGATATTTGGGTCAACTCATAGTCATATTGATTCATCTCTTCTATAGGTTTTGTAACCTTTAGTCAAGAAACCTCCATACTAAGACCTAGAGGCCTCAATGATAAAATGAGAAGTTGTTTGTGCTTTCTTTCCTCTCTTAGTTTTGATGAATTTTGAGATGGCCTTAAAATTAGGTGTTGTGTCTTTCTACACCATTCTTGAATCACTTCCAATGATATCTTGTACCCATGGGAATTTTTCATCTAGAGTAAGCATAATATCATGCATAGGGGCATTTTCAAGTTCTCGATAAGGGGTCACAACCTGCTCATGATGGGATGACTCTTCCGCCAAGATGGACACACTTGGATGTCAATGATGAGAAAGATACTATGATGGATCAATATCACATAACTCAAGAGGTTTAATGGAATTTTCAATGACCTTATCTTTCTTTTGAAGCCTCCTAGTAGGAGAAGCTTTAGTGCACTCGACTCCACAATTTTCCTCTTAGAGGATTCCTATGAATGAGTAGATCCCATGGCTTTCTCAGATTCCTTGAGGGAGGGAGTATGAGAAACTTTCCTATGTGGAGACAAAAGACCACCAAACTCAATCAAGGAAGATTTATTCTTATTGAACAATTATTTTGACCTTTGGATCATAGGCATGATCCTCTCTTGGATATCACCTGATCCCCTAATATTCGATGAAGAGGGGAATATTTCACTACTTGGTATTCAAGATCAAATAGGTTTGACCCATCATCTTTTATCCCATCCAAAAACAATTCAAACTTGAATTATTTCATTTGGTCCACCGTCATCCGCATGTGATCCCATTTTCTGATCTCAAAACTATACATGCATTTAAACCAATAGTCCTTTTGGCACACGATGTAATCCTTTCAAGACAAAATTTTATGGAATCTTCCTAATATCAAATTCATACGAAGATATGTAGGAGTATAGAATGAGAGATGTGAAATATTTTTCAATGTTTTCTACATCTATGACATTCTTACATGTGTATATCCCTATAGAGATAGGAAATAAAAAGCCTTTGTTTTTAGCATTGTTGAATCTGGTATGAACATGGGACAAATGTCGGCATAGTTTAAACATTATGATCTTATCACTCATGTACCTGGGTAGCCTACGAGGATAAATGTGAAATCCTTTGACCCGATGTAGATAAATTTGGGGAATTGTATGAAGTGACTCTCATACTTCTTGATTAATGCAAAGACTTAGGATGAGACTCTCCATTTTGGATTTCTTTTGAGTAATATTATCATGCACATGGTGAATGCATCATTCACCCTATAATAGTGAGAATCAATCTCTTTGTGATTGATTTGTGGATACTTCTTATAATTGGGTGACTTTTGAGGCACATTATGAGTGGTGAATAGGCCTCATAAGGGTCTTGTGAAAGCAAGGGTGTATACTAGGTGATAATTCATTGTGAACTTCTTAGTGGAGGAAAATCAGAATCGATGCTTTGATGGATGTTATCACTAATGATTTTCCCCTAGTATATCATTTGGTTTCCTTCTATAGTCACCAGGATGAATTGGGCCATCCAATCTTAGAAATATTTCATTGTCTCCTCTCCCACTACTCTGCTCAGTAGGACAAGGACATTTGAATATGCCTCATGAAACTCACTATGTGACAGGTCCTTGGGGATATAAGAGGGTTTTATTCCTTTCTTGAGCCATGAACCAAGTGATAGGCCTTAAAAATATGAGTCAGTCCTTGCCCACTCCTATGAAGCATACTCCTCGTTATGATGACCATGTTACTACTGGTGGGAATATGCAAGTTTTGAGAAATTCCCTTTTGTGTGAGGATCAAGCATTGAGTTATCATATTCCATGATTATTATGGTGTTATGATCATAATGATGTGCACATGCTAGGACAAGTTTGGTGCTTTAAATAGATAACGGATGGCCTCCTACCCTAAATAATCTACTTGAGAGTATATTTTCCTCTCTGATCCTCATGGCTTGTTCACCATTCTAGCTTTCAAGTTGGAGAAATAATTTGTCGTATGATAAATTAGATGTTTTAAACAACACTCACCGGGCTATGACCATCCTTATTTTGTGTGGGTAGGGTCCCATTATTAAATGTAAACTAATATACTTCTATTTATTACTCGGGGTGTCGAACTAGGTCAAGGATCACAAAAGAACACTTTATTGAACCTATGGCAAAGTGCTTGTGCACGGGGCAAGGGAGGAAAATGTAGCAATGATGGGTGGAGGAGAGAAATTAGGCAAGGGAAGGTTATTGATGTGAGTAGGCACTAGCAGATTTTACACCGAATAACCAGGAGGATTTCAACATTTAATTATAGGAAATAAATATTGAAGCATCTAATGACAAAAAAACCCGCATACACATTTCTTTGGATTTGTTCATCAAATATATAACGCTCTTTCTTGATCATTATACTTATAAAGTGTATAAAAGAGAGAAAATAGAGGAACACATAGGGTAAGTACACCAAGTTGGGGGCCAAAAAGTGGACAAGAAAGTGAAAATGAGAAAAACATGATTGTATTATGCTTTCTTTGGTTCGGTGATTCACAAACCTAAAACATGTATTTGTTATAATGTGTGCGCGTTTTGAGCTATATGAATTTTAGGAGGGCCTGAAGGAGCCATATTTACTAAAATAAATGTTAAGTAATAATTTTTAGTAAATATAAGAAGTTAGGGTCACTCTACACCTAATGGAAGTGGTCATGTAGCTTTGACAATTATAATCTAGAAGATAGTTTTTCAAAATCTAATCTGGTTAGTACTTACTCATTTTCAGAATTTCAGCAATGACCTAAAACTTTCAGGCCATATATATTTTATTTGATATTTGTTTTGGGAAAACATATAGTCATTTTGTAGGTTTATTCACCTTATGGATTGGATTTTGGCCCTACCATTGCTTAAATTGGTACCCATTTTGAAATTTGGTCCATAATTCACTTTAGTGACCATGAATCAGCTCTATGATGTTTGTCTACTTCTTACTAAAATGAGATCCTCACTTTGTAGATAGAGGATTACTCCTTGAATGAGATTCATGTCCTATGGAAAAAATGAGGTGATTGTAATATGCCTCCTCCTTAAGGTTTGATCACACTACTAGGTGTTGAATGAGTTTTTACAAATAGTACTTCAGTGAATTACGTCAAGTGAACTCAAATGATTGTTCATTCTTAAAGCAGGTGCTCCATATAAAGATCATCCCTTCCCCTTTATTGGCTCTAAAATCATGCTTTCATGGAGTCAAATTCAAGATTCTCATATGTCTCTTTGCTCATATGTATCTCATGGAGATATACGATGCCTAATACTTCACACATGATGGTCCCTGATACGTCGGTGGCATGACTAGCTCATTTTAACTTGTTCTTTGGAGAGATTTGGGTATAATGAAAGAGTCGGGATATGATGATCAAGTCAATCCTTTAGCTCCACATTTCACCTTTAAATATGATGAATCCTTCACAATTCAATTTATCGACCAAGATGAAAGCTGGGTGTAAGCATGATTATGGCACATGGACACCTTTTTCTCAAATTGCTCCTCATGGAAATGGGTTTCCTCCTCCAAATAGGGGATGAATCCTATACTGAAATTTGAGCATGTGTTACATGTTCTTGACCTCCATACTTCACTCAAACACTACAAATCACATTTTAAAATCAATGAAACTATTCTAAAAATCTAATTATGCTTGCAACTCAAAATTTAGGTCCTATTTCATTTTGAACTTAGAGGGGTAGCTGAAGATTTTTGTAGTACCTAAAGAAATATTTAAGCCTTGAATCAATGTTGATTATTCCACTTTATATATGTGAACACCCCAAAATTACACACTGTTTCCACATATTCCCAGTGTTATCCTAATACACCTTATTATTCACCCATTTTTGATTAATTGATTAATTCATACACATTGTACCCTTTGGATTAATTAAATTAATCTCATGTATCCCTAGTACCCCTTTTGCTAAGTTAATTATCATTTATTAATTAAATGATTAATTAATTAAGTGTGTGCACATCCTAGTCAACTGTCACTTGGTCAACATCCACTTAGACTCCACTTGGACTCCATATCCTCATCCTAGTTAACTGCACTTCTAGAATCCTAGAAAGGTGGGGGAAATTGAATTACATGTACAACCACCTTCTTAAATGCAACTTCTGTAATTAATTTATTTACTACCCCTAAATGCCCCGACACTACTGTAACCTCCTCCAATGTTATTTTTAGCATGTGCATTCAACTGTGTGTAACTAATTTCCAACTACTTCTACCTCTATAAATTGTAGGATTACTCTCTTACAAATCCTCTTGAATCTTAAGTACAATAATTTTGCTAAATTTCCAAGCCAAAGTATCTATGTCTGTAGCATTTGCACTCACATTTGAAGAAAATTCAAGAGCACCCACATCCATTTGCAAGGTTCCACAGATGAAGTCTCTACAACCTTGAGGTTTGCACTGAAGGATTATAGGAGGTTTGCATTGTATTTTTTTCTTCCATTCTCAGGTGATTTTTCATTGTTTACATTTTGGCATGCCCAGTGGGACTCGCACCCCATTTTCTTTCATTTTTTGTTTCATTTCTTATTCATGTGTTTTATTTGTTTCACAAAAACTTCTTTTTTGTGTATATTTTATAGGTGAATTGGGAAGTTACCATTATTTACTTGGTTTACATTTGTAGGAAGGAGTTGTGAATTTTCTAAAAGTTGCTTCTCTTTTAGTTTATCAATTTCTGCATTGTTGTTTTCTTCTAGTTTACACATTTCTTCTCTTGATTTGATTTATATAAATTCTACACAACCCGCAAAATAAAAGAAAACAATTAGATTTTATTATAATAAAAATTTACAAAAAGGTTTTCTAACAATTCACAAAAAAATCTACTTTTTACTATTTTTCTGTTTTTGCACTGCATAGGAGAAATACATTAGTTACAAAATAAAAATAAAAAATAAAAAATATAACCCTACACTACCCATTTCCCCTACCCCTACCCACCTTAGCTCAACCATCTCATCCAAGCCACATCCTCTCGACCATACAATCCCTAATCCCATTCCCCAACCCCGAGCCCTCTTAACCACCCCATTCCAACCCTAACCAATCCCCCAACCAACCTAGTCCCCATTTCCTCACCTCTTAAAACAAACCCCGATATACACTCTCTCAACCCATAATAACCTTGCCTTCACTTCACCCACTCGGACCTTGTCAACAACCCTTCCCCACTCCACGACGTGCTCAAGCTCACCCCCGCTCCAATCCATCCCCCAACCCATCCCCACCCTAGCTCCCCGACTGTGACCTGACTCCCCATCTACCTTTCACTAAACAATCCTTAGCTCACCTCCTCCACACCCAACCCGGATCCGCTCTCCTCGCCGCTATAGCTCAAGCCTCCATCCCTACACAATAAACACACAAAGACACACCACACACTTAGACCTATTTTTATTTTGTTTTCTCCCTTTTATTTTTTTTCTTTTAGGTTTATGGTTTTATCTTTTTACTTATTTCATTTTTGTTTTAGGTAATCGGATAGTTCTAATATATAGTTTTAAACTATAGTTTTAGGTTTTCCATGTAGTTCTAACCTTGGATTTATATTTATATTTCCTTTTTTTTTTTTCTTTATAGTTTTCAACTTTAGTTTCCTTTACCTAAATTAATTTTGTTAATTATTTCATTCTTGTTACTTAATTCACAATTTTTTTATTTTTCAAAATTTTTGTTTAATGGCCTAATCATGTAACTTGGTTTTGCAGGGCTCTAGGACAATTTTTGGTCCATTCGCATCATTGTTCAAAGAATTAAAACACAATGGATGATGCTACACCCTTCACACAAACATCAACCTAAACTCGCTTTCAACCCCTTGTACTTTTTACCTTCTTTGTCACTTGCAGCCATTTAAATTAATCACGAAAGTTGTTAATTTAGCATTATTGGATGTTTCAAGACAATATTTGTCACATTTTTAGCCACTTTTTCACACGTTTAATCATTTTTTCTATTCACTAATGTTTTCTAACATTTTTTTACATGCTTCTCATTTGTCATTTTCTTTTGTTTTTGTGAGACTAACCACAAAAAAATCACGTGTATGCTCTTCCCTCGTGCTTTCTAAGCGATCTTGGGAATCAGAAACGTGGTCATTTTTTTCTTTTTTTTTTATTTCTTAGGAATTAACATTTCACTTAATCAAAGCTTGTTCACACGTATGCTCTTTCCTTGCACTTTCTAAGTGATCTGGGAAATCAGAAAAGTGAACTTTCTTTTGTTGTTTTATTTTTTTACCTCCTTCTAAAAACATTCTAATCTTTACGTACAGGGCCCGATCTCAAAAAGGAGTATAAAACACTCAAAAACTACTAACTACAGGTTATCAAATGGTGTACAACTAAACCACATTAAGATCACAAGATAAAAAATACACCATATTAAGAACATCAGTATTTGGAGGTTCGATTAAGAGCTACAACTTGACCGCTTAACTGAACATATCCCCTTGGATAACACTCAAAACTACTAACTGCAGGTTACCAAATGGTGTACAACTAAACCACATTAAGAACACTCGTATTTGGAGGTTCGGTTAAGAGCTACGGACTTGACCACTTAACTAGAACATAAGCCTTAAGATACAACAAAGGGGGTGGTTATAGAACCCCAAAGTATTCCACACTTTGATGGAAATGGTACATAAATCAGAACTTTTTATCCTACCTTAGTAAATCCTTGTGAGTTAGAGTCATGAATATCCTTAGTGGCGACCCTAGTGCGATTCATTCTGAGAAATATCTTTTCTCAAGGTTTCAAAGGGGGTAAAGTAAATCTGTTAGCTAGCGTAGCATCCCACTCACATGGATATACTATTGAAACCTAGTTGAGAGAGCCACCTAGGAAGCCAAACATTGTCCAAGCAAATTTAAACAAAAACCTCTTTTTCTATTTTCTTCTTTTGTTTTCTTTCTTTTTGTAGTAGTGTTCCACACTCGCTTTTCCAAAACACTCCTTGTTTGGGATCCATATTTCACTTTCCTTATATTTTTATTCATTTTCCAAACACTCCTTATTTGGATTCTACTTTCATTCTCATTTCATCTCTTCTTGTCATCTTTCCTCTTCATCATCATTCATTCACTAAATTTCATTTTACTCTTGATTTTTTCCCTTTTGGAACTTTTGTCTCTTTTTCATTATTTCAATCTTTTTCATCCTCATTACATTCTCCATTTGATCTTCTTTCATTCATTGGGAGTTCTCATTCACTTATTTGAGTCTTCCTCTTTTGCATGGTCATCAAATTCTTCTATCTTTCATACTCACCTCATTTTGAGTTTATCTCCCATTTCATTCTTGACTTAAACATTTGGATTACATTCCCCAAAGTTTAAGTTTCCATCTTCTTTCGACATCAAGTCTTGAGTTGCGGATATCCACGTCCTCGCTCAAGCACTTTCCTCTTACAACTCGCACTTTAACAGTGTTAGGTTCCACTTTGTCACAACTCAATTTCATCACATATTATTTTCATTATCTTCTTGCATCCTTTAGTTTGACAACATCATTGTTAAAAATATATGTTTTCTTTCTTCACATCTCTAACTTGACAAAATATTTGTTGTGTTTTAGACACTTCATCATATCTTCTTTTCCCAACGTTTACGTTGTTGATATTTGAGTCTTATCCCTTCATTAGCCTCTTCCTTCTTAACTAATTCTTGTTAAGGGTTGAGCACATCGCATATGATTTGACTCCTTTTTCATACCCTCTTCCCATCTAGCATTCACTTTGCTAGGTGGTAGAGTGCATTTGTAATCAATCTATCCTCACTCCTCCACTCTAGCATTCACATTGTTAGAGGTTGAGCACATTTGGAATTTTGTCACTATAACTCTCCTCCATTCTAGCATTCACTTTGTTAGAGGATGAGAACCTTCACCACATCGAACCACTCTTCCATCTTGGCATTCACTTTGTCAAGGGTTGAGTTTATCAAACACTTTTGCACGCTTCCATCTTGACATTCACTTTGTTAAGGGTTGCATCATTTATATCTTCCAAACTTCTTGCCCATCTTAGCATTCACTTTGTTAAGGGACAATTTATTACCAAACTTAATTACACACCTCTCTTCCATCATCACATTCACTTTTTGCATGGGTTGATTTATCTTTCGCATCTCTCTTTTGTTCCTCCCCTCTTTTAAAAATGGTGGGAGCACGACACATAGATTATATTCCTTTTAGAAGGAAATAAATACATTGAAATACTTTTGTAAATTTTGATAGTGATAATGACCAAAAATTTGAGGATGATCAGAATGACATCTCACTTGAAGAACAATCCCGCATCAAAAATATCTTACGTATGAATAAAGACCAATTTTTATTTATCTCCTTAATATGGGAGAAAAATTACCCTCTAATTTTGATGAAGACAGTCTACAAACATTACTTAACAAACCACCACCTAACAAGGGTGAACCTTTCCTTTTAACAATCAATGACGACGAGTCAGGCCCTAATCACATGAACAATGATGATCGAAACAAGTTCACTTCGAACATCACTAATGGCACTGAACAATGATGATCGAAACAAAGAAAAATCTGATGAAGGGAACAAAGGAAAATCAAATGATTCACCCACCAATCCCACTCAATCCCTCATGAATAAAATTAATGATATGGCTAAACAACTTGCTATCTTAAATTCCAAAGTCACCAATGAATCCCATAACAATGAGGCACCAAAGAAAACTAGTGATGCTTCATTTAAGATTCATACCATACACACCAAATATAACAACTCTACGAGTGATGGTTCCTTATCTTTCTTGTAGAACAACTCACCATTTACCCAAGAATGGAAAATGATGAAGGAAACCATCTCAGGTATGCAACATCAATGCAAACAATTCAACTTTGAAGAATTGTGTCCTTACCCCTTCGATAAGGACATTTTACGTGTCCCTTTTCCCAAATATTTTGAGACGCCCAAATTTGAAAAATACAAGGGAAAGAATGATCCTAGAGAGCATATCAAGGAGTTTTATATGGATTTTTAAGAGGTGGCCTATAGTGATGTCTTCTTAATGCATATCTTTCCACAAAGTCTAGGTGGACAAGCCTTGGATTGGTTTTTACACCTCCCCAAGGGCTCTATAAAAATTTTTAGACCTCTCAAAGAAGTTTGTTAAACATTTCTCATTTAACCTAGACTCTAAAATTACAATGATGGATTTGTGTAATGCCAAACAATGAACAAATGAAACCTTTACAAAATTCCTATAAAGATGGCATGGGATTGCTAGTCGCTTCCCATGCTCCATGCCTAAGAAACAACTTGTGAGCATATTTTTACCTAACCTCAATAGTGAGCTATCCTTTCACATGCAAATGCATTTCCTTAATACTTTTGAAGAATTTATTGAGAAAGGATCATAGATTGAAAAATCCCTTGTCACAAAAGGTTTGATTAAATCTCATTAAAAAGATAATGGGAAACATAGTAACCATCCTAATAGCTCTCACCAAGAAAAATATAAACATTTTAACCACAATTGTAATATGGTCAATGATGGTGTTACAGATAACCGTAATGTCCACAACATCCAAAACACTCAGACTAGACCAAACAAAGGTAAACAACCTCTTGTTGTTTCTAGAAAAGAGGTTTCCTCCTCTCCTGATTCTAAGTGAAGTCGTTTCACTCCTTTAGGAGAACCTTTATCAAGTGTCCTCCAACAAATTGTTAATGAAAACATGGTTACCTATCCCATTACGTAACTTGGGTTGAGGGAGAACCCAAGCCTACTTGGTATAAAGATGATACTTATTGTGATTTTCATCACATTAACGGTCACCAACCTGATCGATGCTTTCTCTTATGTCACTTTTTCCAAGACCTCATTAATAGTGGAGATATCATTGTTGAAGAATCATCACCAAATAAAACACCCAATGAAAATATCAAGGTGTTCTCAAACCCATTTCCCAAGCATGACAGTGACAATAAAAATGTTGACAAAGGTCCCTCTGCCAATAACACTGATTTCATTTCAATTATCTCATTTATTGAGGAAGTACCATCTACAATGGTGACCATTAAATTCAAACCTTTGAGTAATGTTGTGACCACACACCAAAGGAAGATATGGGTTCCCGTGGAAAACCAACCTTCTATGTCCACCGCAGTAACCTCAAATGTGCAAACCAACAGCTCCTTTAAATCAAAATTCAAACTCTAATACCAAATCTCCCACTCCGGTCAGTATGACTTCATCAAAAAATTAGCAACCATGCCAGCACATATCTCTCTCATGGAACTACTAAAAGATTCACCTAGCTTTTAGGATATTCTCACACATGCTCTAAATGAATCATGTGTTCCTCATACTCTCAATGTTCAACAGTTTTAGGCTATGATCAAAACCTTACACCTGAAAATCCTATCCTATATTTTGGCCCTCAAGATATGTTGAACCCAAATTTGATTAACAATAACTCCTTATACATCGAAGCCTATGTTATAGACCATAAGGTCAAGAGATTTCTTATTGACAATGGAGTGGCTCTTAACATCTACTCTATAAAAATGCTTCATTGCCTTGGTCATACAATAGATGACTTAGATGTTAATATCATTACCATTCATGGTTATGATAATACCGAGCACCAATCTTGTGGTACCATCACTCTTCCCATACAAGTAGGCCCATAGCTCCTCAATATTGTATGTCATGTAGTTGATGCAGAAATGTTGTATAACCTTCTTCTGGGTAGACCTTGGATACATGTGATACACATAGTACCTTCCACCTTCCATCAATGCATAAAGTTTCCACATAATGGCAGAGAGTTCACCTTGCATGGTGATACTAACCCCTTTGAATACTGTAAGTTTTTTGAAGCAAGGTATAAAAAAGCAAATTATTATCCATCTTAAGATAGTACAACAAGTCTAGTGTAACTCCTATTCTTACCAACCATATTGACCCTGATGTAATATTGCACCCTCATGCTTCCATGTCTTATTCTAAAGAATCTACATCTAAAGTGTCACCTGAGGATATTCCTCACGCCTTTGTACCTTCCTCTGAAGCATCTACATCTAAGGTGTCACTTGAAGTTACATTCTCCCATAAAGGCTTAGGTGAGTACACACTCGACAATGCATTTCTTGTTGGAAAAATCCCATTATCACCTTATAGCTATGGGCATCCTAACGCTCCTCATCTATGAGAACCTCCAAATTACTATCTCTAAAACAATATTTGGAGACGATATGGATATCTATAAGATGAACATATTCCAATCTTTGACGACTCTTGGCTATACGAAGACAGGATGGCGGAATGCTATGAATCCATTGATTATACCAAGGGCCATAGAATGATGAAAAACATGAACTAGAAAGGAAGAGGCCTTGGCCTAGAAGGACATGGTGTTCTCGAACCTATGGATATCAAGTCTAATCTTTACACATATAGTCTTTGATGTATTACCTAGCGATGAGGAATTGGATTCCGAAGTTGATACTGGTTTCACACATAACCTCTTCGAAGACCTAGCTGAAACTACAATTTTCCTCGAATACTTATCTATTCGAACCCTTGATGTTGTTTATCCTTCCCTCATTGATTAGGGCCAATAGTGACATATTTCCATGGACCTCTTTCAAAATGATGAGGCCATCCAGAGTTCCTTGGGGCTCGAGACCCTTTTCCTTGTCGATCAAAAGAAGGTTTTCAATATAAACCTTGATTCTACTACCTAATTTGGAAAAGAACTTACAATATCTAGTCCTAAAGAAAAAGAAATTAAACACATAAAAATACAAATTATATCTCACATACTGAAAACCTTTCGAGGCGTATAGAGAGGATATTCGGATCCAAAATATCAAACAATCTACACAAGCCTACAACATCATTTCAAGATAATGAAACTTATAAGTTGTTAGTAGAAGAGACAATGACCATCAACATTGGAACTGAAGACCAACCAAAATTGTTACAACTAGGTGCCAGTTTATTAGAAACCGAAATCAAATCCTTCACAACACTTCTAATCAAGTTTCAAGATGTACTTTCTTGGTTTTATAAAGATATGTCAGGCATCGATCCTTCTCTTGTGGTTCATCACCTTGCGGTGTACCCATATGTTAAACCTGTAAAGCAAAAACTACGTAAAATGCATCCTAAGGTCAGCATTGCTTGTTAAGGCCAAACTACAAAAATTATTGGATGCAGGCTTCATATGATGCATTGACAAATCAGAGTGGATATATAATATGGTACGTGTTGCGAAGAAGACCCCCAAAATCCATATTTATATAGATTTATGTGACATTAACAAGGCATGTCCCAAGGATGAATTCCCTTTGCCTAATATTGACATGATTGTCAATTCTACTACGGGCCATGAGATGTTATCCCTTATGGATGGATTTTCTGGGTATAAACAAATTCAAATTGCTAAAGAAGACCAGCATAAAATAACTTTTACAACCCCATGGGGGAAATTTTGTTACAAGGTCATGCCTTTTGGCCTTAAAAATGTTGGTGTAACTTATCAACATGCCATGACTGTTATTTTCCACAACCTTCTTCATGACATAATAGAGGATTATGTCGATGATATTATTACTAAATCCAAGACAAGAGTGGATCATCCAACAATTCTTAGGTGTATATTTGAGTGGTTAAGGGAGTAAAGGTTTTCCTTAATCCAAAGAAATGTGTCTTTGGTGTCACTTCAGGAAAATTTTTGGGATTCATTATCTCACAAAGAGGAATTGAAGTTGACCCTACCAAGGTCAAATCTATAATAGATATGTCACCTCCTCATAACCTTCGACAAATAAGGGGCCTACAAGGAAAAATATAGTTTATTCGTTGCTTTATCTCTTAATTGGAAGATAAGTGCCATCACTTTAACCAACTTCGTAAGAAGGATGTTCAATTCAAATGGACACAAGACTGTCAAGACACCTTTGCAAAATTGAAAGAATACCTTACATGTCCTCTCGGTACTCATACCTCCTATATGGGATAAGCCTATATTTTTATATACATATGTAACAGAACATTCCATTAGGGAATGATTGACACAACAAAATGATAAGGGTTGGTAAAAACCATGTATTACTTAATCGAACTCTTCTTGAACATGAGACCAAGTATTCACATGTTGAAAAGTCTTGTTTAGCGGTTTCTTATAATTTTGGCAAGCTGCGACACTATCTCCCAAATCATACTACCAAGATAATTTCAAAGGTTTATCCTTTCAAGTACTTACTTTCGAGACTAGTCATAACAGGATGAATGTCTAGATGGATTGCACTACTTAGTGAAATTTACATCAAAATTGTCAATCACAAATCTATCAAAGGTCAAGCACTAGCAGATCAACTGGTCGCAAAACCACTTTTGCAGCCACAACGGTTAAATTTTGAATTTGAGAAAAAGACCTTTTGTGTATAGAAGCAACACCCTTATGGACATTATTATTTTATGGATCTTGCAACATCCATGGTTCTAGAGCAAGAATTATCTTGCGTACACCAAATGGAGACCTCATACCTAAATCTTATCATATCAGCTTCCCTTCCACAAATAACATAACAAAGTATGAAGCATTGATAGCAGGATTAGGGTTTATATCTCATGGCACATGCGAGAATTGATAGTTCTTGGTGATTCTCTTCTTGTCATTAATCAAGTTAACAGAGAGTATCAAGTAAAATATGAAAATATCTTACCCTATAAAAGAATGGTTGATATCCTTAGAGGGTATTTCGGATTATCAATTTTGAACAAGTTCCTCGCGTACAAAATAAATTAGTGGATGCTATGGCAACTATCACCTCCCTTATTTTGTTCGACACTAATCAAACTCACAACGAGTTCCTTGTTGAACATATTTTGGTGCCCACATACGAATTATCGGAGTCCACCATGGTTTGTGAGATTTTTGGTCTTGATCATCCCTAGGTACCACAATATATATACCTTCATTCAAACTAAATCATATCCTCCTAATTTTAATTCAGCTAATAAAATATCCTTAGCACAACGTGCTTCATGCTACACCCTTCTTGCTAACACCTTGTATCGAAGAGGCTATGATGGGACTCTCTTAAGATGTATCAATCAGGATGAAGCTAATTAGATGCTAGCTGAAGTACATTCGGTATTTTTGGTTCCCATACTAGCAAAATGGTCCTCATAAGAATATCTTGCGCAATAGATAATACTATCCCACAATGGAGGAAGATGCATGCAACTTTGTGAAGAAATTTTAGGCTTGCCAAAAACACGGTAATCTCATTCATGCACCATCCCAAGCCTTATATCCCATTACTTCACCTTGGCCTTTTTCAAAATGGGGACTTGATTTAATTGGAAAAATAAAGCCCACATCTTCTAATGGCCACACATTTATTATAACTGCCACTGAGTATTTCACCAAGTGGGTTGAGGTTATGCCTCTTACCAATGTTACTAGGTGCAATATTTCTAAATTCATCTTCAACCATATTATCTATCATTTTGGCATCTCTTGCTTATTGTCACTGACAATGGTGGTTCTTTCAAAATAAGGATCTCAAGGCCCTAGCTAAAAATATAATATCCACCTAAAATGGGCTACACCCTACTATCCACAATGCAACGGCCAATCCGAAGCGTCAAACAAGACTATCAAATCCATTCTAGAAAAGACAGTCAATAAACATGGACGTAATTGGCATACACAATTATATCCCACCCTCTGGGCCTATTGTACTTCCTTTCGTACTCCTACAGGAACTACTCCATTCTCCCTAGTATATGGCTCTGAAGCCATATTACCTATCGAAGTTGAACTTCCTTCACTTTGTGTCTCCCTTCAACACCTCATTCATGAAGAGGATTACCATGTTGCATGCCTTATAGAGATGGAAGTACTGGACAAGAGATAGCTTTGCACCTTAGACCATATGCAGGTATATCAAAATAGATTGTGATGTAATTATAATCGCAAGATCAAACCTCGACAATTTGAAATCGATGATTTGGTTCTAAAGGAAAATCAAAAGAACACAACTAAACCACGAGAAAAAATAGGGCAAATTTGAGCCTAATTGGTTGGGTCCTTATGTTATAACTGCTAAATTTGGATATGAAGCATATAAACTATCTATCAAGGATGGAAAAGAGTTGAAGGATCCTATGAATGCCATTCATCTAAAGAAGTTATACTCTTGAGTCTCTCGAAGAGTAACCCTTGTGTTGGGGGCATATTAGTGCATCCACTTGTTTCATCATTTCACTTTGTTTCCGCTTGTATTTTTTTTCCCTTCTTACCGTGTGTCACATGTTCTCCTTGTTAGGTTGTCATGCCCATTATCTACCACTATTGTTCGCCTTCCATTATGCTTTCATTCACTTCCTTCATACGTAGCGTGTTGGTTATGACTTGGGAATTTCCTTTTCCCTCTTCTTTGGTGTGTGGTTCAAAATTCCAAAAAGACCAAAAACATTCAAAAAATGTTTCACAAAACTTCAAAACAATATAAAATTGTTCAAAAAATAAAAAAAAACATACAAAATGTTTCGAAAATGCTTTAAAAAAAACACTTGCGACTATGTAATTTTGTTCGCCATTTTCTTCATCTGATTGTTCCCAATCATCTTTTCCAATCAATCAAGCCACTCTTTGCAATGTAAATTTTCTTAGGGACATCACTTGGCTTTGGATTTCTCTTGGGGAAACTTGACATCTGTTCATTTCTTCATTGTATAAAACACTCGGAAAGTCTTTAGACATTATTGTTGTGAGTTGTGTTATATTATAGATTGCTTGTTAGTATTTGACATTGGTGTGCTTTGTTCACTAGCTTGTTTGTTGTAATTGCTTGTACATATGGAATGTTGTCTTGTATATTCTTAGCTTAGTCTCTTATGTTTGTTAGTTATAATAACTAGTACTTTGTGTATCTAAAATGCGATTATGGACCAATTACAGGAAATTTATTTACATCTTAGTTCACATATAACTTTGGCATGGATTCTTCTTGTTCATATTGGGTTTGTTTCTATTGCTTGTTTTGTATCTTTTTTTTTTTTTTTCATTTGCGTTTTTGTGTTTTTCTCTGGTTTGTTTAAGCCATGGATAATTTTCCTTTTTGTTATATATTCATGTTTGTTTACATTTTCTTTACATATGTCTTTTCAATTCCTTCTAAAATTCACAAAAATAAAAAAAAATCAAATATTTCAAAATCCAAAAAAAGCGAGATATTTCAAAATCCAAAAAAAAAAATTAAAATCACAAAAATTGAACAAACATTCACTTATCATAGAAATCCTATAATTGCAGTGCAAAACCTTTAAAGTGAATCACTCAAAGATCTCAATACAATCTTGATAAATGTCATACTTTTATCTATTACCCTAGTGATTGTATCAATATTACAACTATCACTTTCTTCCCTTTACATGATATGCTAATTCTGCTTGGGGCAAGTCACAAAATTGTATTTCCTTCATGATATAGCTTCACCTTGGGTAATTTCAACTTTGATAATTTACATAATGGATATTGTGTTCAATGAAAAGTTACAAAAGCCATGGATATGGGGTAAGAATCTCTAAAGAAACCCCAAAGGCTTTGAACAAGCTGATCAATGGACCATCAAATAAGAAATGAGAAAGGGTTTCTACTTTGCATATATTAGTTTGAAGTAAACAAGCAAGCTAAGCAAATGAAACTAACCTCTATTCTTTGAAAGCTTGAAATAATGAACCTAAGAGGATCTAAGCAATCAGTTTTGTGCTTAAGAGAAAGAGATCTCACCATTAATGGCTTCAAGGCCAATGGTTCTTCCTTTTACTCCATATTTGTGCTATAAAATACAAAAGCAAATGCTAATAGCTCAATAGAAGAAATACAATCTAAAACCCTAACAAAATACTATAGTTTATGCTAGGAAGAGGGAGAATTCTTAGAAATGAGTGAAGGGGTCTAGCCCTATTTATAGTTTTCCATTTGGGAAATGGGAGGCTTTTTGGTGCATGTGGGACTAAAAAGGGAGTCAACAAGTAAATTAGCAAGTCAAAGTAAGATTTGACTAGTTTTAGAGAGAGGTTGATCATGGTTAAGACTAATTAATCTTTCTTTAGAGAGGAATTAGGGTTTTAGAAGGGTTATGGAAGGTCTAATCAATCCAATGAAATGGATTGATAGTCTAGGGAGCTAATAGAAGTAGACTAGAAGGGAATAAGAAGCTAATGTAGTCAGAACGAGGCTATGATAACCTGTTTAAGTGGTTTACAAGAGGAAATATGACCAAAAGAGTGTCGTAAGAGGGGAGTTAGATAGATCTAACTGACGAGATGTCGTAAATTTGTAAGGAAGAGAATAATAAGTGCAATATTAGAAATAATAGTGCTTTGATCAAACTACAAGTGTCTACATTTTCCCCTCTTTGGGGTGACGTAAGCCACGTCACTTCAAAGAAAGTAGACAAATGTAAACGAGTAGAAAATTTTGAAGGGGTAGAAGAAAAATTAATAGGATGAAGGATGAAGGATGCCCCCTTGAGTGTCGATGGGGTAGAGAAAACTCGATCGACGATCGAAAAGAGAGTAGGAGAGAAAGCAAGAAGAAAGGAGATGAGAAAGTAAAAAGGGATATTGAGTTATCCACAAACCAGTGCCTTATAGAAACAATACAGAATCATCATTTTGCTTAGAATCCTCATCATTGGTCCTTATTAAAATGTAAGCATATGACGGAGGCATAAAATGACATGAAAATCCAAGATACAAACAACCATCCTATGCTAAAAACAACCAACTCTATGCAACATACATGAATGTAATGCAATACGAGAAATAAACAATCTCACCTAACATAGAAATAAGTACAATTACACACACTTAAACTAACAACATTCAAGATAGTTACAAAAATATTTTGTTATCGAGATGTAGTCCCAAATATTCTGATAAATGAAAAGGGTGAAGGATGATACCCTAAGCAATGTGTATAGTGCAAGGGAAAAGATGGAGGACACTTGGGTCTAGTGAAAAAGCAATGTGCACGATGAAAATAGTACCAAGCAACTGATAGTGCCCCAGAGTACAGATGAAGTAAGCAGCATAGATTGTGTAGATGTTTGAAGATTTATATGATCTACAAGTCGTTGTTTCAAAATATTTGAAAATGTCAGCAAGATATGGGATGAGTGCCATGCGAGAGACACAAATTTCAGTCAGGATGAGCGTTTTACCAATTTTTAGTCTTTTTCCGAAGTATTTCAATGTTTTTGGTTTTTTAAATGGTTTTACAATTTTTTTAGATTTTTCGATTGGTCGGCAAAATTTGGATAAGAGATCAAAGATCTCGTAAAAATATGTGCAACTACCTAAAGGAAAAGGTGAAGGCGAAGGTGTCAGGGAGCACATAAAGTGGCCCAATGAGAAGAATTACAAGCCAAAAATAATTATTTAATAAAAATAATCATTATGATAGGTGAAAATGAAGAAAAAAATAGAAGAAAAAAGAAAATGATAAGAAATGACACCTAGAAAATGCGTAAATCATTCCAATGTAATGAAGAAGTGACCACAGTAGGGTGACACTAAGCACCCCCAGTGTGCGAAAAATGAGTAAAAATAATTATTTTAATAGAAAAATAATCATTTCGGTGGATAGAAGAAAGGCTAGAATGATCACGGTGGAGGAAATATGCCCTTGGGGCAGCGCAGAGGCCTAATATACCCACCCAAGGGGTTAAATCAATCATGACCAGTTCATTTCTACCAGAGTTCCTATGAATTTTCACCGTGACCGAGAGCGATAGCCCTAGAGTGAGATGGCGAGAATACCGATCAGGAGGAGATGAGTAGGTCACATTCGAGAGTTCTTGTAGGACCCAGTGGATGGACCCTACGTGAGTGACCTATCCCTTTTTATGATTTATGCATTTAATGCATTTTTAAGGGTTTTTAGCCTAGGTAGGATAAATTCGACGTATGCACGCATGCGCATGCGTTGATGACGTATGTGCATGCGCGCATGCATCAAAACCAATGGGTATGTTTACGTGTATCCATCAAAAAACTTATACGTGCGGGCATATAATTTAGAAGGAAAGTGGTAGGAATGTGGACGCGTGTCCGTTAAAAGGGCCGCGTACGCATTTGTGTGGGGAAATGGGGACATGTGCGTGTATATGCGAGAGACATGTGCATTAGCGTCAAACTAGGTGTGTAGGTGTCAGGATGGGCGTGAAGAAAAAAGAGGGGTGCATACAAACGGTGATAGGTGCATATGCATTGGGATGGGCACACAAAGGCCGAAGGAGGCGTGCATGCATTAAAGAAAGAGAACATCCTTTTGACAAACCGACCAAGGAGAAAAGAAGACAAACTTAGAAGAAAGTGAAAATTTCAGAAATAAGATAGAAGAATGGTAACTTACCAGCAATTTTTAGATAGAAGTAGATAGAAATATCAACTGATACATGTGTGTTTTCTTTTTGCAACGTATACTACCCATCCTCCAGACCCATGAGTGATATGGTCGGCTAGCGATGATAGAGGCCTAGTTCGATGATGACATAGAGTAACTTTGGACAACCTCCTTTATGTTACGGGATTAGCCCATGCGGCTGAAATGCCCCAAATTACATTAGATCATGGCCTTTTGATAGATATAGCAAAGTGATGGCATAGCAAGAGTCAGTTCTTTCGGGTCCTAACTAGGGAGATCACGATTACTCTCAAGGATGTGTGTAATAATATGCGGGTCCCAATTCAGGGTCAACTCATCCAATCTACGAGCCACTTTGACCGATATTCAAAGTGATATATCATAGAGTTGTTTGGTGTCCCGATGATACCACGGCATGGGATGAGCATTAGGCTATCACGGTGTATTGATGACTTAGAGCTAGATCGAGTAGTGGTCTATATGATGGCCTTTGTTAGTGGAGTCTTACTCCCTGACAAGACTGGTGCTTCATTTCCACTTAGCCTCCTTAGAGTGATACACGGTTTGGTAGAGGGAGAGACCTACTGCTTTGGGGTCAGTGCATTTTAGCACATCTATATTGGGACCTTCATTTGATTACCTACTACCGTCAGAAGATGGTAGGACCAGCCCACTTGCTTCAGATTTGGGCATGGGACCACATTGCCATTGGTCACCCCTTAGGTGTTTTGAGAGTTCGGCTCCCGAGGAGCCTTCTACGATGGGTTGGGTCCCGATAAGGGATGATGTGCGGCCATATATGGGGGATGCATATCACTATCATCGCGAGCTTGATGAGTTACAATAGGCTTCCATGGTTTGGAGGCCTTACAAACATTTCTAGTGGCCCGAGGATGGTTTAGAGCTCAGTACTGCCACAGTGGAGCATTTTATATTAGGCATCCATAGCTATATGCGGGAGTTGTACAAGGTGTATCGGTGCCAGAGGTAGTTTAGCAAAGACTGGATGTTCCTAGGCCAGATAGGTGGTAAACTCACATGGCCTAAGAGTACATAGATATGGGTCCATAGATAGCCCATGATAGAGCACTGGCCAATTTCCAACATGTGGTACCTACTATGTGGGTGCCACTGAGATAGATTAAAGATTCGAGTATTACACTGATTATGCGTAATGGTACCAGGTGTGTTTCCATGACATTTGAATTTTTCCAGGGTGGCGTATAATGTCGGCGTGAGAGCTCCTCCAGTGGGGCCTCCTAGTGGTGGCGAGGGTGGAGCCATTGGTGGTGATGATAGTGATGACGATGATGACGGTGGGCCCGAATCACACCGGTATGTCGTGGCGAGGATGGGGTCCAATATTATAGCAGCCATAGGGACAGGCCCAGCCTAGGCCGAGACAGGTGTTTAGGGCAGCTTGACATAGAGTTTCCCCAGTAGGCATTCCAATAGGGATATACACCCCTCTTCAACATGTATTTCCGGATCAGTCCCTCCACCTCATGCTCCATGGGGTGGTGGTGATGGTGGACAGCTTGGGTTCCCTTTAGCAGAGTTACATCCGGTGATTGTCGTTCGCCATTCTTGGTGGTTGGAGAGAGAGATCGCACATGCTCAGGTGCATATTTTGACATTGGAGAGAGATCAGGCTAGAGCATAGGCCACCTAGGGTAGTGATAGTACCCTATGGTAGAGTCGGATTAGTGAGATGGCTGCACAGGGGGCTCAGATATTGATCCTTTTACACCATTCTCAAACCTAGGTGCAAATGGTTATTGCTTAGAGGGACCATGCCTAGCACAATCGCAGGGTTATATTATACAGAGAGATTAGGCATGAGCCTAGGTGCAGGTTATTTCCAAAGATAGAGATCGAGAGGCCACTACTTCTAGATAGGCTCAGGTTGATAGTGGCAAGGTTGATAGGTGAGCAAGATGCCACCTTACAGAAGCTATCACTTCTGGAGATGTTGATCTGATACATGATGCCATGAGATCCGAAGTTGAGGCTTTATATTATAGAACCGCTTACTTTAGGGAAGTCCCGGTAGAGCACCGAGTGGTTCCTTTTGAGCGATCAGATGTGAATGTGACATGATTTAGTTTACAAATCAGGTTATTGAGTTAGATTAGTTGGGTAGCCCATTATAGAGTAGCCGGCTAGACAACAATGCCAACCAGATAAGCAGGTAGTACCCCTAGTGCTGGTCCATCATAGCCACTATCGGGCCCCTAGAATGTTGGCTAAGTAAAAATGCATGTAGGTGTGCAAGGCCTAAGTTAAAGAAAGGCACACAAGGATAAGGCATGTAGGGCAGGGTTTAAGGAAGTGCGTGGCACATGTGGATAGAACCAAGGGTTTGAGACATAGCCATTTTGGGCATTTTTGGTAGAAAACGTGAAAAGAATGACCTGACTACACATGCATTGAGTGGATAAGGTGCCATCCTAGTGATAGGTTGGCCTAGGAAGGAGCATGCCTGTGGTAAAAGCTTCTAGAAGCACATCATGGTTAAAAGTGAAAATCTCAGGCCTGAAGGAGCATGCTCGCATGGAGGACCACATTCAAACACTTTGCATTAGATCTGAGGGCACTGGAGGATGAGTTGGTAGTCTAGAAAGACTATAAATATAAGTGCCTATAGGAGCAAAAAGAGAAAGAACTAGAAGAGGGTGAAGCTCGTAGAAATACTGCAAGAAATCTGTTAATGGGTAATTACACTTGGGATTGTAATTTTTTGTTTTGATAGCCTAGCTACATTATTCTAGTTGTAATTCATGACCATGGTTTGCTTCTCTATGACATTCGGTAATGGCCCCATGGATGTAATGAGGTTACCCATTTACATATATATGAATATCAATGACTCTGATGCATACATCTTTCTCATAGGTTCTCTTTCATTTATGTTTATGCTAGGTATGGATGCTTATATACTTCTTTCTATTATGGTACAAGTTATATAATCTATTAATTACTTTTTATCTGGATTGTCTGTAAGGATCTAGAGGCCATTTTGAGATCTATGATTCCTGTATGTTTTAACTCCTTTTAAATATCTTAAGCGCAAATCATAGATGATTATGTTTACCACTAAACTCACATAAAAGAGAGACTCATCTCCCATGCATGCTTGGGGTGAGCACCCAACATCCGTTGGGTGATCATCTAGTGCACATGGGGTTCCTTTCTTTTATGATAGGGGTAAAAATGATTACATATTGGTTCCATTACCAAGACCTCTTTTCAAAGTTGTAGTGGAAATGTCATACATCACGATCTCGTGTAGTGAGAAATGACATATCGCTAACTTTGGAAAGTGTTGAATCATGGTTCAAGAACACAGAGGATGAATTTTCTCAGAGATTCAACTCGGGCCTGAATTTAATGCATGTAGATGGGTAGAAGAGAACCTCTACCATGATTTGTATGAAACTTTTTTCTGTTGCTTCCCAGTAGAACTATATGAGTGGCTCTCAGCCTATGCATCTAGATCAAACTAGCATTATGGATCACATGTGTGGACCCAAGAAGAATACCAAAGGTTGCAGGATGCAGATCTAATGTGGACCCATGTTGTGGATCGTTGGTGGAAAGGAGTACTAGCTAGCTACACTCTGGAGTATGCCATTTCCACATATCTTGTCCGGAGGTTGTTGAGTTTGAGTTTCTGCAGGATCCCAGAGGATCATTTCTACGTGTTGTCCCTATGGTAATGAATATATTGATGGTTACCATGAGTTTAGAGGCATTTCCAATGGTCGGATAAACCATTTTGAGCATTGGGCGAGGAAGCTAGGGTGGAGGAAGATGGCAGATGTTGTGACAGAAAAGGAAAGGGAGGAGAGACGGCTCAAGTATAGTGAAGCGCGTGAAAGGGAGATTTTTAGACAACGTGAGGTTGCAGTGTGATAGTTATATGGTAGAAGATGTTGCACGAAGGATTCGAGGTTCACGTAGAGGACGTGGAACCTGAGTAGACTATGCGACCCCATCTTGGCAAGCATGTAAGAGAGACCCCTTCAACTTCTGATGAGATTTCATCATGTGGAGAGAGAAGAACCATTGGCACACATCTGAGCCCACCTAGTGACCAAACCCTGGTGCTTGGTTTTCCAGATCAAGGGAAAATATTACTAGTCTAGTTGGTTACATTAGAAGTGATCGATCTACACCCAGAGATATAATTTCTCGTTTGGGCCTATATGGCTGCAAACACCAATCTAGTGTTAGGAGGAATTTTCAGGCAAGGTATAGACATGCAAGCTTTTGGTATCACATCAAGGATTAGCGCGAGCTATACTATTGGTAGTGGGGAATTGTCACAGACCATAGGCGCATAGTTCAGTGGAACTTTGGGGACCCTTGGCATGACCACTACAGGGTCTAGTGGATCTGGTGGTTCAGGAGGAATAAAAATTGGTGGGTCTAGTGGATCTAGTGGTTCAGAAGGCACATGACTTGGTGGACCTAGTGGGTCAAGAAGAGGAGGAAACACAGTGGAAACCAAGGCTCGACTCAAGAGGAAAAACATCCCACCACCCCCTCAAGTCTTCTTTGAGATGTCGTTACACTTTCCAAATTACAAAGGTATTGAGGATGCTGTAGAACATATTCACAAGCGTGACCTGCTATGGCACACAAAGGGTATCACAACCCTGGAGCGGAAGGCTAGTCAATTTGTAAAAATGTTGCAGGGGTGCGCACATAGCTGGTATAGGAAGTATGAACCTCATCAAATGGTGGTGGATATACTATTTTAAAGAACACCTTCCTAATAGAATTCCACATCCCCGAGTTTGAATGAAGAGCATCCACTCTTTGAAGGAGATTCAACAGGAATGGAAGAGAGTGTACGAGAGTATGATGCGCATTTTAAAAATCTCTTGTCTAAATTATCATATGATATCCATCCTTCACAACATGCTCAAGGTGGTTTTTTATGGGATTGATCACCCCTTTTAGAAGGGCCTTATCTCATAAAACTTTTACAGACCTACGCAAGGTGTTGGAAGCTGCTCTACATGCCGAGGCTATTAGTAGTGTTGATACTGGTGTTAGCCCATTCTTGGAGGCTCAAATTGCTGTTATGGCTAAGCAATTGGAGAAGTTGTCTATGAACTTAGCCTCGCAAGACTCGCAGCAAGGTTATGGTGCATGATTGTGAAGTAGAGGGGCATGTCAAGGATAATTTCCCCAGAGGATAGTACACACCATGACAAAGTAGACTCGAAATTTTTCATAGGGAACATGATGCAAGTAGGTGCCCTTTGTTGCAGCACACACAATATGGAAGAATGTGTCTTGCTACTACAATATATGTACCTCTACAACCCATGATACTAAGGACTCGTAGGCTCATTGATCGATCCATGAGGTCATTGATCATGGGGTGCACCGCACTCAACATTACCAGTAGTTCCAAGGGTGATGATTGCTGTTATGAGGAATGCACAGATGGAGGTGTGCGTGGAAGGGGTTCTCGCAGAGGATTATTTGGTCATGGTAAATCGCATGAGGAGGAAGGAGTGAGTTCCTACATGCAACTTGTTTCAATTGTGGGTCTACAAAGCATTACAAACAAGAGTGCATAGACCTATTGCAGTGCTCATGGTGCGGAAAGAAGCACAAGTATGAGGAATTTCCAAATTTGTTTGAGCACATGAATCAAAAGAGTAGCACCGAAAATACAAGGGCACTAAAATGGTTAGTATTAAAAAGGAAAACACATGGTGGATGCCATGGGTAACATGGGATGCAGGTTTAGAGCCTGTGTTGGTAACAACAAGAGTAGAAGCCGCACGCGTAAAAGAGATACCAAGGTAGAAGAACCTGGTTTCAAGGGAGGAAGTATTTCATGGGAATTACCAAGAGCCTATGCATCAAAAGGAGGTATATCAAGAAACCATGGATGTCATTCAAAGTTTATAAGGAGAAATCCAAAGTCTAAAGGATCACCCCAGAAGGAGGAACAAGGAAGGAGAGTCGAGGCACCAAGGGATGACTGGATGAGGTCAAGGAAGTGTGTAAAAGGCTAAGGCAAGAGAATATTATTCCCTTACTAGGTTCATGGTTGAGAGAGAAGGTACCATGCACCGAAGAAGAGTGTGAGAGGTAGGTCTTGCATGTAAACCTTCCCCCTCACATCCTTGACTATGACAAGGAGATCACATTAAATGCAGTTGTAGATGGATGGATCCTTAGTAATATCCTCATTGACATAAATGCAAAGGTTAATGTTCTCACTTTGGATGCATGGCATCAGATGGGGAGACCTGCATTACAACCATCTTCAAATGTGTTGTATATGGAAAATAAGACAAAGGTAATTCCCATCGGTGTCTTAAAGGATGCAACTATCACTATCCAGGGAGCTAAGTTTACTAGGGACTTCGAAGTCTTGGCACTTGCCAAGGAAGACAATTTCTCAGCACTACTTAGGTGCCCATGGTGTTACAAGAACTATGATGACCTTTGGTTCAACAAAGGATACATCAGCTTTGAAAATAAGGAGGAGTGGGTAATTATACCCTTAGCTGATGGGAAGTCGACACCCTATACTGAACCTTTAGGAGAAGAAGTTTTGGACAGGATATATGTGTGCTCAATCGGGGACCCATAAATATTCCATGCTACTTGATGGAGTTATCCAATTTGAGGATACTCGGTTAGTAAGTGATACCACCAGCTTAGCATGTGATAATTGGGTGCATGGAACTTATGAATTGATTAGATGACAGTTAAGAGGGTCGGTGATCAAAGTAACAAAGGTGCACATAGTCCGACACCTAGGAGGAAAGGAGTTGCCTAAGTATTCGGGAGGAGCCTTCCCTGAGGTCTTTTTGAAGGAGATGGAAGCTCAGTGGAAGGAGGAGAAGGAACAAAGAGGGATGCTAAGCAATATCCTTCTTGCACAAGAGTAGCACAACGGTGGGCTACCCATCGAGAGAGCCTATTGGAATGGTGCAAGGTAAGAATTTCTCTCTCTGTTAGATTCTCTAGAAGCAACGTTCCCAATGCCATCAAGGACTACCATGGGAAGGATCTCGTCTCTTTCCACATCCAAGAGGGTGAGAGGATCTAGAGAGAAGGCACAAAATCTTTTCTACCATCTCTCTCGGGTGCATAAGTTGTATTCTACACTACAGGGTTGCGCATGCATGGTACATACATTTAGAGACATGCCACCAGATAGGGAATTGGCAAGAGTTAGCAGATTGACCTCATTCAAACCTTTGAGTATCAAAGTACCAAGCCATCAGTTGATAAGGCATTGCAGGGTGTCAAGCACCTTACCATGGGGGATAGTGCCATGGAAGAAGATAGGCTATTGGAGTTGCTAGGTGGACCAGGTTTGGAAGCGCGCTTTGAAGAAGAGGCAGAGGAAATAGAAGAGTTACAGCTTGAGCGCGTGTGTTTGGAAAAGGAAAAATGAAAGTTGGTGTATGTGATTAATGGGGAGGAAGAAGAAAGCTTAGATGTTAGCCATTCCCAGGGATGCTTGAGGTAGTGGATAGTGTTGATAATCATGTGCACGTCTACCATGAGCCCTTAAAGATAAATAAGGTTAACATAGGCTCAAAAGAAGAACCTAAGGAGGCTATCATTGGAGATTACTAGTCAGAGAAGGAAGTCTCTAAGATCATTGATTTATTGTGCAAATTTGAGGATTTATTCCCGCATGGGTACTATGAGATCAAAGGTGTTCACCATTCCTTGGGGGAGATGAAGATAAAGCTAAAGGATAGTGCACACCCGGTTAGGAAGAGACCCTACCGAATGAATCCCAATTTACACGTAAAGGTTAAGGAGGAGATTGATAAAATGATAGCTTATGGGATTATTGAAGCAATGGAAGAATCGAATGGATAAGTTTGATGGTGATCAACATCAAAAAGGATGGGCGGATTAGGATCTACATGGATTATAGGGAGATGAACCTAGTCTATGTCATCGATCCTTTTCCAACCCCTTTAGTGAAGAAATTTTGGAAGGAGTCACTGGAGTGCGAAATCTATTCCTTTACTGGATGGATTTTTGGGGTACCACCAGTCCGAATTACAAAGGAAGACCAGAGAAGAAAAATTTCAACACTTTGAGTGGGGAATTTTTGCATACATTGTCATGCTCATTGGGTTAAAGAGTGCGCTTGCTATTTTCTCATACATAGTGGTACAAGCATTCCAGACTTCATTCATAAGTTTCTTTAGGTCTATTTGGATGATTGGATAGTATTGGGCTAGTCAAAGACCATTGTGACAATTTGAGGTTAATGTTTGAGAGGTGTAGATAGTTGAGGATATCCCTCAACATTAAGAAGTGTGTATTTGCTACACCCTTTCAAAAATTATTATCGGGGTATATCATATATAAGAAGGGATTGCTAGTAGATCCTGCCAAAGTTGTAGTTATTGTGGGGTTAGAGGAGCCTACTAGCTAGAGCGTAGTGCGCATATTTCTTGGGCATACGGGTTATTACATGAAATTCATCAAAGGTTATGCCAAGATCACCACACCTTTAGAGGAGCTGCTCAGACATAAAAGTGCCTTCCATTAGGGAGAGGTGTAGTAGAAGGTGTTTAACACATTAAAGGATAGGCTTGTCACCACGCCTATATTACATTTTCCCTCTTAGGACAAGCCCTTCCATTTCCATGTAGATGCCTCAAGAACCGCTTATTGAGCAATGCTTGCACAACCGATGAAGGAATTGTTGATCATCCTCTATGTTTTGCAAGCAAGAAGTTGACACCGGCATAGCATAATTACAACACAACTGAGTGCAAAGCATTGTCAATGATCTACATGCTTTTCAAGTTTAGACAGTACATGCTGGAAAGTCCCTTTGTATTTTACACCGACCACATGGCATTAAAGTATTTGGTGAACAAGCCCATTCTACAAGGGCACATATGTTAGTGGGTGCTATTATTTCAAGAGTTTGAGTTTACGGTAGTTGTAAAACCTGGAAAGAGTAATTGTGGACCTGATCATCTGGCCAAGAATCGATTTAGGGGGATGCACAGATTATTGAGGAGACAATTCCGATGCAAAATTGTTTAGATTACGGCACGCGCCTCGGATTTGGAGGAGATTGCAGTATTTTTAAAGGAAGGTGTGGCATCGGAAGGAGTGAAGGCATTAGAAAAGAAGTACTAGCCATAGGTGTCGTGCCCTACATGTTGATCGGTGGGGACTTATACAAGTTGGGACATGATGAATTTTTACGCAGTGTGTACTAGAGCATGAGCACCTCACCATCATAGAGGAAGCACATGAAGGAAGTGCGAGTGGGCATTATACAGGTGACGCCACCGTGTGTAAGATATTAATGGCAGGATTGTGGTGGGAAACCCTATACAAAGATCAGTAAAGACTATTATAAAGCATGTGACCATTGTCGCGCATTGGCAAGTCAAGAAAGAGAGAAGTGGGAAATAGACTTTGTAGGCCCTATTGCACTAGCGGCACGTAGGACCGGTCATGCTATGTCATCACTTGCACGAACTATTTAACAAGGTGGGCAGAGGCAACCCCAACTAAAGACTACACAACAGCCACAATGGTAATATTTTTTGTGGGAGAACATTATCACAAGGTATGGATGTCCTCTCGAGTTTAACCAAATGATATGGGTACGTATTTATTGAATGAGACCGGAGGATCCTCCTAAAGCGAGTTCATGGTGGCTCATCACAAGACTACACCCTATCACCCACAAGAAAATGGAACCGTAGAAGCATTTAACAAAATACTGAGTCATACCCTGACCAAAATTTGTGATGTCAGAAGACAAGATTGGGATGACAAAGTATCAACAATATTATGGGCTTACAGGACAACTTATAAAAGGCTGAACAAAGCCACACCGTTTTAGTTGGTGTTTGGCACGGAAGTTATTCTTCCGGTTGAATTCATGTTACCTTCTCTATGAATAGCGTGTGCAGGAGGGTTGGCTGATGAGCAAGCACTGGAAGAGAGAATTGATGAGTTAATGAAGTTAGATAAGAGATGGTCACTCGTCAGTGGGAGCCAAACAACATGAAAGAAAAGAAAAAGGCATGGCATGATTGCCACATTAGAAACAAGAAGTTTTAGGTTGGGTAGATGGTCTTACTATATGATTCTAAGTTTCTGCACCATCCTTGGAAGTCAAGGTCCATTGGTTGGGTCCCTACACAATCTCATACATCTTTGATTTGGGCGCGTGTTAGTTACAAGCGTTGGATGGAAAAAAATTTCCTGGACACTTCAATGGGGGTAGGTTGAAGCCCTACTATAAATAAGTCTTCTTGGTGTTTGTAAATAAGGTAGTTTTACCAGTTAGTTTAGGATTTTTCCTTTATACATTTCTTTTCTTGTGTTCTCCTTTCGCATTGTTGTTTTGTTTGCACCTCGGGGCACCAAAAGAACCTTATTACTTTTTGAGAATTTTTGAGTGCATAGAGGACTGCTCATCATTTTAGTGTGGGGTTGATTAATGTGAAGGTGAACATGGTTAAAGTTCCAAGGAAGTTTGTGTCAAAAATCCTGGTTGAATGGACTTGTTGAAAGAGGTGTAGAAAATATGGAAAAAGGATGGTTGGTGCCAAGATTAAGCTACTTTCATATCCCATGTACAAAGCGGAAAAAGTGCATTGAGAAACACGAGGTAGACGAGAGAAAAAAATTAGGACAAAGAAGTGCCTTCAACATGGTTACGTGTGCGCAAGATTCTCTTGTCATGTTGGATTGGTTGTGTCTTTAGAAGGTTGGAGGATTTTCCATGCAAGTTTGGGTGCATGAGGGAAAGAGCTGAAGTCGGGATTTGTTTGAAAAATCCACATTAAATGTTAAAAGTATAGTGGTAGGTGAAGTAGCACTTAATGCTTAAAAAGGGAAAAACTATAAATAAAGGGGTCAAGGCACTTCATTATTCACTTTGCGTATAAGGAGAAAGAAGTGCTTTTTGCACCTTTGCAAACTAGGGCTTCCAAAAAACTGATCCGTGAAGAAACATTTGGAGAGATTAAAGCATGAGTAACTAGTTCAAATTCAAGAACTAGGAGGAAGGGATTTCACGAGCATAGGAAAAGTGTGAGAAAGTGTAATCTTGTGAAGGGAGTATCCCAGTTAGGGTTTGAAGAACTAGGGCACAAGTTTAAGAATTTTTCCTCGCAAGTTCAAGATCTAGGGTTGGAGAGAGTGGAAGAATAGAGTAACACGGAGTGATTGAAGTGGTAATAATACATAGATAATGGCACCCAAGAAACTAGTTAGCACACCCAAGAAGGGAAAGGGAATGGGAAAGGGAAAACAACAAGAAACTGATGCACTCACAAATGAGGAGTGGTATGTAGAAATGTAGTACCCAGATGGAGTGTTGTTAGGGAAGGCGTGGGAGTACCATCTTAGGAACATGTCTATGAATGACTACAATCATCGACAAGCACAATTGAGAAGGAGATGGTGCTAGAGTTAGTGTACCCAACAAATAAAAGGATGCCAGAGGGTTTTCCCATCTATAATGATGATGTGAAGGTTAAGTTGGAGAAGGCAAGGTTATTACAACTCTTTGAGTTGCCCTACTTTGGGATGCCCGAGTGATCGTATCAATGGTTGATGTAGCACATGCATGAGGACTACTTCCACTTCGCAGGTGCAAGATGCGCATAACCCCTTAGCTCATTTCACATTTGACAGTGCCTCATCTATGAAGGCATAGTTTGGAGGATGACTTGACCGAAAAATAAGCGATTAAGGAAACTATCGCCACTTATACATACAAGAAGGGGTCAAGGTATTATGATATCGTAGACATTAAAGACCCTTATGAATATGGCCGCACACCGTGTCAAAGTTAAATGGCTAGGAGAGATGGACCTAGGTTAATAAGCCATGGTTAAATGTTTGTAAGAAAATTTTAGAGGGCACCATCTACAACTTATCTACATTCATTGTAGATGAGATTATCAGCTGCGTGCAAAGGAAGGTGATAGGATCCTTTATAGTAATGTCTTACTAACCATTGTGTTTTCAGAGATTGAGATACCAAATGCATCAAAGAAGTTAATGTGGGAGTACCTGCCGAGGACACCTCACCCACAAAGAGGTTTGAAAAATATGCTTGTGACACTATGATAACTCATGCGTATGGGGATCTTGCAAAATGATATACTCACCTAAGGAATGCTTTCAGGGTAGAATGGAGAATTCCCACATAACTTCCAAAGAGCTACTAGGGGAAGTGGAATTTGCTCGTGTACTAGCATTTATTCCTAGGCAAATTCAAACTGTCGATGAGACATGGAGCTCATGGTGTAAGCTCCCCTTTGCCTTCACACTCAATACTTCCAAGTAGGAGTAAATAGGTTCAAGGAGTCCAAGAAGTTTAAGTTTGGATCTTGGTAATTTGGACCAGATCACAGGAAATGCATAAAGGGTTGGTCTACCCTAGAAAATGCATGTATGTGGAGTCAGTACATGTCGCATTAAGTTCAAATGACAAGGCCCATGAATTTTCCCATTACAGAAGGATCCGTAGCACGTGTGTACATCTGCATAAGACCTAAGTCAGAGAAGGGCACATATTTAGAGAACGAGGTGTTTGTACCTCAGGATCCAACTAGTAGGAAAAGACCCATGCCTAAATGGGAGGAAAAGAGCCAGAGAAGAAAATACCAAGTGTGGTGGAGACAAAGACAATAGTTTCCCCTTGGATAAGCACCAAAACCAGTATGTACACACACAAGAAGAGGCCCATAGTAAAAGAGAAGACTCCAGAGCCAAAAAAATCCATAAGATAAGGAGTCCTCAAGAGAAGTAGAAATAGAGTCACCTACACCGGAATGCTCGGTTAGGAAGAAGTAGAGGGTAGAAGAAGAGACCATTTCGAAGAGACTAAGAATTTGGACAAGTACATAGGAGAAGAATATCATAACCAAGAGGATGATAGTGGAGAAGAAAATAGTGAGGAAGAGGACCCCGAAAAGATCAAGGGCCACTTATCTTCAATGTGCATGACTTATAAGAATAAGGTAGAGAAGAGGAATAGGGGTTCCTTTTCATGTAGTGCAAGGATAGCCAGGTAGGAGAAGGCACCTAGGACATGGGAAAAAGAGAGGAGGCTAGCGCATAGAAGCAAGAAGCTCCAAGATCCATGCAAGAGCAGCATAAACCAAGGAGGTAGAAGGAGAGGAGACAAAGAATACCGAGACCCCGGTGGAGGACAAATTGGAACACAGCGTTGAGCTAGTGTTGAATAATGGGAAGGAGGAGAGTCTAGAAGAGGAACATGGTAGCACTAGAGGCCCCATTTTTACTGTAAGTATACCTAAGGGTATGCACACGGAGGAAGGCATGTAGAGGAGGAGAGGCTAGACATGGGTTATATTGATGAACCCAAGAAATTGTTCCACGCGTGGTTCAAAGTAAAATTTCAGCAGAAGAGGTCGTAGCAATGTCATCATTTGATAAGGAGACTCGCATAACCATGGATGAGGAAGATGCTATCATGGGAAATTGAGTCCCATCTTGATGAGCTAGAATTTGAGGTAAGCCATGGGGCAATAATAAATTTTCCAAGACCAAGAGAAGATAACCCAAAGTGGTGGATACCCAACAAACCTATCGGATGAACAACTATGCAACGCGCTTAACAAGGTCTCTATTGAGATCGAGGCTAGACTCTTCGGGCAGAATGATAGAATCAGAGATCTGGAGGGGGAAACTGAAGAAGAAAGAGGGAGAGCTAGCTGCAATGACAAAGGAGTTAAATCAAGAGAATTTGATTAGCACTTAGTGGCAATGTGAGTTGAAGGATGAGAAGGCCAAGGTGGATGTCGTATACAAGAAGGTGGAGTCTATAAATAATGTTACAGTATTGAAGCATTTGGACCTAGAATCACCCATGTAGAAGTATGGATCTTCCTTGGGATTCCTGGAGGATTTAACAAGGGTCCTCACCATGGAAAGACAACCACTAGCCTTGGAGACTTGGAAGAAGTGGCCACATGCCTAGAAAGGGAAGATAAGTTGAAGGTTATGGCACCCGTAGCAGAGTATAACAAGGTTCTTGCTGATGTGAAGGTTGCTTCTCGATCTGCTTCATGAGGTTGCATATGATAATTACACGATAGAGACAAAGTGGCAGTACCTTGTCGCCACTCATGAAGCAAAAATCAAGGATTTCCAAGAGAATAACAAGGGAAATAGGGTGGAAAGGGATAAAATCCTTGCTGAGATTGAAAATAAATATGAGGCCATTGAAACCTTAAGGGGTTCAATCAAAACCAATTAAAGGAACTATATCCGAGGATTACACAAAGAATGGATCATCAACATTAAAATTTTCCTCCGTAATTTCTATTTTATTAATGTATGTATTAGGAATAAGATGTTGTTAAGTATAATTAGAAGTGGCATCAAATAGAAGATAACGGTTCCATTAGTATGGTGCTCCCAATAAAGTAGAGTACGGTAAATTAAAGTTAAAGTACAAAAGAAATATTATGGTAAAAAGTAAATATTTGTCGTAAGTGGTCCGCAGTAATGTTAAAATGTCAAAGTTGGGGTAAGTAAAGAAGTAGGGTCTACATGATTAGGAATTAGAAATATTATATTTGTAATAAGGACACGGAGTGATGTCATAAATATTTTTGTATTTTATTGTAGAAAAGTCTAAAAAGGTGGAACCCATGTGAGATGATAAGGTTTATCTTATCTTAGAAGATAAGCTTACATGTAAAGGAAAGAGTTTAGGCATGGAATATAATTGGCCGGAAGAGATTTCCTATCCTATCTTAGAGATAGGGTGCATAATCCTAAATTCCTATAAATAGAGAGGCCATCCCCTCTCATTTATCATAGAGCAAAGTTGTAATAATTATTTTACGAATAAAGGATTCTTTGTGAAGGTGTGTTAAGGAAGTCATCAAGAGGAGTAATGTGAAGTTTCTCCCATAGCCATTATTGGAATCAAGTGGAGTTGGTAACACTTGGAGTAATTCATGGGTGAGATTGTAGTAATTCCATGTTAATAATATATTTTACAGATATTTCAGATTTTTCATCATAATTTTTGTCATAGTCTATGGTATTCTTGTGTTATGTTTGTTGTTGTGTTTTCAGATTACTACCACCAAACCAAAAGCTATGCATTACAAAAATAATCATAGCACGAGGAGTTCCCAGTGAAATATTATCGAGTGTTGATTCGTGTTGACATTTTGGTTCCGCTGCTAGGACCATTCCTCGTTGGGATTTTCCGGAGAGATATTCCCACTTAGTCGTAAAACATTTGAGGGTAACCTTATTTCTATAGTGCATAGTAGTTACCATGGTAAAGTCACCTTTTACAATGTAATAGTATTTACCACAAAGTCACTTTTTACCGTGTGAATAGTATTTACCATAAGTAACTTCACTTTTTACTTCATGAATAGTGTTTACCACAAAAAGTTTTACCATAGAAAGTCAAAGTCAAGTTTACCATTTTCCATAGTAACCGTGGGTCATTTCTATTTTCTATTGTAGTGAGTAGAATTATTTGTGCACATAAGTCTTGTTGATTGTACTTGTGGGTTGGTATTTCACTATGGTTACTTTTGAAAATGGGGAAGATTCCTATTTTTTTAGCCCAATCTAATGAAGATGCTTCCTCATTCATTCAAGAGTTTAAACAATCTTGCATTTGTAATGGCCTCATAAGAAGGGAACAATGGAATGATTTTTTTCCTACCTTTTTGGATGGTTCACCTTTAAGTGGTTTGAAACTCTAGGTGATAATGTGAAAAACTCATGGGATTTATTAACTAAAAGTTTTCTTGAAGAATTTGTTGAACAACATAAATATGCAGATCTCATGATTGATATCACAAAGCTATCCCAATGAGAGAAGGAGAAGATAAGGGATTATCATGCTCGTGTTCTAGAGCTAAGGAGGAAGCTCGATGCCTAGATCCAAGGAAGGAAGGATTAACAGATGGGTTGATGAATGGTGTGGATAATCTCCTCTGTAAGCACTTGATTCTTTGGATGAAGCCGAGATAGACACCAGTGAAGTATGACCGCCCAACTACCATTGAACAAGAAAAGGAGATTACAAGAAGGAAAGAAGAAAGCATGGAAGAGGAGCCCAAAGAAATTGTTGCTAAAGTAGAGCCTACACTAGCACCTTTGGTCAAGAATCCAAAACCACTCTCGATGAGCACAAATCTTTCTCCTAGTACATCTACTGAGTATGAAGATCTGCTCAAGAAGATGGGCCAGTTAACTATTAATCTTCTTCAAGGAAAAAATTTAGTTCTCAGGGAGGAGATAGAGGTCCAAAAAGAAATATTTCTAAAGTCGTATGTTATGGTTGTTATAAAAAGGGTCATTATAAGTATAATTGTCTAGATAGAGCTTCTACATCCGATAAGAGATAATGATAAAGGAAAAGCACCATGAATTCTTTTGATGTAGTAGATAAGAGCATAAATAATGAAGTAGATGTGTTTGTAACAAAAAGAAAGAAAGAAAAATATAACCAAGATGGAAATGATCCTAAGAAGATGAAAGGAGAAACTAGTAAGAAACATAGGAGAAGAAAGTTGGGTGTGCAGGATTTTCTGATTTCACAGGACAAGGACCATACTCCATCTTAGAAGATTTGTCCAAAAGGCCTACAAATATTACATATGGTCAACTCTTGGCTATGTCTTCTGAGAAGAGGCGGGAGCTACAAAGTGGACTCAATGCTCGATGAAGGAAGGAGGTTGAGGTCCCTATTTTGGGCAGGTGAGGAGGATCCCTATACTTCACAAGCTGAGGTATTATGTAATGGTATTTCAATTCATGATGTATTAGTTGATGGAGGTGCTGCATTTAATGTAATGACTGATTCTGTAATGAATATGTTGTTGTTAAAAATTGATCGCCCCTCAACACTTATGTTAAGGTCATTAAATAAGGGAAAAACTAAACCAGAAGGTTTAGTTTCAAATGTGGCAATATCTGTTATGGGTGTTATATGTGTGGTAGACTTTTAGGTGATGAAAAATGGTACTGTTGCGTACCTAATGTTGTTGGGAAGACCATGGCTAATGAGAGTTCATGTAAGAAACTACTGAATGAAGGCTTCATGACACTTGGACATGGTAGAGAGAGGGTGAAGATAAACATGATCCCTCGGCATCATAAGACATAACTTGTGGATTCAAGTGATGAAACTAATGATTGGACATCCTCTGATTACTCTAGTACCATTGAAGTGGACACAAAATATGAAGAAAGCGAGGTTGATGTTTTAGTCATGGATATCCTTCCAGTCACACCGAATCATGAACCCATAAAATTATCTTAAGAAGAAATTGATGATTGTCTCCATAAATAAAAGTTGGTGATGTTGTGATGAAGAGTGAGAAGGAATGCTACCTCTAGCTCTTTTGAAGGTACATACACCTATTCACTTTTGATTACAAGGAACTCTGTCAAGTAAGTTGGGTAGAACATTCTATTGAGCTAGTAGATGGTGCTAAGCCCATAAAACAAATGCCATATAGAATGAATCCTAATTTTTCCAAGACTGTAAAAGAAGAAATAGATAAGTTGCTTGATGCAGGATTCATATTTGTTGTGGAGAATTTAGAATGGGTTTCTCCCATTGTGATCTCAATAAAAAAGAATGGGAAGCTACGCATTTGTGTTGATTATAAGAAGCTCAATAAGGCAACAAAGAAGGATCATTACTCTCTTACATTCTCGATCGATCTTGGACGAAGTAGCTGGCCAGGAGTGCTATAGTTTTGTTGATCGATATAATGGATACAACCAAGTTCGTATAGTGGAGAAAGATCAGCTGAAGACCATGTTCACCACTCCTTGCGGAATTTTTTCTTATAGAGTTATGCCTTTTGGGTTGTGTAATGCTCCAGCAATGTTCCAGCATTTGTTGAATAGGGTGTTTGAACCCTACAGTAGGAACTTCATCAGAATATTTCTGGATGATTTTTACATCTATGGGAGCAAGATGGACCACCTACTCCAGATGGAGACAACATTTCAAAGGTTAGATAAAGCACAAGCCTCACTAAACCCTACAAAGTGTGTCTTTGGATGTTCTAAAGGCATTTTGTTAGGGCATGTTGTATCCAGAGATGGTATTGGTACTGATCCTGATAAAGTTTTAAAAATCAAAGAGTTACCATTTCCTATGAATAGAAGTAAGTTGAGATCATTTTTAGGCCATGTGGGTTATTATAAAAGGTTCATCAAGAATTTCTCAAAGATTGCACACCACTAACATAGTTCTTGAAGAAGGATGCTACTTATGAACTAGGAAATAAGGCGCATGAAACTTTTAAACAATTAAAGGAAGCCCTGGTGTCTTCACCTGTTTTAAAGAATCCAGATCGGAGCAAGCCATTCATTGTGTATACCGATGCCTCGGGCGTAGCACTAGGAAGTACTGAGCCAAAAGGATAAAAATGGGAATGATCATCTAGTTTACTTTGGGAGAAGACAAATGAGCAAAGGCTTGAGGTAAATTATATTGTAATCCGAAAAGAGGCTCTAGCTATCATTTTTTTGCAAAGAAGTTTAGAAATTACTTGATAGGGGAAGAAATTTATAGTTGTAATAGATCATCGTGCTCTAAAATATATTTTAAATAAGCCTAACCCATCGGGGAGGATAGCAAGATGGATAATTTTGCTACAAGAGTTTGAATTTGATATTATAGATAGGCCAGGAAAGAAGCATGTCAATGCAGATGCACTCTCTCGAGCCTATGAGGGTTTAGGTTCATCTTGTGATGATGATGATTTCCCATATGCAACATTGTTATCCCTTGACACAATCTCTAGTGAATACATATATATTTAGAATTATCTCAATGAATTCAAGTTTCTGATGGTGCCAATGCAAAGACTAAAAGGAAGATTACTCAAGTCAGTCATCCATATTCTATTCTGCATGGAATATTATTTCAAATAGGACCTAATGGAAAGTACAAGAGAGCAGTTGGACGTGATCAAGGGAAGGAGCTGATAGAAGAATTCCACAATAGTACATGTGGAGGACACTTCTCTAGACAACTTACAACAAGAAGGATCTTGGATGCAGGTTATCACTGGCCTACTCTTTTTAGAGATTGTTATAATTATTGTAAGACATGTGATATTTTTCAAACACATGGTAACCATAAGACTTCATCAGCTCCATTATGCCCTATTCTTCCACTTGGTCCCTTTGAAAAGTGGGGAATAGATATTGTAGGTCCACTTCTAACTACCCCATGCCAAAATAAGTATATTGTAGTTGCCACATATTATTTAACCAAGTGGGTTGAAGCTAGGCCATTGAAAACAACTTCCATGGATGAAGTGGCAAGGTTCATATATGAATGCATTATCACTAGATTTGGTTGCCCATTAGAAATTGTAATAGATCAAGGAAGCCACTTCATTAATGAGGTGGTAGAAGCCCTAGTCAACAAGTTTTATATTAAGCACAGGAAGGCAAAAACATATAAGCCAAGCACAAATGGACAGGTGGAACGAACAAATTTTGTGTTGTGTCAAATTCTAGCAAAAGATGCAGCCTTGCAAGTACATAAGTGGTATAAAAGGATTCATGCAGTATTGTGGGCATATAGGACAACATCAAAGTTAGCAACAAGATACTCCCCATTTCAGTTGGCTTATGGCATTGATCCAGTTCTTCTCTATTGAGTTTGATATTTCCACTGTGAGAGTTATGAAAAAGAAAGGATGGATGAAAGTGATTTAGTAAAAGAAAGGTTGGTGCATCTTCATTTGCTAGAGGAAATGAGGGAAATAGTGAAGGATACAAGCTATAAGAAGAAAATGAAGCAGAAGGAATACTTTGATCAAAAGATCCATTGGTCTCCATTTCATGTGAATGACTTGGTTCTAGTATATGATTCCAGATACAAAAAAAGAAGGCAGAGAAAATTTCTTCCCAAATGGATGGGGCCCTACAAAATAGCAGCTGTGCATGAAAATGGTACATATCGACTGGAGGAATTAGATGGTACTCCCATTACAAAATGGGTCAACCATGACAAGTTAAAGATTTTCTAAGCACCAGCTTTAGAATGTCCATAAGAGTCTACTCCAAGGATGGAGTAGAAGCTAGGAAGGGGGAAAATGTCGACATTAAAATTTTCCTCTCGTAATTTCTATTTTATTAATGTATGTATTAGGAATAAGATGTTGTTAATTATAATTAGTAGTGGCGTCCAATAGAAGATAATGGCGCCATCAATATGGTGTAGCCAATAAAGTAGAGTACGGTAAAAGTAAAAGTACAAAAGGAGTGTTGTGGTAAAAAGTAAATATTTGTCATAAGTGGTCCGTAATGTTAAAATGTCAAAGTTGGGGTAAGTAGAGAAGTAGGGGTCTACATGATTAAGAATTAGAAATATTATATTTGTAATAAGGACAAGGAGTGATGTCATAAATATTTTGTGTATTTTATTTGTAGAAAATTTTAAAAAGGTGGAACTCATGTGAGATGATAAGGTTTATCTTATCTTAGAAGATAAGCCTACATGTAAAGGAAAGAGTTCAGGCATGGAATATGATTGACCGGAAGAGATTTCCTATCCTATCTTAGAGATAGGGTGGATAAGCCTGAATTCCTATAAATAGAGAGGCCATCCCCTCTCATTTATCATAGAGAAAAGTTGTAATAATTATTTTATGAATAAAGGATTCTTTGTGAAGGTGTGTTAAGGAAGTCATCAAGAGGAGTAATTGTGAAGTTTCTCCCATAACCATTGTTGGAATCAAGTGGAGTTGGTAACACTTGGAGTAATTCATGGGTGAGATTGTAATAATTCCATGTTAATAATATATTTTACAATTGTATTTTAGATTTTTCATCATTCTTTTTTTGTCATAGTCTATGGTATTCTTGTGTTATGTTTGTTGTTGTGTTTCCAGATTACTACCACCAAACCAAAATCTATGCATTACTAAAATAATCATAGCACAAGGAGTTCCTAGTGAAATATTATCAAAGTGTCGGATTCGTGTTGACAGGACGCTAGAGGATGTAGGCAAGGAGTTAGAGAAAATCATTAATGCCATGAGCATGGAAGGAAATGGAATAAATTTTGAGGAGGTGAGCACCCTGGTCGGTGACCTCTGTCAGAGAGCGTAGGACGAAGTAGATTCCTGGAACAAGTTAGAGGCTGACTTTCAAAAGTATTTTCCTAGCTTGTTGCAGTGATTCTTTCACGCTCCCATTATTTCTTCTTTCCCCATTCTTTCATCCCCTTATTCTTGTTCCAAGGCGTAATCCTATTGTATTCTTTTTTTCACTAGAGAAGTGTTCCCGTGGATGGAGAATTTCTAGACATAGTGTGGGGTGATGTTGGGCCCCTAGAATGTTGGCTAAGTATAAAAGGTGTGTAGGCACCCAGGTCCTAAGTTAAAGAAAGGTGCATAAAAATAAGGCACGTAGAGGCGGGGTTTAAGAAAGTGTGTGGCACGCGCGGACATAACCAAGGGTTTAGACTAAGCCATTTTGGGTGTTTTGGCATAACACATGAAAAGCATAACCCGACCGTATGTTGAGTGGATAAGGTGCCACTGGTGACAGTTGGCCCGGAAGGAGCATGCCTACGGTAGAAGTTTCTAGAAGCATGTCATGGTTACAAGTGGAAAGCTCAGGCACGGGAGGATCATGCTCGCATGGAGGACCACTTTCGGACACTTGGCATCGGATCTCGAGGGCACCGGAGGATGAGTTGGCAAGATCTAGAAAGACTATAAATATAAGCACCTATAAGAGCAAAAAGAGAGAGAATTAGAAGATGGCGAGCTATGCTTTGAAATACCGCAAGAACTCTGTTAATGGGTAATTGCTTGGGAAAGGATGTATAATGGGTATGGGGATTTTAATTTTTGTTTTGATAGCCTAGCTAAATTAGTCCAATTGTAATGCATGACCGCGGTCTGCTTCTCTGTGACATTCTGTAATGGCCCCATGGATGTAATGAGGTTACCAATTTACATATATATGAATATCAATGATTCTGATGCATACATCTTTCTCATAGGTTCTCTTTCATTTATGTTTATGCTAAGTATGGATGCTTGTATACTTCTTTACATTATATGGTGGTACAAGTTATATAATCATTAAGTACTTTCTTCATGGCTCTGGATTGACTGCAAGGATCTAGAGGCCATTTTGAGCTCTATGGTTCTTGTATGTTTTAACTCCTTTTAAATCTCTTAAGTGCAAATCATAGATGATGATGTTTCCCACTAAACTCACATAAAGAGAGACTCGGCACCATATGCGTGTGCCTCGGTGAGTGCCAAACATCCGTTGGGTGTAGGCCAACATGCATGGGGTTCCTTTCTTTTGTGATAGGGCTACATCCACCACTCTTCCGTCCACTAGGTCATGGATCCGGGAGCCCCAGCGTGAGGGTGAGAGCTGTGGTTGAGCTCTTTACTTCTCCTTTTGTATAGATGTATTGTATATATGCCTCTTATGAAGGCTGATTTTTATGTATAGTTGTATGTACCATTTTTTTGATGATGCCTCTTGATGAAGGATCGATTCTTTTTTATGCATGCCCCTTTTAGATGGCATATTGTATCGATGATGTATATTTTGAGCATTGACTTGGACAGTTATACATGTATCATATGGACATTTTGATGATGATTTTTTCATGTTATACTATGATTATGCTTTGTATGAGTATTGATTATGATGTATGATTTCTCTTTCCTCTATGTATGTGACATACCTTAGATTTAGAGATGTGTATGTTTCATGCTTTCATATTTTGATATATCTATAGATAGCACCACATGTTTTTAGATTTATGAGATGTTTCTGAGTTCTTATTCTAGCACTTGGGATGATACTAGATGATATTGGTGTGGGGGGGATAGATTTGTGATTATGCGCAACCCCTCTTACCCCCATTGATGATACGATATGTGATGATTAGCTTAGCATACATGCATGATGTAATACTTAGCATTTTTGTATATATGATGTTTTATATGTGATGAATGATAGATGATAGATGTGATAACAAATAATTGTGTAAGAGACAAATATACAAGCAAAAGTTAACAAAGCTAAACAATTGTACCTATACAACACAACACAACTTATGATGCAAACACATGATTTGACAAAGCATACTACAAAGATCAAATTGACACTTTAATCTAAGTAAGTAAAATGAACCCTAATAAATGCATACAAGCTACAAATGAATCAAATTCCATATATAATTATTTCAAACAAGATCTAACCCATGTTAAGAAAATAAGTCACAACATCACACGAAAAGGTATTCACAATCAAAACTATACAAACCAACAACTAAAAGCAATTAAATTATTACCTTGTTTTTGCGGGACAACATTGATATATTTTCTAATGTTTTTGGGTTTATCTAAAAAGATAAGTTTTCAAGGCTATTGTTCACATTATTTTCTAAAACAACGTTGCGTGGTTGTCCTAGATTTGTCCTAAAAAGGGAGATTTTATGAATTTTTAGGTTTTTGTGTATCCTTTTTTGAGTGTTTTTACGTTTTCTAAGGTCATGTTCCGAAAGTAATGTACAAGAACAAAGAAGCGTGGATGCCCCCAGCGTGATGTGGGAATATACAAAAGGTAGAATGCCATGTGTGTATGTACGAGAAGGTGAAAATGTGCAGGTGCTCTTAGCATTAGATGGGAGTATGCAAAGGCAATGTCCTTCATGCAGATATAAGAGAAAATAAGCCAGATCACGGTGTGGTAAAGGTGGCTTTAGTAGGGTTCCTAGACCTAGCAAAGGAAGTCATATCTAGAAAGTGGTGACGATTACCCGTCCTACTGTAAGAGTGACTTGTGCCTGGAAAAATCTTCTTTGAGCACCAAAAATTGGTTTTCACCCAAAGACCTACCCACTGTGCCACAATTGTGTGGTTTTCACATGTGGATGACCTACTTTTTCTTTACTATTTTCTCAATTTTCCATTTTTTTGCTTGTTTTTTTTTTGTTTTTCTATTTTTAGTTCTTATCTGATATTCTCATCATGCTTAAGTGTAGAACCACTTGAGGTGCATGGTGTTCATAGGTTCTGGAAGTTCTTCACCGTTTGAATATGCAAGTTTATAAGCTCCTGATCCATACTTTGCAACTACCACATAAGGACCTAGCCAGTTAGCCTCAAACTTACCTTTATTTTCTCTATCTTTGACGATGTTCTTCTGATTTTATTTTAGAACTAGATCTCCTACATCAAATTCTTGATGAATGATGTGTTTGTTGTATCCCCTAGACACTCTATTCTGATAGACTTTCAGGTGATTGAGCACTCTAATATGCTTTTCATCTAATAGTTCTAACTCTTTCCAAGTGAGTAACTTTGTAGTCCTCATCTTTATCAAGATAGTCTCTGAGAGATATTCTCAGGGAAGGAAGCTCCACTTCTAGAGGTATGATGGCTTCAGTTCCATAGATGAGTGAATATGGGGTCACACCAGTAGGAGTGTAGATGGAAGTATGATAGGCCCAGAGGGTGGGATGTATCTATAAGTTCCAATTATGGCTAGTTTTACTAACCATTTTCTCCATAATCCGTACAAGGGTTTTATTAGTAGCTTTCTTCTTGTCCATTACCTTGGGGGTAATAGGGGTAGACCACTTGAGTTAGATATGGAAGTGTTGACACAAGGTTTTAACCGTTTTGTTTTTGAAGGATTTACCATTATCAGTGACAATGGTTGAAGGGATCCCGTAATGGAAGATGAGATGGTTCATGATGAATTTTGAAATTTGTGCACCGGTGACATAAGTAAGAGGGAAAACCTCTACCCATTTGGTAAAATATTCGGTGGCAGTGATGATGTGAGTATGACCATCTGAAGAAGAAGGATGGAGCTTCCCTATGAGATCCAAGCCCCATTTAGAGAATGGCCAAGGCATTGCAATAGGTTGTAAGGCCTATGCTAGCGCATGTATTAAGTTTCCATATTTCTGGCATAGTTCACACTTCTTTACAAATTTGCAGCAATCTAATTCCATGGTAGGCCAATAATAACCTACTCTCAATAGCTTCTTAGCTAAGACCATGTTTATGGTGTGCACTCCACAAATACCACCATGTACTTCCTTAATGGTGTGGATAGAATCAACAACATCCAAACAGTGAAGCAGATTCCCATTGTAGCCACGACGATAAAGGGTGCCTCCTAGGAGGGTATAATGGGCTATGCGGTAGATAAGGGATTTATTTTTAGAATGAGTAATGTTTGGTGGAAAAATGTCATCTTGTAGGTATTGAAAGATTGGATCATACCAAGGGGATAAGGGACCAACAACTTCACATGCCAAACACGATATGCCAATGGCACTTGTAAATGCTCTATGAAGAAAGACATCTTACTTTCCTGAGGGGGAATGCATAACAGAGACCCAATAGTAGCCATAACATCTACAAATCTATTGTGTGACCTTGGTTTTGCTCAAATATGATCTGTGTAAAGTATTCCTTCAGGGTTTTGACCATCTTTTTATATGGAATAAGCTTCTCATCTTTAACTTTGTACTCATCATTAACTTGTTTAAAGATAAGTTGAGAGTCTCCAATGCATTGTAGTTGTCGGATGTTCCAAGTAATAGCCATCTTGAGGCTAGTGATGAGTGTTTCGTACTCACGAAATATTATTGGTGCATGAAAACCACAACCGCAATGCTCTTGGTATGACATCGCCTATGGGCATGATGAGCACTATGCTGCTCCTGGATCAGTGGAAGGTGAAAGATCCATAAAAATGAATCTCCCATTCTACAGACTCTTCAATATACATCATAGATGCATCTGGAAAATCTAGGCACAAAGGTTCCATTCCTGGGAGAGGAGCTTTTGCTAATTGATCAGCCAACACCTATCCTTTCAAGGATTTCTGATTCACAAACTCAATATCAAATTCACTCAGGAGAATGATCCAATTAGCCATTCGGCCTGTGAGGGAAGGTTTGGATAAAAGGTACTTGAGAGGGTAAACTTTGGATATGAGTTTGGTTTTATTGTTTAGGAGATAATGGCGAAGCTTTTAGAAGGTGAAGACAACTGCCAAGTAGGCCTTTTCTATTTGGGGGTAATTCAACTCGTACACAATCAAGGTGCGACTGAGATAGTAAACTACTCTCTCTTTATGGTCTAAGTCATATTCAACAAGCAATGCACCAATAGAAAACTAGGTAGTGGAAATGTATAAGAGGATAGTTTCACCTGGGGTAGGTGGCATGAGTACAACTAGGCTAACCAAGTATTGTTTGAGCAATGCGAAGGCCTTTTGATAGTCAGGTCCCCAATTGAAATTGACATCTTTCTTGAGAAAATGGGTAAAGGGGTGGCACTTATCCGCAAGCTATGAAATGAATCGATGGATTGCTGAATCATCCCTTGTAGACACCTTAAGTGTTTGAGAGTGGTAGGTGGTGGCATTTTTGTGATAGTTGTAACCTTTACAGGGTCCACTTCAATCCCTCTTTGTGAAACAATGAACCCTAGGATCTTTCTTGATAAAACACCAAAGACACATTTATTAGGGTTCAAGCGAACCTTATAGTCTCGTAGACACTGAAAAATATGCCTCAATACTTCAGGGTGCTCTCTTCTACTCTTGGATTTCACTAGGATGTCATCAACATAATATTTCATGATGTCACTTATCATATCATGGAAGATAACAATCATGGCCCATTGATAAGTAGCCCCAACGTTCTTGAGCCTAAAAGGCATGACTTTGTAGCAAAATGTCCCCAAGGGGTGATGAAGGTTGTTTTATGTTGATCTTCTTCTCGTAATCAGATTTGGTTATAACTCGAAAAGACATCCATTAAGGACAACATTTCATAACTAGTAGTGGAATCAACTATCATGTCAATGCTAGGTAAGGGAAAGTCATCCTTAGAACATGCCTTATTAATGTCACATAAATTAGTGCAGATTCTTATATTCCAGGATTTTTATGTACCAAGACTATGTTAGAAATCCATTCTGAATAGTCAATGGGTTTAATAAAATCAGCAGCTAACAGCTTTTCCAATTCTTATTTGACAAGGAGCGCCACCTTAGGATGCATCTTTCTCAATTTTTGCTTGATGGGTTTGGCATCCGGGTACACAACGAGGTTGTGCACAACCAAATATGGGTCCAAACTAGGCATATCTGCATATGTCCATGCGAATATGTCCACGTATTCTCTTAAGATCTCTACAAAGATATTTTGTTCCTGAGCTGAGAGTGAAGCCCCCAACTTTATCATTCTAGGCTACTCCTCTAAGCCAATGTTGACGTTGATTGTTTCCTCAACAAGCATCTTAGAAGCATCTTCCATCCATGTAGGATCAGGGGGAAGAGTAAGATTGACCTCTATGGTAGCTCATTATCATCTTTAAATGGATAAATCACTTCATCTTTAGACTCTTCATTCTGTTTATCTATGATTTTTTCAAAGAGTTTGTCACTGTGAGATTTCTATTTATCCTTTTTGCCAGGTTTCTCAGAAGTGGTTGTACTTTTATTTACTGTCTTCTTATTCAAACATCCACACATCTCTGCTTCTTCCCCAAAGTATGCACAGGTGTATAATTGAATTGTAAATCCTTTCTTGTGGTCCCCAGCTAGAATAGAATCCATGACTCCCATTATTTCCAAAAATGCCTCATCATTTTCAAAGAAGTCTAGGGGAACGTGAAGTTATTGATCCCAATATATATGTTTAGGATATACAAGGGCTACTTGATATTTGTTTAAGAGGATGGATTGGATAAGGTCAAGACCGCGAAATCTAGGAACAGGTTAGTGGAAGCAAGATCCTCGTAGAGGCTACATTGGGAATCTACGTCGCTATCAGAATGAGATGAAAACTCCTCACATTCAGAAGAGGTGGTGTCATTCTTTGAGGGTAGAGCATTATGAGGCCTTATCCTAAGGCCATGTTTATCTGACTTAAAACAAGGGATGGGAATAGGATCTAGCTCGGCCTTGTGCATTAATGCCACATCCAAACCCACTATAGCCCATGACAAACATCATGTGGTGACCTTTGATGTACTAGGGTGCTTGATGGCATGAAGCCATGGTGCCTTCTGGCACTCTGCTAGTAGGATCTTCTAACATTTTCTCCTCAGATAGGAGACCACTATGGACAAAATTTTCCAATGGTTTAGGACACTTCTCACGAGTGCTCTTTAATTAAAAATATGGCTTACCCTTTTTTTGGGAGATACTGATAAATCTGATATTAACAATGTTTGTTCAAGAGTGAATGGCTCACCTGGGCCATATTTTTCTGACGTTTCCTCCCATGAAGAGAATGGGTTGACCAATGAAGGAAAGTCTTGATTGTAAGGTGTGAGGGACTCTGAATCTACTGTTTCTTCATAGCTTCTATTTGTAGGGGATAACAACATCTATTGAAGGACACTCATAAGCCACATGAGAAAATTGTGCAATGCCCTACAATGTGTGAATGGTTCCGGGTCACCCAGAATGGTAACCACTTGACCTTCATGACATAACTTGATGCATTGATGAAAATTTGATGGAATAGCTTGCATGGCATGGATCCATGGGTGCCCCAGAGCATGTTGTATGGAAGGTCCAAGTCAAGGACATGGAATGTTGTGTCATGAAAAGTTGGGCCTACTTCCATGGGAACTACTATAGTACCCACTGATTCTCATTCTTCATTGTCATAAGCCATGATTGTGATAGTCTTAGCTCCCATATTTGTTTCTGAATGGCCTACTGTTAGGGAATAAGAGATAAAATATGCGAGAATAATCCCTCACGAATTGCAACAAGTAGAAACTAATATGCGAAAATATTACGTGATCTCAAATAAAAGTGCGAATAAAATAACAGAACACAAAGAGATATTATTTAACGTGGTTCACCCAATATGGTCTCAGTGTCCACCAAGAATAACTTGCTCGATTTTATTACAAGCCACCTCTCTCTTAATACAATACCTAGATCTATTTGGAGCTATGCTCAACAAACTCTATAGAATTCACACCTAAATTCAAAACACATCTGTAATGTTACATTATCCTACCATATGCATAAAACCATATAAGTAGACAACTACTTAAATAGTTTTACAAAACTATTGGTATCAAAACCATGGGAAAAAACCTGTCCCATAAACCTATGGGTCAAAATCCCACCCATATGAGAAAAGCACATTTCCTAGCATATCGGGCACATTTTAAGGCCCCAAAAATTTCCGGGGTTGCACCCCTAGACACCCGTTCGGGGCCCGACTCGGCCCTAAACCCCAGAAGACAACTATGGAAAGTGTATAGTACTCTTAGTGTACAGTCTTCAACACTTTCATACATGAAAACAGCTCCGCATCCTAACACTAGCTACTTAATCAGCTTCAAAGTGTAAATGTTTAGACCAGATCCACCATCCACAAGTACCCTCTTGATTTTGTGACAGGTAACACTACTTTGAGATACAAGGGTAAGTTATGTTCTGGGTTGTTACGTGGGATTAAAATGAGATCAAAATTTATATGATCATTGAATTCTAGGTGCACAATCATGGCTTGAAGTTTTTTGGGATCTACATCTAGTGAAACCTCTACATTTTGCAATGTTTTGTACAATATGTTCTTTTAGGCATTATAGATTTTGAGGAGATCAATAATAGATATCCTAGCAGTGTTTTCTCTAACTGATCTATTAAATTATACTAACCTTCTTGAGGGATATGCATGGGATCTAGTATGACTAAGTGAGCATGTCTCATCCCTACTGCATAATTTTTTTCTAAACTCTAGATGGTGTTGATTTGTTCATTAGATGAGCTAATACATCCTATGAGAGAATCAAAAGGACTATCATTTGTAGGGTAAACATAAGTAGAAGTTCTATAGTCATTGGAGGTTTTCCCATGATCTGGTTTCCTTTTCTTTTTATCTGCATGATTAGGAAAAGGTTCCTTGTTGATTACTATTTTATTGTTTGGACCTTTTTTGGATTCAGGGGGAGAATCCACAGTAATATTTCCTTCCTCAATGAGGTCTTGTATGTAATGGCGCAGTTTCAAACACCTATTCATCTTGTGTCCTTTAACATGGTGGAAGTCACAATATTCATGGTCTTTGAACCAACCAAGTTTTGGAGCATCCTCTGGGTATGGTACTGTCATAGTTGGATATTACACCATTTTTACATCATCTAATTATTTTAGGATGACATAAAAGAACTCCGTCAAGGATGTAAACGTACGTTTAGTAGGTGCCTTGGGACGAGGTCCTTGTGAAAGCTTTAAAAGCGGGTCTGTCTCTATGGCTTGGACTCTCTTGCAGTCTGTAATGCCATCACCAACAACATGCTTGTTCTTATTGAAGAATTTAGGTTTATCTATGGATTTTTCTTCATGTTTTATTTTAATGATGGAATTAAGTGTTCCCTTTGCAATGAGGGATTTCTCAATTTGACTCGCCTTTCTCTATGAAATATTTGAAGTTTGAGCCACAAAGGTGCATCCGTAAATGAAAGTTTATTTCGTGTTTAAGTTAGGAACAAATATGCTCACTAGCTATATTTCTGGTAATGCACAAGGAAAATGACTGGCTAACCCGCGCCATCATTGTAAAAATCCTACAAACGTCTCATTGGGTTTTTGGTTTATATTACAGAAATCATTCATCATGATGTCACTTTCCATATTATAGGAGTAATGTCATACACATTTTTCCGCTAATGCAGGCTATGTTGTAATGGAGCCCTTAGGTATGCTATAGAACCATTCCAATCCCATGGCTCCTAGGCTATGAGGAAAAAGTCGTATTAAGAATTTATCGCTATATGTGACCTCTTGGCAAGCCATGTAAAAAAAAATTATTATCACACGAACCACTTTTGCACTTAAATTTATCAAACTTGGGAAAGGTAAAGTGTTTTGGGAAAGGCTGTTGTAACATGTCCTTATAAAAGAGGTAAGGGCATAGTTCTTCATATGAGTATTTTCTGTTCTGACCTACATTTCCCTCTTGTAATGTAGTAAGCATATTTTTCATTGATTGTAACTCTTTCTGAATGAGTTTCTCTTTAGTAGGTGACATTGGTCTTTGTACCTGAGTTGCTTTAAAGGTATGGTCCATGTGTGGATCAAAGTGAAACTCGCTAAGTTTATTTTTGTCTTTGTCTTTGTATATGTTTCTTCTTGAAGAGCCTAAGTTTTCTAGCTTTTGGCTCAACTTCAAGATCTGTTTTTGAAGGATCTCCTCTTCAACCAGGGGGTCCTCTTCTTCATCAAATTTTAGAGGAGGGGAAGCTTTACGCTCAATTTTCACTTTACGTGAAGCTTTGTAGTGAGGTCTTCGTGATGGGTCCCCTTTGATGGTGGCCTTATGTTTCCTAGAAGTGGAAGTGTATCCCACATCAAAGGGGTTATCTAGTGTCTAAGATGAATCTTCTTTCTCCTAGTTGAGGGTTAATGACCTTAGTTTCTGATTTGTGGTTGTGTGGAAGTTTTTCTCCTAATTCTAATACTCTTGTGATTACCTAATCTTTGTTATATTATAGTATTTCATCAAATGTACCTAGGTCTAACCTCTTTTGTTCTGCAAAAGATTATGACTCTTCTCCACTATGATTAATTAATGGCTCTGCATCCTTGACTTGAGAAAAGAGAGGTGCCAAATTATTGTCACTAAATGGGAAGGTTTCGAAAGGGTTTCCTCCTAAGTCATGCTCGTTTGATTTGGTTGCCATCTTTGCAATTTTAGGCATTACTAGTCGACATTTGTATGCAGCTAGCGTGACCCCTAAGTGTATGGTTTCTGCAAGCCATTCAAGGTGATGTTTGAATTATACCACATTGTATCCTAGATGCAGTGTTATGTAGTCATTTTTATCAAGGAACACTCATATGTACACCTAAATGTAATGATTACCCAATTCTATTATTACCAAGCCTATGCCCCAAAACAGATATCAACAATATCGTATCAATGTGTAGGTCAAGTTAGAATTCTAACAATGCCTAAGTACTAACGTGGTGTTGACGCAGTCCCTCGAAGAGGTATACTAAAACTATTTTGAATGTCGATGAAGGCCAAACCTTCTAAAAAATAGAAGTCATGACTAGATATAGCGTAACAATATCATCGTGATACATTAACCAAGCAAGCAAGGTGTTAGTACCATGACAACCTTATCACAATATATATAAGGTGTTATCGACACTTTTCAAAAAGACTTAGATGACGTCAAAACTGAAACTAAGTGATAAGTATAACAAGGAGTTTTTAATTGTGTGAGCAGCGTAACCACACAATAAAGGGACTTATACCATTTTCTCATAAAAATGAGAACACAACGTAAGTACCAAGAGTGTGCATCTAGAATGTGAACAAAACTATCAACTCAAGAAGAGATGAATGCTAAACCGAACTCACAAAGTGGTGATGATGATCTTGAAATCAATATTGAAGAAATTTTATCAAAGATATGAAAAATGTACTCGCCCACTTTAGACGTTTAATAACCCACCCAAAACATGGATGGGTGTAAATGGACAAAAAAGTGGCGAGCACTATCTCTCGATAAACACGCGCAAGCTATGCACCTTTCTCACCATGAAAACTGGGTGGTGAGAATGCAAGGGTACAGATCAAAATATGGAACCAAACTAAAAGCCACTTGGGCACAGTTTCACCTCGTCTGAAGATGAGAATAAAACTGAGCTAAAGTGGGTCATAGTTTAATTTTTTGATGAAAGACACTTAGATCAAACTTACAAGGACTCTCTACCTTGTTCGCAAAACAAGGTTTAGATTCCAAATGAGTTGTCACTTTATGATGGCTTGATGTAATAATGGACTAGAAAAGTGGGCTCCAAGATAGAATGACCTCCTTAATAAGTTCTCTCAACTAGGTGTCACAAGCCATCTAAGAGCGGGCATGATTTACCCAAATAGTCACCTTGACTATCTTGGGAGTATCTCGCTTTGCCCCTCATTATCCAAAATGAGCCCCCTACTTATTTTGGCTAACTTATCTTCATTCTTTCCTTCCTTTTTCTTCAACTTCAATTTTCACACATTTCAAGAACTCAAAGGGTTCTAGAAATGGCTTCATTAGATAGGATTTTTCTTCCCTTTCCAGAAAGGTAAAATTTTCCTCCTAACTCCTTGTAATTTTCGAGTTATGGCTCGGCGGAGTTTTTTGGGGAATTTTTCCCTAGACATGTCCACAGCCAATGAAAATATGCCACATGGTAGGGTGGAGTGGCAGGCATCGGAGGATTTTGTACTTTTGGTGTTTCTCGGTCCAGGGCGCAAAGGAAAATTTTGGTCCAAGGCCCGCGGATCATTTTGAAGCCGCCACGTGTCCTGTCAGTGGTGGGAGTCGGGCCAATGGGAGGATTTGGTGAAATTTTCCAAAGTTAAAAATGCAAAAAGGCATACATTGAACCCATGGCCCCATCGACCAATCAAATGGTACCACGTGTCCATGTCGGTAGCGGAGGTCGGGCCAATAGAGAATTTTGGGAAAAATTTCCCAATTGCGCAAAAGGGCAGAAAGTGATCCTGAGGCCCGTAGATCAGCCAGAGGGTGACACATGGCAGTGGAGTGGTAGGGTGTGGAGAATTTTGAGGAAATTTTCCCAAATTCAAAAAAGAGGAAAATTTTCAAGTTTCGGCCCGCCAACCTAAATTTTGCCCTAAAATTGCCATTTTTGCCCTAAATCTTTAGAGGGGCATAACTTTCGATCCCGAGCTCAGATTTTTGCATTCTTTATATCATTGGAAAGCTATTGAAATTATCCACATGATGGAATATTCAATTTTTTTGGTGGATTTTTTGGAATAAAAAGAAAACATCTCTGGCACACAAAAATACAGAATTGACATTCAACTACCAAAATTAATGAAGTATGGGTCATTTTTTTGGATCTGCAGAGCAATGTACTTTGGTGTATGGGTTTGTCCATGAAGCCCATCACTTTTTAGGAAAAATTGAAGGGATTTTATTGGTGGTTGAGCTCATAAATCAAATTTTCCCATGTTTTCTCCTTTCTTCCATTCTGCTTCATGGTTAAAAGCCGTTTTGGCTCATTTGAAAAGGTTGTTCATCATTCTTCTCTACCTCTCCCTTCTTTTCTTCCCCTGGTCAAAAATGGAGTTTGAACCTCCTCCCCTACTCTATAATGGCATTTTTTCCTCTTACCCATGAAATGATGTTCTGTGCAAACTTTTGGAGCAATAAAACGTGTTTTGTGATGCATCTGTCCATCCTTGCTCATTTTTTGGTTGTTTTCTTCTTGCCTCTATTCATTGCTGGTATTTGTGAATGTCCAGATGTTCATTACAGGTTTTGGAGCTATGTTCATGGAGTTTTGGAACATTTTCTATGTGAAATCCATCTTTGGTCTATGATGCATTTGTCCATCCTTTCCATTGCTCACCTCTTCTTGTTCCATGGAAGTTTTGATAGATGTTCAACATTTTCCTTCTCTGGTGTATCACCATTTTAGTGTAGGCTCTATTTTTCCTTGTTCTCTTTCTCTCCCTGTCTCCTTAGAAGTTATATTAGGATTATATTAGCTTTCCTGCACTGGAATAGCTTGTGGCAGGTAGTTTAGGAAGAGGAACCAACCTTCTCTGGAGAGCTTTCCCCATTTGCAAAGGTCCCACACTTTGGGAAAGCTCAATGTTGTGCATTCACACCAAATGACATTGCCTTAGAAAATTAGATCCATAGGTCATTTTGGGGGTGCTATGAATTTACACTAACACCCCCTTCAAGTATAGTGGGAAATAAATGCATCCATCGTGTACTCTTACCAGGGTCGCGATACAGAGAACTTATGACTCTAACTCACAAGGCGTAGTAGTCAAGTGGGTAAGCAGAGAACTTCCTATTTCATCCATGAGGTTACTCACCATTGGATTATATTATGGTTCCTAGAACCACCCCCATTGTTGTAGCTTAAGGCGTTATGCCAAAGGGGTTATGTTCCAGTTAAGTGGATAGGGATGTACCCTTTTCCAAAACCTGCAATACAGTGTGATGAAAGTGGTGTGTTTTTTATCTTGCTTAACTTAATATGGTTTTAAGTAGCACACCATTTGGTGACCTACATAAAACAAACGTATTAGAAGTTTTGTGTCTTGTTTTTGACGCCTTTCTTCTATAAGCATTGGGTCCTATAAACAACAAGTTTTAGTAATTTTCTAGTTTTACAGATTGATGTTAAGAAAGAGAACTTTACACTTTGTTTTTTATTCCTAATATCACCAATAGGTGTGAAGGAAGAGCATACGCAATGTGAAAAATCCTACTAAATCACATGAAATTTTACTTTATCTTTTATAAAACAAGTGTTTTGAACATTCGATACGAGTTTTGCATAAGTGTTTCTGATCTCCAAGATTTCTTTTGAAGGCGTGAGGAGAGAGCATACACACTTTTACAAACCTAGTTTAAGCTAAGAATGGAAAAAAATTAAATATGCAAACTGAAATACCAAAGAAAACTTTTTATTTAATTTGTTAGTCCTAGAAACTTGCAACAAAGATCAAAAAAAATAATTTGCGGACAAAGAGAAAAATTTCTAATTTAACACGTACGCCCGTGCACTCCCAAACCGACAAAGAATGCACCCCATCCAATGTGTATGCCTATAACTCAACAGATACACATACAAAACAAAATTAATAAAATCTATTGGGAATTCAAGACTGTGGAGTAGTGTTATAATTTAATAACAAACAAAATCATGCACACAAGATCTAAACAATTCCCCAAAATCGACAGTAGTAGAAGTATAAACTAGAATAATCCAAATCAAGAAAAAGTACACACACATAACACAACATGTATTGTGGTTCACCCAACGTGGGCTACGCCCACCAAAGATAGAGATCTAATATATATATATATATATATATATATATATATATATATATATATATATATATATATATATATATATACATACAATCGAGTACAAACCAACTCTTCAATACAAGAGTATAATTCATATCTCCAAGAGTATCTCCTCTCCTCCAAATCTCTAAACGGATCTCCATGATTTCACTACAACCGTGCCTCCAAACACCACCAATAGATCTCACATAACTAGGAACTACCGCATCTTTGAAATACTACCAAGTTCTCTCAGGATCTACAAACAAGACCTCTTGCATGGGTCTACCAATTTACAATCATCACTGTGCACCAAGAAGTATGTCTCTCTATAACTACATACATAACCTGTGCAAACATGAAGACAACCTCCTCTACAATATCTAGCTCTACATGGATCAATAATGCAATATTATCTCATGGATCTACAATACAAGACTAGATCCACATGGATCTATAATACAAGATCTCACCAACATGTGGATGTACAAGAAGAAACTCTATGTGCTTTGCATACTATGCAAGTCATTACAATGAGACAATAACTATACAAAGGAAATACAATAGAAGATGTTACCCTCTTCTCGCCATTCAAATGTACCTTTTATTTCCTTCTGTCCAAATTGCTCCTCTCCATGGAGACTTTGTCTTCATGTAACCTCGTTATTTTTTTCTCTTCTTCTCCTTCATCCTCTCAATCTAGAAGAATCGAGGATCTAATTCAATCCTTCTCTTACTTCTAAACCCTAGCTTTATACTTATATAGTCATTTATAGACTTAGGAACTTAGCCATGTAATTATAATAAATAGAAATACTTTAATGCTAAAAATAGATATAATTCCCAAGAGTTAATTAAAACATCTTCTCACAGTAAACGATGTCGATAGACCTAACCACCGCCAGCCCTCCCTTTCATAACCAATGTCGGTCCTAGGTGACCGATGTCGGTTCCTCTTAACCAATGACAATTATCGTATTTTCCAACAAGTTTCCATTGCATGCTAAACTGAAGTAATTGAGCTCCATAACTTAAAAAAAAATCCATAGTATACCCAAAGAAATAGATGCCTCTATAAAGATAGAGAGGCTTACAATCCAACGTGGACACCTAGGGTTCAACGGATACATGCCCAAGCATAACATAGATAGCCAAATTTTTACATAGTTGGGTTATTTACACAGATGCGGCTAGAGAGACAGAGACACCGACTGACTACAGAGACGCATGCGCATCCCTACAGAGAGAAAACATGTCAATGAAGAGTACATCCAGATAGGTGCACACCTACTCTAACAGGAATGCTAGGGTTTCAACATGGATGCGCCCTTTACAACACCTACGCGTACCCTGTGAAAAACTTGCAAAACTCACTGGATTCAATTTTTTAAGAGAAAACAGGTTAGTTGTTAGTCAAAGTATCCTATTTCTAGTTCAAACCCACAAAACATATGCAAATAAGTATGATTTAGCTAGTGTTAGAAATAGAAATGAGCAAATAACAAGTTGTTTTAACTAAAATAACTTCAGCAAATGAATTTCAAAGAACCCAAAAACTTCCATTAATGGAGGATGGACATAAGTGTCCCACCAAGAGTGCCAAATGTGTTCAATGAAAAGTTGCAAAAGCCATGGATATGGGGTAAGAATCTCTAAAGAAACCCCAAAGGATTTGAACAAGTTGATCAATGGACCACCATATAAGAAATGAGTAAGTGTTCCTACTTTGCATATATTAATTTGAAGTAAACAAGAAAGATAAGAAAATGAAGTTAACCTCTATTATTTGAAAGCTCAAAATAATGAACCTAAGAGGATCTAAACAATCGATTTTTGCTTAAGAGAAAGATATATCACCATTAATGGATTCAAGGCCAATGGTTCTTCCCTTTTACTCCATAGTTTTGCTATAAAATACAAAAACAAATGCTAATAGCTCAATAGAAGAAATATAATCTAAAACCCTAACAAAATACTTATTTTATGCTAGGAAGAGGGAGAATTATTAGAAATGAGTGAAGGGGTATAGCCCTATTTATAGTTTTCCATTTAGGAAATGGGAGACTTTTTGGTGCATGTGGGACTAAAAAGGGAAACAACAAGTAAATTATCAAGTCAAAGTAACATTTGACTAGTTTTAGAGAGAGGTTGATCATGGTTAAGACTAATTAATCTCATTCAGAGAGGAATTAGGGTTTTGGAAGGGTTTTGGAAGGTCTAATCAATCCAATGAAATGGATTGATAGTCTAGGAACTAATAGAAGTAGACTAGAAGGGAATAAGAAGCTAATGTAGTCAGAACGAGGCTATGATAACCTGTTTAAGTGGTTTACAAGAGGAAATACGACCAAAAGGATGTCATAAGAGGGGAGTTAGATAGGTCTAACCGACGAGATGCCATAAATTTGTGAGGAAGAGAATAATAAGTGCAATATTAGAAATAATAGTGCTTTGGTCAAACTACAGGTGTCTACAGATCCAACAAGAGTTTCATAAGGAGTCACTTTAACTTCAGTCTTCTAGTTCGATCATACTCCCACTTGGGAGCAATTGTATCTACTTAATCATAATTTCTTCACACATTCGAGGCATAGTTAATTGTCTTCTTTTTCAACTTTGTGTTGATTGTTGATGTTTACTTTTTAGACCACTTACAAGTAGTGTGATTACATCTTGGTTCCTTTATAATTCCGATTCTAGCACCTTCTTTGTATATTGGGTTTGTTTTTCTTTTTATCTTTTCTTTGTTGTGTGTGTTTGTTTACATGCATCTGGGTTAACCATCTTGATTCTTTTATAATCATGGTGACAAATCTATTGTGTAACAATAAAAATAAGGTTGCTCTAAAATTCTTCTCTAAATGAAGTTCATGCTACAAGCACAGTCCTTTTCTTGTCCTTGTTCTAATCCCTTGTTTTCCTTCCTATCAAGTGGTTTTCCACCACCTTGCTGCATCATTCACGTGCTTGAGGGGGAATTCCTCTACCATTATTCTTGTTGGGGCATCCAAATGCTTCACGTATTTCTAATTTTGGGGGCATCCTAATGCTTCACAATTTTCAATCCATGATCTGCATGCATCTACTATCTTTAAAGAACTATTACTTTGCAATAGCACTTTAAAGAGGGGAAAAATGTAGACACCCCAAAATTATACACTTGTTTCCACCGTTCCTTGTGCTTATCTTAATACACCCTATTATTCACCCATTTGTGATTAATTGATTAATTCATGCACATTGTACCCTTTGGATTAATTAAATTAATCTCATGTACCCCTTTGTGCTAAGTTAATTATCATTTATTAATTAAATTATTAATTAATTAAGTGTGTGCACATCCTAATTAACTACGACTTGGTCAACATCCACTTAGACTCCACTTGGACTTCATATCCTCATCCTAGTTAACTGCACTTCTAGAATCCTAGAAAGGTGGGGGCAATTGAATTGCACGTACAACCACCTTTTTGGATGTAATGTTTGCAATTAATTTATTGACTTCCCCTAAATGCCCCGGAACTAATTTAAACTCCTCCATTTGTATTTTTAGCATGTGCATTCAACTCGTGTGTAACTAATTTCCAACTACTTCTACCTCTATAAATTGCAGGCTTACTCTCTTACAAATCCTCTTGAATCTTAAGTACAATAATTATGCTAAATTTCCAAGCCAAAGTATTTGTGTCTATAGCATTTTCACTCACATTTGGATAACATTCAAGAGCACCCACATCCATTTGCAAGGTTCCATAAACAAAGTCTCTACAACCTTACTGAGGTTTGCACTAAAGGATTACATGGAGGTTTGCATTGTATTTTTGTTTGTCTTCCATTCTCAGGTGATTTTTCATTGTTTACAATATAGTATTCTAATATCCTTCCAATTCCTATTATGTTCCATCATAAGTCTTTCCAAAACTCCTGGAATCATCTAGATAAGTTAGCTTTTACCATTTTAGTTTTCATTCCCTACACCAAATAACCCATCTTGAATGATTACTCCTGAATGATATTTTTATTTCCTAAAATTTCCTAAATTTACTTAGACATATTCAATTATCTCTAAAATCACCCTCATATGCTTTATATTTTCTCTAAAAACTTCAAGGGTGTTCAATTAGCTACATAATGGCCAAAAATTGCCTTTTTAGGCCTTCGGAGGAAGTAGTCTCTCATCAAAACTAAATGAGTTGATCGATCACCTTAGACACTATTCCCTACACACTGAATGATCTTATTAGGAATTTCCTTTAGGTCAAGATTTATGATTTAGGGTTTAGGTTTTATAGTTCAAGGTTCATGTTTTAGGACTCGGGGTTTAGGGTTAAGTGTTTAGGGCTCATGGTTTAGGTTTTAGGGATTAGGGTTTAGTGTTTACGATTCACAGCTTAGGGTTTATGGTTTATGGTTTAGAGTTTAGGTTTCATGGCTTAGGGTTAAGGTTTGAGAGTTTAGGATTTATGGTTTAGGGTTTACGGCTCTGTGTTTTGTGGTTCAGTGTTTAAGATTCAGGGTTTAGGGTTTAGGGATTATGGATTCAATGTTTAGGGTTTATGGTTTAGGTTTTAGGGCTCATTATTTAGGGTTTTTTTTTAGGGTTTAGGATTTAGGGTTTAGGATTTAGGGCTCAAGGTTCAGAGTATATGGTATATGATTTAGGGCTTAGGGCTTAGGGTTAAGGGCTTAGGGTTTAGGATTTAGTGTTTATAGTTTAGGGTTTTGGGATAAGGGTTTAGGTTTTAGGGTTTAGGGTTTAGGTCCCATGGTTCAGGGTTTAAGGTATAGGGTTTAGGGTTTAGGGTTCAAGGTTTAAGGTTTAGGGTTAATGGTTTAGGATTTAGGGTTTAGATTTAGGGTTTATGGTTTATGATTTATGGTTTAGGTTTAGGGTTTAGGGTTTAGGGTTTAGGGTTTAGGGTATAGGTTTTACGGTTTGTGGTTAGTTGTAGGGATCATGGTTATGTTTTAGGGTTTATGGTTTAACATTTAGTGTTTAGGGTTTAGGGTTTATGGTTTAAGGATCATATTTTAGGGTTCAAGGTTTAGGGTTTAGGATTTATGGTTTAGGGCTCATGGTTTAGGGTTTAGGGCTTAGGGTTTAGCATTTAGTGTTTAGAGTTTATGGATCATGGATCATGGATCATGGATCAGGGTGTAGGGTTCAAGGCTTAGGATTTAGGGCTTAGGGTTTAGGGTTCATGGTTCAAGGTTTATGGCTCAAGGTTCAGGGTTCGGAGTTATGGGTTTAAGGTTTAGGGTTTATAGCTCAAGGTTTTGGATTTAGGGTTTAGGGTTTAGGGATTAGGGCTTAGGGCTCAAGGTTTAAGGTTTGGGGTTTAGGGTTTAGGGTTTAGGATTTAGTGTTCAGGGTTTAGGGTTTAGGGTTTATAAGTTAGGTTTTAGGGATCAGGGTTAAGGGTTTAGGGTTTTGAGTTTAGGTCATAGAGTTCGAGTTAAGGGTTTTGTGTTTAGGGCTCAGGGTTTAGGGTTTAAGGTTTAGGGTTTATAGTTCTAGGTTTAGGGATATGGGTTTAGGGTTTAGGATTTGGTGTTTAGGGTTTAGGGTTTAGGATTTAGGTTTTAGGGTTTAGCATTTAGGACTCATGGTTTAGGATTTAGATTTTAGGGCTAAGGGCTAAGGGTTTAGGGCTTAAGGGTTAGGGTTCACGGATAAGGGTTGAATGTTTAAGGTTTATGGTTTATGGTTTAGGGTTAAGTATTTAGGGTTTAGGGTTTAGGGTTTATGATTTGGATTTTAGAATTTAAATGCTAAAATGTTTAGGTTGAATGTTGAAATCCTGAAAATTACCTATATACTGATAAAATTATACTATAAAAACTATCTCCTAAACTATGACTCATGGAGTTGTGAGACTAGTTCCATAAGGTGCAGAGTGACCCTAATTTCTTCTATTTACCATGCCTCTAGGCTTGGATCCGGTTTGATTCCCAATCCTAAGGCATGGACGTGCATAAACACATCAAGAACGTGTTTTTGCAGAAATTTTTTAAAATGTTTATTCCGCCATGATAAATCACATTAAAATGATCTATTCCTTTGATAAAAATATGACTACAACGTAGAGCAAACTTTCTTCTTTCTAAAAATATAATTTTTCAAATTTTCTGACTAATATAAGGTTTCTATATTATTTATTTTCTAACTATGCCTTTTTGTAGCTATTTTTTGAAGTTTAAACATGTTTATATGTCATCGAGTTTCTCTTTTTTGGCTCATCGAAATTAAAAATATTTATACTAGCTCAAACTAGGCCTAATTCTATACATATTAAAAAAATCTAATTTTTCAATATGTTTTGAGGTAATAAGGGGGCACGGTCAGAGCTCCATTATTGTTCAAAATTTAAAATTTCTGTACTAAAAAAATCATTAAAAAAATACTTGTTAAAAAAATCTTTTAAAAATGGAGCCCAAACTAGATGCTCCTAGCTATATTTCTACCAAAGGGTTTTCAAAAATACTAAATAGTGCTCAAAAATGGTGGGGGCACGAAAGTCACTCTACTATGTTTTCAAACAAAAACAAAATCACATGTTGGTATTTTAGTTATTTTACCCACTTAAACTTAATTGTTTTCAATAAAATTTAGTAGCTTAGAAACTAGACTCAAAATTCTATGATTCATGTTATTACAACATCTTCCAATTTTGAGTGTAACTATTTCAAATAACTCATACAAGTTGAAGATTTTTATTTTTCATAAAAAAAGTCCACTTAAGACCCCTTTTGGCCCCCAACTTGGTGCACTTACCCCATAGGAAAAGGGAAATGGAATAAATGTATCTTTTATTTATTTTGCATTGGTGATAAAAATCTGAACAACCATCCACAATTGCTATTAGAACTAAAATTCAACATTTTGGGATCCTTTGGAATGGAGAAGCCATCCCAATTTATAGAAATGTGAATTGACCTTTCACCTACCCCCACATGACTCTTCATGATCTCATTCAATTTGTGACTTTACATCTTCCTAGGAAATGAGAAATAAGTTCCTTTTTTATAAATTAAAGGGACTTTTACAATTCAACCTTAGAAATTCACTTAAGTGAATGAGAAAAATTATCATGATTGCGTATAATGAAGAATTAGAAAATGGAGATAAGAAACATGGGAAAAGAGAGGAGAGGGAAAAAGATGCCATATCTGATGGAGAATATCCCTACGATGAAGAAATTTTTTTATTCATGATCCCTGCTCTTGGTCCTTGAATTCAATTCTTCAATTGAGCTATTACATCTTTCAACTTGATTGCCTATGAAATGAAAATGTAGTCCAACACCTTGGTCCATGCCCCAGGAACCTCATTAATCTTCTTTCACTGAAAAATCCATCCTTCATGATCCTTTGCAATTTCCAAAATGTAACTTTTGATTTTGGCCAGGGACTCTAAGTAATCTTAATTAAAGGAAAGAGAGTCACCTGCCTCCTTCTTGACCAGCTCCTAGAATGAAACTATAAGTTCTTCTGATGATGAATCTTCGGTGAGTAGAGATAACTCAAGTTCCTGAACAAAATTTTAGACCTCGTTCAAGATCTCAAAATTATTTTGTCTATAAGAGTCTAACTCAGATATTACATTTTTTAGCATTATGTATCTTGCACCTATGAAGTAGATCTAGACTTGAGAAAAGTTATCTGTGGCTGATGTAAACACATTCTTACTCACTGATTTAACAAATATAGAATTTGTAAAACCCTAATTCCAAAGTCATATATGATAAATGAATGCTAAAAAATTATTGGAATATAGATGACACAAGTAATAAGCTAGAAAAATATGAAACCCTAAGGGCAAGATAGAGGGAAAAATACTTAATTGATTCACACTTGATCTCGAGATCAGAAAACTAGGAAAACCGATGAAAAAATAGGATAGATTGTCACAATTGCACAATGTAAGTTCGGAAGTGTCGATTTTACTAGACTAGGGCACCTAGATCGGGCAAAGGTGCTTAGGCACTAGAGACCTCTTATGGGTGCATGTGGCTATGCAGGAGGTTAGAACCTAGTTTTTCCGATGTTGCAAGGTGGTCAGCAGAGATAGTCGGTGTTGGTCGCATGTATGTCACTAGATGACTGCATAGTTTGCATGTAACTTACAAAGAGAAGATGACTCAAAACCCTCGACTATATCAAATCCTAAAAATAAAAATATTTAATATGGGGAGTTGGATTGACCTTGACGGTCACCTGACCGAGTCAATTTATGACCGAGTGTTGTACTACATCTTAAAATCCATGTAGTTCTTATGCGTGTGTGATAGAATCATTCCTAGGAAGAACTTGTGTAAGTGCACATGATAGCAAGCAATGACTAGATGTAATAATGTAAATAGATGTGTGAGGAGGGTCATTACAGTCCTCACCATTTAATCACATAGAATTTTAAAACCAGCGATGTCCAAGGCTATCTATAAAAGAGGCTAAAGGAAATAATGATCTTGTAGTTCTTTTCTCTAGAATTAAAAATGCTTGAAAGGAAATTCAATAACTGAAATTAAATCTAATATAACAACTGAAAGAAAATATAATCTAACAAAATGAAATAAATAATAAAAAATAAATAAATGAAAGTGAAGCTTCACAAACAAAACAAAACAAAATACACAATGCTAATTTGAACAATCTAAAGAAAATGACAATGATTCTATTATAAAACAACAAAAAACCATCCTCCTCCTTGGATAAGAGTGGGCCCTTGTTCTTCCCTCGTATTTGGGTTAAAAATAAATTTTTTTTTTTTTCAATATACTTGAACTATGGATTTTATTAATCTGAAATGATGTTACAAAAAACATACATCTTCTACCACTGTTGCATTAAGTGCTTTAGAGATATATTTATAACTTATCCCTACTCCAAGATTATAGAACTACCTATCTATAATCTTGGGAAAGAATTGACTACATATTCCACTTTACAATGAGATAAATGTGGAAGATATTTATTCAAACACTACAACTCCAAGTTTAAATACTTGCATTCAATTATTTCTTCCACTTGACTAGGAGATACCTATGGAAGAGATTTAATCAAACACTACAACTCTAGATTAAACTACTACTTCTTCCACTTGAAAAGGAGACAAACGTGGAAGATAATTAATCAAATATTACAACTCTATATTGAACTATCTCTTCCACATACACTTAACTATTTCTTTCTATTTGCCAAGTCTACTCTTGCATGATTGAATCTTTCAATAGGACAGTTATCCCGCCATATTCCCATCCTTGATTTTTTGATCATTACTGTGAATTCAATTTGAAGAATATTTTCAAATCATTTCTGAGTTTTTTGATCCTTGTTGTAATATTTCCAGAACATCTTAAAATTCTTATTTTCATTGAGAAATGAGGAGATATCACAATTTTATTGAACCTGTGTTTTTATCTTATTTATTTTCCTTCAACCTTATTCTACTAAAACTTCAAATGAAGATATCTCCTCAATTATTGCTACTATGTAAAAATGGAGAGTTTTTTCCTCCTAAAAATAAGAGGAACAAAAACATCTCTCATATTCTCATTTGGAGATATTCAACTTCAATTAGAGAGAATCTGATGGTGCCTGTGCGAGTCCTGCACTTGAAAACTTTATTCTTCAAATGATGATATATTTCAAACCATTATTGTTGTATAAAAATGGAGAGAGGTTTTTCCTCATAATAACAAGAGGAACAAAACCTCTCTCATAATCTCATTTGGAGCTCTCTAATTTTATCTAGAGGGATTTTTGTGCTGGTCCTTCTAGTACTGCACTTGAAAACCTTCTTCTTCAAATGTTGATATCTTTAAAACTATTATTGCTGTGTAAAATGGAGAGAGGCTTTTCCTCCTAACAATATGAGGAATAAAAACCTCTCTCTGAATCTCATTTGGAGTTGTGAAATTTTAGTTATAGCAAGTTCTGTGTTGTTTCTATGAGTCTTGTGCTATTTTTATGAGTCTGACGCTAGTTCTGTGAGTCTTGTGCCCGAGTCCTGTGCTCTTTGTATTGTGAGTCCTCCACTCCTAGATTTATGAGTGTTACAATCTTTATAAGCCATGTTCTCTTAGGTATGTTATTATTACACTTGTTATAATACATTCAAGAGATCAAAAGACTTTCTCATACACAATATTGCATTCCAACTTACAAGAAATATTAGGAAATGAAAACATTTAGATTGTAATGGAATTTTCAAAGATAGATCAAATATATTCTACATTTAATCTTAAATAAGTTATCTAGTTCTTAATACTACATATAAATCCACTTTATAAGAGAAGGAATAATGTTATTTGGTGTAATGGATGAGACTTAATTTGGTCTCATCACTCCCCCACACTTAACTTTATGCATGTTGTTGATTTTGATCTTAAGTCATCTTTTTCCTCTCTTTTGTACAAGACTGATCATTTTTTTCTCTTCATAAAATCAGTATTTTTCTTTTCTTTTCATTTCAAAATCAACATATGTTTTGTATATATCAACCATTCTCTTATGTAGTTTTCAAATATCTTTATAGGCTTGTATTTTCTTCTCCCCCACACTTGGCTTCTTGCATGGCTAGTTTTTTTAAACTTCCCACAAGCGGTTATTTACTTCTTTTTTCAACATCTAATTTCTCTCATTTGTTGCTACAAACCTTATTGAAAAAAATATTTCTCTTTTGGATAGGTTCTTGGAAGTGGACTTATTTGTAATCAAAACAACTAATAACTTTATTTAAGAATAAAATGATAGAAGATACCTAGACCATATCTTGAATTTATCCATTTTTTCTTCTTGTTGCACAACCTTCATTTCTGTAATGTTAGAGAAAATAGTAAAGAAAGTCAACTCATTTACTTGCAACACCAATTTTTTTAGCTTCAAAGGACTCCAATTTTACATATCTGAACAAATAACAAATCAGCTTTAAAGGACTCCAACTCTGTAGATCTAAAGAAATAACAAACCAAATTCAAAAGACTCCAATTCTATAGATCTGAAGAAATAGAAAACCAGCTTCAAAAGACTCCAACCCCGTAAATCTGAAGATATAGCAAATTAGCTTCAAAAGACTCCAACTCTGTAGATCAAAAGAAATAGCAAATTATATTGAAGATATTTTATTGTAGTTGGGAAAAGTAGTCATTTGTTGGTTTTCTAATTTCCCCTTTTTTTTTTTTGTTTAAAAAAAGAGCTGACATTTACTAGTTTTCAACTCTTTCTTTTTTTTTATTTTTTTGGAAAAGAGTCGTCATTTGCTGGTTTTCAACTCTTTCATTTCCTTTTTTAGAAAAAAATCCACCATTTATTGGTTTTCAACTCTTTCCTTTTTTGGCACTCCTTGATCAGCCATGTAGTTGTTGATATCCACATCCTTAGTTGTTTGTGAACCCATGGTTGAGATCTCTTTGTTCTACAAAAACTTTTACTTCTACAAAATATTTTCTTCCTTTGGTAGCTAGAGTCAAAAGAAAAGTGGTAGTTGCATGTTGACAAAAACTACATAAGTAAAAATCAATGCATGCAATCCATTTCCTTCTAACAAAAGCATTCAATATGATATCTTCTTTTTCATCTCTATAACAACAAACTTGGTAGGCATTTTTCTTCCTTTGTATATCTCTTCAATTGTAGATCTGAGGCTTGCCATCTCTTGGTATACGAAAGCTAGGTCTTTATGTTTATTCAACCCTACATGGACATGAATGAGCAGATCTTCCCTGGAATATTTATTATCCTGCACAAAGCTTATTTTGGGGGTTTTTTTTGTCAATATTCTGTTAATCTCTAATCCTACAAAAATAAATAAACTTTTAATCTAAACTAAGGATTTGTAAGAGATTCATGTTCCATTCACTCAAATAGCTTGAAATTTACCTGTTGTCACTACAAATACTTTTTATATCATTTGAAGGAATGAAAACTTATAGAATTTCTCTCACTAAGCCCAAACATTTAACTAAGAAAATAAAAAAATTAAAACTAATGTCTAAAAGGATTGTCAAACCAATATCTCCCCTAAGTTAAAATTTCATAAGAAGTTGCCATTCCATATACTCCAAAGTAAACTACAAGGTCTTTTATTTTGAAAGAAATAGTTAGGTAAAAAATATTTTTAAATGGAAACTTACAAAATTCTTCTTACTAATCTTAACTTAGCAACTTACCCCTAATGAAACCTATCCCCAACAATGACGCAAAAATGATGAGGGCCATTATAGCCCTCACCATTTAATCACAAAGAATGTCAAAACTAGGTGGTATGTAAGGCTATCTCGCAAAAAGAGGTGAAAGAAATAATGATCTTACAGTTCTTTTCTCTAGAATTGAAAATACTTGAAAGGAAATTTAATAACTGAAATTAAATCTAATCTAACAATTGAAACAAATAACTAAAAGCAAATCTAATCTAACAAACTGAAATAAATAACTAAAAAAATATAATCTAATAAATCCGAAATAAATAACACAAAATAAATAAATGAAAGTGAAGCTTCACAAACAAAACAAAACAAAACACACAATGCTGATTTGAACAATCTAAAGAAAACAACAACGATTCTATTCTAAAACAACAACAAAAACCATCCTCTTCCCGGGTAAGTGCAGCAAGTTGGTGGACCAAAAAGGGGTCATAAGTGGACGTCATATTGCAAAAAAACAACAAAATCTCAACTTGTAGGGATTATTAGCAATACATGCACTCAAAATTAGAAAATGTTATATAAATATAAATCATAACATCTTCTAGTTTCTAAAATACTATTTAAAAAAATGGATAAGTTTAACTATATTAAACACTCAAAATTATATGACTTATTTTTTAAAAAAAAAAAACCTATAAGATTGTAGTCTGTTTGCTTGCGATTTGGATGACCAAATATTGTTTTTTTTTTTGGTGAAAAGTTAGATGTTGATGTCTATCTTGGGATGAATTTTATTTTGTATTTTTGGAGCAATATTTTTTCATGATTTTTTCTATGAAAGTGGTCTAAGAAATTTATAAAATAGAGCACTTTCCATTTACCCGCCATAACTCCGTCAAAAAATATCGAAATCAAATACTTTTTTTAACATGTATAGAATTTCACAATGTTTGGGATGGTATAGGTTTTATCACATTTTGATAAGTGAAAAAAGTTGCACTCTTAAACGTAGACATGAACATTCACAGTAACAATGTCTTAAAGAGCTACTACTAATAAAAAATTATAAAATGATATTATCTTATTCTATTCACTTTAAAATCAATATTTCTATGAAGCTAATAGTCTCCCTACATGATGGTACCATTTTTGTGAGATGTTTTCAATTTTTTGGCATGGTTCAATTCCATGGAAGAGTAAAAAAATTTCCTTTCACATGCTATAATGACTTCCCATAGCTCTGGTTGGGGAAAAACAGATATTTCTAGAGTCTTGAGGGTCGATTTGACGATCTAGAAAGAACCACGATCACAATTTATAAACCATAGATTTAGTCCTTAATAATAGAACCACAATCGTGCTTTACAAACTATGATCGTGATTTATAAACCACGATTACGGTTATTTAATTATATTTACACCCATCCCAACGCTCAAATTACCATGTAATTTTACTATTTGGAATTATCGTATGAATTACTATGAAATTCTATCACTTCTACATGTTTTTCTTATCATCGAAGTAAAACATCATGGGAGACAAGAAACTAAGTGAAAAATAAAATCAATAAGTAAAAAAATACTTGGACGAATTAGACGCAAAATATTTCAAGATGCTAAGCAAATGCGAAAACTTAGTGAATCGAGAAGAGGTTCATATTCAACCCTACTATTGTAAGCAATGAGGAACCGGGTAATGTTTCTACCATCAATGTTAAAGATGAATTAAATACTCATGATGAATATGTTTTTACTATTGATGTTGAAAATGAATTAAATAATCGTGATATAGCTAATGTTGAAATTGAATGAGACAATGAAAATGTGAATCAAAAATTCAGAGTTGAAACCGTAGACAAGCAAAATTTGACAAAAAAACACCTCCTATGATTTTACATAAGAGGCCTAATTATTTTATTGAAATTGATGAGAACATTTTGAAACCAATGTCCACAAACTTTCTGAATGGAAAATCAAAGAAAAGCCATTGAAATGTGGGTTAATCATTTTAAAATTTTAAATGATTCCCAAATATGTCGATTGTTGGTTATTTTGATGAAATGGAATAAAATGAGACCCACATTAAACACCTTAGGATTGACAACATTTAATATACATGGTCAAACCTCTACAATTGTTGAAAACCTTCATGATGCATATCACATTGTTGGTGTTAAGAGATGCACAAGGGATAATAATGTTGTGCAACGTATACTTGCTACTAGTGTTGTAAGTGAATCAACAAAAAATAACGTTTCATTAGGCAAACAAGTCAAATGTTGAAATTTAATAAAAAAACTCTAATGAAAGCAATTGAAATGTGCAATATCCTTCAATCACTCAATAACACTGATTTTTGGGCATTTTTGCTAGAGCACTACATAAGGACAAAGATATATCTGATACTATAAGAGAAGTTATTCAATTTTGACATGATAATACTAGAGTTTCACCTAATACAAGAGATGTTGTAAAATGGAGAGTTGGTTCTACTAATCGCAAACCACATCTAAAGCATTTCTTAGATATGACTCAAACTCAAATTTTTCATAAGTTTGAACAGGAGCATCTAGAAATTAAAATTAGTCAACATTTTTTTGAAATATTGAAACCATTCTATGTGAAAATCAACCACGCTCACACCACGTGTTTTTGTATGTAAAATGTTGAATTTGCGATGCATTATGCTAAATTTTTACGTATTCATTCTAATTTTCATTCTGAAACTATGTTATCAAAATGTGGTGTTCAAGTTCCACCAATATCTTCCAGGGATTTCATTCCTACTATAATTTTTGAAAGAGAAGTTGGAAAAAAAATTATAGTCGATTATTTAGATGGAAGTTATGGTACGTACGTGCGGATTACCTAAATTGGCAAGTTGTATCCATGAGAAAATTGGAGGTGCAATAGGAAATTATTTCGTTGAGTTTGATAAATATAAATCAGTACCATACCAATTGAAAGATGGAAAACAATCTAAATAGTGTAAGAAAGTTACGAGAACATATTCTTGTTTTTCAATTTATGAGAAAATTTAAGGATGGAATTGTTTATGAGTATGATAGGCATACACACAAAGCTTGATGGTTGGATGAATAATTCAAGATATGCAAGGACACATTTCCTATTGGTAGTATTATTTTAGTGGTCGATTTACAGAGAATTATGCATTACAACCACAAATGGAGGTTCAATCACAATATTACAAATCGATCAGTTTCCATTTTTGTGCATATACCATTTATACATTCTCCGACAGACAGAGAATGATCAAAAAATTTAAGAGAGTGCGAATTTAATATCAATGATGATCGTACTCATTCGACTAAATTTTTGCAAGGGTGTTTCCAGATTATTTTATGGAAACTTTTTTGATAGGGACATCCGCTTAAATCAACATTATATATGGTCAAATAATTACATTTCTTAGTTTAATAATACACGAATGTTTTATTGGATGAGAAGGATGCACCTCAAGATGGGTGTGCAGCATATTTGGAGTTTCACCGAGGTGGACATGGAAAAGGAGAGCATGACGGTGTGTAGGGGCATGTGTCAAAATATCTCTTGCAAGAGAAGAGTTTAAGTACAAAGATGGTGCTAAATAGAAAGATGCAAAGAGCATAGTGGAATGGTGTATTAACAACATGGCCCAAGGTTCTCAAGAAAATTCCACAGTTCGTAGATATTTTTGGTTGATATAGGAACAACAAATTACTAACTTCAAGGATTATATAACACTCACAGGGTCCAATGCTTTGCACTCATTTTGTATTTTAGACGTTACTTCGTGGGCCACATGGACAAGAAATTTGGCATGTTTTTGTGCATCTTATATCAAATTTGTCATTGTCGAGTGTGATTCACAAGAATGGGTGGATGGATGGATTTTTAGGCCTCTAACGCCGCTTCTCAGTTATCAACCTCCACAGGCATTATGAATTGTTTCTCCAGATGAAGTTGCAACATCCAAGGAATTTGACGACATTTCAATTTTGGTGCGACAAGGTAAATGGTTATTTACAATTTTTGTATTGAATTATGTCCATTAAAATTTGTTATCCTGTAAAATTGACAAGGGAAATTTTGCAAGTAACCATACCAAAATTTCCATTTTGGTCCCCCGTTGAGGTCTCTTAGCGTTCGAAATGGCATAAAATCCCTTTCCGAACATCTAGTTCTTAGAACTTGGTCATTTTCAACCTTTTTGGGTTGGCGCAATTTTCATTTATGTAACATCCCCAAAATTGCGCCCCTCTTTTCCTTTGGCACATTCTATTGAGTGTCAACACTCTCAATGTTGCGCCTCTCAAAGGTATGCCAAGGCGCATGTGCCAACTTGTCAACATTCCAAATGTTGCGCCTCTCTAAAGTGCGTTATGGTGCTGAAAACATAGTGTCGACACTCCCAAAGCTGCGCCATGGTGCAAATCTCTTCATGTCGGCATCCACCTACGTTGCGCCATAGAAACGTTGGTGGCGCATTTATTACACTTTTGCTATATATAGGCGCGTCTGACCTATCATTTTCACAATTCAAAAAACATGAAAAATTTATTCCTCTGTACTTGTCAGCATTCCTGTCAGCCCCGCATGTTGCTATTTGTCACGTTTGTGGACCCCGCATCATCCCCTTTATCATTATATATATTCCTGGTAAGTGGCCCTTGCCCTTCTTGTGGAATCTTGTTGTGGTTTTTATAATGGTTTAGGTGATTAGGATTGATAATAAACAAATGAACCCAAATACTCAACTCCGAAAACCCCTTCTCCTCCTTCCAGATCTCAGTAAATTGGAAGACTATGCCACAAAACACTCAAACTCATTTGACCCTTGCTTTGCTAGAGTTTTCCCTCCTAAGCATCAAAATCGGAGCCAAAAGAGTGAAAAACATAATTCTTTTTGCAATCAAACCACTATTTTTCCTCAGGCAAATTTCATCCTCATTACATCAAACACAGTGCGTGCACAGTGCACTTTGTCCCTACATGCGGCATAAACCTTCTTCGCACCTTATAAACATTGTCAAAAAATTTCCTAGGCACAAGCGCTGGTGCCAAAACAACTACAACAACATCTGAATGTTGTGCAAACCTTTCCCGCACCATGTAATCTAACCATTTGGCGCACCTCACCCTCATGCAACATCTACCACATCTGCGCCAATGGTGCATCTTGGGACCTTGCAACACCAACCATATATGTGCCCCACTTAAGGACTTCTAATGGCATAAGCGCACATCCCTTGACACCAACATCTGAATGTTGTGTGTAGCCTTTCCACACCCTGCGCACCTTTTGGCGTTGTTTTCTCCCATACAAAACTTTCCCAAAGTGTGCCTTTCTTTTCTAAGGTCATGCAGCCTACAGTAGAGTTGCACCTTGTGCCCAGAGGCTCGTAAATTGCTAACTTTTCATTTTGTAAGCTTTGATGGATGACTTAATAGCTAACATTACTATTTTGTAATGGACTTCCTTGATTCTTCTTGTAGATCAATAGCTGAACTCAGATCCACACATGTCTTCATCGAGTAAGAAGCCAACTAAGTCCAAGGGTAAAGCCAAGCTAACAGAAGAAGAAATGAAATATAAATACCAAAGGGTCAGGATGCCTGAATCCCTTGCAGAGTGTGATCTAGATATCAAAGATTCAGAGCTCGGGCACATTGACATGGAGGACTTCTGGTCCAGGACCAAAAAGGTCACAGGTAGCCCATGGATGGATAAATTGGTTGGCAATGGTCTGTACTTTTCTCAGCAGGATCCCAATAATTTCAATCAACAATGAGTTCATGATGTTAGTGGGCCGTTATTACAATAAGGACACAAGGTGTGTCGAAAATGAGAAGGGTGAGGTAATAATCAACCTCATGGCCGGCATTTTGAGATCATGTTGGGTATCCCTCACCACCAACATTTTTGGCAATAAGCCAAGAGGACTGTATGAAGACATGGAATGAAAACAAAGACAAATGCATGCAGCTCATGAATGAGGTGTACCTCAAGAACAAGAAGGTGGTAAGCAGGTGGCCACAAGTCATTCATCGTAGTGACTTTTCAGAGGAACTGAGTGACACCATCACTTTCCTGAGCAGGGTGTTTGGGCTTCCCGATGCCCATTACTTTCACAAGTGGATGCTCAGGTATTTAGAAATGATGAGTAAAAATGTTCCTGATCAATGTTTTGAATGGGGAGAGATTATCAACAGCATGATCTCAGAGCAGCTTCAACAACTTTCAACAACTGGGAGGTTCTATATGAACTCCTATGTGGTATATGTTGCTACCTCAGAGAGGGACTACCCAACGCATTGAATTGGTATGGGATATGGCCCCAGGTAAAAATATATGAGTACTATCCAGAATTAAAACTAGAGAACAACATAGCCCAATTCAGTAAAGTCAACGACATCTTCTTCTATGGTGTCATTTGCCTCTTGAGGCCCAACATGACTTACGGTTGAACGACCAAAAGCGTGGTCACCACCACAAAGAAGTGGGGAGCATTATTCACGTAATTCCCCACTTTCACATATCTCAGAGCCGCTAACTTCTTGGGAGAGCCCACCAAATTACCAAGGTATGTGGGACCCAAACTAATCCTGTTGGAGCTGTCTAGACAGCTCATCACATACCATGAGAAGTGTTTAAAAAGGAAGAAGGGTGGAACTCCATTCCCCCTCACAGTGGGTAGGTACACCTACACTTCATAGGGCAAAGCCCAAGAGATGTTTATAGAGCTTGAATTGCTCAATCTAAAGCATAATTTCCCAGTGAGGCCAACCTTTGATCCTCATGATTTCCTTCCAAGGGCAAAAATCGATCCAATTCATGTCCCTCAGATCAAAGATATCTACATCGATCTATATCACGAGGTCAAGCTTAGATGAAAGGATCACTCCCGCCTAGCCCTAGTGTGGCCATCATCCCAAAGGGTTTCCAAGCAACTGATCAAGAAGTTGATCAGGTTTATCTAGACACGGATGGGGACAATTGGCCATTTTCTGAAATTGATAGAAACAAGGCCCCTCAAACTATTGAGGAAAGGGTCAAAGGCACTTTGCAGCGCACCGAGCATTGGTGCAAGAAAAATGGTATCATCTACCTTGGGGTAGACTTTACCACGTCTCCCTTGGGCGATGCACCCACCAGGCCAAAACACTTGCCTAAAGGCAAAGGAAAGGATATAGAAGGGGAGGCAAGCACTACTCAGAAAGAAGTTCCTGAGAGCCCTCCTTCCACCGCTAAGGAACAAGTTATGGACTTAGTGTCCCCAAGAAGAGAAGAAGCAGCCAGTGCTCCAATGGACACATCCACTTAGGATGTCATCACTGCTACAACTAGTGAGGTCCCAACCATTCCCTCTCTCACTCCTCCTTCCCCTCCTCATGTCACTCAACCAACCACTCCTTTGGTTGTGTCTTCTCCCCCTCTTCTACCATTCCCCCTCCCTCTTCCTCCATTTTCTCTTCCCTCATGGATTTGTCCCCCAACATTTCTTCCCTCATCTCATAGATCCCTTCCTTCCCCATGGTTTCCTCTCCTGCAATCTCTTCTAACCCCATGAGCAATGGGGTGTTGTCTTCTTTCTCAATGCCACCATCAAGTTTCTCAACACATTTCCCCATGTCCATTGGAGTTGCTCCTTCTTCCACCCACGTTTCCTCCTCTTCCTCTAGTCCCACTCCCTTAAGTCTAGAATGGATCTCCAAACACTTGAGCCAGCACAAGAGGAAAGTCCCTATTGCACCTATGGACTTTTCCATTATTCCAGCCAAAGGGCCTAAAAAGCAAAAAGCTATAACCCGATTCTCTAAAAGCACTTCAGGTGAAAGGGTTATGGAGATCGCATACCCTGATCTCACAAAGAAGAAAGAAAATCTGTCCCCTACAGATTTTACAGTGACTCAAGTCATGATGGGAAAATCATCAGAGAGCCTACAAGGAGAGGCCTTATCTATAGTGGATGTCCTTTGTAAAAGCTTCAAGAATCAAAGGAAGAGAAGAGAATATTAAAATAACAAAAAAGCATCTTCTCCAAGCCCTGCAAAAGATGGGCAATGCCCCTCCTATGACTGTCGCCGACCCTCCCAAGTTCTTAGTCAAGAGAAGATAAATGAGTATGCCAAGATCGGTGAGCAAGGTATAGCAGTGTCCACCTAGAGAGAGCAGATCCTCAAAGATAGTGAGGAAGTGATTACAAAGTTCACAAAGCTCTATCAAAATATAGATCAAGCTAACAAGGAACTCCAGGTAATAGTAGGACCTATCTCCGAAGAGTTGGACCATGCCAAGTTGCAACACGAGACATTCCAGAAGATGCTCAACTGCCCAATCGATGACTTGGTGAAATTTGGCATTTTTGATCACCTGCGAGCACCCAACAAAGTCCTTGCTACTCTAGACTATCGAGTTGACCAAATGGAGTTTGTCTTGGAAAAGATAGACAAAATCAAGGAGGAAGCCCTGATGCAATGCATCAAATGGAGCAGATCATCTTAAGAATGTCTCCAGGGTTACTCGGTGCATCGTACACCTTGAGGAAGGCAGATGATACTATTCGGCTTTTCAAGGAAATCACATCGCAAGGTTTAGCGTCAGAGGCCACTTTTGATATAGAATCTATCAATAACCTTCTAGCTTGCCGTAACTTTGTTGGATACCTGATGGAGGTAGGCAATGAATATTTCAAACTCCCGAAAGACTCAGAGATGAACGGGAGACTTGTGAAGTCATCGGGATCACACCAAGGGTCCCGCTCAGGATCAACTTCAAGCGATGGTAAGAAAGTTCATGGAGTATCAAGGTCAAAATTCACATTATCTCCCCGAGTAGAAGCAGGACACTACTTTTAAGCCAAGGGATGACGATGAATAGGCTCCTTCCTCCTAGGTTATCCCATTTTTGTAAAAATATTTAAAATTATGTTGGCACAAATGATGACATCATCCATGTTGCACCATGGGATGTTGTCATCCACAAAATTGCCCCAAAGTCAACATTTGACTTTTAGATATTTTGTAAATAGTTGTTGGCTCCTTTTTGTCTTCTTTCTCCTTCTCTTTCTATAAATACTTGGATACTTTTAGTATTCAAGGGTGAGAAAATTTGTATGAAAAATAGAGTGAGGAGAGAAAGACTTTGAGATTTCTTGTAACAGAACAATTATTAATACAAAAAATTGAGACTTTGTGTTGAATTCTTTGTGTTATGTGTTAGATCTTTCTTAAGTTAGATATGCATGCTTATTCTGTTGGATTCACATATGCTTTTGTAATTTGTTTATCAAGTATTACTTTGTTTTTATGTGAATAAGTTTGGCTCACTTACCAACCCAAAACATAAAGCCTCCGACCTTTCTACTTTGGAATTCATTTCTTTTCTCCCTTCGAGATCCACCTTTCTTTTATTCCTTCCTTTTTCCTTTCTATTCATACTGGGATGATATCCCAAACCCCCCTTGATGGAAGAATACTTGTAAGACTTGCACGATTCTTGCTTGGTAGAATAGCAATAAACCGCCGCTTTGTTGTCTCAAAGAGGGCTATGCCCTACACACTTTGTTGGAATGTCTATCTATAGATCTGCCCACCCGATGATTTTCGGACCAAAAAAATTAATATGTAGTGTAAATTTGAGTTGAAAACTTTGTTTTTGGTAGGACATGTGTTTCGCAACTATTACGATTGAAGACAATGAAGAAGGAACACACTATTTCTTATGTCATTGCATAGAAGAAAGAAAGAAGTTGACTTCTCCTATTATAGATGGAGAAGATATTGAGTACCCTACAAGTTCGGTGGTAGTTCCTGAACTTGGCTTTAATGGTATCCATTAAAAATTCCTATGTTTGGGTGTTTGAAGACTTTGAGACATAGGTATAGGATCTAACAAGACATCTCTAGGTGCCACAGAGACCGAGTAATCACCCGTCAAAGTTGTAGAGTTTTTTTGGTCACAAGGATCTTAAGGTACTATGCCCAAACAAAGTTTCTGAAGTAATGACATTGTCCCACACCAAAAATATGCCTCCTCTATCATTTAGCTAGCCACCCAGATGCGCTGACACAATTGGTTTGGTGCCACAACCCATCGTTTGTAAAATATAGCATTTGTGACCTTTACCCCGACTCAAACTGCAATATTTCATGCGTTTGCAAACAATAGGGAAGCGAGAGCACCGATTGGAGATGGAAAAAACTGAGACCTGCTATTGTAGAGGGTCCCTATGCCAGGGTGTAGGATCCAATGAGACATATCTAGGTGCCACAGAGACCGAGTAATCACCACAAAGTTGTACGGTTTTTGGTCTCATGGTTCTTAAGGGACTACTCCCGAACAAAGTATCCCTAAGAAAAAAATTATCCCACACCAAAATTATGCCTCTTATAGTGTTTACCTAGCCACACGGAAGTGTTGGCACAATCGGTTTGGTACCATGACCCACCGATTGCAAAATATAGGGTTTGTGACCTTTACACTCGACTCAAACTACACTATTTTGTGTTTATGCAAACAACAGGCGGTGAGAGCACCGATTGGAGACAAAAAAACTGAGATAGGCTATTGTAGAGGGTCCTTATGCCAAGGTGTCGATCAAACGAGATGTCTCTAGGTGTCACAGACCGAGTAATCACCACAAATTTCTACGGTTTTTGGTCTTAATGCTCTTAAGGGATTACGCCTAAATGAAGTAGCCCTAAGAAATGACATTGTCTCACACCAAAAGGACACCTCCCCTAACATTTATTTGGCCATCCGAAATGTTTGCATCATTTTTTTGGTTCCAAAACATCCCAAGGCATGACTTCTCACTACTCGGCTCTATTCATTTCCTAAGACTACCTAGAAAAGGTAGTTTTCAAACAATTATGTTGCAAATGCTCAAGGAATGTCATGACCCTAAATTCTTGGGTATGACTAGAGGTATTCTTCACTCAAGTTTTGGCTCATATGGTTCTTGGTCCGGATGACCGAGTGCCAAGTTATGATCGTTAGAAGTTTCCCGAAAAGTGAATTGGGATGAATACGGAAGGGGTTCTTATCTCCAGATCGAGTGGCCTAACTCCAAATGGTGCCTCCTTGGAGCCATCCATAAGCACCCAAATACATATACCCCCAACCGACATGTTAGTGGTGTTGGTTTTCTCTCATGATGTCCCGAGCATGACTTCTCACTACTCGAGATCGCATCAATGACATTGCAATAAGGTAAACACATTACCATATAAATACTATAATGATTTTTTGATCTCTTTTAAAAGCATGTTAATACACAATAGAGTGTTGAGAATATTTTTTCATATCTTGTGCCAAGTGAACTACAATGTTTATGTATTTTTTTTTAAAAGTGAATTCAAATTAGGACCTTATTGTTACACACATCAATAACACTTAATTTGTACTAATACTTAACAAATAAATTGTAAGTACACTAAAAACATATAAAATGACTTATAATAAATCTCTCAAGACCATTTTTTATTGTGTACATTTTGTCCCACTTTGGAGTGTATGAACCACATGCTTAAAATAATAAAATTGATATAAATCCACACTTGAATGTCTTGAAAAAAATGTTTTACACCTAAGAACCTTCAAAACCATTATATAACATAACATCATATATCATATATCATAAGAATAACATAACATCATATATCATATGGATAATGGTCACATAATTGAGGCCATCAAATCAAATCAAACATAGAACTAATATGGTTATGAAAACAAACATAGAAGTATATCATGTGCAATGAAATCAAATCAAACATAGAAGTAATATCATTATGAAAACCAACATGGATATAATGTATCAAACTAGAAGTGTGCCATGTGTCTCTGAAAATATAAGAATAATGTATCAAACTAAGTGTGCCATACATATAGGACCACATGTGGTCACATAAGGCTGTATACATGGACTATGAAGAATCATGAACTAGGACTAGATGACATATATATCTATACATGGGTCCTATGAATCTAATCATGAAACATCTTCCCTCTCTTCACCTTGCTATAAGAAGCATGTCCACAACCTGTGGATGTAGTGGAGGGAGATGCCACTACATATTTCATCCATGTGGTCCTAGGTGTCTCTAAGCTGGCCTGCAACCTAGCCTGCACATTCATAAACATCAAGTTTTTAACACCCAAATTTTTGAAATACATTCAAAATTTAGAAATTGATGACACCCAAAACTATCATAATCAAATTAAAAAGCTAAACAAGGAAGGCTAACACCATTTTTGATCAAATAATACTTCACAAAGATCACACAAGGAGTCCATGTGGGATAGAAGGCCAAGATCAAAAGTGTGGAAGGACAAGAAGGACACGTGCGCAGAAGGCGTGTTCGATTTCAGGACTTAGCCAATTTTGGGCATGAGGATCTATTTTTAGAAGATGGCATGTGGAACACATCAATGATGCAGAGATGTGCGTGCCATGCATTGTCTATATTTGGAGAAGTGGTTCAAAGCGTTTATGCATGGAGGCAAGCTAAGAATAGAATTGTCACTTCATTTAACTACAAGAGGACTATAGATAGTGCACTTGCATGTGTGGATATAATTGTAAATGGCGTGTGGCTATCAATAGCATGTGACCTATTTCTGGAATAGATAAGTGGTGAAGGGCAAGTCCCCACCCTATATATATATGATGTTAGGTGCATAGTAGAAAAGAGATTACAGAGAGTAGTGTATGTATGATTCTAGATGTATGAATGTGTGTATCAAATCCATACGTGCCTTGATATAAATTGATAGTACTATAAGGAGCTTCTATATTTATAGATGGAAGATATTGGTTGAATCTAAGTGTCATTCTGTGTAATTGAGTAGTGCATGTTATTAATTCAATCATGATTATTGTTTAAGTTTGTTCATTATAGATCCGTCAGGTAGTATACATCGTAGAATGATGGATTAGTTATGAATCTATATGTTTCTTCCTTCATCATGTTATCATCCTACTACAAAAGTAACCCTCAAGAGGGACCTGGTACCTTTGCGCGCTTTGGGTGAGCACTCAGTCTAGGTTGAGTGATGTGCCAATGCGATTAGGGTGTTATCTTGCAAATTCTAGGCTGCATCATTGGTTCCATTGTCAGGACCTCTTTTTCATTTGTTTTCAAGATGGTTCATGATGAAGACGTCTTGGTTAACTCTAAAAATATTGAGGAATGGATACATGATTTGGAGGAAGAATATTCACAATGGTTAAGCATTTGATCTGATTTTAACACACGCACTTGGGTAGAAAAAAACCTGTATGACAACTTATATGAGATTTTTTTCACTATCTTTCTAGTAGAACTATACGAGTGGCTTACTACTTATGCATCTCAACAGAATTAGAGATATCACACACTTATTTGGAAACAGGAATAATTTCAAGCTCTTTATGATGCTGATCTGATTTGGACTCACATGGTGGATACATGGTTTCATGGTGTTCTAAGCAGTTATATTCTGGAATATTCAATTTCAACATACTCCTTCCCAAAGGTAGCTAAATTCCAATTTTTGCAATATCCAAGAGGAACATATTTACACGTTATTCCACTAGTGATCAAGATCTTAATGGTAACTTTGAACCTAGAGAGTAAACCGATGACTAACTAAACTTCACCACGCATAAAGGCAAGGACCAGGTTTGGTATTAAGATGGTGGACCTAGTAGTAGAAAAGAAGAGAGAGGAAATATGGATTAAGTATAATGAGGCACATGAGAGGGAAATAGAGAAGCAACGTTCCATTGTAGAAAGTATGGTGTTGAGGAGAGAGATGGCTCGTGAAGGATTTATGGCTCACATAGAAGACGTGGAGCCAAAGCATCAGGAACTCCCCCATCTTGGAAAGCATGATAGATATACCTTCTCAGCCTCACACAGATGTGCCAATAGAGACTACTTGGGCCACAAGCACGCATCTTAATCCACCTGGTGACCTAGCCTTTGTACTTGGTTTTTCAGTATCTAGTACAACAAGTAACTGGAAACGCTAACTTGGGAAGTAGGAGAGAAGGAGTAAGTTAGGGTTCTAGTACATCAATGGTAATACAAACAAATTTCAATGTTATATGGAGGAGAATTCTTAGGAGTTTCATCATCCCGCAATGTGAGTGCGCGAGAATGTCGATTCACCTCTGGAAGTGGAGCCACCTCACAGACTGTAGGGGTTCAATATAGTACTACTATCAAAGTATAGGGGAGTACATCTACAAGTCCTACTCCAGCTATAGGTGGAGGATCATGAGGTATAATAGGTTCTAGTTCTAGTGGATATGGTGGTTCTGGAGATAGAGGGAACCTAGGAGGTTCTAGATTAGGTGGTCAATGCCCGCAACAACCAAAATATATATATATATATATATATATATATATATATATATATATATATATGGAGATGTCTCTTCATCTCCCAGAGTATAGAGGTATAGATGATGATACCAAACATGTGCATATGTGTGAAATATTTTGGCGCGCTAAAGGGAATACAAATGGCCTTTGAGTGAAAGGTGATTCAATTCACTACTACATTATAGGGTCACACACACAATCGGTATAGGAAATTTGACCGATCAAACTTGCGTGGATTATGCAGCTCTGAGAGATGCTTTCTTGAAAGAGTTCCATATCCTTGAGTTTGAGTAGAAGAGTATAAGTGCGCTCAAGGATATCAAACAAGGCACTACGCGAGAGTGTATGCAAGTATGATGCTCATTTTAAGACACTACTATCTAATTTATCTTATGATATTCACGCTACCAAAGATGCACAATGGTTCGTTGGAGGATTTATTACACCTTTTAAAAGGGCATTGTCACATAAGACATACACTAATCTACGCAAAGCACTTTCGGAAACAGATTTTCGTGTTGAGGCAATTGGGAGCATTGACACTAGCATTAGTCCATTTCTAGAGGCACAAATTGTAGCTATGGAAAAGTAGTTAGAAAAGCTATCGGCAAATTCAGCCCATGAAACACGCTCAGAATTTGGTGTCGATATTATGAAGTGGAGGGTCACACAAAGGATAGTTGCCCTAACAGATCTTTATGCTCAAGATTATTGGACTATGAAATTTTCCATTTGAATCATGATGCTAGTCATTGTCCTTTGTTACAACGACACAATAAGGAAAAATGTATCTTGCTTTTGCAAGATTTGTAGGTCCACGACCCATGATACGAGGATTATTGGTTGATTAGTCGATCCATGATACCATAGACATTAGAGTACGATAAACAAGTATAACATATAATTCCAAGGGTAGGATTGAGCACTAAGATTAAGATCATAATCAAATGCACTATGACAGAATGAGGGTCATTTTGGAGGGAGGTCGTGGAAGGGGACGTGGATATCATGTGGATATGGAGAATGAGGCTGAGGTGGAAGAAGAGGAGAGTTCCTCGTGAAACATGTTATATATGTGGGTCTCCCGACCACTACAGAGTGAATTTCCTTAGAATAATGCATGTTCTTTCTATGGAGAGAACCATAGCTATGAAGAGTACCCAAACTTATATGAGCATCTAAGTAAGCATCATAAGCAAGAAAAACAAAGGCACTCGGGATGGTTAGAATCCAAAGTGTAGTAGGAAATCATTGGATGCCTAAGATAAGAGAAGGACCCGAGGCATTGGCGGTGAAGATTACTACATGCGCTGAAGTTGCATGCACGTGAGAGGCATTGCAACATAAGCCTATAATTACCGAGGAGATTTTGCATGTGAGGTACCCAGATCCTACTCATCATAAGGAAGTTTACCAGGATACCATGGAAGTGCTAAGAAATCTTCAAGGTGAGATACAATATCTAAAGGAGTAGAAGAAAACATCGGAGATAGTTCAAGCTAATATCAATGATCTGTGAGAGGTATACAAGATGTTGCACTAGGAGAACATTATTCCACTATTAGGAAGTTGGTTAAAAGGGAACACTCTGCACACAAGTCTTGAGACTAGATGACAGATTCTACATGCAAATCTTCCCCCTAATAGCATTGACTATGACAAAGAAATTACTCTGAATGTTGTTGTGGATGGGTGGCTTTTGAGAAACATATTGATCGATACAGGTGTGGAAGTAAATGTGCTGACATTAGATGCATGGGTGCAAATGGGAAGACTTCCATTGCAGCCACCATCTAATGTGTTATTTATGGAAAATTGGACTAAGGCCACGCCCATAGGAGTTTTGAAAGATGCATCTATCACTATACAAGGGGCCAAGTTCACTGGGGATTTTGAGGTATTAGCACTTGCAAAAGTAGACAATTTTCTAGCCTTGCTTGGATGCCCTTGGTGTTATGTAAATAATTTTGACTTAAGATTCAATAAGGGATATATCAACTTGGAAAACAAGGAGGAAAGGGTTGTGATACCTTTTATAGATGGGAAATCTACACCCTATGTTAAAACATTAAGTGAGGAGGACTTAAATAGAGTCTGTGTATGTGATATTCAGGGACCCGTGAGGCCAATGAGCCATCAAAAGAAGGAATCCTACCATGGGAGGATTCTCATTCTTTAGTGATACTATGAGTATTGCTTATGACAAATGGGCTCATGGTACATATGAATTAGTAGGACGCGAGGTGAAAATCATGGTTGCACGTAAGAATGGATTTCCTTCAATTCAACGGATAAGAAGCATAGTAACTTGGTATGCAATGATAGAAGATCTCCTTGCATTTTTGAAGGCTATGGAAACACAGTGGGTAGACCAAGTTACACAGAGGGATATGTTAGTATATACACTGCGTAGGATGGTAGCAAACCGGTGGGTAGTCCATAGAGATAATCATGTGAACTGGGAAGGGATTGGAATAGCCTTGTCTACCAGGTTTATAAGAAATCATGCACCTATGCAAATATACACTTATCATGGTGATCAAAATGTTCAGCATCACATTTAGCAATGTGAGAGACTCTACACAGCAGGACAAGAAGCATTACCACCTTCACTCTAGGTGCATAGATTATATTCCATGCTCCAAGGATGTGCACGTGCTTGGTATGTATATGTAGAACTACATAGGGAAATTGGGAACTGGCAAGAGTTGGTTGCAGGTATGATCTAGACATTTGACTACTTCTCGACTCAACCTCCTTTAATAGAGGCATTAAAATTAGTCAAGTGCTTAACTATGCGAGATAGTGCAAAAGCATAAGAGCATATTCAAAAATTATTCGGTGAGACAAAGTTTGGAGCATGTTTGGAAAATGACAAAGAAATAGACTCCAAACTACTTGAGTGCACTTTCCTTGAGAAAGAGAAAGGAAAGATGGTCTACATTGTGGACGATGAGGAAGTTGAGAACTTGGATATTGAACTTTCACACGGGTGTGTGAGGTATTGGACAAAGGTGAAGACAAGGATATGTATGCCTACAATGAACCCATGAAGACACGAAGGTAAATATAGGTTTGGAGGCCGAGCCTAAGGAGGCCATAATTAAATATTACTTTGAGGTCGACTCGGAGGTAGCAAAAATCATTGAGTTACTCAGGGATTATCAGGACTTATTCCCTTGAGGATATCATGAACTTAAAGGCGTGCATGAATCACTTGGGGAAATGAAGATCAAACTTAAGGATGGTGCACGACCAATTAGAAAGAGACCTTATAGAATGAATCCTAATTTACGAAAAAGGTAAAAGAATAAATTGATAAAATGTTGAAATCTGGAATTATCAAGCCCCTTGATGAGTCAGAATGGGTTAGCCCAATGGTGATTAGTATCAAGAAGGATGGATGGATTAGGATATGTGTGGACTACAGGGAGTTGAATGTTGCATGCATCATAGATCCATTCCCTACGCCATTCACTGAGGAAATACTAGAAGGAGTTATAGGGCACAAAATATATTCTTTCACAGATGGATTTTCCGGTTATCATCAGGTTAGGATCACTCAGGAGGATCAAGAAAAGACAACATTTACTACTGAATGGGGTAGTTTTTCCTATATTGTGATGCCTTTTGGATTGAAAAATGCACTGATGTATTCTCGCGGATAGTTGTTTAGGCATTCAAATATTTTATTCACAACTTCTTACAGTCTACCTAAATGATTGGACAATGATATGGGCTTGTGAAAGATCATTGTGAAAATTTGTGCTTAATGTTTGAATGATGTAGACAATTGAGTATCTCTTTGAACATCAAGAAGTGCATATTTTCTATGCCATTTGGGATACTATTAGGACATATAATCTACAAGGAAGGTTTACTAGTTGATCCAGCCAAGGTTGTAATCATTTTAGGCCTGGAAGCACCTACCAGTCAAAGTGAGGTGCGTGGATTTTTAGGTCATACAGATATTACAAAAAATTCATAAAAGGGTATGTAAGAATTGCTGCACCCTTGGAAGAATTGTTGAAGGGGAAAGGTAAATTTTATTGGGGAAAACCACAGCAGTGCACATTTGAGGTATTAAAAGAGAAACTTACTACCGCACCCATTCTGCATTTTCCCTCATGGGATAAACCATTTCATGTGCATGTGGATGCTTCTGGCATGGCCATTGGTGCTATGTGAGATCAACCTGGTGAAGGTATTATTGATCATCTAATATGTTTTTCTAGTAGCAAGTTGACTCCTGCTGAAAGGAATTATACAATTACAGAGCATGAAGCTTTGTCAATGATCTACACATTTTACAAGTTTTGACAGTACTTGTTAGCAACACCCTTTGTGTTTTATACAAATCATATGGCATTGAAGTACTTGGTGAACAAGCCCATCTTATAGGGGTGCATATGCAGATGGGTGATACTATTTCAAGAGTTTGACTTCACAGTTGTGGTGAAGCTAGGGAAAATCAATTCTGGACCAAACCATTTATCTAGAATCAATTCAGGAGATGATGCACAGACAATTGAAGAAACAATTATGGATGCACAGTTATATAGGTTACAACGTTCACCCACGGAGCTAGAAGACGTTGTTGTATTTCTACAAATAGGTATGGCACCAAAAGGAATGAGATCATTAGAAAAGAAGCATCTTGCTATATGTGCAAAGCACCATTTATCTTGATCGGTGGTGACCTTACAAGCTAGGAATAGATGAAGTATTGTGTCCTTGTGTGTTAGAGCATGAGCGCAAGGATATCATGGAAAAAGCTCATGGTGGTATTGTAGGAGGTCATTATGCAAGTGATGCAACTACCCATAAGATCTTAATTGTTGGATTATGGTGGGAGGCATTGTATAAATACTATAAAGACTATTGTAATACGTGTGATCATTGTCAACACCTAGGAAAACCAGGGAAAAGAGATGAGATGTCGTTGCGACCAATTACTAGTGCTTTGAACTATTTGAGAAATGGTCCATTGACTTTTTAGGACCTATTTTACCAATCGTGCATAGGAAGGGATCATGCTATATCATTACTTACACCGATTATCTTACACGGTGGGCGGAAGCAACACTTACGAAAGACCGTTTACGACAACTACAACTGCTAGATTTCTATGGGAGAATGTTCTTACATGATATGGATGTCATTTAAGCTTCACAAGTGATCACTTGGTACACATTTTTGAATGAGACAATCGGTATCCTATTAGATGAGTTTATGTTTACACACCATAAAACTACACGTTACCATCCTCGGAAAATGGAACTACCGAGGCTTTCAACAAAATTTTGGGCGGACTCGACAAAAATATGTGATGTCGAAGAAAGGATTGGGATGAAAAATTATTAGCTATGCTTTGGGCATATATAACAACTTACAAGAGATTGAAAAAATCCACACCATTTTAGTTGGTGTTTAGCACGGAAGTTGTTCTTCTTATAGAATTTATGTTACCTTCATTGTGCATTGTGCACACTGGAGGTCTAGCTGATGTACATGCTTTAGAAGAGCATATTTCCAAGATGATTCAACTAGATGAGCGGTGATCCATAACACGATGGATTCGAAGTAGGAAGAGGCTAGGTAGAAGTCATGGCATGATAGAAACATAAGAGATAAGAAGTTTGAGATTGGAAAAATGGTACTTCTTTATGACTCAAAGTTCTTATGTCATCTAGGAAAGCTCAAAGTACATTGGTTGGGGCCATATGTTATCACTTCTATACTTCAATCAGTGCATGTCAGTTATAAGCACTTAATGAAACATGGCTACCTGGTTATTTTAACAAGAGTAGGTTGAAGCCCTACTATAAATAAGTCTTCTTGGTGTTTGAAATAAGGCGATTACCATTTAGTTTAGGTTTTTAAATTAGTATTTCCTTAATGTATTTCCTTCATTATCGCTATGCTTTGTCAATTTAGTTGTTGTTTGGGTAATAAGCATGTTTGTGCACATGAAGCTACTTACTGTATGAAGAATTTTTATACGTAGTGGACTGCACATACTTTTAGTGTGGGGTGGTTTTAGTGATCCAAGAGAGAGACATAAAAGACAGGAAAGTGAAAGATGAAAGGAATAAGCTACTATGGAAAAAGAAGATTGCTTCTCAAAAGGTGACCAAGGATGGAGATGGATGAAGGAATAATATTACACAAGGTAAGCGGAGGCCATAATGGCTACCAGGAGAAGGTACATTGATGAGGTACTCAGGCACAGGAGCATGCACTGAAGAGAAGTCTATGACCAAAGGTGGGTAGGAAGGTGCACTAGAAGGTTATAGCTGGGCATGAAGATGTACCGCATGGAATGAATGGATTTGGTCAATGAATGAAGGGATATTTGGTAGGTGAGGAGCAATAAATGCATCAAAATTTGAAAATTTTATATAAGGATGGGATGCGGATTCATTTTTACCGTTGCAACTAAGAGTATTTGAGAGAAGAGCCAAGTGTGAAGAGCTGAGTGATCAAGTTAAGGTGTGAAGGGTGTGAAACCAAGTGTGATAACTAGATATGTGCTATAAGAATCTTGTGTCCCCGGTGGTGAAGGGTTTGAGAAAAGTAGAGAGACAGAAAGAGTTAGGTTATGAAGTTTCCACCTAGGGCATAATTGAATCGAGCTAGGGTTTGATTTGCAGAGTTGCAGGGTTGAAGAAGAGACATTTGCAAGGTAGAAATGGCACCAAAGAAGGCATCTGTAGCAGCAGCAAAAGGAAAGAAGAAGGTAGTCGTTGAGGTTGAGGATATGGCACCCGAAAGCAATTTTTTGAATATGCAATACTCAGAAGGAGTCATTATTGGCCAAGAGTGGGATTCACCCATTAGAAAAAGTAAAGTGAGTGAATATAATCACAGGACTTTGGAGAATAAGAAGGAGCTCGATTCCTTGTTCATGGTGAGAGCAAAAAAATGCACAGCAGATGAGTTGCCAGTATATGACGATGTGGGTGAATTTTTTTTGAAGAGAATTGTAGTATATCAGTTGTATGAACTGCCATATTTTGGGAAGTATGAGCCCTTGTACCAGTGGCTCATGAGCAGGGTACACGAAGACTCCTTCTACTTTACAGGACATAGAGTTAGAATTTCATCGGCACTGGTTTCATCAGTTACAAGTCTGAAGGCCACAAGAGAAGACATAAGAGGTGATCTTGTAGATAAAGCCACAATTTTACAGACCAAACAGGAGTTGGGGTACCTGAAGGGTCAATGCGGAATGGACATAGATAAATTGAAAAATTGTCCAATTATACAAGTTGCAACACACCTTGTTACTAATTTAAATGATCAGGAGTGGTGGTCACAGGTAAACACTATGTGGTTGCATGTGGCACGTAAGATGTCGGAGGGGATGATCTATAACATTGTAGGCTATATTGCACAGAGCAGATAGTTGAAGAAGTGTGCACATGAGGAAATATCAGCTTTGGGGTTATTCTACTATCACTAGTCTTCATGGAGACTAGAGTACCAGACGGACCAAAGGAGAAAATATGGGAATACCCCATGAAGAACAAGTCCCCAGCTAAAATATTCAACAAGTACCTATGCAAGGGGACCATGACAGATGAAGTAAAACAAATGGTAGAGAAGTGGTATAACAGGCTCTGTGTGGCATTTAGGGAAGAATGGTGCATCCCAAAGGACCTACCAGTAGTGGTAGGGAAATAAGCTTAGTTTTGTTGTATACCAACATTTCTGCATTGCATGTTTTCCAATGAAGGATGGAGTCTAGAGCCCTTGGTGCAAGTTACCATATGCATTCACTGCAAGGTATTTTTAAGAATTTTTCATAGATTTACTGACACGTGTAGACTGATCTTCAATGCAGACAAGGTAGACTATGACTACCATACATTGAGGAAGAAGTATGTATATCCTAGCAGAAGCACTATATAGAGAGAATCATTTCAGAGGTTCTGAACATCAAACCGATAAGTTTGGCTGTAGCAGATTTGGGGGCAGCATTGGTGTATCTCCAGTTGAAGCCAAAGATGGAGAATAACAAATATGTGGAAGGTGAGTTCACACTTCCAGCTACCAAAAGGGAAGCATATAATGGAGAATATCCTAGTGCCTAAGCCCACAGAGAAAATCAAAGTGCAGGATGAGGAGGAAGAGCGCGAAGATAGTGGTGGTTTGGAGCATAGGGGTAGGAGACATCCTACAAGTTAGAGTGAAGTTGAGAACGTTGTTACACCACCTCAGTCACAAGAGGGGGATGAAGAGGACCTAAATTTAGTACAAGAGGAGCATAGATTTAAAAGGATATTCAGGAGAACAAGGACCCAAGGTGCTACCCTAACCACTTTGTATAAATCACCCTAACTCTCCCCACAAAAGGAAGTGACCATGCAGAGAAGGAGGAAGCTAAAGTTGAACAAGGAGGCAAAAAAATCAAAGGAGAGTGTGCCTACATCTCTTAAACCCCGAGAACATAGAAGAAAAGGATGAGGTGTCAAAGGAGAAGGAAGAAGAAGAGAAAAGACCAAAGGAAACAACTATAGAGGATATTCAGGGCATGGAGACGCAAGTCCCAAATTTAGAGGCTAGAGTTCCTAAGCAATAGAGGTCTAGAAGGACAAGTGGGGAACACATTCCACCAGCCATGGGGTATGCAGAGGACACATGAAAGATTATTTGCACTCACTTCTAGAGAAAAATTACGTAGAAAGATTTATTTGGCCGAGAGTTGATGGATGAGGATATGGCGACTATGCGCACACGAAAGAAACTATTGTGGTCAATGCACACTCACATGGATGAGCTTGACTTTGATGTGTGTGAAGAGTCATGCATTTCAAGGAGATTGAAGAAGGCACCTTAGGCTAGACACATGATGGTAAAACCTCTCACATGTCGACGAGCAAGTCGCAATGCCAATCGTGAAAGTTTCTACAGAGGTGGCTAGAAGAAACATGGAAAAATCTACCACAATCAAAGCGTTGCGTGAAGATTTGAAGACAAAGGACACAGAGATAGTGCACATAACACAAGAAAGGGACTTTGTGTAGAAGAAGAATGAAGTATTCATAAGCATCGCAGAGGAGATTGGGGACAATGTAATTAAAACAAGGCCACACTTGGAGGCCAAGGTACCATGGACATTTCCTTCAGTGATACACTATGTGGGAAAATTGGTGGACTTGGTGCTCGAAGATGAAACTCTGTGTATGCAAGTGCCAGAACGATTAGAGAAGGAATCCAAATGGGAGAAAGCATCTGTGATGAGAAAAATTACATCTTATGAAGGGATGTTGCAAGCATTACAAGAAGTGTTGAAGAAAGCATACCAAGCTTTAAACATATGCACAGCTCTAGAGGGTGCTCATCAAAATTAAGACCTTAGAAGAGAACAATGAGGTTCAGAAATCCATGAAATATGAGACATTGGGCTACACAGAAAGGTTGTCAATAGTTAAACAAAAGCATGAGGCCCCGACAACAACAGACACGAGCCAAAATAGACTTGGTTGGAAGAGCTTGGAAAGCTAATTACGCAGAAGATGGACCTTTTGAAGGAAGGATGACATCCATGTCAAGCGTTGTGTTGGTTCTGCAAAATGAGAAGGGATAAATTACAAGGGATGAGTTGGAATCCATTGTTGTGGACATCCCAAAGAAAGACGACCAGAACTCACTGAATGGCAGGTTTTGGAGGCCACAATAAAAGAGGAGTATCCAGAGCTGATAATACAAACTGATATTGAGGAGGTTTCTTAAATAACCTCATAAAAATTCTTTATTTATCCACATTCTTTCAATCCTATTCTTCCCATTCTTTTATTCTTTACTTCAAAATTTTTGAAGATACCCATTGTTGTGATGACAATGATATTAGTGTAGGGTAATGTTGATCAAATAATACTTGGCAAAGATCACATAAGGAGTCCGCACGGGATAGAAGGCCAAGATCAAAGGCACAAAAGGACAGGAAGGACACATATATGGAAGGTAGGTTTAGATTTCAGGACTTAGCCAATTTTGGGCATGAGGATCTATTTTTGGAAGATGGCGTGCAGAACACATCAATGATGCAGAGATGTGCACGCCATGCATTGTCTATATTTGGAGAAGCGGTTCAAAGCATCTATGCATGGAGGAAAGCTAAGAATAGAATTGACACTTCAGTTAAACTACAAGAGGACTATAGATAGCACACTTGCATGTGTGGCTATAATTGTAAACATTGTGTGCTATCAATAGCATGCGACCTATTTCTGGAGTAGATAAGCGGTGAAGGGCAAGTCCCCACCCTATATATATATATATATATGATGTTAGGTGCATAGTAGAAAAGGGATTACAGAGAGCAAGTGTGTATGAATTTGTGTATCATAACCATACATGCCTTAATATAAATTGACAATCTGTAAGGAACTTCTATATTTATAGATGGAAGATATTGACTAAATCTAAGTGTCATTCGTTGTAATTGAGTAGTGCATGTTATTAATTCAATCATGATTATTGTTTAAGATTGTTCTGTTATAGATATTTGGGTAGTATACCTTTGTAGAATGATGGATTAGTTATGAATCTATATGTTTCTTCATTCATCATCTTATAATCCTGCTATAACAACCCTAAAGAGGGACCTAGTACCTTTACGTGCTTTGGGTGAGCACTCAGTCTAGGCTGAGTGATGTGCCAGATGTGACTAGGGTGTTCTCTAGCAAATTCTAGGTTGCATCAACCATTACCACCTAATAACTAAGGTTTTAAGTCTAGGAATGTAACATTAAGATAGAAGTTTACAAGAATGCTTAACTAGTATGAAAACAATACAAAATCTAACTAAACATGCCTACTAATATGCTTGAATTACCTAACATGGGCCTAAATAGACCTAAGAGGGAAATCAAATGGTTATGGTTATTACTCCAAACAAGGTGAAATGGCCTCTCTAAATGACTATTGGGTCATTTTGGATATCCATCTACTAACCCCATTGAAGGCTTTAAGCAAGGATTGAACTTGGCTATGTATCATATTTATTATATGAGATGCAAATCAAATCATGGTGTAAATTATAAAGGAATGAGGTGCACTCTTTTCATAGTTTTCCTTTTAGGAGAAACTTATATGTTGGTGCATGTGGTACTAAAAGCCCCAAATTAGATTAGAATTTCTAGTCATGATTAGGCCTTGTTAATCACAATTAGTGAATTACCAAGTGATTCAAAGGTATGAAGCCCTAATCAATCGCTTAGGGTCAACTAGGAGGCTAGGATAATATTTTAAATCTTGTTGAAACATTGTGGAGGTGAATGGGATGATTTTGAGTGGTTGGGAGAGGGGTTTGAATCAATACTAAGGTATATTGACAAAAATAAGGAAACATACGCTTAATTAGCTAATAAATGCTAATTGTCTATTTTGAAGAGGATTTTCACTTACGATTCACCATAAAGTGGCATCCCGAATGTGAAAGGGGTTACGTAATCAACAACATGGTGTTAATTGGCTAAAATGGCAAGGAACGTTGGTTAATTAACAAAGTGTACTAATTATAATGGAATTGGGAAGAATAGGAGTGGTTTACGTGATTTTCGCAATAAGATTACAAAAGTGGAATACAAGTGTTTACATTTGCCCTTGTTCGAGGTGAAGTTAGTGACTTCACTTCAAACATAGAAGACAAGAATAAATAAGGGGGGTTTTGAAGAAAAATTAACAGGATGAAGAATGCCCCTCAAGTGTCGATGGGGTGATAGAAGAAGTCAATCAACAACCGAAAATATGATTTGAAATTGATAGAAGAAAATGAGTCAGAATGGGCGTGAAACCCTTATGTATTGAAAATGAATAATGATAGGGATAAACATGGTTTTTTAATGCCCAGTGAGTTTTTAGGAGAAAAATTAGTAATGGTAATAAATGATAATGTATAAGAAATGATTAATGGAAAAATATAGGACAATCCCAATCTTTACATCCAAATTTCAATAAGAAACCTATTTATATCATTTTTCCCCTAGGTCTACATCATCATCCTTTATTTAAAATAAACAAAAGTGTAATATAACATTAAAAGCTAAATTACTAACAATTGTTTACTTGCTAAAAATACGTAACTCCATGCAATATACATTATGCAATGCAATATGAGAAAGTAAAATGATATTTAGCTCCATGTAACATACATTACGTAATGTAATACGAGGAAGTAAACCAGCTAACCTAACAAAGAAACTAGTACAATCACATATATTCAAGCAAATAATGTGTTGCACCCATGTTTTTGTTATCAAGCTACAGTTCCCAAATGTTCGTGTTGTAACGAAAAAGGGTTAAAATGATGCCCCAAGCAATAACACATGCAAGGGAAAACTGGAGGACATAAGTAGTCCTATGGAAAAACCTTCATGCACTACGAAACAATCTCTAGAAACTCACTATTGCATGGGAGTACCGACGTAGTATGTAGTCGAGATTTTGTTAATGGAGGTAGATCATGATGATCTGCAAGTCGTTTGAGACTAGAACAAGCAAGAACCATAGAAAGATGATTTTGTAAGACATATTTCAACATGCGAGAATGATGCAATTGACACAGGATTTAGCTGCGTATATGTTGTTTACCATTTTTGTAAAATTTTGAAGTTTTGTAATTTTTGAATTTTTAATGATTTTATCATTTTTTCTTTTAAACAATTTTGACTATTATATGCTTTGTATCACATTGTTAGATTATGAGATAGATTTAGCTGATATCATACTTGTATGTTTGATGAGATACTATCGACATTAAAATTTTCCTCCGTAATTTCTATTTTATTAATGTATGTATTAGGAATAAGATGTTGTTAAGTATAATTAGTAGTGGCGTCCAATAGAAGATAATGACACCATCAGTACGGTGCCACCAATAAAGTAGAGTATGGTAACAGTCAAAGTACAAAAGGAATGTTGTGGTAAAAAGTAAATATTTGTCGTAAGTGGTCCGGTAATGTTAAAATGTCAAAGTTGGGGTAAGTAGAGAAGTAGGGTCTACATGATTAGGAATTAGAAATATTATATTTGTAATAAGGACAAGAGTGATGTCATAAATATTTTGTGTATTTTATTTGTAGAAAAGTCTAAAAAGGTGGAACCCATGTGAGATGATAAGGTTTATCTTATCTTAGAAGATAAGCCTACATGTAAAGGAAAGAGTTTAGGCATGGAATATGATTGGCTGGAAGAGATTTCCTATCCTATCTTAGAGATAGGGTGGATAAGCCTGAATTCCTATAAATAGAGAGGCCATCCCCTCTCATTTATCATAGAGCAAAGTTGTAATAATTATTTTATGAATAAATAATTCTTTGTGAAGGTGTGTTAAGGAAGTCATCAAGAGGAGTAATTGTGAAGTTTCTCCCATAACCATTGTTGGAATCAAGTGGAGTTGGTAACACTTGGAGTAATTCATGGGTGAGATTGTAATAATTTCATGTTAATAATATATTTTACATTTGTATTTCAGATTTGTCATCATTCTTTTTTTTTTCATAGTCTATGGTATTCTTGTGTTATGTTTGTTGTTGTGTTTCCATATTACTACCACCAAACCAAAAGTTGTGCATTACTAAAATAATCATAGCACGAGGAGTTCCCAGGTGAAATATTATCGAGTTTCGATTCGTGTTGACATTTTGGTTCCATTGTCATGACCATTCCTCGTTGGTGGATTTTATGGAGAGATATTCCCACTTAGTCAAAATCAATAGGAGGGTAACCTTGCCTTTATTGTGCCTAGTAGTTACCATGGTAAAGTCACTTTTTACCATGCATAGTATTTACCACAGTAACTTTAATTTTTACCGTGAATAGTATTTACCACAGTAACTTCATTTTTTACCGTGAATAGTGTTTACCCCAGTAACTTCATTTTTACTATAAATAGTGTTTACCACAGTAAAGTCAGTTTTTACCGTAGTAAGTCAAGATTACCGTGGTCATTCCTATTTTACTGTAGAAAGGTGTAAAGTCACTTTCTATTGTAGTGAGTCCAATTATTTGTGCACATAAGTCTTACTGATTGTACTTGTGAGTTGGTATTTCACTGTGGTTACATTTAAAAATGGGGAAGATTCCTATTTTTTCAGCCCAATCTAATGAAGATGCTTCCTCTTTCATTCAAGAGTTTAAACGATCTTGCATTTGTAATGGCCTCATAAGAAGGGAACAATGGACTGAATTTTTTCCTACCTTTTTGGATGGTTCAGCCCTTAGGTGGTTTGAAACACTAGGTGATAATGTGAAAAACTCATGGGATTTATTAACTAAAAGTTTTCTTGAAGAATTTGGTGAACAAAAAAAATATGCAAATCTCATGATCGATATCACAAAGCTATCCCAAGGAGAGAAGGAGAAGATAAGGGATTATCATGCTCGTGTTCTAGAGCTAAGGAGGAAGCTCGATGCCCAGATCCGAAGGAAGGATTAGTGGATGGGTTGATGAATGGCGTGGATAATCTCCTCTGTAAGCACTTCATTCTTGGGATGAAGCCATAGATCAGACAACGAGTGAAGTATGACCGCCCAGCTACCATTGACAAGCAAAGGAAGATTGCAAGAAGGTAAGAAGAAAGCATAGAAGAGGAGCCCAAAGAAATTGTTGCTAAAGTAGAGCCTACACCAGCACCTTTAGTCCAGAATCCACAACCACTCTCGAAAGCACAAATCTTTCTCCTAGTACATCTACTGAGTATGAAGATCTGCTCAAGAAGATGGGTCAGTTAACTATTAATCTTCTTCAAGGAAAGGAATTTAGTTCTCAAGGAGGAGATAGAGGTCCAAAAAGAAATATTTTTGAAGTTGTATGTTATGGTTGTTATAAAAAGGGTCATTATAAGTATAATTGTCCAGATAGAGCTTCTACATCTGGTACAAGAGATAATGATAAAGGAAAAGCACCTGTGAATTCTTTTGATGTAGTAGATAAGAGCATAAATAATGAAGTAGATGTGTTTGTAACAAAAAGAAAGAAAGAAAAAGATAACCAAGATGGAAATGATCCTAAGAAGATGAAAGAAGAAACTAGTAAGAAACATAGAAGAAGAAAGTTGGGTGTGCAGGATTTTCTAATTTCACAGGGACAAGGACCATACTCCATCTTAGAAGATCTATCTAAAAGGCCTGCAAATATTACATATGGTCAACTCTTGGCTATGTCTTCTGAGAAGAGTGGGAGCTGCGAAGTGGACTCAATGCTCAACGAAGGAAGGAGGTTGAGGTCCCTATTTTAGAGGCAGAGGCGGATCCCTACGCTCCACAAGATGAGGTATTATGTAATGGTATTTCAATTCATGATGTCTTAGTTGATGGAGGTGCTGCAGTTAATGTAATGACCGAGTCTGTAATGAATATGTTGGGTTTAAAAATTGATCACCCCTCAACACTTATGTTAAGGTCATTAAATAAGGGAAAAACTAAACCAAAAGGTGTAGTTTCAAATGTGGCAATATCTGTTTATGGGTGTTGAATGTGTGGTAGACTTTCAGGGATGAAAAATGGTACTGTTGCGTACCCAATGTTGTTGGGAAGACCATGGCTAAGGAGAGTTCATGTAAGAAACTATTGGAATGAAGGCTTCATGACACTTGGACATGGGAGAGAGAGGGTGAAGATAAACATGATCCCTCGGCATCATAAGACAAAACCTATGGATTCAAGTGATGAAATTGATGATTAGACATCCTCTGATTACTCTAGTACCAAGAAGTGGTCACAAAAGATGAAGAAAGTGAGGTTGATGTTTCATCATGGATATCCTTCCATTCACACCGACTCATGAACCCATAAAATTATCTCAAGAAAAATTGATGATCATCTCCAACAAATAAAGATTGGTGATGTTGTGATGGAGAGTGAGAAGGAATCCTACCTCCAACTATTTTTCAAGGTACATACACCTATTCACTTTTGATTACAAGGAACTCCATCAGTAAGTTGGGTAGAACATTCTATTGAGATGGTAGATGGTGCTAAGCCCATAAAGCAAATGTCATATAGAATGAATCCTAATTTTTCCAAGACTGTAAAAGAAGAAATAGATAAGTTGCTTAATGCAGGATTCATATTTGCTGTGGAGAATTCCATATGGGTTTCTCCCATTGTGATCTCAATAAAAAATAATGGGAAGTTATGCATTTGTGTTGATTATAGGAAGCTCAATAAGGTAAAAAAGAAGGATCATTACCCTCTTCCATTCTTAGATCAGATCTTAGACGAAGTAGCTGGCCAGGAGTGCTATAGTTTTGCTGATGGATATAGGGATACAACCAAGTTCATATAGCGGAGAAAGATCAGCTTTGAAGACCACGTTCACCACTCCTTGGGGAACGTTTGCTTATAGAGTTATGCCTTTTGGGTTGTGTAATGCTTCGGAAACATTCCAGTGTTTGATGAATAGGGTGTTTGAACCCTACATTGAGAACTTCATCAGAGTATTTTTGGATGATTTTTACATCTATGGGAGCAAGATGGACCACCTGCACTAGATGGAGATAGAATTTCAAAGGTTAGATGAAGCACAAGCCTCACTAAACCCTACAAAGTGTGTCTTTGGATGTTCTAAAGGTATTTTGTTAGGGCATGTTGTATCCAGAGATGGTATTGGTACTGATCCTGATAAAGTTTCAAAAATCAAAGAGTTACCATTTCCTATGAATAAAAGTAAGTTGAGATCATTTTTAGGCCATGTGGGTTACTATAGAAGGTTCATCAAGAATTTCTCAAAGATTACATAACCACTAACCCATGTTCTTGAAGAAGGATGTTACTTATGAACTAGGAAATAAGGTGCATGAAGCTTTTGAACAACTGAAGGAAGCCTTGGTGTCTTCACCTATTTTAAAGAATCTAGATTGAGCAAGCCATTCATTGTGTATACTAATGCCTCAGATGCAGCACTAGGAAGTACTCTGAGCCAAAAGGATGAAAATGGGAATGATCATCCAATTTACTTTAGGAGCAGATAAAATGAGCAAAGTCTTTGAGGTAAATTATATCAGAATCGAAAAAGAGGCTCTAGCTATCATTTTTGCTATAAAGAAGTTTAGAAATTACTTTCTAGGGAAGAAATTTATAGTTGTAACAGATCATCATGCTCTAAAATATATTGTAAATAATCCTAACCCATCAGGGAGGATAGTAAGATGGATAATTTTGCTACAAGAATTTGAATTTGATATTATAGATAGGCCAGAAAGAAGCATGTCAATGCAGATGCACTCTCTCGAGCCTATGATGGTTTAGGTTCATCTTGTGATGATGATGATTTCCCAAATGCAACATTGTTATCCCTTGACACAATCCCTAGTGAATACATAGATATTTGGAATTATCTGAATGAATTCAAGTTTCCTGATGGTGCCAATGCAAAGACTAAGAGGAAGATTACTCAAGCCAGTCATCCATATTCTATTCTGCATGGAGTATTATTTTGAATAGGACCTGATGGACAATACAAGAGAGCAATTGGACATGATCAAGGGAAGGATCTGATAGAAGAATTCCACAATGGTACATGTGGAGGACACTTCTCTAGACAACTTACAACAAGAAGGATCTTGGATGCAAGTTATCACTGGCCCACTCTTTTTAGATATTTTTATAATTATTGTAAGACATGTGATATTTGTCAAACACATGGTAACCGTAAGACTTCATCAGCTCCATTATGCCCTATTCTTCCACTTGGTCCCTTTGAAAAGTGGGGAATAGATATTGTAGGTCCACTTCCAACTACCCCACACCAAAATAAGTATATTGTAGTTGCCATGATTATTTAACCAAGTGGGTTGAAGCTAGGCCATTGAAAACAACTTCCATGGATGAAGTGGCAAGGTTCATATATGAACGCATTATCACCAGATTTGGTTTCCCATTAGAAATTGTAACAAATCAAGGAAACCACTTCATTAATGAGGTGGTAGAAGCCCTAGTCAACAAGTTTTCTATTAAGCACATGAAGGAAACAACATACAAGCCAAGCACAAATGGACAGGTGGAACGAACAAATTTTGTGTTGTGTCAAATTCTAGCAAAATATGCAGCCTTGCAGGTACATAAGTGGGATAAAAGGATTCATGCAAAGATTTTGGGCATATAGGGAAACATCAAAGTCAAGAATGTGATACTCCCCATTTCAGTTGGCTGGCTTATGGCATTGATCTAGTTCTTCCTATTGAGTTTGATATTCCCACTATGAGAGTTATGAAAAATGAAAGGATGGATGAAAGTGATTCAGTAAAAGAAAGGTTGGTGCATCTTCATTTGCTAGAGGAAATGAGGGAAATAACGAAAGAATACAAGCTATAAGAATAAAATGAAGCAGAAGGAATACTTTGATCAAAATATCCGTTGGTCTCCATTTCATGTGAATGACTTGGTTCTAGTATATGATTCCAAATACAAAAAAAGAAGGCAGAGAAAATTTCTTCCCAAATGGATGGGGCCCTACAAAATAGTAGTTGTGCATGAAAATGGTACATATCGACTAGAGGAATTGGATGGTACTCCCATTACAAAATGGGTCAACCATGATAAGTTAAATATTTTCCAGGCACCAGCTTCAGAATGTCCATAAGAGTCTACTCCGAGGATGGAGTAGAAGCTAGAAGGGGAAAATGTCGATATTAAAATTTTCCTCTATAATTTCTATTTTATTAATGTATGTATTAGGAATAACATGTTGTTAAGTATAATTAGTAGTGGCATCCAATAGAAGATAACAACACCATTACAGATGGTGCCACCAATAAAGTAGAGTATGGTAATAATCAAGTACAAAAGGAATGTTGTGGTAAAAAGTAAATATTTGTCGTAAGTGGTCCGGTAATGTTAAAATGTCAAAGTTGGGGTAAGTAGAGAAGTAGGGTCTACATGATTAGGAATTAGAAATATTATATTTGTAATAAGGAAAAGGAGTGATGTCATAAATATTTTATGTATTTTATTTGTAGAAAAGTCTAAAAAGGTGGAACCCATGTGAGATGATAAGGTTTATCTTATCTTAGAAGATAAGCCTACATGTAAAGGAAAGAGTTTAGGCATGGAATATGATTGGCCGGAAGAGATTTCCTATCCTATCTTAGAGATAGGGTGGATAAGCCTGAATTCCTATAAATAGAGAGGCCATCCCCTCTCATTTATCATAGAGCAAAGTTGTAATAATTATTTTATGAATAAAGGATTCTTTGTGAAGGTGTGTTAAGGAAGTCATCAAGAGGAGTAATTGCAAAGTTTCTCTCATAACCATTGTTGGAATCAAGTGGAGTTGGTAACACTTAGAGTAATTCATGGGTGAGATTGTAATAATTCCATGTTAATAATATATTTTACAGTTGTATTTCAGATTTGTCATCATTCTTTTTTTTTTGTCATAGTCTGTGGTATTTTTGTGTTATGTTTGTTGTTGTGTTCCCGATTACTACCACCAAACCAAAAGTTGTGCATTACTAAAATAATCATAGCACGAGGAGTTCCCGATGAGCAACCCCTCTTGCCCCATTAGTGATACGGTATTTGATGATTATATTTTAGTATACATGCGTGATGTAGACTTAGCATATTTTTTGATATATGATGTATAGATGTGATGGATATGTGTGATATGATGATGAAATGATAACACAATGTACAAGTAAAAATTAACAAGCACAAGTTTAAACAAATCTAATCAAAGCAACACATTTATTTACAAGTATGCAATACAAAATGGACTCAATGCAATACACTATAGACTAAAGTGATATTCAATCTAAGTAAGTAAGTGAATCCAATTTAAAGCATACAATATGAAAAAGTAATGCAACCAAAACCATACAAACCAACAACTAAAAGTAAGTGAACCACTACTTTGTTTTTGTGGGACAGTTTTGGGACGTTTTTCGTTGTTTTTGGTCTTTATTTCTAAGACAATTTTCTATTGTTTTGGAGTTTTCTATGAAACGTTTTTGAATTTTTTTGGTTTTTTTTAGGAACATATCTGTATGTTTTGGGATTTTTAAAGTTATACAATTTTTTTGATGTTTTCTCAACAATTTTCCAAAGCAAACGTGCAAGGAAATAAAGAAATGTGGATGCCCCTAATGTTAGATGGGATGTACAAGGGTAGAATGCCACGTGGTATATGCCAAAAGTGACATTGTGAAGCTTCCCCCAACATGAGATGGGTTCATTCAATGTTAACTTCTCCGCACTCAAAAGGCTAGATTAGCCAAATCAGGGAAAAGAAGGATAGGATCACAAGGGGCTCAAACGAAGGTAAAGATTAACTTAGGGAAAAGTTTTCGTACTCCTTAAACGTAGATTTCTTGTGAACAACGGACCCTCCCTTGGCACTAAAAGCTAGTTTTCACCAAAGTATTTGTTCAAAGTGCCATCATTGTGTGGTTTTCACTATTGGACGTACCTGTTTATTTATCTTTTTTTTTGTTTTTATACTTTTTTTTACTTTTCTTTGTTTTCTGTAGAGACCCCATACTTAATAATATATGCGCTTAAGATTCATTGTGTTCATGGGTTCTTGAAGCTCTTGGCCATCTGAATAGGCCAGCTTATATGCACCTGAACTAAACTTGGCAACCATAATGTATAGTCCTAGCCAATTGGGCTTAAATTTCCCTTTCTTTCTCGATCTTTATTGGTGTTCTTTTGATTTTCTTTCAACACCATGTCTCATACCTTGAACTAATGAGGTATGACCTTCTTATTGTAGCTCCTCCATACTCGATTGTGATACACTTTTAGGTGATTGAGGGCACGAAGGTGTTTCTCATCCAATAGCTCCAACTCTGTCAGTCAAGCTACTCTATAGTCCTCCTCTTCATTCAGGTAATCCCTTAGCTCGATACGCAAAGAAGGGATCTCGATATCTAAAGGCAAGACAACTTCAGAACCAAATACTAAAGAATATGGAGTTGCACCTGTAGGGGTGTGGATAGAAGTTTTGAATTCCCAAAGGGTAGGGTGAATTTGCAGATGTCAGTTACGGCCTGTGGTATTCACCATTTTCTCCATAATGTGAATTAAGGTTTTGTTGGAAGCTTCGACCTACCCATTACCTTGAAGGTAATAAGGGGTTGAAAACTTAAGGGAAATTCAAAAGCATTTGCAAAGTGATTTCACATTTTTATTTTTGAATGACATACCATTATCGCTTATAATGAAAGAAGGGATATCATATCCAGTAAATGATATGATTCATTACAAATTTTAAAATTTGTGGACCTTCTCAGTATAAGTAAGAGGAACTACCTCTACCCATTTGGTAATGTACTCAAGGCCATTATAATGAATTTTTGGCCATCCGAGGAGACAGGATTAATTTTCCCTATTAGATCGAGACCCCACTTTTAGAACAACTAGGGTGTCGTGATTGGTTGTAAGGATTGTGTCGGCGCATGTATCAAATTGTCATACTTTTGACAATCCACACACTTTTTAACATGTTGACAACAAATCATGCACCATGGTAGGCCAATAGTATGTTAGGTTAATTTATGCATTATATTACCTTATGTAATTAATTATTTATTAAGGTAATTATTTTATATATTGTTATATGGTTTTATGACAATATTTGTCATATTATTTCATAGGTTATATTGTTACATAGTTGTAACAATATTTTTTTGATTTATACTTCTTCCTAGATGTTCTTTTGGAAGCTTATGTAATCTAGTTTATTGTTGCACTTGTGTAACATCATTCTTTGTTTGTATATTGTTGTCCAATATGTATAAATATTGCAACACTACTATTGTAATTTTTTGATTAATTATTAATAAAATATTCTAGGCTTTCGTCCGTATTTTACATTTGGTACCGTGAGAAGGTTGAAGCTTCTGGTAAGGTTGGAGAGAGGTTACAGAGGAAGAACAATCGTGGGGAAGAAATCTGTATCATCGGAGAGCCAGTGCTACATCCAGTAGCTTCCCGATCTCCTGCAGTCCCACAACCTTCATGTGATATCCGTAAACGCAAAGAATTTATTTTTACTTGGTGCCCTCTGCACTAGGCAAATTTTCTTCTTGACACTCACAAAATTAAAAAAATAATATCTTTTCCCCATTAAGGGTTTTGTCTCTAATATTAGATAAGAATTTAGTCTCTGTTAAAATACCAGATTGCTACATTTGGAGGAAACTTTGCTATATTTGAAGGTGTCTCTCATCTTTCAACCGGATCTACATTGAGTTGGCTATTTTGATACACCGAGTTGCAACGTTAGAGCTCGACCAAGCTAGTTTTAAGATAGTTTTGATCGTGCCCTCTTTCATTGTTGAACGAGATGATCAAATCAAGCTCCTTTAAATACATTGGTATCTTGTTTGTACAAAGCTAAGCCATTCTCCTCCAACTAAGTTCCATTGTGCAAATCAAGCCATTCCAATATTTTTATACAAAACTAAAATTTGGTTGGATTTGTTTCCCATGGATCAAATTGAGCTACATTTTTTCTTATTGCCGAGTTAAGGAGCTCCATAACACAAATTGCAACAAAGAAGTGGTCAATCTCAACTTTGCACTGTGTGGCAAGCTGCAAAGGCTTATCATCGAAGATCCACTACACATGAAATTCTGCGTATAAACAAGCCAACAAAACAATAAAAAAGTAGTGACAAGTGAATAAAAGACATTACAAAATCAATACAAAACCAATATCCAAGAAAAATCAATAAGCGACCAAGATAACGAGCGAGATCTAGTTTTTAAGCATGAGGAAACCCTAAACTCACCCTCCACTTTCACATCCACATGGATCCTACGAGTCTTCCACATCAACGTTTTTTAAAAAGGTTAACAATTTTTACATTAATTCAAATTAAAATTGCTTTGTTTCATTACCTAAGCACATCAAGCGCTCTAGTGGATAGTTGCATTGCTTTGGGTGTGGGAGGTTTGGGGTTTAACCCCATCCCCAAATTTATTTTAAAACCATTTTGAGATTTAGTGGTCTATTTAGCCAAAACCGCCAAATTTGGCAACACATTTGTGTAGAAAAATCCCCACTAAAGCCCTTAGTTACAACTAAACAAGCCACTATTTTTAGCAAGAAAAACCCTAAAAAGGGTCAAAAAAATTTCTCCTACTATGCTTCATTTTTTATTCTGAGCAACATTTGCTAAAGGGGGTACACCTAAAAATTGCATTTTCAGCTATATTTTTGCAATTTTTGGCATCATGGGTCATTTTGGGCTCCGGAGGCCACTAAGGCTCGTAAAACAAAAAAAATCATGCCATTCAATTTTTTAATTTTTTTAATGTAATTGTGTACTTCAATGTATTGTACTAATTTGTAGGTTGCCATAGTCAACAACAAACATTGTAACTACTCAAAACTAACAGGCAGAGAATTGTAATAAAAAATAGTGAAATTTGGTTCTAAAACACTCATGAGATCCTAGATCTCATTCACGTGTCGGTATAAACAATGCCTCAGGAAGCACTCACGGGTAAATTCATCGTGACTACTACTACACTTAATAATGCCTAATATAATTGCAACAACATCATTTGGGCATTGACCCTTTAAATCAACAGGAGTTATAAGGACACAAAGTGCACACACTATTATCCATCCCATCCATCTCATGTGAATGATTGCACGACTTAAATCCGACTGAGAAATTATCTGAGTATATAGATAAGTTACATGCATGTATGAGGATATTTCATTGAGCCAGTGTCAATAATCACACATACCCCTTTCAATATTGTCTTAGTACCACGTATTGAATTCCTACGTTAACGCCTCTTTCACGTACCTTGAGGTATATAGAAAGGAGAGCTTCTTCCACATACCAATGGGTATATCGTAACGTTACGTATATAGAAAGCTTTGGTATATCGATTGATGATATATAGATTAGGAGACTTTATACCTTGAGTGATAAGAGCCTAACCATGCCATTGGATTCTCGCAAAATGGGCACCAATGCCCCCAAATTATTTCTTCCAAATTCACAACTACTCAGAGGAAACAATTATGTTGCATGGAAGACAAAAATCAAAACACAACTTGAGTTTGAAGAGATTTAGCATGTTGTGAATGGTACTCTGACCAGATCAACTACTAATACAACATAACAATGACAGCTTTGATATATCGATCGAAAGCCAAACTAATCATCTTTTTTGGAGTGTCCGACAATGTGCAACCCCACATTTGAGATGCCAAAACATCCAAATAAGTGTGGGATAAGTTAAGCATGGTGTACGAGGCCAAAAACAAGAATGTCATTATGAATTTACAGAGTCAGTTACACACACTGAAGTTTAAGAAAAATGAGAAAATCAAAGCTTTATTGAGAAGAGTTACAGAGTTGAGGGCTTCACTTCTAGCCTTAGGATAGGAGGTCATTGATGATGCTCTCATTCACATTATTTTGAGATCCTTCCTTCTTCATACCACATTTTTGTGACAACACTAAACTTGTCAGATACGACGGTTAGTTTTGACAAGTTGGTAAATCTACTGCAATAAGAGGAAGCCATGTACAATAAAGATGATGAAGAGGAGTAGGCACTTTATTCTCATTAAAAATGGAAAGGAAAAGGGAAAGGAAAACCTAATTTCTATCAAAAACGCCAAAATCAGAATCGAGATCCACAAGGGATATGTAAAAGAAGAAGAAATGTCCGATTTGTAAAAGAGGACATGAATTAAAATATTTTTGGTATAATACTTACAAGAAAGGTTCATCAAGTAATTCTAGACCTCAACACCAACAATCTCACAAGTGACATTCTAACTGAAATTAAGGGCAGAAAAAGGGGAACTGGACAAGAAAAACCTATCAACAAGGAAATATTGCTAAGTAAGAAGAACATTCAGATAATGAAGACTACTTGTACACTACTCGATCAAGTGAACCCTCCATGTCATCTAGTGATGTCTGGTATGTTTATTTGGGAGCCACTTGACACATGACCAGCCACAGAGACTGGTTTACTTCAATGAGGGACATACCTTCGAAAAATCATGTTTCGTTAGGTGATGATTCTTCATACACATTTCAGGGGATTGGGAACATTTCTCTACCCCTTAGTTCACATAACTATAGATTATCAGATGTACTATACATCCTCGGTTGACTAAAAATATGTTTTCAATCATTCAACTCCTTGATCATAACTTGAAAATGACTTTGATAGCCTTTCGGAAAGAAAACGTGTTTAATTTGAGACAAATCACGAGGCTCAAAATAGTTACAAAGGCCTATAATGTCGAACACATGTTCCAGCTTGATTTTTTCACAGAGATGATCAGAACTTGTGGCTAAGAACTCTACCTCTGCACAGTTGTGGCATCGAGACTTGGTCATATAAGTTTCAAGTATCTCGAGACACTTCACCGGCATAATATGGTAAATGGTTTACCATCTCTTCAAAAGGATACAGATAAATTTCCTCACTGCCTTGCAGTAAACAACACAGAGTTTCATTCTAGATACTTATGTATTGAGCTCATGGTAAGCTTGATCTAGTTCATACCGATCTTTGTGGTCCGATGCAACCAATTCATTCTAGGTTCCAATACTTCATGCTTTGTGTTGATGATTATTCGAGAAAATGTGGATATACTGTCTTCACAAGAAAAGTGAAGCTTTTGAAACCTTTAAGAAATTCAAAATGGCTATTGAGAACGAAACTAGTCATCACATCAAAACTCTTCACTCAAATTGAGGGGGAAATTCACTAGTGATGAGTTCAAATCCTACCTTCAAGATCATGGAATTCATCAACAAATGCCTCCTCCACACACACCGTAGCAGAATGGTGTCATTAAGAGAAGAAATCATACTATAATGGAAATGGTGTGATGCATGATCAATGATTATAGACTAGCAAGGACATTCTGGGAAAAAGAGGCAAAAACAGCAGTGTATTTATTAAACAAAGTGCCCACAGCTTGCTCTTGACAGAGTAATACTAAAAAAGCATGGTTAAAAGGAACCCATTTATTGCACACCTCGAGTATTTGGGTGTAAAGCAAGTATGTATATACCCAAGTAGAAAAGAAATAAGTTAGATATGAAATCATAAAAACTCATCTTCATTAGGTACAATGAAGAGACTCTTGGGTACATATTGATGGATCCGAAGACCAGGAAAGTCTACACTAGTAGAGATGTTGAGTTTTTTGAGAAGAAGGAAGTAGAGTCTCCTCCTCTAGACTCACCTAATGTAGATTCTTCACCAGTTGTAAAAACTAAATCTGATGTTACCGTAGATGATAAAAGTGATGATGGGGATGATGGTGATGATCTGATAGAACCACAACCCATGGGAATAGTTCAAAGCATATGCCCAAGTGGTATACTAGCATGTTATGAGATGTAATAATGGATGCTCCACCGAATACATCCACCACTAGACCACGGACTCGTAGTAAAGAAAGAGAAGAAGTATACTTTACTTTGATGAGTAGATTAATTGAATTTAATGAGCCCTCTACATTCCAGGAAGCCCTACAGTCAAAATCTTAGAAAGATGCCAAGGATGTTAAATACAACTCAGTGATGAAAAATGACACTTGGCAACTTATCGATCTTCCACCATGGAAGAAATCCATTGGATGTAGATGGATATTCAAAAAAAAGTACAAAGTAGATGGGATCATAGACAAGTATAATTTGAGACTAGTAGCAAAGGTGTATGCATAAAAATAATGCATTGACTATGACGAGACATTTTCTCCCACAACTAAGATCAAAAAAATCATGATGATATTTTCTCTGCTACACAGTTTGGTTGGAAATTCCATCGATGGATGGATATTTATAAGAAGTTTGTATGACTCAACCTGAGGGATATGTTGTACATGGTCAAGAAACAAAGGTATGTAGACTCGGAAATCTTTGTATGGCCTTAAATAAGCACCCCGGTCTTGGTACATAAAAATTGATGAGAATCTCGTACAACATGGATTTTTCAGAAATCCATACGATCCCAATCTCTACCTAAAAAATCAAGCAGGAGATTTTGATTTTCGTTGTCTATTTCGATGATCTAGGCATCGCTTGATAGTTTATTGAGGATGATCAATGCAATGAAGAAAGATCTTAACCGATCGTTCGACATGATAGATCTCGGGATGATGCATTATTGTCTTGGATTATAAGTACGGCAGAAAGAGAATCACATCTTTGTTTCTCAGGTTGAAATACACTAAGACAATGCTTGAAAAAATTAGGATGATGGATTCCACACCAATTACTACACCTATGGAGAACAAATTGTAGTTATCTCATTCGTATCCATCTCCTGCGCAAAGTAAATGCCACTCTCTATCGACAAGATATATTGGGAGTCTCATTTACCTGACCTACACTAGAATACATATCATCTTTGCAATGATTTATCTATCCAAGTTCATGTAGGAACCCAAATTTTTTCATTGGAAGGCAGCAAGGTGCATCTTGAGATATCTCAAGGGATCAGTGGATCTTGGTCTAGAATGCAAGAAGAAAAAAATTTCTTGTCAGGTATTCGAATTTAGATCACGCTGGAAACATTGATGACATAAAATCCACTTCAGGGTTTATGTTCTTTATGGGATTTGGACCAATATCAGGGGAATAAAGAAACAACACTATGTTTCTCTTTCTTCCATAGAAGCTGAGTATCATTCTACAAGTGAAGCTTTCTATGAAACAATATGGCTATGTCGCATACTCAAAGGACTTGGAATATCACATGACAAAATGACCACCATGTATGTAGACAATGAAGGTGTTCTCAAACTCGTTTACAATCAAATTTTTCATGAAATAACAAAGCACGTTGAGGTACAGGTACATTTCATATGTGAGCATGTCTTCAAGCACAATATGCAGCTCAGCTTTTGTCCAATAGCTGAACAACGAGCATATATCTTCACAAATTCACTTACATGTGACAAGTTCGAGTTGTTCAAATATTTCCTCTCCTCATCCCTTGAGGCAATGAAAAATTAAGGTGGGGAATGTTAGGTTAATTTATACATTATATTACCTTAAGTAATTAATTATTTATTAAGGTAATTAGTTTATATATTGTTATATGGTTTTATAACAATATTTGTCATATTATTTCATAGGTTATATTGTTACATAGTTGTAAGAATATCTATTTGATTTATTCTACTTCCCATATGTTCTTTTGGAAGCTTATGTAATATGGTTTATTATTGCACCTGTGTAACAACATTATTTGTTTTTATATTGTTGTCCAATATGTATTAATATTACATCACTAATATTGTAATTTTTTTATTGATTATTAATAAAATATTCCAGGCTTATGTCCCTTTTTTACATAGTAACCTACTATGAGTATCTTATTTGTAAGGACAATCCCATTAGTATGAGCTCCACAAATGCCCTCATGCACCTCCTTGATTGCTTGGATAGATTCATCAGAATTTAAACAATGCAACAAATTCCCGTCATAGCCTCGGCGGAAGAGGGTTCCCCCAAGTAGGGTATAGCGGGCTATACGTTGGATGAGGTTGCACTTTTCAGCATAGGAAATGTTCATAGGGAAGGTTCCATCATGGAGATAATTAAATATTTCAGCATACCATGGTGAAAAGGGACCAACAACTTCACACACTAAACAAGAGTTTGGTATGTCGTATGCCGATGTTCTTAGATTTTCAACAAAGAATGGCATGTCATTTATGTCAGACAAAATTCTCAACATAGATCCTATAGTATTGATGGCATATGCCTCTCTATTCTAAGCTCTTGGTATTTTCTCAAATTTTATTTGCTCAAATAATTCTTTCAAGGAATCAATCATTCTTTTATATAGAAGTAATTTTTCATCTTTAATTTTATATTCATTTGTGACCTGTTTGATAATAATCATTGAATCACCAATGAATTTTACTTGTCTGATATCCCATTTGATGGCTAGCTTCATTCTTGTAGTGAGATATTCATATTCCACTATATTTTTTATGCAAGGGAATCCAATTCAAAATGCATATAGAATCAAGTCTCCCGTGGGAGTGATTAGAAAAACTCCGACACTTGAACCATGAAAGGTAAAAGAGTCATCGAAGTACATTTGCCAAATTATAGATTCTTCAAGGTACATAATGGATGCATATGGTAGTTATAGACTCAAGGGTTTAGTACCTGGTAGCGGAGCTTCTTCTAGTTGATCTGTTAACACATGTCCTTTTACTAACTTTTGATGAATGTACTCAATTTCAAACTCACTTAATAAGATGATCCAATTAGCCATCTTTCTAGTTAGTGTTGGTTTGGACAATAAATACTTCAAAGGGTTGACCTTTGAAATAAGCTTGATTTTATTATTAAGCATATAATGGCGTAGCTTCTAGAAAGTAAACACCATGACTAGGAAAGCTTTCTTTATTTGTGGTTAATTTAGCTAATATGCTACCAATGTCCTTCTCATCATAGTGGGCCAACAGTGCTCCAATTTCAAAATGTATGGCAGAGATATAAAGTAACAAGGGTTCTCCTAGTGTGGGTGGCATGAGAATGGGGGGGTTGCCCAAGTATTTTTTTATCACAGAAAATATTTTGTTGTTGTTCTAGTCCCCATTTGAAATTAACATCTTTCTTAAGAAGATGTGTAAATGTATGACATTTGTCTGCTAGCTATGATGGCCTGAATTTTCCTTGTAAGCTACACGGTTGTCTAATATTCTTAGGGAGAGGAATTTCTATGATAGGTGTGACATTTTTCAGGATCCACTTCTAGTCCTCTCCATGACATAATGAATCCTAGTAATTTCCTAGATAGCACACCGAAGACAAACTTCTTCGGGTTAAGTCGTAATTTGTAATCCCTTAGGCGCTGAAAGATATGCCGTAAAATTTTTGGGTGTTCCTCATGTGTTCTAGATTTATCTAGTATATCATCTATGTAATATTCCATGATGTCACTTATCATATCATGAAATATTACATTCATCGCCCTTTGATATGTAGCACCTACATTTTTAAGGCTGAAAGGCATGACCTAGTAACAAAACGTACCCCATGGGGTTGTGAAAGTTATCTTGTGTTGATCTTATTCCACAATATTTATCTAATTATAACCTAAGAAGTCATCCATGAGTGAAAGCATCTCATAGCTTGTTGTAGAATCGACAATCATGTCGATGTTTGGAAGAGGAAAATCATCCTTAGGACAATATTTGTTTATATCCCTAAAATCTGTACACACTCTAATACCAATTGGCTTCTTTTGAACCGGGACCACATTAGAGATCCACTCTAAGTAGTCAATAGGCTTGATAAATCCTACTTCTAGTAACCTTTCTAGCTCTGCCTTTACCAGTAAGGTGACACGAGGATGCATCTTTCGGAGTTTTTTTATGGGCTTGGCATCTGGGTGTACCACAAGATTGTGCACCACTAGTGTAGGATCAAGTCCTGGCATGTGAGCATAATACCAAGTGAATATATCTGCATACTCTCTTAAGATTCCTGTGAATGTTTTTTTGTTCTTTGGCTGAGAGGGAAGCTCCCAACTTAACTATCTGTGGTAGTTCCTTTGTACATGTATTAACATTTATTGTATCTTCCACTAATAACTTTGATCCATCCCCCATGCGCATAGGATTATGAGGGAGATTGAGATCCTCCTCTATCATAGGTGGCTCAAGAAGTTCTTCATCTTGAAGTGGGTACATTATATTTTCCATAGGTTGTTCTACTTGTTTGTCCAAAAACACCTCAAAGAGGTTTTCACTATAGGACTTCCCCTTTTTATTTCCACAAGTATTTTCTTTGGAATTTTTTCCCTTGCTCACTTTTTTACTTAAATTCCCACACAACTCTACTTCCTCTCCAAAGTATGTGCATGTGTTAAGATGAATGGAGAACCCCTTCTTGTGATCATTTCTTGGAATGTTGTCTCTAATTCCCAAGAACTCACCAATGGCCTCATCATTCTAAAACATGTCAATAGGTATGTGTTGTTTTTTATCCCAATTCATGAGTGATGGGTAGGTGAGGGTTAATGGTTGATTTATAGGGGATATGGTGGGTATAACAGGGTTATAGTAAGGATAGCCATATTGGTGAATAAGTTCGTAGAGGTAATGTATTTGTAAATACTACATCGAGAATTTGTTTCACTTTCATTTTAGGACAAACTATCCTCACTCTCAGAAGAAGCATACTCATCATCTGAAGAGTCATACTCATATAAATGGATGCATATACATGATTTACCTATTATACGCTAAGGTATTGCAAGATATTCTAATGGGCCTTATTCTTGGTGGCCGCAACCACGTCCTTATACCCCATGGCAAGCATTATTTAATTAGGAATGGGATACTTAGGTGATTTATAGCATGTATCCATGTCATCATCATCTAAATAGAATACAATGTCCATAAGAACCTTTTGTCTTCTGGCAAGCTTCCATGAGTAAAATTCTTGAAAGGGAAAGCCTCTCTTGATCTCTAAACTTTGAAACACAGCCTACCATGTGCTTGGGATGATAGCGAGATTGTGTGAACCATTAGGGAATTTTGTAGATCATACTCTCCACAACCACTTGGTTTGACCTTCATCTCCCATGTAGACAAAGGATTTTCTGAGGTGGAAGCACCATTGTCATTTATAGACAGGGTATCTAGATCCACTTATGAAGTGAGGGCCTCTAACTAGATAGGAATAACAATCTCCGTAGATGGACACTCATAGATTGTAGGGAAAAATCCTAACAACATTCTACAATGAGCAAAAGTTAAGGGTCCCCCTGTATGGTGAGTTTCTATCCCTCATATTGTAACTTTAAACACTAATGATACATTAATGTCATGGCTTGCATGGCGTGAATCCATGGGCGACCGAGCAAGATATTGTAAGGGAGTTCCAAGTCCAAGATGTGGAACTTCATATCATGTGTTATGGGACCCACTTCTAATGAGAAAGTGATCATTCCAGCTGATTTTCATTCTTCATTGTCATATGCCTTAATGGTGATGACCTTTGTTTCAAGATCACCTTCTATACAAACTTAGTTTTTGGACTAGTTTGAGATTACATATGTTAAGACATGATCCACCATCCATAAGCTCTCTCTTAACCTTCTTACGTTTGATGAAAACCTCAATATGTAATGGTAGGTTATGTGAAGGATCTTCAACTAAGGCTTCTGTAGTGCTAAAGCTTATGTGTTCCAAAGGAACAAGTTGTGCTACCATGGCTTGCAAATGTGTTGGGTCAACATCAATGGATACTCCTAACCAATATAAGGTTTTGTAAATTATATCCTTATGGATGCTAGAGATCTTCAAAAGGTCTAAGATGGAAATCTTAGCCATAGTCTTTTCTAGTTGATCTAACACATCATAGTGGCTATCTTGAGGAAGAGTGGGAATAGGTTTAGAATTTATAATGAGGTGAGCCCACCATGTTTCCACAACACACTCTCTTGTCTTAATTCTAATTGTATTAATTTTATAAATGAGTGGGTCAACTCAACTTATCAGGGCATCAAAATGGTCTTTGTTTGACATATAGTTAGCATTCTTATTATGAGATGATTGTCCCTGATCTGAATTTTTTTTTCCTCATGATTGGGAAAAGGATTTTTGAAGATCCCTAATTTTTCATTTGCATATTTTACAGCTGTAATAGAATCTACTTCAATTTCACCATTGTCGAAGAGATTTTTCATATAGTGTTTAATCTTAAACACTTGTCTGCAGTATGTGACCTTTTATGCGGTGGAACTCACCGATTAAATCTCCCTAAACCATGATAGTTAAGGTGTATCATTCCATTAGGGTTGTGTTTCAGGGTATTTAACCATGTTAATTGCCTCCAACTATTTTAGTATAGACGATATGGATTTTGGTAGAGGAGTAAAAGTGTTGCATTTATACTCGGTGGGTGGATTACCATTTGCAAGTTTCAAAGGAATGTGGTTCTGCATGGATTTCTCCCATTTATATTCTATTATCCCATCACTAATGACATTTTTGTTTCTATTAGGAATAAACTTTCTTTTATTGTTAGATTTAGAATCGTTTTGTTCACGGGAGAAAGGTTTTAGAGTCCCCCTAGTTAACAATGTGTTTTCAATTTGACTCCCTTTTTCTATTACCTCTTGAACGTGTTACCACATTGCATTTGCAAGTGGAATGTAATTTTTGGATGGAGGTTGGGAACAAATATGCCTATCAGCTGATTTTCTGGAAGAGAGCAAGGGAAGCGACTAGCTAACCCTCTCCATCTTTGTAAAAATGCAAAGAATTTTTTCATTTTTTCGTTGCTTGGCATTTCGAGAGATCTAACATAGTAACGTCACTTTCTATATTGAAATACAAGTTTCATACAAAACTCTCTGCTAGTTTTGGCCATGTTGATATGGATCCATTATGGATATGTACAAACCATTCTAGCGTCGTTTCTCCTAAAATTTGTGGAAACAAGGGCATAAAATAATTGTCACCTTTGAATGCCACCTCTTGACATGCCATATAAAAGTCTTTTATAAGATCACAGGGTCACCTTTTCCCTTATATTTATCAAATTTTGGAAAATCAAAATATCTTGGGAAAGGTACTTGTAGCATGGCTTTGTCAAAAGGGTAGGGACATAACTCATCGAACCAGTATTTCTTGTTATTATTACTGGTTTGGCCCTCTTGTAATGCTTGAAGGGTGTTCTTCATTGTTGACCACTCTTCATTATAAAGTAGATCTTGCATGGGTGGGGGTGTAGGTCTATACAAAGGGTTAGGCCTAAGTGTATGCCCACCCCAATTTTTGTGACAATCTCTTCATAAGGATCTCTTTGTGCCTCTCATCAAGGAGTATTTATTGGGAATTTGTAAAATGAATCTTTAGGTTTTTCCTTTGGTATAGTTTATTTCACAAATTTTGGTTCTTCCTTTTGTATATGTGAATCCAAACTTTCCAATTGATGAGTGAGGGCTTGGACCAATTATTCCAACGTAACCTCTTTAATAGGTATTTCATGACAATCTTCATTAGGAGGAGGTTGTGCATGATGACATTTTCTTAATGGACTTCGTAATGAATTTTAATAGTAGGCAAATGATAGTCTCCATCATTTTCAAATGGTATCTCCTCATTATTTTATCGTGTAGAAGTAGAGGTATGACCTAGGTTTAATATGTCATCTATATGGTGACGAGGATGTTCCACTTCCTCTTCCCCTCGAACCATTGCGGCAATGAGAGAAGGGTCCACCATGGGAGGTAACCTAGCTCCTAGTTCCATAACACTCATAATACCTCATGTTTTTTTAAATGTAATATTTGAAATTGGTGGGAGGACACTCTATATTCATACGAGGAGACTCTTCCTCTCCACCACTATGGTCAACCATGATGTTATCCTCTAAAAGAGAGTTTTCACCTCCAAATATATCAGTTCCTAATCTTCAGGATCCCATCCTCGTAGTAGGAATACTTGAGATAGGAAATACGATGTGAAGAATTTCCACTTAGGTTTACTAAAAAGGGACCTTAGTCAAATTTGTGCAGCGTAACAACCCTAAGTTGTTAAAACAAGGTGACTATAGAATAACCACAAAGGTGATAGGTCAAAACAAATGTATGAATTAAAGAATAATGAACTAAGGTAATATATGACACAATATTTCCTTAGAATAATACAATGACGTACAATGCTTGAAATTTAGTTCCACCAAATAGTTTATTCTCTAAGATTTCATCTAAATAGGTTTGCAACCAAATAGTGACAACACAACATCACCATTTAGGTCAAGTTTACAACAAATAAGGTCTAAATGATAAGAGAATTTTGATGCAATATTCTAATAAGATATACTAAAAAATAGATTCTAAACACTAACAAATTCCAAGTCTCATAAAATGGATGATAACAATGTGAGCAATGTAACAACACTATTTGGACACGTGGACCAAGATTTCGGGAAAGAAAAATTTCTACTAACAAAATGATGTTTTCCGATATACTAAAAATGTATCCTCAACACACACAAACTCAATACAAAGTTAGGATGTAAAAACTACATATAAGTATAACAAGAAATTGTTATGCGTGCGAAACAATGTAACTCTACAATATAGTGATTTAGGTCTAATTTCACAATGGAAGCAAGATGTAAATATCTCAATTGTATGGATAAAATGTGGTCAGCAGAATAACTCAAAAGAAGACAAGGATGAAATCACCTAACTACGATGATAATATGTTTCAAATATGGGTTTTTGAGACAAGGGGGGCTACTAGATCGTGAGTATGTACCATACACACTTTTAACACTTACGCTCCAACATTACAACCTAGTTGCGCAAGTAGAATACAAAAGTGGTGGACACGCGATATCTAGCGGTATCTGTATATGTTGTTTCCTTTCATCCAAAAATGGGAAATAGGAAAATAAGGGTTTAGACCAAGTGGTGTTGAAATAAACTTGGTGTTATTTTGGTAGAGTTTTGCCTTGTCTTAAGACAAGTGAAAAACTATGACAAAATGACACTAAGTAGATTTTGTGATGAAATATCATGCAATTTCAACTTTAAGAGATTCTTTCCCTTGTTCAAAAAACAAGAGTTTGAATCTAACAAAGTTGTTACTTTGTGAGAGCTCTCAAGTATACTATCTAAGACAAAAACAATGGCTCCAAGATGGAAATCTTCCTAAGTGGTTCTCTCTCTAGGTGTCACAAGATATCTAGAGCGAGCTCGATTTACAAAGGTTTCCCAAGGAGTATCTTAGTTTTACTTTACTCACTTTAGTATAATGAGCACAAAAGTGCATTTAATTATACTTTTACTGTGGTCGTGATATGGATATCTTTGACGTTAATCTCACCAAGGCATACTAGAAAAAACAGTAGTGTATAGCACTTTCCTATTTCGTTCACAAGGTTCCCTATTACGTGAACTACTTTAGGGTTCCTAGGACCACCCCCATTATTGTAGTTTAAGGCTTATTCCAAATGGGTTATGTCCTAGTTGATCGGATGATTCGTAGCTCTTAACCAAAACCTACAAATACAATGCGACAATTGTGGTGAATTTTTTATCTTTTATACTTAATGTGGTTTTTGTTGTACTCCTTTTGGAAACCTACAATCACACATGTAGTTAGAAAAATTGTTTAGGTCCTCCTTTCTTTGACTAGCATTAGGTCCTTCACAAAATGGTTAGTAGTTTCAAAAAAGATTCACAATATCATAAGAAAATAGCAATGAAAAATTCTTGTAAATCAACTAACTACCATCAAATTTTGAAAAAACAAGGTTTATTCCCAATTCATCCAAGTGATTTTTAATGAAAAGACAAAAATTACTTTTGATTCCCAAGATCACAGTAGGTGCAAGGGAAGAGCATACACAAATTTTAGACTTGGTTATTTAGCAAGTGAAAAGTATTTAAACTAAAAGATAATTAACAAAGTTTCCTACTTACTCTAATGATAGAAAATGAAGGTTTAAGAGTTCTTTTGATTCTCCATATCACACGAAGTGCAAGAGAGAGCATACACACCTTAACCCAAACTCATACAAAGCATGAAAAAATATTGATTCCTTCAAACCCTAAGTGATTTTATGCGAAAACTTACTCTAAATATATAAAATTGACAAAAATGGCATCTAAAAACCTCTAAAAAGTAAATAAATTCGATCCTATAAACTGAAAATGGAAACTTTGAGTTTGCAAGAAAAATTTATACAGACACACCTATGCACCCATGTTGACTTATGCACGCTTGTTTCAACACATACACACCCATGTGTAAAAAGTGACCGATAGTTGAAAAAGGTGAGCTAACGTGTCCACTTCCAAAGAAGTGGGTGCGCACATATTTCAACGCCTACACTCCTGTTGACATGTGCATGCCCTATTATAAAAATGATAGACAGTTGAAAAAAATGAGCTAACGTGTGTGCTTATTTCAATACATGCGCTCTCATTTTGACGTGTGTGCACATGTTTCAATGCCTCGCTCCCGGTTTGGTGCCTATGTGCCCCTTTGTTGAAGTGGTCAAAAATTGATTTTTGACAAGAATTTCTTCAAAAAGGTCAAATATTTGGTATTTTTTTAGCAATTTTGACAGGGCTTCACCTCCTTGAATCCTACAAGGAACATAAAAACACAACTTCTACCACTAATCTAGTTGAAACAACTACCTAGCTTGAAAAAATGATCTAAAACTTTGAAAACTACTCTAAAACTTTGAAATTAATCTAAAAATCTTGAGAAACTAATCTAAAATATTTAAAAGTACTATAGAAAGCTTGAATTTTAAACTACAAGACTTGAAATTAATCTAGGAAACTTGAAATGAAAAACTTTGAAACTAAGTTATAAAGCTTTAAAAAGTGAATGCAATGGGATATTGTCCCAATGGCGTGCCAAATGATGACACCCTAAACTTTCATAATCAAATTGCAAAGCTAAAAAGGAAGGCTAACACCATTTCCACCTAATAGATAAGGTTCTAAGTCTATGAATGTAACATTAAGATAGAAGCTTACAAGAATGCTTAACTAGTATGAAAACAATACAAAATCTAACTAAACATGCCTACTAATATGCTTGAATTACCTAACATGGGCCTACATAGACCTAAGAGGACAATCAAAGGATTATGGTTACTACTCCAAATAAGGTGAAATGGCATCTCCAAATGACTACTTGGTCATTTTGGATATCCATCTACTAACCCCATTGAAGGCTTTAAGTAAGGATTGAACTTTTTATATATCATATTTATTATATGAGACATAAATCAAAGCGTGGTGTAAAGTATAAAGGAATGAGGTGTACTATTTTTATAGTTTTACTTTTGGGAGACACTTGTATTGTGGTGCATGTGGGACTAAAAGCCCCAAATTAGATTAGAATTGCTAATCATGATTAGGCCTTGCTAATCACAATTAATGAATTACCAAGTGATTAAGAGGTATGAAGCCTAATCAACCACTTAGTGTCAACCAGAGCCTAGGATAAGCTTTTGAATATTGTTGAAACATTGTGGAGGTGAATGGGGTGATTTTGAGTGGTTGGAAGAGGGGTTTTAGTCAATACTAGGTATATTGACCAAAACAAGGGCAACATAGGCTGAATTAGCTAATAAACACGAATTGTCTGTTTTGAAGAGAATTTTGACTTACGATTCGGCATAAAGTTGCATCCCGAATGTGAAAGGGGTTACACAATCAACAATGTGGTGTTAATTGGCTAAATTGGCAAGGAATGTTGGTTAATTAGCAAAGAGTACTAATTATAATGGAATTGGGAAGAATAGGAGTGGTTTGTGTGTGTTTCGGCAATAAGATTGCAAAAACGAAATTCGGTGTCTACGAAACTTAGAATTGATAATGCATGTGAAATCTTACCACAATCTCATAATCCCTATCAATTTGTCACTGACACGCTATAGGGTCAACGGTAAACTCACAAGGGGTAGGCTACATACAAATAAAAAGTTCAAATTAAATATTTCATGTACAATTTGATATTGTAAACAAGTAGTAAAAAAACATTCCTCTAAATTTTAACAAATTTGAAAAATTGTACTGAGTTAGTGGATCCAGACACTATGGCAGCATCTACAACATCCTCTACACCTCTACATATAGGGAGTAATCTCTCTAGAAGTCATAAGTTGTACAAAAAAATGTAGATCAACATTAATTGAAAACTATAGCAATGAGTATTAGCATGAGAAGAGGACTAGTAGCAATAAGCCCTAAAACAAAAAGTTATGTAAGATTGCAAGTGTATGACCAAACCAATAGTCTAAAATCCTTCTGATAAAGTAGAGAAGGATAATTAGTCCTATTTATTTGCATAATCTCTCTTGACTGTTAATATGGAAAGGTCCTACAGGTGATGTAGATCACATTCATAATTATTGTGTCTTGAAATTGCATAATTTGATTTTTACAAAGGAGTTGTAGGCTCTTGGGCTCTATCTAGGGATTTGTGTAAATTTTGATTGTATGAGTGAATCTTGCTAGAAATTTCAAATTATCTTTGTTTGTGCATGAATTATAAGACCCCAATATTTCATGGTGATTGATATAGTGTAGTTAAAGTTATCTAGATAATAGTTATTTCAAGCAACCTAATAAAAGTACAGTGTACAAAAATGAAGGAAAAATGCAGGCTTCTCACTATAATTTGATAAATCATGATCTTAGACTAGGTATGAAGGTGATATTAGGTATGAATGAGATGTTTGAATGATCTTATGGGTGTAGGAATAAAGAAAATGCCATCAGTTGAATGAAATCTGACTATACATGACAATATTAAGTCACAAAAAGGGTTATTAGAGATATTCAAGAAGTAATTCATTAAAGATGTGGAATGTATTTGGTATGTAGAACTTGGTTCTAGGCAGGTCACCAAGCTATATCCATTGTGTACATGAGAATGAAAATATAGAGAAACTTGATGAATAATAGATATAATATGAGATTGGGTGTATAGAATTACATAGGGAGTATTGGTGATAAACATGAACCAAGGGACCCATGATATATTTATAAGTGTAGGTAACTTATCCCATATTGTCATCTCTTTGTTGTTTAGAGAGAAGAGGGTTAATAAAGAATTCATAGAACTAATAATGAAGAGGATTAATATTTAGATGGAGTGCTCTAGAAACATGTATAGCATAGAGGTAAGTGTCCATGATCATGATAAAAGGAGAGTTTGTATATCTAGGGGAGTGGTAAACATAACCCTTGCATCATAAGAGCTTAATGTTATGGTCAAATTGTACTGGCTAGAGTTATGGGATTGCAAAATACTAGAGAATTCCACAATTAGAAACACCATGTAAAGAGAAACTAACCTATGTAAAAGTCACGTGAGGCATGACAATGGCCTCAGTGCCCAGAGCAGATGATGACCTGTAAGGCTCCTGCATATAAAAGACAAACATATTAATATATACATGTACATGGGAAACACAATACACAAACATTTAAAAATGTGTATTTAATTGAAACTTACGTTTGTAATACACCCAACTGCAATAGCTAGCATGTCAATGTTGGATGTGTCCTTCACTAGCACTTTCTATTTAAAAAAATATTTTTTACATGTATGTACATGACGTAATCAAATACATATATATTAACATCTCAAATGAAATAAACTATTGTATAAATGTGTGTGTGTGTGTGTGTGTGGCATTTACCTGTGAAAGACTAAGATCATTTGCACCAGCCCAAAACATCTGCCATCATCTCATCTAGAGAAATGAAATCATGTGATCCAAAGAAATGATGTCTCACCCATGATGGCATATGGCACCACATGATCTCGTAGTGGTGTGATGCACTAGAACCGGTGCCTCCACCAATATCACCGATGCAATATGGCCACTATGTTGGGTTAGAGTGTCAGTGAGCTCCCTTAATGCATGTAATGTGTCAATCTCCACAACCTCCTTCATTATAGGAGGGATAACTAAAGGCAGTGGAGGTTTTGGGACATGAGGGATCCTAGGTTAACCAATGCGTGCACTTGGTCTACTCTATGCAAAGCCACCTCCTCATCCATAAAACTCGGAAAAGTTAAAATAATTTTGGACCTCATTAAGCATGAACTCGCAATATAATTTCTTCAAAAAATAGAGAAGAACCTCATTGTTGTTGCATGGTGGATAATAAAAAACCATCCACCATTGGTCCCAAAAATCATTCTTGATTCAGTCATAATGGCACCAATGGATTGGGAACCGTTTGCAAGTATTCATGGGGGCATTGGTTCTAGGGTTAGTAAATAATGCACAAATGCAATCTTTTATAATTTGTTTTTCTTTTATGGCCGCATGGGATAATTTATCTCGCATACCACCACCTATAATCAACTCTAAAGGTATTCAATCTATTTATTTGGTTAGTTGTGGAGTCTACTTTGTTAATCAATATTTGTAATGTGTTGGCTAAAGTCATGCGGGGGTGGATTTGTGGCATGATTTTTCTTATTTTCTAAACAAGGTTCTCAATGGAAATTTTATTTTGTCAGATTGTTCTAATGATATCAACTTGTGTTCCTACAGGGTTCTGTGGGGACATAAGGAGCCACAAGAGGTAGATCTACATTTGGAGGAGGGTTTTGAGGAATGTTTGGAGGGTTTTGAGGAATATTTAGATGGTTTACAGGATTACGAGCTTGTCAAAACAACTGACAAAACAAAGAAATTGTATACATAAACAAAAATTGAAAAACCCATGAAAATCACAAAAAAAACCTAAAATGTAAGAAATTTGATCAAAATCAAGGGCTTACCTCTTCATCTTGGCAGAATTGTTGAAACTTTTGTGATCCAGAAGTCTAAAGAGCAATTTTTAGGGGGTATTCAAAGCACGAGTGCCAACAATGGAGGAGAAATCACAGTTTATAGGGGAAAATGGGGAAAATGAGGGGTCACAGGGTGGTTGTTATTTTTGTCTCAGAGGACTGTGATCATGGTTTATAAACCACGATCATGGTTTTAGGTTCGAAATTCCCAAACCTATAGAAAATAGTTTGCGATCGTGGTTTGTAAAACCACGATCATGGTACATGAATTTTTTATTTTCATGTCCACTTTTTGGTGCATCAACTTTCTACACTTACCCTCCTTGGGTAAGAGTGGGCCATTTCCCTTCTCTCGATTTGGGTTAAAAATAAAAATAAATTGCTACCAAGATACTTGAACTGTGGATTTTATTAATAAAAAATGATGTTACAAAAATCATTCATCTCCTACCACTATTACATTGAGTGCTTTGGAGAGATATTTATAACTCATCCCTACTCCAAGATTATAGAACTACCTACCTATAATATTGGGAAATACTTGACTACATCTTCCACTTTACAATGAGATAAATGTGGAAGAAATTTATTTAAACACTACAACTCCAAGTTTAACTACTTGCATTCAACTACTTCTTCCACTTGACTAAGAGATAACTATGGAAGAGATTTAATCAAACACTACAACTCTAGATTGAACTACTAATTCTTCCACTTGACTAGGAGATAACTATGGAAGAGATTTAATCAAACACTACAACTCTAGATTGAACTACTACTTCTTCCACTTGAAAAGGAGACAAACGTGGAAGAGAATTAATCAAATATTACAACTCTAGATTGAACTATCTCTTCCACGTGCACTTAACTATTTATTTCCATTTTTCAAGTCTACTCTTGCATGATTGAATCTTTTAACATGACAGTTGTCCCACCATATTCCCATCCTTGATTTTCTTATCATTACCTTGAATTCAATTTGAAGAATATTTCCAAACCATTTTTGGGTTTGGTTCTCCTTGTTGTAATATTTCCAAAACATCTTGAAATTCTCATTTTTATTGAGAAATGAGGGAGATATCACAATTTATTGAATTTTTTTTTATCTTATTTATTTTCCTTCAACCTTATTCTGACTGAAACTTAAAATGAATATATCTCCTCAATTATTGCTGTTGTGTAAAAATGGAGATATTTTTTCCTCCTAACAATAAGAGGAACAAAAACCTCTCTCGATTATCATTTGGAGATCTTCAACTTTGGTTAGAGAGAATCTGATGTTGCATGTGTGAGTCCTGCACTTGAAAACCTTCTGCTTCAAATGATTATATCTTTCAAACCATTATTTTTGTGTAAAAATAGAGAGAGGTTTTTCCTCCTAATAATAAGAGGAAAAAAACTCTCTCATAATCTCATTTAGAGCTTTGCAATTTTATCTAGAGGGATTCTTGTGTTAGTTCTGCTAGTACTGCACTTAAAAACCTTCTTCTTCAAATGTTGATATCTTCAAAACTATTATTGTTGTGTAAAAACGGAGAGAGTTTTTTCCTCCTAACAATAAGAGGAACAAAAAAATCTCTCAGATTCTCATTTGGAGTTCTAAAATTTTAGCTAGAGAGATTCTTGTGTTAGTTCTGCTAGTACTGCACTTGAAAATATTCTTCTTCAAATGTTGATATCTTTAAAATTATTATTGCTTTGTAAAAACAGAGAGTTTTTTTCCTCCTAACAATAACGAGAACAAAACCTCTCTCATAATCTCTTTTGTAGCTATCCAATTTTAGTTATAACAATTTTTGTGTTGATTTCATGAGTCATGTGCTAGTTTAGTGAGTCATACGCTAGTTATATGAGTCATATGCTAGTTCTGTGAGTCCTGTAGCTGAGTCCTGCACTCGAGTCCTACACTATTTGTATTGTGAGTCATGCACTCCTAGATTTATGAGTGTTGCGATATTTTTGAGTCATGTGCTCTTAGTTATGTGAGTATTACACTTGTTGTAATACATTCAAGAGATCAAATGACCTGCTCATACACAATATTGCATTCCAACTTACAAGAAATATTAGGAAATGAAAACATTCAGATTACAATGGAATTTTCAAAGATAGATCAAATATATTCTACATTTAATCTTAAATAAGCTATATAGTTCTTAAGACTACATCTAAATCCACTTTATAAGAGAATTAATAATGTTATTTGGTGTAATGGATGAGACTTAATTTGGTCTCATCAATGTGTGGATGGAAAAATGAGCTTCCCCTCCTATACGTGCTTGTAGAAAATGCAATCCCTTATCCCTTGAATGGATGCTAGATGAATGCCTTTGATCCCTTTGATGTCTTTCAATGAAAAATTAGGTGATGATAATATATGCTTAAAGTTTGGTATTTTATTTTGGTCACATAAATTTGTATTTATATGATTCCCTTGTTTTAATTTCATAATTGAAAACTAAAAGGTTGAATCATAAGAAAATAAGATTCCCAAAAGATAAAAGAGGCCCAAAAATAGTGAGTAAGATAGAAAGATATCGGGGCACCTAAAGGGGATGAGGGCGCTAGGCGTTGGCGTCTAGTTGGGCACCGGTGTCCGAGTCCCGAAAGATAAAGCAATAAATTTTAGACTAAGCTGTAGGGTGTGTAAGACCAAATAGAAAATAAGAAACACATACAAAAGGCCAAAGATAGTTTTCAATTACTAGTTTTCTCACTTAGGAATCATATGAATGCAAGTATGATTTTAGGACCTAGAAATATACCCAAGTGTGTGATTTTTTTCTACACCCATGAGAGTGTGAGATTCGAAGGAGATCTTCTTGGAAACTAGTGGGAAAACCTCATCCAAGTGAATTACCTCTTTTGGAAAATCATCCTCTGCTTTCTTTACTTCTGACAAAGTTGCAAGAACATACTTGATGAGATAAATGATATCGAGAAACAATGCCTTCCCTTAATCAATTATTTTCTCAATCCACTTCTTGCTAGCCTTCCCCTGCATCATGTATCCTTGTGTTTTCTTGACCGCATCATGATCAACACTTGTTGATTGGAAGAATGTCTTCTATAGGAAGAAGAGATATTGGATAGGGGTCCAAGAAAAACTGAATATGAGCATTGAGGGTCTTTCCTGTTCCTCTAATTACCGCACAATTGTTTTCTTGTGTTATTCATTCTGAGTGAGGAGGATGGAATTAGATTCCTTGAATAAATTAGAATCACCCTCATGCAAATATTGACCCAATGAGATGCGGATCAACTCATAGTCTAACTAAGTCATGTATTCCATAGGATTTTCATTCTTGGGCCTAACAACTTCAACATAATGGTTACAAGAGGTGATACTGAAGAAGAGGGTTGTTGTCTAGACCTTCTTCCTTTGATTAGATTTCAAGGTTCTTGAGATTTCTTTGATATTGGGCATGATATCATATTGTGTTGTCCTTGGCTCACTTTCGAGCATTTCTTGAATCCATGGGAATGGATCTTCAGAAGTTGATATGATGTTTGTCACCGGAACAGTTTCAGAACTTGATGCAATAGCACTTCTTTTTCATCATGAGGAATATTTTCCATTGGGAAATACAAAATTTTCCTATAAAGAAAAATATTATGTAATGAATGACCCTTGCAATGCTTTACTTCAACCAACTCACTTTGAACTATTCATTGAAATCACTTTGGCCAAATCTCCCAACGAATTGAGCTCAATTCAACCATATCACCAAGGAGGTGTGGATGGCTCAAACCTAATTGATGAGTTATGATGATCCACTTCGCTTTAATTTTTAATGGAGCTTTGACTCTTTTTAGTATCTTCAGATCGCATGAATGCTTTTGGATTTTACATTATGTCTTGTGAAGCTTTTCTTTACTCTTGGACACAAATTTGATGTTTTGGGATCCTTATGGAGATGTAATTTTCTTCCTTAATCTATGCCACCACCTAGAAATCCTATGAAGATGTCAAAAAGTAGTGAGATGACTAAAAACGGATCCTGTTGCAACTTTCTACACCTAGAACCTGGGACTTTCTATTTTTGGCAGTAGAACCAGACTCGTTATTTTGGGATATTTCACCTATTTTTCTCAAATTTTAACTTCTTGATCTTTGGGCATACTCAATTCAAATATGTTGATGATGCCTTTCTATTTTTAGTAGTTGCCTTTTTCTTTTTCCTTTTTTCTATTTTTTGTTATTTTGGGAAAAATTGCCTAGTTTATCATTTTCAGTGTTCATTGATCCGAGGGGACTTACTTTTTAGTAAGTGAGGGCACCAAGTACTTACTATTTTTAGAAACAAAATTTTTCCACCTCAAATTTTAACAAAAATTACATCACTAGATTAGACTTGCTTTTGGTACCACGTGCTCAAATTTTCATCTCAATCCACCTATCGAATGCTTAGAAACTAAAAAAGTGTTATCTATTGCATGAAACTATGGTTTTCTACGCCAATAAAAAATCAAAGCATCGTATGGTTTTTTATTGCATTTTTCTTTAAGGCCCCAGGATGAGAAACAATGAGAAAAATTCCTCCGATTTTGTTCACCAATTTACAAGTTACGAGTTTTTCAAGTTTTGATGCATATGACAAATTTCTAGATGAATTTTGACAGATTTCTATTTTTTTAGATTTTTGGTTTATGGAACATAAATCATGGATTTCACATGAAATTATGATGTGGTCAAATATTATTTCCTACTTTAAAACTTTACAAAGAGTGTTTTTGCTTCACAAGAGAGGAAGAAGCGAGAAGCAACAAGCAAAAAAATTGACTTTATTTTTGGGTTTTAAAACACCTTGGCATGTAAAAGGAACAATAACCAGATCGTCCCAGGCCAAGAACCCAGATGCTAATCAAACACCATGATCAATAAAATTAAATCAATTCACCAAAATAACTTTACACAAAACCTTTGCAAACAAATGAGCAGCAATATCATATATTATTATGGAACTCAATGAAATACAATGAGAATGGGCCTTGCTTATATAAGCAAGGAATAACAATCTAAGAACTAGTCAAGGTCATAGATCAAGCCATAAATCATGGAAAGAACTAGTCATCAAAGAACTATTCAAGTCCATAGATTTATGAGAGAACTAGACATCAAGGATCTAGTCAATACCATAGATCTAGAAAAGAACTAGTCAATACCATAGATCAAGGAAAGAACTATACCTAACAACTAGATAATATCTCCTAATATCTAAATAAATAAAAAGAAATATCCACACACATAAGTGGGTGAGGATAAATAAAATAAAGGTAAATAATGTACCTAGGTGAACATGAGCTAAGGTAAATACCTACTCTAACACCCCCTCAAGTGAAGCTAGGGGCCAAAATAGAAGTGGTATGTCCACAGTATGAGTCCCGCAACTAGGCTTGATGAGGTATTCATGTACAATATATCCATGAAGAAATCTTGAACCAAAAGAAGGAAAGAATCCTGCTATAAGGAAAGAGAAAGAAGAAGAAGAAGGAATATGTTCTCACGAAAACCCCCAAGAACAACTTCGAAACCCCAAGCATTCCACACAACTCAAGGTAGCAAGGTGATGCAAAAGGCTTCGTAAAGATTTCTGCAACCCTGTTCTTTGAGTTGGAAGGTACTCCAAGCAAAGAACTCCATCCTAAATGTGATGTTGAATGAAGTGGATGTGTATCTCGATATGATTGGTCCGCTAGTGCTCAATTGGGTTGCGAGAAATGTGAATTACAATTTGGTTATCACACCAAAGTACAATCGGTGAATCCTGTGGGAATCCAAACTCTGTCAATAATTGGCAAAGCCAAAGAATCTGCTGACTCGCTATAACTGCTGCCCTGTACTCTACCTCTGAAGATGAAAGTGCAATAGCCTATTGCTTTTTACACGCCTAAGCAACTGGAGAAGAACCAAGACAAAAAGATAGCCATAAGTGGAATGCCTATCATCAATAAAACCTACCCAATCTGAATCAGATACCCAACCAATTGAGTAGAGCCCCTAGTGTAGTGTAGGCCAAAGTGGGAAGTGCCATGCAAATAACACAAAATCCTTTTAGTAGCCTGCCAAAGTGACTACTATGAGGAGAATGTGCAAACCGAGATACAAGCCCTACTACAAATGAAATATCAGGGTGAGTATGGGTCAAGTACATGAGACTCCCAACCAACTACCTATACAATGTAGGATCACAAAGTGGTGTGGTACATGTGGATGTAAGAGTAACTCCAGACTGAAAAGGAGATGGACTTGGCTTGCAATCAACCATATCAAAGTGCCTAAGAAGATCATGGGTGTACTTTTGCTGACTCAAATGAATCCCTAAATCTATCTGAGAAATCTACAAACTAAGGAAATAATGCAATAGCCCAAGATCTGTCATGTCAAACTATGTAGAAAGAGCCCTCTGAATACTCTGAATGTGGGAAGAAGAGCTACCAGTAAGTAATAGATCATCAACATACAAGACAAGTATCACAATATCCTCACCGACATGTTGGAGATACACTGTATGATCGGAGTGGCAATGAACAAAACTAGTAGATAGAAGAAAAGAATCCATCTTCTCATACCAAGCTTGAGGGGCTTGTTTGAGACCATAGAGAGACCTTCGGAGCTTACAAACAAGAGAAGAATCCTAAAAAATCCAGCCGGATGCTCCATATATATTTCCTCTTTTAGATCTCCATGTAAGAAGGCACTCTTCACGTCCATCTGGTATACAGGCCACCCCTGTGATGCAGCAATAGCAAGTACAAGGTGTACTTGAATCCATCTTGGAAATGGGTGTAAAAGTCTTAGAGTAATCAATACCTTTGACTTGTGAAAAACCCTTTGCAACAAGACGAGCCTTATACTTGTCAATGGACCCATCAGCTACGTATTTGGTTCGGTATACCCACTTACACCTAACCATCTTTCTTCCTTTAGGAAGAGATACCAAATCCCAAGTATGATTCTTCATCAAAGAAGAATACTCAGTTGTCATTGCATCATCCCACTCCTGTATCCCATGAGCCTTTGAAAAAGACTGTGGATCCTCATAAACTACCTGACATAAAAGTCTAGAACTTGTAGAATGTGCGTGATGATGCCTAGTGGGTGGAAGATCCTCTATGAAAGGTGTTGCCTCAGAAACTGTAGTACGAGCCCACTTAGGCATAGTGACAACATCAGTGGGAATAGGATCCTCAATGACATCTATAACCTCCTCATCAATCTCCTCAAAGAAAATATCCTCAAGATGAGATGAAGAAGAAGAAGGAATGGAAGAAGATGAAGAATCATGAGGAGTGAAACGCTCATCAAACTAAACATGTGTTCGAAAAAGAACATCATGTGTATCAGGATCTAAAAGACGATAAACTTTCATGTCCTCACAATACCCTACAAATATCAAGGGTTTACTCTTATTATCCAAAGCTTTCCTTTTCTTCTTTGGCACAAAGGCCCAAGCATGGCTCCCAAAGACTCAAAAAAATGAGACATATGGCTTAGTGTTGGACCAAGCTTCCTCTAGAGTCAAATTCTCAAGTTCTCTGTGTGGTGTGTGATTCTGAATATAGTTAGCACAATTAACTGCTTCTCGCCTAATAGATAAGAGGTATATCTCTAGAATTCATCATACAGTTAGCCATTTCCTTCAAAGTTCTATTCTTCCTTTCTACTAATCCATTCTGTTGTGGAGTATGAGGAACAGAATGCTGGTGAATAATGCCTTGAGTTTCCAAAAATTTAGAAAACTCATTGCTGAAGTACTCCCCCATTATCAATGTGAAGGTTCTTTATGCTACTAGAAGATTGTTTCTCAACCAAAGCCTTGAAGACTTTGAAGTGTGAAAAAACATCACTTTTGTACTTGAGAAAATAAACCCAAGTACGCCTCGAGAAATTATCAATAAATGTAAGTGCATACTTAGCTCCATTGAAAGATGGGGTAGGAAAAACCATCAAGTCACTATGCACAAGCTCAAGTGGTGAAGAAACTCTCTTAGACAAATTCTTAGGAAAATGATCTTGGTGTTGTTTCCCTAATGCACAACCATGACAAACTCCCTCAAGACAAGAAAATCTAGGAAGACCATCTACCATACCATGAGTGCTCAACTCCTTCAAATATCTGTAATTGAGATGTCCAAATCTTTCATGCCAAAGCTTACTCTTTGAATCTGAATGAGAAACCAATCCTATCCCTATAGAAGAAGTGTCATAAAAACCTTCAAAGTGATATAGTCTTGAACTATGATCAACAAAACCCTGAGCAACAAGTGAAAAAGGCTCTAACAAAGTTCTTACTTTTGCCCCATGTGGTGTAAAAGTCATTGTTTTCCCTTGACCAGAATGACAAATTTGATATACAAAAAGCAAATTTGTAGTGATGTTAGGAACATATAGTGCATCTTGGATATTGCCACCATCAAGTTTTATATCACCTTTTCCATCAATAAAAATAAAGGAAGAATCTCCAACCTCAATTTTGGAAGTAGAACTCAAACCTAGAGAAACAAAGACTCCTTGGAAGAATTCATGTGATGAGAAGCACCATAATCTATAACCCAATTATCTGCAAGTGGTGACTGAGATCTTCCAACAACATTAAGTGCTTTTCCATGCTGATTAGAAGGAGGTGGAGTGGAGATAGAAATTTTTGTTTCTTGACTACATCCTCTAAGACTTGCATTCGCTTATAACACCTTTTTCTTCATGATTACTAACCCCACAAAAAGAGCATGAACGGCTAGACTTATTCTTGGATTTAGAAGACACCTTGGGTTTTGAGTTTTTTTCTTTGGGTTTAGGAGCATTTTGAGATGGAGAAGGTGTGGATTTGGTTTTACTATTTGGTTTTCCCTTGCCTTTAGGATTAGATGAAACTAATGCCTTTTGAGATGTGGAAGACTCAAGGTGAGATAATTTGGATTCTTCCTAGTAAATCTTTCACAAAATGTTTCTAAGTTAAGCATTTTGAAGGTGTCACCTAAGGCGTCCATGCTAGAGAAAAAGGTAGAAGTAAAAATTTGGAATGGTCCTCTCAACTTGAATAGAATCAAGTAAACACACTCTTCATCTTTCTTATCTCTTCCACTCTCCTTCAATTGTGTCAACAAATGCTTGAACTTGGTAAGATAGTCTATAATTGATGGAAAATATTCAGGATTAAGAGAGGTGATCTCAATTTCAAGTTGCATAGCTCTCATATGATCCACCTTACCAAATAAATCCTCCAATTTCTCTCATATTTTGAAAGGAGTGTCACACTTTTCCAAATAAAATAAAAGATTGTCACTTACATAAGTTCCTATCAAACCCATACACTCATCAAATTTGCACTGGTACTGAAATTTCTCATATTCTCTAGTGAACACTGGTTGTTCTTTAGAAGTTAAAGCCCATAATCCTTTCTGCTTAATTATTGTTTCCATTCTTGGTTTCCATGTGTGGTAATTATGTGTTGTTAATGGCTCAACATGAGTTAATGTAGAATTGGATGCCATCTTTAAAAAAACACCAAAAGAAATGGAAGAACCAAGTAATGCAACAAGACCCCCAAGCAATGCAACAAGAGCCCCCAGATTTTAGCACTTTATAATGAGTGTGTGTTACAATATGGCACTTTATAATTAAAGTTTTATTCTCAAAATAAATATTTCCAATGGAAATAGCATAAAAAACTACACACTTTTGTAAAAAACGGCACTCAAAATTGAGTTACCGATCAAAAGATACAAGGTTTTCAATATTATGCTCTACTATTTATTTTAGTTTCCACTAAAATAGAATAAAATGCTCTTGCCTTCACCACACAAATAAAATGAAAGGGGGCTGGAGTTAAACACCTACTAGTAGGAATCACAATCTTTAAGCCCTCATATGACCATACCATATGACCAGGGCTAAGGATTTCAATGGGTGTGTTTTTTGAAATAGCTGCACATGCACGCTTGCCGAGAATGGTACAATCACAGAAATTAAAACCCGTGATCAGATCTTAAGAAATCGAGCAAAATAAAAAAATAGATTTTATTTTTTGTATGGCACGAATCCCGAGGCGAATCTAACAAATGCACAACAAAAAAATGACCTCCCGAAATGGTTGAGTTTACAAATGATCTTAGGGTTTTGCCACCTTCCGATCCAATGGAAGCCTTTGCTTTTGCATAAAAATGCAAGCAACAATAAAATACGAGAAAATCCTAAAATATATGAATATATAAATTTTGTAAAATAAAACTTACAGACGAATGTTAATAGCAATCTCTGCTCTAATACCATAAAAGGAACGATAACTAGATCGTACTTAAGCCAAGAACACAATATGCTAATCAAACACCACGATCAATAAGATTAAAGCAATTCGCTTAATAACTTTACATAAAACCTTTGCAAACAAATGAGCAAAAATATCATATATTATTATGGAACTCAATGAAATACAATGAGAATGGGCCTTGCTTATATAGGCAAGGAATAACAATCTAAGAACCAATCAAGGTCGTAGATCAAGCCATAAATCATGGAAAGAACTAGTCAAGTCCATAGATTTATGAGAGAACTAGACATCAAGGATCTAGTCAATACCATAGATCTAGGAAAGAACTAGTCAATACCATAGATCAAGGAAAAAACTATACCTAACAACTAGATAATATCTCCTAATATCTAAATAAATAAAAAGAAATATCCACACACATAAGTGGGTGAGGATAAATACAATAAAGGTAAATAATGTACCTAGGTGAACATGAGCTAAGGTAAATACCTACTCTAACAACATGGAGCACATTTTTTTGTCCCCACTATCCCCACCATCCCTAGGACAATTGGGATAGCAAAATGTGTCCCCACTGAGCATGAAAAGTGGCAGAGCGAGATTTGGGGAGATAGGGAGGTGAGAGAAACACACTTGAGCACCTGGGAGGAAAAATATTTGGTCACATGGTGAACTGGGAAGGGGCTAAGGGTGGGGCACATTTTCCTATCCCCACTCTCTCCACTATCCCTAGGACATTTGGGACAGTAAAATGCACCCAAGGGTTAGATGAGGAAACTTAGCAAATTCATGGGAAAAACAACTTAGCAGACCTACCAAACAAATGGAAGGTCACATGAGGGACTAAGAGAAATAGTTGAAGGGTGCGTAAAATTCTATTGTCCCCACTTTCCTCACTATCCCTAGGACACCCGGGAAATTTAGGATAGTTGAGATAGTTGGGATAGTTGGGACACCAAAATGTGCCACCCATCCAACTAAGAAAATGACTAAGTCCCTGAATCTTGAAATCACTTTTCTCAAAGTTCCAGGAGGTATTTTGCTACACCCTTAATTTATTGCTTATATTAGGATATGAGTAGCTGAATTGTGGCTTACCATATCATTTATATTTTCTCATGCTTAGTAGGTCGGCCTTGGTGATAGCCATAACATATGAATAGTATATATAAGGGATTGTAGGTAGTAGTTCATCATCATTTGAGCATTTGAGTATTATTGTATGGTTTGGAGGTTGCCCCCTCAAAGTGGCGAAGCTATTCTAATTGCATATTGAGATCATTATTCTGGAATATTGTATTATTTTGTGTTATATTTCTACTCACGATCTGAATTATATAAGTAATTTCATTACAAGTGGTATCAGAGCTACGATCTGGGCCAAAATTAGGGCAAAAAACCCTAATTTTTGTTTCCACCATATATTGCGAACCATAGCCAATTGGTTAGAGATATTTTTACCAGAGTTGAGGAATATTTCAAGTAAGGTTACCTAAAAATTCAGACTTTTTTGATTTATTTTGCAAAAGTTATTACAAATTTAGGTTTTTTCATAAAATCACTCCCTAGGGTGCAAATTGTGGAATTTTTTCAAATTCGTTACATTTTCGAAAGAAAAAAATATATTATTTGGGGTTTTTTCTTTAAGTTTGTTTATATTTGGCCAAATTTGTATCGAAATCTAAAACCCTAAAATTTGACCGTGATCCCTACATCCTACTATTTTGGGGCATCATGGCGGGGCCTTCCACAAGAGGAAAAAAGAATCCCATCACTCCAAGTAAAACACTAGAAAAGGATGAGATATTAGTTAAGGATTTGGAGATAGAAGATATAACTACAGATTCCTTAGGGTTAGGGTTTACTTCAACAGACCATAAAGTAAGCCAACTTGAGTTTAACCTGAGAGACCTCAAAGCTTGGGTGGCCAGCAGAAGAAGATGTGGATAGGATTGGACAAAGATTGGAGGATTTCATGCAAAAATTCAGACGCATATGATGGGTAATCATACTTATGTCAATCAAGGTGGATCCTTAGGTCAACATAATAGAAACATGAGGATCTTTGAGTGTGCACAATCCAAATACGAGCACTCTCCGTGCTCGTGATATGTTTCCAAAAGTGGAGATGCACAAGTTTGATGGAAAGGATCACTCAATTGGATTAACCAAATGGAGAATTTCTTTGAACTACATCAGATTCCATCAGACAAAAGGTGATCATGGCAGCTTTGTTTCTCGAACTCCGACTAATTCATCTAGTATCAATGGTTATGTGTTCAAAGGCAAAAGAGTGGTCTCAATGTTACATGGACGGTATTCACTAAACAGATTTCAATTACACTATAGTTCTAGTGTGTCAGATAATTACTTCAACCAATTAGCAAAGTTGAGACAGACAGGATCTATTAAGGATTACATTCATCACTTCCTAAACCTTTCTCTCATGGGTGGAAAATATTACTAAAGAGAATCAAATGACCTATTTCTTGGGGGTCTTAAGGATCACATTGAGCATGAGGTGCGTATGTTTAATCCTCATAAGGTTTCTGATTCGATGATTATGGAAAGAAGGGCGGAAGAGAAATTTGTTTCAAGTAGGAGACAACATTTCACTTATACCGAGATCACAACACCATGGCCCCAACACTCCCTCGACCAGCTTAGATTGACACCTCAACAAATTGAAGAAAAAGAGAAAAATGGTTATGTTTTAACTGTGACAATAAATTTGGACCCGGACATAAATGTGCTGAAAAGAAGTTGTTCTACATTGATGGGCCTAGTGAAGATGAAGAGCAGGATGAAGATTTAGAGTCGAGGTCTTGGTTGAGCTACAGGAGGAGTCAGGAGATCCTTAGCCAACAATCTCATGCCATGTAATTTCAAGTATTAGCACCCCCTAAACCCTAAAGGTGGTTGGATTCCTAAAAAATAGAGGGTCACAATGTTGATTGATCCAGGAAGTACTCACAACTTTATTAATCATAAGTTAGCAGTGCACCTAAACTGTTTCATTTATCCCACTCCTGAATGTCAAGTAATGATTGCTAATGGAAGTACTATTACTTGTTCTAGAAAATTCCATAGCATTAAGCTTGCTATGGGAGATTACATACTAAATAGTCCCATGTATGCCATTTCTATGGGAGGAGCAGACATTGTGTTAGGGGTTCAATGGCTTACCACTTTTGGAACCATTGAGATGAACTTCCAAGACTTGTTCATGTGATTTCACTCTGAAGGAAGGACTTTTGAGCTAAGAGGCTTAAGAGAAAAGTCTCCACAAATAGTAAGTTCTCATCATATGCAAAAAATGCTAAAAAGGGTGCGAGAGAGATTTGTGGCATAAATTTTTTCATTGGAGGCTCATCCTTCTAAGCAAATTATACCATCAAATATGCAAGCAATGTTGGATGCACACTCTATTGTATTTGAAAATATACTAAAGGGCTTACCTCCAAAGAGAGATCATGATCATGCTATTCAGGCTTATTACCAGAAATTAGCCACCGACATCAGACCTTATAGGTACCCATATGTACAAAAGAGTGAAATCAAGAATATTGTACAAGAGATGTTGGAAGAAGGAATCATCCGTCATAGTCAGAGTGCTTATTCTTCTCCAGTAGTGATGGTATGGAAGAAAGATGACATGTGGCGCATGTGTCCCGATTATAGGGAACTTAATAAGTACACAATCAAAGATAAGTTTCCTATTCCTGTAATTGATGATTTTCTTGATGAGTTGCATGGTGATGTTTATTTTATAAAGCTTGATCTTCGTTTGGGATACCACCAAATCAGAATCAAGGATGAGGATGTTCATAAAACCACCTTTCAGACACATGAAGGCCATTATGAATTCCTAGTAATGCCTTTTGGACTCACAAATTCACCTTCTACATTTCAAAGTTTGATGAATTCTATTTTTAAGTCATTCCTGTGGAAGTTTGTTTTAGTGTTTTTTTATGATATATTAATTTATAGAAAAACATGGGAGGAACATTTGCATCATGTAAATAAGATTTTGAAAACCCTTGAGCAACATCAACTTTATGCAAATCCCTCTAAGTGTTCTTTTGGACTCAAGGAGGTTTAATATTTGGGTCACATTGTCTCTCATGAAGGGGTTAAAGTGGATCCTAATAAGATCAAAGCCATGATGGAGTGGAAGGTTCCAAAAACCCTAAATAATCTACGAGGATTTTTGGGGCTTACAGGTTATTATCGAAGATTCGTAAGGCATTATGGAAGAATAGCAACACCTCTCACAACTTTATTAAAGAAGGACTCCTTCCATTGGAGTGAGGATGCAACCAAAGCATTTGAGAAACTAAAGGAAGCCATGTGCACCACTCCATTCTTGGCTACTCCGATTTTTCCAAAACATTAATTGTTGAATGTGATGCATCGTGGGTGGGTATGGGGTAGTTCTCATGCAAGAAGGCTATCCTATTGCCTTTTTGAGCCATAAATTCAAAGGTAAGAATCTTTCCAAGCTGACTTATGAGAAGGAAATGTTAGCCATACTTCATGCAAAGAAAGCATTGGAGATCATATCTCATAGGAAGACACTTTAAAGTGAAGACAGATTATGGTAGTCTAAAATTCTTCTTAGAGCAGCATTTATCATTTGAAGAACAACAAAAATGGGCATCCAAGATGCTGGGATATGATATTGAGATTATCTATAATAAAGGGAAGGATAATTTAGTTTCGGATGATTTCTCACGGAAAGATGAATCAACTGTAGCCTTGTTATGTGCCATATCCATATTACAGGAAGATTGGATAGATGAGGCAAGGTATGAATGGAGAAATGACCCAACCACACAAAACCTCATTCATCATCTCTAGAATGATCCAAGCATTTCAAAAATAATTGTAGTGAAAGGGGATGCTTTATGGTATAAAGATAGACTATAACTATGTAAGAACTCCACTCTTAAAAATAGGATTCTATCTGAGCTTCACTCTTCTCCAGTAGGGGGGCACTCTGGATTCTTGAAGACTTATCATCAAGTCAAACAAGATTTCTTCTAGGAAGGGCTCAAAGGGGATGTCCAAAAATTTGTGGCAGAATCCATGGTTTGTCGGAAAAATAAGGGTGAAACAGTTCGATCCCCAGGTCTTCTACAACCTCTATCTATTCCTAGCCAGTGGTGGGAAGGGGTTTTCATGGACTTTATCATAGGATTGCCTAAATCTGAAGGAAAAAATGTCATCATGGTTGTGGTGGATAGACTCACCAAATATGCTCATTTTTGTGCCTTGGCACACCCATTTGTTGCAAGCACGATATAGCAATGTTTCATGGACACAGTTCGAAGCTTATGGGACACCAATGATTATAGTAAGTGATTGAGACCCTATATTTACTATTAATTTTTGGACTGATTTATTCTCATGTTTGGGTACTCAATTAGCTCGTAGCTCTTCTTATCATCCCGGTCCGATGGGAAAACAGAAGTTGTAAATAAGTGCTTGGAGGGATATCTTTGTTTCTTTACGTCAGATAAACAAGCAAGATGGGTCCAATGGTTGCCACTTGGAGAATGATGGTATAACACTTCCTTCTATACTTCATCTAAAATGTCTCCTTTTTTGGCACTCTATGGGTACCATCCACCATCCATCACATCTTCATTGAGAGGACAACCACGGGTTAGAGCAGTAGAAGAACACATTCAATATCAACAAGAGGTCCTCTATAGTCTCAAGGAGAACTTGGTCATGGCACAAAACCGCATGAAGCAACAGATCGATCAACATTTCACGGAAAGGAATTTTGAATTCGGTGATTGGGTTTTTGTGCAGTTATAACCATATAAGAAAATTTCTTTGAAACAACAACAAAAGGATAAAAAACTTTCACTGAAGTATTATGGCCCCTATTAAGTATTGCTGAAGATTGGTACTATAAAGATACAAATTAGAACTTCCACAATCAACCGTAATACATCCAGTCTTTCATGTTTCTTGCTTGAAGAAAGTAATTGGATAGATAATATCAGCCCAAAAAATTTTACCCGATCTCGATGAGGAGAAGAGAATCATCTTGGAACCTAAATGCATCCTTCAAACATGCACCAAAAGATTGAGGACACGGGTTATTACCGAGTACCGATCAAGTGGAAGAATATTGATAATGAAGATGCAACATGGGAAGATATGAAATTCCTACAAAGAACACTCTGTGAGCTTCTCAACATTGGGGAAAATGTTGCTTTGAAGGGTTAGGGCATGCTACGCCCTTAACATATTGCTTATATAGGATATTAGCAGCCAACTTCCGGCTTACCATATCATTTTATTATATCATTTATACTTTCTCATGTTTAGTAGGTCAGCCTTAGTGATGGCCATAACATATGAATAGCATATATAGGGGATTTTAGGTAATATTTAATCATCATTTGATCATTTGAGTATTATTGTATGGTTTGGAGGTTGCCCCATCGAAGTGGTGAAGCTATTCTAATTGCATATTGAGATCATTATTCTAGAATATTGTGTTATTTTGTGTTATATTTCTGCTCATGATCTGAATTATACAAGTAATTTCATTACATATTTTCATGAAAAATTTTATATCATTTTGATTACCAAGATCAATTATATGGTTATAAATAACTAATTATTCTTCATTCTCCAAAAATTACACTTTTTCATTCAGGACAACAAGGTGAATTTGAACAAACTCATCTGCCATGAAAAGTGCTTGAGTCTTATGAAAAATGTAAAATTTAAATCATCTAGATTATTGAATTATATTTCCAATGAGTAATTATTTTTGTTTTGAGTCATCAAAAAGTTCTCGTAATCATCTATAGAATATCATGTACCTTTTTCACTACTTACTCCTTGTACCTTAGAAACCCACTTTCACTATTCTTGTTCCTAAACCTCCGAAACCTTCCTAAACTAGTTTCATTGCATTCTTAACTCCTTGACACCACTCCTAGATGGTTTTCATATTTAAAATCTGACCCATAGGATGCACACTTTTCCCACAAAGGCTAAAAATAGTCTTTCTAGGCTCAAGAAGAATCCACTTTTAGAAGCAATCGTAATGAATGGAATGAGTCACCTTGTTTCAACATTTAAAATAATGGGGAAAGTATATACAACACATATGAGGGCTTGAAAGGTTAGGATAGGTATGAAACAAAGGGAAGATTGGTCTAGAGGGGTGTTTAGGAGGGTTTACAGTAATATTTTGAGACTAGGGTTAAGTTTTCATGTTTCAACATTGAATTTTTACCCCGTAAAAACACATGACAACACAAGTCTTCCAATTCCATGTGGGTGACATCATTGTCCCCCACATTGGGGTATTTAGTGACCAATGTGGAAATATACTCTAGACTTGAATACTTGACCTTCATAATAGAAAAAATAAATGATATATGTGGAATGTGATTTGATACAAGTGACATGAGATCCATTGCAATACATTCTATTTTTGGCAGGTCCTATTTAGGATGGATTTTTTATTAAGTTTTCAGTGTTGTCACTTTTTGATGATTCTTACTTGTTTGGATTAACATAGACACTAAAGGTTTATTTTTTTATAATCTTACTATATTTAGACATATGAGACTTGTCACAACTTATTTTTAGATGTAGGTCTTATGGGTGTTCGATTGGAACATGTCTCGGTCTCAAAAGGTTAGGTTTTGTGTCAAGACCTTCGCTTCATTTTTCGAGGATTTGTTTTTTTAGAACTCCGTAGATCTAAAAAGGTAAATTTAGGTGTTGCAATTTTCTAGTACACTAGATGTTGTAAATGATATATAAAATCAATGGCATGGTCTTATGGTTAAATCAAAATCATTTTTTAAGCGAGAGTGCACTAATAATTTTTTTGTGGAAATTGGGTGACTGTGAGATATGATAAAATTTCAGTTTTGGAGCTTGATGGTTCTAAAAAATTCAACAAAGATCACTAGTAAAAATTGAGATTTGGGGGTGGGGGGACCACAATTCTTGCAATGTTTTAAATGACTAAGTGTTTTGAGTTAGGATTCATTTACAATCACTTTGCAAGTTTTAACTCAAATCTAACCCGACAAGCTAAATCATGGTTAGAGGAGGGTTGGCATGTGGTTACACACTAAAAATTTGGGGAAATAGGTGCAAGGGGACAAAATGGGAAATAAATTTCACTTTTCACCTATGATGACAAGTGGCAGGTTGTGGTGTAATGTGAGGGAGATGTAGGGGCTGAAAATGGCTTATATGGGCTACAAATTGGTGTTTGATATGTCCAAGGGCTAAATGGAAGAGAGGGGAGCACATTTTCATGTCCCTAATGTCCCCTTTGTTTTTGGTGTAGTGTGAGGGGACACCGTCAGCTCTGAAATTTTCCATGGGTCATATGTTCATGAGGAGGGGGAAGTAGTTAAGTGAACATGCAAGTTTGGGACCTCATAGGGGAAAAGTGGTGATGTGCAAGTTACAGAGAGAGATGACTCATGGGGATCATAATTTTGTGTCCCACATGTACCTTTTCACATTTGTGACAATCTAAGAGGATAAGACATGCTCCATAATGTACCATGGGATCCTCAAGTTATGAGAAGGGGACCAAAATTTATTAGGGCCAACTTAACATGTTTATAACACTACATATTGTCGGTTAAGTGATGTAACCAATCTTCAACATGGGAGCACACTTTTTATGTCCCTCATTTCCCCTTTACACCTTGGGGATAATATAATGGGACAAAATGTTTTCCAAATTTCCCTCATTCCTTTTTGATATGTTGATGTCATCCGCTGACTCCATTTGGGGACACTAAGAGTGTGTTTTATACCCCTGAGCATGGAATGGTGTTTTGGGATAAAATATTATATGATTTTGATCCCAAATCAATTTTTGGGATCAACTAAGCCACTTTAAGGATATAATCATGCTTGAAAAAAATCATGGCATGTTCCACTTTTGGCTCGAAGGGGTAGTTGCAAAATTTTGGATTAACACAAGATTTTGAAGTCTTGGAGAAAAATTGATGTATCCATCAACCGGAGGGTTCCAATATATATCCACTTCCTATTTTTTTCCTCCCAAATCCTTTTGAAACTCCCAAAATCATCCGCACAAGTTAGATTTCTCTATTGGAGTATGGCATTCCCTACACCCGCAATAACCCCGTTTTGATAGTTTGATTCCCAACATCACTGGCTCCACATAATTCTAAAAATGCCTTGGGTACATTAAAAATAATTTTCATGACTTCCATATCATTTTTTCCCTTTTAATCAGCTTCTTCAAGGGTATTCACCAGTTGTAAAATGGCAAAAATGGCCCTTTCTAGGCCTCCATGAATATTTGTTCCAATTCGGATCTCAAGAATCGCTTGAATCACATTAGTAATGCATATCTCGCACATGAAAAACACTTGAAACTATTGTCAAGACATTTCTTCCTATCCAAAATTAGGATAACATTGTGAAAAAGTTGGCTAGAGGAAGGGTTTACAATGACTAGAGAGAAATTTTTCAAAATTTTCAATTTTGCATGCTAGACATTTAACATGACAAAAATTTCTATAGGAACATTTTCATACTTAAAATATTTGTCTAACTCTGCAATCCAGTCAATGAGTTCTTCTCCATCAAGACTTCCTACGTAGGTATGAATCCCCAATTTTGGTTTAGATCCATATCACATTATCAATTTGTTAAACCTATCTATATGTCCTTCTTCCTATTCTTCAACTTCTTCTTGTATTGGAGCATCTTGTGGTTCTTCCTCTCTATCACTCACATCTCCTGTAATAGCTCCCCTTCTCTTATTTGCTTCAATTACTATGATTCTAGCATAAAAACTTAACCTCATATTTATAATTTCCTCTATAATAGCATCCCTTATGTGAACACATGCCCTAGATTATCTTCTCGGGGCATTTTGACCTCTCAATGCAACTCACTACTCAATAAATCAATATTTATTTTCCTTCAAGAAATCTTAACCTTCTCAGTAAATTTTAGGCATTAAATCACACACTCGTGGGTATATTTCTAGTCTTGATCACATATTACTATTCATATGATTCCTAAGCAAGAAAATTACTAATTGACCACTATATTTGGTATCTTTTCTTTCTTTTTACTTTCCTTCTTCGTCTCACACACATTATTTCCCATTCTAAATTTTGACATTGCAATTTTTTTGAGTCTGGACACCAGCTTCCTTGACCTCTTTATATCTTGCTCACATATTTTGGGTCCTTTCTAGTTGTTGGGCATCTTATTTTCTTGGTGGTCAGCCTTTTAGTGGTTAATTACAAAATTTAAGCAAAGGAATCATATAAATACAAAGCTATGTGGAAATAATAAAGGACCAAGCACTAAGCATCTATTATCATCACATGAGGTCAAGAGCATCTACAAGAGCGTTAAAGCATCCATATAGCATCCACACAAGGGAAAGGGAATGCATTTTTCTCGCATACACTTCATAGCAGGGAAGTTCATTTTTCCGTGCACACATCTATGTACATCTTTTACATCTAGCTACTTGCTCGCTATCAAGCGCGGCTCGCACAAGAGCCACCTAGGGAATGATTTTACACACACAAACACACATGTAGAACTACATGGATTCTAAAATGTAGTGCAAGCGGATAGTAAATTCACTTAGTCATGTGACTATCTGGGTCAATCTGAATCCCCATTTGCATCTTTTTTCTTTTAAATATTTAATGTGTTTTGGGGTTTTGCAAGTGCTTATTTCTTATTGTAGGTTTTAGGAAAATAACAGAGAAGTGAAGTGACACACATGCAATCAAAGGTGATAACCAGTGAATATCTCATGACCCTGCAAAATTGGGTTTCACAACTTCTGACAAGTCATAGGCACCTAGAATAGGTCTCTGGTACCCTAAGCACCCCTGACCCTACATAGGCACCCTAGTCTTGGAATTTCCAAAACTCCTACATTTTTCTCGGGCTCGATTGCAGAAATCTACCCTCCAATTTCATTACTTTTCTAACTCGGCACAACTTCGAATCACTTGTGAATAAGCTAATTATTTTATTCCCTTCATTTACAACTAGCGTTTCAAATTTGAATTGTTTATTTTCTTGGATCAAATATGTACTTTATTACATAATTATCAATGATGTTACATATTTATATTTAGAAGTTATTTATTTCAATATTTTCTTAATCATTTTGGTGAGTTCATATATTAGAACTCCTTTCCCTAGGATCTATGAAACCCTTATGGCTAAAAGTATATCTTCCTCTCCTAGGAAAGCTATGCATCATGTGAGTTTTAATCTTATCCTCGATGAGGCTATTGAGGCTGAACTTGAGATTCTTTATCACAATCCTCGACTTGATGTTGAAATTCAAAAATAGCTTTTGGCTAATGAAAGTGATATTCCTACTTATTTTCACAACTCTAATTGTGTCATTGTTTCATCTCCCATTAACTTCACTCCATGTTTTCCTTACTCTTTCACTCACACTCATTCTTCTTCACCACCTGAAACTATTTATGTTGAAACTCTTAATGATGTTATTATTTATTATATGTTTGGTCTTTATTGCGATACTATAGATAAAAATCATGATGAAAATGTACATGTGCATGATGTTATTTCTCATACTAGTCATGATGAATGTAAAGTTGTATCTCATACTTTGAAACATGCTTCTAATGATTGTAAAGATACATCTCATGATATTTCTTCTCCTACTTCACTATATGTTGATGACATGCTTGATGAATTACTTGCATGTGAAACTTTGTCTGATACTGATGATATGTCTAAGCATGAACATGTTAGTAATGATTCTACTTCACTTAAGACTATTGAATGTGAATTTTCCACTCCACTTTCATCTACTTCGAGGTCACTTATGCTAGCATTCATGATTATTCTACCATTCCTAAAAACTCACCTCTTACGGTGTCTTCTATCACTAGTATTTCTTATCATATTCCATGTTCATCTCCATCTCTCTCCTCTTCTTCCTCTCATGATGATATTCATGTTGCTTCTTCTATTCCATCTAGTGTACCACCTCTTATTTCTTATGCATCTGCACCTAGTGTGCCTATCACATCTTCATCTTTCAATTCTTCTTCTCACATTCCTATGATCACTCATAATGACAAGCTTCAACTTCTCAATGTACCTCTTACATCTTCTACAATTCCTCCACATGATATTTTATCACTCATGCATGTTGTTGGTCAGCTTATGATATCAAATTCAATCTCTCACTCTTGAAATAAAAACTTGTTATGTTTATATTGATAATAATTCTCTGCATGGAAATCCTATTCCAAAAAAAATTCACAATTCAATATTTCCTAAGGATTTCATCATGCCTATATTTTCATGTTTTGACGGCACCGACAATCCATATCTACATCTCAAGCATTATTTCTTAGCTATGGCTCCTTACTCAAATGATTGGTTATTGCCAAAATAATTTCTTCATAGTCTTGTTGATGAAGCTCTTCAATGGTACACTCATTTACCTTTTGGATCTATTAGTACATTTTTTGAAATGGAAGATGCTTTTCTTCAATGCTTTATGCTAAAAAATGGTCCTCGAGTCACACATGATCATTTACCTAGCTTGCATTAGGGTAAAACATAATCTATTCAGAATACATCTTACACTTCAATGCTTGCATGCATTAGCTAGTATTTCAGCCTATTGATCTAGAAAATCAATTCATCTTTTTCGTGGCTTGATTCTTGCTCTAAAACAACAATTGTAATATGATACATGTGAATCATTTACGCTATTATGCTATAAGGTTATCGATATAGAACAAGATTTAATTGCTACACATGTTATAGATCCTCCTTCTACTACTACATTGTCTTTTAGTTCTTATCCACTTCCACCTTTCAAACATCCACCAAGGTCTCCATCTCCTCCACCTCAAAATCATCTTACATCTTCTCCATTGCATAAGCATCCTCCATCTCCACCACCGCGTCTCTCTCACCTAATTCTTCACCATCTCCTACTCAGGACCCATTGCATTTCTCACATTCTAATAGGCCTCATGATGTGTTGTGTGATTTACTTGATAAGCACTTAATTCTCTTTCCTTCTAATCAACATCATCCTCTGCATCACTTGCATCACTAGCACAATCATCCTTATTGTAATTATCATTGCATCAATGGCCATCGTGGCAATGACTGTTGTGACCTTCATGACAAATTACAACAATTAAAATACAAGGGTGTCATTTCATTTGGATCTCGTTCTTGTGAGTGGTCTATTTCTCCAATTCTATGCAAGAATGCTACTAATTAACTAAAATTGACTAAGTGTAGTAAAAGATAGTTGATCTAATCTAGGAGGACATATAACGCAAAAAATAAATGTACTAAGACAACATGTAAATGACATAAATAATAAAACTAATAAAAATGGAAACCCTAATATGCAAGAGAGAGAAAGGAAAGAACTCAGCTGATTCGATGAAGTAGCGAGACTATGTCGCAGAGGAGACTAGAAAAATTAGAAGCAAGAGAGACTATGCAGGAGTTCTAAAAAGGATGGTGTTGGAGGATCTAGTTGGACTGGAGTGCCTAAAGGAGGTATGGGGTGCCTGTGGGCACTCTAGTTTGCAGTTTGGGCACCCTAGTCTGCACAAAAGATTTGAATCTAGTCTTCACATGGCCGAAAGGTAATCTACAATGTTTACTTCCTATTGCATCAATTCCACTTTGTATTGTGTTGGATGTCGCCAATAAATAAAGATGGAAGAAAGACCTACAAGACCCCAAAACAATCATCAAACCCTAAAAATAAAATTACATATAAAGGGGTCGAACAGTCCTCAGCTACCACAATGGTGGAATTACTAACTAAGTGTTTCACTACATCTCAAACCTAATGTAGTTCTATGTGAAAGTGTGTGTGAACATGCCCTAGGTTTCTCTTGCGTCATTCGCACTTTGTGGAGTAGCGAGAAATAATTATGTGTAGAAAATGTAATAGAATGTGTGTATGGAATAAAATAGAATCTTCCCTTGTGAAGTGTGATGCAGATGTCATATCCTTGTACCTTGATGATGGGGTTATGTAGATGCAAGTGATCTCTAATGCAATAGATGGATGCAACTCTAAATGGAGTGATAGTAGTAAGTAATGTTAGGTCCCTCATTATGATCTTATAACTTTATATTTATAGGGTTCTCTTAGTCTAATTTCATAATTAACCCCAAAAAGGTTGACCACAAGAAAGATAAAGATGTAAAATGGCTATAAAGATCCCAAAGAGTGGCGGGAAAACTCTAGAAGGATCAAGGCACCCCTGGTGGGACCAAGGTGTATGTGGTACTAATCTAGGTACCCCAACCGAGGCTAAAATAATGTGGGATGATAGAATCTAACTGGGCATAAGGGTGCAAGAGGTTCGTAATGACAAAATAAAATAAAATAAAGTGGCCAAAGGATGGGGATTGATTAGTAATTTTTTCCCTCAAGAACCTTCTAAATAGTAGTATGAGACCGGGATAAATAAATGTCTAAAGTGCATGATTTTGTGACTACATTTTGCCCCCACTTTATGTTGGTGAGCGGAAAGCTTGTAACATAAAGTAGATAGAGATGTGTACCTGATGCCAATGTAGAATGATGAAGAAGGCGTGTCGAAGGACTAGAAAAAGTGTGGAATGATAAAAAGATGGAGGAGCATGGAAACTAAAGATGAAAAATGTGCAAAGAAAAAGTGATGAGAGTGAACCTAGGGCGGAACGTGTGTGTAGCTACTTTGCAGTGTGTAGTGTACCTGCATGGTTAGTAAAGCATGTGTGTTGTCGCAGAATGTTGTTGTTCTCACTTATTGTTTGGTTTTGCCTCCATTTGACTATTTGTTTCTCATACGGATGAACCTACAAGGAGAAAACAATCAAGTAGTCAAATATGTGATGGGATTTTGACACATCACATCTTCTACATAGCATTTTTACATTATGTAGAAGATGTGATGTGTCAAAATCCCGATATGATATTTACTAATATATATCTATATATATATATATATATATATATATATATATATATATATATATATATATATATATATATATTATGAGTACTTTGGAATATTGTTGTGTAACTCCAAAATTAAAAATGAAAAGGTTTAATTGAGAGGAACTTGTCGGGACACTATTATTTACATTAAACTAATTGTAAATTTGTAATTTGGAAGTTACCGTTGTAACCTTTGGTAATGAAACCGAATTGGGCAAAGTATTATTTAAATGGCTTGTAAGACTTGTTAAGGATTCCAGGGGAAAAGAAAAAAATAGAAATTTCAAAGAGCTTGTGGAAATTTTCCAGGGAAGCTAGGTTTGTAAGCAGGGTTGTGGGCAAGAGGGAGGGGCTCCAGAGGAGTCCTAATCGGGGGTACAGAGTACAACCCCGGATGGTTCCTGGCCAGGGCATCGGTTTGTGATTTTAAGCATATTTTATTCCCCTCATTAATGCGGCCATGTTTCGGTGCTTACATCCAAGTGGACCAGGAATCGAGCATAGCAAATCCCATTTTCTTTGTATTTTGATTGTATATTGTGCAATTACAAAAAGAAATTAAATAAAAGAGTAAATTATTATGGTTATTTTATTTGTAATATTTTGTTGGAATGGATATTTAATTTAATTGTGATATGAAACTATATTAATTGATATTGCATTGTTAATTTATTTGTACAGTGTCAAAATTTCAAGAAAACAAAATAAATTTAAACAGGTGTTTTGTGGTTGGTTGATTTAAAATAAATATAAGTTTATATTAAAGTCAAACATTTACTTGAGTGGAAAATTATTAACTCTTGTTTTTTTTATTTTTACTTGTATAGTAAAATTAAATAAAATATGTGCATTTGAATAGTTAACTTCGAGAAAAATAATATGGTTTTATTAATAAATGCCTTTGAAATGGTTTAATATTTTTTAAAAATATGTATATTAAAATATTGTTATAAAATAGTTGAAGAGAATTTATTTAATATTTAATACTTGTGTTTATTTTTAATTGAACTAGACTTATATTCATATTTATATTTAATTAGTTTGTTTTAGTGTTGGAAACACCTAGGGAAAAGATCAAGTGAATTTAATTTACATAAGGTTTCTACGGAGACAACTCTCCTTGAGAATAGGAAATCAATTTTTCCTATTGGTTCATAATTTACTCTTGTCCCCCATGTAAAATTCTAAGTGTGTATTTTCATCTTTAATATTCAAAAATAATTTTCCATGTCTAAAAATACCCCTTTAAATAAACTTGATTAGATTTATGTTGGAATAAAGTATTCTTATGTCTAACCTATGACCCCTTCTAATTTTCTATTGCAATCCTAAAAACTATATGTTTTAATTATTGGCCCCATTTATTCTTACATTTCTTTTATACATATTAAACTATATATTTAAATATTAACACTTATGTGTTATACCATATTAATTCCTAACTTAAATTTATAACCTAAGTAGTTAATTAAATTAGAATAAACTACCACATATTCTCTAAACATTTTAAAAGACATGTTTTATTAAATATTATAGTTATAAAACTATACCTAAAACCCTATCACATTTCCCTCCTCTTAACGTGGAGCATGTTTTAATGTGGTTTGTCTATTGTGTTGGCTAGCTCGACCTATACATGTAATTAAATAAATTAAAAACTATAATCTATGTGTGTGTGTGTGTGTGTGTGTGTGTGTGTGTGTGTGTGTGTGTGTTTGGGTTGGTGGCCTAAGTACTAAATCTTACAAAGTTTAAACCTATATTTTAACTACCTAATCCTAACCGCTATACATATTTAAACATTATACTTACCCATATTTAAGACCTATATATGGCTAAATAAATTAAAACTTCAACTTTTAAACTAAAGTACTTACGTTGGAGTTATTTAAACATATAATGTTTTACTTATTATTATTTTTAAAAAGTAGTTTATATCTTTTTAGTTTAAGCATTAAATAATTAAAAATATTATTAAACATTTTTATATTTATAAAGATAATAGATATAATTTGATAAATATTTGCAATAGATATAAATGTAAATTTATTAAGTGGGCGATTAATGCATTTTAAATATAAGTGTTTAAAAATACATTAAGAGGATTTTTATATGGTAAAATATTAAGGTTTTTATCATAATGATTTGCTTTTGAATGTCGAAATGGAATTTTTTTCCTTCTTTCTTATTCTATTTAGAAAATAATTTTTAAGTAAATTATTATGTAGTTGTTACATTTTTTTAAAAACTAATATGTCGTTGTTTCTTTTATGTGGAAAATGTTTTCACATTGTATAGTTTTTGGTGTAGAAAGTGTTATTTTACGTATAATTATTTTTCGTTATGTTAATGGAGTTGTCAACCCTTTTACTTGCGTGCAAGAAAAAGTGGTGTTATAGAACACAAATTTGTATGTAAATGTAAAATACGCAAATGTAAATGGAAAATTTAAATGTAAAGGTAAATGGAACATGTGCACTTGATCCATGTTGAGAGAGAAAGTGTAGAAGGATATCCTATACTTGCAAGTTTTGGGACGATCTCACACCATAGGATGAAGAAGTGTAGGGAGGAAATTCTCTATGTCCTCCAAGCTCTAACTATTTCCCTAAATGTGTGTAGAGATCTATGTATGTCTTGGTTTTTGGGCGATCCAACGCCACTGGCCAAAGTAGTGTAGAGAGGCACACCCACTGTAACCTCCAAGCATATAATTGCTTCCCATAATGCTAAGGACAACATATCCTATAAAACCCACTTTGTGTATGGTGTTCTTAGATTGGTCTCGAACCCACTCGATGTATGTAAGCCACAATACCAAGGGCATAAAGTACACTAAACTAAACTGGTATAAATACATTGTGTTAGTATGTAAACCCCAAATGATGCTCCCCCTCTTTGGGGGCGCATGCAATGTTGTTGATAGGAGAATGCGGCCCTAAAATAGGTCCAACCGCATGTACGTTGTAACACTAGAAAGTTCTTTGTAGAAACTAAGGCACACATAAACAAGAAGACTAACCAAAAATAAGTATAAACATTCATGCATGTAGAAAACATTATATAAGCTAGGAAAACAAAGGTGTAAGCTACCAATAAACTTAATGTAAGCACGTAAGAAGACAAGTAAGTAGCACAAAGCGGGCTCCAAATATGGGACACCACTCATGATGTCGCAAGACATGTAAGGCCATCATGGCCACAAATAAAAACAAGTGTGCACACCAAATATAGGGAAATGCCCGCAAATAATAAAAACAATCGCAAACAATGTAGCAAACATGTATGGAAACAAATATCCCTGCATAAAAATGTTGCACATGAAGCACATGTTAGCATATTAGAAAGATAACTAGTATATCAAAAGCATGTATAAGAAAGTAATGTAAAGTGATAAGTACAAAATGAAACAATAGCACTTGGAAAAGATGAATGTGGATGCCCCCAGCTACCAAAGTATAGGAAGGTTAGAATGCGAGCATTCATGCTCAATGTAAGAGACTTGTATCTACGATCAAAACTAGAAGAAGGCATGAACGTGCATGTGTGGATGGTATAGATAAATGACATACAAGTAATCAAACTAGCATGTGTAATAAAGTGATCATGAACAACAAAAGTAAGCAAGAGTATAAACAACCATAATATGCAACATGATGTGGATGGATGGAATGGAATACAAAAATGGAGTGATAGGAGTTGTGTGCCCCCAGTGGATGGAAATGTATGCAATGAGGTTCATTTTTTCCCCCTTAGCAGTCAAGAATGAACCATAAACGAGAGTAATCCATTGGGAAATGGTGGAGTATTGTGTGTTGTGTCTAACACGCTATGAAGAATGTGTAGGTGTGGTGATGAGATGTGACCTAGCGACGATGCGTGCGTGAACCTTATAGCCGAAGCGTATATCATGACTAAATGAATGTAAGAGTGATGATTTATCCTAAGTGTATATCACTATAAGATGAATGGATGAGTGATGATTTAGCACTAAGTGTATATCACTACAAAATGTAAGGAGGGTGTGGTGATGTAACCTAAGGTGTAGACCACTAGAAAATGATAGAATATGTGATGATTTATCCTAGAGTATGTCACTACGAGATGAATAGTAGGGAGTGGTGATGTAACCTAAGGTGTATACCACTACAAAAAAGATAGAATAGGTGACAATTTAGCCTAAAGCATATGTCACTAGCCTAGGAATGTCGCATGGTGAAAGGTCGAGTAGTAAATGTGTAAGTTCCATTTGATTTATAAACCCTTGGTAGTCGAGTATGGACCGAGGAACTAAAGTGCATCATTAAGTGGTGATTGCAGTGCATAGAAGATAATGTAGCATATGTAAGGATGAAAGATGACCATGTGATGAGTAAAATGTGTAAAGACATGATGTGTAGAATGTGTAAAATGTAATGTGTAAGGTGGCATGTAATGTATGTAAATAAACTAGTAATGTAGCATGTAAGATGATGTAATACTAGACTCATATATGATGAAGACTAGCATAGTATGTAGAATATGTGTGAAAATACACAATGTAAAATGAATGGTATGTAAGGTATGTAGATAAACAAATAATGTGGTATGTAAGATAAGTAGTGTAGGATGTAAGATGCATAGACAATGGTGTAGATATAATGGTGACTAGTATGATGTATGATGCGTAATATATGAATAGGTGCAATGTTTAGGGTTCGTGTGTAGTAAGATGTCGACAAATAAGTGTGAACCGAAGCACAAAAGTGTGTCTTCGAGTAATGATTCAAGAATGTATGATGAGGATGCGTAATGTAAAGAGATGAAGAATGTAAAATAGAATGAGTGTGATTATGCTAAAATGAGGTGGGGGAAGGTGGAGTGTCATTACCCCGAAGTGTGTGATAGAGAGGAGAACTATGTGTCACTATCAAGGAGATCATCATTGTCATGGTCAAAACCTGTTGGGCAACATTGGAAACCTGATAAGCTATAGAGTTAGGAGGGTCATAGAGGGACCCGTTGCGGTGAAGTGTATAAACATTCATTGCATATTCTTCATCGATAAAGAAATTGGTGGACAACCGTGAGAATGCCAACGAGAGATGGTTGGAGTGTAAGCAGATGGAAGAATCATTATGGATAGAAATTATACTAAAAGGCATTGGAAATGTGAGCAAAGTGTGGTGAACATCTATTATACCACCAATATAACCGAGCCAGGAATATCCAAGTGTGAATGGAGAATCACAAGGGGTGCATGCAACAAATACTATTAAATGAAAAATATGCAAGCCATAATATGTCGTTGTGTGAAAATAACCATGATAAAGATGTGGTGAATCAAGAGGTGGTAAAATTTCATTGGGTGTTATGCCAAACCTAACCAGACTGTCACGTGTACAAATATTTTCAAAGCAAGCAGAGTTAACGGGAATGTGCTGCCAAAATATCCTATTGACGAATAATGTGCATGTAAAAGGAGGAAGTGGAGCAGAAACCCATGGATGAGAAAAGGAAATGGAATTGACACTATGGAAAAATCTTTGATACAATATTATAGCATTAGTAGATGGAGGGGTCTTAATCATAGATTCATTTGGGCCATTAGCAACGAAGGTTTCTTCAAAATAAGAATCGTCTACACCCTGAGGGGTAAAGTCAAGTTGTGTTAATGTTTCATCTGTAAGTTCAATAGTGTCAACTTCATCATCGAATCATCCGTGTGGAAATCATCATGTGGTATAACATTATTCAAGATGTTGGTAGGTGGCATCATAGGTGGAGTGGTAGATGGTGTTGAACTGGTTGAGAAGGAACACTAGTAGGAACTGATATTGTAGGTGAAATAATAGTGGTTGTGTGAGTGGATATAGTTGGAGCACTAGAAGTGGTAGGAGGAGATTGTGAAATGCTAGATTGACCAATGTTATATGTGCCAAGATTGCTATATGGAATGCGTTGTGAAGGTGGTATGGGCATAGAGGTAATGGGATTTATGCGACAATATTTTAATGGCTCAGGATCAACAGTGATAGTATGCTCATAACCATCATGTAAGAACTTTAAAAATTGGTGAAAATTAGATGGAACAACATGCATTACATGAATCCAAGGTCTTCCTAATAAGAGGTTAAATTTGAAGGAACTGTCAATAACGTAGAATTCAGTGAGAACAGTCTTAGGGCCAACACAAATATGTAATGAAATAGTACCTAGGCATGAGTGGGTGGTAGACTCATAACCGCAGATGAGGGTTGAAATTTTAGAGATTAGATCATCGCTAATACCGAATTATTTTAAAATGGAATGAGCACATAAATTGATAGCTAATCTAATATCAAATAAGACTCTTTTAATACAAGTGGTGCTAATAACGGTAGTAATAAGTAAAGGAGCACACGGATTGATTTTTTCAAAGGGTGACATATCCTCGTTAGTGAAAGATATAGCACGGGGTAAGTTACGAAGATACTATATAAGATGTGAAAATTCCACCATGGAATTATCACTTTCAATGTGAATGGCACAAAGGGAAGCTTCCAAAGGTGTGCTACGACAATTTGGTTCATTACGAAGAAAATCATAAAGAGATATCTTAGCATGCGTGTTTTTAAGTTTTTCGATGATGTCATAGCCCTTAGAAGTTGTGGGGTTATCTACTGGAGTAATAGGTGGAGGAATAGATGCGGGTGGAGCCATAGGTGGATTAGGATGAGTACGAAAAGTAGTAACTACATTAATAGATGAATCAACCTTAGGTGTGACAAAGTGAGGTGGATGTTGGGTATGCATGCGCATGAAATCAACAACAGTAGTAATAATGTCAGAGACCTTAGTTGGTGTAAAGGTAGGGTAAGAATATTGAGCCATAACTTGATAAGGAGATGACATGATCAAAATGAAGTGTTGAAATGGTCGGGTTCACCAAAATGATTAACTAAAATTGACTAAGTGTAGTAAAAGATAGTTAATCTAATCTAGGAGGACATATAATGTAGAAAATAAATGTACTAAGACAACATGTAAATGACATAAGTAATAAAACTAATAAAAATAGAAACCCTAATATGCAAGAGAGAGAAAGGAAATAACTTAAATGATTCGATGAAGTAAAGCAATACTATGTCATAGAGGAGACTAGAAAAATCAAAAGGAGCGATTGTGCAGGAGTGCCGAAAAGGATGGAGCTAGAGAATCTAGTTAGACTAGAGCATCTGGAGGAGGTCTGGGGCGCCTGTGGGTGCTCTGGTTTGTAGTCCGGTACCGTGGTCTACAAAAAAATATGAATTTTGTCTTCACAAGGCCGAAAGGTAATATGCAATGTTTGTTCCTATCACATCAATTCCATTGTACTGTGTCGGATGTTTCCAATAACTCAAGATGAAAGAAATACCTGTAAGACCCCAAAATAATCATCAAACCCTAAAAATAAAAATACATATGAAGGGGTCAGAATTTCCTCAACTACCACAATAGTGGACTTACTAATTGAGCGATGCACTACATCTCGGATATAATGTATTTCTATGTGTAATTGTGTGTGAACATGCCCTTGTTAGGTTGTGGAGCCTGTTTTCATGTGTGAAAGTGTTGAAGACTATACACTAAAAGTACTATACACTTTTCATGTATCCTTACCGGGGTTTGAGGTCGAGATGGGCCCCAAGAGGGGGTTCGGGGGTGGTAGCCCCCGTGCAGAGGGGGTTTGGGGCGCAACCCAAAAAAAAAAAAAAATTGGGCGTAATTTTTTTGCCTCGAAAAAAATGCACCCGACATATCGGGAAACGTGCTCTTCTCATATGGGTGAGATTTTTGACCCCTAGGTTTTTGGGCTGGTTTTGGCCCATGGTTTTGATACCCACGGTATTGTAAAACTGCTTAAGTAGTTGCCTACTTATATGATTTTATGCATATGGTAGGGATAATGAAAAACATTGCAAATGTGCTTTGAATTTGGCTATGAATTCTATAGAGTTTGTTGAGCATAGCTCCAAATGGATCTGGGTATTGTATTGAGAGAGCGGTGGCTTGTAATAAAATTTGAGCAAGTGATTCTTGGTGGACGTAGACCAAATTGGGTGAACCATGTTAAATAGTGTCTTTTTGTGTTGTGTTATTTTTTCTGCAATTTTATTTGAGATCTGTAATAATTTCTACATATTAGTTTCTACTGTTGCAATTCTATGAGGGATTATTCCATATTTTATCCCTTATTTCCTAACAATTGGTATCAGAGCCTAGTTTGGTTTGTTGAAGTGTTGAATCATAGGGAAAGTTTTATCTTGAGTGGGAGCTATGGTAGATGATGGAAGATCTAGGGTTGATAAATTCAACGGGCAGAATTTTAGTCTTTGGAAGATGCAGATGGAAGATTACCTTTATCAGAAGGATCTTTATACTCTGTTGTCTAAGAAAGTGAACAAACCCTCGAGCATGATAGATGTGGAATGGGATTTGTTGGATAGGAAGGCACTTGGGACAATCCGGCTGTGTCTTGCATCTTCGGTATTATTTAATGTTTCAAAGGAAAAGACTACAAAAGAACTGATGGATGCATTAGGGAAGTTGTATGAAAACCCTCTCGCCTCTAATAAGATATTTTGTCTCGAGAATGGTTCAAAGAGTTGATCATCTAACTGATTTTAATACGGTTGTAAATATGCTAGCTTCGGTTATAATAGAATTTGATGAAGAAGTTAGGGCTTTATTAGTTCTGTGCTCTTTACCTAAGAGTTGGAATAGCTTGGTAATGGTGGTAAGCAACTCATTTTTAGCTATCTCAAAGTTGAAGTTTAATGATGTTGTAGGGGTGATTCTAAGCGAGGAAATGTGAAGAAAAATATCTAGTGAATCTTCTACTTCAGGGAATGCTTTGACAGTGGAAACTAAAGGGAGACAGAAGAATAGAGGAAGCTGTGGAAAATCAAAGGATCGAGAAAGGTCAAAATCCAAAAGCAAGATAATATGTTGACACTGTGGAAAGTCTGGGCATGCAAAGAAGGACTTTTGGGAGCTTTAGGACAAGAAGAAACAACAGGAAGAAAACAAGGAGGCAAATGTGGCAATGGGTAATGTATGTCAGGATGCTTTGATTCTTTCTTTACATAATATTACTTGAATCTTGGGTTTTAGATTCGGGGGCTTCTTTCCATGCTTCTCCACATAGGCATTATTTTGTTGATTATGTTCAAGGAGATTTTGGGCATATTTTTCTTGGTGATGATGAGCCTTGCAACATAGTTGGAAAAGGTTATGTTCAGGTTAAGATGCAAAATGGGAATACTTGGCTATTGAAGGATGTCAGACATGTGCCTACATTAAGACAAAATTTTATATCGGCAAGCCGGTTGGGAAGTGATGGTTGTACTGTGATATTTATAGTGGACTCTTGGAAGGTTACCAAGGGTGCTCTTGTGGCAGCAAGAGGTAAGAAAGTTGGAACCTTGTATTTAACCACTTATAGCACTAATGTTTGTAATCTTGTGGCTTCAGAAGTAGATACAACATTGTGGCACTAAAGGCTCGGTCATATGAGCCATAAGGGCATGGAGATCATGAAGAAGGATTTACTGGGATATACATAAACATGTTTGGAGTTCTATGAGGACTGCATATATGGGAAATAGAAGCAAGTAAGGTTTATCAAGGTTAGACCTACAAAGAAAGAGAGTAAGTTAGAGCTGGTGCATTCGATGTGTGGGGCCAACTCGGTATCATCTCTTGGGGTTCAAGTTATTATGTTGCTTTTATTGATGATGTAACAAGGAAAGTTTAGGTTTATTGTATTAGAAACAAATCGATGCATTTGAAACTTTTGTTAAATGGAAAGCCTTGGTAGAGAATGAAACAGGTCTTAAGCTAAAATGTCTCAAGTCAAATAATGGAGGGGAGTATTGCAGCAATGAATTTGATGATTACTATTCTAAGAATGGAATCTGCAGGTAAAAGACGGTTCCAGAACTCAGTATGAATGGGGTATCAGAAAGGATGAACATAACAATAATGGAATGTGCTAAGAGCATGAAGTTACATGCAGGACTGCCTCTTTCTTTTTGGGCAAAAGCAGTGAGCACAGCTGTGTACTTGATAAACAGAGGACCCTCAAATGCCTTGGATGAAGGCATACCTGAGGAGGATTGGTATGGTAAGAAAGTTGATTATTCATTTCTTAGAGTCTTTGGATGTGAGGTGTTTATTCGTATAGACAAGGATGATAGGACCAATCTAGAGGCTAAATCAGAAAAATGTACTTTCATTGGTTATGGTGGTGATGACTTTGGATATAAATGTTGGAGTATTAAGGACAAGAAAATCATTCGATCTAGGGATGTGGTATTTAATGAGAAAGTCATGTATAAGCAGCAGTTGTAGGAAAATAGGGAAGAATCCAAGAAAGAATATGCAACGGTAGAGGATCTTTTGGATGGGAAAGTGACACATGAATCAGTTTAGGAACCCCCTCAACAGAACCCCAAACTCCTATATTAAGGAGGTCTTCTAGGGTAAGAAGAGAACCTAAATGTTTTTCTCCTTCTCTTTATTATTTATTACTCACTGATAGTGGAGAGATAGAGATATTTGATGAAGCAATGTAGGTAGATGCCAGGAAGAAGTGGGAGCAAGCCATGGATGAGGAGCATCAGGCTCTCATGGAGAACTAGACATGGGATTTGGTGAAGCTACCCAAGGAAAAGAGCATTACAGAACAAGTGGGTGTTCAGATTCAAAGAGGAAGGAGGCAAGAAAAGATACAAGGCCCGGTTGGTGGTCAAGGGGTTTGCATAAAAAAGGTATAGATTTTGATGAGATTTTTTCTCCTGTAGTAAAAATGACTTCTATTAGAACTGTTCTAGGAATAGTTGCAGCAAAAGACTTACACTTAGAACAACTTGATGTAAAGACTACATTTCTCCATGGTGATTTGGAGGAGGAACTATATATGCAGCAACTAGAGGGCTATGAGGTCAAAGGTAAAGAGGAGATGGTGTGTAAACTAAAGAAGAGCTTGTATGGCTTGAAACAAGCTCCACATCAATGGTATAAGAAATTTGATAGCTTCATGATGGAGCAAGGTTATATTAGATGTCATTCTGACCATTGCATGTATACAAAGAAATTTGAGGATGGTAGTTATATTATCTTGTGTCTGTATGTGGATGACATGTTGGTTGTAGGTAAAAACATGCAGGAAATAAAAGTACTCAAAAAGCAGCTAAGTGAATCTTTTACTATGAAGGATTTGGGTGTAGCCAAACAAATCCTTGGTATGAGGATATCTCGAGATAGGAAGGAACTGAAGCTAACTTTATCTCAGGAAGAGTACATTAAGAAGGTCTTAGAGAGGTTTAATATGTAGGATGTTAAACCATTTGGGATTCCTTTGTGAGCCACTTCAAGTTATCAAAGGAACAGTGTCCTAAGACAGAGCAGGAGAGAAACCAGATGTCCAAGGTACCTTACTCATCAGCGGTTGGCAATTTGATATATGCCATGGTGTGCACTAGGCCTGATATTGCCCATGCAGTGGGAAGGGTGAGTAGATTTATGAGTGATCCGGGTAGAGATCACCGGGTAGGCGGTAAAGTGGATCCTTCGGTATTTGAGAGGGACCATGGGGAAATTTTTGTGCTACAGTGGATCAAACACCACTTTGTGTGGTTATGTAGATTCAGATATGGCTAGAGATGTAGATAACAAGAGGAGCACAATAGGTTATGTTTACACTGTAGGTGGAACAACAGTAAGCTGGATTTCACGACTACAGAAGTTGGTGGCTTTGTCAACCATGGAGGCTGAGTATGTTGCTACCACAGAGGCAAGCAAGGAAATGATTTGGTTACAAAAATTAATTGAGGAGTTAGGGGCATAAGTAGGAGGAAGGAAAGTTACATAGTGATAGTCAGAGTGCTATACACCTAGCTAAGAACTCTTCTTTCCACTCTAGGACAAAGCATATATAGTTAAGGTACCATTTCATCAGGACAACTTTGGAGGAAGAGAAGTTGAAGTTGGAGAAGATTCATACCACTCATAATCCTCGTAGACATGATGACCAAGGTGGTAATAAGGGAAAAACTGAAGTTGTGTTTAGCTTTGGTTGGTCTTCACGAAACTAGTGAAGGGTTGAGAAGCTTGCTCAGAGGAAAACTAGTCTCCAAGTGGGAGATTGTTAGGTTGTGGAGCTTATTTTCATGTGTGAAAGTGTTGAAGATTGTACACTAAGAGTACTTGTACACTTTTCATGTATCCTCGTTGGGGTTTGAGGCCGGGCTGGGCCCCAAGCAAGGGTCTGGGGGTAGCAGCCCCCAATAGCAGGGGTTTGGGGGGCACAACCCCCGATAACAGGGGTTCAGGGGCGTAATCCCTGAAAAAAAAATTGGGTGTAAATTTTTTTTTGGCCTCGAAAAAATGCACCCGACATATCGGGAAACGTGCTCTTCTCATATGGGTGAGATTTTTGACCCATAAGTTTTTGGGCTGGTTTTGGCCCATGGTTTTAATACCCATGGTATTGTAAAATTTCTTAAGCGGTTGCTACTTATATGGTTTTATGTATATGGTAGGGATAATGAAAAACATTGCGATGATGTGCTTTGAATTGGTACTGAATTCTCAGTAGAGTTTGTTGAGCATAGCTCCAAATGGATCTAGGTATTGTATTGAGAGAGCGGTGGCTTGTAATAAAATTTGAGCAAGTGATTCTTGGTGGATGTAGCCCAAATTGGGTGAACCATGTTAAATATTGTCTCTTTGTGTTGTGTTATTTTATTCTGCAATTTTATTTGAGATCTGTAATAATTTCTACATATTAGTTTCTACTGTTGCGATTCTGTGAGGGATTATTCTGCATATTTTATCACTTATTTCCTAACAGCCCTAAGTTGCTCTTTTTCCAGTCACACTTTGTGAAGTAGCGAGAAAGAACTATGTATAGAAAATTTAATAGAATGTTTGCATGGAATAGAATAGAATCTCTCCCCCTATGAAGTGTGATGCAGATGTCCTAGTCTTTTACCTTGATGATGGAGCTATGTGGATGCAAGTGATCTCTAATGCAATAGATGGATATAAATCTAGATGGAGTGATAGTATTAAATGATGTTAGGTCCCTCATTATGGTCTCATAACTTTATATTTATGGGGTTCTCTTGGTCTAATTTCGTAATCAACCCCAAAAAGGTTGACCACAAGAAAGATGAATATGTAAAATGGTTAGAAAGAGCCCAAAGAGTGGCGGGAAAACTTTAGAAGGATCGAGGTGCCCCTGGTGGGACTAGGGCACCCACGGCACCCCACATGAGGCTAAAATAATGCGGGATGACATAATCTGACTAGGCATAAGGGTGTAAGAGGTTCGTAATGATGAAATAAAATAAAATAAAGTGGCCAAAAGACGGGGTTAATTAGTACTTTTTTCCCTCAAGAACCTTCTAAATAGTAGTATGAGACCAGGATAAATAAATGTCTAAAGTGCATGATTTTGTGACTACAACTACCACTCTAGTTCATTTATCTCCCCTTCTACTTCTAAGGTCATTTTTATTCCACCACCTAAAGTCATCATTCATGCATGACCTCCACCTCGTTCATCCGTCGCCGCATCAACTCATCCATCACACAAAGGTTCCCTTCACATGTAGCTTCCTAAGACCTCGGCATTTGTGCTTCCTATCACCATATCTCCCATTATCAACACCATCCCATCCAAATTTTAGTTTGGCTCCTACACTCACGCTTTCATCGTTTCACATGCTTCTACCGCTCCACTCCACCCTCTACATCTTTAGTAGGTGATTTTTCTCACCTCACTACCTAATGATGCACTCTTGTGTTATGGTTCACACTTGAATGTTGAGGGCATACTACACACATGAACCTTACACACTACACAATTCAAACTTCATACAAACTTGACATCTTTTTCTCGCAACTTTTATCACATACTATGTGCACTATTTACTCTACACATTCACAATGTATCATTCTTGTATCTCTTTTTACACATTGCACTCATTACCCTATGACGCACTCTAGTTCTATAGTTCATACTCAATTGTTGAGGGTCTCAATCTAAAATGAACCTCACCACACTCACTCTCTACATTCTACGCTTTATCAATTATATCCTTCTAGCACACACTTCAAACCATTTCCCGATGACACACTCTTGTTCTATGGTTCATTCTTGACTACTAAGGAGGCATTTATAAATGAACCTCATTTCATGCATACTCACTTGCACTCACTCGGGGGCACGTTGATCATATCACACTCACTTTGCATTTCATTCTATCTCATTCATCCACAACATATTGCATATCTTGGTTGCACATTGTTCTTGCTTACTTATTCTCACATGTACACTTTGATTACTATGTTAGCTAGATACATTGTATGTCATTATCTTTATGATATACACAAAGCGCATTTAATTTCCTTTCTAGTTGTGATCACAAAATCTACACATATCATTACATGTAGCATGGATGTTTGGTGCAGTACCTCTTACCAGTCCCACAAAGAGGCTCCTAAGGGCATCCACTTTCGTATACACTACAGGGTGTTATTGTTTCATTTTTCATAGCACATTACTATATCGGATTATACATGATTTTACATACTTTTTTATTTTTCTAACATGCTAATAGGTGCTTCATGTGCAACATTTCTTTTGCATGAAATATTTGCTAACATGGTTGTCTCGATACATTCTTTTTCTATCATGTTATCTCTTGTCTCCCATTGTTTTCCATTATTTGTAGGATTTTCCCTTTATCTTATGTACATATTGTATGCTTTTGGCCACTTCGGCCTTGATTTTCTTGCAACATCATGAGTCATTTCCCATGGTTGAAACCCCATTTTCACAAATCTACTTTGCATTATTTCTTATCCACATTTTCTTCTTGATTGTTAGCTTACACATTATCTTCTATATGCATATTTATCTTGTTTCCAGTGAATTTTTTTGCGTGTTCCTTGGTTTTTACCAAGAAAATTCACTCCCTCCCCTACAGGGCATCGGTTTCAAGCATAATTTGTGGTCCTCCTTTGGGCCTCATACTCCTAGAAACATCACATGCACCCCAAATGAGGGGGAATCATTAGGTGAATCACCACCCCATACAATAGTTTACATCCACGATTCAAGATCCGATGTAACACAGTCTTCAAGCTCAAGAACAACCCAAAATCTGACTTGGTTCCTCAACACAATACAAACACCAAGGCCCAACATTAGGCAAAGTAGTCCCCGGTTCTCCCGACCCTTCCTAAGCACTTGTGACTAGGGGAAGTTAAACATGTTTTCTCGCCACACACAATTCATAGCAGCTTTACACAATAGATTTTACAAGAGAGGCACTCCCTTAGAACTTGACATACATGCATTACACCTTCTCTTCTATTTTCATATTGGATCATATTGATCAAAATGGATTGGATTTTTACACACCATCTGCATTGGTGTTTACTCTTCGGGAAGCAGTAAAAGGTTGGAGAATAACACTAGACCTTTCTCCCTACACTTCTTTTGTATTTGGTGCACCGGCGTGAGATCACCCAAAAAACTTGTACTCATCGCAATTGGAGAGAGATCACCTAAAAACTCATTCTTCTACAACATCTTCATGATCCTTTCTATCTCTTTTACTCATCACAGATCAGGTGCACATGTTCATTTTTGCATTTTCACATACTTCCTTACATACTTTTTACACATTTTGATCGAATTTTTCATATATGCATATTTGACTACTTGTTCATTCTTCTCTTTTACATGTCCATCCTTATGGGAAGTGATATTCACATAAATCACATATCATCTAACATCAACCGACATCAAATACAGTGTACAATGCGACATTTACACATAGGATTTCACCCTAGGGTCATCATTTTTCACTTCCTCTTTTCTAGCTTCCACACTTCATATTTTTATCACTCCATGCTTTTTCTTGTCTCCTCAACACGCTTTTCACCATCGATATACATGATTATTAGGTACGCATCTCTTATCTACTTTATTTTATCAAGCATTCACTCAACAACATAAAGTGGGGGAAATGTAGACACTAAATCATGCACTTTGGGTATATTTCTAGTCCTGATCACATACTACTATTCATATGATTCCTAAGCAAGAAAATTACTAATTGACCATTGTCTTTGGCCTCTTTGTTTTCTTTTTACTTTCCTTCTTGGTCTCACACACCTTCTTTCCCAATCTAACTTTCGACACTACAATTTTTCTGAGTCTAGACATTAGCGCCCAGCCAGACCTTGAACGCCAAAGCCCAAGCACCCCCATTCCCTCAAGGTACCCCCCGACCTCTTTGTATCTTTCTCGCATCTTTTGGGTCCTTTCTAGTTTTTGGTTTTGATCAAATAATACTTGTCTAAAATCACACAAGGAGTCCGTGTGGGATAGAAGGCCAAGATAAAAGGCATGGAAGGACAGGAAGGACCCACGCGTGGAAGGCAAGTTCAGATTTTAGGACTTAGCCGATTTTGGGCATGAGGATCTATTTTTGGAAGATGGCATGTGGAACACATCAACGATGTAGAGATATGCGCGCCATGCATTGTCTACATTTGGAGAAGTGGTTCAAAATGTATATGCATGGAGGCAAGATAAGAATAGAATTGACACTTCAGTTAAACCTAAGAAGACTATAGAGAGTGCACTTGCATGTGTGTCTATAATTATAAATGGTGTGTGGCTAATAATAGCATGTGACCTATTTCTGGAGTAGTTAAGTGGTGAAGGGAAAGCCTCCACCCTATATATATGATGTTAGGTGCCTAGTAGATAGGGGATTTTTTTGGTATGTATGATTTTGGATGTATGAATGTGTGTATCAGATCCATACGCGCCTTGGTATAAATTGACAGTACTATAAGGAGCTTCTATATTTATTAATAGATGGAAGATATTGGCTGAATCTAAGTGTCATTCTATGTAATTGAGTAGTGCATGTTATTAATTCAATCATGATTACTATTTAAGCTTGTTTTTTTATAGATTTGTGGGTAGTATGCATTGTAGAATGATGGATTAGTTATGAATCTATATGCTTCTTCCTTCATCATGTTATCATCCTATTACAACAACCCTAAAGAGGGACTGGTACATTTGCATGCTTCAGGTGAGAGCTCAATCTAGGTTGAGTGATGTGCCAGCGTGACTAGGGTGTTCTCTTGCAAATTCTAGGTTGCATCATTAGTTTCGTTTCCGGGACCTCTTTTTCAGTTGTTTTCAGGATGGTTCGCGATGAAGACGTATCGGTTAACTCTTGCAAGTATTGAGGAATGGATACACAATTTGGAGGAAGAATATGCATGACAGTTTAGCAGTGGATCTGAGTTTGACACACACACTTGGGTAGAATAGAACCTGTACAACAACTTATATGAGAGGTTTTTTGCTATCTTTCTAGTAGAACTATATGAATGGCTTACTGCTTATGCATCTCAAAAGAATTGGAGATATTGTGCACTTGTTTGGACACATGAAGAATTTCAGGCTCTTTATGATGCTGATCTGATTTAGACTCGTGTGGTGGCTATGTGGTTTCGTGGTGTTCTAAATAGTTATATTCTAGAATACTCAATTTTGACGTACTCTTGCCCAAGAGGTCACTGAATTTCAGTTTTTGAGGTATCCAAGAGGAACATATTTGCATGGTATTCCATTGGCGATCAAGATCTTAATGGTAACTTTGAACCTGGAGGGTAAACCAATGGCTAACTAAACTTCACCACGTGTGGGGCAGAACAGGTTTGGTATTAAGATGGTAGACATAGCAGCAGAGAAGAAGAGAGAGGAAAGGTGGCTTAAGTATAATGAGGTGCATGAGAGGGAAATAGAGAAGTAATGTTCTGTTGTGAAAATTATGGCGTTGAGGAGAGAGAAGGCTTGTGAAGGATTAACGGCTCACGTAGAAGACGTGGAGCGCAGCATCGAGAACTCCCCATCTTGGAAAGCATGATAGAGATCCCTCTTGACATCACACAAAAGTGCACCAGCAAAGACTACTTGGGTTGCAAGCACGCATCTTAATCCACTTGGCGACCTAGCCTTTGCACTTGGTTTTTCAAAGATCTAGTATGATAGATAGTCAACAAGCTAACTTGGGAAGTAGGAGAGTAGGAGTAAGTCATGGATCAAGTACATCAATGGTGGGATAGACAACTTCAATTTTATATGGAGGAACATTCTTAGGTGCATCATCCGCATTGCGAGAATGTGAGCACTCGAATTTTGGATTCACCTCACGGAAAAGGAGCTACCTCTCATATTGTAGGGGTTCAAGTATAGTACTACCGCTGAGCACAAGGGAGTACATCTACAGGTCCTACTCCAACTACAGGTGGAGGATCGGGGGTATAGGTGGTTCTAGTTCGGTGGATCTAGTGGTTCGGAGGCAAAGGGAACCCGGGAGGTTCTAGTTCGGTGGTCAAGATCCACAACAACCACAAAATATCTATATGGAAATGTCTCTTCATCTCTTGGAGTATAGGGGTATAGAGTATGTTGCCAAACATGTGCATATGTGTGAAATTTTATGGCGCGCTAAAGGGATTACAACTGCTGAGTGAAAGGAAAGTCAATTCGCTACTACATTATAGGGGCACGCACATAACTAGTATAGCATGTTTGACCCTAATCAAACTTGTGTGGATTATACAGTCTTTGAGGATGATTTCTTGAAGAGTTCCATATCCCCGAGTTTGAGCGAAGAGTATAATTGCACTCAAAGATATCAAGCAAGGCATTACCGAGAGTGTATGTGTGTATGATGTTTGTTTTAATACACTTATAAGTTGTCTTATGATATCCACGCTAGCCAACATACACAAAGTGGTTCGTTGGAGGATTGATTACACCTTTTAGAAGGGCGCTGTCACATAAAACATACATGGATCTGTGTGAAGCATTGGAAGCGCTTTTGCATGCTTTGAGATAGGTTGGGAGCATTAACACCGGTGTTAATCCATTTCTAGAGGCACAAATTATAGCTATGGAAAAGTATTTAGAGAAGCTATCAAAAATTCTGGACCATGAAACGCACTTAGGAATTTGGTGTACAGTTTATGAAGTGGAAGGTCACACCAAAGATAGTTTCCCTAGTAGATCCATGTACGCTCATCACTACTTTGGATGTGATATTTTTCATTTGAATCATGATACGAGTCACTATCCTTTGTTACAACGCACAATAAGGAAGAATGTATCTTGCTTTTGCAAGATTTGTAGGTCCACGACCCATGATACTGAGGATTATCGGTTGATTGGTCAAATCCAGGATGTCATAGACATTGGAGTATGATAAACAAGTATAACAGATAATTTTAAGGATAGGAATGAGCACTAGGATCAAGATCATAATCAAACATGCTATGACTAGAATGAGGGGAGATTTGAAGGAGGTCGTGGAAGGGGACGTGGATATCATGGTGGATATGGAGGACGAGGCCAAGGTGGAGGAAGAGGAGATTTTCCTCATGGAACGTGTTATACATGTGGATCTCCTGACCACTACATGCGTGAATGTCCTCAGAATAATGCATGTTCTTTTTGCGGGAAGAACCATAGCTATGAAGAGTGCCCAGACTTATATGAGCATCTGAGCAAGCAGCATAAGTAAGAAAACAAAGGTGTCGGGATGGTTAGAATCTAGCGTGTGGTAGGAGATCAATGGATGCCCAAGATAACAGAAGGACCTGAGGCATTGACATTGAAGATTACTACACACGTTGAAGTTGCAAATGCGCAAGAGGCATTACACCGAAGCCTACGATTATAAAGGAGGAGGTTTTCATGTGAGGTATCCAAATCCTACTCATCAGAAGGAAGTTTACCAGGATACCATAGAAGTGCTAAGGAATATTCAAGGTGAGATACAATACCTAAAGGAGAAGAAGAAGGTATTAGAGATAGTCTAAAATGATATCGATGATCTGTGGGAGGTGTGCAAGATGTTGTGCCAGGAGAACATTATTCCACTCTTAGGAAATTGGATAAAAGGGAACACTCCATGTGCAAGCCTTGAGACTGGATGGTAGATACTACATGAAAATATTCCTCATAATAGCATTGATTATGACAAAGAAATTACTTTGAATGTTGTTTTGGATGGGTGGCTTTTGAGCTCCATATTAATAGATACAGTGTGAGGTAAATTTATCGACACTAGACGCATGGGTACAAATGAGGACGCCTCCTTGCAGCCATCATATAATGCGTTATTTATGGAAAACCAGACTAAGGCCATGACCATAGGAGTTCTAAAATATGCATCTATCATTATACAAGGGGCCAAGTTCATTGGGGATTTTGAGGTATTAACACTTGTAGAAGCAGACAATTTTCCAGCCTTGCTTGGATGCTCGTGGTGTTATGTGAATAACGTTGACTTGAGATTCAATAAGGGGTATGTCAACTTTAAAAACAAGGAGGAGAGGGTTGTGGTACCTTTAACAGATGGAAATTCTATGCCATATGTTGAGCCTCTAAGTGAGGAGGATTTAAATAGAGTTTATGTATGCGTTATCTAGGACCCAGAGGTCAATGAGCCATCGAAGGAAGGCATACTAAAGTGGGAGGATTCTCATTCTATTAGTGATACTAAGAGTATTACTTGTGACCATTGGGCTCATGGTACATATGAATTAGTAGAGCGCAAGGTAAAAAACATGGTTGCGCAAGAATGGACTTCGCTCACCGACGAATAGGCAATACAATACCTTGGTATACAGGGGTAGAAGATCTCCCTACATTTTTGAAGGCCATGGAAACACAGTGGATATATCAAGTTAAGAGAAGGGATATGTTAGCATATACACTGCGTGGGACAAAGAACGCATTGGTGGGCAGTCCACAGAGATAACCTTATACACTGGGAAGAGATTGGAATAGCTTTTTCTACTAGGTTTATAAGGAATAATGCACCTACGCAAATTTGCACTTATCATGGTGATCAACCTATTCAGCATCACATTCAGTAGTGTGAGAGACTCTGGACAACAGGACAGGAAGCATTACCACCTTCACTCTGGGTGCATAGATTGTATTCCACGCTCCAAGGATGTGCATGCGCTTGGTATGTATATGCATAAACTACATAGAGAAACTGGGAACTGGTAAGATTTGGTTGCAGGTATGATCCAAACATTTGACTACTTCTCGACTCAACCTCCTGTAGCAGAGGCATTAAAATTTGTCAAGCGCTTAACTATGGGAGATAGTGCAAAAGTAGAAGAGCATATTCAAGAATTATTCGGTGAGACAGATTTCGAGCATGTTTTGAAAAGGAAGAAGAAATAGACTCCAAACTACTTGAACGTGTTTTCCTTGAGAAAGAGAAAGGAAAGATGGTCTACATCGTGGATGACGAGGAAGTTGAGAACCTGGATATTTAACATTCACATGAGGTGCGCGAGGTCTTGGACAATACAGATAAGGATATGTGTGCCTACCATGAACCCATGAAGACAAAGAAGGTAAATATAGGCTCGGAGGCTGAGCCTAAAGAGGCCATAATTGGTGATTACTAGTCAGATTCGGAGGTAGAAAAAATCATCGAATTACTAAGGGATTATCAAGAATTATTCCCTATAGGAAATCATGAACTTAAGGGCGTGCATGAATCACTAGGGGAAATTAAGATCAAGCTTAAGGATGGTGCATGACCAGTTAGGAAGAGGCATTATAGGATGAATCCTAATTTGTAAAGGTAAAGGAAGAAATTGATAAAATGTTGAAATTTGGAATTATCAAGCCCTTGATGAGTCGATTAGGTTAGCCCAATGGTGATCAATATCAAGAAGGATGGAAGGATTAGGATATGTTAGTATATACACCGCACAGGATGGCGCAGACCGGTGGGTAGTCCACAGAGATAATCATGTGAACTAGGAAGGGATTGGAATAGCTTTGTCTACCAAGTTTATAAGAAATAATGCAGCTACGCAAATATGCACTTATCATGGTGATCAAAATGTTCAACATCACATTCAGCAGAGTGTGAAAAACTCTAGACAAAGCAGGACAGAAGCATTACCACCTTCACTCTGGGTGTATAGATTGTATTCCACACTCCAAATATGCACATGCACTTGGTATGTATATGCAGAACTACATAGAGAAACTGGGAACTGGCAAGAGTTGGCTGCAAGTATGATCTAGAAATTTGACTACTTTTTGACTCAACCTCCTTTAACAGAGGCATTAAAATTTTTCAAGTGCTTAACTATGGGAGATAGTGCAAAAGTAAAAAATCATATTCAGGAATTATTCGGTGAGACAAAGTTCAGATTATGTTTGGAAAATGATGAAGAAATAGACTCCAAACTACTTGAGCGTGCTTTCCTTGAGAAAGAGAAAGGAAAGATGGTCTACATCATGGACGACGAGGAAGTTGAGAACCTGGATATTGAACATTCACACGGGGTGTGTGAGGTCTTGGATAGTAATGACGAGATAAGGATACACATGCCTACCATGAACCCATGAAGACACAAAAGTTAAATATAGGTTGAGAGAGGTTGAGCCTAAGGAGGCCATAATTAAATATTACTAGTCAGACTCGGAGGTGGCAAAAATCATTGAGTTACTCAGGGATTATCAAGACTTATTCCCTCGAGGATATCATGAACTTAAAGGCGTGCATGAATCACTTGGGGAAATGAAGATCAAACTTAAGGACGCTGCATGACTAGTAAGAAAGTGACCTTATAGAATGAATCCTAATTTGTGCAAAAAGGTAAAAGAATAAATTGATAAAATGTTGAAATCTGAATTATCAAGCCCCTTGATGAGTCAGAATGGGTTAACCCAATGGTGATTAGTATCAAGAAGGATGGATGGATTAGGATATGTGTGGACTACAGGGAGTTGAATGTTGCATGCGTCATAAATCCATTCCCTACGCCATTCACTGAGGAAATACTAGGAGTTGCAGGGCGTAAAATATATTCTTTCACAAATGGATTTTCTGGGTATCATCAGGTTAGGATTGCTCAGGAGGATCAAGAAAAGACAACATTTACTACTGAATGGGGTAGTTTTTCCTATATTGTGATGCCTTTTGGATTGAAAATGCACCTAATGTATTCTCGCATATAATAGTTCGGGCATTCAAAGATTTTTTTCACAACTTCTTACAAGTCTACCTAGATAATTGGACAGTATATGGGATTGTGAAAGATCATTGTGAAAATCTGCACTTAATGTTTGAATGATGTAGACAATTGAGTATCTCTTTGAACATCAAGAAGTGCATATTTGCTACACCATTTGGGATATTGTTAAGGCATATAATCCGCAAGGAAGGTCTACTAGTTGATCCAACCAAGGTTGCAGTCATTTTAGGCTTGGAAGTGCCTACCAGTCAAAGTGAGGTGCATGGATTTTTAGGTCATATAGGATATTACAAAAAAATTATAAAAGGGTATGCCGAATTGCTACACCCTTGGAAGAATTACTGAAGGGGAAAGGTACATTTTATTAGGAATAACCGCAACAACGTGCATTTGAGGTATTAAAAGAGAGACTTACTACCACGCCCATTCTCGTGTTTTCCTTCATGGGATAAACCATTTCAAGTGCATGTGGATGCTTCTGGCATGGCCATTGGTGTTGTGTTAGCTCAACCTAGTGAAGGTATTATTGATCATCCAATCTGATTTTGCTAGTAGGAAGTTGATTCCTACTGAACGAAATTATACAACTACAGAGTGTGAAGCTTTGTCAATGATCTATGCATTGTACAAATTTTGACAGTATTTTGTTAGTAACACCATTTGTGTTTTATATAGATCACATGGCTTTGAAGTACTTAGTAAACAAGCTCATCTTACAGGGGTGCATATGCAGATGGGTACTCCTATTTCAAGAATTTGACTTCACAAACAGTGGTGAAGCCAGGGAAAAAAAATTCTAGACCAGACCATTTATCTAGAATCAATTTAGGAGAGGATGCACAGACAATTGAAGAAACAATGCCGGATGCACAGTTATACAGGTTATAACACATGCCCACAAAATTCAAAGACATTGCTATCTTTCTACGAACATGAGGCCATTATGCAGGGTGATGCGACTACCTAGAAGATCTTAATTGTTGGATTATTGTGGAGACACCGTATATAAACACTTTGTAAAGACTATTGTAAGACATGTGATCATTGTCAACGCCATATGAGATGTTGTTGAGACCAATTACTAGTGTTTGACCATTTGAGAAATGGGCCATTGACTTTGTAAGACCTATTTCACAAGCCACGTGCAGGATCGATCACGATATATCATTAATTACATAGATTATCTTACACAATGAGTGGAAGCAGCACCTTACGAAAGACTCGTGGGCGTATCGACAACTACAAACCACTAGATTTCTATGGGAGAATGTTCTTACATGATATGGATGTCCTTTAAGCTTGACAAGTGATAGAGGTACACACTTTTTGAATGAGACAATCAGGATCCTATTAGATGAGTTTATGGTTGCACACCATAAAACTACACCTTACCATCCTCAAGCAAATGGAACTGTTGAGGCCTTCAACAAAATTTTGGGACAAACTTTGACAAAAATATGTGATGTAGGAAGAAAGGATTGGGATGAAAAAGTTTCAGTTGTTCTTTGGGCATATATAACAACTTACAAGAGATTGAACAAAGCCACACCATTTCAGTTGGTGTTTGGCGCAGAAGTTGTTCTTCCTATAGAATTTATGTTACCTTCTTTGTGCATTGCATGCGCTAGAGGTCTAGTTGATGCACAAGCTTTAGAAGAGCGTATTGCCAAGATGATTCAACTGGATGAGCATCGAGCCATAACACGGTGGAGTTAGAAGTAGGAAAAGGCCAGGCAGAAGGCATGGCATGACGAAACATAAGAGATAAGAAACTTGAGATTGGCCAAATGGTCCTTCTTTATGACTCAAAGTTCTTGTGCCATCCAGCAAGCTCAAAGTACATTGGTTGGGGTCATATGTTATCACTTCTATACTTGAATCAGTGCATGTCCAGTTAGAAGCACTTGATGGAACATGGCTACCTAGTTACTTTAATGGGAGTAGGTTGAAGCCCTACTATAAATAAGTCTTCTTGGTGTTTGTAATAAGGCAGTATTGCCATTTAGTTTAGGTTTTCAATTCTGTATTTCCTTCATTGTCGCTATGCTTTGTCAATTTAGTTGTTGTTTGTGTAATAAGTGTGCTTGCGCGCATGAAGCTAATTACTATATGAAGAATGTTTATGCGCAGAGGACTGCACATACTTTTAGTGTGGGGTGGTTGTAGTGATCCAAGAGAAAGACAGAAAAAATACTGTGGGAATTGAAAGATGAAAGGAATAAGTCTGCTACAGGTGTGCTTTAAGTCAAAAGAAGATTGCTTCTCAAAAGGTGACCAAGGATGGAGATGGATGAAGGAACAATATAACGTGAGGTAAGCAGAGGCCATAATAGCTACCGGAGAAGGTACAGTGACGAGGTACTCGAGACGGAGCACGCACTGAAGAGAAGTTTGTGACCAATGGGTAGGAAGGCATGCTAGAAGGTTATAGTTGGGCACGAAGATGTACCACATGGAACGAATGGATTTGGTCAATGAATGAAGGGATATTTGGTAGGTGAGGAGCAATAAATGCATCAAAATTTGAAAAAATATATAAGGATGGGATGCAGATTTATTTTTACCATTGCAACTAAGAGTATTTGAGAGAAGAGCCAAGTGATACGATTAAGGTGCAAAGGGTGTGAAACCAAGTGTGATAACCAGATCTATGCTATAAGAAGCTTGCATCCCGGTGGTGAAGGGTTTGAGCAAAGCAGAGAGACAAGAAAGAGTTAGGTTACGAAGTTTCCACCTAGGGCATAATTGACTTGAGCTAAGGTTTGATTCTCGGAGTTGCATAGTTGAAGAAGGGACATTTGCAGAGTAAAAATGATGCCAAGAAGGCATCGGCAGTGTGATAAAAGGAAAGAAGAAAGTATTCGTTGAGGAAGAGGAGATGGCACCTGAAAGCCATTTTTTAGAGATGCAATACCTAGAAGGAGTCATTGTTGGCCAAGAGTTGGATACACCCATTTGAAAAATCGAACATGCACTCACTAAATGGCAGCTTTTGGAGGCTGGAATAAAAGAGGAATATCTAGAGCTGATACTACAAATTAATACCAAGGAGGTTGCTTAAATAACCTCATATAAATTCTTTAGTTATCAACATTCTTTCATTCTTATTCTTTAATTATTATTCTTTCCTTCAAATTTTGGAGATGCCCATTGTCGGACGATAATGAGATTAGTGTGGGGTAATTTTGATCAAAGAATACTTGTCTCAAATCACACAAGGAGTCCGCGTGGGATAGAAGGCCAAGATCAAAGGTGTGGAAGGACAGGAAGGACACGCACGCGGAAGGTAGATTCAGATTTCAAGACTTAGCTGATTTTAGGCATGAGGATCTATTATTAGAAGATGGCGTGTGGAACACATCAACGATGCAGAGATATGTGCGCCATGCATTGTCTATATTTGGAGAAGTAGTTCAAAATGTCTATGCATGGAGGTGAGCTAAGAATAGAATTGACACTTCAGTTAAACTATAAGAGGACTATAGAGAGTGCACTTGCATGTGTGGCTATAATTGTAAATGGCATGTGGCTAATAATAGCATGCGACCTATTTCTAGAGTAGTTAAGCGGTGAAGGGCAAGTCCCCACCCTATATATATGATGTTAGGTGCATAGTAGATAGGGGATTGTTTTGGTATGTATGATTTTGGATGTATGAATGTGTGTATCAGATCCATACACGCCTTGGTATAAATTGACAATATTGTAAGGAGATTCTATATTTATTAATAGATGGAAGATATTGGCTGAATCTAAGTGTCATTTTGTGTAATTGAGTAGTGCATGTTATTAATTCAATCATGATTATTGTTTAAGCTTGTTCTTTTATAGATCTGTGGGTAGTATGCACTGTAGAATGATGGATTAGTTATGAATATATATGCTTCTTCCTTCATCATGTTATCATCATGTTACAAAGAACCCTAAAGAGGGAATTGGTACCTTTGCACGCTTCGGGTGAGCGTTCGATCCTAGGCTAAGTGATGTGTCAAAGACGACTAGGGTGTTCTTTTGCAAATTCTAGGTTACATCAGTTGGGAATCTTATTTTCTTGATGGTTAACCTTTTAGTGGTTAATTATGAAATTTAAGCAAAGGAATCAAATAAATACAAAGTTATGTAGCAATAATAAAGGACCAAGCACTAAGCATCTATTATCATCACCTAATGTTGCATCCAAAGGCATCTATAAGAGCATTAAAACATCCATCTAGCATCCATGCAAGGGCAAGGGACTGCATAAACTTCATAGGAGGGGAAGTTCATTTTTCCATGCACACATCTACTTACATATTTTACATCTAGCTACTTGTTCGCTATTAATTCCAACTCGCATGCAAACCACATAGGGTAGATTCTACATACACATGCAAAACTACATGGAATCTAAAATGTAGTGTAACACCCGGATTGTAAGTTCTCGGTCAGTGTGATTGTTCGGGGTTAGTTTGAATCCCCATTCGCATCTTTTTCTTTTTAGGATTTGATGTGTTTTTAGGTTTTGTAGGTGCTTCTTTCTTATTGTAGGTTTCAGGCGAATAATAATGAAGTGAAATGACATACAAGTGATCAAAGGCGACAACTAGTGAACATCTTGAGACCCTTCAAAATTTGGTTTCGTGGCTTTTGAACAGTCATGGGTGCCCAAAATAGGTCTCTGGCGCCCCAGGAGCCCCCGACTCTACATGCACGCCCTAGTTCTAGCATTTCTAACACTCCTGTAATTTTCTAGGCTCGGTTACGACAATATACCCTCTGGTTTCATCAGCTTTTCCAACTTAGCACAGATTGAACATCACTGCGAATTAGCTAAGTATTTTATTCCCTTCATTTGTAACTAGGGTTTCAAATTTGAATTACTTATTTGTTTGGATTAGATCTCATACATTTTATTACATATTTAAATTTAGCATTTATTTATTTCAATGTTTTCTTAATCACAAGTCACCTTCTAATACCACCTAATGTAGAGGAGAGAGTTCCTTACTCAAAACAATGATCACTTTGTTAGCTTAAGCACCTATTTTTTTCTTTTCTTTATTAGGATTGGTTTACTATCTTGTGGTCTAGTTCACCTTAAATGGTTTTTGGTTTAAGAAATATTCTTCTAGGGTTATGAACCCTAGTACATTCACCAACCAACATAAATTCATGTGCTTACACCTCTATCTTGATTAGAATCATAAGAAATTTAGAATAACTTTGTTCTACCCTATCTACATATCCCCTCTTCCTAATATGCTTGATTTCATATAAATCGTAGTGTTCGGAGAGAGACTCATAAGGACTTGGGGAAAATTGTCAACCATTTCAAATACCCATTATTGAGATTTAGCTTCACACAAATTTTCAAACTTAACTTCCAATTGGAATCCCCTCAAATTGCTTGTCACAAGTGTCAACTTAGGTCTCCTAAGGTCTTAAGACATGGTTTCAATGGAAATCAGTAGGGTTCATTTTAAGAGACCTCTTGGAAATCGGAGGTGGAGAATACCTGGCGAATATCCCCGGAACCGGTTTCGCGGGAAGGTGAATTTTTTGGGGGTTGTATGAAAAAATTTCACCTGATTGTCAAGTGCTACGACAGAAGGCTGCAGATGCGTGACGGGAGATTTTGTTGTCGCGCGTAAAAAAATGCATTGACGCGCATCAACAACCGTTAAATGACGCGCGCGCACGTCAGGTCTATTGAAGCGCGTCACCGAGGGTGTTGTGCGGCAAGGCATCCTCGGTGGCGCGCATCAATAGACCTCGACGGCGCGTCATTACGGTGTTAACGCCGCCACCGAGGTATGTTAACGCGTTAATGCATTTTTTTGACGCACGCACGGCAAAAAATCTCCCGTCGTCGTGCGCAACCTCGACCTCTGCTTTCTCATCAAAAATCTCGTGTCGCGCATCAACAAACTCTTTGTCGTGCATCTACTATGCGTCAATATCTATTGTACCTCCTTGTCGCACGTCAACTATCCGTCAAGTTCACGCGTCAACAAATAACCCTCATTGACGCATCATCGAGGTCTATTGACGCGCGTCAATGCATTTTTTTGACGCGCGATAGCAAAATCTCCTGTCGCGCGTCTGCAGCCTCCGACCTCTGCTTTCTCATCAAAAAATCTCCGTGTCACGCATCAACAAACTCTTTGTCGTGCGTCTGCTATGCGTCAATATCTATTGTACCTCCTTGTCGCGCGTCAACTATCCGTCAAGGTCGCGCATCAACAAATAACCCTCATTGACGTGCGTCAACAGACCTCTTTGACGCGCGTCAACAAGGTTGTTGACGCACGTCAATGAGGTTTGTTGACACGCGTCAATGAGGTCTGTTGACGCGCGTCAATGCATTTTTTTGATGCGCGCGACAGCAAATATCCTGTCGCGCGTCTGCAGCCTCTGCCCTCTTCTTGCTCATCGAAAAAATCTCCATGTCGCTCGTCAACAAACTCTTTGTCATGCGTCTACTATGCGTCAATATCTGCAGTATCTCCTTGTCTGCAAACCCTCCTTGTCGCGCGTCAATAACTTACCCCCTTGTCGCGCGTCTATAATACGGGATATATCATATTGTTGAAAAATGTGAAGTAGAAGTGTTCTACCTGGCGAATAATCTAGGTTTATATAGGGGATATTTTTCAAGGGTAGGCGAAGCTGACCCCTAAAAAAAATTAAAGTGTAATTTTTAGGCGAACAGGTCACTGACCCGTGCCAAAAAATTCGCCTTTTCAAAATTTTCAAAAATGGAATATTCGCCATATTACGAATATTCGCCACTAAAATTTTCCTGGAAATCGGGCCTCCACACTTGCCAAATTTTGTGAAAAGACTCAAAACCACTAAAATCTAGTGAGTGAGGCTTAGCGGGACCTACAGATCAATTTTAGTATTTACAAATATGTATAACCCTTAAAATCATAAAATTTGGTAAAACCCTAGGTAGGGTTTATCCACATACCCAAGAGGGAATATTTTTCAGCTTTCTCAAGTAAACTTCAATTTCAAGGTTTCAAAATGGAGGATCGGGCCTCTATAGTCTTAAGTCACCCTTGGGAATAAATTTAGGCTATGAGATCACTCACAATGCTTGAAAAGTCAAATTTACCATCGGAAAAGCTAGAAAATACAATTAGGGTTCTATGAGATTGCATCATTTATCTTGTTCACACTTCAAATATGGTCTTCAATCACTTGAAACTATTGGGGTTAGCACACCAGTTGTATAGACAATATATCAAATCTAAGCATACATGTAAATAAAATCAGATATTCTACCAGAAGAAATATACAAAAAGAGACATAAATCAACACCATTTTAACATGGTTCACTCAGTGTGGGCTACGTTGACCAAGAAACAAGTCAATCTATTATCCAAATCTTTGACAAGATATACAATGAAGATTTACAATCTTCCACACCTCTCAGATGTTTAGTACTTTCTTCCTTCAAGTTTTTCTCTACCACCAATAATTCTCTCTCACCAACCTTTTTCAAGTTCTTTCTAATTCTTGTTGATCATTCATACACTTACTTCTAAACCCTATATTTTATGCTTATATAGTCGTTTATAGACTTAGGGCACTTAGCCATGCAATTACAATCAATAAATCTATTTTAATGCTAAAAATAGATATAATTCCCGAGAGTTAATTAAAACTTCGTCACACAGGTAACCGACATCGGTTCTGCCTAACCGCTGTCGCTTTACTTTCTTGACAAATTTCGTTCGCCTTTAACCGATGTCGATCGTATTTTCTAGCAAGTTCCAATTACATGCTAAAATGAAGTAATTAAGCTTCACAACTCAACAGTCTCCCACTTGGAGTTTAATTACTGCACCATACCTTTACATCGTCATTCTTGGATCCTTCCTTGGATTTGTTTCTTCGTCCTCAAGTCTCAAACTCGAAGAACAACAGAAGTGGAGTGTAGCTCTAACTTCTCCTTTGTTAATGGCTTCATTAGCATATATGCAGGGTTCTTGCTCGTATGAATCTTTTCCAAATTCAATTTTCCATCCTCCAATACCTATCATATGAAGTGATACCTCAATTGAATGTGTTTCATTCTCAAATGAAATGCTAAGTTCTTTGCCAAATGAATTACACTCTAACTGTCACTAAACAGTTTACAATCACTTTTCTCCTTTCCCAACTCTTCCATGAACCTACTCATCCATATCATCTCCTTGCTAGCCTTTGTAGTTGTAACATACTCTACCTCTGTAGTAGACAAAGCCACAACCTTCTGCAATCTTGAAATCCAGCTAACTTTTGTTCCACCTACTATGAAAATATATCTAGTAGTGTTCCTCCTACCATCCAGATCTCCAGCCATATTTGAATCAACATATCCACTTAATAAAATATCCGAACCTCCATAGCATAACTGCATGCTAGATGTCCCTTTCAAATACCTGAGTATCTATTGGACTGCTTTCCAATTCTCTTTACCTGGATTAGCCATATATCTACTCACAACTCCCATTTCCTGTGTAATGTATGGTCTGGTACAAACCATAGCGTACATGAGACTTCCAACTGCTGAAGCATATGGCACTCATGTCATGTATTTAACCTCCTCATGTGATGAAGGACACCGATTTTGGTTCAATTTGAAGTGTCCAGGACATAGGTGTGCTAACAAGTTTTATATTTTGCATGTTGTACATTTCTAACACCTTGTAGATATAATCTTCCCGAGACAAATACAATTTTTTATTTTTCCTGTCTCTATGTATTTACATGCCAAGGATTCTTTTTGCAGCTCCTAAATCCTTCATTGCAAATGTGTGGCCTAGATTTCTCTTAAGCTCACCAATGTCCTACATACTAGATCCTGCAATAAGCATATCATCCACATACAATAACAAAATAATATATCTCCCATTTTCAAGCTTCTTGAAATAAACACAATGGTCATATTCACATCTCAAGTAACCATGCTCATGCATAAAACTATCAAACCTCATGTACCCCCATATAGGCTCTTTTTCAACTTGCACACTAATTGCTCCTTACCCTTGACTTCATACCCAAGCAGTTGTTGCATATAAATATCTTCATCCAAATCACCATGAAGGAAATTCATCTTCACATATAGTTTCTCTAAATGCAAATCTTCTACTGTAACTAAACTCAATACAGTACGAATAGAATTCATCTTAATAGCAGGAGAAAATATTTCACTAAATTCAATACCTACTTTCTGTGCAAATCCCTTTACTACAAGCCTTGCCTTGTACCTTTTCTGTCCACCCTCTTCTTCCTTAATCTTGTAAACCCACTTGTTCTACAATGTCCTCTTACCTGCTAGTAACTTAACCAAATCTCAAGTCTGGTTTTGTTCCAAGGAGTCCATCTCCTCATCCATGTCATGCTCCCACTGAATGTGAGTCTTATCATGCATTGCTTCTTCAAATCTCTCTGGTTCACCACTATCAGTCAACAATAATTAAAATAGAGAAGGTGTAAATCTTTCTGGAAGTTTACTTACCCTTTGTGACCTTCTCACAGAAGTTTTGGGTACCGGAGGCTCTATCTGGGCCTCTCAAACATTAGTATCAACTTTTGACAGTGATTGACATAGGCCACCTATAACCGACGTCGATTACGCTAACCGATGCCGGTTATGATCCTCTGTAATTGTCAGCATTTCATCTGACCGATGTCGGTTAGGTTCTAACTGACCATGGTTACTATGTATTTCTGTAGAATTTTCTTTAAAACCTGAGAGTTCATTTTCATCAATAAACTTCTCAATTTTCTCATCCTTGGGTACCAAAATTTGATCCGTGTACATTCTTTTTCATTCCATTCAACATCATGAGTCCTAACAATTTAAAAATTCTCTAAATCCCAAAAACAAAACCAAAATCACGGATCCATAACCAATGAAAGTGCACCTCTTGGATTTTACATCCAACTTTTTCTATTTTCCTTATCAACATGCACAAAAGTTTCTGAACCAAAAACTTTAAGAAAAGAAAGATCTACCTCTTTTCTGGTCCAAGCTTCCTCTGGTATTCCTCCATCTAGTGAACTTGAAGGGCCGCGGTTAATCAAATAAACCGATGTATCAACTACTTCTGCCCAAAACTGCAAGGGAAATCCAGAATGTATCCTCATACTTCTAGCACGTTCCATGATTGTCATGTTCATTCTTTTTGCAACACCATTCTCTTGTGGTGTTCTTGGAACCATTCTTTCTCTATGTATCCCATTCACTAAACAATAATCATTGAAATCCTTGCTACAGTATTCACCACCATTGTCAGATCTAAGGCACTTTAACTTAGAATTTGATTCATTCTCAACAAGGGTTTTCCATCTTTTAAAAGTCTCAAAAACATCATATTTACGTTTAATACAATAAACCCATACCTTTCTTGTAGCATCATCAATGAAAGTAACATAATATTGGGATCCTCCATGAGAAGCTACCTAAGCTGGTCCCCACACATCTGAGTGTACAACCTCCAATTTCTTCTCCTTCTTAGTTGCCTCAACTTTGAGAAATCTCACTCTCTTTTGATTTACAAAGATACAATGCTCACAGAAATCAAGATCTAAATCTTTCAAATCTGATAACTTACCCTTAGCCTTTAAGACATGCATTCATTTTTGACTTATATAACCCAACCAATTATGCCACATACATGCATATGAATCTAAAGTAGATAATGCGAAAAGGAATCGAATACGGTAGATAAATATAACGTTCCTACCTTCTTACCTTTTGCCACAACAAAAGAACCCTTGGTGACTTTCCAAGAGTCTCCTGTAAAAGTAACCATGCAACCAAATTCACCTAGTTGCCCTATAGAAATAAGATTCCTCCTAAGGCTTGACACATGCCTCACATCTTTCAATACCCATGTATTTCCATTCTGTAATTTTAGATGAACTTCCCTTTACCGATGTCACCGCAAGGTTCATCATCACCCAAATAAACATACCCAAACATGCCCAAAATTTCCTTGGACATAATTTTTGAAATAACCCTTATTAGGGGTTACATGGAAAGAAGCTCTTGAATCTAAAACCCATGATTCAATTCTACAATCTAAAGAAAGAATAAGAGCATCTTGCATTACCTCTGATGTAGCAAGATTTTCTTCTTTACCTTTGTCTGGTTGTTGGTTCTCTTTTTCCTTTAACCAACAATCTTTCTTTGCATGTCCTTTCTTTTCACATTTCTAACAAGTAATTCTCTTACTTCGGATTTAGATCTGTTATCCCTTAACTTTGATCCTGTTATTCTTACTCTTGGATCTCTCCTTCTACATGCCCCTTGCTTTCTACATTCAAAGCATTTCCAGATGATGTTTCCTCTGTACTCTTCCTGCGAATTTCTTCATTCAAGATTATACTAACCACATCATCAAACTTCAAAATATTATTAGCAGATGTTGTATTACTAACAGCCATTACCAAGTTGTCCCAATTATCAAGCAAAGAACATAAGAATAAAAGTGCGTTTACTTCACTATCAAATGGTATTACAACCGATTTTAACCGATTTACAATAGATCGAAATCATTCGAATGACTAAAGGCGATTCACTTTCATGCATCTTAAAACTAAATAGTTTCTTCATCAAATAAACTTTATTTGAAGAACTAAGTTTTTCATATAAATTAGCAAGAGATTTCATTAAGTCTATTGTAGAAGTCGCTTCTGTAATATTGGAAGCCACGGATGCTACCAGGCTCAATATTATAGATCCCAAAGCCTTTCTGTCAAAAATCTTCCATTCTTCATCAGTCATCTTCGTAGGTCTAGACTTCTCATCTAACGGTAAGTACAAATATTTTTGATACATATAATCTTCAATCTGCATCTTCCATAATTGATAATTTTGGTCGTCAAATTTCTCTACCTTGTATTTATTATCTTTTGCCATTGTTGTAGCTCCCACTCAATTAGAAAACCCTCTGTGAGTAAATCTATCAACACACAAAACCTTCAAACAAAGCTCTGATACCAATTGTTGGGGTTAGCACACCAGTTGTACAGATAATATATCAAATCTAAGTATTCATGCAAATAAAAGTGGATATTCTACCAGAAGAAATATACAAAATAAGAGACATAAATCAACACTAGATTTAACATGGTTCACCTAGTGTGGGCTACGTCCACCAAGAAACAAGCCAATCTATTATCCAAAGCTTTGACAAGATATACAATGAAGATTTACAATCTTCCACACCTCTTATATGTTCAGTACTTTCTTCCTTCAAGCTTTTGCTCTACCACCAAGAATTCTCTCTCACCAACCTTTTTCAAGTTCTTTCTAATTCTTGTTGATCATCCATACACTTACTTCTAAACCCTAGCTTTTATGCTTATATAGTTGTTTATAGACTTAGGGCACTTAGCCATGCAATTACAATCAATAAATCTATTTTAATACTAAAAATAGATATAATTCCCGAGAGTTAATTAAAACTTCCTCGCACAGGTAACCGACGCCGGTTCTGCCTAACCGCTGTCGGTTCCTTACTTGCTTGACCGATGTCGACCGCTTTAATCGATGTCACCTATTGTATTTTCCAAAGAAGCTCCATTGCATGCTGCTACAATGAAGTAATTAAGCTTCACAACCAACGAGAGACTTAATGTCTATAGTATCCACATGTGCTCACCACTTAGAAATCTAGAGAATAAATATTGCAATTTATCATTTTCTTCATAAAACTTGAGGCATACACCCTGTCACTCGAGTCTACCCCCATACATTCCTTCTTACATCAAGTCTCTACACATAAGGAGCATCTCTCTTTTCATATTATTCATACACACTTCAAATTCCCTCTATCCCTAACTACCTTCCATATGGTTACCTTCCAAATCTAGATTAAACCATGCTTTAGAACTCAAGTAAACATGACTGAGTTATACAAAGAGGCAGAGTTCTCACAACAAGAACATGTATAATATGTTATATGTCCCTAATACATGACTTGAGATTTATAATAGAACCCCTAACATTACCTAGACCAAAACATGACCAAAATTTCCCGATGAGGAGGTTACAACAAGAAGAAATTCAAACTTGAGTTTTTGCGGGAAAGTCCTATTTGAACTCAAATTTGAAATTTAAGACCTCCTAATTAGTAAACCCTACTCTAAATGCTTATAAACATGTAGATAGGTACAAAATTGTCTTGTGTGATCCTCCTAGAGGATGCTCTTGCATCAAAAGTCCAATGCTCGGTTCAAATGAAGGATTGCTAAGGTAGAAATTGTACCAAATTTTCTATTAAGGAATATTGATTAGCTCAATTCCTTTGTCTACATCAAGTTGTATCAAAGTATGCAAGGAATTGAATAATCCTAACAACATTTAATAGTCATAACATTAGTTTATGACCTCAAATCTTGTTGAGAGTTCTTGTTGTCTTATTCTAAATACAAAAGGAATATGTGAAGAACATTTGAGTTTCTATAGACCGAGTGAGCAATTACATCAAAGAATCTTATATTTGTATGTAAGCACCTAACTTGCCTCCATCATGTGCACTCTTGAAAATCTTAAGATTTTGAAACTTGTTGCTTCACTAATTCTTTAAGGACAAAAATGTATAATAATTTATTGATTGAATATATGGATATTTTTGCATGATCTTATACTACATACCCGTATATCTACTATTATTTCTATTGACAATCTTATTGTTCATCCTAATGCAAACCCATGAAACCAAAATTTAGAAAGATGTGTCCAATTTTACTTTTTAAATTAAATGAACGTTAAAAAACATGTTGTAGGTTTTATTGGACTAATTGATTATTGTCAATAAATTTCAAATGTTGTAGATGTTGTAAAACCAAAAAGGAGCAGATAATATGTATTGTTTTTTTGTGATATCGATAAAATATGTCATAAAGATGATTTTTAACGGCCTAATATTAATACAATATTAGAATTTATTGTTGGACATGAAAGTAGATTTTGGCTTGTCTAGATTTCATCTTCTTTCCTCTTAGTTCAATTGTATTTTTCAAATTTGCTTCTTTTCACTCAAAGCATCAAATTTTAAACATATTTTTCATGGTTTGTACTTGCTCCTTTCTATTCTTTAATGTGGCTTTTGGTCACATATATTCTCTCTTTTGAGCACTTAAGTTTGTGTGCTTTGTATTTTTTCCGAGGATGGTCTCTTTTTAAGTTATACTTTTAAATAAGTATTCTTCTTTTAAATTTTCAAATATTACTTGATTTTTTCTATATGCTTTGTTTTATTTCAAATACACAAGGACATCTACATAATGAACAAACAATTGTTCTAATGTGAGCATAATCAAGTATTTTGACAAAATGAATTAATGAGTAAGATTCATTTTATTTATTTATTTTGTTTGTTTTTTTACTATTGGTAAATGGTTTTGAAGGGACCATACCCTGTAGTACAAAAAGGCTCAACATCCAGATAATACAATAACAACAAAGTGGTTTTTTGATACGTGGGGGCCACACCCCAACCAAAAATCCTAGGAGCTAGATAAACATGAAAAAAACTAAGGCAGGGGCCAACAAGGAGCCCAACTAACAACACCAAACAACACAACAATAGTGACAAAACAACAACATAACAGAAATAAAACAACAAAACAGAGCTAAAACAAAGATTTGTTGAAAACTTTGAGTGCAATCTTCAATGCTCTGTAGAGATTGACGGTCGTTTGTATTTACGGATCTTGGCTACTCTTGATGAACTTTGTTTGTTTTAACTAATGAACTTTTCAAAATTTTAATGACTTAAAATATTTAACATTTCTCTATACTCGTGAATAATCTAATGATGATATATATATATAACACTATAATATGAGAAATATAGTGATCTATAGTGGTCATGTTATTATGATACTATGAAACACAATGTCATGACTATACTTCATGCCATTTAAAATGGAATTGAAATCACTAGACAAATACTTGCTATGACATTGTATCATATGAAGTGCAACCTAAAATGTATGTTTTACTCTGCAATGATTTGAGACGCCTTATAAATTACTTTGTTTTTAATTCATTTTTCTTGTTTTCGCTTTAGTGGCTTTATGAGTATTTGCTTTGTATTGTCTTGCTTTTTGAAAAATTAAAGCACACATCTTCACGTGCATTTTCACACCAACCCATTTCATTTCCATATGGGCTTTCAATCTAATTGGAAAGGTAGATCTTGAGTCTTGTGCATGGAAGCACACGACCTTTTAACCTTTGGAACAAAGTTTTTGAAGGACCGACATTATGCATATGAAGAGGTTTTATGCATAAACCTCATTTTGTTTTATGTTTCCATGTTATTGTATGATTATCTAGTGGCATTAAGGGTAAATTATATATTTTGTACATGTTAAATTATGTTTATGCACTATGTTGCCATGTTTTATACCATGGATATTTATTGAGGCAACATTATGTCTTGAGAGAACATGGGTTAAAAGTCTTTTCATGCATGTTCTTCAAATGTTGTATCTTTGTGCGTTGTTATTTAATGACATGTTTGTTATGTTTCAAGAGTGCACATCTAATTTCTTTTGAGATATGTGCTTCTTTGGTTCACCCCATATCTTAAGGGGGCATATACTACTCGATACATTTTATGGTTGTGATTTCTTCAATAAAAGGAACTTACATTGTATACTTTGAAGAAAGGACCACATGGTTCAACGTGTTTTTCCGACCATGTTTTCTTCAATAGTATGAAAAACCCACGAAACTTCCATTACATAGCATAGATATCCATCATACTTAGTGACTTGGATTCATTTTCAAATGTGGAGGTTTGTTCCTAACAAAACATAGCATTTCAACTCCACTCCGCCTTGTATCTCCTTCAAAAGTATAACAAAACCATGGGTCTCCCAAAACATTACCAACAATAAATGAGCTATCTCACTAACTTCGCATTTAGCATTTAATTTTTCCACCCACCAATATTTGCGCAGGAAGGGTAGTGAGGTTTTATAGATTTTGAGGCTCAACATCCCAATACTCAAACTCATATTTGCAACAACACTCACATCCTTTTGTATGCCCCATTTTGAAGTGTGAACCCACACCTGCTAACTTGTGGTTTAGCATGCATTTCAAAGTGGGGCAAAAACATTTATTTCACATTATTTTATATAATGTGCACGTTTGTTTATGAATCTGTGAATGGTCCAAATTTAATGTCAAAACTTGAAACTACATTCATGCATACACAAAAATCCCTACATTCATCTTGTGTGGATCATTATCTATGACTAGAATCATCTATATGATCCTAACATAATAGCCTAGATACCTTTAAAATCAGGTTCAAACCATCTTTCCGAACATATTTCACTTATAACCAGTTGAACTTTGTCATGTGTTATAAATTTGTCTGTTTATAAATATATAAATGAGAAGTCTTTATCATCTAACCAATATCTAACACAGTATCATCACCTATTTTACACTACCGTATGATTCTATGAACACTTTGGGGGACGTGACAAATCATTAGAGAAATCATTAACCCTATATATCAGAGCAAATCCCCAAACCAAACCTTTACCCTTTTGAAAAAGATAAGTTGGAAGTGCATGAATTGAGGTCTAAAGGACCATCAAAAGGAGAGGAAAAGGACTCTGGATTCTCTTTGCTGATACAATATTTGGCTAGGTCCATCTCTACAACCTTGATGGGGCAAGGACTATTGGTGCAATCCTAACATTGATATATTTCAGATTTATAAAAGTTTACAAGTTTAGTAACTTACTGATTTACATAATAAATGTTAAATTGCGACAATATTTTCATAGTCAACTAAAAATTCCTTGATTAATAAGCTAAGAGTACCTTCTCTCCATATACATTTGAATGTACTATTAATTAAGTATTGTTCAAAGATATTATGATATGAAACCATATGAAAACATTTTCAACTATAAGTTTAGATATTGTGATATGTAACCATTTTTAACTGTAAGTATTTTTTGAAACAATATCTACAGATTGGACCTTTATTGTAACCATTTTTAATTGTTAGTATTTGTTTTTGAATCAGTCATTTACAGATCGGACCTTTATTGTAACCATCTTGTATTCTGTCTTTTTGATACTTGATTGATTAAATATATAATGCATTTCAATAAACGTTGAAAATATTTTTAAGCATACAATTCTTAGTTTTTTTAAGACTATTAAGTTAATCTTGCACTCACTATCAAATACAATTACCGTGACCTTAATTTTGATTACAAAAATTCTTAAGCTCAATTTATCTATTAATGAATTTTAAAGAAATGATCCAAGATGTTTGGGATAAAATTTACATTAAGAAAATTAAAGAAAAACTAAGTTCTCTCCCAAAGCTATACATGTAAAATATTTTGCATCTCAGAAATTATTTCCATGCCGTCCATAACCTCATCCAACATCTACCAATTGAACAAAAATCACTACAAATTAACATAGAGAACATTTAGACAGACATTATACTATCAAAGCTGCATATAACCAAAAGTTTCGATTTATTATTGTACAAATGTAGATAGAAAATGTTCCCATCCTTGAAGCTCAGCTTACCTCTGGAATTCAGAAGATGGCGCTCTTCAGAAATCTGATTATCATTAATAATATGGTTCAGAAGAAATATAACATACAAGAACATTAGATGCATCCATACCACAAATACCACTCTTTTTTAGTCATATTATTTTCCTCAAAAAAATCTAATCTATAAGCAGCAGCAGATACAAATCACAGTTAAATATGATTAAAATCATCAGCAGTAAATAGGATTTACAATTAAAACAAGACTTAAAGCAGCAATAACAAAAAAAAATTACATTTAATTATGACTTAAACCTCCAGTAGCAAATAAATTTCACAGTTATATATATGATTAAATTTTAAAATCACTTGATATACATATATTAAGAACGTTTGGGAACAAAATGCTCCATCTACAGGCAGTTTACCTGAGATGTAGCTTAAGCTTCAACTGTAACCTTTCTGAATACAGGAAGAACAGTCCCCACATTACAGAGAGGGCCGAAGTCAGTTGGTACACCTTCCAATTTTGCAAACCAAGGGTTCTTGTTGCCCATTGTTGCTAGATACAGGAAGGGGCCTCTTCTTGCTGATCAAAGGCACACCGAACAGCTTGGGGCTTCCTTTTTCGTCATCATCTTCTTCAATTTTTACAGAATTGAAAGTTTTCCTATCTACTTCTCTACACCCACCATCTACAAGAGGCATCCTCTTTGAGGCAATGTTTTCCTTTGTTGACCCTGGAATATATCTGCATTCATTTGCAAGAGAGAGGCCAGAGCTCAAGGAGCTGCCAGGACAATCTCTCGAAATCCCCTCTCCCCCATGTTGCTCCACATATTCCTTTAACCTTGCCAGCATTGCCAACCTTTCAGAAGATGCAACATTTTGGGACAGAAAAGTGGTTACAAGATCTGGAGTGATGTTCACATGCTGGGACAAGAACAAGAGAAGGTGGTTGCATAGCTTTTTCATTTGTGCCAGCTCAGTTAGCAATTGATAATTGTCCCTTTTCAGTTTCTCATTTTCTTCCATTGCATTTTTATGGTTAAGAGCTTCTATTGTTGGGGAGGAGGTGGGAGAAGAGGTGGAAGACCAAGTTTGTTCATCCACTGAGTTTGATGGGGAAATAGGCCTGTTCTCAGTTGGCGGTGGAGGCTGTATAAGACCCTTTCTTCTGTGGATTTCAGAAAGCAATGGCTTTTCTCCCTTACGGAAATAATCATTTGAGAATTCCCACCTGTCCGGAACAATCTTCCTAAAGCCCTGTATCAGCAAACAGATTGTTATCATTAGAATCTACATGCCTACATACTACTGAACTACCATTGCTCTTCATGCTTGTTTCATTTTAAGATTGAGAAGTGATATTCTATTAATCATACAATAATCTTACAAAAGGTGGAATTGAATCACACCCAGAGAGAAGACAACCACATAGATCCCGCATTCAGAAAGGAGATCAAAGTGAAAAAAGCCTTTAAGAACCCATCTTACTAAAGATGGGCTTATCCATCTTACTAAGGATGGACTTCAATTATCTGCCATTAGCAAGCCAATTAAATAAACTTCCACCAAAATCTTTAAATGTAGAAAATTTGTGCTTCTACAAAAATTTAAAAGTGCATGTGTAGGCAGCACACAAAGAAGCATAACCGTGTCTTAGCTGCACCAAGTACCAACATGTTGATAATACAAACTGACTCATCTCTACCTTAGCAAGACAATTGCAATATTTTGGCAGTCTCCAGAGAATTTTGAAACAAACAAGTCATCCTAGTTTTGATCCTGTTCCAGTTATGCTTCTGGTAAAATCACTTAATCCATATTACCAGAACATCTGAATAATATGTATAAGCTTGTGAACAATTGCATTTATATTTGAAAGAATAAAGAGCAGATGAATTGAACACATTTGGGGGCTTTTGTACCTGAACAAAAACTGCAATTTTCTTTGAAACATTTTTGGGACTGTCAGGCAGAGGTCATACTATTTGAAAAGGAGATGTCTATGGCAGCTTGCAACTCAGTTGGGTCTGAGGTTGTAAGTTCTATGCCACTTTAATAATGCCTCTTAACTTGAGTTATTTGCTTAGAAGGAATGAATCTAGATTTTTGGGATATTTTTGTCCTTTAATCATTGAAATTTGTTTCTAGTCATTGTTCTTCAAAATCCCAGTTCATGCTCTGTTTTCCAAAATATGTTATAACTTATAAGAGGAACGTCTTGGTATCACTTACTTTCTGCTAGCTAATATGTGTGGTTGAGTTGAATCACAATTCACATGTTCAGGCTATGGTTTCAACTGAAATGTTACAGGTCAAGGTGTGTCCATCAAGCACAAGCTTCGCCATGTCACGATGCCAAATCCAAGTTCTCCACTGAAATATAATGTGCTGCTTTGCTCCTAATCTTTCACGCCCTTTGTTAAAAACCAAATCGTTTTACCAATTTGATCTACTTTTGCCCTCTTCACAAATCTATATGCTATCTACCTGCATTCTCCATTTTTAAAGTGTTTTTTGGGCCATTTACACAAGAAAATGAACACACACAACTGTAACACTGATCTATTGTGCCTTTGCACATCGTTTTGTTCAATGTCCCCACCAAAGCAAAAGACAGATAAATCTGAACAAAGATGAAGTTCATTAATAATATTTCATCTCACTTGGTATTTTTTAAATGTTGCATGAATGTTATTGCAAACTGTTATTTATTCACTGTTATGTGGTAGTTCAATGAGGCCTTTAATTTTCCTTAATCAAATCACTTCAGCCTTTCATTGACTCTGCCATCATAATAAACCCTCATTAATTGGATTAGCTTTTACCCATAATAACAATACAGTGGAAGGCTGAAAGCTGATATATCCTTGTAGGCAATAAGAACAACAATCACAGTTGAGGGCATTAAACGCAGCCATAACTCCATACAGAATAATAGGGACACATCACCTTCAAAATCTCCACAATGTTCTTGATCACCTTTTAAATTGACTTTGAAACAAAAGGAAAAAGAGAGAATCCAAGAGCCAAACAACTTTATCAATGTAATTGCACAGCCATAATAAAGGACTGCAACATAATCCCCTTGGAATCAATCTTTATAAAAAGCAATAATGAAATACTTTTTAAAGAAAATTGAATGATATCTGACATGACAACGTTTTCAAGCAAAGAGCACTGTTTAGCTTAACCTGAAGTAAAGCCAAACAGGTTGTAAAGTGGACACACTTCAAAATTTATGAAAAAAATTGTTGAAAAAAACACAGTCACGTAGATCAGCTACCAAAGTGAAGGTGCAGGGTTTTGGCCCACTGGGCAAGCTCTCCGTGTTAAAGCAGGTTTGGTATGCAGAGCGATTATCTTGTGAAGATCAAGCTCAAAACCCCAATGTAACAAGAGCCAGTGGGTCTCCAACTATCTAAATTATTAAGAAAAAAACAACCAAAAAAAACATGGTCTCCAACCGTTGGGATGCCCAAAATGGGTTGATTGCAGAACCTTTAGGAAATCACCATCGCACTGAGATCTCTTCCAATACATTAAAAGACCTGAAAAAAACCAAAATGGAAAGAACCCAGATGCAAATGCAAGAAACTGAAGACATTGACAATCTACAGGCATTATTTCTTCCACCAACCCCAACGAGAACTGTAAGGAGGAAAATATATATACGCACTTAAACCATGTGGGCTCAGAAGGTCAAGGTTAAATTCACACAGAAGGATATACTCATATAAAGTCTCAAAGAGAAATACCCACAAAAATATCAAGATGGATATACTCACGTAAGTATTCAGTTGGCGAACAAAGCTGGAGAAATTGTTGTGCTTGAAATAATTCGGCAGCAAATCCCTGGCAAATTCTGCAGGGCGCCACACTATAAACGTTGTGCCGGATTCGTTCCAGGAGATTAAGTCATTGGTGGCGGAATCGTCAACTAACTGATATGTCTTCATCAGGAACGGAGCCGGTACCGATCTGTGAGAAGACTCCACCGCCACAGGCGCTCCATCATTAGGCTGCTGCTGCTGCTGTTCCCCTGAGTGACCCATTGCAGACCCCTTGCCTGACACCTCAATTTCAAGCCTTAGGAGCCAGCAAAACTACAACTTTTACATTATATTCCTGCCAATACCTCATACACAGAACCACTCTGGTCTGCCATCCAAGATTTCCCAATATTCTTCCTTATTTTTGAAATTTTACCACGCCATTCCTGCACACTTCTTCTGGCACTAACACCCCTACTGTTAAAATGACAGGATTATCAATATTTCCACTTCACGTCTGCAATTCTTTTGCACCAATACCTATTTTTAGACTAATGAAATCAAAAAAATAGACCCCGAAATATCGAATACATACTAAACAACCTCTGTATGATAACACTTAGTTTTTACGACCTTACAGGAAGAAAATTGCAGAGAATGACTGATTTCCCAATCTTTGGAATCCAAATCCACACAAATTTCAACAACCCTTTTCAGATTTTTGTTCGAATTCCATCAAATTTGCACGAAATTCTGAAACCATGACATATTTCTACGCCGGAAAAAACACAGATATTCAAGGGGAAAAAAGACCCCACTTTGCGCAGCGGCTGAACATCTTAAAAAATTGCCTGAAAACATGAACAGGTCCAAATCTGGAAATCCGGAAATGGACGCGGTGGGCACAAAAATTGTTTTAATATATTTGCAGGAATGTTCTGGAAGATTTCTTTGTTTGTAAGAAGAGTAGGGACAATTAATATTCAAAGAAGACGACGGCTGTTTTAGTACAATTTCCTACGATTTACGTAAAAGATACCCGCTTCTCCTTTCTTTTCTTTCCTCTGGAATACATGTTCTAGAACTTATACGGAGGAGCGGGTGAGTGGACACGTGCGCGAATGCGATTGGCCAGGCTAATTGACAAAAGTTTGGTGGGTCCCCGCGTGTTTCATATTTCTATGTTGCGGGCGGAAATATCAAACTTGGTGCGGGTTACAGGGAGGAATTATTAAAAAAGAAAATACAAGTGATGGTTATCTCTTTCGGGTCATATTAATTTAATGAAATGGTTTTAATTACGTCCACAAAATCAAAAGGTTTATAGAAGTATTGAAAATGTTGAATTGATGTGCCATTTAGAATGTCGAGTTGACATTTCTTTCGAAAAAAAAAAATATTTTGTTTTTATCTAACAGTTTTGTTATGGAAGAACTCTTAAAATTTCCTTATACTTGATTCGAACATCCGTGTATCTTAGACATTCGAGGATGAAATGTTCCTCTGTTTCGACTACCCATGTAGTGCATAAAACACAAGTTCTCTCTTTCCACAGTTTCTTAGGTGTTGTCCATCTTCTTGTCTCACATCTAAACCTCTAGGAACCAGTCCTTAACTTAGTAATAATGATATTTTTCCTCCATTTAATTTTAGTGCTTATAGATATTTTTTCAAAATGTTTTTATATCGGGTTGAACTCTATAATGTAGCATCGATGCTCCCTATTTGTCTTCTTCCTCCACATCACTATTCTAAACTTTTCATTCACATAGTTTGTATGTCTTTGTTAAGATTTGGGCATTCATCTAGGTTGATATCTCATCTACTCATCCATTTGTGGTTTTACTTCATCCACATGTTCTTTCATTTGTGCAACTCTTCGTTTCTCGCAACCTTAGGGCACCTATTGGTCTTCATGTTTTTTTCAAGTAACATATAACACAGGTCATAGTGATTGCCTCTAGAGGGAAAGTCTCTATTTTGGCAAGGGAAAGTACTTGTTAAGGGGTTGAATATATTTGTAGACACAATTGAAATCACGGTCACTTTTCGTTAGGATCATAATGTCGAGGGGAAGGAACTTCCAAATGGCAATTGGGATAAACCTACCAACAAATAACCTTTTCGGGCCACCCTCTTTGTTATTACTCGATATTCTTGTTTTGTAAGTGTTTGTAGGCAACGTATACAACTTATTGTGACACTTATATGGCATGTTTCCATTCTACCTTAACTTTTTTTTTCACTTTTAAAAAATAATTATGATATTTGTGTTCCACTACCACCATTTAACAAAAGAGTCCTATTAAATCATGAATTCAAATCATGGGTTATAGTGGAACATTTACATGTTACTTCTAATGTTAATAGGTGACACTCATTTTTATAATAAAATTTTGTGACTAATCACTAGATATTTGCAATCACTTAGAACTATCGAAAAAATATATTTACAAAAAAATCAAAGGTGGTGTGTGCCCCATTTTCATTTCCAAAGTTTGCTTGTTATTCACAAAAATCAAATTGGGGTCCAATTTTCTTTAGTTTTGGCGTTTTGTGGTTCCGTGTACGAGCTTCCATGGAGTTTATTCTGCATAGAAGCAGTCAAGAAAAGTGGTAAAAAATTATTATTATTTTCCCCCAAATCATAAGTGGTTTTATTCACGTTGATCATTTATGGTGTCTTTTTCTTATGGAAGCCAATAAAATTGTCTCAATAGGCAATGGTCCTCGCTCCTATGGAAAGGGACAATTAAAGTTATGCTCTCAAAAATTACCTTTCAAACTTTTCTTCCTTCCAACCCACATACCTCATTTTGTAGAACTTCTTAATTTTGTTGTTTTTTTAAATTGGAGTGCAATAATATATATTTAATTAAAAAAACATGATTATAGTAAAAAAGTTGTAAGTTAAATATTATTATTGGTAAATAAATATAGTTTATTACATAATATTGTTAAAAAAATTATCAAAATATTGAAATAGGTGTGGAAATTATCGTAAAGTGGTGGTGGATTATCCTTACGAGGAAGAACACTACAAGAAAAAGGTTCTCGTATAGGTGAATATGAGACAACCCACCCATCCAAAGTATTTTATGGGGGAATTAGAGGTACCAAATGTTCCACCCGGTAGTAGAGGCATCATAACACCCATTTAATGACCACCATATACCAAAGAAGACCAATGAGATCGCCCAGACGAGCTTTTCCACTAGGAAGTGTACTCCATCCCCTCCCTTACACCAAGGAGTGGAGAAGTAATTGTGAAGTAGCTCTGCAACCATTTGTGTATCGATGGAGGAGAACCATATAAAAACAAACCTAAAGGAATTCTACTCAATGTGGTATAAGGTACACTCCCCAATGGTTGAGAAGGTTTGTGATGTGTTTAAACTCGAGGGAAACTTTTTTTGCATGTGCCTAGATTTGTAAAAAAATAGAACATGGCAACTTTATTGTTATCTAAAAATTGATATGAGAGAGCTTTGTTATTGAAAATAACTAGATTCCTCTAGATTTTCAAAGTTAAAACGAGATTATAGCTTTGAAAAAAATCCACATAAATCTTATATAAGTAATTTGTTGAGAACTATACCCAACATAGCCATTCTCCTATTGATGGGATTTGGGTGGAAAGGCTAAAATAAAATCTTAACCCATTGCCAAGATTCATAAGCACAAGGTCATGTGCGGAATCACTGCTTAAAAGACTCAAATATAGCACATGCAATGCACTTGGGGTTTGTAATGAAAGTACTTAGATCGATTCAACAATTGATCACATAGCCAAACACAAAAATAGAACAATATCAACGATTCACAATTATAGTAGTAGATAGGTACTTGATAATTGATAGATAGGAGAACAAAATATATGACTTGGCCACTTTACGAGGCAACCCCATAATCTTACGGTAATATTAGAATACACAATATGATGATTTGAGTAATAACTACTACTTATATATACCCAACTTAGGTTATGGTTACTCCATAGGCCAATTGTACTAACAATATGCAAACATAGGGAAATGTGATGTGACAAGGTCGGAGATTATGTTAGCCACTTGTTGACCATACATATCCCTATATATATTATAGGTTAAGGGTGTAGCATACCCCTCCCGTAAAACTAACGTTGTCCTCAACGTTGAATAACTATAGGTATTTCAATAGGATTGCTTCATTCTCCCATGTTGCATGACTCACTAGTTAAATTCTTCCACTTGATCAACTACTCTTGGTTCGCCATGGTTCATAGCTTTTTGTATGTGTTTTAAGGATATCCTCATGTTCTAGGATGACTCTACCTTCTTTAGTTTGCCCTAGTAACTCTATCTAGGTTTATACTTTGCGTCCAATTACCCTTTTCAAGTAGGGGACATGAAATCTTGCATGGATTTGTGCAAAGTAAGGTAATTCTAGCCTATACGCTACACTACCAACTTTTGTAAGACTTGATATGAAACATAATACTTAGGAGCCAACTTTTAATCCTTATTCTTTTACTTCAGGATGTATGCTTATATGGTTGAATTCACACAAAAACCAATCCTAACTTCAAACCGCTTTTCACTATAGTGTTGATCAACTTTTTGTTTCATTTAGTTTTTGTTATTGTCAAAATCTCCTTAAGGTTGGCTAATACATCCTATTGGTATTGAGTGTGATATTCCATAGCTCAAACCTTTGGTTGTACCCTTGAGAGGTGATAGATGGTGGTGGTACCCATTCAATGCCACAAATGGAGACAGTTTGGATGAGGATTCTACTAGAGAAGCCATTGAACCCATCTTTCTTATTTATCCAAAGCAAACCAACACATATCCTTGTAGGCATTTTTGATAACCTCTAGTTACCCATTTGATTGAGAATTATATGATGCACTATGTGCCAATTGGGTACCTAAACATGAACATAAATCAGTCCAAAAATTATTGGTAAAGAAAGTATCACAATCGCTTACTATGATATTGGGGGTACCATGTAACTTTTGAACTATGTATAGGAAAGTTGATGTAATTGTGTTGGTGATTAATTGGTGTGATAAGGAAAAAAATGTATGTATTTGGTGAGCGTATCCAAAACCAACATGATGGAATTTTCCCCTTCTATCTTGGGTAATCTTGTAATGAAATTCATAGAAACCTCCTCCCTTAGTTGACTGGATAAGATATCGATTGCAAAAGTCTTGATGTCTTTATTATCTTACCCTTGTTTTTCCAACACATCATACATTCTATCACAAATTTTATGACATTCCCCTTGAGTGCTTCCCAAAATAAATATTTCTTGATCATGTGATAAGTAGCTTAAGAGTCCATAATGCCCCTACTTGGAGATAAATGTAGCTTTGTGAGAAAGTTTTGTTTTAGGAGTGAATTTTTGTAAAAGTACAACCTATCATTATATCATATCGTGTCCCATTTCCAAAAAAATCTAGTGGATATACCTAAGTCATGTTGTAGCTTGTGAATTAGAACATGTATCGACATCATTCTCCCATTTAGATGTCACATTATCCACCTAATCATCTTGTATAATAGACATTTCCTTTAAAAGTGCTTTTGTAAAGCTCATCCTTTTGGGAGAGTGCATATGCCACTACATTTTCCTTCCCTTTCTTATATATGATTTTAAATTCATATCCCAACATTTTTATACCCATTTTTTATTTTTCTTTAGATGGTAAATTTTTTCCAGAAGTGTTTATCTTCACCTTAAAGTGCCTACCCATTAGATAAGGTCTCCAATGTTTGATGACGAAAAGGATAACGATCATCTCCTCATATATCAGCTTTAGGTGATTTTTCCTTTTGATCTTGTCACTCTCGAATACAATGGGTCTTCCTTCTTACATGATTATTTCTCCCATTCCATATTCTAGTGCATTCCATTTCACAATAATAGTCTTCACAAATTTTGGGGTAGTTAGGACTGGAGTGGTGCACATAGCCTCTTTTAGCTTCTCAAATGCCCTGGTGGTTGTATCGTTCCAATGGAAGGAGTTATTATTTAGCAAGGAATTGAGTGGTGTTATTATAATACTATATATTTTATGAAGCAACATAATATTATGTCATTTTGAGGAAGTCGTGGAGGCTCTTGAGGTTTTTGGAACTTTCCATTCTACCATGGCCTTGATCTTATGGGGGTCCACTTTTACACCTTCATGTGAAACAATATGACCCAAGTAATCCACATATTTCACCCCAAAAGAAAACTTGGAAGGTTTGGCATTAATTTTATGTTATTTTAGAGTTATTAATACTTGATCCACCTATTCCGATTTTTCTTCCCATGTCTTTGTATGTATTAATATGTCATCAAAAATTACCAAGACAAATTTTTATAAGAATGGGCAAAGGATAGTGTTCATTAATATTTGAAATGTAAACGGTGATTTTGTAAGACCTAAAAACATCACCCAAAACTCATTGTGTCCCTCACAGGTTCTAAAAACTATCTTATGAATGTCCTCATCCTTGATCAAAATTTGATGGTAACCTGAGTGAAGATCAAGTTTAGTAAAGTAAACAACACCATGTAACTCATCTAGTGAATCACCAATTACTAAAACGGGAAACTTAAATTTGTGGTGTGTGCTTAGTGAGTTCTTTATACTATGGGCATATCTTTCATGTCTCATAGTTCTTATGTGTCATTACAAATGGAGAATAATATGAATTTTGGCTATGTCGGATAATGTTTTCCTCTAGCATATCCCACACCATTTTCTCAATCTCACTCTTTTAAACATATGGTACTTGTGAGGACATATGTTATGTGGTTGAATTCTTAGTAGTAATTAAATGGCATGACCATGATCTATTTTAGGTGATAGTCCTTTTGGAAATGTGTTAAGAACTATTGAGTGGTTATCAAGAAGTGATTTGTAAATTTTGTGTTGTAAAAATATTTTTGGAATTGATTTTAAGGAAAATATTTGTGCTACGAACCAATGTACTCCCTTTTTGAGAAGCTTCTACATCTAATTAGAACTAACTAGTTATGGGGATTTTGCACGCATCCCACAAAATTCAAATTTATTTCCTTTAGAAAGAAAGAACACGAACAACTCATGGAAATTAATCTCACTTATTCCCAAGGTTGTGAGCCATTGGACTCCTAGGATAACATATGCTCCTATTAGAATGAAAAATTATTGAGATTTTAACATGTACTCACTCGTGGAGATCTTAATACTATGGAGTTTTCCTTAACAACTAATTGTGTATCCATTTACAATCATGACCTAAAATTTCAAACTTGGGTAAATAAAGTAGATTAATTGTGTTTCCAACTTATTTTTAATGAAGTTGTGCATGCTCTCTAAGTCTATTAACATGGTCACTCTTTATTTCTTCAAAAACACCACCATTTTCGGGGTTTGTGGAGTGTTAATTCTTGAAATTTCATCAAATTAAATAGTTGGTTGGGATTATTTTGATCCTTCCTCAATATATTCCTCAAATTCACCTACAACTTCCTCATCCTTTTCTTCTTCTTTGGCACTTTCAATTTATAATTTTTTTCTTAGCACATTTATGTCTCCTATTGTACTTATTTTCATAATTGGAAAACAACCCCATTCACCTTTACTCTTTATTTTTTGAGGATTTAGTCTACAAGGATAGAGGAATGAAGAAAATGGAGTACTCTACTCCTTGTCAGTGTTGAATGTATTTCATTTGATCAATTTTTTTTCTTCTTCTCTATGGGAAAACACCATGGAATCGACGTTAAAATCAGATTAAACATTTGAACATCGAGCTAGATGTTATCCTTGAACCCACCCAAAAACAAGTCAATAAGGTTATCCTTTATGATGTACACTACTCACAAAGATATGTTTTGGAATATTTAGATATAATCTTTGACATGCCCTCTTTTTCATAGTTTTGTTATGAGACTAAAGTACATTTTTTCATAAGGTTTTGGTAATGCATGTATAGTTAATTAATGAACATTAACCATTCAAACATCATACCATTATTCTTATTTTTAGCACATACCCATCTTTATGAAATGAATTTATTCTATTATAGTTAAAAACATGTCATTGTCACATTTTTACACAAGGGGTTTGATGTAAAAAAATAAATTCTCCATTTGATTGATTTATCTAATTGGGTCCTTCCCATTAAACTTGTGCATATATACCTTTGGTAGCATGTTTTGAACCTTTGTATTAGTGGAATATTATTTTTAAGTGTATGATGGATTTGGATTTAGGTTGTATGAATATCTTGTGTGAACCATATGGGAATCATCAAATTACATTTACGCTTGTAGAGTAGCCATGGTTGCAGTGAGATATAAACTATGCCCAAAATTATCCCTGAATTGTTTGCAAGTACCATTATGATCATCTCACCAAGACAAATCTAATAACTATTATTTTATGAAAGGGTGCGAACAATTATTGTTTCACTTTTTTTTTCAGAAAAAAACTTTGAGAAGTACTACAATGAAAGAAAAACAAATTCCTTCCAAATCGAAGCTATTTTTTCCATTTATGTGAACCTCATATAATAGGCCCAAAAATAAAATCAATTTAAAAAACCCTTCCCAAATCTAAGCTCGATATTACTTGGAATGAAATTACTTAGATCTATTAAAAATTTATCGTGGAGCTAAACACAAAAAGAGAACAATAATAATAATTTACAATTATAATAGCAAAATAGAACATGCACTTTGGATAATTGATAGGAAACATATTAAAATATATATGATTTATGTATCATAAATCAAACATGTGCTTTTGAATATGCAAAGGATTGGTAAGTCTGATGTTGAAAGCCTATATTTTTTCAAAATGGCATGCCATGAAATCCATTATCTTGAGGAGGCACTATCTCTTCTAGTGGCATTGCCTTTTCTAAAAATTTGAAGGGATTTGATTCTTGAAGTTTCAACAAGTGGGATTCAACTAATGGACATGACAAGAGACCACCACAAGTTCTATTCATTAAGAAAAAAACTAGATCTAAACATATCTCCAACCCACTTGAGGTAAGGTTTGATTTCTACAAAATATTTCCATGTAATTTTTTCCACAAAAAGTCCACTCAATGTTTCCCGAAGTGTGATGAGTAAGGTATGAAACCCTGTATTTTTGCGACAAGTATTGCCATAGGGAGAACCTACAAAGATACAATCTCTTAAAAATAATTTCTGATCTTACCCATCATCAATATTTCAAACAACCCATTTATCTCATAGAGTGATACTTTCCATATAAATATCAATGATATTCATACTAACTTTATCCTCAAGGAGGAAACAAATATCTGAAGCTACTCTATGGAGCCATTTGGTCTACTTAACATTGGCCCAAATAAAACCTATGAGTAGCTTAGCTAATTTATCATAAGAATATTTTCATGGAACTCAACAAGAAGAGGAGTAAATGTGAGTAGAAACATGTTTTTTTATGTAAAATAAAAAATTTCTAGACAACAATGGGGCTTGGTTTTCCACTAGGAAATTTTCTTCTTAGCCCTCTCAAGAACATATTTCCATGATTCAAAAGTTTTAAAAATTAAGCTTAATACCTAATAATTTGAGTATTTTCCTCTTCTTATCCATTTCCAATGGAAGTATGTAAGCCAATCCAAAAAGAGTATCATGCTCTACCTAAAGAATCAAGTTTTTCCCACTATAGATTGACCTCTAAGATTTTCCAAAATTATAAGAACAAAATGAGGCTTCTTTAAAAGAAGCCTCGTTCTCTGTGAAGTGTGAGGAGAGAATCCTCTAAAAAAGTGTCCATTAATGAGATGATTTTCCTATCAATATGCATAATTCCCCAAATAAATCATCGTTTAGATCTATGAGAAACAAAGTACGGAAAATATTTGGTTGCAAGAATATAAAGATTTAGAGTAAGAGGAAACCCTTCAAATAGATTGGAAGATATCAAATTTTTCAAATTTTTTGACATTGATGGTTAATTAAGTTATACCAATTGGAGAAGAGGGTTTTCATAATCGAGAGAAATAATTTGTAAAACTATAATTATTTATCATGGTGAGGATAAAGATCCATTCAATGAGATAATAAACCTTTTCAAAATAAAGTTTCAAGAATATAGTTCCTTTCCTGAGGCATGAGCTCAGCCCATTTCTTCCCATAAATCAATAATGTTATTAAGGATATGTCAAGTTTTACCAAAAAAGTGTTTTCTTTGGTCTATTAACTACAAAAAGAATGTGGCAAAGGTGGAGTGCCAATGCTTTGGTTATGATATTATAGGATATATTTAACACACTTCTTGGTCTCCAACTAGAAATAAGTTATGTATATTTGTAGCACCTTAAATTTTGTATAAATAACTAGGTAAAAACTCTTTTTACACCTTTATACACATTTGGTCCATAAATACATATTTGAAATTATTCACTCATATTTCCCCGATCCAACACCTTCTAATCCACTAGGTTGTCCATGTTATCTAATTCAAAATGATATGAACCATAACAATTTTTATAGAATTCAACTTTTAACTCTATACAAACACCATAAATATTTAAATTTTGAGTTTCGAACCTCGGAATGGGTTCGAGGGTATTAGATAGGTTTGGCCCCAATTTTATCTATTTGTATTGAACCCATCCTTTGCCTTTCCAAATATCATAATTTCAAATGGATAACTTTCCTTATTCAACCTTAGTGGGATTTTAAGGTTAGGTGAGTGGGAAGACTAATGAAAAGTCATATAAATAAGCAAAGGTACCTTAATCTAATCAATCCATTTAGACATCAATTCACACCTTAGATATCATCATACAAAATAGAATATTCTTCATTAATATTCCTAGAGTAGTCACATATTAGATAAAAGAATAATTATGAAGTAAGTTAGGTATCAATGTTCAAGTGCCAAAGTCAAATCAAGGTTTTCATTATAAATGCATTTATTTTATATTGTTAGTTACATCTCATCATAGGATTGGGATAAACTTCATGAATTTGATCCCTTCTTGAAGTATTTCTATGTAGAAAATGATCAACCATAATAGGATGGCTAAGGAAAGCCCAAAACAAAATGTTAACCCCTTTTAAGGTCTCATATTCAAAATAAGAAAAGATAGGATTTGGGAAAAGAATAAGGCATTTCAGCTATGTCATAGATAATCGCATCATCACATACTCATAAAATAGAAGATCATATCTAAGAATACCTACGCAAAAGAAGAAAACTTCATCCATCTTACTTTAGACCCGTTTATATATCCTAGATAGATTCGGACCTAGTATAATAAAAATAGACATGTTTAACCCTAAACTTGTCCAACATTTTTGAACTTGTCTAGAGTATAGTTATAGATCTTAATTTCCCTTCATAACCTTTACGATTGTATTTCTAAATTCTATCCAACATTTAATCACAATGTTTCACCTTCTCGCAACCCCAACTTTGTGATTTCATTTTATTTCAATTCCATAGTCATTTTTTTACTATTCTTAAAGTGATTGACTATTATAAAAGCTTAGTTTTGCATAAATTAGACTATATTAGAACTTCAAATTTTTAGAATATGATTTATTTCATTCAATTTTAATTAAATTAATGCTTATGTGTTTATCCAAAGATGATAAATTATTATACTATTTGAGTGAAAACAACAAGACAAGCAATTATGTTATTATGTTATTATCATAGTATCACCGGACATGATTCAAACAAGTGTGTCACACTACAACAAAATATTGATGACCTTATAAAAATGATGTCATCACAATTGAGAAAGTCATGAAAAAAATCTAAAACAAGTTTTTCTTCTTTATCTAAAGACATGTCTTAAGAAACAACATTTTATCCTTTGATTACAAGTATTCTTCCAACAAAATTAGAGTCTTCAAATGAATAAATGATCATTACGACATTAATATATGAGAAATACAAACTAGGAATCCTCATAGATGAAAGAACAAAGTTAATATTTGTAGTAGTAATTTATTTGACAACTAGTATGTGATCTACGTAAATGGGATGAATACACATACACATAGGACTCATTAGGAAATATCAAAGTAATCGCCACATTCTACCGAAAGAAATGAACCCATGGATTTGTGTTATGACTTATCATATGCAATACCATGTGATACTTAAAAAATAATGATAAAAAGTTATATGAGAGACAATTAATATTATTGATCAAATAAATTCATATATTTATGATAGTTTAAGAACATGCATTACATATTAAAAACAATCTAGAGGCCTAAAAATATTAATAATAATCATGCAAAATTATCCATACCTATTGTATACACTGACTCACGAAGAGCCAAATCCTAAAGATGAAGATGACATGGATGATACACTCATACAATCCCTTGATCTAGGAACTTTACACAAGCATCTCATGGATGTGATTATAGTTTAACACTCCTAATCTAATTCTTATGTTATCTTGACTACGCAAATTATTGTACATAGCTTATTTCTATACATAGATTCTCAATTTATTTTTTTCGTGGTCACACTCTTGTGGACACCTAAAATTTCTAAGTGCTTGATAATACCAATCCATCATATATCCATTTATCACAACTTGTGTGCACAAATAGAACTTAAAGACGTTATATTACTCCCTCCTAAGGCTTGCAAATACTTCTTATTCTCTCACTCTACTACTCAAACACCTTCAAATGATCCAAATTATTTTTTTGGATTTTTATGGACAAAAGACTAATGATGGTGTTTAATGTGTTAAGGAAATTCATTCTAATAAATAACTGAAATTGCATATTTAAATAATTGTAGTGTATAATTAAAATGGAATTATATTGTAAAAAGACAACCATACTTATAGAAGTAAAATAACTTTATTGAATATGTATACAAATTGGAAAAACTTTATAGGAGAGATGTATGTTGAATATATTTGCAATTGAGAATGTATGCATATGTAGAAAATTAAATAAGAGATAAGTATGCCTTGTAATTCTCCAAAATGAAGATACATACAAATGGGAAAAATATATATGAGAGATGTATGCCTTAAAATTTGCAAACACACAACCTACAACTTATGTATACCAAAAATTTCAACTTGGAAACTTATGCCTTCATTTGAAACCATCTTCTTTATACAGAAAAAATGCATAAGATGGAAGATTGCTAGGAATAAGAAATGAAGGGTTTCTAATGGAAATCAAAAGGTCATCCTATATGGATATGACATGTATCACCTTTGGGGTGAATTAAAATGTGCAAAAGAGGACATAATTTGAAAATAATAAAATAATAATTATTTATTTTTTAGTGTTCCTTGTCAAGGTCATATCTCCTAGACTACTAACCCGATATATGGACCATAGGACCCATTGGAAAGATGACGCAGATGAACCCAAAATAATCCACTAGGGAGATAGAAATTTACCTATTTTTTATAGTTGGATCCCATAAACTGAATACCTTAAAAATACAATATACTAAAAGTTATCAAAAACCTACTAAAATTAAATTTTAGGAAATTCTAAAAATAAAATTTTAGTTATCATGCTTTGATAATTGATATGGATCATCAATTCACCGAATACTCATACGAGATAATTAATTGCTAAAAATATATTTCAATATTTTCTAAAATTAGTCTTTCATAAATCCTTATTTGAATTGTCTATCTTTCTTTGAGCACTCATCCAAATCTATAGGAGTAATAAAAATGCTCATAAAGCTCCAACCTATATTGTAAGAATCCTTCGATCTTCATTTTTGCATTATCCATCCCTGACACTACCGTTAATATCTAGAAAAATCTACTAGATGGTTTTGTCATTTTTGATGATCATGTCCTTCAAAGGAAACTATCACGCTTTATTATGTTTATCTTATTTCCCCCTCCTAGTTGACCTTAATACAAAATCATATCCCATATTGAGTATTGTAAAAGTAAGGTAGACACCTTCATTTACTTACCTGCCATTCTCAAGATATCCTTTAGCAAATACTTTTCGATACTTATGCAAAACTACCCTAAATCAAGAGTAGACATTAAGAGAAACCTCTATACAAGTTTTAATCACTCTAAACCAATTTAAGAGAAAACCACACCAAGTTAAGAAAATATCAAATTCAAATCAAGCTCTATAAATAACATACACACCAAAGGGTACCTCAAGTGGTTTTACTATTGAGAATGTCTATTTACAAGCAATATATTTTGGAACTCTTTAACACTCTATTTAACACTCATAAACGGTACATTTGTAAGTACGCCTAGCTATACCTAATATTAGTGTTGAGGAAAAGGAAAACATATGGGGTTAACTCTAATTTTCATTCACTCTTGCCTGAAGCACTAGGAGATTTACATGGAATTTTAGCCCTCATTTTGGAAATGTATTACATGTTTGATCATAATCAAAAGAGGGTTGGCCACGAAGGAAATCTAACTTCACCACACATAAATTTTTGTTATAGAATGTCTATTTGAGTGTTAGCATAGGATATTAGGTTTTCAATCATTATAGTTGCATGCACCAGGGATTTTGGGAGAAGAAAAAGTGAAGGAAATAGCTAATGATGAATAAAAAACAACCTAGAATGAAACAAAAGCATAGTAAAGATAAAAAAACTAGTTCCAAATATGATATAAGTGCCACACACTAGTGTCAAGATGTGATGCTACTATTTAGAGATTTTTCAAGGATTCATTTCTAAGATGAAGCAGATTCTTCCTTGTTATATCCTATTTTCTCTAATTCTAGATCTAGAACACCTGGTGAAACATTAAAAAAGCTAAGTGAACTCATATATTTATACTTTAATGTACTAAGCATGTGCCCTAATAAATTCCAGCTTATTTACATCTCTTTATATACGTACTCTCAAATATGAATGTTGGAGATTTATTTATCATTATAATTACATATTTATTTAATCAAAATTAAATCCTTATTAGAACACTTATTTATAAGTTAGGGTAAACATTTGGCAAGCCCTCTTATTGTATTTCCCATCTTAAACACTTAACTTTTTTCCCTACATGTTTTCCACCCTTATCTTTTTCTCAACTATCACATTTTCACCATTATTGGGATTAATATGGATTTATATCTCAAAGGACCTAGTAGTATCATTTCCATAGAGACTTTTACCTCCAAAAAAACCAATTGAATTTACTCTTATGCCCTTGCATGTGTCTCCCTCTTCTAAAGTACATTTTTCAACTCATGTGGTGCCTTTCTCCTATAGCAACACTAATGGTCTAACAAGTGTGAATCATAACAAGAGTATATATATGTATGTATGTATGTATGTGATGGTAATGATTATAGATTTGATTATCATGATTAAATCCATATTGAGAAAGATTGTGCCACACCTTTTAGTTATGGTTACCAACTGGATAGGGACCAATAATGCCTACTAATTAGTGACACATACTTAACTAACTTATTGTTCCCTTTAGTGATGGTTACCATGTGTACACACCTAGTGATGATGATATAGATGAAGAATATAGTAACCATGATGATAATGCTTATAAAAGTGATTGATATATTGAAAATGGAGACTTTTCAACTCCAATTCTCCCCTCTTTAAATTATAGGCTTATCTTAAAGGAGACCTCACATCCTATTCATAAAATCTTATTTTACTCTTCTCTTTACACACAAATTAAAGAAAATGATTTCATTATCTCTTGAAATAAAAAAGTATGAAAATGATTGTGCCCTATTTCAATTTTCTCTTGAAATGAAAAATGAAATAATGCTTATAATATGTCCTCTTCTTCTATTAAATGAAAATTTAAAAATTACCCGTGACATTCCTTCCTTATATTACAATATATAATGACGCCAATGATTGTGATGCTCCTTTATGTCATCTTGAAGTAGAAAATAATGAGAATGGTTGTGATTCTTTTATCAATTCAATTTAATTGAATAAAAACCCATGTTTCTTATCCCTCTAAAGATGTGGTTACAAATTAAAGTGATATATATATATATATATATATATATATATATATATATATATATATATATACTTGTGTTGATGCATCCTTAGACTCTATCTCGTGATGCTAAACATTTATGTCACTCCTCTAGTGTTATAATTATTATGAATTTGAAACCTCATAGTGTTAATAGTAACCAAAACAAGTCCCTTTCCCATTTTTAACATTGTTTCTTGTAGTCATGAAATCACACACTTTCTATTTACATCAGGCATCTAAGTATGTCGTTATATGCATGATTCCTAAGTGAGAAAACTAGGCATTAACAATACATGTTTTACTTTTACATTTCTTTATCCTCTTACACACTCTTCTTATTTGATTTTGTGGAATTACAAATTTACTCTTGGACATTAGACAACATATGGTACAACTATGTATTTATCGTTATATCCTACGAACATCCCAAATAGTACCACCCATTAGGGACAAGAGCACCCAAGCTCTACTATCCCTTTTGGGAACTTTTATCCTTTTCCCTCCTTTTCATAATTTTCAAATGCCACATCATTTGGTACATTTTCTAAAATATTTCTTATTACTTTGGGTTAGATTTTCTTGTTATTAATGAAGAAATTCAAACAAGCGAATAATAATACACACACACACACACACACACACACACACACACACACACACACACACACACACACACATACATGAATTACTCATTATCATTAGGGGATGAACAATTTGGGGCTAATACTTACTATCTACTATTTGGGAAATGAGCAATATTCAAGGATTACATCTAGGTTGCATTATTCACTGCATAGGAGGGGCTATTTCTAAATTCCATATCACACATTATTATTGGGAGAAAATTAGTTATATCATGTTATCTTGGTGTGATTGGAACAAGGGTAACCTAGCTTCAAGGGTGTTAGGAATTAATAATATCTAATGCGGAATAATTCCTCAGAATCGCAATAATAAGAAGTATGAATAGATTTACGAAATGAAAAATGCACAACATGAAGAAAATATTTAACGTGGTTCACCCAATGTGGGATACATCCACCAAGAACACTTGCTCAAATTTTATTACAAGCCAACAGTCTTCACAATTACAATAATCAGATCTTGTTTGGAGTCTGCGCGCTCAACAAACCCTCCCAAATTCACACTTGAATTCACACACACTATTCACCTTCACAAAACACACTCATATAAATCCTATTATATGTCCATCTATTTATAAGTACATCAATAGGTAGCTGAAGAGGTAGTTTTACAAAACAATGGGTACCGAAAAACCATGGGCCCAAAAATAGCCCATAACGGTTACCCATTACCCATGGGTTAATAAACCACCCATGAAAATTTGCTTCAGGGGCTTTGCCCCGAGCCCCCATCGGGGGATTCACCCCCCGAACCCCCTTGACCCGCTCACCGGCAAGCGGACCACCGTAAAAATATCTGAGTGTAACACATGGAAGGTGTACCAAACTCTAACATGAAAACAGGCTCCACAAACATAACAATCTCCCACTTGGAGACTGATTTCCACTAAGCAAGCTTCTCAACCCTTCACTTTCATCTGTAAAGGCCAACCAAAGCTAAACATAGCTTTAGTTTGTCCCTTGTGACCACCTTGGTCATCATGTCTCACAGGATTCTAACTGGTATAAATCTTCTCCAACTTCAACTTATCTTCCTCCAAAGCTATCTTGATTAAGTGATATCTCAACTGTATATGCTTCGTCCTGGAGTGGAAAGCAGAGTTCTTAGCTAGGTGTATAACACTCTGACTATCACTATGTAGCTTACATTCCTCCTTCTTATGCCCCAACTCCTCAAGCAATTGTTGTAACCAAATCATCTCTTTGCTTGCCTTTGTGGTAGTAATATACTCGGCCTCGTGGTTGACAAAAGCCACCAACTTATGTAGTTGTGAAATCCAGACTCACTTTTTGTCCCACCTACAATGTAAATATAACCTGTCATGTTCCTCCTACTATCTACATTTCCAGCCATGTCTGAATCTACATAACCACGTAAAGTGGTGTCTGATCCACTGTAGCACAAAACTGTCCCCATGGTCCCTCTCAAATACTGAAGGATCCACTTTACTGCTTGTCAATGATCTTTACTGGATCACTCATAAATCTACTCACAGCTCCCACTGCATGGGCAATATCATGCCTAGTGCACACCATAACACACATTAAACTCGCCAACCACGGATGAGTAAGGTGCCTTGGACATCTGGTTTCTTTCCTGCTCTGTCTTGGGACACTGCTCCTTTGATAACTTAAAATGGCCTGCCAAAGGATTCCCAACCGGTTTAGCATCTTGCATGTTAAACCTATCCAATACCTTCTTAATGTACTCTTCTTGAGATAAAGTCAGCTTCCGTTCCTTCCTATCCCAAGTTATCCTCATACCAAGGATTTGTCTGGCTACCCCCAAATCCTTCATATCAAAGGATTCACTTAGTTGTTTCTTGAGTACTTTTATTTCTTGCATGTTTTTACCTGCAACCAACATGTCATCAACATACAAACATAGGATAATATAACTTCCATCCTTAAATTTCTTTGTATACACGCAATGGTTAGAATGACATCTAATATAACCTTTTCTCCATCATGAAGTTATCAAACTTCTTATACCATTGACGTGGAGCTTGTTTCAGGCCATACAAGCTCTTCTTCAGTTTGCACACCATCTCCTCTTTACCTTTGACTTCATATCCTTTTGGCTGCTGCATATATAGCTCCTCCTCCAAATCACCATGGAGAAATGCAGTCTTTACATCTAACTATTCTAAGTGCAAGTCTTCTGCTGCCACTATTCCAAGAATAGTTCTGATAGAAGTCATTTTTACTATAGGAGAAAAAATCTCATCAAAATCTATACCTTGTTTCTATGCAAACCCCTTGACCACCAACCGGGCCTTATATCTTTTCTTTCCTCCTTCTTCATCTTTAACTTTGTACACCCACTTGTTCTGTAATGCTCTTTTGCCTTCCGGTAGCTTCACCAAATCCCAAGTCTGGTTCTCCATGAGAGACTTATGCTCCTCATCCATGGCTTGCTCCCACTTCTTACTGGCATCTACCTGCATTGCTTCATCAAAGCTCTCTGGCTCTCCACTATCAGTGAGTAATAAATAATAAAGAGAAGGAGAAAAACGTTCAGGTTCTTTTCTTACCCTAGAAGACCTCCTCACTATAGGAGTTTGGGGTTCCTGTTGAGTAGGTTCTTGAACTGATTCATGGGTCACTGTCCCATCCGGAAGATCCTCTACCACTACATATTCTTTCTTGGATTCTTCCTGTTTTCTTGCAACTGTTGCTTATACATGACTTTCTCATTAAAGACCACATCCCTAGACCAAATGATTTTCTTGTCCTTAATACTCCAACATTTAAATCCAAATTCATCACCACCATAACCAATAAAAGTGCATTTTTCTGATTTAGCCTCTAGCTTGGTCCTATCATCCTTGTCAATATGAACAAACACCTCACATCCAAAGACTCTAAGAAATGAGTAATTAAATTTCTTACCGTACCAAGCCTCCTCAGGTATGCCTCCATCCAAGGCACTTGAGGGTCCTCTGTTTATCAAGTACATAGTTGTGCTCACCGCTTCTAGCCCAAAAATAAAGAGGCAGTCCTACATGTATCCTCATGCTCCTAGCACATTCCATTATTGTTCTATTCATCCTTTCTGACACCCCATTCTACTGCGGGGTTCTTGGAACTATCTTTTGCCTATGGATTCCATTCTTAGAACAATAATCATCAAATTCATTGCTATAATACTCCCCTCCATTATCTGACCTGAGACATTTTAACTTAAGACCTATTTCATTCTCTACCAAGGCTTTCCATTTAACAAAAGTATCAAATACATCAGATTTGTTTCTAATACAATAAACCCAAACTTTCCTTGTTGCATCATCAATAAAAGTAACATAATAACTTGAACCCCCAAGAGATGATACCTGAGCCGGCCCCACACATCAGAATGTACCAGCTCTAACTTACTCTCTTTCTTCGTAGGTCTAACCTTGAGAAACCTTACTCACTTTTCCCATATATGCAGTTCTCATAGAAATCCAAACCTATTTCTATATATCCAGGAAAATTCTTCTTTATGATTTCCATGCCCTTATGGCTCATATGACCGAGCCTATAGTGCCATAATGTTGCATCTGCATCTGAAGCCACAAGATTATAATCATTAGTACTATTAGTGGATAAATACAAGGTTCCAACCTTCTTACCTCTTGCCACCACAAGAGCACCCTTGGTAACCTTCCAAGAGTCAGCTGTAAATATCACAGTACAACCATCACTTCCTAATTGCCCCGCCGATATCAAATTTCTCCTTAATGTAGGCACATGTCTGACATCCTTCAATAGCCATGTATTCCCATTCTACATCTTAACCTGAACAAAACCTTTTCCAACTATACTACAAGGCTCATCATCACCAAGAAAAACATGCCCAAAATCCCCTTAAACATAATGAACAAAAAATAATGCCTATGTGGAGTAGCATGAAAAGAAGCCCCTGAATCTAAAACCCAAGATTTAGTAATATTATGCAAAGAAAGAATCAAAGCATCCTGGCATACATTACCCGATGCCACATTTGCCTCCTTGTTTTCTTCCTATTGTTTCTTCTTATCCCGAAGCTCCCAACAGTCCTTCTTTGCATGCCCAGACTTTCCACAATTCCAACATACAATCTTGCTCTTGGATTTTGACCTTGCCCGATCTTTCGATTTTCCATGGTTTCCTCTATTCTTTTGTCTCCCTCTAGTTTCCACTGTTAAAGCATTCCCTGAAGTAGAAGATTCCCAGAGCTTTTTCTTCGCATTTCCTCACTTAGAATCACCCCTACAACATCCTCAAACTTCAACTTCGAGTTAGCTGGAACCGAGTTGCTTACCGCCATTACCAGGCTATTCCAACTTTCAGGTAAAGAGCACATAATTAATAAAGCCCTAACTTCTTCATCAAATTCTATTATAACAAGCTAGCATATTCACAACCGTATTGAAATCATTTAAATGATCTGCTATTGAACTATTCTCAGACATCTTCATATTAAACAACTTTTTCATTAAAAATATCTTGTTAGAGGTAGAGGGTTTTTCATACAACTTCCCTAATGCATCCATTAGATCTTTTGTAGTCTTTTCCTTTGAAACATTAAATAATACCGAAGATGCAAGACACAACTGGATTGTCCCAAGTGCCTTCCTATCTAGCAAATCCCATTCCACATCTTTCATGCTCGAGGGTTTGTTCACCTTCTCAGAAAATGGAGTATAAAGATCCTTTTGATAAAGGTAATCTTCCATCTGCATCTTCCAAAGACTAAAATTCTTCCCATTAAATTTATCAACCCTAGATCTTCCATCATCTGCCATAGCTCCCACTCAAGCTAAAACTTTCCCTACGATTCAACACTTTAGCAAACCAAACCAGGCTCTGATACCAATTGTTAGGAATTAATAATATCTAATGCGGAATAATTCCTCAGAATCGCAATAATAAGAAGTATGAATAGAATTACAAAAATGAAAAATGCACAACACGAAGACAATATTTAACGTGGTTCACCCAATGTGGGCTACATCCACCAAGAACACTTGCTCAGATTTTATTACAAGCCAACAATCTTCACAATTACAATAATCAGATCTTGTTTGGAGTTGCGCTCAACAAACCCTCTCGAATTCGCACTTGAATTTACACACACTATTCACCTTCACAAAACACACTCATATAAATCCTATTGTATGTCCATCTATTTATAAGTACATCAATAGGTAGTCAAGAGGCGGTTTTACAAAACAATGGGTACCGAAAAACCATGGGCCCAAAAATAGCCCATAACGGTTACCCATTACCCATGGGTTAATAAACCACCCATGAAAATTTGCTTCGGGGGCTTCACCCCCGAACCCCCTTGACCCACTCACCGCGAGTGGGACCACCATAAAAATATCCGAGTGTAACACATGGAAGGTGTACCAAACTCTAACATGAAAACAGGCTCCACAAACATAACAAAGGGACACAATTCAAATCACACACACATAAGAACTACATATAATCTAAAATTTAGGGAAACACTTAGTGACAATCACATTGGAGTAATCACCAAGGTCAATCAAACTTAAGCATATGTATTATTTATTCCAATAATGTTTTTATGATCCTTGTGCAGGTAGTAGCTAGGGTTTTATTTTTAGGTACATTTGTGGAAATTAACCCTGTAATGAAGTGGATACGACAAATAGTGAAGGAAAGGAAACAAGCTTAGACCCTAAAAGAATAGAAGCGAGAGCACTTGCTAGGACACTAGTGCCCAGTTCGGATACTAGCACCTTGGAAGTCTTGTCCACATCCAGGTGCTCCCATTTGAAGAGGTTCCAAATCCCGCTTCTCATATAGAGTCTACACAGTTTAGATCCAACTTGTTCTAGTTATATTCCAACCCAGAATTAGTCTAGATATCCTAATACAAGTTGAGTCTCTATCATATACTATCTTGCACACTTCCTTATACTTTGCATGCTAGATCGCATTTATTACTATTATATTCATTTGATCTCACCTCTAATTAAGGTTTAAATTTATTTAAATCATTTGATGAACCCGATTATTGATTGAACCTAGATTTCCCCAAGAATCAATTTAATGGATATCTCTATGACTCACGTTATAAAGCCGTCCTAAAATGTGTACATGCCTTACAAAGACACTATGGATCATAATCTCATCCGCTATGATACTTCCACTTTGTTTACATAAACCATCGAGTATTTAATGGATATCTCTATGACTAACTTTTATAAAGCCATCCTAAAATGTGTACATACCTTACGACACACTATGGATCATAATCTCATCCACTATGATACTTCCCTTGTTTACATCAACCATCGAGTATCCACCATTCTGGAAATCAATAATGAACATATTACTTTTACTCTAGCTGATATCCCTTCCCAAGCCATTGTTGATAATGCACCTCCTTTGTATATACAAGTTCATATTCATAATATACTAGTTAAGTGTGCCTTGATTGATAATGGGTCTAGTCTCAATATATGCAATATTTCTTTTTTACATCAGTTAGGACATTTTATTGCCATTTTAACTCAATCTACTCTATGTATTCGTGGTTTTGACAATACACCAAAACAATTCCTAGGATTACCCATTACTATAGGGTCATGCACTCTTCAAGTTTTATGCCATGTCATTCCTAATAATCTCAATTATAATCTCCTCCTAGACCATCCCTAATTACATTCTATCCATACAATCCCTTCCACCATGGACACCTAACTCAAGTTTCTCTATGAGGGTGTTGTATATGATGTTTTGGTTGATCCTTATCCCTTTACATTTTACGATACTAATGATCATGAGCCCACTCTCGTGATCAATTCCTCCACTTATTTCTGATTATGCAACCTATGACATTGGTTATAAGTATTTGTTGCGACATGGTTTCTCTGGATCAGGACTTGGACGCAATGGCCAAGGTGTTGTTAAGCCTATTCATCTTCCCAAAAATTTGATAGTGTTTGACATAGTATTTTACCCTAGCTCATCCAGGGTCCTTTCTTGAGGAATTTCTTCCTTCCATCTAAATACCTATTTGAGGTTTATACTAATTCCCATTCACATACAATCCAAATATTCAATCCGCACTTCATCGATGATGCCACCTCACCCAACTTACCATGCTTAGATGAATTTCACAATGACGAGCCCCTCCTAGAGTACATTAGAGCCTATGCTCCTTTCCTTCACATTATCACAAGAGGATATTCCCCCATTCTCTGCATGTTAAATTTACCACCTTGGTGAAAATGAACCTAATAGTGTACATCCTGTTGCTCATGATACCATACCCACACAACCATATAACCTAGGCACTTACAATGATGCACGTATAGTTTTTTTAGCTTCCTCTCTTATCAATGCCAAGCACACTAATATCCAACAAGTCCTGTATGAATTCTCGGACTTATTCACCTAGAACTACAAAAAATGCTTGACATTGATCCCTTTATAGCTATGAAAAATATCATCCTTCATGAGTGCGCCAAACCATCAGAAAGCAAAAATATGTAAAATGAATCCATGTGTGGCCTTGTTAGTCAAAGAATAAATCTAGATATTGTTAGATGGATTCATTTGTATTGTCAATTACCCACAATGGGTCTCTAACATTGTGCCTATCATCATGAAATATAACACAAAATTTATTTGATGTACTTTGAATTTCGTGATCTTAATAAAGGTTCTTATAAAGTTATTTTCCCTTACTACTTATTGAATCTATTATGGATTCTACTATGGATCATGACATGATTTCATTCATGGATGGGTTTTCTAGCTATAATCAAATTAAAATCAACCTAGCCAACCAAGAGAAAACTTCTTTGACAACCCCATGGGGAAAAATTTCTATATTGTCACGCCCTTTTTTAGCCTTTAAAACGTTGGCACTACATAACAGAGTGCTATGACTCATATCTTTCATGATTACATCCATAAAATTATAAAAGATTATGTCGATGATTATTAAGTATTTTAGTAGTGGCATAATATTTATCATTAATCTAGTCCTTGTAGATGTTGCAAAATGATTTAATGTGAAGATCAAGGTTAGTTGAACCATTATACATGAGGGAAAGGGTGATAACTTTGATCTCCATAGAGGTTCCTTCTCAATAGATTGGAGAATATTATGGATTATGGGTTGTTGCATCATTAAGATCTGGTTAGGACCAAGACAAGGAAGTGGGGGTAGACATTGATTTGGTATGCCGCACTATTGTTTTTGAGGTTTATTATTAATGTGAGTGAGGTGTTCTTTTATTTAAAGAATTGATTGTTAGTAGTGGTTTTTTATTATTTGGTTTGGTTACTTAGTTGCAATATGTGTTGATTTGGATCATTAGGATGATTTTTGGATTATATTGAGGAGGTGCATTGGTGGTATCACCCGCCAAGGTTAAAGGAGAAGGATAAGAGATAAATGAGGGGAAATACATGTTTTAGATTTCCCCATCGATAGAATGATTGTTCCAAACATATGCATACTCTTTATATTATGATATAGAATCATGAGAGTTTCCATTAAATGAGGGAAAACATTGATAAAATTGTATTATAGCAGGATTGTATGCACTTTAAATGTTATACTTGTTGGATTCCACTTGCTTGAATTATTCCTCTTGGATAAAATTGTTAATATGAGATCTATTATTCCTCTCATTGGTTGCATTTTGGGAAAAATCTTAGTAGAAGTTCTAACCATGTTAATACATATAAAATGGGTTTGGTTTAGGAAACCACTCCCAATCAATGTTTCAAGAACCTATGTTTTGTTAGTTATTTGTAAAACTATAAAGATGACCCATTTAGAAGATTTTTAAGAAAAAATAAGAAATAATTTAGAGATATTTTAATTAATAGTTTGAGTAGATTTTGATAAGATAAGATAAATGTGAATATAAATCTCTCAAAGAGTGAATTAATATTCACGTTAGGTTCATTAGAATGTGTGCAAGCAAGAATGGTCCTATAAAACAACTTCTTTATCTTCTCAATAATATAGATTAGGATAGGAGGGGAGAATTATAGGGCCACACATAAGAGGGTTGTAAGATGTTAATGCCATAGATATAGAGGATGGCATTATACACTATATCAAATATGTAGGGTTATAAATCTTAAGTATTGGATAGGGGTGTTGTCTTATTTGTATCTTAGTTGTAAAATAGCTAATATACCTAATCTAGGGTTATAAATATGGATTTTGGGATCAATAGGTTGTAAATACCAAAGGGAAGATCAGTAAGGTAAGGAAGGATGAATAATAGTTCAATGGATTTAGAATATGCTACTATTCTCGCCTATGTATGTGACCAATCAAACAAACAATCACATCTTAAATAGCATATAATAATAATGAGATTAGAGATACTTGCATTCATGTAGACACCATTGACAAAATAACTTCCCCTAGGGTTAGAAACACCTTGTGATAGAGATGATGTGGGGGACCACAATATGGATAGGAAGAAGACCTAAGTATATCATAGTTGGGGACTCCAAGGAATTGATGTACCACACTAGTGCAACTCCTATTCTTGATGTACTCACTAAATCACACATTTGGAGTCATTATTTAGTCTCGGTCTCATACTACCATTCATATGGTTCTTAAGCAAAAGAGTAATAATTCACCCATATCATTGGACATTTTTACATTTCTTGTCATTGTATTTTCGATCTTACACCCGCACTTGCACTGATCCCGTATTGTCATTTTATATTTTTCCTATTTATGATTGGGGTGCCCCATGTGCCATGGTCCCCTCGGGGACCTTGATCCTCTTTGCACTTACTCTCATCTTTTGGGCACTTTCTAGTCGTTTGAGCTTTCTATCTTTTTGGTGGTCGGCCTTTTCGGGGTTAATTATGAAATTAGAACAAGAGAACCATATAAATATAAAGTTATGTGACCACAATGAGGGAAAAATCAATAATCATCTACTATCACCATCTAAAGTCAGTTCATCAAAGGCACTTAAACCTACATTTGCATCCATCTAGCTCCATCACAAGGCACACAAGTTTGGTTCATCTATATCACACTTCATATGAGGGGAGTCTATTGTTTCCATGCACACATTTACTACATTCTACATCTACTTATTTTCTCACTACTTCACAAAGTGCAATTGACATAAGAGTAACCTAGGGCACAATTTACACACACACACCTAGAACTACATTGGGTTTGATATGTAGTGCAAAGCTTAGTGATAAGTCCATCCATTTGGAAGCTGAGGAAAATTCGACCCCTTTAAATGTATCTTTCTTTTTTAGGATTTTGATGCTTTTTCTAGGGTTTCACAGGTGATTCTTTATTGTAGATCTTATAGTAACATTCGCTGTAGTTCAACGACATTAGTGTGACAAGAAGTAAATATAGAAAAACATCCAACTGACACCTCAGAGGAGGTTTTTAGGCCATTTTTGCGGACCAAGGCACTCGGATCTTAGACTAGGGCACCCATGGGTGCCCCTATCCCTTTCCAGTGACATCCCGGTCTAGTTAGAGAGCTCAAATATGTACATTCTCGGCTTCGTGTGGTCATTCCCTCCTCTTGTTTACTGGTTTACACTGCGACACGCCTTGCACCTTTTTCGAATAAGCTAAGGACTTCTTAACCCTCTCTTGCATTAGGGGTTCATCTTTCACTTGCTTAGTTTTTTTATTAATTTCTGTATTATATTATTTCATTTATTTACTACTCTTATAACATCAGATTAGGTTAGGATATTACATTTTAGCATAATCATCTTAGTGAACCCGAACTCGATCTTCACGCTTAGGATCCTTATTTTCCTCTATCATGGCTCCCAAAATGCCTCAAATCTCTTTTTCTATTTTTCTTAAAATGCATCCTAATTGCCAAGTTGTTCTTACAAAAATACTGTACAGACACGAGGTATCTTCCTAAAGATACCCCGCCACATGAAATATGCCTTATTTTCAATTTTCTATTTGATGACCCCATCCTCATGATCCTCCATCTAATCAACCCATGTTGGAATAATTCATGCTTTACATTCATTATTTCAAGAAAAAATTAAGGCTATGGAATCCACGATTACATCTCTCAAATCTTAAATCCAACATCTTAAGGATGTTTCTCAAGCTCATGTTTTTTCTCCTTATACATCTCATTCTATGTCTTCTACATGTGCTCATATTAGAAAACCTCAAGTTATACCATTACCAAAGCTCCTCTCCTTTGATTGCAATAATAAACCACATGAAATTCTTACGGATCTCCTTAATCATCAATTGATCACTTTACCGCCTACTCATTAGTATCCTCCTTCAAGGCTAGCAAAAAATATCAAGGTTCGTCCCATACCGCCATTATCATTGAATCAATGGACATAATGAAAATGAAGAATCAAACATCTTGAGCGAAAGTGATTTATCTCATTCACTGCACAACATTATGTTTCATGCCCATCTATAAATGCTAAATCTCAATGGGCTCCTAAACTTGCTCCTATATCCAATGAGCATTTGGCTGCCACTTATAATGTGATTTCATCACCACTCAAGTGTCACCCATTCAATCCACTCAACCTCCTCTTAAGGTTGGTCCCACTCCTCCTCCACTCAAGTTATCTATGACATTACCAAGTCAAACTAAGTAATCACCTCTCAAGATTTGCTCTCCATCACCTCCTCCTACTAAATCGTTTACAACATTACCAAGCCAATCTAAATAACTTTCTCTAAAGCTCATTGCAACCCGTCCTCCAATCAAGTCTTCCACAACATCATCAGATAAGACACCATTGTGCAAAGTCCCTTTATAATCACCACTTTAGCAATGAATCATTTTTTTCAAAGCAACTACTCCCTCTACTGGTGGCCTAGACACATATCCAATTCTGCCACCGTCACATGGTTATGTTGTTGATTTTTTCACAAATGCTTCAATCGCTTCACACAAACTTGGTCTTTGGTAGGTGACTCTTTTCACCTTATTAGCCAATGATACACTCTTGTGCTTTAGTTCTCACTCGAGTGTTGAGGGAATACTACACATGAACCCCACACACTACACAATAGATGCTACACATTGTGTATCTTCACACATTTTACAAGACACATCAAAATTTTCTTACTACATCTTCAATTTAATCTACATTTGCACATCTACGCACTATATTGGTATTCATCACACATGTGTCACACTTATATTGTCTAAAAGTATAACATTGGATACTACTCATCCTTTATACTACCATATCATGCACTTCACACTATTAGGTTATCTACACATCTTGCATTGCATTCTATACATCACATTTTTCCACATTTTTCTCATCACATGGTTGTCTCTTATCATCGCACATAATACATCTTCTACTATGTGATGCACTCATTACCGGATGACACACTCTTGTGCTTCAGTTCACACTTGAATGTTGAGGGCATTATATACACATGGAACCCAGACACTGCACAATAATCACTACATATTAGGCACAACATATCATCACACATCATCTACACATTATACACTCGCATTCCAAGCTATAGGTATTACACATTTTCATACATCCTACATTTTACATCTTGTCCTACACACATCACTCCATAGCTATTGTATATTGTGTGTTGTTATACCTCATACATGTCCTCTAATATTGTGTCTTATATCTACTATGCTACACATCTTAGGTCATCTACACATACTCCATTACATGTTACTGCACATATAGTACGCATTTTGCATATTCACTTCTACATGCTGCACTCACTACCCGATGACACACTCTAGTCTCACGGTCCATACTAGACTTATTGAGGGTATACAACAAAAATGGACCACATCATGATCACACGTTCATCATTCAATATTATTTTTCTCATGCGACATTCCTAGGATTAGTGATATATGCTTTAGGCTATAGGGTCACTTCTTCTTCAATCATCTCATGATCGACTACATCATCACATTTGCGTGCATTGTTTAGTGGTATATGCTTTATGCTAAATCACCACCTCCTTTCTATCATGTCATGATATATGCTTAGGTTATAGAGTAATGCACACATCATCGTTATGTCACATCTCATCACCACACAATCATCACAAAGGTCGCTACACACAACACATAGTTTGACCATTTCCTGATGACGCACTCTCGTTTTTGGTTCATTATTGACTACTGAGGGGGCATACTAAATGAACCTCACTACATATAATTCCATTCACTTAGGGGCACGTGGCTTCTATCATTCACTCTGCATTCCATTCCATCCATCCACAACATACTACATTTTATGGTTACATTTACTCTTGCTTGCACTTGCTTTTACATGTTCACTTTACTACACATGTTAGATAGATCTCTTGTATGTCATTATATTTACCATACACACATGTGCGTTCACGTCCTTTTCTAGTTGTGATCATAAATATAGAGCTTCTACACCTAGCATCGATGCTTGACACACTACCTATTGGGGGCATCCACATTCATATACTACATGTGTTATTGTTTCATTTTGTACTTAGCACTTTCCATTATCAGATTATACATGCCTTGACATACTTGCTATTTTTCTAACATGTTAATAGGTGCTTCATGTGCAACATTTGTTATGTAGGGATATTTACTTCCATACTTGTTTATTTGTTTGTTATTGCTTGTTATTATTTGCGGGCTTTTCCCTTTGTCTTGTGTGCACACTTGTTTGTTTACGACCACTGCGGCCTTGAGTGTCTTGTGACACCGTGAGTGGTGTCCCATGTTTGCAACCCAATTTTTGTGGTCTATAATTGTCTTCTTGGGTATTTACATTATCTTCTCATGTTCTAGCTTATACATTGTTTGTTTGGCTTACACTTGTTTTCTACATGCATGTTTGTTCGTACTAACACTTGTTTCCTAGCCACTTGTTTATGTGTTCCTTGGTCTTTACCAAGCACATTCTCTTCCCCATACAGGGTAGATTTTATGTTATACAGTTGGTCCTCTTTTGGGGATGCATTCTCCTATCTGCAACATCGTATGCACCCCCAAAGAGGGGGAATCATTTGGGTTTACACACTATACAACATGCTTTAGTCTACGCTTTCATCCATGACACAATTTAGTTTATAGAGAGTGGGTTTAGATCAGTCCACAAACCCGATACACAGTGAATTTTACAGGGTAGATTGTCCTTAGCATTCTGGGGAGCAGTTATAGGTTGGAGGAACATCGGACTTTCCTCCCTACACTTATTCGGCCAATGATGTTGGATCGCTAAAAACTAGACAATACAAAGATCTCTTCACCAATCTCAGGGAAGCAATTATAGGTTGGAGAATAACACAACTTTCTCCCTACACTTCTTCAACCATAGTGGTGTGAGATTGCCCAAAAAATCATACTTCACCGATAGTTACAAGATATCCTTTCTACACCCTTTTGTCTCATCACGGATCAAGTGCACATGTTCCTTTTTCATTGTCATTTTCATACTATTTTTACATGTTTCTTTACATATATACATGTGTTTTTACACATATACATGCATATTTGACTACTTGATCATCTTCTCTTTTGCAGTCCATCCGTATGGGAAGCAAGTAGTTAACAACAACACACACATGACAAGTACATCACACACACGATACTAACCATGCAGGTACACTACACACATTGACATCTACACACATGCTTTCTCCCTAGGTTCACTTTCATCACTTTTTACACTTTTGCATCTTTAGTCTCCACGCTCCATCATTTTGGTCACTCCACGCTTTGTCTAGTCCTTCGACATGTTTGCTACATCACTCTACATGGATTATCAGGTACACATCTCTATCTACTTTATGTTATCGAGCTTTCCACTCACCAACATAAAGTGGGGGAAAATGTAATCACTAAATCATGCACTTGGAGTCATTATTTAGTCCCAGATCATACTACTATTCATATGGTTCTTAAGTGAAAAGATTAATAATTAACCCATGTCACTGGACATTTTTACATTGTTTGTTGTCGTATTTATGATCTTACACCCGCACTTTCCCAGTTTGTATTGTCATTATGCATTTTCCCTCTTGTGCCTTGGGGCGCCCGTGTGCCTTGATCCCCTCTGGGCCACCTTGATCCTCTTTGAAATTTACTCTCACCTTTTGGGAACTTTCTAGCCATTTTATATTTCTATCTTTTTGGTGGTTAGCCTTTTTGGGGTTAATTACAAAATTAGAACAAGAGAACCATATAAATATAAAGTTATGTGACCATAATGAGGGACCAAGCACTAAGCATTTACTATCACCATCTAGAGTTGCATCCATCAAAGGCATCTAAAGCTACATTTACATCCATCTAGCTCCATCAAAAGGCACACAAGGCTAGTTCATCTGCATCACACTTCATAGGAGGAGAGTCTATTGTTTCCATACACACATTTACTACATCCTACATCTAGTTATTTGCTCGCTACTTCAAAAAGTGACACAAGAGTAACCTAGGGCATGATTTACACACCCACACCTAGAACTACATTGGTTCTGGGATGTAGTACAACACTCAGTGATAAGTCCATCCATTTGGTAGTTGAGGACAGTTTGACCCCTTCATATGCATCTTTATTTTTAGGGTTTTGATGCTTTGTCTAGGGTTTTACAGGTGATTCTTTATTGTAGCTCTTACAATGACATATGAAACAGTTCAATGACATTATTGCGATAGGAAGTAAATATAGGTGAACATCCAATGACACCTTAGAAGATATTTTCGTGCCATTTCCCATACCAGGTACCCATATCTCAAACTAGGTAGACCACGGGTGCCCATATCCATTTCTAGGAGCCCAGTCAGTCGTAGAAATAAAATTTGTACTTTCTCAAGCTTATGTGTGGTCGTTTCCTCCTCTTATTTACCTATTTTACATCGACATAGTCCCGCACCTTCATCGAATCGATAATGGCTTATTAACCCTCTCTTGCACACTAGAGTTTCATCTTTCACTCACTTAGTTGCTTGAGTAATTTTTGTATTGCATTATTTCACTTATTTACTACTCCTATAATATTGGATTAGGCTTGGATATTACATTTAGCATAATCACTTGAGCGTTCTAAACACAATGCTCCAATAATAGATTTTAAAAGATAAACAAGACTAACTTCTAAAATTTAAGATAAACTTAGTGAGTGAAATAATACTAAATGAATGATGATGATGTCATGATAAATACACTCAAATTCCACCTATAAATAGGGAATGTGATTATCTACTACAATACCCTATAGTTGACAACATCACCATGGTCGATGCCATCGTCCAAGAGCAATGAAATTCTAACAATGTAAATTGTGGTCAATGTATTTAGATCGAGTTAGTAATAGATCATGGGGTCACAGAGGAAGGATTTGAAGGATGGAGGAAGACTATAGAGTTGATAAATGATGATTTAATGGAGGTATAAATGCTATGTAAGTGGATATCCATGTGATCATAATAAGATGGTAAGGTAATGTTGTAGGGAGGCTATAAAAGGGTGATTGGGAGATGTAAAGGATGTGGTATTTAAGGGTAAGTACACAAAGTTGGGGGGCCAAAAAGTGGACAAGAATTAAAAAAATAAAAACACGTACACGTTTTGCTAAAATGTGCTTGTGTTTTAATTTGTTTGGCTTAGGAACCACTCAAACGTATAACACATACGCATTTCAAACAAGTCAAAACATGTAGGTGTTATAACACATACGTGTTTTGTGTAGTAGGGACCATGCATATGTGTTTTGGTGGTTTATACTTACAAAAATAAATGTTTAGGTATAAGATTTATTTTAGTAAATATAAGAAATTAGGGTCACTCTGCACCTTATGGGAGTGGTCTCGTAGCTCTAATAGTCTAAAGATAGTTTTAAAATCTAGAAGATAGTTTTTCAAAATGACCTAAAACTTTTAGGGCATATATATTGTAGTCGGTCTTTGTTTTGGGAAAGCATATAGTCATTTTAAAGGTTTTTGACCTTCTAAAATGGATTTTGGCCCTACCATTGCTTGAATTGGTACTAATTTTTAAATTTGGTCCATAATTCACTTTAGTGACCATGAATTAACTCTATGATGTTTGTCTACTTCTTACTAAAAAGATATCCTCACTTTGTAGATAGAGGATTGTTCCCTGAATGGGATTCCTATCCTATGGCCAAAATGAGGTGATTGTAATGTGCCTCCTCCTTAAGGTGTGATAACACTACTAGGTGTTGAATGAGTTGTTACAAATAGTACCAAGTGAATTACATCAAGTGAACTCAGATGATTGCTCATTCTTAGAAACATGGTGCTCCATATAAATATCATCCCCTCACCTTTCCTAGATCTAAAAACATTCTTTCATGGAATCAAATTCATGATTCTCATACATGCTTTTGCTCATATGTCTCTTATGGAGACAAACGATGCCTTAATACTTCACAAATAATAGTCCTTGATAACTCGGTGACATGAATAACTCATTTTAGCTTGTTCTGAAGGGTGTTCAATTAACTACAAAATGGCCAAAATACCTTTAGGCCTTCAAAGGAAGTAGTCTCTCATAAAAACTAAATGAGTCGATCGATCACCTTAAACACTATTCCCTACACACTGAAACACGTTGAATGATCTTTTTAGGACTTTCCTTTGGGTGAGGGTTTATGATTTAGGGTTTAGGGTTTAGGGCTTGGGGTTTAGGGTTTAGGGCTAGGACTCAAGGTTTAGAGTTTAGGGTTTAAGGTTTAGTGTTTAAGGCTCATAGTTCATATTTTAGGGTTTAGGGTTTAGGGTTTAGGGCTTAGGGCTTAGGGTTCATGGTTTAGGGTTTATGGTTTAGGGTTTAGAGTTTTGGGTTTATGGTTCAGGGTTAAGGGTTGAGGGTTTAGGGTTTAGGGCTCAAGGTTCAAGGTTTAGGGTTTAGGTGTCAAGGTTGAGGGCTTAGGGTTTATGGCTCAAGGTTCAAGGTTTAGGGTTTATGGATCAGGGTTGAGAGTTGAGGGTTTAGGGTTGAGAGATTTGGGTTTAGGGTTTAGGGGTTTAAGGTTTAGGGTTGAGGGTTTATGGTTTAGCGTTTAGGAGTTAGAGTTTAAGGTTTAGGGTTGAGGATTTAGGGTTTACGGTTAAGGGTTTAGGAGTTAGGGTTTAAGGTTTAAAGGTCGGGTTGGGTTTTAGGGCAAAAGGGTTTAGGGTTTAGGGTTTAGGGATCATGGTTAAGGGTTTAGGGTTTAGGGTTTAGGGTTTAGGGTTCGGGGTTTAGGGCTCAGGGTTTAGTTTTTAGGGTTTAGGGTTTAGGGTTTATGTTTATGTTTAAGCATTCTAGGTTTAGGTTTTTTCTTAGGGCTTATGGCTTAAGGCCTAGGGTTCAGGGCTTAGGGTTTAGGGTTTAGGGCTCAAGGTTTAGGATTTAGGGGTCGGGGTTTAGGTTTTAGGGTTTAGGGTTTAGGGTTTAGGGATTTAAGGCTTAGAGTTTAGGGTTTATGGCTTAGGGTTTATGGTTTATGGGTTTAGGGTTTAGGGCTCAGGGTTTAAGGTTTAAGGTTGAGGATTTAGGGTCTACGATTTAGGGTTTAGGAGTTAGGGTATAAGGTTTAAAGGTCGGGGTTCGTGGTTTAGGGAAAAGGGTTTAAGGCTCTTTAGGGTTTAGGTCATAGGGTTTAGGTTTAGGTTTAGGTTTAGGGTTTAGGGTTTAGGGTTTAGGGTTTAGGGTTTAGGGTTTAGGTCTTAGGGTTTAGGGTTTAGGATTTAGTGCTTGGGGTTTAGATTTTAGGGTTTAGGGTCGTGGGTTTAGGGTTTAGGGTTTATGATTTAGTTTTTAGGGTTTAGGGACCTTTAGGATTTAACATTTAGGCCTTAAGGTTTAGGGTTTATGGTTTAGGGCTTAGGGCTTAGGGTTTAGGGTTTAGGGGTTAGGGTGCATGGTTTAAGGTTTATGACTCAAGGTTCGGGGTTCAGAGTTACGGGTTTAAGGTTTAGGGGTTAGTTATAGGTTTAAGGTTTAGGGGTTAGAGATCAGGGCTCTAGATTTAGGTTTAGGGCTCAGGGTTTAAGGTTAAGGGTTTAGGGCTCAAGGATTAGGGTGTAGGGTTCAAGGCTTAAGGTTTAGGGTTTATGGTTTAGGGATTAGGTTTTAGGGTTCATGGTTCATGGTTTATGGCTTAAGGTTTGGGGTTCAGAGTTACTAGTTTAAGGTTTGGGGGTTAGAGTCAGGGCTCTAGATTTAGTATTTAGGGTTTAGGGCTTAGGGCTTAGGGTTTAGGGTTTAGGGTCAAGGGTTTAGGGTTATGGGTTTAGGGTTTAGGTTTTAGGGTTTAATATTTAGTGTTTAGGGTTTAGGATTTATTATTTTGGTTTTAGGGTTTAGGGTTTATAGTTTAGGGTTTAGGTCTCATGGTTGAGGGTTAAGGGTTTAGGTCACAGAGTTTAGGGTTCATCGAATTTGTAGGCAGAACATTCAAAGAGAGTCATCAAAATTTGATGTTTTTCATCTATTGATATTTTGAAGGAGGGAAATGTCATATTTAATTTGTCCAATCCTTCCAAAGACCCCAATAGTCCTCAATCCTTGGATGTACAGGGAGACATTATTACTTGGCTTCCATTTATAATGATAGAGATATTTGTAAATTCATGTTATGACCTCTAAATCTATATGAATTTCAAGTTGCTTGAAATCACATCACACCCTTCACTAGGATTGATGACTACCCCTATCTTTTTGTTTAGGGGATTTTGAAAACATCCATGGGTTTATCATATAAGGAATTATCAATGAATGGAAGGTCACTAAGTCGTAGGCCAGGTAACTCCCATTTAGAACTAAACAAGAAAGATTTACTAGGCGATTGATAACCCCTTAGTGTTCTTAGTCATTCCCCTATTTCTATGCTTATTTTGAACACTTTAGGAAGTTCTGTCAAATTTACTATCCATTCTAGTAGAACACTTGAACTTTATCTTTCTCTGGAGGAGAGGATACTACAAGAAATTCAATTATGATCCTACACCTCTGCATTGATATATTCTCTATGTTTCTTTTGTTTCCTTTAAGATTAATTTTTTTGTTGTGATGGTTATTTTTCCAGCTTCCAATGGGTCATCCTGGCTTGCATAATACCATACATGGAAATATGAGAAATGTGAAATTTGTTTCAGAGTGTGAATAAATTTACATTCAAGAGCGCAAGTATATGTGGGGAGAAACAAGTTTGGAAGAGATGTGTAATATATGCATTACAAGGCACAAGGTAGATGTCATATCCATTTAGTTACTTGTCCCACCTCTCATAAACAAGGTAGTTCTATAAGCATACTCAATGATGGTTCTAGGCACGAGACTAGGAAATATTGATGAAATATGGTTTGAGGTTTAGGGTTTAAGGCTCATGGTTCAGGGTTTAAGGTTTAGGGTTTAGGGTTTAGGGTTATGGTTCAGGATTTAGGTTTTAGGTTTAGGGTTTCATGTTTATGGTTACGGTTTAGGAATCAAGGTTAAGGATTTAGGGTTTAGGGTTTAGGGTTTAGGGTTTAGGGTTTTGGGTTAAGGATTTAGTGTTTAGGGATAAATGTTTATGGTTTACGGTTCAAGTTTTAGGGTTTATGGTTTATGGTTTCAGGTTTAGGGTTTAGGATTTAATGTTTAGGGATTAAGGTTTAGGGTTTATGGTTTAGGATTTAATGTTTAAGGATTAAGGTTTAGGGTTTATGGTTTAGGGATCAGGGTTTAGGGTTTAGGTTTTAGGGGTTTAAGGTTTAGGTTTTAGGGCTTAGTGCTTTTTAGGGTATATGGTCTAGGGTTTAGGGTTTAGGATTCAGTGTTTAAGGTTTAGGGTTTAGGGTTTAGGGGCTAGGGTTTAGGGTTTAGGATTTAGTTTTTATGGTTTAGGGTTTAGGGTTTATGGCTTAGGGTTTAGGGATTAAGGTTCAGGGTTTATGGCTCACAGGTAAGGGATGAATGTTTAAGCTTTAGGGTTTAGGGTTTAGGTTTTAGGGTCTAGGGATCATGGTTAAAGGTTTAGGGTTTAGGGTTTAGGGATTAGGGCTTAGGGTATATGGTCTAGGGTTTAGGGTTTAGATTTTAGGGCTCAGGGATAAGGGTGTAGGGTTCAAGGCTTAGGGTTTAGGATTCAGTGTTTAAGGTTTAGGGTTTAGGGTTTAGGATTTAGTTTTTATGGTTCAGGGTTTAGGGTTTAGCATTTAGGGCTCATGGTTCATGGTTCATGGTTTATGGTTTAGGTTTAGGGCTTATGGCTTATGGTTTAGGGCTTAAGGCTCGGGGTTTAGGGCTCATGGGTAAGGGATGAATGTTTAAGGTTTAGGGTTTAGGGTTTAGGTTTTAGGGTCTAGGGATCATGGTTAAAGGTTTAGGGTTTAGGGTTTAGGGCTTAGGGCTTAGGGTATATGGTCTAGGGTTTAGGGTTTAGATTTTAGGGCTCTAGGGATAAGATAAGGGTGTAGGGTTCAAGGCTTAGGGTTTAGGGTTTAGGATTCAATGTTTAAGGTTTAGGGTTTAGGGGTTAGGGTTTAGGGTTTAGGATTTAGTTTTTATGGTTCAAGGTTTAGGGTTTAGCATTTAGGGCTCATGGTTCATGGTTTAGGGTTTAGGGTTTAGGGATTATGGCTTAGGGTTTAGGGCTTAAGGCTCAAGGTTTAGGGCTCACGGGTAAGGGATAAATGTTTAAGGTTTAGGGTTTAGGGTCTAGGGATCATGGTTAAAGGTTTAAGGTTTAGGGTTTAGGGCTCAAGGTTTACAGTTTAGTGTTTAGGTTTATGGCCTATGGTTTAGGGTTTTGATTGTAGAAGTTAAACACTAAAAGATTTAGGTTGAATGTTGAAATCCTGAAAAATTACCTATGTACTGACTAGATTATACTTTAAAAAACTATCTCCTAAACCATGACTCATGGAGTTATGAGACTAATTCCATAAGGTGCAGAGTGACCCTAATTTCTTATATTTACATAAATAAATTTAAAGTATAAGTTTTTCATTTATTATTATTTATATTTTATTATTATAAATAAAAATATAAAATATAAATAATAATAAATGAAAAACTTATACTTAAACATTTATTTATGTAAATAGAAGCATGTCAAAAGCATGCATAATGTTTATACTACACAAAACGCGTACACATTTTGCGTTTTCTCTTTTCCCAAGCCATGCCTCAAGGCTTGGGATCTGGTTTGGATCCCCAAGCCTGAGGCATGGACCTGCACAAACACAACAAACAACGTGTTTTTACAAGAAAATGTAAAAATGCCACTTCCTCTATGATAAATCAAAATAAAACAATCGATCCATTTTAAAAAAATTATACCACAACATAGAGCAGAGTCTCTTCTTTCTAAAAATATAATTTTTCAATTTTTTTGACTAATATAAGGTTTCCATATTATTTATTTTCTAACTATGCCTTTTTATAGCTATTTTTTGAAGTGTAAATATGTCTATCTTTCATGGTGTATCTTTTTTTTGGGTGATCGAAATTTTAAAAAATTATACTAGCCCAAACTAGGCATAATTCTATACATATTCAAAAAAAAAATCTAATTTTTGATATTTTTTGAGGTAGTTGGGGGAGGGGCACGGTCGGAGCTCATTATTTTTCAAAACATAAAATTTATGTACTAGAAAAATCATAAATAAAAAAATATTTGCTAAAAAAATCTTTAAAAAATGGAGCCCAAACTAGATTCTCCTAGCTATCTTTCTACTAAAGGGTTTTCAAAAATACTAAATGGTGCTCAAAAAATGGTGGGGGCACGAAAGTCACTCTATTATGTTTTTTAACAAAAATAGGAGCATTTGTTGGTATTTTAGTTGTTTGACCCACTTAAACTTATCCGTTTTCAATAAAATTTAGTAGCTTAGAAACTAGACTCAAAATTCTATGATTCATATTTCTACAACATCTTCCAATTTTGAGTGTAACTATTTCAAAAACTCGTACAAGTTGAAGTTGTTTTTTTCTAGAAAAATGCGTCCACTTAAGACCCCCTTTTGGCCCTCCAACTTGGTGCACTTACTCTTAAGGTATCACAGAGTGCACATTAAATCTATCTTTCAAGTACCACCACTAACAAACCCACCCCGCTCCTAATAATATCCTAAAAGATATCACTTAGGGAGGTTACTCGCACCAATGGTGTTTGTAAAGGAATAAGTCATTAAATGTTAAAAATAAGGTGTATAAACTATCTTTATTATCTATTGGAATATTGTTGATGTTGTTTTTACTCTTTATTTAAAGATTTTTGATGGTATACTTGCTCTCTATCAAAGTTTCTTTGTGACAATTAGCGAGAATCCTTATTTTTTCATTTGTAGTCATAAATCATTTGATGAAAACACCAACATGAGACAAGATTGTGAGAGGGAGAATAATATTCATTTGTAAAGGTTGGTCATATTTGTATTTCACTTAAAAGTAAAAATGTGGTTATCACATTACAAGTAGAATTTCTATTGAAGTACTCAAGCTAGAGATAACTCGGATATTTTCATATAAGATAAACAATACAAAAATCTTTAAGCTATAATAAAGGAGAAAATTTTCACATACATATACAAAATAATTTCACACGGAAAACCCTTTCAAGTAAAACCCAACATAGTAACCTTCTTCCTTGTTATATTAACTCGGTCATTTTCAATACAATAATCAAAATTCAAAGTTTTACTTTTCCCTAAAGCATGTGTAAGTATATGTAGGAACATCAATACGAAACCAACCAAGTGGAATTGGATTACAAAGTTTCCCAAAAATTAAGTCTATGAAGATCTTAAAAGTATACATGAGTGTAAATTATGCAAGTATACAACATATTTAAAGTGTAATGTACTTGTAAAAAGAATAAATATATTACATATAGATATAAAAACACCATATAATTACATTTAATTAGTCATCACTATACATGCACAATACAAAAATAATGGCTAATTAAGTAATACAAAACCAAATAAGGTTATAAAAATAGGTTCTAACATGAATTTCAATAGTTACGTCTTTCTTGCATTATTGATATACATTTTGATATGGAATTCCTATCTAAATATGCAACACTTATGTACTATATAATCGGAATAGCTCCAATACAAAACAAACCAATATTATGTGGTGTGTGCCTTACACTTTAACTTGTGAGCTCAAATAAATCTCTAATGATTTTTTATTTCCTCTAAAGATGCTTGTAATTGCTCAATAAACTCATTTGGATGATAGACAAATGTGTATTTCTAAATGAATTGCAAATATTTTTTCGTTTAGGTTATATTTGAATTTAAGTTGAACATTATGAACACCCATGCCGACTTCAAACAACTAGAACCTAAAGAAGGGGAAAGAGGGAAATTTGATGGCACTTAACTTAAAGGGGGCCTAAAACAAAAGGTAAGATAAGGATAAGATGATATTAAAAAAATATGAGATAAGATAGAGAATGCACAAGATGGGGAATTTTAGGAAGGTGTATAGGTTGAAAGTTGTTTTACATTAATAATGCATTTTCATTAACCATGTATATTGCAATAAAAACTAAACAAATATAACAAAAAAATAGACCTAATTACATAAGGGAATATATAATTATTCTAGTATCATTAACAAGAGTAGGTTTAATAGTGGTATATGATATGTCACAATTTTAGAAATAGCCATCAAAAATAAAATAACACATGTCTAGGTAGTGAGGTGAAGAAAACATAGACAAATAAATGAAAATGGAGCACCCAAGCTAGAATTGTACTCTTTTATAGAAAATAGCCTTATGTTGAAATCTTAGCACATTTTTGGAAGTAATGAGTAAATGTACGATTTTATTTGACAAACTTATTTTCCTTCTCCTAAGCTCTAAAACCTCACTTATTTTTCTAAATTCTTTGTGGATCTCTAGAAATTACTCCCTTATTTGAAACCCTAATACGACTTGAACACCTTGTAGAAACAATAAAATAGTGATCACTTTGCATGGTCATGTGTAATCCCTTCATTATTATTAGGAAGCTTGAAGGAAAATTTTCTTTGAAGACAAAACATTGAGTATTTAATATATTTCGGCAGCAATTGAGTGTAATGCAAGTGCCTAACCCTTATCACTTTCGCAAAACCTAATTAATGTAACAATTATATGTCGATGGTCTTCTCAAAATGCTTAAAATATGCTTATGACATATTAAGTTTTATATATTACACAAATAAATAATTTCTTCCTTAATGAATTTACATATATAGTTTTCCTAAATGTACTAATGAACATATGTATTTATAGACTTATTGAAAGTGAATTAGGACCTTATCGACATGCATGCTAGCACACACAACAAATATGAAAAGTTGAGAAATACGAGCCAAAACCCTACGTACTCCAAAATAATGGTCAAAGGGCCCACACAAAGAGGGAAGTAGAATAGTAGTATAATTTTGGTCATTAGCCAAAATCGTACTAGTTTTTGGTTTAAAAATATAGAAACCTAATAAAGAAAGGGGGAGAAAGAAACTTTCGAGGAGAGAGAAAAATAAAATAGCTCTAATAATAAAGGGGAGTGTTTTGAAAGTTGATAAAAATAAATAACATACAACAATAGCCTAGTCTAGACCAATAATCGAAAAACACATAAATATAATAGAACAATGCAAAATCATTGAAAATTACTCGTAAACCCCATACCAAAATTAAGTGTCTATGGGGAAGGAGTCAGTTATCATTAACCCTAACTTAAGGGGTTACTAGAGCCACCTAATTTTTACCCTTTAATAGATCTTTATTTTTTTAGTATACAAATTTTCTTTTGCAAATTTAAATTATGTGGAAAGCATATTTTAAAGGGATTTAAATTAAGTACTTTTGCATACAAATAAATTTAAGGTGACCCATTATTTAGGAATAAAGTTACCTTTTTATGGATTGCTTATGTGTCACCATGTCATTAGGTAATTTATTGACGTGACTTGCTTTGTTGGCTAGTTTTTATTTATTTTAAATTTAAAAGTGACATGTGCTTACTTTAATTGAAACAACTAATGGTATTAAATTTCACATATACTCTCACGGTCATTGGCCCATGCACGGTCATTGGCTCCTTTCCCCATAGAGGGTGGAAGTCAAGAAGAGGGTCCATATTTCCCAATTTGAATCAAAATAACTAACATAAGAAAAGTGTTCTAAATTACTATGAATCAACACTAAATAATGCCACATGAGGCTTTTACATGTCTACAAGATTATTATATTCCTCCGTCCAAAAACACCATATGTACAATACCTTGAGATGACTAAATATCTCTTAACCAACCACTATTTTCATTCTTAGGATTGGGGCCTTTATTGATGATTATGCAACCACTCAACTATATTCAAAATGCAAACTATCATAGGCGTAGTTGACACCGATTCCAAAATGCATAATTTGGGGTATAAGGTAAGGACAATTCAACCAATTGACATGCTCAAACCGAGCATTGACCTACTAGTATCAATTATATTCTCAAATAGATAAGAGATGGAGCTCAGGTCATCTTAAGAGTCAATTCGCCAACCTTCGTGTGCAACAAATTTCCTTTCCAAAATCGGGAGGGCCCCGATAATAAAAAAATATATTATTGGAGAAATGAAACAACTGATAATAGAGATTAAAATCATAATAAATGAACATCATGTTGATATGAACTTTTTGATCAAGTCCTTTCTATGCGTATGTCCTAGTCTTATTCGCTATGCATAGTTCATGCAAGTTGATAATTATTTTCGCTGACCACAACTTTTTTCACACATGAGGATCGATTCTAGAATGATTTCATGAAGTATGAGTTTCATGCAATGCAAGTCTTTGGTTATATTGTGTTTGGCCTAATCTCTGTGTATTTTTACAATCATTTCATGTCATTTTCATATATATTGGTTCACAAGTTTTAATTATTGTTTTTGTATTCAACTTTGCTCATCCTCGATCTTGCTCAACCTTATATGCACGGTTACTATTTTCATATACATATTAATTTTCAAATATATTTCAAGTAAAAATACATTTCCCAAACCATGGAAATACCTCTAAAATTTGTGAAAGTGTTGTAGACATATGCTTAAAATATAGGTCTATGGTTGGTAAGGGCTAAAACGCAGTCAAGATTTTTGAGTCTTCTATCGTTCTAGTCAAAATCAAGGAAAAGGTGGTTAGCTCTTAAAACGTTGGGTAGTTGAATTCAAATTTTCAATGCTTTCCGGGAAGTTTTTATGACTTTCATGCAACTTTCCTTGCAAGGCTTGGAAAAATTAGGTTTATAAAGTTTACTTATAATACACGTTTATTTTTTTATTTATAAGTAGTTATTTGATTCGCATAGCTCCAATTCACAAAATATATTTATTGTCCTTATGTCATAAACTATACATCTATTTTTTATGACATGTCATTTTCATCCATAATTTTTTTAAATACCATTAAAAAACAATATAAAAATAATTATCTACCTAATAATTCTTGGACACATATCTGTTTATTAAGATGCACGATCTATTCTTAGATTATGTCACCACAAACAAAGTCTTATTCCTTAAACTTTGTGGGTACATTTCTTTATAAGCCTGAATATTTCCAAAGTCTAAAGGGTCATTTTCAAATTAGACTAAGTTATATATTGATGTTGAATCCACATTTTTTATTTACTTTGTTGACAAATTTAGTTTCCTTTTGAGGTAAGGAAGAATTTCCCTGTAAACATGACAATCCCTAGGAATGAATGCGTAAAGACCTTTCAAAGATATGGACCTTTGAAAAAGAAAGAGATATTTAGATTAATGTGGGACAAGTTTGGTTAAGTAGCTTGTATTCATTGCATCATATAGATGGGTAAATGTCTTTCATTGCATCTCACTTTCTTTTCTTCTTCTCTTTTTCTCTTTTTCTCTTTTCCTATCTTTCTTTGTTGGTTGAGAAAATATGAGTGTATTTAAATATAATATTTAAAAAATTAAAATTAAAATTTAATTTAATTCTTCAAATAATTCTTTTTGTATAATAATGATAAGCTAATATTTAAAAAGAATATTCATTTCATATATATATGGAGACAATTTTAAGAATCAAATTTTGTATGATTTTAGAAAGTGAAATTAAAAAAAACTCATAAAAATTGGAGTAACTAGGGTACTCCCTTAACCATGCAAATACATTTGTAATTGTAGTGCTTTGTGACAAGAAAAATCAAACCATTAATAATTAGTGAGGCAACAAACACTCACCTGCAACTTGAAAGGAAGAACCAATGGGCATAAATTTGACCTATTAATAATAATACATTCATTGATCGTCAACCCACATACATATAAATTTGTAAGGATTTTGCATTGTATACACAACACTAAACTACTTAAAGAACTGAGCAAACTAGTTCTAATATAGTTTTTTACATAGGGAAACACACTTATCGAAAGGAAAGTGCAATAAAATAAATAACACCTACAAAAAATTAATAAAAAAAAAATATCAATCGAAGTTTGGAAGCTTCCCACATGTTTGAATTGAAAGCACACACATAATATTAAATTGTTGTAAATAAAGAACACACTTTAATGAAGTTATGGAAAAGAAAGAACATACACAACATAAAATAAACTAATCTAATAGATGGGGATCTTCACCACTACTCCTCGTGAGGCGAGAGCTTTGATCCCTCCTTGTTCTGACTATATTATTTTAAATTGATTATATGGAAGTAATGATTACGTAACAATAATAAGATTTGTTGTGCCTCGCTCCACACGAGTTCCAAAAATGGTAAAAAGACACCCAAACATCCCGATCATAGATGATAAAAGTAATAAAGGTGGTAATAATTTTTTTAAGGTAAATTATTTACATGGCGCTTAAGATTACTCCTTACAGCGATGAATGCAACTAAGTTGCGACATGCGATGAAGTGGCACCAAACCACAATCGCAAACAATAAGGAGACAAATAATAATTTTCGTGTCGTTAATACAACGTCGCATTTTCGACCTTATGGGACGAAGAGTTGGTGTAACACCACTTCCACAAGTTAAACAAATTACATTATTATTTTTATAAACGTCGATGATAAATAAATTGTGACGGTGGTAAGGTCAAGATAATCAACTAACGATAAAGATTATCATGTTAAATGAGTAATTGCGAGCTTAAATTAAATTATGACAAGGCTACTAATAATTTCGTGAATAATTTTCAAGTTTCTGAAGGCAAAAATATTTATTATGGTCATGGGTCCCATTTCATCCCCTAAATGGACCTATGCCTTCACATTTTATTACGCAAATTATAAAATAGATTTAATTAATTAATACATTCAATTATTAAGGTGCAACTATATAACCTAGGTCTTTTCCAAAATAATACATTTAATTAAATCCCATTATAAGGTGCAACAATACGACTTAAGTCATTTTGAAATTAAATTGGGGCTTTAAGATTCAAGAGATCTCCACCGTGAGTTCATAAAGCCTACAAATTAAAACTTATGAGGATGTAAATCCAAACCTGATATCTATTATTCATTTCTACGCACTTCTTTCATTTGGATGCCCTAAATTTCTTTTGTTTTGCATTTCTATTCTTGTTTGCAGGGAGGAGGAGAAGCTCATGGAGAGATCAAGGAGGAAGAGATTCAACAAGGGTTTTCCTCTCCATTGATATTTATATATTCAAATTTGGATTTCAATCTAGTTTGCACACAATTGTTTTTACCTACCTGTGGTTTCAAAACTATGGTTCTCTTTCATTATTTTGTGTTTGATCCAAATGGATCTGCAAGTTTATTGATTCATATTGTTATTGTTTTTATTTAAGAGCTCATATTTAGAGCAAGTATATGAGCAAACTATGTATTAAAATATGAATATATACATTTATTTACATGTATATATCTATGATAAAAGGAAATGTTGGACGCATTGGAAGAAGGCCCAAATGGGCAACTACGTGGTTCAAAGTCTTTCGAGGCTTGTGCACGAATAGGAGCGATCGTAGGCCATGGGTCATGGCCCATTCCACGGTCGTGGGATGTGGCATGTGTCATAACCCCCGTAGAGTCAAAAATGGAGTGTGGGGTTGGGTGGGACAACCATCCTACCCCCTACAAATATAATTTTTATTATTAAAAAATCTCTTTGCATAATATGACTTCACAAATATATTTACTAAAATAATATCATTATATACATAAAAGAAAGATAACCATCCTAGTAATACCCATATTCATAATAAGTCTATAACTTATATAGTTTAAAATCATTTACAAATATGATGTGTGTGTGTGTGTGTGTTTTACAAGTTTATTACATATATTACCATCTAAATATGTAGACAAAAATCAATAGAAAAGAGATAATTTTCCTAATACTTGAATTATATTCACAATAATTCTTAATATAATATTTTATGATATTTGACTAAGTTTATAAATGAGTAAACTTAACTAGATTTCTACTACTAAGATGGAGATAAAAAATGATATAGGTCTGTAAATGGAGCAACAACCTCCCCTTTTTTGTTGGGGTTTAACCATATAACAATGTTACAGATCTAAAATTAGATAAAGCATACAAGTAATGAATGCGGAAATAAACCAGAAGATAAAATAAACAAGAGAAAGATAACACCAGATTTAACCTGGTTCACCCAATGGTGGGCTACGTCCACCAAGAAACAACCAAAATTATTATTCAGTGCTTTATAGAGGAAATACAATGAAGATATGATGTCTTCCAACACCTCATAGGATGTTCAATATTTTTCCCTCACTCAACTACTCTTTCTTGCTCACCAAGAAAACTAACATGTAAACAATTGCTATTTTCTTCTCTCTTACCCTCATATAATGCATACATGCATATATATCTATTCTGGGAAACTAACTATGCTTTTACAATCAAGAAATCATCTTTAAAGAAAAATATTTATTCTAATTCTTGGCCAAAAGAAAGCATTGTCACACAAGTTGTGGATATCGGTCACATGCTTAACCGATGCTAGTCACTTCTGACCCATCCTGGTTGATAATTGACCGATGTTGGTCACTTCTTGACCGATGTCGGTCACTTCTGAAGATGCCGATTACTTATCAAATCCAACAACATGTAAAAAAAATCTTTCTGTGAAGAAATTAAGCTCCACACTCAACAATCTCCCACTTGGAGATCGATTCATGCACTGCACTGTACATCACCATCCTTAGATCCTTTTCCTTGGCCTGTTTCTTCCTCTTCAAGTCTCAAACTTTAAGACCAATAGAAGTGGAGTGAAGCTCCAACTTCTCCTTTACCAATGGCTTCATTAGCATATCCGCATGGTTCTCATTGTCACACAAAGGTTGTGAGATATCGGTCACCGCTAACCGATGCTAGTCACTTCCTCACCCATCCTGGTTGATAAGCGACCGATGTTGGTCACTTCTTGACCGATGTCGGTCACTTCCCCCCGACAGATGCCAATTACTATCAAATCCAACAACATGTAAAAAAAATCTTTCTGTGAAGCAATTAAGCTCCACACTCAACAATCTCCCACTTGGAGATCAATTGTTGCACTGTACTGTACATCACCATCCTTGGATCCTTTTCCTTGGCTTTGTTTCTTCCTCTTCAAGTCTCAAACTTGAAGACCAATAGAAGTGGAGTGAAGCTCCAACTTCTCCTTTACCAATGGCTTCGTTAGCATATCCGCAGGGTTCTCATCTGTATGGATTTTCTCTAACTTCAGCTGCCCATCCTCCAACACCTGCCATATGAAGTGATACCTCAACTGAATGTGTTTCATTCTTGAATGAAATGCTGAGTTATTTTTAGATGGATTGCGCTCTGACTATCACTATATAATATACAATCCTCTTGCTCCTTACCTAACTCTTCTATGAACCTACTCATCCCTATAATCTCCTTGCTAGCTTCTATAGATGTAACATACTCTGCCTCTGTAGTAAACAAAGCCACAACCTTCTACAATCTTGAAATCTAGCTAATCGTTGTTCCACCTACCGTGAAAAATATCCAAAGTGGTGCTCCTCCCGCCATCCAAATCTCTAGCCATATCTCGAATCAACATAGCCATGTAAAAAGTATCTCGACCCTCTATAACATAACTCCATGCCGGATGTCCCTCTCAAATACCTAAAAATCCATTGGACTACTTTTCAAAGTTCTTTACCCGATTAGCCATAAACCCGCTCACAACTCCCACTACCTATGTAATGTTTGGTCTGTACAAACCATGACATACATCATACTTCATAAAGTTAAAGCATAGGAAACACGTGCCATGTACTCAACCTCCTCATGTGATGTAGGACACCAGATATTTGCTCAATTTGAAGTGTCTAGCCATAGGTGTACTAACAAGTTTTAAATTCTGCATATTAAACCTTTCTAACACCTTATTGATATAAGCCTCCTGAGAAAAATACAACTTCTTGTTTTTCCTGACTCGGTGAATTGCATGCCAAGGATTTTCTTTGTAGCTCCCAAATCCTTCATTGAAAATGTGTGAGCTAGCTTTTCTTTAAGCTCACTAATGTCCTACATACTAGATCCTACAATCAACATATCATCCACATACAATAAAAAAATAACATAGCTCCCATTTTCAAGCTTCTTAAAATAAACACAATGGTCAGATTCACATCTCATATAACCATGCTCATGCATAAAACTGTTAAATTTCAAATACCATTTCCTTGGAGCTTGCTTGAGCCCATATAGGCTCTTTTTCAATCTACACACAAGTTTCTCCTTACCCTTGACTTCATAACCAAGCGGATGCTGCATATAAATATCTTCCTCCAAATCACCATGAAGAAAAACTGTCTTAACATCAAGTTGTTCTAAATGCAAATCTTCTATTACAACCAAACTTAGAATAGTACGAATAGAAGTCATCTTAACTACAAGAGAAAAAATATCATCAAAGTCAATACTTACTTTTTATGCAAATCCCTTTACCACAAGCTTTGCCTTGTATTTTTTCAGTCTACCCTCTTATTCCTTGATCCTGTAAACCCATTTGTTTTGTAGTGCTTTCTTACCTGCTGGAAACTTGACCAAATCTCATGTCTGATTTTGTTCCAAGGAGTCCATCTCCTCATCCATGTCATGCTCCCACTGCACATGGGTATTTACCTACATTGCTTCTTCAAATATCTCTGGTTCACCACTATCAGTCAATAATAAATAATAAAAGGAAGGTTAAAATCTCTCTGAAGGTCTACTTACTCTTTGTGACATTCTCACTGAGATATGGGGTGTATGGGGCTCAATCTATGCCTATTATACGCATGTGTCAATATTTGTCAGTGACTGACACCGGTCTCCTGATACCGACCGCGGTTCTGTAACCGATCGTAGTTTCTCTATCTCCGAACCAATTGTGGTTGCCTCACCACCATCGGTTCAAGGAGTACTGACACCGGTTCTAGTAATTGTTTGTTCTGAACCCGATCTTGTCTGCTGATACCGGTTATCCTGACTAGCACCGACTTTTGTAGAATTGACACTAGTGTCTTTGGATGTCTATTTTAGATCCAAAAGTTTATTTTCCTTCAAAATCTCATCACTGTTCATGTTTATGCACCAAAACTTGATCCCTGTATTCCAATCAACGTCACGAATCTTAACAATCTTATAATCTTCTAAATCCCAAAAATGATATCCAAAATCACTAGAGCCATAACCAATGAAAGTACATCTCTTAGATTTAGCATCCAACTTCTTCCTATTTTCCCTATCAACATGCACAAAAGCTTCTAAGCCAAAAACTCTAAGAAAAGAAAAATCTACCTCTTTTCCAGACCAAGCTTCTTCTAGTATTCCACCATCCAGTGCTATTGAAGGCCCATGGTTGATCAAGTATACTATTGTATCCACTGCTTCTGCCCAAAACTTCAAAGGAAAACCGACATGTATCCTCATGCTTCTAGCACGTTCCATGATTGTTTTGTTCATTCTTTTTGCAACTCCATTCTCCTGTGGAGTTCTAGGAACCATTCTTTCTCTTTGTATTCCATTCACTAAAAAATAATCATTAAAAGCCTTGCTTTGTAGTACTCACCACCATTGTCAGATCTAAGGTACTTTAATTTATAGTTTGTTTCATTTTCCAAAAGGATTTTCACCTTTTAAAAGTCTCAAAAACATCATATTTACACTCAATACAATAAATTCATACCTTCCTTGTGGCATCATCAATGAAAGTCACATAATACTGGGATCCTCCAATAGAAGCTACCGAGTGGTCCCCACACATCTGAGTGTCCAAGATCTAATTTCTACTAATTCTTTATTGACCTAACCTTGAGAAATATCACTTGCTTTTGCTTTCTAAATATGCAATGCTCACAGAAATTCAAGATCTAATTGTTTCAAATTTGATAAATTAGTAACAAAGGTAGGCGAGATATAAAGTTCTTACCTTCTTACCTCTTGCCACAATAAGAGATCCCTTGGTAACCTTCTAAGAATCGGTTGTGAATGTAACCATGCATCCAAATTCACCTAGTTGCCCTACAGATATTAGATTTCTCTTGAGGCTTGGTACATGCCTCACATCTTTCAATACCCATGGATTTCCATTATGTAACTTTAGATGAACATCACCTTTACTAGTAATATTTCATGGCTCATCATCTCCTAAATAAACTTGTCCAAAATCACCACAACATAATTTTTGAAATAACCCTTATTAGGAGTAGCACGGAAAGAAGCTCCAGATCTAAAACCCAAGATTCTAATTTATTATCAAAGGAGAGAATAAGGGCATCTTATTTTACCTCACTTGCAAAAATTTCCTCTTTACCTTTTTCTTAAAATTTTTCTAGTGTATTCTCTTTGTTTTCCTTGAAACAACACTCATTTACATGTCCTCTCTTTCCAAAATCCTAGAAAAGTAAATCTTTGTACTTGGATCTAGATCTCGCCTTTTCTTGACTTTGATCTCCCATTCTCCCTAGATCTTCCCCTACTTTCTACATTTAAAGTGTTTCCAGATTATGCTTCTCATGAGCTTTTCCTACATATTTCCTCATCAAGGATTACACTAACCACATCATCAAATTTAAAACCTTTAGAAGAAGGCGTTGTATTAGTAATAGTCATTACCAAGCTATCCAAACTATTTGACAAAGAGCATAAGAATAAAGTTCTTTCACTTCATCATCAAACAAAATTTATACCGATTTTAATTGATTTACAATAGACTAGAAATCATTTAAAGATTAGATACAGATCAACCTTCTTTCATATTAGAATTAAACATTTTTATCAAATAAACCTTATTCAAGCACTAGAAGTTTCATACAAATTTTCTAAAGATTTCATCAACTCTATTGTGGTTTTTGCATCTATAAAATTTGAAGCCACCGATGTTGCCCAGGCTCAATATTATAGATCCCAGAGCCTTTCTATCAAGAACCTTCCATTCTTCATCAATCATCATGACCAGATGTGCATGCTCATCCAATGGTAAGTATAGATCCTTCTGATATAAATAATCCTCCACCTACATCTTCCATAGTTGATAATTATGACCGTCAAATTTCTCTACTTAGTATTTACTATCTTTTGCCATTGTTATGCTCCCACTCAATCAAAAAACCCTCTGTGAGTAAATCCTATCAACACACAAAACCTCCAAAAAAAGCTCTGATACCAGTTGTTGGGGTTTAACCATATAACAGTGTTGCACAGATCTAAAATTAGATAAAACATATAAGCAATGAATGTGAAAATAAACCAGAAGATAAAATAAACAAGAGAAAGATAACACCAGATTTAACGTGGTTCACCTAGTGTGGGCTACATCCACCAAGAAACGGCCAAATTATTATTCAATGATTTACAGAGGAAATACAATGAAGATCTAATGTCTTCCAACACCTCACATAATGTTCAATATTTTTCCCTCACTCAACTACTCTTTCTTGCTCGCTAAGAAAACTAACATGCAGAAAATTTCTATTTTCTTCTCTCTTACCCTCATATAATGCATACGTGCATATATATCTATTATGGGAAACTAACTATGCTTTTACAATCAAGAAATAATCTTTAAAGAAAAATATTTATTTTAATTCTCGTCCAAAAACAAAGCGGCACGACAGTTGACCAATGTCGATTCTTGCTGACGATGGTGGTCACCACTGATCGATGTTGGTCACTTCACGACCCATGCTTTGGTTGATAATTAACCAATGCCGGTCGGTTCTGATTGATGTCGATTCTTATTAAATCCAACAACATGTAAAAACAAGCTTTCTGTGAAGTAATTAAGCTCCACACTCAAGATACGGGTTTGCAAATGTGCGAAGAACCTCCCCATTTTTATTCAAAACAAAAGATATGGCTTTGAATACAACAGTTCAATCACTATACTTGATTCAAATAAAATAAAATATTTGAGATTCTACAATAAACATTCAACCATTTCCTGATTCCATGAAGGAGGATTTAAGTACATCAATTTTCAGATTTGATATTTTCCCATAACTCATTCCAGATTTATTTTACCTAAATAGCTGATTTCTTTCACTAAATCAATAAGATATTTCAACGAGAGAAGAAGATATTTAAAAAAATCATACTTTTGAAATAAGATGAAAAATTCCAATTTATAGCATGCAACAAGATGCAATTTTAAAAAAACTATTAATCCTTAAGTAAGAATTTCAAATAACAATTAAGTATTGTAACAATCCATTCCATGGAAATAATTCAACACATTTGACATAGATTAAACAAGAAGGAAAGTATCCTAGGAATGAAAGTATAAAATCCATCCACTTGAAGTGGTGACAATATTTTCAATTTAGTCCAAATATGCAAACTCTTTTACAAGTAAAAAGTACAACCTCCAAATCCCAAAATAAGCTCCATCCAAATCCAAACTAGCAAGGGTAAAACCTCAAAAACCATAATAAAATGAGCCTAATTGACTACCTAACCATTTGGCATCATTACATGCCACCAAGAAGTCCAAGGTGGCATGCTAGCCTCCCCCCAAGCCCATGGGAAAGAGGCAACACATCCAACTAGCACATAGGAAGAATTTAGATGCAAAATCAAACATTCTAAGACTTGGTTTAACACATCAAAACACATATTCAACCAATGAAATTTAGCTAAGAAGCACCATGCTTCTAATTTGGGAAGAGGGGATGAAAATCCCATTTTGTGTAGTCAAATGTCCATGCAAAACAACAAATTTTTCCACCTTATCTCTCCATAGATTCAACACCCCTTATCACTCCAAAAACACTCCCCTTATCCCTCCATTATCTCCCCCAAGAAGGCTTTTCAAACACATGGTTTCCTTCATTGAGGGTAGGGATGGATTTCCAAACCAAATGGAAATTCATCCCTACCTACAAGCCAAATGTAGGAGTATAATAAAAAAGAAAAATTCTTTCAAGCTTGTCAAAGCAAGCATACCAAAATGTAAAGGAGTAAATTCCTCCTCTTCCCATCCATCTCCAAAACCCACACCCCTCAAGGGTGGGTGGAGTAAAAAAAAAGATAAACAAAACATTACATTTCATTCATTTGCATGATTCCATTTATAACATAATTCAAATAAGAATCAAAGGGGTGCAAGATCCTACCTTGCACTCAAGCACAAGTCCAAACCAAGAAGTTCACCAAGAAATCCAAAGGATTTTCCAAGCTCCAAGCTCTTCCACCCAAAATTTTCAAGAAAAAGAACCCCTTCACTAAGGACATGAGGGGTTAAGAAGGGAAGAATGCCACCCATGTCAAGAAATGGGAGGGTGACAAATGTCACCCTCCACCTAAACCACATCCAATCCACATGCTACAAAATTACACCATAAAATTAAAATGGGGGAAAACAAAATAGGCTCTAAGCAATCATGAGAAGATTTAAAATTTCCAAAAATTCCCAAAAATCAAAACTCCATCAATTTGAAGTGTGTGGGAAGGGGGAAAATGAGCCAATGGGCCTCATTTGCATTGAAAAGATCCCACCCCCATAGGGATGGGGGATAGGGCCTCTTTCCAATGCAAATGAAGTCATTTTCTTGCCATTTACCCTTCCTAAATGGCACATTTTTCCCAAATCCGAGTTTGGGAAAAATGTGACATTTAGGAGGGGCAATTAGGCTCACCTAATCCATGATTAGGTGGCCTAATCCCTCCTAACCCCTACACAACATCCCAAACCACAAGAGATGCTAAGGGGGCTACAAAAAGGTAATATAAAACACCAAGTTAGTATTAAACCAAATAAGGTTAGAAATAAACACATAGTACAATACCACATGAGCCTACATCACAAGGGTAAGAGGTAATCCAATAACCACATAGCCAACAAAATACAATACATGAACAATTCAAAACATGATGAGAAGGTGTCGTAAATCAATAGAAAAGGAATGGTTTTACCTCAAGGCATTTTTGTGGTAATTGGAATACATTTCCTAAATCCCACGTTCTCCCATGATCGAATACTTGTACTTGCACACTCAAGGAAAACCTCATATCTGCCCAATACGATAATCAAAATATGACAATATCATATGCATAAAATCAATCATCCATAAATAGTCATGCCTACTACACAATATAACATAGCATGAGTCATCTGCATAGTAAGAAGATTAATGACCATGAGTCCAATATGAATTCAATAAAAATACACGATCGAGATCAAAACCAACCATGATATCATCTCAATCAATATAATTGATCAATGAAAAGTAGCACTGAGTGCCCCATAAACAACTTGTCAACAAGAGTTAACATCCTAGTGCTAGCAAATAACAATATCATATAGTAATGTCGCATCAAAATAATATAATATATCAATAATGTCCTGTCAAAATAAATAATCCAGATACAATGAGTCCAAATAGCTCAAAATGAGAATATAGAAATAGGTGGGCACTACATCCCCCTCCCTAGGAATTGAATTCCTCTAGGAAGTCACTGAAAGAGGTAAGGATATCGGCTCACGGTGATGTTACATCCTCCTAAGTAGCCACAGTCTCATCGTACTTGTCCCACTAGACTCTAACCTGGTCCAGATCGTGCCCCCAAAGGGCCAACATCTTGTGCTCTAGAATACGCATGGGCTCCAAATTCCGCTGTCCTTCGAACTCCACCTGCAAGGCCGACCAATGCAAAATGTAGGATATATCAAGAATATACTTCCAAAATACTTAGATGTGAAACACGTCATTTACACGTGATAGGCATGATGACAAAGTTAAGTTATAGGAAACTGGACAAATAATCTCTAAAATCTCAAAAGGCCCAACAAAATGAGGGGATAACTTAGAGCCCTTTCCATAATGGATCCAACTCTTATGTGGACACACCTTGAGAAATATCTTGTCACCAACAAGTAAGAGATGCTCTACCCTTTTCATGTCAAAGCATATGCCTTATGGATTGCGAGAGCCTACTCTAAACACTTTCATATGCGAATAACCTCTTTGCTCCATATATTGAAGATAGGCAGGACCAAGAATAATCCTATCATGCACTTTATCCCAGATCAATGGTGTCCTACAAGGTATCCCATATAAATCTTGATAAGGTACCATTCCAATGGAGCTATGAAAATTGTTATTATATGCAAACTCAACTAGATATAAATAATGCTCCCACTTCATCTGCTGATCCATCACATACATCTGAAGCATATCCTATAATACCTGGTTCACCCTCTTTGTATGCCCATATATTTGAGGGTGGTATGTTGAACTAAAATTAATCCGAGTCCCCAAAGCTATCTGAAATGAAGTCCAAAAATCAAAAGTGTAAACAGATCCATGATCACAAATGATCATCCTAGGAATACCATGCAACCTCACTACATCATCCATAAAAACCCATGTAATGGTAATTGCATTATAATAAACCTTCTTTGGAGAGAAGCAAGAAACCTTGGTGAACTTATCCATTATCACCATGATGGCATCATGATGAAACGATGAAGTGGGAAGACCAACAATAAAATCCATAGACACCACATCCCACTTCCACTCTGGAATATCATGTGGGTAGAGGAGGTATGTAGGGTGAAAATGCTTGGCCTTCACCCTCTGACACTCAAGATAATAGGATACAAAATACACAATATATCGGTGCAATCGAGGCCATAAGTATAGTTGTCTCAAGTACACATGCATCTTCTTAACCCCAGTGAGTTGCATATGGGGCTCGATGTGCCTCTGAAATAAAAAATCTTTGTAAATCACTTACTCTAGGCACATAAATACGATTTGAAACCAAAGTAGACCATCTAAATCCAAGGTAAAACCTACATAATTTCCCAAGGGCCCATGAGACTCAACCACCTACTTGACACCCTCGTAGAATATGTCTCTTGGAAGCTTTTGAAGTATCTTTCCCCTAAGGTTTGATTGCAAGTTCAAGGAATAAATAACATATCACTTCCTACTCAAGGCATCAATGACGACATTATCCTTCCCTTTGATATACTATATGTCCATGTCATAATCACAAAGGAAATCCATCCAATTCCATTATCAAGCATTGAGGTTGGGTTGTGTGAAGATATACTGAAGGCTCAAATGATCTATCCTCGATACAAAAGGATTTCCCAAAAGAAAATTCCTCCAGTGAACTAAATCATGTACCATTGCTGCAATATGAAGATAATGAGTGGGGTAATTAGGTTTGTAGTCCTTGAGCTTGTGAGACTCAAAATAAATGATGTGGTGCTCCTACATGAGCACCGCTCCAAGTCCTTCTATAGATGAATCTATACAAAAAAAAATTCGAGACAAGATCAATAACTACAACAATGAGTGTAGTATTCAATTACTCCTTGAGTAGCCGAAAGTTTTCTCGCACTTCTCTGACCAACAAATATTATTCCCCTTACACTAAAAGGAAGTGATAGGATTGAAAATCCTGAACAAAACAACGGTAATAACCAGCTAACACCATAAAACTCCTAACCTCAGTCACTGTGGTGGGGGTTGGCCAATCAATGATAGCATGGATCTTCGAGGGATCTACTGAGATACCCTCACCTAAGATAATGTGCCCTAAATACTATATCTCAGTCTGAAAGAAAGAACACTTCTCCAAATTCCCAAACAACTAGTGCTCCCTCAAAACCTGTAATACATGTCTCAAGTGCTCATGGTGCTCCTCTATTAAGTGGGAATAGATAAAAATTTCATCTAGAAACAAAATGATAAACCTACCCGGAAGGTCCTGAAAAAACCCCATTCATGATGTTCATAAACACTATAGTTACATTCGTCGGATCAAAAGGAACTACTTGTGAACTCATAACACCCATAACGAGTCCGAAAATTTATCTTGTGTATGTCCGCATCTACGATCCATAACTAATGTTAAATAGAATTTAGATCTATCTTGGAGAACACTCTAGCTCCCCTTATCTAATCAAACAAATCATCTATATAGGGTAGAGGATAATAATTATTCACTGTTACCTTGTTCATTTGTCTAAAGTCAACACACAAATGAAGGGACCCATTCTTCTTATTCAAAAAAATCACCAAAGCACCCTAAAGAGACACACTAGGTCGGATAAAGCTCTTCTCTAATAGCTCCTATAACTAAATATTGAGCTCATGAAGCTCAAGGGTGGTCATTCTATATGGATTATGGGATACGAATGCTCGAACCCGAACATGATCAATGAAAATTCCACCTCATGATGCAATGGCATACTGGGAGATCCCTAAGAAAAAAATTTACAAAATCTCTCAAGATAGACTTCTCATCTAATGGGAACTCTCATTAATATCCTTAGATTTATCACCGATCATGATAACAAACATCTCAAATCCATTGCGCATGCTCCACTTTATCTATATAGCCAAAATCATACGCAAGGATATTGGTCTCAACCCAAGATATAACTACAAAACTACCTATGTCATCCAAACACTCAATGGAATTTTTTTCAAGTCAATTTTAGCTTGATGGAATTCAATCCAATCCATACCAAGATCAACCTCATAACATCCCAATGACAAAATACGGAGGTCTAAAGTAGTGGAGAATACCTATAGGTTAATAATACAACTCCCCACATACGATTCTATAATGAGCTTAGGCTCAGTGAAAAATCTACCTGCCACCTATTTACATTCCTAGAAGCCACCAAACCAAACATATCCACTAAGGAGGGAGATATAAAGGAGTTAGAAGCCCCTAAATCAAATAATATGGTAACAGGAATACCCCTAATCATACCTATTGTCTCAATGATCGTGGCTTGGTGCTTGGCCTTATGGTTCTCCACCGTGGTATAGACACGATGAACGTGTCCTATGTCACCAACTATCTACTTTGAAGCAAATTCCTTTTACATTTTAGAAAAATATGGTCTTTGAGGACAAAAACATGCATAATGGTCATGGGCCCCACAAATGAAGCAACCTGGTGCATCCTTGTGTGAATGAGACCCTCCCGTGCTCGATGTATTGATCTTGTAGGTCCCACTCTGGTGAGTCTTTGTGAATGAGTTGGATTAGGTTGCTTTGAAGCTACCCGACCTCTTGTCTCTGCCCATAATGTGGCTATTACGGTCTCTACCTCTCTGACTATCCTAGCCTGGCCTAGCCCTTTGTTGCTTAAGGAGATTGGTCTGAGAGGGGTGTTGTAGGTGTGGAGGAGGTCATGAAGAACCCACCTTTCGGGGGTGGGGTGGAGCCACGTGATATCTGATATTGAAACAATAAAAATCGTTCCTGACTTGCCCCAATTCCTATCCCAAGACTCCCGAGTTATGGTCATGTTATCCTCTACAAGACTGGCCTTCACCATCGCCTTTTCCAAGGTAGGGGAGAAAAATCCTATCTACTCATGTCAGTCTGTATTCAGTCCATGGTGAACTCCGTTCACCAGAACTTCTCATCCTAGAGATAGTCTACATATTGCAAAAAATCAAAAATATGCACTCATACCGGGCTGATGTACCATAACCCTATTGAAGATCGTGAAACTTGTTGATCCTCTTATGAATGAAATGTTCCAACATATATTGAGCTCGGAAACAATCTTCAAATAACTCATAGGTGACCGTCACTCAAATCATATGGATCTTTCGCTCCTCATTCCTCCACTAGATGTGTCATAGAGAGGTATATGGTGAGGTGAGCTTTGACATTTCTCTCATAAGTATGCAAGCCAAAAATCTATCTAAACACAGGAGCCATGAATCAACCCTAAAACTATCTATCATGCCTCCATACGTGGGTGGATGAAGTCGAATAAGGTGATAGATGACACTATTTGTTGCTGCCCATAAGGGCGTGTCTCAAACACACTTTGAATATGGACTAAGGGAATGTGATACCTCTCTTTCGAGCCGTAAGCTCAACTAAATAGTTGTGTGACTTATGTTGCTATGATGAAATCTATATGTGAGTGGCGTAATGAAAACCCTCATCCGGTGTGTCTCACTATCATGTTGAATATCCTCTGCAAGTGGCTCGGGATGTGCGGGAGTTTACCCTTGAGGACCACCATCTTCTCGATGAAGCATTTCTAAGATTTGTGGCCCAAAATCAGCCGTAGTAATCTCTCGGAGGTGGTCGGCCATGACCCCGAGTCATCACCGCACGTCGTCCGATCATGAAGACCCGTCATCCTGTACGAGGGAAAAATGGTACATTAAACTTTTGTGGAAACAATTTAAATAAGGTGGTTTTAACTAAAATAAAACTACCAAAAGTTAGCAATAAATCCTCGAAGCATCTAGTGTTGAAACCGATATTTGATACCAAATGTCGTGCCTTGATCAATACGAGTTCCAAAATGGTAAAAAGACACCCAAACATCTTGATCATAGATGATAAGTGTAATAAAGACCTGCTAATATTTTTTTAAACATAAATTATATATGCGGCGATTAAGATTACTCATTACAACATTAAAGCAACTAATTTGCAACATACGGAAAAGTGGCACCAAACCACAATCGTGAACAACAAGGAGGGAAATAATAATTTTCATGCCATTAATACAATGTCACATTTTAAACCTTATGGGACAAATAGTCAACATAATGCTTTTTCCGCAATTTAAACAAATTACGTGCTTATTTTTATAAATGTCGATGAAAAATAAATTATGACGGTGATAAGGTCAAGATAATCAACTAGCGATAAAACTTATCACGTTGGAATAGTAATTACAAGTTTAAATTAAATTACGGAAAGGTTAATAATCGTTTCATGAACAATTTTAAATTTTATAGAAGGCACAAATATTTATTACGTTCATGGGTCCCATTTTTCCCCTAAATGGACCCATGCCTTCACATTTTATTACGTAAATTCTAAACTAGAATTGATTAACTAATACATTTAATTATTAAGGTGTAACCATATAACCTAGGTCTTTTCCAAAATAATACATTTAATTAAATCCCATTATAAGGTGCAACCATATGACTTAAGTCATTTTGAAATTAAATTGGGGCCCTAGGATTCAAGAGATCTCCACCGTGAGATCATAAACCCTAAAAATTAAAACTTATGAGGATGTAAATCCAAACCTAAAATCTATTATTCATTTTTACTCACTTCTTTCATCTAGATGCCCTAGTTTTCTTTTGTTTTACATTTTTATTCTTGTTTGTAGGGAGGAGGAGAAGCTCATGGAGAGCTCAAGGAGGAATAGATTCAAAAGGGGTTTCCTCTCCATTGATATTTATATATTCAGATTTGGATATCAATATGGTTCGCACACAATTTTTTTATCTACTCGAGGTTTCACAACTATAGTTCTATTTCATTCTTTGTGTCTGATCCAAATGGATCTGCAAGTTTATTGATTAAAATCTATTTTTTTAACTTAATATCTCATATTCAAAGAAAGTATATGAGTAAATTGTGAATTAAAATATGCATATATGTATATATATGTGTGTGTGTGTGTGTGTGTGTGTGTGTGTGTGTGTGTGTGTGTGTGTGTGTGTGTGTGAAAGGCAATGCTGGTCACATTGGATGAAGGCCCAAATGGGCGATCGCATGGTTAAAAGGCCTTAAGGATTGTGCGTGAATGGGAGTGTTTGTAGAGCCATGGTAGCGATTAGGTGCGAGGGGCTATGGCCCATGCCATAGTCGTGGGATGTGGCATGCGCAAACACCCCTATAGAGTTAGCAATGGAGTGTGGGGGATGGGTGGTATAACCGTTTGAAACCCCGCCCCCACACACACACACACACATTTTTTTATAACAAAACCTCTTTGCATAATACGGCTTCACAAATATATTTGCTAAACAATATCATTATATAGATATGAAAGATAGCCATTATGGTAATACCCATATTCATAATAAGTTCTCTAACTTATTTAGTATAAAATCATTTCTAAATCATATATATATATATATATATATATATATATATATATATATATATATATATATATATATATATATATGTATGTGTGTGTGTGTGTGTGTGTGTGTATGTGTATGTATGTATGTATATGTATAGGTATATATATGTGTGTACATACATACATACATACCTATACATATACATATATACATACATACACACACACACACACACACACACACACACACACACACACACACACACACACACACACACACACACACACACACACACACACACACACACACACACACACACACACACACACACACACACACACACATGCAGGTTTATTACATATATTATCATCTAAATATATAGGCAGAAATGAATAGAAAAGAGATAATTTTCCTGATACTAAGTTATATTCACATTAGTTCTTAATATATCGTTTTATGATATTTGACTAAGTTTATAAATGGGTAAACTTAACCATATTTTTGCTACTAAGATGTAGTTTAAAAATGGCTACATGTTTGCAAATGGTACAACAACCTCCCTTTTTAAATTCAAAACAATAAGATATGGCTTTGAATACAATAGTTCAATCACTATACTTGATCCAAGTAAAAACAACTATTTGAGATTTTACAATAAACATTCAACCATTGCATGATTCCATGAAGGAGGATTTAAATATAGCAATTTTCAGATTTCATATTTTCCCATATAACTCATTCTAGATTTATTTTACCCAAATAATTGATTTCTTTCACCTTCATTACAATATTTCAAGAGGGAGAAGAAGATATTTATACAAAAATCATACTTTCAAATAATATGAACAATTCCAATTTATAACATGCAACAAGATGCAATTTTAAAACAACTAGTAATCCTTAAGAAATAATTTGCAACAACAATTAATTATTTTAACAATCCATTCCATGGAAATAATTCAACACATTTGACATAGATTAAAAAAAAGGAAATTATCCTAAGAATGTTAATTACAAAATCCCTCCACTTGAAGTGGAGACAACATGTCCAATTTTTTTCCAAAATTGCAAACTCTTTCACAAGCAAAAACTACAACCTACAACTCCCAAAGTAAGCTCCATCTAGCTCCAAACCAAAAGGATAAAACCTCAAAATCACAAGATAATGATCCTGGTTGACCACCCAACCATTTTGCATCATTACATGCCACCAAGAATTCCAAGGTGGCATGCTAGCCTCCCCTTAAGCCCATGGGAAAGATGCAACACATCCAACTAGCACATATGAAGAATTCAGATGCAAAATCAAAATTCAAAGACTTGGTTTAACACATCAAAACACATATTCAACAAAGGAAATTTAGCTAAGAAGCACCATGCTTCTAATTTGGGAAGAGGGGATGAAAATCCCTTTTTGTGTAGTCAAAATCTCCATGCAAAACAACAAAATTTTCCACCTTATCTCTCCATAGATTCAATACCCTTATTATTCCAAAAAACTCCCCTTATCCCTTCGTTATCTCCTTAAGAAGACTTTTCAAACACATGGTTTCCTTCATTGAGGGTAGGGATGGATTTCCAAACCAAATGGAAATGCATCCCTACTTACAAGCCAAATGTAGGAGTATAATAAAAAATAAATAACCTCTTTTAATATTTTCAAAGCAATCATACCAAAATGCAAAAGAGGAAATTCCTCCCTCTTCCCATCCATCTCCAAAACCTACACCCCTTAAGGGTGGGTGGAGTAACAAAAGGAAGATAAACAAAACATTCCATTTCATTCATTTGCATAATTCAATTTATAACACAATTTCAAAAAATCAAATTCAAATAAGAACCAAAGGGGGTGCAAGATCTTACCTTGCACTCAAGAACAAGTCTGAACCAAGAAGTTCACCAAGAAATCCAAAGGCTTTTCCAAGCTCCAAGCTCTTCCACCCAAAAATTTTCAAGAAAAAAAAACCATTCATTAAGGACATAATGTATTAAGAAGGGAAGAATGCCACCCATGTCAAGCAATGGGAGGGTGAGAAATGTCACCCTCTACCTAAACAACATCTAAAGCACATGTTATAAAATTGCACCATAAAATTAAAAGGGAGGAAAACAAAAGAGGCTCCAAACAATCGTGAGAAGATTTAAAATTTCCAAAAATTCCCAAAAAGCAAAAATCCAACAATTTGAAGTGTGTGGGAAGGGGAAAAATGAGCCAATGGGCCTAATTTGCATTGAAAATATCCCACCCCCATAGGGATGGGGGATAGGGCCTCTTTCTAATGTAAATGAAGTCATTTTCTTGCCATTTACCGTTCCTAAATGGCATCTTTTCCCAAATCCGAGTTTGGTGAAAATGTGACCTTTCGGAGGGGAAATTAGGCTCACCTAATTTGTGATTAGGTGGCCTAATTTCTCATAACACCTACACAACATCCCAAGCCACAAGAGATGCTAAGGGGGCTACAAAAAGGTAACATAAAAGCCAAGATATTATTAAACCAAATAAGGTTAGAAATAAACACATAGTATAATACCACTTGATCCTACATCACAAGGGTAAGAGGTAAGCCAATAACCACATAGCCAACATAATACAATACACAAAAATGTACAACACAATGAGAAGGTGTCGTAAATCGATATAAAAGGAATGGTTTGGCCTTAAGGGCCTTTTTGCTAATTGGAATGCATTACCTAAATCCCACATTCTCCCATGATTGAAAACCTTTCGCTTGCACACTTAAGGTAAACCTCATATATGCCTAATACGATAATAAAAATACAACAATTTCATATGCATAAAATCAATAATCCATAAATAGTCATGCCTACTACACAATATAAGATAACATGAGTCATATGCATAGTAATAATATTAATGACCATGAGTCCAATATGAATTCAATAACAATACATGATCGAGATCAAAACCAACCATGATATCATCTCAATCAATGAAAAGTAGTACCGAGTGCCCCATAAACAACTTATCAACAATAGTCAACATCCTAGAACAATATCATGTAGTAATATCACATAAAAATAATAAATATTAGTAAATTCTTTGTCAATATCTATAATCTAGATACAATGAGTCCAAATAGCTCAAAAGGGGAATACGAAAGAGGTCACTACAAGATTGTTATGGGAAAGCTTAAAAATCATAAGAGATACAATCCTTCTACAAATTATGTCCTCAGTTCTAACTAATAATTTTCCTTCTATTTTATACCCTTTACACATATGTATCCCCTCCCATCAAATTGAGAGGGAAACACTTTCTTTATACTCCTAGTATCTAAGCTGTTACAACCAAAAATCTAAAACTATATTTCAAATAAAATATTTACAATTTTCAACCATACTTAGAATAAAATATGTTACAAAACTAATAATAACTTACATAAGTAGATCTCTAAAGTGGGATAATATATAATTACCCCTGAAAATAATTATTCAACTCCCAACAAATTTTAATAGGAGTGAATCAAGGAATATCTTGACAATATCCAAATACCGATTACTATTCACATCCTTTATTTGCATCGACCTTTTATGGAGAGTGTGAAGAGCATATTGCAACTAGAAATATTCTCATCCTCTTACCTTTATGTAATAATAAATATCATTGTATAAATAAGATGCATGGATCACAACTCATGTTAATTTTAATCAACCACCTCCAACTATCAACAACTTATATATCCCTCTGCGCAATGGATATATACACCTATTCTAGTTTGCATGGTTTGAGAAGAAGAATGGAAACATTAAATGCACCCTCAAAATGATATCACACTATGAATTTACTTGAACCCAATGACCGCTTTGACACTTTTTCAAAAATGATGCTCCTTTGTAATGAGAAAGTATTGAAATGAAATTTTTACTTTCTTTTTAGATCACACTGTGTTGACTTGCATGAACATTAATCACCATATCTTTAAAGTATGCTAAATTTTTTCTCTTGCAAGTTATTTTCATGATAATATGTAACCAACTGTAACACATTTTTCCTATTTAATTTTCACCCCTCCATTGAATGCACACATGTTTTGGTTGAACCAAGTGTCATCACCTATTTCTTCTAGAGATGAAGTAAAGAAAAAACGTTGATATATAATACATTCACAAATTGATCCTATTTTTCATCAATAGAGATCATACATCCTCCACCATGAGGATATTCATTATCATTGTTATCCAATCTCACCATTCCCATTTTAGTGAGAAGGTACATGAATTACCACTTCTCTTGTTGATAACATAACATATGCTTTCATTGGAAATATGATCTATCATAAGCATCTTTATCCTTATGGCACACTAGAGTAACTTGAATGTCATGCATAACTTCATGAGCTAAATCAACAATGAGGTTATCTTTATAATCTGATTTGGGAGATGCTTAGAATTTTATCATGGGGCACACTACTTGAACATTAAAGGATTTTTCATTATGATCTTTAAATTCTTCTAATTTCCTGGTTTCCATCTCACTTGTAATGACTATTGGAATCCATTTTTGTGTCTTTGCAAAACCAAGCCTTTTTCCTTCAACTTCTTCCCGGTCATACTCTTCAAAAAAGTGTGCTCAATCAAAGTGATTTGAGAGCCATTAGATAGTTCATCATAAACAAAATTGAGAGGATTCAATCAAGTCTTCATTTCTTTTTTCTTTTTCAACAAGTTTAAAATTTCCAATAGACATTTCACCAACCTCTCGTTAAACACACACTTATACCGAGAAGTGGGGGTGAATCGACATAAGATAAAATTTTAGTTATTAAATCTTACCTCTATATTTTTAATATGAAAAACTATTCAAAACAACATAACATAGAGTAATAAAAAATTTACATGGAAAACCATCTCATAGGAAAAACCACAAAATAAGATTGCTTGGATCCACCGACTAAATCTAGCTCAAATTGAATGCTTTACAATTTGTTTGTAATGATCAATAAACTGGAGACACCAATCCTAAAATTGTGTGTGGCGTTAACCTCAAAAATATTACCTTCCACCTTCTATAGTTGCTTCTTCTTTGTTGTTATTCTAGAAGTCTGATATATATATAATGTTTTTGAGGGGACCCAAAAACCAACAGTACATATCATAACCCAAGAAGAAAGAGAAGTAAAATATCCCACCAAGGAACCAGGGCTATAATAGGAAAAAAATCTTGGCCTAAGCCACAACCTAGAGAGATACAAGGAAAAAACCGCCTTCATTACATATTTTTTTAAAAATAAAATAGAAAAAAATCCAAAACAGTAAGGACACAGGAAAAAAACAAGAGCACTTTGTCATCCCAAAGTCCATTGATGTTTCATCTTCTTCCTAATTCTGGTCCTATAACTAGGCCTAAATTTGGTAACTCCATAGTCTAAAGAGGCACTTAGTGATCATCCTCCTTGGAATCCATACCTTCCTCTTCCTCATCCGAGCTACTGAGGATGAACCACATTATTTTCTTAGGGGAATCAAGTCTGGAAATCTGATCGTAGATGATAGACACCCGTTGTTCTTGCCTAATAATATTTGCCTTTAAACCATTTTTCCTCTTATCCTAGATTACTGATTTTCTCTGGCATTCTTGCATTTCTTGTAAAAATTATTTGGTGACTTTAAGAAAGATGTCGATGGATACCTCCATGTTGGAAGAACAAGCTTCCCTATTAATATCACTAAGTTTATCTTCAATGACTCTCTTTCCCTTAAAATATTCACCAATTTTTAGATTGGACAAAACCTCCACCACCACACCTTCGTATTTCCCTTGGCTGGTTCATTCTTCTTCAAATTTTTAATCTGGTAGATAGGTTTTCATCATCGAGTTAATAGCTTGTGGTTGGGGAGGTATGGTAGTGTTTCTATTCTAATAGAGAAGCAAAATGAGTCCATGATGTAACGGGGAGTCATTTTTTCATCTTTAAAATCCAACATAGATACAGTCAGATATCTCATAAGAAATAAAGGCAAGCTCATTTCATGGTTCATGTGGAAATAATTTAGGATAGATAAGAGATGGTTAAAAATATTCCTAAATTTTCCCTTAAGAGTGATATATTTCATCACTACTTTGCAAACATTTTCCCATCTCTCATGTAGATAATTTTTAGTTATGCCATGTGCAAATAGGTGAAATATTTCATTGGGGCCAAAGAAGGTGGCTATTTCATGGTTCCTATGGTTTTTGTAGTTAAAATATTAAGCCCATACATGGGCATCCCAGTGGCATCAACAATTTATTTTTCATTCACAATAATTTCCATGCCCCTAATCAAAACTCTACCCTTATCCCAGGCTTGACTAAATTCAAGAGCAAGAGAAGGTTCATTACATTTCACTCTTTTAATATATTCAGAGAAACCAACTCTTCTAACATGGTATCCCCCATGGTTTTGTAGTAATTCATAGTAGTTCTTTCAAGACACATCTTATGGTTTGCTTTCCCAAAAAATTAAGGGAAATCCAACCCTCCACCATCAATACTATTCCATCATATTTCCTTCCCCTATCACGGGAATTATGATCCAATCTATTGTGATTATAGCATACCTACTTACACTATCTTATCATTATTAATGAGGTTAATGACATGGCTCTAGGGCACATGGGAGCCTTCCCATTCCATCCATTCCTCCATATTATCACCTTTGTTAGCCAAGTTATCCACACACGTGTTACCCTCCCTGAAGACATGGTAGATAACCACCTCCTCAAATGACTTAATCACATTTCTAGCCTCCCTAATGATATTTTTAATGCTCCATCCAACTCTCATTTTCCCATCTAAGGCTTTGATAATCATTAGAGAGTCTTCAATTTCTTGATCTGTGAAGTCCTTGCAATTTTTATACCCCATAATGCAGCCATAGCCTCCACATAGTTATTTGATTTATTCCCAAGAGGTCCAACATAAGCCTTGATGCAATATCCTTTGTGGTCTCTTATCAAACCCCTCCACCCACTTTTCCCTCTCTCAATTTTGACGACCCATCAAAATTTAACTTTATCCAGTCTTCTGATGGTGGTTTCCATTTAGTGCTTCTTCTACTCTCCTTCATTTTAGAATTGGTTCCTTCTTTGGTAGGGATGATATTTAAAGCCTTTAGGATGGATTGTTCCTCCTTTGAGTATGATTCCATCCATTTATGCTTGAGAATCAAGATATTTTCCTTTAATATTTGGCTAATTTTCTTCACAACCTTGATGGAGCTGAAATATTTATTATTAAATATTCTATTGTTCCTCTCTTTCCAAATACCCCATAGTATATGGGGCAAGGCACATTCCAAGCCATTTTGATCAAATAATATCTAAAGGGGAAGACCATTGATCCAAAAGACTATCAAGATCATTCAGAAGAGGGAATTAGAAGTTGAATACTTTCATCACAAAAACAAAAATCTAGAAAGAGAATTTGCATTCCATAAAGAGATGTTGAACTATTTCTTCTTCTTCCTTACACAAAGTGCATCTGTTGATCACAATCATACCTCTCCTTTTGAGGTTTTCAATGGTGAATTTTTTTTTCTGGATGGATTCCTAGAAGAATAAATTTATCTTGGGAATTAGATGTTTGTTCCAGACTTTAGCCCAGTCCCTGTGCACCTCATTATCTTCAAATGATAAGGCATAACTAGATTTAACTTCATAGTCTCCTGAAATGGTTTTTCTCCAGATCAACTCATCATTACTGAGTCTATTATGGATGTACAAGTTTCTTATTTTATTATTTAGATTGAAAATTTTTATTTTTGATCCATTATAACCAAGAGGTGGGAGAATGCTTGTCCATTTTGGATCTTGATGGATAAAATCCCAATAGTCTCTGATGAGCACACCTTTTTCCTACTATAGTAATGTTTTAGGTGGACCCAAGGTTCAACTTTACCTAGAGGCTCCTTTTCTAACCAAGGATCATCCCAAAATTTAATGTTGTTGCCATCCCCAAGATTCCAAAGTAGACCCTTAAGTAGGAGATTCCTGGCTTGGGAAAGATTTTTCCATAAGATGGATCCTTTAGGGAGGTCCTCATTGGAAAAATACGTTTATTCCGCCAATAGTCTCCGCATGTATTTCACATGTAGAATATCTACCCATATTCCTTGTTCCTTGTACATTCTCCATCCTATCTTAGCTATCAAAGATTCATTCATGATCTGGATATTTTTGAGACCTAAGCCACCATACTTCTTGGGTTTAGTAACTTTATACCATGTAATAAGGGTTTTTTTTATTTTTTCTCGATACTGACCATAAGAATTCTTTTTTATTCTTTCAATAACCATTCTAAATTTTCTAGGGATTCGAAGATAAACATTAAATATAAATTGCAACTCCTTACAAAGAGCTTTGTAAAAATTGGGATTTTGATGCCTAAGTTAGCAAAGTGCTTCCTTCCACGAAGCTAGTTTATTTTGAAACCTTTAAATTAGTGGGTTCCAGGTATCCTGTTCTAGTTTACTTCCACACAAAGGAATCCCTAAATAGTTGTTAGGAAACATTTTAATTTTACAACCCTAAATTTCTGCCAATCTTCTTTTTTGTTATTGGCTGAAATTTATGAAGAAGAACGAGATTTTGTGGAAGTTTATGAGTTTTCTAGAGACATTCTCATAGTCTTTAATAATTTCTTTGAAAAATCTTTCCTCATTCACATCAGCGTCCTAGAAGAAAGGTGTCATCAAAAATTATTGCAGGAAGATATTTTCAATCCCATTAACCACTTTAATACATGTCAATATTCTCTCCTTTTAGCTTTTTGGCATAAACGACTAAGAGCTTCAGCCATAATGATGTAGAGAAATGGAGAAAGGGGATCCCCTTAACACAACCCTCTTTTAGTCTTGAAGAATCCTTGAGGCTTACCATTAATGAGCACTGAAAAACATGGGGTAGATATGCATTCCTGAATCATTTGAATGACCTTAGGATTAAAGCCCAACTTATCCAATATGAGACCTAATAATTGCCATGAAATTATTTCATAATATATATATATATATATATATATATATATATATATATATATATTTCAACATATCATTTTATCTTATTCTTTGCTATGATGTCCATTTTTCAACTATCTATTATGAATAAAAAATTCTTATTTATTCTTCTCCGTAACATCACTCTTTCAATATGGACATCATCCTTCCATTCTATAATCACTTTTGAAAACAGATTACTTCATTTTTATATCTACCACTTCCCTGTTTTGTTGTCTTTTCAACTTCAACAATCTTTAGATCTTCTTATGTGACTCTTTGTTTTCCTAGGCACGAAAACAACTTGAAAGGAATATAATTTGAATATAAAATACCAAAGTAAAATAACCACCAACACTCCTTAATGATTATAATTTTTCATTGCTTAATGACCTTTGGCCTTCCATGGTGTTGGAAAAATAATTTGTTGGGTGGGAAAATTATGGGATTTCACCAATGCTCTGGGACTAGGTCCCTCTGCTTGAATGGGGCAGCTCCATTTATTAAAAATAAGGAAACATATATACACTACTCTAATAGCAGGGGAATCCTTATGACAGGGGATCACATAGGAATACTTCCCTATACCTGTGGAAAAGTGTTTGTGTGGAACACAAGGGAGGAATTGTGAGGGAGAAAGGTGAGGAGAGAAAGTATGAGAAGGGATTTTATATTGCAAATAGCACATGTAGATTTTTCCAACATAAAATCAAGAGTAGTTCCATGCATTCAATGAGAAGAAACCATGAGAATAAAAAGGAACAAAACACACAAAGCACAAAGTCTTAATGCATAACATTCAACAAGTACATTTCTCATGGATTATAGTTGAGATGGAGAGGAAACATAAGAAAAGGAAATAGAGGAAATTTGATCACTTATTTCTAGAAATAGTATGGGAGATAGTAAAAAAGATTAGCCATCCCTTTACAATGAGGAGATCATATCCTTTTATAGCTTTACAATTCACCTCTTCATCTACCCCCACATGACTATTCATGTCCTTATTCAACTTGTGACTCTTTATTTTCCTAGGAATTGAGAAAATAAGCCTTTTTATAAATCAAAAGGGAATTTTACATTTCACCATTAGAGTCACTTAATTGAATAAGACAAATTACAATGATTGCTTACAATGAAGAATTAGAAAGTGGGGAAGAAGAAAGAAAGAATGAGAGAGGAGAGGAAAGAAGAAATGCTACAAAAATGGATGTAGATCCGCTCCAAATAATTTCAAGATGAAATTGATCCATGATGACCCTCCACTATGATGCAATGATGAAGAATTCTGATGAATACCTTTGAACACTCTACTCTCTTTGAAAACTCATGAAATGATGAACCTCTACGACACACTTTGCTTGAACAACACACCGAGAATAGAAGTGATGAGAACTTGAGAAGTATACCACTAATAACATTGGAGGATGATTCCTATTATTGAGAAAAACCTTTTGATATTCGAGAAACTACCATATCTTCATGATCAACCATTCACATGGGAGAAATTGGATGCACTTTGTTCACACAATCATGATCTTGATTCTCACATCGCTAAGAGCATCGATGATGAATGGGTATGGGAAAAAATCCATATAAGTTTAGAGTGAGGAAAGGAGAATTAAACCAAAATAAATTTCATCCAAAATTTATCATGAATTCCATGTGAAATGAATTGAAATGGCCTTCAGGACAAAGTTGGCATTTTCCCATTTTGGCACTTTTTGCTCACTGCATTAGAGAATGTGGGAATTGACTTGAAAATAGAGAGAGAAGCTCTTGTGAGTACCAAGGAAATTGTAGGATGTGTGAAGGATTTAAATATGACCACTTTTATCTCATTTTACCCATTTAATATTTTTATAATATCCATCATTATTGCCTATTTCAGCCAATTTTGCCAATTTTGTCAATCTTTCCAATTTTCGAATGTCTCGATCATGGGGAAATGAAATGAGGAGTGTGAATGCAAATTTTTATTAGACTTACTATTTTTATTAGGTGTTCCCATGAAGGATTAATAAAAATAAATTTTTCCTACCAGTGTCAGATTCAAGTGAAACCACTTGTAAAAGTTTATGTTTTTCATTTTATGCCTTTGCTCCAATTTTCAAGGGATTTTGATCATTTGGAGTTGTGTAGATATGAGAAATGGATATTTTTGGCTAGAAATTTCATGGATTTATAGAAAATAGTAGATATAATAAATAGAGTCATGAAAACACTCTGCTTGAATGTGTTTTTGTAAGAAATTTCAGTCCAAATCTCATGGAAAACGAAGTAGGGGTTTGTGAGATATGAGCAAAAAGGTGTTTCCGGGCATGGGGTTTCATGGTGAAATATTAGTGTGAAAAGGTTGAAAAATAAATGGAGGTAGATGAAATTTTAAAATGGATCCAAAATTGAATAAGGGATATTTAAAAATTCAAATGTTAACCATGGTTGAGAAAACTCACCTCCGACTCATTTGCACACCTTCTCCTTAACCCGAGGCTAAGAGTGAGTTAAGACTTTCCAAATGGGTCTGTGAGCCTCTATTACACCTTAAAACATTTGGTAAGTGGTGCAATGGTGAAAATTTGCAATAAGGATGAAAAAATGTGCCATGGGGTCAGCTCTCACGAGGAAGGGGACAGTTGATTCAAAGGAGTGAGTGGAACACTTAATCCTAGGGAACATGTCATGAGTTTAAGTACCGAAAGAGGTGTGAAAAAAGGGGTCATAATTTTTGCACCTAATGCACTTTTACACCAGGTGAAAATGTAAAATCAGGTTCTCAAGGTGCGCCATGGGTCAGGTTATTAAGGAGGGGTGTGTGTGTTTGAGTTGTGAGGTGGTTAACATTTACCAAGTGCAAAAGTTATGATTTTAAGTGACGCAAAAATTCATCCTCCTTAGGGTCAATTTTTTTCACCCTTTTCAATTTTTCACCAATTGAAAAGGTGAAATAATTCTCTCAAGTTGCATCATGGGGGTGCTTTGACATAAGGATGGGGCCATAATGCATGTGAGTTGTCAACACCTTCATAACACTCATGTTTGTCACTTAAGTGACAAAAAATCATCTCCCATCTATCCTCACCATGGGTTAACCATTTTTTTCACCCCATGCACCTTTAAACCAATTTAAAATTTGAAAAAATGCATCCAAGACATGAAAGTGTGACCTAAACACTTATAATAAGTCTGCCTTTGCCAACAATTGTCAAAAATAGACCCCGAAGAGTGAGTCTTTACCCCAAGCTACACTTTGAGAGTTTCATGGGAAATATTTATATGATTTTGACTGTAAAATACCAAATGAAACTAATTTGACCAATTTTAGGAGTCAATATTTCCTTAAATTAAAAAATTTCCCCCCTTTTGATTCTTTCCATGAGAGGTTCCAGGAAGGTCAAATTGCCACCGGAGAAAAATTGCATTTTTGTCTAACTTATCACATGGGGAATGTAGAGGGTTGAATTATATTCAATTTTATTTTTGAATCAGGTTCCAAATCCCTTTATAACTCCCATAATTATCATTTGAATCTCCACCAGGATCGAGGATCTTCACTTGCACTATCGGGCTAATATCTCAAAATCCGGACATGACAAAATCTCCAAACTTTTTGCAATGTGAAGTAGACATTTTTATATTTTTGATAAATATTTTCACTTCAAAAAATTACCTGAGGATCCTACAACATCCATAACAAGCTCACTATCTTTTTCACTTCTTTCATTTCCCTGGATTGTGTTATAAGTAGCTCGGCGTTGCATAGTTTGTTCCTAAACCTATTTCACTTTGTATAACTTCCCTAAAATAATTCTGATGATGTCATAGCTCTATCACACACTTCTTGGAGGAATTATCTCCTCTTGTTTCATCTCAAAGGGTGTTGGTTAGGTGTAAAAGTCCTGAAAATAGGCCTTTTTAGGCCTCTGGGAGCAGTTCCTTCAAAGTGGATCACAATGAACCCATGAACTTCTTCCCATCAAATTACCTACACATGAAACAAAATTTAAAAATTCAGTTAGCACATCAATCTTGGCCATGATGTGGCTTACATAGTCAATGATTAGCTAGAGGGTAGGTTTACATTACGTCATTCAAGGATTTTTGAGTGTGGCCTTAATTATCATGGCAAAAATTCAATTTTTCATGCTAGACATTTAGCATGACAACAATGGATCTAGCTTGGGGACTTGTTTCAATTTGAAAAAGTGAGGATGAAGCAAGTATGAATCCTAGAATCTCAAGACACTAAGAGGACTTTGCCTTATCCATTGGGCTATAAGAGTCATTGCATAATAAGGATGGATACAACAAAACCTCTTTATTGAACACAACACACGATAAAAACAAACACATGACAGAAAGGGAAACACACAAACATATATTCACCTATGGTACATCGAGGGACAACCCGCTTTCTATGTAGTGCTTCTTCTTGGAATGTGTTACCCAAACATGGGAAACTTCAAATGATGATGTTTTACAAAACCATTCACTAGTTCGATGAAATAGGAACCCCTCCTCAATTGTTTTGGAATTGCTAGTGTTGTGAACTCCTCTTCTTTGTTTATCCATGCTAATAATTTTTTATCTTTCATCCCATGATTTTCATACATATGGTTCTCAATTATATCAACCTCATCACATTTATCATTAGTCTCGTTCTTGGGCATTTGATCTTCACATGTTTGGTGCTCCATGGTCATTACCCCTATGGGATGATTCTTGATAGGAATTTTGAATTGTTCCATATCATTAATGGCCTCTTACTGACTTCTTGGTTGATTAATACATTCTCCTTTCTCATACATTGTCTCATCAAGGCTTTCATGGGATGTGATGAGCTCCTCCGTGATAGAGACATTATCTTCATACATGACACTATTTATGGGAGATTTAAACATATCATTTTATTTTAATTCATCTTGTATATAATATTATTCTTCGAAAGGGAAGGAGAAAATTTCATCTCCACATTCATGTGCATCAATGGATGTTTCAAGAGGCTTATTGAGTTCATCTTTTTGATCTATCTCATCATGAAACATTTGCATATCAACTGAAAAACTAGAATTGGCCTCATACATGTCTTGCATATCCATGGCTTGAATTAAGTTTTTTAGCTTAGGGTCATCCATCACCTTTCAACCTCTAAAATATTATTAAATTACATTTCCTTTGGATCTTCTGAAGACTCATTGAGAACTATCCTTTCTCCTTCATGATTAACATCCTTTGTGAGAGGATTGAAAAATTTACTATCCATACATTCATCATCAAGGGAATATTCTTCTTCAAACAGAAGGAGAAAACTTCTTCTTCATCATCAAATTTATTTTCTGATTTTTCATGCCTAGATTGATTAGTAACATCCTCCTTTTCTGCACAAATTGTCATTTGAGGACTACCTTCTTGCCATTCTAGATGCACCTGCTCTTTCTGATCCTCATCATCATCAAATTGAAAGTAAAATTCTATACCCAATGGAAGGGGTATACTTGGACCAATCAAGAAAGGAACTTCCACATCTTCCTCTTGAGGCTACAAAGTAATTCTAGTATTTTGATTCTTGGCATACACTTTACGTTGCAGGGCTACCTTCTCTCTAAACAATGTATTTCATCCTTTTGATAGGAAGAAAGTTTTTTCATCACACCTTTGACTGGTATTGTAGCATATGACCAATCCAACTTCATTACTCCACCTATCTCCCAAAAAATTTCCTACTAAGCAAGATATCATACACAATAGGATGTCTACCACAAGTATTTTGGGGCTGAATTTATTGTCTGGAAAGTCTGTAAGGGCCACTTGAGAATTTTTAACTTGACCAAAAGGGAACTTCCTTGGTCTCCATAGAATAACACCGACCATTGGTAGGTGTAAGAGTGAGGCCAAGGTATTTTACAACTTTCAAGGGCATGACATTATTTAAAGCTCCGGAATCAATGATGCAAGTTGTTTAGTCTATACCCATTGATCAACAAGGAAAGATAGAATGGTTCTATCTTCTCGAGTGGAGGAAAGATAGTTGTGGGATATGGTGTTGCTAGGATTGGTACTTATAGAAGGTGGTTTAGAACTATTTTCTTTGACAAATTGAACAATCTTTTCAAATTGTTTAGGATGAGTTCTTAGATATTCATATTCAGAGATCTGGATTTTATCTTTTTGATATGGTCAATGATATCAAAGTAGGAATCATAGGAAGTGGAAGTTGTGGAGGAGGTAGTAGCAACAGGAGGTTGACTACTCTTAGGAAGGGAATTATTGGCACTTTTACTCACATTATTAGAAATGGTAGAAACAACATTAGGAATTGACTTGTCATGAGAGAAAGATGGAGACTTACTTGGAAGAGGAGATTTGGATTTGGATGAGGTGACTTTGGGATTATTATTTTTTTATCACACAAGAGAGGCCAAAAGTGATCCTCCTTTTGATGTTTTCTTTTGTAGAGTTTTTGGTGGAGGGTTATTTGATTTTTCTTTCTCATTACTAGATAGGTCATCTTTTGCTTGATCTTTGGAATGGGTGAACACCACATAGTTGTATCCAGTCACCAAGTCTTCTTCATCAGATGAATATTCAAAGTACCTAATGTTTTCACATCCCACCTCTTCTTCTATGTCATCTTCCTCATCATTATAAGTTGTACAAGATTCTTGGGTAGGTGGAGCTTCTAAGGCAAGCCTTTGGGGTGCTCTGAAATCCGATTCCTATTTTGATTTTGAAGAGGAATATTTTGGACCATTTGTTTCTTTATTGCATTTAATTCATTTTCCAATTTTTGAACAAGAGAGTCAATGGTACCTTCCTTGGAAAATTGACCCCTTTGTTTTCCATTTGGATTCTTCATTTTTTGGGCAATATTAGATTGCCTTCAATCGCAAATTCATCCTCTTGGGAAAGCTCCAGAGTATGAGGTTTTCCTCTTCATAAAATGAATTTAATTTCAAGAGGTTATACATTGATGAAGAACCTCTTGACATTATCTTTGGATGGTGACTCCTCTTTTGGTATTTTTGGACTAACCAGTTGAAATGGGCCCCGAAGTATCTCATAGTTTCATTTGATTCTTTATTTATTTGTGTAGTCACAAAATCATGCACTTTAGAAATTTATTTATCTCGGCCTCATACTACTATTTAGAAGGTTCTTGAGTGAAGAAAGTACTAATTAACCCCGTCCTTTTAGCCATCTTATTTATTTTATTTCACAATTTATGACCTATTGCACCTATGCCTAGCCATTTTATGACACTCTGCATTATTTTAGCCTTGGCCGGGTGCCCAGATTAGTACTTAGGGCACCCATGAGCACCCTAGTCTCACCTGGGGTGTCTTGTTCCTTTTACACTTTCTCGTCACTTTTTGGGCCTCTTCTAGCCATTTTTCATCTTTATCTTTCTTGTGGTCGGCCTTTTTGGGGTTAATTAAGAAATTAGAGCAATAGAAACCAATAAATATAAATTTATGAGACCATAATGAGGGACCTAACATCATCTACTACTATCACTCCATCTAGAGTTACATCCATCTATTACATTGACATCCACATAGCTCCATCATCAAGGCACAAGATAGGACATCTTTATCACACTTCATAGGGGAGGGATTCTATTCTATTCCATGCAAACATTCTATTACATTTTCTCGCTTTTAGTTATTACTCATTATTTCAAAAATACAACTAGCATAATAGCACCTAGGGCATGACATGCACACACACAACACAAAAAATACATCTGGGTCTGATATGTAGTGCAACGCTTAGTTAGTAAGCCCATCATTTGCGATAGATGAGGTCATTTCGACCCATTCATTTACATATTTATTTTTAGGGTTTTGATACTTCCTTTTGGTATTTTGTAGGTTATTTCTTCTCTTGAAATATTTGGAACATTTGGCATAGTACATGAAAATTAATGCGACAAGCAGCGAAGGTTATCAATCATGCTCAAAACCTATGAAGACTAGTTCCGGGCCTTTTTCCCAAACTAGGGCTCTTATTTTTCTTACCAGAGCACCCATGGGTGCCCCAACCCTCTCTCAGGTGCTCCAATCCAACTATTTCACCTAGATATGTCATTTTCGAGTCCCAAAGATAGTCGTTCCTACTTTTTGATTTTCTATTCATCAACTGCGAAACTCTCGACATGCATCATTATCACGGTGAGTTATTTCCTCACTCTCTTTAACACATTAAGGTTAACGTGTCATTTTACATATTTTTAGATAATTATTATACTCCTTACTACATTTACTTCTTTTAGTACAGTTGTTGATAGCTTAGACTGACTATCCCCGCACTACTTAGTTAGTCCATTTTTAGTTAATCAATTTGCACCAATTAAATGAGGAGGAATTGAAAATATTTGGTTGATTTGAATCTTGCTATGAAATTTTCTTGAATGTCTTCCCAACATGTTATGGAGCGGGAGGGAAAGAGATAAAACCACTCAAATTATTTTTCTTGAAGTGATTCCACAAAAAACCTCACAACATCTTCATGTTCGATTCCAATAATTTTGCATGATGTGATGAAGGAAGAGATGTGTTCTTCGAGAAGTTATGTCTTTGTTACCTTTGAACTTTGGAAATTTCTTGCGAGAACTTGTCGGTAGATCATGAAGAGGAGGTGCAAGAGCAAGTGGACTGTATTCCTTCCCCATGGAACAATTAGTTGGGTCTTTCTCTCTCTTCTTCCATTTCTTCTTCTTCTTCTTCTCCTTCTGTAAATTATTCTCTAAATTCTCCCTCGAGTTATTCTTGTTCTTCTCCACTTGGTAATTTAATGTTCAATGGATTTGGAGAAATTGGAGAAACCAGAGATGAAACTAGAGGAGTGTGATTGGGATCTTCAACACCACTTGAGATACCAATGTGAGAAGTCACAGGAGGAAGGAGGTGACGAGAATTTCTATTTTTCTCTTATTGTCTTTGGAGTTCTTCAAAGGTAGGATCAAAGTTTCCTCTTTTCCTCTTAGACACGGTGTATCTACTATCAACCAATTTTTAGTGAACTTTGCAAATGGGAAAAGGGCAGATTTAAGAATGGTTCTCAACAACAAGTTTTTTCAAAGGGGTTATAGAGTTTTGGGCTTTCTTGGGAATTTATTTTTGGTTTTATGATTTTTTTGTATTTTTGGAATATTTTTTTTTAGGATTTTGTGATTCTTATATTAGGTGCAGAATATGAAAAATCAGGCCCCACTGTGGGTGCCAAAAATTGTTGGAAAAATAATTTTTCAGGTGGGAAAATTTTGGGATTTCACCAACGCTTTAGGACTAGGTCCCTCTTGCTTGAATGGGGTAGCTCCATTTATTGAAAACAAGGAAACATATATACACTACTCTAATTGTGGGGGTGGCCTTATGACTGGGGATCACACATGAATACTTCCCTATACTTATGGAAAATTTCTTGTGTGGAACACAAGGGAGGAATTGTGAGGGAGAAAGGTGAGGAGAGAAAGTATGAGAAGGGATTTTATATTACAAATAACACATCCAGAGTTTGGCAACATAAAATCAAGATTAGTTCCATGCATTAAATGAGAAGAAACCATGAGAATCAACAAGGAACAAAACACACAAAGCAAAAAGTCTTAATGCATAACATTCAACAAGTACATTGCTCATGGATTATAGTTGAGATGGAGAGGAAACATAAGAAAAAGAAATAGAGGAAATTTGATCACTTGTTTCTAGAAAGATTATGGGAGCTAGTAAACAATATTAACCATCCCTTTACAATGAGGAGGTCATCTCCTTTTATAGCTTTACAATTCACCTCTTCATCTATCCCCCATATGACTCAGTGTGTCCTTATTTAACTTGTGACTCTTCATTTTCCTAGGAATAAGAAAATAAGTTCTACACAAGATTATCTGTTAAATTACAATGAATATTAATTTCCATGTTATCAAATTATAAGGTCCATGATAATAATAATAGAGTGATATCACGGACCCTATTAGCATCCCCTTTTCTTGTGGGTTCTACAACGAGGTCAAGTCAAATTAGGGTTTTGAAGAAGGATTTTATATTCTTGTCATTTCATGATAGAACTGAGAAAATGAGTGAGGCTTTTGTAGATTAACACAATAAGATTTTATTCATATAATTAATTGTTCTTCTACTCATAAACTACAAATTATGTAACTTTATTCTAGAATTGTTGCCTTTATGTTTATAGTCATCTTCACATTTATAGTCATCACTTGTTTTTTGGTCTTTCTCATGACACTTGAATCATTTTCTTGTCTAGCATTGCACGTGTCACTTATGATTGAAGATTCATGTGAAATGGAGTATTACCTTATAAAACTCTAGTTCTCTACTTTTTCCGAGCACTTTCAGGCCGGATTTAAAGGTTATGAGTGCCCTAGGCAATACTAGAGCTAACACCTTCTATAAATAAATAAAATTTATAGTAGAAAAAATAATTAACCATGACCAAATATCATATTACTTGATATGTTATGCCTCTACTATTCGAGAAAAATTCATAATAATTTTTTAGTAGCTACTCTCTTGCTAAAATCCCTAGTTAATTCTCTAACATATAGTCTATTATAATCCTCATTTTCTCATATATTTCCCAACTATTTTTTTCCACATTCTTTACATATTCACCTTTCTTGATCTCTCCTCCAAAAAAACTTCCAAGACTTCAAAACAATACAAAGTATGAAAAATACATGAGTATGAATTAAATTTAAGAATCCTGCAACAAAGGCACTTGCATAAATATTTGAGGCCTCCTAAATATCATATTCTTAATACAATTATGTAATTTTAATTTTATTTTGAATGAAGTGAATTGAATTGGTATGTAAGGTTGGACACTAATTGCTTTCTAGCATATATGGAACTAATAAATTAATCTACTCTTCATAAAAACCATAATAAAATAAAATAAATTAGTGCACCCCTAAATGTTAGTGCCCTAGGCAATTGCCTAGTTTGCCTAGGCCTTAATCCCCCTTATGAGATTTTTTATTATTATAAGTAATTTTTATGTTATGTTATGTTCTAAATTGACCACTATTTCTAAAGTTATTATTTTTTAAAAATAAAATAAAATTGAATTAAACATTCTTGCAATTCAATGTAGTTAGTTCAATACATTTTTAATTTAATACCAGTATTCACACTTATACCAATTAATTCAAGAAAGAAACACTATTTAAACAAATAATAATAATTTATAAATCATAAACCTCATTACGTGGGCCCTTGCTTACCCATATGTGAGGTGAGATATAGATTCCATGGGCCTCACCGCCAAGGCCCCTCTCCCACCCTAAACTATCTTATCTTATAATTTTAGATACGGGTAACCCCTCTATATCTCGCCCCATATCTAGAGAGAGCGATCACCCTCTATACTGATCGCCATACAAGACCCACAAGAAGCACATCAACAATTCCCTCTAATCCCACCTCAACAATTCTCTTATGGGGGATCTATATCTAGATGGGCTCGGAGCATATGATCATATATAGTCAACCTCCTATATATACATAGGGTTTGTCACAAAATGTCATCGTCATATCTATAGTTCAGACCTCCTACCCTCGAAAGAAAGGATCCTATGGAGAGGCCATAATTTCAGTTTCTACAGGGGATGGGGGATGATGGATATATTCTCCCATGTCGGATGCAATGCGATCCGTCCCTTTCATGGTGATGGTGCCCCATTAATTTTTATATATTAATATTGGGTGGATGAATACAATTTAAATATTTGCTCTATCAAATTCAAATTTTAATTTAACATTAGTACAAATCGTAAACCTCATTAAATGGGGAAATAAATTTTGTGGGAGAATTTTGCAGATCATAAACCTCATTAAATGGGGAAATAAATTTTGTGGGAGAATTTTGCGATTAAATTTTATATATTAATATTGGGTGGATGAATACAATTTAATTATCCTTTCTATCAAATTCAAATTTTAATTTAACATTACTACAAATCATAAATCTTATTGCATGAGAAATAAACTTTGTAGGAAAATTTTGCACATTAAATTTTATATAAAAACAAATTAAGTATTTATTCTATAAAATTCAAAATTTAATCAAGATACTATAAATCATAAACCTCATTATGTGAAGAAATAAATTTTATGGAAGAATATTACACTTTATTTTTTATATGTTAATATTAGAGAGATTAACACAATTTAAATATCCCTTTATCAAATTCAAATTTTAATTTTACATTATACAAATCATTAATTTTATTATACAATAAAATAAAGTTTATGAAAAATTCCTACACATTAATATTATTAGATAAATGAATACAATTTAAATATAGATTCCATCACATTTAAATTTTTATTTAAAATTACCAAGAACTACACAGTTTGTGAGAGGAGGGAAAGAAGTTGTCAAAGTTTGTTACAATAGTTCATCTAAATTTGTCGAGTGTTGCAAACGATAAAGCCTAAATAGTGGTCAAGGTTTGTGGGTCTCCTCAAATGAGTAATAATTGATTCATATTGTTGGCTTAATTAAGTTGGTATTTAGTCATCTTATCTTATCTTATCTTGAAAACACAAATTATTGAATTTTTAATGGCTTCTGTCGTTTTCCACATAATAAAGAAAATAAATTAAAGTCGTGTGCCATTTTCAAATTGGACTAAGGCTATATGACTTTGAATCTATGTTTTTAATTTGACATTTAACTTGCTTTTACATTTGCCTAGTTATGAATTTATGCAAATGTTGCCCCCATTGTGTCATTTGTAAACACACTTAATATTCATTGGTAAAAATTACACCACCGAGATATTGATATTGAACAATGTAGACAAGTAATTTACACCATTTCAATAGAGAAGTAATTTGAGAGCTACCTTTATATTTATATAAACGTCTTTGACTCAATGTGATTATAGGACCATAAGTATTATGAAATGTTATTATTAACATATAAATATTGTATGGAAGGTTATGTCAGACCATACATACTCTCTTTTACTTAAATGATTATGGACTAAAATTTTGTCTTTAATACATGCATTATATTTAATATGGGTTATACAATACTTTTTAGAAATAAATAAATACCTTAACTCTTTTTATTTCTTTATGGAAGAGTTGGCCATGTACACTAAAACTAGGAAAAGAATGAGATAGGAAAACATATCACAATTATATTAAGGTATTTGTAAAATCTCAACTAGAAGATAATTATGATATTTTCATGTTCTTGGTGAAAAAGACTTGCACGTTCATGTTCAAAACCATTTAACATAGAATTGAAAATATAGTACAATATTATGAGAAATCTAAAAATGATGAGTGTTGTTAGCATAACATATTACACAGCTTAGAAGCATAGCTTATTTGTTCGTGGTGTTTCGAGCCATGAAATTTAGATCATCCACTAGAGACAATTATTGATCTAAAATTTTAACATAGTATTGATTACTCCTCATTGATCCTCAACCATAAAAAAATACAATTTGTACATAGATAAAATCCACGACCCAAGTGACCCATCTATTCCTCAATGTAATATAGAATGTTTCATCTATTCCTCATAATGTTAGAGAGTGTTTTAATTGTTCCACAAATTCATATAGAATGTCATCATTATCTCTTCAAAATGTTATAGAATATCGTAATTATTCCTCATAATGTCATTTACTCTTCAAAATGTTACTAAATATTTTAATTATTCCTAAAATTCATGTAGAGTGTTTTGATTCATAATGAGATGCCCCTTATAATCATGTGAATTATCTCATTATAGGAAAGACCCCTCATATTTGCATTCGAATCTCAAAATCATATTGAATATCATATAATTGTGAAGTATCTTATTATAGGCCAAATTTCTTCCTCATCTATTAATCGACTAAAAATATTATATAGAATATCATATCATGTGTGGCATTTATGTCTCGATGTCCTATAGAATTCCCCCAAATGTGTTCAAATGCATCTAAGATTTTTGGTACACATATAAATTCAATCTTACTTATCATAATCATGTCATATATTTCCTCAAATATATATAGGACATTTTGTACCATATATAGATGAAATCCATCTTTTTGTTGAATAAGTTTATGAATATGCCCATAATCTTCCTTGCTTTTGATATGAAGGAAGAATCCTACAAGTCACTCATCTTAAAATAAAAATTACACACATCACATCTAACATGTCTATATAATCACAATTAGAAATAATTGTTGGAAAATTGAATATCTTGAATTTCATTAGTCAATTTCTTTCCATAGTAAGTGTCATATTTGTGAAGGAAAAGATATAGTCATGTAAGTAATATCATACATGTGCCCACAACTATCATTGATTAATGATTCATTATGATCTCATTGGTCAATCACAATTTATAGTAGTTATATAGTGGTAATAATGTTATTGCCAAGGCACAATGTTGAATTTGGAATGTCATCTATCAAAATTGCCTCCATGTATCTATCCTAGCCAAGATCAAATATGAAACAAGTAGGTAGATAAATCCATATGATGTGTTTTTTCAACATAATTTTTTGAAAGTATAATAGTATGGGTGTTCCAACACAACTAATGGGGCATGAAAATGAATAAGTGGTTATACAAATATCATGATTTTTGTGTATTCTTGTATTAATAGGATACCCTAACTACATGATATAATGTCATATATTATTTTGATATAAATATATATTTCTATTTTTAGATATTATTATGAAAATATTGCCTTATTTATTTTGAGCATTGATCGACATCATACCACTTGCTTCAAAGAGTTGTTTGTACATGATTTGAAACGCTTAAACACATTTATAAAGGCAATAGTTGTTTGGCTTGGTACTTTTCATTAACATACTTTTGTCAATATTTCAGTAGTTTAAATTTTTTTCTCTTCATATGATAATTTTATCTGTGTTAGTAATTTTAATACCCTATCAGTAATTCCCTAGGGTTACTGGCACTATCCATATCTTTCCAATACAATCTAAATTTTTTTTGGTAGTGGAGTCCACTGTAAGTCTTTGTTGGTATTGTCCCCTTAGTGTTGACAATTTATTTTATTTTTTAGATTTTTCATTTTAGTATGCCATTTGATAATTTGTGTTGGATCTAATCAGATATCTATCATTTTTGTATCACTACATGGGGATGTGTGAGTTCATGAATTCCATAGGGGTCAACACATGGGGATTATGCATACCCTTAGGGTTGATGACATATTTCATTTACTTTTGGATAGAATAGGCCTTGGCTATGCTATCCACCTAAGGTATAAGACATATGACATGCACTTCATGACCACTTTGGTTGATGTGTGGAATGTTGATACTTGTATTTTGGATCATAATTGGGGAGATGACTATAAATTGGAGGATGTGTGACACATAATTTAATTTTTAATTTTAGGGAGACATGATGTTATAAAATAATCTAAGGACCAATCTCAAAATACACAATCTATTATATATGAATGGTCATACTCATATATCTTGTTACCTTGTTAATGATTGTACTATTTTATTAGTAGATATTTTATTTTCCTATGTTTCACTTGTGCGGAAATATATTGTGTTATATTATTGTTGGTCTGAAAATCTATCGCATGGACAGATCTATGGATAGGCGAGCCAACGAAGTGTGCGGGCATAGCCCCTCTTTGAGTCAAAGAAGTGGCCGGTTTATTGCTATTCTACCAGCAGGAATCTATGCAAGTCTCACAGATTCTGCCTTCGGGGTTTGGGATCTCATCCCAGTAGGGGTGTTTCCGACTATGAAAAGAAAGGAAAGGAAGAGGGAATGAAGAAAGAGCAGGTCCGAAGGAAGAAAAGAAATGAATTCCAAAGCAGAAAGGTCAGAAGATTTATGTTTTGGGGTTGGTAGTAAACAGAGCCAAACCTACTTGCATAAACAAACAAAGCAATACTGATGATGAATAAATGACAAAAAAGTAGATATGAATCTAACAGAATAAACACATACAGATCTAACATAAGAAAGGTCTGATGCATAACACAGCTATTCAGCACAAAGTCTCAATATTTGTATTACTGTTTTCTTCTGTTACAAGAAAGCTCAAAGTCTTTTTTCTTCACTTCTATTTCTCATCTGAAAGATATCCATCCATCCCACAATACTACAAGTATTGGAGTATTTATAGAAGAAGAAGAGAAAAGAAAGCAAAAAGGAGCCAACAACTATTTACAAAATATCTAAAAGTCATGTTGACTTTTTGCAACTTGATGGATGACATCATCCCATGATGCAACATGGATGACGTCATCATTTGTATCAACATACTCCAGATATTTCAAGAAAGGCGAAGAAGAGAAAGAGAAGAAGGAGAAGAAGAAGAAGAAGAAGAAGAAGAAGCAGCAGCTATTCGTCATCATCATCCTGCGACCGAAAGGGGGTGGACTGCTTTTGTTGCTCCTCAGGTGATGAGATATGGAACTGAGAGCGGTATTCCATGAAATTGTTGATTATTGGCCCTAGTTGATCCTGGGAAGGATCCTTGTGCCTATCACTTATTTCTTCACAAGTCTCCCGCTCATTTATGAGCTTCTCTGGGAGTTTGGAATAGTCCTTTTCCGCCTCAATGAGGAACCCGATGAAGTCCCTACAGGCCAGCAGGTTGTTGATAGATTCTGTGTCAAATGTGACCTCTCGGCCCCGTTCCTTGAGAAGCGATCTCCTTGAAGATCCGGGTGGTTTCATCGAGCTTTCCTTAAAGTGAAGGAAGGAGTAAGTAACCACAGCGACATATTAAGAACAATTCATTCCATTTGGTTCATCGCATCCAGGGCTTCTTCCTTGACTTTGTCAATCTTTTCTAGAATAAATTCTAGCTGATCCACCCGGTAGTCCAGAGTGGACATGATTTTGTTGAGGGCCCTTGGATGGCCGAAGACGCCGAACTTGACCAGATCTTCGACTGAATAGTCGAACATTTGTTGGAAGGTCTCGTGTTGCAGTCTGGCATGTTCCAACTCTTCTGATATGGGCCCTGCTAACGCTTGGAGCTCTTTATTCGCCTTACTGATGTTCAGGTACAAGTCGGAGAACTCGGCGATCACTTTTTCACTGTCTTTGAGGATTTGGCTCCTCCAAGCGGAAACGGCCATACCCTGCTCGCCGATTTTGGCATATTCATTAATTTTCTCCTGGCTGAGAAGCTCAGAAGTCTCGGTGGCAGTTGTGGGAGGCGCACTACCCATCTTCTGTAAGGCTTGGAGCAGATATTTGTTTTGCTCCTTCAGTTGCCTTTTCTCTTCCTTGATTTCCTGAAGCTTTTTGCAGAGGGCGTCAACTGCAGAAAGAGCCTCCCCCTGAAGACTTTTGGAAGATGTCCCCATTGTGACTTGGGTCACAGTAAAATCTGTCGGAGACAGATCCTTTTTCTCTTTGAGGGGATTGGGGTATGCGATTTCCATAACTCTCTCTCCTGCAGCACTTTGAGAGAAGCGCGTGACAGGCTTCTGCTTCTTCGCCCCCTTAGATGGGATTACGGAAAAGTCCATCGGAGCGATGGGAACTTTCCTCTTTTGCTGACTTAGCTGCTGAGAGATCCAAGCTGGACCTATGGTAGAAGGACCAAAAAGAGGAGGGGGCAGCTGCAGTAGAAGAGGGGAAAAACGTGGAGACACGTGGCGGCGGCATTGAGAGAATAGCCGAAGAAGTGCCCACGGAAGGAAGGGAAACTGCAGCTATGGAAGACATAGGAAGGGAAGGGAGCTCGGAGATGAGGGAAGAAATGGAGGAGGATAGATCAGCGAGGGAAGAAAAGATAGATGAAGAGGCGGGGGAAACAGTAGAAGAAGGGGAAGAGGACACGACCAAAGGGATGGTCGCTTGAGTCGCTCGAGGAGGGGAAGGAAGAGAAGAAGAAGGGACGGAAGGGACCTCGGTTGTTGTAACAATGCCAACATCCTGAGTGGATGTGCCAATGGGAATATCCTCTTCTGCTTCTTTCTCTGGCGTGACCAGAGATATTACCTGCTCGGGTGCCGCGGAAGGAGGACTCTCAGGGGCTTCTTCCTGAATGACGCTGGATTCACCTTCTACGCCTTTGCCCTTGCCTTTAGGCTACTTTTTGGATCGTGGAGGTGCGTTGCCCAATGGGGATGTTGTGAAATCAACCCCGAGGTAGATTAGGCCGTTCATCCGGCACCAATGTTCTGTCCTCCGCAGAGTCTCCTTGACTCTCTCCTCAATTGTCTGAGGAGCCTTAGTTCTATCAATGGCCGGAAAGGGCCAATCGTCCCCATCTGTGTCAGTATATACCTTGTCTACTTCATCTTCCGTAGTTTGGAAGCCTTTGGGGACAATGGCTACCCCATATTGGATGATTTCTGCCAATGCTAGGCGAGAATGATCCTTCCTTCTGAGCTCCACCTCATGGAGGACGTCAATGTAAATATCCTCGATCTGAGGAACATGGATTGGATCAAGTTTTGCCCTTGGTAGATAGCTCCTTGGGTCGAAGGTAGGCCTGGCTGGGAAGTCATGTTTCAAATTGAGTAACTCCAGCTCTGCGAACATTTCCTTCACCTTATGGTGGGTAGAGCATGTATATCGGCCTACTGTGAGGGGGAACGGAGTTCCACCCTTATTTCTTTTAAGGCATTTCTCGTGGTATGTGATTAGCTGCCTTGACAGTTCCAGCAGAATCAGCTTAGGTCCAGCATACCTCGGTAGCCTGGTTGGCTCTCCCAAAAGGTTGGCAGCCCTTAGATAGGTGAATGTAGGAAGCCCCGGGTGAACAGGGCTCCCCATTTCTCGTGGCTGCCACTATACTTTTGGTCGTGTGACCATAAGTCATATTCGGCCCTCGGCAGCGAGATGATGTGGTAGAAGAAGGCATCGTTGATTTTGGTGAATTGGGAGATGCTATTCTCCGGCCTCAGTCTGGATAATACTCGTATATTTTGACACGAGGCCAAACTCCACTCCAGCGTCGGGCTGGATAGTCCCTCTCTGATCTTTGCAGCGTAGACCACATAGGAGTTCATATGAAATGTCCCGTTGTCTTTGAATTGTTGTAGGCTGTTCGGAGATTGTCTTTAACTTATAATTTCTCCCAATAAAAAAGTGCGATCGATCGGCATATTCTTGTTCATGGTCTCTAAGTACCGCAACATCCATTTATGGAAATAATGGGCATCAGAAAGCCCGAAGACCCTGCTCAGGAATGTAATGGTGTCGCTGAGCTCTTCTGAGAAGTCGCTGCGGTGGATGATTTGGGGCCACCGGGTTATTACCTTTTTGTTCTTCAGATAGACTTCGTTCATTAGTTGCATACATTGATCCTCATTGTCATCCCAAGCCTTAATGCACTCCGCTTGGCTGTGGCCACAAAGTGCCGGTGGTGAGGGATGCCGAGTATTATCTCAAAATGATGGGCAGTGAGGTTAATGACTACCTCGCCTTTGTTGTTTTCGACACACCTTGTGTCCTTGTTGTAACACTGGGCAACCACCATCATAAATTCATTGTTGACGGTGCTGACGGGGATTCCTCCGTGAAGTGCAGGGCACTGCCGATCAATTTGTCCATCCATGGACTCCTTGTAACTTTCTGAGTCCTGGCCCAGAATTCCTCCATGTCAATATGTCCCAATTCTGAATCTCTGACGTCCATGCTGCACTCGGCCTGGGACTCGGGCATTCTGACCCTTTGATATTTATATTTCATTTCTTCCTCTGTAAGCTTAGCCTTTCCTTTGGATTTGATGGGTCTCTTGCTGGATGTAGACATATGTTCTTTCGAACTCGATTCTTTGATCTACATGAAGAAGAAGAAGTGAAACCCAACGTAGAAAGGTTGAATCAGTCATTTGATTTCCCATTGAAGTGCCAACAGAAGAAAGAGTTAGTTATTATTAGGCTCAGGGCGCAGGGCGCATGAAAATTGCAGCTTACAGGGCTAAATAGGTAAGGCGCACAGGAAAGGCATGTTCTGAAGGTTAAATCGGTGCCCAAGATAGGCGCATGGCGCGCGTGCATCTGTAGATTGCATTTTGTAAAGGGCGCATGAAAACTTCGTGTTACATAGTGACAGGATGCGCCCTTTGGCGCATAGATTTTTCATGTTGCATTGGGATTTGGTACGCCCTTTGGCGCATGGAAAGTTTGTGTAACATGAAATTTTCGTGCGCCATGGCGCTGCGCAATGCGCATGAAGGGTTTACACAACATGATGTTCTTTGTGATGAGGAAAGTGCTGCGCCTTTATAACTTCACACTTGGTGCGAGATAAAGCTGGTGTTGCATAGATCTTTGGGTGCGCCATTGGCACATGGAAATGTGATGCAGCAAGGAAGGTTGGCGCGCCATTAGGGCGCAAGTTTAGCGCTTGTAGCATGTGAAGGAGGCGCGCCCTAAGGGCGTAGAAGTTAATGATGCAGCAGTCAAAATGGGTGCGCCATTGGCGCGGGTTTTGTTCATGTTGCGAAGGTGGTCGAGATCGCAAAAGGAAAAAACAGTTTTACATGGTTCAACCCTTCTTTCTTCCTTTCATTTCCAAGATTGTTTTGGGAGATATAATGGTTCAATCCAAAGGGTTTCAGACCATGCTTTTAGACAACTCCCTCTACCAGCAGTTCTGGAAAGAGGAGGAAAATGGAAAGACAGAGACAAGAAAAAAGGAAGGAGGGGAAAAGGGAACCAGATCAATATTTCAATATTTCAAACCAAAACCAGGCCACCAAGCACAACAAGAACCAAAAACGTAAAACACACAAGAGAGGAGAAGAACCTCTTACCTGGATAAATAGTAAGAGACGTGTAACGGGTCCACAAAGCGTTGAAAACGACGAGGCAGGGGCTGACAGGCTCTGATAAAAGAAATCACGTGCTCTGTGACTAGTGAAAATGACATTTTGGGCGCGTAAAAACATATATATATATATATATATATATATATAGGTGAGCTAGTCATAAATGCACCACCCACTTTGTAAAGGGCGCATGAAAGTTGCTGTCGACATGGAAAAGCATGCGCCCTTTGGCGCATGAAAGCGTTGCCAACATGAAATTAAGCGCACCTTTGGTGCACCAAAAGCTATGTCGACATGGGATTATGTGCGCCCTTTGGCGCACCAAAAAGTGTGTTGACAAAAGATTATGTGCGCCCTTTGGTGCACCAAAAAGGGGCGCAACAAACGTTGTGTTAACACGAAGGCGCATGCGCCTTGGCGCACGCAGGGAAGACTCAACATACTTTGGCGCACGAAAAGGCGTGTTGACACTGAAAAGTATGCGCCAAAGGGTTTAAAGGGGGCGCACCAAAAGTTGATGTTACATAGTAATTCCATGCGCCCAGCCAAAAAAGACCAAAAACTAAGTTCGGAAACCAGATTTTCCTGGAAAGGGATTTTGCAACGTTTCGAACGCAAGGGATCCCTAACGAGGGATCGGAACAAAATTTTGGTATGGTTATCGGTAAAATTTCCCTTGTCAATTTTACGGGATAACAATTATATGGGGAGGGGAATAAATCGGTGGGCATATTGGTTAATGTAGGGGTATACAATAATAAGTACACTGAATGGTATGATTTACATGACACCCCTCATGAAGCTCACCAAATCATCATTAAAGAAGCAAATGCAAATCCCTAGCTGTGGCACTCTCTCATGTGTGGAATCCTTGGCATGAATTTCTAAAGAAGATTGATATTAAACATCCTTATTACCCTTCACCTTGAAAAATGAGTGCTTTTTTCTTTTCAAACAGAATTGGGGGAAGGAGTCGGGGTTCATCTCTACAACAACCAAGCTTTTAGGCTATTAGTGTGTTGTCGGTAAGACTATTTTTATATGTTATCGGTCTGCAACGCTTCACGGCCGTCATCTGTATTCACTATGGGGGCTCTCCATGTCAAGTTGAGCCTATTTTCGATCCTTAGTGGAAGGAAAATGTAGAGCTCGGGAAACCCTTAACATTGGGGGTTTTCCATATTTTATTCAAAGGATCAAGGGGCACGACCAATACATATCTCTCCAATTTGTGGAAAATTGGAAAGGGAGGAACATCCAGTACAGAGGTAGAGATTTCAATATCTCTGAGAAGTTCATCTCTTTTATAACCTGAAGTTAAGCATGGATGGCAATAAGTTCTTCAGAAAAAATTTGATAAAGAAGCTAAGGAAAAAATCTTCCTAGATGATGGGGAACACCTAGAAATTAAGAAGGAAGGCATTGTTTGTGACACAATTCTAAAGCCCTTTGATGATATAACTCATATGATGGTTCATTATATCACTCTCGAGGGATGGTTTTCTACAATCCCGATTTTTCACTTGGTATTGCTAAATCATTTCAGGTGAGGCCAAGGTGAGTTTGTTTTACTATATCCTACAATCTTTAGAAAAGTTGGTTGAGGAGGTTCAGGGTCATAAAGGACTGTGCCTTTACATCAGGGGGTCATATATCTCATCCACCAATACATTATTGATGTTGTGTCCAATGATCCTCATCCCTCACTTGCCCCACCGCCCCCATAGCAGCCTCGTATCCATTCCAAGAACCCCATGTATCGAGACCATATTATTGAGCCACCCCCAAAAGGGTTCTTAGGAGCAGTAAAGGAAAATAAGTCATGGCGGTTAGCTCCCATGCTGTTATTGATGTTAGTGATTAGGAAAAGTCTTGGAAAAATGAAATTTCAAGTTGAGACTCTGAAAACACTGGAAGATAATGTGGATTTTCTTCTCAAATCTGACATTAAAAACTCAGCTGTGACTCCATCTCAAGCTTCAAGAGAGGAGTTTAACACTCTTTCCACTAAATTCAAAACTCTAGAAGATAAACATAACAACTTCCTAGCCATCCACAAGGTAGTTATTGACCTCTTGCAAGTGCACATCCAATAGATTTGTGATGTCAGTGGAATATTGGCCTCTGTGTGGAAGAATGGGAAGCTCACCAAAAATTTCAAAGCCTCAAATTGGGATCCAAACATCACTGCTGCTTTGAATCTGCACAAGGCACTCAAAATTTCTATCAAGGTCTACAAAAAATCCATCAATTAGTGTTTGTGTTTCTTTATGTTTGGTGCAGTTGTTGTAATGTTGTTATGATGTTGTTGTAGTGCTTTGCGGTTTTGTAATTTTTCTCATAGTAGGGATTCTTTTTGGCAGATGGCCCCTACCCTTGTACTTTGTTAGTTTACACTTTTTGCTTGGGTGTGGCCACCTTCTTTTTTTTAGCCACTTTGCTCTATATTGTCTATCACGGGTGTTGAGCCTATGGTTGTACTCTTGGGTAAGGTCCCCCTAAAACCTTTTACCAACAAATATAAAAAAATTCTTCAATCGACAAAAGTTTGATTTCTATTTCTTATCTTATGCACAATATTGAAAGGAACATTGAGACCTATGGAACTATATATTCTTGGGATTGTACCATGATATCCAATCTATATACGGAGTTTTATTGGCTTACTAAGGAGGAGTACATTGGTGGTATGGATTTGACCACACTTATACATGTATGGGTATATGAGCACATAGTTGTGATTCATCGACTAGATTTACTTTTGTTAGTTGGGTACATCTCCAAATTTATGTAGAGTGGTGGTTGAGTAGTTGATAACAAGAGAATCAATGACACCTTCACAAGAAATCAACTATGTTAGTTATGAGTACAATTTTATCAAATAAGCCAATATACTCAAGAGTGCAAGAACCTTTAAATGATTCCAAGTACTAAATTTCACTTCAAATATGTCCAAAGGTCTGTAAACTTCTCAAATTTGCTTAAAATCATCAAACATACATGATCAAATCATTCACAAAGTATCACAATATAATTTCATCTCTTCATCCTTCTTAGGCCTTATTAAGTGCTCATGTAGCACTAAAATGATGCAAACCTTATAGCTCTGAGAGATGCACTAGGTTTCAAACCAAACTAGACACCTTTCTAGATACCCATTTTCCCCTTACAACTTATATCCAAATTTCAAGGTCAAAGGTTTAGTACAACTCCTTTAATCTTCAAAACTTGATCTCAATAAGCCCTATGTTCTTCTAGCCTGTCATCCAAGACATATTCAAATTTTTAGAAAAACCCTACACTTTTAGGAAGAAATAGTTATATTTATGGATAACCTTTATTGATAACTCCATCTTCACCAATTTTCATTGCCCAATTCTCCCAACAACTTTTCTAACTCACTTTTCTCACCTTTCTAGCTAGGTCTTCTATGCTTCATAATTGGTCTAAAAATATATTTTCATGCTTTTGGGTAAATATATTTATTTCTTTGTTGTCTCTAAACCGTCCTTAACACCTTACCATACCTCTTAGACACCTTGAAGCAACCTTCTACCAATCCTTCTTGGTCTTTGACTCTTAACTTGTTCTCTTTTTAGTATAAGGGATTAGACAATATCATGACTAAGTTTTTACCAATTCATAAACCTTGGTTGGACCAATAATTACCTAAAACACCTCTAATCATTCCATAAAAGTTCTTATACACTTTCCACTTTTTTTGTTTTAAACGTAAATTTAGTTTCCAAGTTCAACTTGCTCTCTGTAGACTCAAAACATAGTATGACTACCCTTATTCACTTTTACACAAAACTATTCTTGACTCCTCTACTCATATCTCTTATACCTTAATCGGGGTATGTTCATAATGAATGAAAACTTTATTATCTATATTTAGACTCCTTTAGAGCTTCCCTAACAAAGCTTTCTCAAAACTTTGTAGTATTGGTTCCTAGGACTATAACATGACAGTCTAGTGATCTTCTTGTTTATGGATATGTAGAAACTCTTATATATATATATATATAAAAGAGTTTCTACATATCCATAAACAAGAAGATCACTAGACTGTCATGTTATATATATATATATATATCTCACACACACTTCAAGTATTTAAATTCACTAACACCATTTCTTATTATTTATCCAATCTTCATGCTTATCTAAACTACATGCCATCATTGTCTTAGCAATTTTTTGGTAGAGAATAAACTAGTCTCTTGATTGGCCTTTTAGATTTTTTTGCTTCATAAGCCCATATTATGCATTTCTAAATGTTTCATCATCCTTGTAACATTGTACACTCACTATAGTATCAATATTAGTAGGCATGATATGATAGTATGGCCTTTTTATCAATAAAATTGAATGCAAACCCTCAAAACAAGGTATCAAGTACAACCGACACGAGTTTTGCTATTTTGACATCCTTAAATAATTCCAATCATCTTTAAATTTTAACCACATCTGTGTAATGCCTTTATAATCCTCTCCACAAAATATTATACTTTTTCAAAGGGTATAATTAAATTTATACTTAGCTATCCCTTTGAAACCCTAGGTAGGGTTACACAGGGAAGTGGGTATGTATTTTGGTTTTATTTTTTTATTTTGGGGTCTTTAAGATTCTTAATTATTATAACACCTTTATAGACACCATCTTAAACTTCTTAACCTTATCCTCCACATATCTATTCACATGAACAAGCATTCAAACATAAATGTTACAAATTTTTACCTTGTGCCCTTTTTGGACCACGCTTGAAGCAATCATGGCTTATTTACATTTCTCCAAACAATTCCCATCATTAACTCCTAAAAATTCACTCTCAATCATACAATAATTACATCATTACACATATTATAATAGTAGTCAAGTATTCATAAACATACACACACAATTCTTCTCAGAAAACAATCAAATTACAAGAGTTTCATAGATTATTTTTGATGTAGCCTAGAATATACCCACAAATCCCAAGGCGCGCGCGACACATCACTCACTAGACTAGACCGAGCACTCACCCGAAGCATGCAAGGGTACTAGGTCCCTCTTTAGAGTAGCTTGTTCAAGATGTTAGCATGATTGCAAATATAATTCAGATCCATAACAGATAATCAATTACACCACAACATATAAACCAGATTTAGAACTAAACTATATGAAAGATTGATGAAAAAATGACTATAATGAGTTTTACTAGGAAACAACCATATTTAGTCACATCTAACACCTTTATCCAGACAATAGTATCCATTATCTTAAACAACTTTGTAAAAAATAGAAGATTCATACATCATATTCCAGTTTCCATAGTCATGTGCGCTAGAAATTTCGTAGCATGACTCTACAATAAAATGGTATATCCAAACCGTGTAAATCAATACATATATATAAGGAAGGGAATTTCCCTTCACCACCCATGTACCTTCAAAATAGGCTACATGTTAATAATATCCATGCACCTTTACAAGAGAATACAAAATCATGCAAGTGCTAATAATAGATCTTCTAAAGTTAACTCTAAGTACATATCCTATTATTAGACCAAAACTCTGCATGGCACTCGATCTGATGCAATTCCCAAAATAGCCTTGCGTGAACTGTAAGTCTTCATGTCATTGTGTTCTCAACACTCCAACTCCAAAAATAGCCTTAAACCACACAAACAACTAAGTCCTATTTTCCAGTTGTTCATGGGTGTGCCACTATTCTCATGATACTTCTATGCATTCCTCTGTGCCTTGTTTTTGCACGCCCAAACCCTTATGCTTCCATCCTTGAGCTGCACTTCATCTGCTCAACATTACCCCACACTAAATGCATTTCGACCCCGAAAATGAGTAATTACTACTAGTATCTCCATGAAACAAGAATAATGAATGAAAGAATAAATAATCACTTGTGTAAAAAGAATGGACTACTTAACGCTTGACTCCTTTACATGAAGTCTCAATTCTGAATACTCAGTTTTAACCTCAACTTCTAACATGTGCCAATCACTCAGCACTTCACTATTTTATCCGGGACATATGTCACTATGACATCCAACTCATTAGGAGTCATGACATACTAAAGACCATACCCTCCATGAAATCCATCTCCTGCTCGATGAACTTCCCAATCTCATTTATTATTTTCTTGTGTGGGTCCTAAGATTATGCAAGCAACTTACATTTTATTTAACAAGAATACGCATTTCCGTGTGCCCAAGCGTATCATTCTTTACTACCTTCAGAACCTCATTATCCTCTATAATTATCTATGTCCTAATTACTGACATCTAGTGCTACACACACATTTAGGGTCTGGTCTTCTTTCTTTAGTTCATCTTTGAACACCTGTAACAAGGAATCATAACTCGTAATCTTCCTTACAATTTTGGACTTGGTCCTTGCTGCCTCCTTCGTAGGATCCTTTGGTAGTGACATGCAAACAATTCCTTCTTCTAACATAAACTTAACTGTAGTGTGCACATAATGTAAGGTAGATTTAAACTCTGTTTCTAACTTCTCATGGAAGTGCATCCTCTTTTCCATGATATCATCCCCTATTTACTCATCCCTTTTAGGATGTTCTTGGTTTTTGCCTCAACGTCCTCTTTTCCCCTAGTAAGGTGCTTAATTTCTTCATCCTTGTCCTTCTTATCCTCAGGAAACACTCTATTGGTTATCTCTTTGTCTATGTTCCTGCGCCCAACTTCTGTTGATACCTTCACTAAGGAATTACTCACCTGTTCATCTGACATGACAATAGGCTTAACATTCATGTGTCAGACATGGGGCACTTTCTTCATCCTGCGCGAAACACATGATTCTTCACATATGTCAAAATATGGCTCATCCATATGGGTGCAGTATAGACCAAAAATTGCTTGCACATTCATGTGTTTTCCATCTCTGTGTCCATCGCTCCTAACCATATAAGTCCTTGTGCTCCACAATAATTTGGAATCGAGCATGTATGATCTTACTTGTGTCCAATCATCCACATATCATATGAAAGGAGTCTCATAGTCTTCACCCCCTTCTCCTTCCTTGTGTGCTTGCCCTTTGGAATCCGGGAACTGAATCCAATCACGGCCCTTTAGATTCTTGTGTTTTATGGGGTGCACTTGAGGGCTCACCCATATCTTCTTATGTCCCTATATCCTTTAGTCCATTTTTATCATTATTCATTTCTTCACCCCGAGGCTCCTCTGTATCCTCAGTGCCGCATGTTTGAAGTACTTGGAACACTTTCCCTGGATTCCTCTTCATCCTCCTACGACTTTAGCTTGAGCCTTCTCTTCTTTTTGTGAAGCTCTGTTATTTTAGGATAAGTCCTTAGTGACTATCTCGGTGGTGGGAAGGCCCCACACCCTAAAATATTGTCTTCCAGGGTACCCTCTTGTACTGAGGTTCCTCATGTGTCTTATCTAAATCCACCTCCATCACACTTGTTTCCAAAAATTTCTCTTCCTGTTGTAAGGGAGGGGTTACCTCATGCACACTTTCCTTCTCCATAGTGGGATGTTTCTTGCCCTTATGCTCTGGGCCACCACTATCCTCTTGGAATTATTATTCTTCCTCCTCTGCAACAGTGAAATATATTCTTCCTCCAAAGTACCCACAATGTGTTTTCCCTAGGGTGGACTAGGGAGCTTGAAATCATTCTCCAAATACTTCCTATTATGTAGTTTAGGCTTCAAGTATACATATACCAAAGTTGGGCCCATCTTCCCAATGGCAAAACTCACAACCTTCATGTTAATGGCATTGGAAATTAATCTTTCAATGTAAGAAATCTTACATGGGCAAAAATATGTCTTCCTTAGTGTGTGGTAGTCACAATTTACCTTTTTGCATTAAACGAGAATCCAGCATGCATCTAAAAACCTATGTACATATGCTTGAAAATAGTGCACGGTGAAGGCATAGGAAAAATTGTACTAAGGGATCCATTTTCCATCCTTCATTCTAAAGAGCCCAATACAAAAGTGTTAGTACACTATAAAGTGTACCTATTTATCCAACACTCAAAGGCAACTCCTTAGGTATTCTCCACTTGTTCTTCAAATGTGGTGCGTAACCACTCGTACCACATTTCTTCCCTTTACTTGAAGGGTCCACTCATTGATCCATCATAAGTATACTTGGAAAATCTCTCCACCAAGGAATTCTTCTCTTCAAGAAACTCCCATATCTTGTCTTTTGGCCCATCGGAACTCCAATCTCAACAAAGACTAATGACAAAAGTATAACACCAAAACTAATTTTCTCACCTTGTTGTGCTTCCTCAATGATTGTCTCAGTAATGAAATTTGATAAGTTGTATTCAACACCTTCTGTCATCCTTTTAGAAATATGGAGCCAAGCCTTATTTATCGAGACTAACACTCTTGATTGTTTAACTTTGTCAAAAGATGGGCCACTACTGGAATAACTAGATATTTATATAACTTAGGGATATCCATCCCGTGCCCTTCTTTGGTGTATACAAGTTCTTTCCTCGTCTTTTCTATGGCCTCTTTACTAGTGAGGTCACTATGCGGCTCAACATCGATCTCTTCAGCCATGTCAAAATTCCAATCAAAGGCACGGTGATCCTCATCCAGGTGCCGAAAAAATTGAGGAAGTCCTTATGGACTCTACTCATAAGCCACTGGAATAAATTCTTGGGTTTGCAAAAATATAGGAGCTCATACAATTGTAACACTCCTACCTTAATCACTAACTTCTCTCCTTCATTGTTGTAGACCGCCATATTATCCATTTGTTCTCTTTGAGGTCCTCTTAACCAACAATTTCTCAATTCTTGCTCGTTATCTGCATTCCTATAGTTATAATCACTAACCTTGTAGAGACGAACGTGTGAATCCCAATCGCAGCCCATAAAAACTCCTTTTGGGTATTGTATTTCAGAAAACCTACTTTTAAGGGCATCTTCAAGCTCAATCTCAGTTTTTCTCTTCTTTCCCCTTGTGCCAGCTCTAGGTGATCTTTTGGGTGCCATATCAACTAGAAAGGTGTGATCAATTTACATTTTTCGAGTTTTAAAACTAAACTTCATGTGTCATAGCTCGACACCAAATCCTAACTATCAATCTTTCTCCATGAACACCTCTATCTCACTCAAACACTTTGCCAAATGGAGCACAAGATCACTCTATGCATAGTTATGTGAAATTCAAATGGTTCGCGGCTTTCCACACCTCACATTCACTAACTTGCTTGCAAACAAATCACTCAATAACTCTTGAAGGAAAAGGTAAAAATGATTCTACATCACGTCCTTATATATATTTTCAAAAATTTATCACATTTATTGCTCTCCACCTACCACCATACCCAAATTTGATTTTTCATTTCTTTAATTCTTTTGTCTTGCTCATTTCCATGCCACAATCATAACCTTCTAGTGTGCCTCCTACTTCTTGGCCACAGACCTCCTTCTATGCACCCTCATGCAGCTTTGAAGTATCTCACCACTGTGCCTTTCATTAAGTATTTTCCCTGTTGTAGCATACATTGTGTTATAGTGTGTGTCCATTTTTTCATCTGTGGTCTTTATTCAAGAGCATTTTTTCTCTTTTCCTAACCGCACCTTTCTTTTGAGCACACTGCACAAACTATCTTCTATGCATACCCATCTTTAGATAATATTATAACTTGGCAATGAGTCCTTGTTTATAAACCACCCCACATTAAGGGTATGTGTGGTACTACGTGCATAAAAACTTAGATAGTAATCAAATTCTAGTGTGTAAATGCACTTATTACACAAAACACTTAACTAAATTGAAAAAACATAACAATGATGAAGGAAACATAAATAAAGGGAATGCATTAAGGAAATCTATTCTAAGTGGCAATATTGCCTTATTACAAACACCAAGAAGACTTATTTATAGTAGGGCTTCAGTTTACTCTCGTTGAAGTAACCGGGAAACAATGTCCCATCTAGTGCCTCTAATTGGAAAGCACTTGAATAAAGTATATAAGTGATAACATATGGCCCCAACCAATGCACCTTGAGCTTTCCAGGGTGGCGTAAAAAAATTGAACCATTCAGAAGTACCATCTACCAAACCTCAAGTTTTTTTTATCCTTGATGTGCTTGTCATACCAGGCCTTCTACCTAGATTTCTCTTTCTTTTGAATCCATCATGTTATGGCACACCTCTCATCTAGCTAGATTAGTTTGTTAATACATTCTTCCAATTCCTGATCATCATCCAGACATCCTGTGTGCATAATACATAAAGACAATAAAATGAATTCCATTGGTAGAACATGATTCTATTCCTAACACCAACTAAAATGGTGTTGCTTTATTCAACCTCTTGTAGGTTTTCTTGTATGCCCAAAGTACAACATAGATAATCATCCCAATCTTTCCTTCCAACATCACAATTTTTTGTCAATGTATGGCTTAGTATCTTGTTGAAGACCTCAAAAGCTCCATTATCCTGAGGGTGATAGGGTGTTGTCTATGGTGTGCAAGCATAACTTCATCCAATATTATATTGATAGTCTTATTAAGGAAATGAGTAATCCTATCACTTGTTAGAATTAAAGGAATCCATACCTGTGATAATATTTCCCCATACAAACCTTGTCATCGTAGCTACTATGTAATCCTTTTGAGCCTTTGCACATGCCCACCGTGTAACATAATCTGTATAATTTATAATATAGTGTGATCCAATCCTACACGAGGCTAGGGAGATAGGGACCACAAAGTCAATTGCCCACTTCTTAAAAGGTTCTGCACTAGTAATAGGCTTCAAAGGAATTTCATCTCTATGCCTAGGATTTCTAAGGCATTGACAATGGTTACATGCCTTACAATATGCTTTTTAATCCTTATATAAATTTTCCCACCATAGACCAACTAGTAGAATCTTGCGCGCGGTGGAATCCCCTGCATAGTTTCCACCTGTAATACCTCCATTAGCCTCTGCCATAAATTTTTGTGTGATCATGCTCAGGTACACATCGATGCAAAACTTCATCACAACCTTACTTGTACAAGTCTCCACTGATCAAAATGTAAGGTGTGGCATGAATTGTTTCTTTTCTAGGACCTTCATCCCCTCAGGTGCCACACCTGTGCATAAGAATACAACAATATCCTCCAATTCGAGAGGGCATTCGGTGTAACTTGAATAATTGTGCATCTGTCATTATGTCCGCAATGCTCTACTCATCCCCTCTGATTGAATCCTTGATAAATGGTCTGGACAAGAATTGCTCTTACCAGCTTAACCACCACCATAAAATTGAACTCCTGAAATAACAATACCCAACGACATATGCGCCCTTGTAAAATGGGCTTGTTCACTAAGTAATTCAATGCCATGTGGTCTATATAAAATATGAAAGGTGTGGCCAACAAATACTATTGAAACTTATGGAGTGCGTAGATCATAGACAAGGCCTCGCACTCTGTCATTGTATAATTTTTTTTTGCTGGAGTCAACTTCTTACTAGCAAAGCAAATAGGATGATCGATAATCCCTTCTCTAGGTTGAGCTAGTACCACACCAATGGCCATGCCAAAGGTGTCTACATGAACGTGAAAAGGTTTGGACCATGAAGGAAAGCACAAAATAGGCATTGTAGTAAGCCTTTCTTTCAGAGTCTCAAACGTGCACTTGTTGTGCCTCACCCCAATAAAAATTACCTTTTCCTTTCAATAATTCATTCGGGGCACGGTGATCTTGGCATAAGATTTTATAAAATTCTTGTAATATCCTGTGTGCCCCAAGAATCCATGCACCTCGCTTTGACTAGTTGGTTCTTCTAAGCCCAAAATCACAACAACCTTAGCATGATCCACTAACAAGCCCTCTTTATAGATGATGTGTCCCAAAAAAATTCCAAAGGGTGTGGTAAATACACACTTCTTAATATTTAAAGAGATGCTCAACTGCCGACACCTCTCAAACATTAGCCTCAAATTATCACAATGATCCTTTACAAGGCCATAGAATGTCCAATCATCCAGATATACCTGCAAGAACTTGTGAATAAAATCCTGAAATGCTTGTACCACTATGCACAAAAATACTTTGTAGGCGCATTCTTTAATCCAAAAGGCATAACCATGTATGAAAAAATTCCCCATTTAGTGGTGAAAGTTTTCTTCTCTTGATCTTATTTATCTATCCTTGATGATGTCTTGAAAAACCCATCAGTAAAGGAGTAGATTTCGCACCTTGCAACACCCTCCAAGATTTCTTTAGTAAATGGTGTGGGAAAAGGATCAATCACACATGCAGCATTAAATTCCCTGTAATCCACACAAATTATGATCCTACCATATTTCTTGATGCTGATCACCATAGGGATCACCCATTTTGATTCCTCGATTATCACAATGATCCCATAAATTAAGATTTTGTCAATTTCTTCTTTCACCTTGACGCGCAAGTTCGGATTCATCCTGTAAGGCCTCTTTCAAACTGGACGTGAACCTTCTTTTAGTTTTATCCTCATCTCTCCTAATGATTCATGTACACATTTTAATTCATGATAGCCCCTAGGGAATAAATCTTGGAAGTCATGCAATAACTCAATGATCTTAGAAACTTCAAAGTTAGACCAATAATCTCTAATGATGGCCTCCTTAGGTTCAGTATCTGTTCCAATGTTCACCTTCTTGGTCCTCATGGGATCATGGTAGGTGTGGCCTTTTCATCTGCACTATCTAGGACCTTGCATACCCTTTATGTGCTCAATATCCAAGTTCTCAACCTCTTCATCATCAACTATGTAGACCATCTTACCCTTGTCTCTTTCTAGGCAGGCACACCCAAGCTATTCAACATTTGTTTCTTCCTCTTCAAAACGCGCCCCCAAGTCTGACTCTCCTAACAACTCTTGAAGGAGATCCTCATCCTTTGCACTATCTCCCATAGTTAAGCACTTCATAGCCTATAACTCCTTATTCACCAGAGGTTTAGTGGAAAAATAGTCAAATGTATGAATCATACATGTAGTAAGTTCTTGCCAATTTATAGTCTCTCTATTCAACTCTGCATAGATATACCACATGTGTGCGCAACCTCGTAAGGTGAAATAAAGCTTGTGCACCCACATTGAAGGTGGTAAAGATTCCTACCCCTCTATCCAGAGTCTCTCACACTACTGAATGTGGTGCTTTAGATAGGATCATTACCATGAAATGCACATATTTGAGTAGGTGCATTGCTCCTTAAAAATCTAGTAGATAAATCAATCCTCACTTCTCTCCACTCCAAAATATTATCTCTATGAACCATCCACCAACGTCGCTTACCATCCCGCATAGAGTATACACTAACATGTTCCTTCTTTCCACCTGACATTCCCACTAAACTTCCATAGCAAGAGGAATACTTCTGGATTCTCTTCACATGTGTACTTTGGTACACAGTTTTATTTCCCAAACCCCTAATACTTGCATGGCTTATTAATGTGCATAACTACAATTCATACTTCATGCCCAACCATTTCATAAGTTTCATGTGCCCAGTTGTCACATGCAACACTTGTAGTATTGCTCATGGACTATGCATCATCCCATTGGAGAACTCCTTCCTTGATGGCTCAAGAACTTCCGGATCTCGAATGGTGTGCACATAAATTATTTTCAAGTCTTCTTCACTTAAGGACTCTACATAAGGTGCATATTTCCAATCATTAAAGGGATAATGACATGTTCTTACTTATTCTCAAAGCTGATATACCCCTTATTAAAGTGCATGTTAGTGTTGTTTGCATAACACCAAGGGCACCCAAGTAATGTGGGAAAATTGTCTTCTTCTGCAAGTGCTAAGACCTCAAAATCCCCAGTAAACTTGGCTCCCTAAAATGTAATGGATGCATCTTTTAAAAACCCAATTCGCATGGCCTTAGTCTAGTTTTCCATGAATAAATCATTAGAAGAAGGCTACAATAGAGGTCTACCCATCTGAACCCATGCATCAAAAGTGATTACATTCACTTCTACACATGTGTTAATCAAAATGTTACTCAATAGCCAACCATCAATAATGACATTTAGATTAATCTCCTTGTCGTAATTTAAACTTTCTGGAGGAAGATTAACATGCAAAATTTATCTCCCATGCTCAATCCTAGTGCATAGAGTGTTTCCCTTCAACCAGTTCCCTAACAACGAAATAATGTTCTCTTGGCACAACATCTTGCAAACCTCCTTCAAATCATCAACATCTTTTGGATAGAGCTCAGGCTGATTACTTTTGTTTTAACTTCATGAATGTTCCTTAAAACACTATATATCACCTTGCCATGGTTTCCTGATATATTTATTTCTAATGCATAAGGTCTGGATACTTTGCATGTAAAAATTCCTTCTTAGTAATCATAGGCTTTTGTTGAAGAATCTCTCTAACACACGCAACCTTAGTGCATGTAGTAATCTTCACAGGTACCAACTTAGGATCTAACACAATTCGACATCCACTAGTCTTCCACCATGTGTTGTACTCTAACCATTCCCACACCCTTATTTTCTTGTATATGTTGTTTAATCAAGTGTTCATATAAGTTCGGGCATTTTTCATACTTATGGTTCTTTCTGTAAAAATAACAGACAATGTTATGAGGATATTCACACCTATAATGATTAGGAGATTCGCATGTATAACAAGTTCCATGAGGGAAATCATTCCTTCCACCCCCGACCTTGGCCTCTAAATCCTCCATGGTATCCTCATCTTCCACCATACCCGCCATCGAACACCCATCATTATGATCATAGTCATGATGATCACCCTTATCCTTATATTTATTCGCAACACCAGTTTTTTGTACGCCAATATAAATGACATCATGAATATGATCAATTAACCTACAATTCTCAGTATCATGAGTGGAAGACCTACAAATATTATAGTAATAGGACACATTCTTTCTTATCACGCATTGTAACAATGGGAATTGACTTGAACTGTGGTCCAAATGACATATCTCGTAATCCAGTAACAATGAGCACACTAATTTATGAGGGCAACTATCCTTAATATGCCCTTCTACTTCACATTTATACACCAAATTCCACTGCATGTCTCATGTGTTGAATTAACAGATAATATCTCTAATTGCTTCTCCATTTCTATAATCTAAGCTTCCAAAATGGGCTCACTCCTATGTCTACACTTTCTACTACCTCAGTGTGCAAAGCTGCTTTAAGTGCATCGCATGGATTTGTAAATGTCTTATGTGAAAGTGATCTTCTAAAAGCATGTGATCATTCCTCCAATGAACCATTGTGCATGTTGGCTCGCATGGATGTCATAAGATAACTTAGACAGAAGAGTCTTGAACCGAGCATCATATTCCCAAACACTTTTAGTAGTGCCCTACTTAATATATTTAAGCACACTTATGCTTTTCTATTCAAACTTAGGGATATAAAAATCTTTTAAAAAGGCATCTCGCAACACTTTGTATAATCCACACAAGTCTAATCAGGATCAAACTTTCTATACCAGTTGTGCACGTGCCCTTACAACATAGTTGCAAACTAACTCACCTTACACTCTGGAGCTATAATCCCCTTGGTGCACCACAATATTTCACACATATGTACGTGCTCAGCTGTATCTTCAATGCCTCTATATTCTGGAAGATGAAGAGACATATCCATATAATTTTGTTGAGGTTGGTGTAGACTGTGCCCACCAAACCCGAAACTCCGTATTTCCTCTTCTTTTTCACCGCATCTAGATCCACTAGATCCACGGTGCTGAGCCACATGATTCTCCTCTTGAAGTAGGCAATGGACCAGAGGATGCATTACCTTGTGTTCCAATGGTCGTGCTAAATTGGACTCCCATAGTCTATGAATTTGTGTTACTTCTAGAAGTTATACCAATGTTATGTGTGCCCACATTTTGACACACCAACAAAGAAACCTCCAGATGGACCTCCAAATAACATAGACAAAAACTACGCCACCATAGATGAATAAGATCCCTGATTAACTCCTGAACTTGACTACAAATTGACTCTATTATTTATCTACTACTCTCATCACTCACACTAACTTAGTTATTGTTAACTATTGTAGAATTTGGAAAACCAAGTATGAAGGATAGGTCACTAGGTAGGTTTATATGCACACATGAGGTCCATAATCCCTCATCCGATGTGCCCTCATCCAAAGCTGAAGAGGGTTCTCTGTCATGCTTTCCCAAATTGGGGAGTTCCAAATTCTCTAGCTCCATGTCCTCTGTGTGACATCCAAATCCTTCACAAGCCATATCCCTCCACAACACCATTATTTCTATGATCTCTCGCTTTGCTTCATGAGATCCCTCTCACGTGTTTCATTAAAATTAAGCCACCTTTCTTCTCTTTGTCTCTCTACCGCTAGGTCTACCATCTTTACCAAAACTACTCCTGACCTCATGCGTGGTGGGGTTTAGTTATCCATAGGATTCTTTTCCAAATATAGGGCTATGATTAAGAACTTGATTTCCAAAGGAATACCACATAAATAATATCCTTTGGGTTCACGCAAGAACTAGAACTTAGTAACTTCTAGGCAAGAGTAAGTAGAAAATGCATACTCAAGAATATAGTTGTTCAAAACACCATGGAACCAAACATCCATAGAGCGCATCCAAATTAGATCTACATCATACAAGGCCTGGAATTCTTCCTGCGTCCAAACAAGTGTGTGAAACCTCCAATTCCTCTTTGATGCATAAGCAACTAGCCACTCATACAACTCTATAGGAAAGATGGCAAAGAATGTCTCATATAGCTCATTATACAAGTTTTTCTCAACCCAGGTAGCATGCAATAAAATCAGGTCCAGTACTAAATATGTGAGCATACTCTTCTTCCATATCTTCTAACCACTCCTCAATACTAACCAAGGTCAATCGATACGTCTTCATCATGCAACATCATGTAAAAAAATTGAGAAAGAGGTCCCAAAAACGGAACCAACGATGTAGCCTAAAATATACCCACAAATCCCAAGGCACGCTGGCACATCACTTAGACTGGACTAAGCACTCACCCGAAGCACGCAAGGGTACCAGTCCCTCTTTAGAGTAGCTTGTTCAAGATGTTAGCATGATTGCAAATATAATTCAGATCCATAACAAATAATCAATTACACCACAACACATAAACCAGATCTAGATCTAAACCATATGAAAGATTGACTAAACAATGACTATAATGAGATTTACCATGCAAAAAGCATATCCAATCACAACTAACACCATTATCTTAAACACTATAAAACATAGAAGCTTCATATATCATATTTCAATTTCCATAGTCACGCGTCTTTAGCAATCCACAACATAACTTTACAATAAAACAATGTATCTCGAACTATGTAAATCGATACATATATATATATATATATATATAGGGGTGGATACTTTCCTTTCACCGCCCATGCACCTTCAAAAAATAGGCTACATGCTAATCATAACCACATGCCTTTACAAGAGAATAAAAAAACATGCAAGTGCTAATAATAGATCTTCTAAAGTTAACTCTAAGTACAAATGCTATTAATAGACCAAAACTCGCATGGTGGTCGATCTCTTTGCTAATTCCCAAAATAGCCTTGCACAAACCGTTAGTCTTCATGTCATTACGTGCTTAAAAATCCAACTCCAAAAATAGCCTTAAGCCACACAAACGACTAATTCTAGTTTTCCGGTTGTTCTGGACACACTATTGTTCTATGATACTTCTATGCATTCCTTTGTGCCTTGTTTCCGCTTGCCCAAACCCTTGTGCTTACAACCTTGAGATTCAATTCATATGCTCAAATTTTTTGAAGGAAATCATTATTGATCATTCTTCTTACATACTACTATACCTCATGAGCCTCTTCATGGATCCTTTCTACGTACCTCCAGCTCTCCAAACCTCATCTAAATCCTAACTATCTTTAAATTTTCTCCATATAATATCTTGACTTAAGTAGTTACACATGGTTCACTAACTCAAACTTGAGTCAAATGGTGAGTCAAACATATTAAACCCTAAGTGAGGGTTATTACCATGGTACTTATAGATAAGATGTCATTATTAACCTTCACATCACTTTATTCTACTTAAACCAATCCTAATACTTCTAAACCCTATGAGGAAAATTCAAATATTTGAAAAGGGAGTTTTGGAGGGAAACTCCAAAAATTCATTTTTACATTTCCATGGAGGTCCAAATGCACAAGAAACATTCTAAAACACCTAAAAGTACCCTCAAACACCTAAATTTAGCCAAAATTGAATGAAATCCAAAATTTTCTTATGTACTTGGTGATGTTCGTGCATCGATAGTCCACATTGTTTTGGGCATAACACTATGGATTATTGTGGTCTATTAGATAGATTGATTTAAATAGATATTTTTATAGTCGTATCATGATTTTAGGAGGTGGCCTGATGATAGAGTCTAGTTAGAGAAAGACCACATTTATTTTTCGATTTATGATCCGTTTTTATGATTTATTTGATAGTCTAGTATGAGTGGGTCACAAGGTAGTTTGTAATTATAAAATTTGTACCCCACTTCCTCATATGTTGAAATGTATAATTAGCAAAACTTTTCATCATGGAGACAAATACCATCTAACAAATACAAAGTTTCCCGATAATAATGGGAGGAGAGATCCTCTAAAAGTAATTGTAACTAGTGATGATATAGATGTTACTATTAAGTATACATATTGGTGGATAAAGAAATGATGGCATTAGTTGTTCCCTATTATTATTAACTAGGTATATGTTGACCAAGGTGAGTATCCCAATGTGGATATGGGTGGGAAATCTATTGGTATTGGTCACAATGATGATGAGAAGAGGATGAACATTTGGGAGGTGGGAAACAAGATGTTCTGCTGCATGTCATGGTATCCACGTTCATTTTAATATCTTTTATTTATGTCTTCAATTAGTTTTATAATTTCTGACATTTTTTAGTTTCATTGTGTTAGATAGGAAATAATCATCAGGCCCTTGTTATTGAAGTATATTTAGTTGAGATCAACTGGAGTAATCTTGATGATGTTTTTCAAGGAGAGATATTGGAGATAGTTTTCAATACTACACGTGAGTATGCCCCATTGTTTGATCAAATGACTCATGCCATTATAGCCTATGTAGTTATAATTGGAGAGAAAGATTACCCTAGACACAATTTTTTCTATTTGATATCATGGGATTGATGTACACTAGATACAACTACCCATTGTAGATAGAGAACATGAAGATAATATTTTAAAAGATAATTTTCTTTTTTAGGGGCGAGCATGTTAAGATATTATAAAGATTGGATGCATATGAGGATTAAGAGAAATAACAGAGGCATCATTCATTACCCATTCAACATAACATCAAACTATATACTTCTATTGCACCCCATGTTTGGATCTCATGATGTTTATATCGGTGTATATGATGAGGATGAGGTAGTTTTTAAGGGTGTTATCAATGATGTTCCCACTATGGATTAACACATTATTATTTCTATGGAAATTATATAATTGAATTCACTTCATATATATGTTGTACTTGTGGCCTTGTGTGTTACATATATGGTGATCCATTTGGTTACTCATCATGTGTTTGATACTTTTAACTTCCGATAGTGGACACGATATCTTGATGGCGACTCGATTACATGCTAGAATACATAGATATGTATTGATGTTTTTCTTAATGTATTCACATGTTATATTTGATATTTTGTACTCATGTGTGTAATAAACTTTCAAGGATTTAATTTTAATTTTAATGTTTTAATATTTTATTGATATAACATTGAAGCTCATTGTATTTCCTAATTTAGACTATTTTATGATCTTATCATGTTCACTAACATAAAATTTGATGAGTCACTTTGGCATATTGTGCATGATTGAAATAAATTCACTTCTCTTACTTCAAAATTTAATATCACATGAGTATACACCTTGATAATATACATGTTTGATTTTTCACTCATATTGGCATTTGTTTTTAAAGATTTTCCTATATTCTCTTGAGATAATTTCCTTATTATTATTTGATCACTGGTTGGAATTGGATATTCATGTTTTTTTGTTCCTTATGTGTAGGAATAATACTTGAAACTTATTTACACTTCTAATTGATTTGTGGGTGTTCATGATTTCCTTGCTTTTACATCTATGTTTGTTTACTTTGAGACATAACTTTATACATATTTAGATGTTTTTCATATTTTCTCAGACGTATTATTATTATGAAGTGTGATTTTATCTCCTTAAAAATTGAATGAGATATTATTTTTGACATGATTTGTAGTTGCTTCCATTTTATATAATCACGACTTTCCAAGTGTAGCACTTGTATTATAGGAAGGTAAGTACTATAAAAATGAGTTCTCCATTTTCTTAGGCCCAAAAAGAGAGTAGGAGTATGATATTCCTTTGTGACCCCTCATGGGTGATTTTATGTTGCACCTCATGTTTATCATGCCCTAATTCTTTAAGAAATTCCATTTTACATGTATTATGTGATAACTTATCATAAATATCATTTTTTTCTATGTCCACTTTCTACGAAATCCCAAAATAAATAGCGGTATTTTTAGGTAGGTATTATGACTCATGCCCTAGAATCAACATAGGATACTTTACTTTTCTTAGGTTTTCAATTAGGTGAATTTGGAGGATTCAAATCTAATTATCTCTCACTAATTTTATCAAATACAAATATACCATCACCCTTGAGCTCCTTAATTTTTTGTAGAGAAATATGATGGTTATATTTATGCCCATTCATTTGATGATAATTGAAAAATATCCTAGTCCTCGTTCAAGATAAATTTTGTGTGCGGTGATGTTTGATGGAAATTAATGAGGTAATGTGATTAGTTTCATATCTACTAACATTCCAAAGAAAATAGTAGGTATTATTTTATGCCTTTAAAAATTTATGAATTGTTTAATAATATATGGTTTAGGGATTATTAAACATGTTTCCTTTTTTGCATCGCCTAGATGTAGGTTTATTTTTAAATGGAGAATAAATTTTCAACTTGGTGTTGTTGACCCTTACGATGTTGTATTGTCAAAAGAATATAGTGGGTGAGTGCAAAATATCACTCTTATTATTAATTATGTTAAAAATGTCTATCAAAATACTTGTACCCATCATGGATTCATTTTTATCAAAGAGAGTGTACAAGGATCTTGCTAAAGATAAATTACTTCTCTAAGTTGATTGATATATCAACTGATTTAGTATGTCCCTAAACCTTAAGATATACTCATTTATGGGTTCATCATTAGATTGTCGAAGGGCTTGGAGATACTCCAATGTTTAATATAAGGCTCTTTTTATCATTGAAAATGTGACAAGAATCTTTCATCTATCCTCAAGAATTAATATGTAGATATACTAGGTAGGGTTTAAAACCAATCTTATATGTGGCCATTAATTATTCGTGGGAATTTTTTTAGAAACTATTTACTATTATGTCCATGCTTACCAGGAAAATGTAAAGTATGACAGTGAATGTGGGGATAACCATGCCCATAAAATAAATGAAATCTAGGCACGATAAATATTCGTGGGTAAGGTAGTAGAGTATTTTATGTACAAAATGTTTCCATTTTATATTATTATGATCAATCCAAGTATTAGATGATACATATTCAAATGATAAGGCATCACATGAATTTTAGATTTCACATGTTGTGCATATTAGGGATATCATTTGGTTAATAATGGTAGTAAATTTGAAACATTCATTTATAGGTCTCATTTCACCACCTATTTCAAACATAAACAAGATTCATAAAAATTAGGTACATGGTTATCACTACATTGTTTAGAGACAATATTATATGGCATATCAATATAAACATAATTGTAAGGCCTAATATTAGAAGTGTTATTATGAGGAATGTTCCTAAAAACATGAGGCATAGAGAGAGTATTTATAAGATGAGAATTATCAAATGTAAGCATAAGAGTGTCAAGAAGTGTATTAGTTATCATCATTTTATTTCATACACATTCTTCCTCATGACCATTAGAGGTATCCTATAGTACCCAAAAATTGGACCTAAGAAACTTTTAAATAATCATTTGGAATGTATCTAAGCATATTCCCATTTACACATAAATTGACTTAATCCTAAAGGAATCCAACTAAATTCTCACACCCTTAAGTTTATTAGGTAAACAATTGTAACATAGTTTATTATTTTACAAACCAATGTACCATATATTGAACACATTTACTTATGAATTAATAACTCATTATTTCTTAGTGTAATGTAAATTTCTATTATTAACTTTAATTTCTATTTGGGGTTTTCTATTGTTAGTTTGTAATCGCATTGTGTTATTTCACTCCCTAATTCACGGGAGGGTTTCATGTAATATTTTATATAAAACCCATATGATCATTTTACATTATTTAATACAAACCATATTTTGGTTCACATAAAATTTAGTATCAAAGTAGGAACTTTGAGCCTATGAGGAGGAAGAGAAGATGACGATTTTAAGACGAGAGAAGAAATGAGGAGTCATCTGACAATCTCAACCTCAATCCATCTCGATATAAATTTTTTGAACCCATTTGATCTAATTCATACAAGGCCATACATATTTTAGAGAAAATATCTTTATGATGTGAAATAATGTTCAAGTTAAATGTTTCTAGAAAATCTCATATTTTAAAATAAAAAAGTGTAAAGGACCTTAAAAAGATCAAATTTATACATGTGGGTGAGATATCTATTGGATCGGATCCTCGAATTAACATACAATTGAGCTTACTTACACCCCTATCCTACATACAAGTGATGGTGAGGTTTTTCATATGATAGGTTGTCCTGCATTGGAGCCTATTAGACAAAACAAGAAACTCATGCCTTGTATTGAAGACAAAGAAACATCACAAGTGGTATTTTGGTGTATTGTAGACAAGGATTTAATGGATCTAATCTCTACTAGAAAGATCAAGAATGTTTTATCCTTTGAAAACCTTTGAATTATCCTTCATTCTTAGCTTATCCCCTACAAGGATTTCAGCCCTATCAACTCTAAAAATGACATTAGCTTTAACAACCCATTAAATTAGGCCTTTACACAACTAAAACACGGAAAAATGATAACCCTCCAAGCTCTTGAATATTTTTGCATGTCTCATATAGAATTCATTTGACCCGTGATTTTCCTTGGCTTGGTATCTTTTTTAGCATTTTTATCTCATTTGTACATTAGTGAACTCCCTAAATTCCATATCAATCCAAACATAGTAGAAAACCTCAACTAGCTGGAGAAAAAAAATTTGATAGTAGTGGAAACACTTTACCTATAAAAGAGAGAGAACTTAAATCCATATGATCCTATCTCTCATAAAAGTTTTCACAATTCATGTTGATCCAACAAAAAATATTTTCTATTAGTTTTTGTTACATCACTATTAGTTTTGACGGAAAAGGTAATAACACATTATGTTGTTATCTAAAAAGGTAAAAATGTATTGTGTTGTTACCTTTTCCATCAAATTTCCATTAGTACTTTTTAAAAAAGAACATGTACCTAATTTAAACAAAAATGTGTGGGTGAATGGTAAGGTACGTGGATTAGGATGTAAAGGTCATGGGTTTAAGGTCTGGGAAGCATGGTTAAAATTTTGTTCATGTTCGAAACATTACTATGAACCTACATGATGGATAGGAAAAACATTGATATCCAATCAACAAAGTGGAGATTCCATAAATTCCATACTCTCCTTGGATCCTGCACATACAATGTGATGTGTAGGTAATTCTTTTTAAATCAAATATGTAAATTTATTTTCTTGTGCATTTTTTCACCACTTACAACCAAAATGTGAGTTTGGCCAACCTAGATAACACAACCAAGATAAGTATCTTCCTCTTGTTACCCCTTAGAACATATGAATACAAGATCATAAATGTCATATATATCCTAGGGCTAACCAAAGTGACTTACTTTCTATTATTCTACTCTTGGAACACAACCTAAAAGTTGATTTTTATAGAAAAGGTAGAAAAATATGTTCCTTATTTGAGATAAGAATAATATCTCAAAAATTGTTTCATGAGTATTTTTCTTTGGGAATATTTTTCATCTTGATTTTGTTCAAAGAAACAATCATGGATTTCTAGTAAAGGATTCTTAATCAACACAATTGTGATAAATAAGTTATGGCCATGTGATTTTTGGATATATGTTTGTACTCAACCACTATAATATGATGAGAGGATTTCCTCCACTTAAGTAACATAATAAAAAATCCCCAATTACCTAGCGGGAGAACAACATCGAGAACCATTTAGAAGAGGTTTTTTGAGTTGTTAGAAGTTAGATTTAGTGCAAACCGATATTTATGGATAAATGATATGTAGTCATGGTGATTTTAGTAATTAATGTTCTTTATTGATGATTAATCATGGAAAATGTGGGTCTGTAGACACTCAATTTTAACATTTCTAGTTATGAATGTGCTTCTTGGATAAGACAAACACTCTCATATTATCTCCACTCAAGAAATATTTCTCTCTTTCCTAAATTATTTATTCCTACACATCGATGTTTCATTAAATTTTGAATTTAAATGTGAAAAATCAATGCTTAACATTTTCCCATCATGATCTAACTTCTATATTTCATCCACCATCTCCTTGTCTAAACCTATACAAGAAGGTCGGGATGTGGAATCTGCAGTTACCGACTTGTACGACCTTGAACCAACACATCTTCTAGCTTTTATTTCAATTAAGATATATTTATTAAGTATTTTCATCTTCTTAGGTCGACCTTATCATGAAAAATTACCTTTGAATCCTTTTATAAGAAAGTTTATATCACCTCATTTACACTATCTAATAATCACTTGGCACACACTCATTACCTATACATATAAAAGTCACTCAAAGATCCCTATATATTCCCATAGTTTATACACATCCACTAGTAAAGCCAATACTATAGTTATCAAGAACTCAACTAGTTCAATGAATTCAACTTCCTTATTTCTCAGCTCTCAAATATTTTGAATCAATGTCTTAGCAAGAACACAACCATCACAAACATGTTTAAAGTGATTCAAGCTATAAACTAGCTTCATTCATCTAGATATAACATGCTAAGTGGTTTGGATGACTCGTTGAGTAGTGCCAATGTAGGTGGTCCATAGATTGGACTTCAAGCCAAACACTAACCTTATTATAAGGTCATACACCTATGGTTAGGGTTTGAGTTCCATTCAACCAATTTCGGATGGTTTTGAGATTGTGTGACACTTAAGTTTTGAAAATGAGGCATATTTCCAAACTATCAAAGGAAAAAAAAGTTGCATAACCTCACTCTCAACAAGTCCAAGACCATATAATAAGTCCAGGACCATACATATGTTCATGGTAGACATGTATGGTTACTGTACTAATACTGATTTCAAGTCATAATTTCTTGAAAAAAATCTTCAAGCTCATTTTTCCTAGTTTATTTATTCTATGCATCAAATATCTCATACACCATTTTTTATATCTAATTACATATTCTCTCTTGTGTTTCTAATATTTTATCATATTGTAAAAACTATATCACAAGTACCGATACTTAATTTTGATATCGTATGGTTAATGTTGGAAGTTAATTAATAAAAATAGCTCTTAGTGTCAAATCTTACATTCCTTTTTTAGTTGTTTTGCATTCCATCTTGCATTAAACAATTTGGATGAAACCCTAGTTGTCTAAGGTTTATTTTTGTATGCTCTTCTTAGTCGTTTTGGGTGTTGTTTTTGTCTTTCTAATATATATCATCATGTCTTTTCCTTTAATATTATATGATATCTACTTCAATCCTAAGGGTTCACTCCCCTATGTTGGTATAGGCTACTATCATTTTAACTAGGTCTATGCTCATACTCCACATATGGTCATGATCCCTTATGTTAATCGTTCTTCTCACATGAATGATATGAATCCTACTTATATGGATATACAATCTTATATAGTTCTATTACATTGGACTACTAGCCACACTTTGATCCTTCCCTTCTAGTTCCCACCATTAATGTAGTTACAACATGCCGTAATAAACACCCAATTGGGGGAACCCACAATTTAATCCACCATGCGAAACTATTTTAACTAATACTAGTGCTCTTTATAAGTGTTTTGATATATTAGAATAGATTGATAATACCCCTGCTAAGATATCTCACTTATAGCTATTTCAAAAAGAGATTGTTTAAAAATATATTTTACAAGATGTTTTACACTCTTTCACTTTGGCTAATGATACTCATAACTTAATTTTATTCTCTCATAAATACATTAAAGGAAATTGAAAAATCTATTACTTTTCATGCAATGGGCATTCCTACGAAATCCAATGAGGACACATGTTTCCCTCTTCTTATTTTTGCAAAAATTCGGGGTTTTCATGAAGTGATTGTTAATTGATAACAGCTTCTAGATTAAATATATGCTCACATTAATTGATTACAAAAATGGGTATTTCTCCTACTGTAATTGATACGACCACCACTATTGTGCAAGTAATTTATAATTTTACCCAATGCGCTTCAGGAACTATCACCTTGGATCTCCTCGCTGGTCCTAAGAAGTTACCTACTACTTTTAAAATAATGGAAAATGCTCTTCATCACAATCTACTCTTAGGCCATCCTTAGATTCATGCTATGTAGGTGGTCCCAATTAAATTTTCATCAATGTGTTAAATTCATCCACGATAATTCTAAATATACTATACATGTTAACCCGGACCATTTCAAATATTTCTAAATCGATATGTCTAATCCATAAAATTCTATTATAACTACTCCTCCACAACTGAATCCTATGGATAAATTACCTACATATGTTGTTAGGAAACTAGCCAAAACATTTCTCCTATCATCTCTACCACCATTGGTTGAACCATAAATAGATACACTTAATCCTCTACTTCATCCATCTCCTACCACTACCTCCAATCCATTAACCCTCCTAAAATTTTGGATGCTTCTATTTAACAAAAAAATGTTAATGAATATTTATTAGACAGCGATGATGATCCTATTAAAATCACTACTGATTATGTATGTAAGATTAATTTCAATCCTATTGATGAAGATGATTCTATTTTTTATTCTACTTTTTTCTCCACTAGCCTTGGTCATTATCGGCTTAAACATATTACACATGACACCATTTTTGCAACTAATAACAATCCCACTACCTTTGTCACCATTAAACATGACCCATTATAACATGCAATAAACACATTGGATACTATATCTCTAGACACCCCAATTCCACACCCCTTATAAATCAATTAATTTCCCCACTTCATTTCCCACAAAACCCACATTAAATTAATCAATGTTAATTGATTAATTCATCCATTTCAATGCCTAGATTAAACCCAATCTTCCTCACATGTCAAAAATTACCCATGTCTCCCCACTTGCGAATTAAATATTCAAGTTTAATTCTTGTCCATTCCTCATGTCTCCCACTCACTTAATCATGCTTACTTTTCCAAATCGTGATTACCCAAAACCCTCGAATTAATCCCACTTTTAGGCTATAAATAGATCCTTACCCCCTCTTTCAAAACAAGCTTGAAATCCTATTAGAGATCTTACATTATTTCAACATAAAGCATCCCCTCCACATTGTCCTAATGTCCGAATAGCCCCACTTTGGTCATCCCAAATCCATTATCCCCACATCCTTGGTGAAAATTTTGAGTCGATCTTGTTGTAGTGAAGGTCTTTTCGGTTACGAAGGAAGCACCTACATTTTAAGCAATCGGGGCTCATCGACATTCTATCATCCATTTTAAGGTTTGCGAAGGAATCACAAATGAGAAAGTATCTAGATAGTCACTTTACTTTCTTGTTAAATGTAATTTCCATAGCTCACATTCAGCACACCCAATGGGAGGTACCCATGATTTATTATCTTTGGTCTTGTAAATCGTTATTTTATTCATTATTTTCTTCTTGATATTTTTGTTATAGTTTCATTCTCTATACCATATTGCATTCTTTGGCTAATGTTTACACTTGTGGAAATACTATTGCTTTGCGGTGTCTTATGGTGTCTGTGAAGGTTATGATAGCGATGGATATGTTGTTTACCCCATCGTGAAACTCTTCAAGGAGGTCCATTCATCGGCGTTTTTTTTCCCCTTTCGTAAACTATTTTAACATTCGTTAATATTTACATACATATTTGGTGTGTTTAATAGTTTTATTTGGTTAGTTCATATCATTTTTCATTACTTAATTTTGTCTTGTGCACGTATCGGGCATGACTAAGAACTCATAACTTTCTCTCTTTTTTTGTTTCAATTTTCTAATCATGCGGGTATCCTAAATTTAAAAATCCAAAAATTCTTGATTTATAGTTGTCTATTTTGATATTTTTTGGGACCATTTCACTTTTGGTTTCACACTTATTTGTAGGAGTATAAGTTCATTTTAATTCACAATATATACATCTTTCATATGTATAAAAACAAATAATTTTTATTCAATGTTATCTTTGTTTAGTTTGGTGTGTTACTTAGGTACAACTAAGATTCGAGTAGTCTATATCGGTCTTGGAGTGGGGGTTTGTTTTTGATTTCTGGTTTTACATTAGTGCATTTCCTAGTTTTTATTGTTGAACTTTGTATAAACATGCAAAAATAATATTGATTATTAAAATTAAATTTTAAAAACCAAAATTTTTTAAAAACTTTTGCAGATCCTAGATCTACCCATCCTAATCTACCCACTAGTTATGTTGAGCTGAGCTTCCCGACCCTTAACCCCCAACTCATTAACCCCTACCCAAATCATTAACAACCCAATATGAACGAATCACCCCTAGACCTATCCCCTCACCCCTCACGACCCCTTAACAAACTCACATGACCACTTGGCCAGTTCCCTAATCCCACAACAAAATGGTCCCTCAAGCTACTCAGCCGCACACACACCCCTGCATTCCCCCTAAACCTATCCCCTCTACACATATTCTCAATCCCCCACTATCCAATCTTGAATTCCATGCACAAATATATCTTATCCCACACACAAACCCCTAATCCCTCTACCCATGATCACTCCATATAACCACTCCTGCTTCCCCTGGCCACTCGGCCACATCTCTCCCTTCACGTCCCACTTCCCAACCTCAATCCATGATCACTCCTCAAAACCTTCTCACTATCCTTGGCCTCTGGGCCACGCATCTCCCAAAAATGACCATGTCACAAACCAGAGCCACTCGGCCATGCCTCTCACGCTTGCCATAACACACGTTAAGCCACCTCCCGATCCGGCATTATTTTTCCCTCCACAAGCCACCTCTGACCCACATCTAAACAATGTACAAAAAAACACAAAAATTACACCCAACACCAAATAAAACCTTACTCGTAACCTAGGAATATAATACTTCATTTTTTTAGGTTTCCCTAATCGTGTTTAGGTTTAGCTTTTGTATTAAAATATTTTGCCTTTGTTTTATTTAACTATATTTAACACTTTAGTTTAACATGTTGTTCTATTTAATTGTTTTAATTAACATTTATCCTACGTATCTTTAAATCAATTATTTTAATTTACTTTCCTCGGGTTGTTTATACCTTAGTTTAATTCGATTTAATTAAACTATTCGATCGCTTATCATATTAGGTCAACTGATAATTTTAAGATTAACTTAGTCTCGATGATTCATTTGTGTTCACTTAGATACTTCATTTCATTGATTAACATTTGGCCTTTTTCATTTACCTAGGACAATTAACTTCCTATTATTTTCAATTTGATTTAAATTAGTCCATTAATTAAATTTATTAATTAATACAAAATCACTTAAAAAAAAACAAATCTCAATAAATTAAAATTCATTAGGCATTTTTCAAACATAGTTTTAATTTAGATTAATTATTTATCTAAGTAGGTTTTTCTCATATTTTTGACTATGTGAAGTAATCATGTTATTTGATTTCGCAGATTCTACGACACTTTGGTTAAGCTCCTCCAATGTCAAAGACTTGTTATCGAAACATATACACAACCCCGAACCCTCTCACTTGTCTTTTTCAACATTTCTTCACATCATGAATGTTGCGAATTCAGGATTCTTGGACATTTTTGACAAACTTGGTGTTGTTTTTTAATCATTTCATTAACATGCAATCACTTTACGCCCTTGTCTAACAATTTTGACCTTTGTTAACACATTGTTGTCATTTTTTTCTTTTGTGAGGCTAATCGAACGGTAATAACGCGTATCTATTATGCGATATCTTGTGCTTAATTAATCACTGCATTTTATTAGATTCAACTTCATTTTCTTTAATCGTAATTAATTGCTAGATTTACATGCATTTTTAAACAACCTTTTCCAATCATTTATGTGTATGCTCTTTTCCTTCACTTTTGGGAGATCTTGAAAACAAAAAACAACCATGATCATTTACTATCCATTTTTCTAATCTTTTGTCTACATGGTAAACTACTAACCTCTTTTGTGCAGGACCATATCATTTGAAATATTATCATTTAAAACTGCTAACATTTTCTATAGGATCCTTGATCAAATAGTAGTTTAAAATTTGAATCAACATTTCATGCTAACAACTGGTTCATTATAAGTAGCTTAATTAAATCAATTCGTTTAATCTAGCTTTATTTTTCGTCTTTAACTATCGTCTTGATCATTATTTTGTTTCTTCGCATTATTAATATTTTTCTGATTTTTAGTTGTGTATTCTCTTTTCCTCCACCTTTGAGTTATCTGGAAAATAAAAAACGGCCACGATCATTTTCTAAGACTTCGTCTACAGGGCAACTACTAATATGTTCTCTACAGATCGCATCATTGTAATTTTGCCAAAAATAAACAAAAAAATTAAACCTTCCTACAAAATTACCACCATCAAAGAACAATTTCAAACCACTAGAAAACCAAAATTATCAAACTCAAGTATGTTGTCATTTTCCGCTAGTGATTTTATTTTAAGTCGGAAAGAATTTTTTTGTTAATAAAATCATCATTTTCCTTTGCACGTAGTGGAAATGGATTTCATCACCACCTAAGCTACACCAATGACACGGACTTCACTACCACACACCAATAGTATTCACATTTGCATTACACATTGAGACCCAGTCTCAAAATAACATTCAATATCTACCTCATCTCTAGTCCCCACTTATAGGTGATGATGTCGTGATTAGGACAATTGTGAGTAATGCCTAATATAGTTATAACAACAAAGTTTGGGCATCATCCCTATAAATATTTGGGGATTAATAAACACCATACACACTTCCATCCCCCATCACCTTCCACCTTTTCATAAAGCCTACCTTGGATGTGGTGATTCACTCCAAAGAAGGTAAGTAAGAATTGGTGTGTCTCCTCTAGTATTCTAAGGGTTTCTTGTACCAATTATGTCCCCTGTACAAAATTAGGTATAATGGACTAGGATATATCGAGAGGATGCATATTTTCTAGTGATACAAACCTACATCCACCCATTCCACAACATACTTTGTATGATTGCAAAAATAATGATTATTTTCGACGGATATGCCTTTTGAGCTAAAACAATCAAATTAACATGACTACTTGCTAATTGAAAATAAGCTAGTTTATTAGTTTATATATCATAAAACTTGGATGATATAAATGTGTTCATCGTAAATTTTAAGTTCTAGAGGGTTCAACAAAACCATTTCCAAACTACCCCAACATCAAACAAATGAATGAATCAAATTGAACAATGAAAAATATTACGTTGATGACTCATTAGCTAAGAAAAAAATAATCATAGCTCATTTTTAGCTATATCAAAACCTATATTGAGTGACTTGCTTGAGACCACTCTTTTGCCTAGCTTTCTTAAGCTCCTTATAGAAAACAAAATCCCACATAGATTGTGTTGATGATTATCTTTGCAGATGGACCATCAAAGTTGTGGGATATCTTAGAGATGTGGGACTTGTTCCCTAAGATAACCTCCAAATTTTATAGAAGCTAGCTCTTCTCTGCTTTGTGTTGAGATAAGGGTTAGTGGAAATAAAACAACATGTAAATCTATCTAAGGTGATGCGCCGAGACTTTACTAAAAAGCATAGAGATATTAATGAAATAACTATTAGATTAGTCAAAGAGCATTCAACATGATCCACTATTCCAAAGATATTTCAAACTATCAAAGGCCGAATGAAACTAAAGCATAAGTACATTAATAGATTTATGTAGAAGATCTAAGGGTGTATGCACGATAGATACTTAAATATTCATCTAGGATATAAAAAGGAACATAAGACACATGATATTGCAAACTTAAGTGCACATAGAACAAGAGCTTCTTATTTATAAAGAAAACAATACATAAGGCCAAAATGGCATAGATTACAACTTTCCTTTACAATAGAGCCTTGCTAAGGCTAGTAAACACAATGTACTGAACCTAAATTCCTCCTGAAGCTATGGGATTTCTTTATGATGTTTTATCTTCTCCCCTTCTCTCCTATCACAAGGAAATTCCTTTATAGATCCTTTGGTTCTTGTTCCAATGACTGCAATCAGATCTCCACCCTCCACATTTAGTTCCCACCTACAAAATCTTCGATCTTTGGAGCCAAATCTCAATTGCATGCCTCAAGGAAAAGATAGCATTCAATCCACTGAACCTCGATCCCTTCACTCCTTTGATTGGTCCTTTGGTCAGTGGTCACTTCTTTCAATGCCACATGGAGACTCTACACTGCTTTGGGGCCTTTCTCCTCTTTTTCCTTTTAAACTTGTGCCTAGGTGACATGTGGGGGCTAGCACATCTCTCTTATTTTCTTTGACCCTTCAACCCATCCAAGCTGCTATACCATGCTTTGGCCATGTCTTTGATTCTTTCTACTCAAAGGCTCTCAACTCTTGGTGATTCTCCAAGATGCACTGAAGGGACACGTGGATACCCTCCACGCTCAGCTCCATACTTAGGAAAAATTTAGGCTCCACCAAAACAAAACAAAACATAAAGGAATAGGGGCTAGGGAGACAAAATATAACTTGAAGAATGGAAGAGCCCCACAATAATGTAGAAATACTTCTATAGTTATGTTGACTCACCAAGGGACTCTGTGCCATTCATGGAAGGATCTAGAAATCCTCCCAGTGTCTCAAATTTCAAAATTGTGGCTCAAGGAGATGACACTCGAGAGCTACCTCGGTCCTGATACCTGACCCATTCGGCCTCTTTTAGGCAAGTCTTTCCCTGTAGAGCCTAAAAGGCTCTATCCAAATCAATGATCTCCTTGTGAGACAACATTTGGTTATCCTATACCATGGCATGTAAATAAAATTCTAGTTTTATAATGGGGTTCAGAATGACCTCCACCTCAACAACACTAGAATCATTCTTCAAATACTGAAAGACATTCTTATTCCATTCCTTAGCTATCAGTAATTACTAGATTTGGTCATCTGAGAGGACAATGGAGTCATTAGGGAAGGGAGAGAGAAATCCTAATTAGACTAACTCTTCAATGTGCTTCTTCCTTTGTCTCGATCCCAAGCTAGAGTTGAGTCAAAATATTTTGGCACTTGATGGCTACCTTATTACGTATGAGAATCTCGAAGATCTTTACCATGACCACTCACCTATCTTTAATACCTACCCCTTGTATGGTGAGTCTAAAGAATCATAAAGCTTCAACCAAGTGCTTACGATTCGGGAACCTTGGTGGATATAGCATTCGATAGTCGAGGCCAATAACTACACATTAACACATAGGCTCTGTGCATCAAATATAAATATGTGTGCAGGCCTTAAGTATTTTTCCATGACGGAAATCCTTTTACAAAGGCGGGAGGTATATAGTCACTATACCAATGGGATAATTCCCCTTTTTGGGGTTACTTGATAGAGATTACATGTAAAATCCTTGACCACATCCTCTAATGACTTGTATTTTTTTACAAGCTCCCCTTTCCACTTTTGAGGCGCGTAAATTCTCTTGGAGCAAAGTGACCTCTGCTTTCAAAAATTCCACTTCTTACTAAAGGAGATTCTTCTCCGATCAAGTAAACTCACCGCAGCCTTAGATACTGCCAATTCAGCCTCTAACCTTTTAGACTTTGCTTGGGAAGCTGTGAGATCTTCTTGTGATGTCATTGCTTTTAACTTCTTGTGGAGTTTTTCCACTTACTTTCCCTTTCCTTTGATTTTAGTGTTTAGGCGAGATCACAATGTTTTGTATCTAAATGAGGCTAGCCTTCATTTTCTTCAGTTTTTTCTGAGCTTAAGGTAATATGTGATAACCACGGAGGTTGTTTCGCTCATCAAATCGACCTTATCTTGAGGCTGAAATTGAGTCAGATCCACCACAATAGTGTTGATAGAGTATTCATGTGAATAAATTTGTTCTCGGGGTTTATGGACATTGGGGACCATCTGAGCGATGGTCAGGGAGCCCTGTTGATGGTTAAATAATGATTGCATCTGATTTGTTGCTCCTTCTTTCATTTCTTTCTTCTTCTTCTTCTCTCTCTCTTATCTTGGGCTTCCTTGGCTATCTTTGCCTCGATTCAAAAACTTATAAGGGAAGGGACTACCCTACTTGTAAATGAGAACCCTTGTGGTAGGCTGTAGGGGACAACAATCGGCTACAGGGGTTGAGAAGTTACGATAGCCAAAGAGGGTCCCATCATAACTCGAGGAGAGAAAGTGGGAATGTTGATGGGGAGTGGAGGCATGAAAGAGGAGCCAAGAGGAGGAAGAAACTAGGTTGGGGTGACCAACATGGAAGCACTCCTAGCTGTGGAAGTGGGAGGTGAAGGAGATGGATGAACAGGAGGAGGTGAAGGGGTAGAGGAAGAAGAGATAACCACTAATTTTTTTTTCTTTAGGGGGCTCTTGGGATTTATGCCCTCTCCGGTGGTCGTAGATGGGAGTAACCCGATGGTTTGGTTGAGGGGAGACCCTAAACTACTTCTATCACAGATTGTGCTACTAACTCCTTACCTTACGGGTCTAATGTCATACGAATAGTGGGCATGCCGCTTTGAATGATCCTACTAAGAGACCGAGGGTGGGTGTTCTTGGTTTGTTTGTTACTAAGAAGGGTCTGGGGATCCGATATATGCCATGTGAGATTCTCTTGTATGAGCATTATTGCCTCCTCACTTTCCGTGTTTGAATCATGCTCGACATCTCAAAAATCTTCCCATTGTTCATCACTGGACATGACCTTGAAACCCGTGTTGTTTGCTCCGATTTCTTGCATATATTTCTAAAAGGCCTCAATTTCCTTCATGTGCCGGTCCTTGGCCCATAGGGCTACCCTTAAACCCTTAGGAATAGTTAATGAGGGGTCATACCTATTCCATCTGGATGAAAATAATCCCATGATGGGATTGGGATGTCCTTCAGCTCGATATATTTAGAAGGATTTCCTCCTGGGGAGACCTCCAATCCTTAAATAATTTCCTACACTCGTGCTTGGCAAGAGTCCAAGACTTAATTTTGAGATAGGATGTCGATCATGTGCCCCTTTGGGTCATACCTCCATGTGTCCTAGATGTAGGTGAAGCCATAAGAAGATAACTTCTGTGAGAAGATGCTCTGCCTTGTGTTTGATGATGGTAATCCCTCCCTTGCTCAAGGGGAGGTCAAACAATGTTTTTTTTTCTTCTAGGTAGAGACAAATTCTGCATCAAGAACCACTAGCTTCCCGGGCTTATCTTCAAGGCCACTACCCGCATTGTGAGGATATTTGGGAGCATTAAAGATTCATCTCTAATTCCATGCACCCGCATCATTGAATGTGTTACCCCAAAGAAAAAGTCACAGGGATGCGAGGGTCATCACAATGAGGGCTTGGACTATATCATTCATTCTATTGTTAATCCCTTCTAGGTCAAATTATGGAAGAAGGGGCACAACGAATAAATTAGCAAACTCATACACATATGAGGAGAAAGACAACACATGAGTCCATATAGGTAATGGAATGATGGTTTGAGTGTCCACCTCCGTGTCCCATATGGCCAGGTCCATGTAATGGAAAAATAATTGGGAGTTTTGGTACAAAATAAGGTGGAACAAAAAAGAGGAGTACCTGAAGGTGGCATTTTCAGAAAAATGGACCTAATGTTCATAAATAACATTCGCAATGCACTCAACAAAATCAAACTGATACGCCTAGTCCTTCTTCACGCACCTCATCTAAAAGGGGGCACTTGTCTACCATTCATGGACATCTATATCTGAGTCTTGGCCAAAAATGAATGCCAACATAGAGTAAGAATCCTGAGAATCTTCCATGAACATATTTAAGGGAATGGGGAATCCCAGTGTCCTGAAGCTCTTCGAATCATCTTATCGTAGCTCCTTGTTGAGGAATAAGGTCCTATGTTGGCATGAAGCCCAAAGGGTCATGAGGAAGGGCCAACATTTCTCTTATGGTTCATAGTGAAATCATCACCTGTATTCTCTTGCCTTTAATATTGTTGTTCGGGGTTGAATCATCGTGCGCACATTTGTACGAGCTTAGGATAAGGGTGCACAAGAGGCACCATGTACTGTGTGAGGGTGCTGGTCCATATTTTAGCGCCGAAAGACTCATTATCCCCCAAAGTGAGGAATATGGCATGAGATTCCTCCCTTAGGGCCTTTGGCTTCTTATAGAGGTTGGGATCAAAGACCCCATCAACAAAATCCTCTACTACGTAATCATCATTGTATTGTATTCCTTTGTCAGGAACCTTATCCTCTAAGCCTAGAATGAGGTGGAAAGGGTCTCCGTATAATATTTTAGTAGAGCCATAGAGATGGAAGCTACCATCACCACTTGATTGCTAAAGAAGGATCTGGTTTTTCTCAAACTGAAGACTCGAGGACTTAGGTGAGAAATTCTTAGTGTTTGATATAAAAATTTTGAATGCACGACACTTGCTTTTAATAACTTCCTTGACTTGCATGGAGTAAAGGTTGGCACATGCATCAGGTCACATCATATAATGGAACTTTTGGTTACATGACCCTTAGCACCGAATTATCTCATTTCCCAAGAAATTTCCTATCATTACTCGATCCTATTTATCGATTATTTCAAATAGACGTTGGATAATTTACTTTGGGGAAACTTAGGAAGATGCACTTCCTCCAAAACTTCAAAAAGGGGTGAGAGGGTCTCCACAAGAGACATGTGTTCAAAGAAACTTATTAGAAGGGGTGACACCACCAAACAAGACAACAACAGATGAAAAATAAGAAAGGGGCTATACACATGGTACAAAATTTTACAAATATAAAGAGACTCAATGGAAAGGTTTTAGGTGGATCCCATTCACTAGAATCACTAAGGACTCACCTTCCATCATCTCAAGCTCGAAAGCATTGTGTTGCTTACACGTCACTGATTTTGAAGGGTCCTATCCATAGGGGTCGAATTTCCCATGATTACTAGGTTTGATAGCCCTTGCATCCCATTTCAAAACCAAAGTACTGACTTGGAAGTTAGGTTATGACTTCTTTCGATCGAACTAGGTTTTGACTATCTATTGGTGGTTGATCATGGATTCATGGGCTACCTCATGTTTTTATTGAAGCTATATTAGCTCTGTGAGTCTTACTTGCATTGCTTCATGTTATTCTATCTCACCTTGCTTCAATAATTGTAATGCTTTGGGATTGATGAGGCCATAAATTGGTCATAAACTACCATTATTGTGTCCTTCCAAAGTTACCTCTGAAATTGGATTTAAATATAATCTTAGAACTTATAGTTTGCTTGAGATGGAATATAGGATATATATCTTGTTCATTCTTTAGAATTATTTTTTTGACTAATCCTATTGATTATTTAGGAAAGATGCAAAGTCTTGTGTATGCAGGACATAAAAGAAAGATAATGCTCATTTTGGAAAAAGTGGAATTGATCATGAATAGTATATCTAAAATCAAATATGGTTTCATATCTAGATTCCTCTCAAAAAATTATGCAAGCTCAAAAACATAATCATCTCAATCCGAGATCATGAGAAAAAGTTATAGTTGTTTTTAGTTAGCTCCGGAACAATTGGAGTTAGCTATGAAATGATAGTTTTAGTTCCAAAACTTGCAATTTTACTTCTGAAACTTGCATCAATAGAATGATAGTTTTAGTTTCAGAACTTGCATAAAATGATGAATAATCAGAGAATCCAATGCAAAATACGAGAGACATTTTTGTTCATAGAAATGTGTTTAACAAAAACCTCATTCAGATTTGCTACTGGTTTTACCAATAAAGAGAAATTTAACTTTTAGTGAGCTTCAATCCAAGGAAAAAGTGTATCAGATGAGCACCAAAAGTTCTATAAATAGAAACAAAAAAATCAAATAGAAGAATTGAGAGAGTTTTTGTTCATAGAAATGTGTTTAACAAAAACCTCATTCATATTTTCTACATGTTTTACCAATAAAGATAAATATAACTTTTAATGAGTTGTAGTCCAAGGAAAAAGTGTATCGAATGAGCACCAAAAGTTCCACAATCAGAAAAAGAAAAGTCAAATGGAAAATCTAGGAGGTGTATTTAGTAATAGTATTTTTTTAGGAAAACCTCCTTTTAATAAAGTAGGAGAATAAAATCATTGTGATTCTTGTTACCAAAAAGCAAGGAGAATATTTGAGAGAAAATCTTCCTAAAATAACGAGATAAGACTTTGACTCCAATAATATATCTCTCTCCATATTTTGTGGAGATGGAGATCTTAGTTGTTAGGATTGAAATAAAGATAAGATCATATTGTATTCCCTAAAATAAGGAGTTGGTTGGATGCATGAATTATAAATGCAACCTTCCACACTCTTATATGTAATTTTTTCTACCAAGAAATATATATCCGTTCTTTCTCACCAATCTTCTGAGTGAAATTATTTTGCAGGTTTTGAATTAAAGTTTGAAAATATGAATTAAGTCCTCTTCCAAGGAATGAGTTGGCCACTCATTTATTATGTAGTTTTCCTTTTGTTGTGAATTTATGATTTTATGTTATGTAATCCTTCTTTCCATACAATTTCTTTTGTGAACCTGTAGGTGTCTTATTTATTTTTCATTTGTTTTTAATTCAAAAATTTCATTTATGCAAGTGTGATTTCTTTCATGCAAGATTTATTTATGCAAGTGTGCCTTTCCATTTCCGCATGTGTGATTTATTTTATGCAAGTTTGGATTGTGTTTAAAGGAGCTATTTTCCAAAGATATTTTTTCTCTTATTGCATACAACCATCGACACCAGCCCTGGATTGACATTATTAATGAATAGGATTGATGACCCTCATTAAGTATCTCCACCGTGATGGGCATTACATCGCTTTTTCCATAGACCAATTCATATGACGAGGTCCTCAGGATCTGCTTGGGTGTGATTCGGTCAACCCATAGGGATTTATTGACATACTTATGCCCCGATATCTTATGTTCATCCCCCATCCTCTTGATGATTTTGATCAAATTCTTGTTGGTGGATTCCGCCAAACCGTTACCTCTGGTAGTAGTTGGAAGATATTTTTAGGTAGATTCCATGCTTTACTAGAAAGTCAGATACTTTGGCCCCCATAAAATCCTTGGCATTATCTTGATATGATTATGTGGGGAGGTCTGAAATGGGTGGTGATATCTTGAAGGAGCTCTAGGATCATGTTCTCTGTGGCTTCTTTCAGTGGAACTACCTTTGTCCATCGGTGAAGTAATCAGTTGCAGTGATAATCCACTTGTGTCCCACACTCAAAATTGGGTTAACCATCCCAATGAAGTCTAGACCCCATTATGCAAATGGTTCCTCAATTAAAATAGGGTTAAGAGGTAATGTAGCATTCCTCTGGAAGCCCATGTAGAATTGATAAATTTTGCACTTCCTTACCACCACATAGTAGTCCACAAACAAGTTAGGCCAAAAGTATCATGCATGCAAGATCTTTATGGTTGTGGTTTTGGCCGAGAAAATTCCTCCTGAACTCCCATGATGTAACTCATGTAGGAATATTTCATCCTCCCCTTTTCTACGCATCTAAACAGGATCACATCAAAGGTCCTTTTGAAAAGGAAGTTATCAATTATGAAAAATTCAGATTCCTGTTGTCGGTAATATCTTTTCTTCTTAAGAGGAAGGTGGCTTGGGTACTCACCTATATGTATGAAATGCATCTGATCTGATACCCATCTTTCAGAATCATTTTCTTATAAATAGAGCACCATCTCAGACTCCTCATTTGTTGGGGTCATGGGATCCTATGCAAGATATTGGCACGAGACCTCTTCCTTGTCACGAGCTTTGTGGGTTTTATCTCAATGTCATACTCTAATATCTTGGTGATCTAGTTATCCCTTTTATCAGTTATTTCAACTCCCATGATATATTCCTTGCCACCATAACCATGATATTGCTATTGATCACCTGGTGTCTGAATTTCTTTAGGCCTTTGATAATGGTGTAAGATTGCTTTTCCACAAATTTATACCTTGTTTCTTAGTCATGGAGATTCTTTGAAAAGAAAGCAACTGGATGTTCCTCTCCTTGTGATTCTCCTCTCTCGTGTCAACAGGAATGCCGCATTATGTTCTCTCCCATATATGTACATGATGAAATATTTTGAAAAGTATGGGTTGCATAGCATATGGACAAATGCAATTGATTTTTTGACTTCCTCAAAGGCTTGTCAACCTTCAGTGGTCCATTTGAATTTTAGATTTTTCTTGAGCATCAAAGTGATCAGGACAATCACCCCAGTAAAGTCTAAAATGAACCTACTAACAAAGTTTATCTTTCCTAGGAAAGACTGCACCACCTTCTTGTTGATAGTAAAGAATAATTCTAGAATGGCCCCAAATATTTTGGATCAATGGATATCCCATCTTCTGAGATAATGTGTCCTAGGAGTTTGCCTTGTGATACTCCAAAAACACACTTCTTCGGATTCAAAGAGATTATGAATTCCTTGACATTTTTCAAAAACAGACTCTAGGGCATTGAAATGATCCTCCACTGCTTTGGTGAACACTGTAAGGTCATCCAAGCATATCAAAATTACCTTGTTGATCATTTCTCTGAATGCGGTATCCATGGCTCTTTGAAACTTTTACCCAACATTAGTGAGTCCGAATGACATTATTGCGTATGCAAAGTTCCCCACTTGTAAAAGTGGTCTTATGTTGGTCCTCCTCTATGAGCCATATCTGGTTGTAGCTCGAAGAACCCTCCAACAAAGAGAATATTTTTGAATTTGCTAATGTTTTTAGTGTCTGCTCCATAGAAGGTAAGGGGTAGTGATCCTTAAGGAACACTCTATTTAGATCCCTAAAATTCACACAGAGTCTGATTTCACCATTTTTCTTTCTTACTGGTACCAAATTAGAAACCCATGTGGATTGCTTGATCGGGAAGATTATTTAAGCTTCCAAGAGCTTCTTGAGTTCTTCATTCATGAGATATTCTATTTTTAGATTCACATGCCTTTGCTTTTGGTGCATCGGTTTAGTCCCTTCTTCTAGGTCGATAGTATGCTGATGATATCCTTATTATAACCATGTAGGTCATCATAAGTCCAAGCTATTACCCTATCATATTTATGGCATAGAGCCACAAGCCTTTCTCTTTCTTTATGAGTGACTAATTTCCCAACTTCTAGCTTTTTCCCATTGGCTACTTCTAACTCAGCATAATATTCTTTGACTACCAAAAACTTCCTTTTATCTTTATTGGCATAATCATAATCAAATAGACTTTCTAATGTTATCGGTCCCTTCGACGCTTGTTTTTATGATCTGGATGACTTGATCTCCATATGATTCTTCAATTTTGGGATGTAGTTGGTCTATAAACTCTTCGGATTGTTGTAGGAAGAGCAATATTTGTTGGTCATTTTCAAAGACCTACCAATGATCCACACTACTCGGTATAGGCGGCTCGATGATCAATTTCACCACGCCGTTGTTTGTTATTAGATCTTGGGTTGGGTCAAGCCGTGACCCAATCAAGGCCATCCTATCAGCTTCTATATTTTGACCGTGAGGGATAACCTTGACATTAAATGCCTCAAAATATTTAATGACGTCCCATACCTTATGGCGATAGGACCTCATCCTTAGATTCTTTATGACGATCATGCTCCTAATCTGTGTTACCACCAATTTAGAGTCTCCAAATACCCTTAGTTGCTTTATACCTTCTTTGTGTGCCAAGGTAAAACCATGCACAAGCTTCATACTCTTCTTTGTTCCTAGTACAAGTTAAATGGAAACAAAATGCTTCGAGTATGTTTCTTCTACTAGGTGAAGATAGACGTATTCCATCTCGTGAGCCATTTCTGCTCCTTGATCCATCAAAATGTAGAGTCCATATTTGGGAACCTTTTGCAAGACTCCCCTCATGTTTACTATCCTCCCTCATAACCTTTGGAATAATGGTATTCTCATCAAAGATTATGTAAGTACCCAACCCAGTGGAATCAAAATTCCCAAAGGGGTCTCTCGGGTGATAGGTCAACCAAATAGTTTCCACTTTGAAGGTCACCTTCATCTATATATGATTCCTCTTCTCAGGTGATCATGGCATGTGAGGCCTCGAAACCTGAGGCCACCTGGTCCATTATATGTTCCTCCGCGCTGGGCTCGATAACACCTTCATCTTTAATCCATACTTGGTCCACAAAATTAGATGAGACCAATCCAGCAACATGTAGCCTCCAATTTTAGTTGTGAAGTCATGAGATAGACACACCAAACATTAACGAAACATCACTCATAAATGATAATTCAAAGGACAAGGGCCAATCATAAGAAAATGTTGAGTATGACCAGTCATCTCAACCATAGACTATGATAAAGATCGAATTCAACCGTACATTTACCACTAGATAGAAAAAAAAGTATGGGTCCCTACTACAAAACAATCTGCTACTTCTTCTCTCATACCACCTCCTCATCCAACATATAATTCCACCACCACTTCAACTTCCTAACATGCACCTTCATTCAACATCGTAAAAAATTGTAAAATACCACATCACAGATTTCCATCATGGACTTATCAAGTCTTCTCTGCATTACAATGTATTCTTACACAGACATTAAATGAAGCTTATGTCCCACATGACATCAAATCAAAATAATTCCAAGATTTGATCACAAATATTTCAACACCCAATCCCATTCTATCATGCAAATCCCACCGACCTTCTTAACCTCAACCTTTCTAACAATCAATACTTATATGTGAAAGCTTTTATTGTCCATCACAAGATTAAATGTGTACTAGTCAATAATGGGGCAACATTGAATAATTGCTCAATGAAACTACTACGATGTCTTGGTTACATTGAAGAAGACTTACAAAATGATATCATAACCATTCGTGGGTATGATGGTAATGAAATAAAGTCCGTAAGTATAATCACGTTGCCAGTTATGGTTAGACCAATCACTTTAGACATGTTATGTCATGTGGTAGACGTAGAAGTCTCATAAAATGTTCTCCTTAGTCGACCATGGATTCATGCCATAAAAGCCATCCACATTCCACCAATGTATTAAATTCCCCACCGGATAATGAATTTACATTACATGGTGATATCCAACCCTTCGAGTACTACAAATTCCTCAAAGGACGATATAAAAATGCTAACTATAATCCATCGGTAGAAAAATACACTCTGCCGCACATAATCCCTTTCTCTAACAAAACACGTGTTGATCCAGATACGCTTCCCAAACATACTCTAAAACCATCATCTACTAATCAAACAAAATTTCCCAATCCATCCTCTTCATCTAAAATCCCTCCCCCTTCCACTAAACAATCATCTTCATCACCTAGTTAACCTTCTTTATCTAACAACAACTCTTTTGTTAAGATACCATCCCCTTTAGTTAATCAAGCTTCATACTCTAATCCACCCTACTCTTCTTATAACCCATTCTCTCCATCTTTTAAAACCACTAAACTACCCGCTATACCGTGTGAGGTAGTTATTGGTCCCTCGACACATACATTCAAAATCATGTGCAAACAAATGCTGTGGTGAATACCAATTCCAAGACATTGTGAATTATTTTTACATTGGTAAACCCCTACAAAACTATGGAAAACCCAATTCCCCTCATCTTAGAATACATCCCACTTATAACTTGGGTCGGTTATTTTGGACAAAGATTAGTTTTCTAAATAATGAACATATTCCAAGTTCTTCATGATATTGGTTATTTAATGATGAAATCACTTCTTGTTATGAGTTCCCTCAATTTACTAAATCTCATCAAATAATGAAAAACATGCGATGGAAAGGTAAAGGACTCAGTAAGAATGAAATAGGTCACTTAGATCAAATCACTTACACCAAAAATCACGATATACATAGCCTTGGTTTCAAAATACTTAGTGCATCTCCCATACTAATCTTGAGTGGAAACGATGACACTGATTCTAACAGTGATGTAGGGTCTACATCCACCTCTTTGAAAATAGTACCGAAAAAAATATCCACTTTGAACATCTATCCATTAATGTCATTCATTTCGAGCTTCTTCACCCAAATCTCATTGATCATGACTAATTACATCATATGGCCATGGACATGTTTCAAAACGATGAGGCCATTGAAGAGTTCCTTTGAAATCGTGATCAAATTCCCCTCTTTAACCATAAAAAGGATTTGAGATTAACCTTGATGAATTTTCCTACTTCGGTGAAGAAATAGAATATTTGGATCCTCTACCTTGGGAAGCCTTAGATAAGAAGTGAAAAAACAAAATTTCTCATAGTAAAAAAATTTCGACACACTATCCCAAAAGCATGTCAATAAAAGGACCCAACATCATAAACAAAAACCACGTGCTAAATCCCTTGAATCACCCAAAACTGATGACTTATGTTATTGCACTCCCTATTCTTCCCTTTTCAAATTGACGATACACCACCCATTTGACCTATCTAACTCCCTTCTTACGACACCCTTTTGGTCATTTTTCCTCTTATAAACCATTTAAACAGGCTGTTATAGCCTCGTTCTAACCACATTAGCTTCTTATTCCCTTCTAGTCTACCTCTACCATCTTCCTAGACTATCAATCCATTTCATTGGATTGATCGAACCTCTCAGAACCCTTCCAGAACCCTAATTACTCTCTAAGAGAGATTAATTAGTCTAACCTAGGTTAATTACCCTAAACATAGTCAAATCACACTTTGACTTGCTAAAAGTGCTTTTTGGACTTTAGCCTTTGTCCCACATGCACTCAAATCTCCCATTTCCCCAAACCAAAAACTATAAATAGGGCTATACCCCCTCCCTCATTTCCTAAGAATTATCTCTTCTTCTTAGCATAGATTACAGTATTTTATTTAGGCTTTAGATTGTATTTCACTTTCTTCCATTAAGCTAATAGCATTTTCTTTCGTATTTCATAGCACCAACATGGAGTAAAAGGGAAGATCCATTGGCCTTGAAGCCATTAATGGGGATACCTCTTTCTCTTAAAACACAAACCGAATGCTTAGATTCTCTTAGGTTCATTATTTCAAACCTTTCAAATAATAGAGGTTAGTTTCATTTGTTTAGTTTGTATGTTTACTTCAAATTAATGTATGCAAAGAAGAAAAACCTTGCTCATTTCTTATCAGATGGTCTATTGATCAGATTGTTAAAATCCTTTGGGGTTTCTTTAGATATTATTACCCCAAATCCATGGCTTTTACAACTTTTCATTGAACACATTTGGCATGCCCGGTGGGACACTTATGTCCATCCTCCATTAATGGAGGTCTTTTGAGTTCTTCAAAGTTCATTTTCAAGTTTTTTTGATCAAATCACTTGTTATTTCCTCATTTTTGTTTCTAACACTAGATAAATGACCTTCATTTGCATGCATTTTGTGGGTTTGATATAGAAATAGGACACTTTGAATAACACTGTAAGTTGTTTGCTTTTGAAAATTTGAAAATCCATGAGTTTTGTAGGTTTTTCACAGGGTACGTGTAGGTGTTTACAAAAGGCACGTACCGTGGAACCCAGTGTCTCTGTCGAAATAGGCATGTACACATCGATAGTCCTTATCCTTTAAAAATTCTATCTCTATAGGGATGTGCATGCATCTTCGTCATTTGGCACACGTATCCACCTCTTTGACCGTGTACACGTCGGGCGCTCGATCGTGTAATTTTTTTTTGTAAATGTTCACCTCTACAGGGACGTGCACGTGTCTCCATCAAAGGGAATACACATCCATCTCTCTAGATGCGTATGTATAAATAGGGTTGACTCTGTAAAAATTGAAAACTCTATTTTATGCTTGGGCACATACATGTTAGAACCTAGGCGTCTACGTTATTATGCAAGCATCCTCACTGCTTTTGCAAGCATCATCTCGTGTTTTTTTATATACTTGCTTTCACTAATATTTGTTTGCAGGTGCATACATTGAGTTTAGGCGCATACCCATCTCATTAGGAGTGCTTGGTGTTGGTTTGGGTGTGCAAGTGTACAGTGTAAAGATTGAAATTTTTTCTATAAAACTACAAAAATTTCTTTCTAATCTTTCTTTGTGGATTTCTAGGACTAATAAGTTTTAAAAAAGTTTTTTTTTAGTCTTTCAGTTTGCATAGTTAAGTGTTTTTCAGTTTTAACCTAAAAACTAAGTTTGTAAAAAGTACATATGCTCTGTCTTCGTGCCTTAAAAATTAATCTTGGAGATCAGAAATGTTTATACCAAACTTATATCAAATGCTCAAAAACACTTATTTTATAAAATATGAAGTAAAACTTTCATGTGATTTTAGTAGGATTTTTCACATTGTGTATGCTCTTCCTTCGCACCTTTTGGTGATCTTAAGAATCAAAAGCAAAGTGTAAGTTCTCTTTCTTGACATCAACCTACGAACTAGAAAAATTACTAAAACTTGTTGTCTGTAGGACCTAACAAATGTCAAAGAAAGGTTTCAAAAATAGAAAAATTCTAGTATACATGTTCTTGCAAGTTGCCAAATGGTGTGCTACTTAAAACCACATTAAGTTAAGCAAGATAAAAAACACACCATATTCAAAACATCGTATTACAGGTTTGAAAAGGGTACATCCCTATCCACTCAACTGGAACATAACCCATTTGGCATAACACCTTAAGCTACAACAATGGGGGTGGTTCCAGGAACCCTAAAGTAATCCACCGCTGAGTAACCTCGTGGATGAAATAGGAAGCACTCCACTTACCCACTTGACTAGTACACCTTGTGAGATAGAGTTTCCAGTTGTCCGTATGACGACCCCGAGAGAGCACATGTGGATGCACTAGTTTCCCTTTGTGCTCGAAGGGGGTAAAGTAAAGCCGAGATACTCCCAAGATAGGCAAGGGACTATTTGGGTAAATCATGCTTGCTTAAGACAACTTTGTAACACCTAGTTGAGAGAACTTATTAAGGAGACCATTCTATCTTGGAGCCCACTTTACTAGTCCATTATTGTGTCAAGCCATCACAAAGTGACAACTCATTTGGAATCTGAACCTTGTTTTTCGAACAAGGCAAAGAACCCTTGTGAGTTTGATCTAAGTGTCTTTCATCATGAAACTAAACTATGTCCCACTTTCACTTAGTTTTATTCTTGTCTTCAGACAAGGTGAAACTCGCCCAAGTGGCGCTTGGTTTGTTTTCATCTTTTAATCTATACCCTTGCATTCTCACTGCCCATTTTTGGGGTAAGAAAGGTGCATACCTTGCACATTTTTATTAGAGATAGTGCTCGCCACTTTTTTGTCTGTTTACGCCCATCCATGTTTGCATGGCTAGGTTGTTAAGCATCTAAAGTGCGCAGGTATGTTTTTCATATATTTGATAAAATTCCTTCCATCTTGATTTCAAGATCATCATCATAGTTCGATTGATTCATCATTTGATCTCCCTTTGATGTGCTACCTTGTTTGCATTGTCTCGACACAATTAAGATACTTATGTCGTGTTTTTTCTAAATGTGATCTAAGTATCTGTATTGTGGCATTACGCTGCGCACATTTTAACACATCCTCAATATACCTTGACTTGGTTTGGCTTCAAACATTGTCCAAAATCTTGAAGAGTGTCACTTACTTTGTTTGTGTCATTTCAATACCACTTTGGCACTAATATCTCACTTCTTTGTAAAGCTTGATTAACGTGTCCAATTGGTGTGGTTACGTGGCTTACATTTGTAATCCTTTCCTTTAACATTTAGACCTTGTTATTTAAAATTATCATGGTATCCTTTGATTGGGAGTCGCATCTACCCTTTGTTAAAATTGACACCTTGTTCATTTCAAGACCGACGGAAATGTTGACATTGTGTTTATCATCTTCGCATCGAACTCACTTTGCACACACATTTGCATAGGGTGTATTTCCTTGTTGATTGAATTTGTGTTTTATACTTTCATGATTGTTCCTTGTGATTATTCATTTGGAAATATTATTTTCTAGGACAATCCTTTTTGATCTCATCAAAATTACATCATCACAATGTTTATTTTCCTTAGACCTTCTTCAGAAAATCAAGCACACATCTCCATAGTTACCAAATGTATAGTTGGTTGCCCTTATGCTACCCAAATCGACATGTCACTTCCTTCCCTTTGAAGGAGTTCCATCACACTATCTAGGTCTAGGCATTCACACCTAAACGATGCCAAAAATGACTAACTATCGTGTAGTTTCTCACACTTACTACAATATGGAACCTAGGTTTAGGTATTCACATAAAAAGATTCCCATTACAACTAAACCTCGTTTGGTTCTTCATGCTAGAGAGCCCATTTGGGTACCTTGTTCCCCACCTTCAACTCATAGTTGGTGGTATGGTTTGGATGCTTCTGATCCAAATTATTATTCAAGTTCCCCCCACTCTTCTTCTTCTAATTCAGATCCAAACTACCATTCAGACTCCAACTCTTCTTCTGAAGACTTGGATCCCAACTATTGTTCGGATACCCCTAGATCAAATCTTGAATCACAGTCCTCCCTTCCTTCGCAAGACCTTTATTCCAAATCACCTCAATGACATCTTCCTCTTTTGAAGACTCATGTTACTCCACATTCCGTCGATGGAATATCTAATTTGGTTTTTAAGTCATGGTCCTCCCTTTCTTCGTAGGACCTACTTCATCAGTCGTCTCAATGACCTCTTCCTCTGTCAAAGAGTTCCATGACTTAGGTTACCTCTAGTCAATCATCTAATTCGACTCCTACATCACAACTTAACGAATGGCTATGTGATCCTATTTTCTCTCCTACATTGCATCGTCTTCTAGAAAAGCAATCTAGGTCTAGATCCAAATCGTACATTCATGAGGAACCTACCACCAATCCTACTTCCTCTCTTCAGTCATCTTCTTCTGCCAATCAATCTTCCTTGCTCATCAAACATGTTTCTTATATTCAACCTTCTATGGCCAAAGAATAACAACCTCTACTAATTTATTTCTCTTAGAATGAAGGAACAATTAGATTACATGATGATATCCCTTTAGAGGATTGCAAACAAGGATTCTTTCTAGAACTCGATACGCTTGCGTATGGGGAGGAAGAAGTTGATTCCTTTTATCAGAACGTAGAGGAAGTGCTTAAGGTCATGGAACTTGATTCTTCTTCTATTCCATCTTCACCTTCTTCTGAGCATGATGAGATGTTGGGGTCTATCATTGATCGTGGCCTATCTTCTCATTTCCAAATCATTCCTTATCTATCACCATTCCTCAATCAAAATCTCTCCTTGGGTCACCATTGAGTAGCCCATCATCTTCTTCTATCTTGGAGCCACCCCTAGGTAGCCCTCCATTTTCTACTTGTGGGTCACCTCTTGGTAGCCCATTCCTTCTATTCTTGGGCCACATCCTGGTATCCCTTCATCCTCTTCTATATATGGGATACCTCCGAGTAGTCCCTCCTCATCTATACTTAGGCCGCACCCTAGCAGCCTTTCGTCATCTTCTTCTATTCTTGGGCCATATCCTTGTAGCCCAATTTCTTCCTACTTAGGGCCATATCTTGGTAGCCATTCATCATCTTCTATTAGTGGCTCACCTCCTGGTAGTCCATCCTCTTTAATTCTTGGATCGTATCCTTTTCATCCATCACATCTTCCTTCTACCAATGACCGGGGCAAGCCCACCATCATTTCTTTCATTCCTATCATCAATCGCAAATGTTTGCTCTCTTCTCCCACTTCTCGGGGTCAGAAAAGTCACACATCAGCTTATAAGAAACCCAAACAGTTCATTATCAAGTTCAGGTCAAAACTTCCAAGAGCTTGAAAGCCCCTAACAACTCGAATAATCTCAAAATTGTAAATCAAGCGTGATTCAAGAACGCACATCAACGTAACCATCAAGTATGGCGCAAAGTGCATAAACCTCTGGATGGGGAATTAAATCTCCCACATATGAAATCCATGTTTTAGGATAAATCACAATCATTTTTGAGTATGAGCTCACCTCGATCATCGAGATCGGGATAACATGACTCTTGATAAAAACACGGATAGTCTCCCTTATCAAGGAAGTCGCAAACATTGTTGTTGGATCTTATCATGCAAACTGACTTTGTTGGTCCCACCTTTCCAAAAACTATCAAAAACATAAAAATCGTAAACAGTTCAAAATAAAAACATTGAGAAAACATAAGAAAAAAATCAAAGGTATAAAGATCAAACATTGTAATTAGGTATTACGTACACATGGATATTTATTTCTTCCCTTTCTTATCATTCCTCTACAAGTATTCCTACCATTTTCATCCCTTCGGTGATATTTTGGTTAGCCTATTCACATGCATTTTATGACAGTTATCTCTATGGTATCCATTTGATCTTGGTCTTTCATCACCTTGGTAAATTAAAGAATGACTGACCTCTTAGAGATCCTATCACATTCAACATCTAATAAACTTGTTGCAAAGAACTTTTGGACATATTTTTTGACACTAGCCAATGCTATCATCACAATCACTTCCACCTCCTTTCATCAAACCATCGTTGATTCTTAACCCTTTGTCAAACAAGAGAGCTGAAATAAGTTTTCGAAAGAAAAAGAATCAAAATCTAAAAGCTAAAATCTAAGAGAAAAAGAAAATTGATATATTACTCTCTCTTGGCGTATTTATAATAATCTCTATCGGGGCTATGGATGACTGACTAGCAGTAGAGAAATGTTGCGATTAGAATCAAATGTATCTCCGTCAAGGCTATGGACGCTAGGGCAAATGCGAGCAATGTACGGCTATCCTTCCACCCTTCATTCACAAATCACCTATCACCTATCAAAATAAATCATTCCTACACATTGGCTAGGGTGTCATCACTTGTTGTCTATTAAATATTCCCTTCAAGAGGTAAATAAATTCCACGTACACACACTAGATCTCTATAAGTAAACAAGATTAGTATGTTACCAAGTGTCTTTTTTTTACCTTGTTCACACTCTTACTCTAGTCCATATCTTGTCTCACGATTTGTGCCTTTGTCTAAACACTTCTTCATCGCGAGGTTTCTAAGCTACATTCATATCATTTGCATCATTCTGCTACTTCGTTCAAAACATCCATGTGTATAAGATTAATTTTTTTCCTGTTTTTCAGACACCTTTGTCCCCTTTCACAAAAACAATCTTCTCCTTCCTTTATATCATGTGCTTTTAGGCCAACTTATGTTGGGGGTATCCTTACTTCTTCTCAAAGACTTCATCGGTTTATGTTCATCATCACGTTGAACCTATCCATAGTGGCCTTGGGTCCCGCTTCTACCCGTGAAGAGTTTACCTTTGAATAATCCCACCTAATCACTGGGGCATTTTTACATCTTCACCTTTCTCGTATGCGTGTGGCCTTATGCCCTTGTACATCCCATCTATGGCAGGGGGCATCCACGCTTCCTCATATTCTCGTATATAATTTCGTAAAACTTTCAAAATCATCAAAACATTCAAATATGTTAGAAAAATCAAAATATTCAAATATGTTAGAAACATAAAAACATTCAAATATGTTTCAAAAAACTTCTAAAAAGTAAAAAAATCATCCTACAAAACGTCACTCTTTGGTTCTCACTTATTCATATGCACGACTCACAGATCATCTTGATCTACCTCCATCAACAAAAGCTAGGTTGCTTACTTCGTCTGTACTTTGGGGCACAATGAGTTATCTGGTACTGTTTCATAGTGCACATACTTTTTTATAGGACCCAAGTGTCCTCCATTATTCCCCTCGCATGTATCCTTGCTTGGGGCACCATCATAACCCTTGTCGTTAATTCACACAGGTCGAATTGAAGCTCGATAACAAAAATATTGCATCTTGTTTCTCTGTTAGTTTAGCTTGTTTACTTTCTTGTATTGCATTGCATTATGTATGTTGCATGGAGTTAGACAACTTTTACTTCCTCGTATTGCATTGCATTTTGTATGTTGCATGGAGTTGGTGTTTTTAGTAATGGACATTTGTTCGTATATGGATTTTCATGTCATACTACACTTTTGTTCATTCTTTTTAATAAGGACCGATGATGAAGATCTCTAGCAATATGATGAAAAATAAAGTTGTTTAAAAGGCACTGGATGGATGTTAGCTCATTCCCTCTTCCTCATATTCCTTTTTTCTTCTATATCCCCTTTCTTCTTCACACTATTCTTTCTTTTGTTCTCTTCTTGTCATCTTTTTATCGTCAATCGAGTTCTTCTATCACCCCATCAACAATCGAGGGGCATCCTCCATTCTACTCATTTTTATTCTATCCCTTCAAAACTTTTTACTTGTTTATGCTTGTCTACTTTCTTTGAAGTGACGTTGCTTACACCACCTCAAAGAGGGGCAAATGTAGACACCTAAAATATGCTTACACTTAGCATTTCATCCAATCCAACCAATTGATGACACTTCGTTAATTCCCCATACTTCACTCCACTCTCTGGATGCCCATTTACGACACCTTCTTGGTCATATTCCTCCTATAAATCAGCTTATTTGGCTAATATCTCTCTTATTAGCTAAACATTCCTCCTTTCGACCATTCAGAACCTCCCTAGTTCTCTCTAGACCACTTCTATTGGCTTCGTAGGCTATCTATCAGTCACAATTGGTTATCCAAACCCCTCCCAACTCTCAATGAGTCTCTAATCACTTGCTTATAAAGTTTAACTAGCCTAAACCCTAGTTAACTAGCCTAAACCAAGCTTATCTAAGCATAAAGCATGTTTATCGTAATCTAATCTAAAAGAGCTTTAGTCCCACATGCACCCAAATTCAAAACTCTTCCATTTGGAAAACTATAAATAGAAGGGTCACCCTCCATTTCAAACTTACAACTTCACTCACAAGTCCTTCTCTCTCACATTTGGAGATATTGGCATTAGACCTCATTTGCATTAGCTAAGCTAATAGGCATTTGATCTTGGCTATCCTCCATTAAAAGAGCTTCATCTTGCACCCATGATAGGTTAGTAATGAAATAGCTAAACTTGGCCATGTAGCCATTTAGTGAGATTCATTCACCCTCATGGAGTAAACAACAAAACTGATTGCTTAAGTCTTTAGTAGGCATGTTTTATTAAGCTTTCAAGAATAGAGGTTAATGATATTTGCTAGATTTCTTGTTATTTCAAGTTTAAATGCATGCAAATAGGATTCCTTGCTCATTTCTTATCTGATGGTCCATTGAGGGACTTTGCACAAAGCTTTGGGGTTTTGCCCCATTTCAATAGTTCTTTGCAAAACCTTTCATTGAACACAACTTACATAAACCAATAGCATATTTTTTAGAGAAAGGCATATCTAAAATGTTGGTTGATGAAACCAAATATATTAACATTGGTACCCTTGAACAACAAATTTTTTTATAACTCGACATCAATTTTTCTTACCAGAATGTGTAGGGTTCACAACACTCCTCATTGAATTTTATGATTTTTTTGCATCAACCTATAAATATATTCTAGGCTTAGACCTATCTCTTATAGTACATCACCTTGTAGTGCATCCGTATGCCAAACTCAGTAAAACAAAATTACGTAAAATGCATCCCAAGGTAGCATTGCTTGTAAAATTTGAACTTCAGAAACTATTAGAGGTAGAATTTATAAGACCCGTTGACTACTATGAATGGATATCAAACATAGTGCCTATAGCCAAGAAAAATCTTAACATTAGGGTATGCAAAAATTTCCACGATATTAACAAATCTTGTCCAAAAATGACTTTCCTTGCCAAACATAGACATGCTTGTCAACTCCACAACAGTATTGAAATTCTCTGCATAATGGATGGATTTTCCAACTATAATCAAATATTCATCATTGAAGAAGATCAACATAGAACAACATTTACTACATCATGAGGCACCTTTTGTTATAAGGTCATGCCATTTGGATTGAAAATGCAGCACCGCATATCAACGAGCCATGACGGATATCTTGATGATATGTTGGAATACTATGTTGACAAAATATTATCCAAATATAAAACATGGATAGATCATCTAAGTGTGTTGAGACACATATTTGAAAGGTTGTGTGAGTATAATATATTTCAATGTGTATTTGGAGTGACTTTCGGAAAGTTACTAGGATTTATTGTCTCATGGAGAGGTATAGAAGTTGACCCGCAAAGGTCAAAGCCATCATGGAAATTCCTCCTCCCAAAATATTAAAAATTACGTAGTCTCCAAGGAAAAATCCAATCCATTTGATGTTTCATATCACAATTAGTCAATAAGTGTCATCATTTTAATCAATTACTTAAGAAAGATACACAATTCCAATGGAATCAAGATTTCCAAGATTCTTTTGCCAAACTCAAAGAATACCTCTCTAGTCCACCTATCCTTATGTCATTAGTCACAGATAAACCCATACTTCTTTATACATCTGCCACTAAACATGCCATAAGAGCTTTACTAGCACAACACAATGATCAAGACAAAGAACATGTTGTTTATTACCTTAGTCAAACACTCATTAAACATGAGGTAAGATATTCTGAAATTGAAAAGTTATGCTTAGCAGTCACTTTCACATTCTATAAGATACGTCATTACTTTCTCAATCGAAAAACTAAATTGATTGCTAAGGTCTACCCGCTAAAGTATCTCTTGTCTCGACCCATTCTCATGGGCATTATGTCTATTTGGGTCATCCAACTTAGAGAATTTGACGTTGAGTTCATTTCTCGGTGAGAATTTAAAGGAAAAGCCCTCACAAATCAACTTGTTGAGGCACCTCTCCCTAGAATGGAACTACTTCATTTTACATTTCCTGATGAAGATATTTTATACATAGACATCACACCATCCTGGACTTTATTATTTGACGGATCTTTTAATCTCCACATATCAAGAGTTGGTATTGTTATTATCACACATGGTGGACATGTTATCCCTAAATCATTTCAATTTTCATTCCCATGCACTAATAATATCGCAGAGTATGAAGCTCTCATAGTAGGATTAAAACTTGTTATATCATGGAACCTTAAAGAGTTGGTTGTATTTGGCGACTCTTTACTTATCATTAAATAGGTTACTAATGAATACCAGGTCAAGGATGAAAAAATTATTCCATATAAATGCATGGTCGATAGCCTCTGAAGCTATTTTTGATTGATTAGTTTTGACAAAATCCTTAATTCATAATAAATCCATAGATGCTATGGAATTTATTGGATTTTTGTTGAAATCACAACCAATCAACCCGGGAAAATTTATTATAAAATAGCTATTAACACATGCTTATAATCTACCTAAAAATACTATGGTATGTGAAATAGTGGGTCCTAATAACCCTTGGTACCATGATATTTACACTTTCATCCATGACAAAGTATTTCCTACCAACATGAAACCTAGTCATAGACGTGCTTTAGCACAACGTGCCTCCCAGTTACACCATTTTAGTAGACACTCTCTATAGACAAGGTTACGATGGCACCCTAATCCGATGTCTTAATTAGGAGGTGGCCTCTAATGTTCTAACCTAAGTCCACTATGGTATCTGTGGAATGCACATATAATAAAATCCTTTATGTTGGGTATTATTCCACCTATCATGGAGAATGATGCATGCCTATTTGTTAAATGATGTTAGGCTTGTCGAAACACAACAACCTTATACACACACCTTCTCAATCATTACAATCAATCACCACACCTTGGACCTTATCTCAATGGGGGCTTTATCTCATCGATAAAATATGACAAACTTCGCTTTGATGAATAGAAATTCATCATTATCGCTCACGATTACTTCACCAAATAGGTTGAGACTATGCCTCGCACCTACATTACTTTGAAGCTAAATATCAAATTTAATTTTTAATAATATCATTTGTCGATTTGGCATTCCATCCTCCATTGTCACAGACAATGGAAAATCATTTAAAAACCAGATAGTCAAAGACCTTGCAAAGTGTTTCCACATCAAACTTAAATGGTCTACACCATACTACCCCTAGGGTAATGACCAAGTAGAAGCAACCAATAAAACTTTAAAATCCATCATGGAAAAATTGTCGATACACATGGATGAAATTGGCACACTCAAATTTACCCTACTCTTTGGGATTACCACACATCTTATTGCACACCTACGGAGCCACCCCATTCTCCCTTATCTATGGTTGTGAAGCCATTTTACATGTTGAGGTTGAACTCCCATCCTTGAGAATATCCCTTAAATATGTAATTAATGAAGATGAATATCGATAGTCACAACTTAATGAACTTGAACTTCTTGATGAAAGATGCCTTAACACTCTCAATCAGCTTTAAGTCTATCAAACTAGCTACAATGTAGTTATCATAAGAAAGAAAAACCTAGAGAGTTCAAGGTGAGGATATTTTTCTCAAAGAAAATCAAAATAATACCACTAAAGAATGAGAAAAACAAGGAAATTTTGAACCTAATTGGTTAGGGAACTAGGTAATTACAACTAAATTTGGCTCAAGCCTATAAATTGGTCACTGAAGATGGTCAAGAACTTGATGAATCGATAAATGCAATGCATTTAAAGAAATTATATTCATGATGTGATCTCTATTTTGGGAGACAACCACTTGTACATTCCTCCTGTCTTACTCATCTCCAAATAATTTAAAATTATTCATTCCATTGGCAGATATCCTCATTATAAAAATCACATCTTCATATTCATCATCATGAGACAAGTGTTAATATTGATCCTATTAAGTTTTGTGAGTTTCATACTTCTTAAATTGTCTCCCATTTTTGGCGGCTTTCTCCTATGGTCATACCTAAAATCTTACTGATGGTAACCTACTCCCTTCAAATAAGTTCTCTCTTTCACAACAAAGCTCTAAACTTCTTTACCTAGTTTTTTTGATCGCAAATCTCGGTCGTTAGTGCTAAATCCTCACGTCTTACTATTCGTGCAGGGATGAGATTGGGGGAATATTTTCCTTCCCAAATAAAATCAATATAACACAAGTCAATCAATCAAATAGGTAATGAATAATTAATTGTTACACCTTTCATCCTTCACAATCTTTTGTGTTGAGCCCACACTTCTTACTAGTAGTGTGAGACTGGGAATGGAGGGAGGTGACCTTACTTATCTACGTCTTGTCTTCGATGATAAAAATCACCTCTTACTTGGTGGCATGGGGAAAATCGTAGAGGATCATTCATAAATCACAAATCATAAAAACATCATAAAAATCCAAAAAAACAAAAACAAAAAATATCAAAAATTTACTTGCCTATGTTTTGCCTTCGGTGTCGATCCTTGCTTCTTACTAGTAGCATGGGGAAAAGTATAGGGATTCGTTACAAAAATACAAAATCTTATAAAATCTAAAATTTCTTACAATTATAAAATCCCCAAGAAGTAATTTAGATGCCTAAGTGAAGAGAGACCCATCCCTTCACTCATGTCTTACCAATCAGTAGGCCATGTAATTGTTTAAGTCTAGGACATGACCTATAAAGAGAAATTAATTTCAAAACTGGTTTAGTAACCTTAAGAGGAATTGAGTCACAATTTCCCAAATGGATTGTTGTTAGCACTTGTCTCTATATTCATTATCTACATCTAGTTTCTTTATTTCTTTGTGATGAGCCCTCACATCTTACTAGTCATGCGGGGAGTCGAGAAAAGAGTTTCACTTATTTTCATCATGTCATCACCATCATATCTTTCCATTGGAATGATAATTTTTGTATTATTTAAAGCATGAGTTACCATGATGAACAATGTACATGAAGATGATACACTGGTTATCACCTTTCATAAGAAGTTTGCATTCTAGTCCAAAAATTTAAAAAAATAGTATAAAATTCCAAAATCCCCAAAAACTTTGGAAAAATCTAAAAAAACCCTAATTTTTTTAAAAATATAAAAATCCAATCACATATAAGAAAACTCCTCAAATCCCAAAAACATTAAAAAATCACAAAATCCTAAAAATTTACAAAACATCAAAAACCCAAAAACTTAACAATTCACACTTTGAACTCTCATCCCCAAAAAATGTTCCTACCTTACGACTATCAAATTCGAATCATTTCCCCTCGTGTGTATCCTTGCTTGGGGTAATTTTAACTCTCATTGTTTCCTTGTTTGAGGACAATGACCCAATCCATTCTGAATCATTGTGTCTTTTGGGGGCACATCTAATCAATCATCATCACTGTGGAACACATTAGGGACATGTTTAAAGGTTCTTGTGTTGCATTACTAGTTACAAGTTTATTCTTTGTTATCTTGTATCTTGATATATTATAGGGGGCATCTTGATTTTATGTATCCTGGTGTTCCCTCTAATATACTTATGTTCTATGATTACATATCATACAGGGGCATCATATCTTTTTGATGGTCCCTATCTATGCTCTCTTGCACTTGCATATCGTACCAGGGCATCATACACATTTGATGGCCCCTGTTTATGCTCTCATGCATATTACAATCTAGTCATCTTGATCTTCTATATCATGATGCATCCTATTATGTGCTATATTAAAATTAAGATGCTTTCATCATGTGAGTATCTTCTTGCATGATTGAAAACTTAATTTGCACCCCATCCATTCACCCATACTAATACATTCTCTAGTTTGGGAATCCTACTTGAGGATCTTTCTTAGGTAGCATTCACTATCATGCAACTCCTCATCCCCACCATGGTCAAAATGTATTTTATCCATTGGTCCTCTCTCCTCATTTCCTCATATACCACTTATCCCCACATCACCCTTCTCACCATTCCTGTCCCCTTTCACCACTCTATGTATCTTCCTTCCCTTTCTTCACAATTTTCCCTTTTCACTCTTCCGCTTTCAGCTTGACAATCTTACTTAACCATCCATACAATAAGGGAATCTTAGTTGAGGTATACCCTCTTCCTTAGATCCTCCCACTGTAGAAACTTCTCCACCATTTCCTCTTCCATCGGACGACAATCACCACCACAAACATATTTTCGCTCCGCCTCTTCCATCTAACATTCTTGCCTCATCACTCCCACAACATGGGCATCCCAATTAAGGATTCCCTCGTAATATGTATTCTACACACCATATATTCCTCCATCCATTCATCTTACACTCATTTGTTTCCTTCCTTGTTATCACCTCCTCTCACCCCTTATTCCATTCTCGCATACACCATTCCCTCTTTTCTCATTCTTCCTAGTATCCATCTTCTACTTGGTAATCTTACTTACACATTCTTGTAGTATGAAAAATTCACTTGAGGGTTACCCTTCAATTCATCTTGGCGTAAAATATTTCCACCAACTCGTCAATCACTTACTTCTTCCCATCATTCTTCTTCTCTGGCTTAGCAATTCTATTTACACATTCACACAGCATGGAAATCTTACTTAAGAGTCTCTCTTAAGATTGATTTTCCATCTGGCCCTCCCCCATCCCATCAAATTTCCTCCATCCTATTTCTCCCACCCTCACCGTAATCATCTACTCCAACAAACCATTTATTTTCTCCCTCCATTTACCATTAGTGTCAGTTTGGTGATCTTACTTAAGATTCCCTCTTAGGGATGATTTGTCATCTCGCACTTCCTCGTCACTACAAAATCTCACCTTTTAATTTTTCTTGTCATTCCCCATGATTACATTCTTCACCCCCTCTTTGATTCTCGTGAACACCACCTCCTAATTCTCTACTCTTCATCCCACCCATCCTCCGCTCGGAACTCTTACTTAACCTCTCCCGCCGTATGACACTCTTACTTAAGGGTTATCCTTAATTTGAACTTGTTATGGAATTCCTCTCGCCTCATTCTTTGTTCCTTCTGCTGATTGTTTCTTCCTCTTGGTCTCCCCTACGAACCAACTTTTCCTCCTACCACTCTCCTTTCTCAACCTATCATATCACAAAGCGTGTCCACCATCTATATCATGTGATCATGTTCCTTTCCCCTATTTTCTCCTCCTTGTTCTTTCTTTCTTCATTCTGATCTCTTCCATTATTTCCATATCTCATTTCATTCTCTCACTCTTTTTCATCCTCATCCTCCACATCATCTCCTTTCCTTCATCTTACTACAAATCATCACTCATTCTTTCTTTACTCTTTCCACTCCATCTTCTTGAACTATCCAACATATCCACCCCCATGTCTACCCGCCATTGTTGTTTGTCTCTCCTAACATTATTTCATCATCATTTTCCATTCCACGCTAATAAGTATTGTTGGCCGACCCCTAAAAATCACTCATCATCATTCCCCATTCCCTTTTTCACTCTCTTCACTTTTCCTCTCATCCTTCACCAACAATAATTATTGTTGGGCTTCCCTAACATTTATTCATTGAAATTGCCTCATCTATTCTCCATTTCCCTTTTAACTTTCTTCACTTTTCCTCTCATCCTTCACCAAAAATAATTATTATTGGTCTTCCCTAACATCCCTTCATTGGCATTGCCTCTTCTATCCCTCCCTCTCTTTTTCTTTGCCATCTCTCCATCTTCCCTTCACCCTTTTCAATGTATTTATTGTCTTCATCATACATCCTTTGTCTATTTTCTTGTAATCCTCTTATCCTCATTTCACGCATCTCTACATATTTTCCATTCTGTGTCATTCCTCCACTATTTCTTTTGTTTAAACTCCTGATGCTACTAACTTTACCCAACATACCCCCATTCTTGACTCCATTCCTTCGCATAATTTCCTCTCTTATCCTCTCCTCCTTTCCACTCTTTGTGCTTGTCTCCCTTTATCTTTCTATGTTCTTTTTCTTTTTCACTCATTCTTCCTTCTTACTTCCCCATAGTTACTTTGTCTCTTTCTCATTGTCCAGTATTTTTACCCCATCATCATCCACATGCATCTCCATGTGGTATATCCCATATTATCTACCTTAGTCTTCTCCAAAAATACTTTGGGTTCCTTCAATATTCTCTCTCAGTATCTATTATATCATCTCTTCTTCCCCCATAATTTTCACCTTCCTCCTCCCCTTCCCTTCTTTTCTCTACCACCCTTACCTTTTTCATTCATTTTGTACCAGTTTCTCTTCCTTTCTCTGATCTTCTCCACATCTTCCTAGTCTCTCATAGTTTCTTTCTTTTCTCTGTTCTATCATCTCTTTCATCTTCTTTAAATTCTTCATCTTCCTCATCTCCTTAATTTTTCCATCATTTCTCTCCCTTCATGTTATACATATTCCACTACCTTCATTTTGAATCTCTCTCTCCCTTTTTCATAATTTCACCCTCTGCTCTCTGTTATCTTCTCTCATCTCATCTCGTCTTCTTCTTGTTTTTCCTTCATCATTCCCTTCTTCCCCTATCATCCTTATCTCTTATTCTCTTCCACCTCTTTTATTCCTTTTTTCTCCTTCGTCTCCATCTGCTCTATTTCATACCCTTGTCTCCTTCACCTCTAACTTTTATTTCCTCATTCTTTACCTACCCATAATCAACCACTACTCATATCCATTCCTTTTTTCTTCTCTTTCCACTCTTACTCATTACATCCTTCAACACATCTTCACACCTAGTATTCAAGGCCGATTGAATTCTTTCCCCATTTGTGCACCGTATTTGTAACATTATCTTACACCCCATTCTCTTCCTCCTCTCTCGCATAGTTGACCTCTCCTTTTTCGAGAGCTCTATTGTATCTTCCATTCTCATCATCCCTCTTAAGGGGGCATCATCACATATATCCCTAATCACATCTTCCCATGGTTTTTTTCTTCAAGGATACCATAACATCCATCACCTACCACCTTCTATTATCCCTAATAAAAATTTTCTCTACCTTTTGCTTAGAAAAAGTAGATTGAATTCTTCCCTTACTCTCAAGAGTAAAAATTTGTTCTACTTTTTACTTAGAGAATGATTTCTCTTTTCTTCCTCTAATAACTTCTTATCGAAGGAACACCTTTCTTAAGAAGAATATCTTCGAAAAATTCAACCCTTCCGCCTAGGGCATATTCATCCATATAATCTACTTTCTTTGAAAGAACACTACTTTCATGTTATCATTCCAAAGAGGGGAAAATGTAGACACCCCAATTTCACACCCCTTCTAAATCAATTAATTTCCCCACTCCATGTCCCACAAAACCTACATTGCATAAATCAATTTTATTTGATTAATAAATCCATGTAAATCCCTAAATTAAACCCAATCTTCCTCACATGCCAAATATTCCCCATGTCCCCCCACTTGTGAATTAAATATTCAAGTTTAATTTTTGTCCATTCCTCATGTATCCCACTCACTTAATCATGCTTACTTTTCCATGTTAGGGAATAAGAGATAAAATATGTGGAATAGTCCCTCATAGAATCATAACAATAGAAACTAATATGCGAAAAATATTAAAGATCTCAAATAAAATTACGAGAATAAAATAACACAACACAAAGAGACACTATTTAACATGATTCACCCAATTTGGGCTACGTCCACCAAGAATCACTTGCTCGATTTTATTACAAGCCACCGCTCTCTCAATACAATACCTAGATCCGTTTAGAGCTATGCTCAACAAACTCTACAGAAATTCACACCAATTCAAAACACATATGTAATGTTTCATTATTATACTTCTATCATATGCATAAAACCATATAAATAGATAACTGCTTAAGCAGTTTTACAAAACCATGGGTATCAAAACCATGGGCAAAAACCATCCCATAAACCTATGGGTCAAAATCCCACCCATATGAGAAAATCACGTTTCCCGATATATCGCACGTTTTAAGGCCCATTTTTTTTTCAGGGCCACCAAACCCCTACTACCGGGGCTACCGCCTCGAACCCCACTCGGGGCCCGGCCCGCCCGGCCCAACTCCCGACTCAGATACATGAAAAGTGTACAATACTCTTAGTGTATAGTCTTCAACACTTTCACACATGAAAACAGGCTCCACAACCTAACAATCTCCCACTTGGAGACTAGTTTTCCTCTGATCAAGCTTCTCAACCCTTCACTAGTTTCCATGAAGACCAACCAAAGTGAACATAGCTTCAGTTTTTCCCTTGTGACCAACTTGGTCATCATATCTCAGTAGGATTTTGATTAGTATGAATCTTCTCTAGCTGAACTTCTCTTCCTCTAAAGCTATCCTGATGAAATGGTACCTTAATCGTATATGCTTTGTCCTATAGTGGACGTAAGAGTTCTTAGCTAGGTGTATAACAATCTGACTATCACTATGAAACTTTTCTTCCTCCTGTTTATGCCCCAACTCCTCAAGAAATTGTTGTAACCAAATCATTTCTTTGCTTGCCTCTCGTGGCATGAATATACTCACCTTTATGGTTGATGAAAGACACCAGCTTATGTAGTCGTGAAATCCACTCACTATTGTCCCACCTATAGTGTAAACATAACTGTCGTCGTGCTCCTCTATTGTTTACATATCCAGCCATATCAAAATCTACATAACCACACAAAATTTTCCCCATGGTCCCTCTCAAATACCTAAGGATCCACTTTACTATCTACCACTGATCTCTACCTAGATCACTCATAAATCTACTCACTGCTCCCACTGCATGGGCAATATCAGGCTTAGTGCACACCATGGCATACATCAAACTGCCAATCGCTGATGAGTAAGGTACCTTGGACATCTGGTTTCTCTCCTGCTCTGTCTTGGGACACTACTCCTTTGATAACTTGAAATGGCTTGCCAAAGGAGTCCCAACCGGTTTAGCATCCTGCATATTAAACCTCTCCAAGACTTTCTTAATGTACTCTTCCTGAGATAAAGTTAGCTTCCGTTCCTTCCTATCTCGAGATATCCTCATACCAAGGATTTGTTTGGCTACCCCAAATCCTTCATAGCAAATGATTCACTTAGTTTCTTCTTGAGTACTTTTATTTCCTGCATGTTTTTACCTGCAACCAACATGTCATCCACATACAGACACATGATAATATAACTTGCCATCCTCAAATTTCTTTGTATACACACAATGGTCAAAATGACATCTAATATAACCTTGCTCCATCATGAAGCTATCAAATTTCTTATACCATTGACGTGGAGCTTGTTTCAAGCCATACAAGCTCTTCTTCGCCTTTACACAACATCTCCTCTTTACCTTTAACCTCATAGTCCTCAAAGTTTCTTTGCATATATAGTTCCTCCTCCAAATCACCATGGAGAAATGCAGTCTTTACATCAAGCTATTCTAAGTGCAAGTCTTCTGCTGCAACTATTCCTAGAATAGTTCTAATATAAGTCATTTTTACTACAGGAGAAAAAATCTCATCAAAATCTATACCTTTTTCTCATGCAAACCCTTGACCACCAACCGGGCCTTGTATCTTTTCTTGCCTCCTTCTTCCTCTTTCACTCTGAACACCCATTTGTTCTGTAATGCTATTTTTCCTTCAGGTAGCTTTACCAAATCCCATGTCTGGTTCTCCATGAGAGCCTGATGCTCCTCATCCATGGCTTGCTCCCACTTCTTCCTAGCATCTACCTGCATTACTTCATCAAAGCTCTTTGGCTCTCCACTATCAGTGAGTAATAAATAATAAAGAGAAGGAGAAAAACGTTCAAGTTCTCTTCTTACCCTAGAAGACCTCCTCAATATAGGAGTTTGGGGTTCCTGAACTAATTCATGTGTCACTTTCCCATCCGGAAGATCCTCTACCATTGCATATTCTTTCTTGGATTCTTCCCTATTTTCCTGCAATTATTGCTTATACATGACTTTCTCATTAAAGACCACATCCCTAGATCGAATGATTTTCTTGTCCTTAATACTCCAACATTTATATCCAAAGTCATCACCACCATAACCAATGAAAGTACATTTTTTTATTTAGCCTCTAGCTTGGTCCTATCATCCTTGTCTATATGAACAAACACCTCACATCCAAAGACTCTAAGAAATGAATAATAAACTTTCTTACCATACCAAGTCTCCTCAGGTATGCCTCCATCCAAGGCACTTGAGGGTCCTCTGTTTATCAAGTACACAATTGTGCTCACTGCTTCTTCCCAAAAAGAAAGAGGTAGTCTTGCATGTAACCTCATGCTCCTAGCATATTCCATTATTGTTCTGTTCATCCTTTCTGACACCCCATTCTACTGCGGAGTTCCTGGAACCATCTTTTGCCTGCAGATTCCATTCTTATAATAGTAGTCATCAAATTCATTGCTGCAATACTCCCCTCCATTATCTGACCTGAGACATTTTAGCTTAAGACCTGTTTCATTCTCTACCAAGGCTTTCCATTTAACAAAAGTGTCAAATACATCAGATTTGTTTCTAATACAATAAACCCAAACTTTCCTTGTTGCATCATCAATAAAAGTAACATAATAACTTGAACCCCAAAGATGATACTTGAGCTGGCCCCCACACATCAAAATGCACCAGCTCTAACTTACTCTCTTTCTTTATAGGTCCAACCTTGAGAAACCTTACTCGCTTCTATTTCCCATATATGCAGTCCTCATAGAACTCCAAACCTATTTCTGTATATCCAAGTAAATCCTTCTTTATGATCTCCATGCCCTTATGGCTCATATGACCAAGCCTATAGTGCCACAATGTTGTATCTACTTTTGAAGCCACAAGATTACAAACATTAGTGCTATAAGTGGTTAAATACAAGGTTCCAACCTTCTTACCTCTTGCCACCACAAGAGCACCCTTGGTAACCTTCAAAGAGTCAACTGTAAATATCACAAGATCAACCATTACTTCCCAACTGTCCTGCCGATATCAAATTTCATCTTAATGTAGGCACATGTTTGACATCCTTCAATAGCCAAGTATTCCCATTTTATATCTTAACCTGAACAGAACCTTTTCCAACTATGCTGCAAAACTCATCATCACCAAGAAAAACATGCCCAAAATCTCATTGAACATAATCAAAAAAATAATGTCTATGTGGAGAAGCTTGGAAAGAAGCCCTTGAATCTAAAACCCAAGATTCAGTAATATTGTGCAAAGAAAGAATCAAAGCATCCTGACATACATTACCCGTTGCCACATTTGCCTCCTTGTTTTCTTCCTGTTGTTTCTTCTTGTCCTGGAGCTCCCAACAATCCTTCTTTGCATGCCCAGACTTTTCATAGTGCCAACATATTATCTTACTTTTGGATTTTGACCTTGCCCGATGCTTTGATTTTCCACGGCTTTCTCTATTCTTCTGTCTCCCTCTATTTTCCATTTGTCAAGCATTCCTCAAGTAGAAGATTCACCAGATCTTTTTCTTCACATTTCCTTGTTTAGAATCACCCCTACAACATCCTCAAACTTCAACTTTGAGTTAGCTAGAATCGAGTTGCTTACCGCCATTACCAAGCTATTCCAACTCTTAGGTAAAGAGCACGAACTAATAAAGCCCTAACTTCTTCATCAAATTCTATTGTAACCAAAGCTAGCATATTTACAACCGTATTAAAATCATTTAGATGATCTACTACTGAACCATTCTTAGACATCTTCATATTAAACAACTTTTTCATTAAAAATATCTTATTAGAGGTAGAGGATTTTTCATGCAACTTCCTAATGCATCCATTGGTTCTTTTGTAGTCTTTTCCTTTGAAACATTAAATAATCTTTTGAAGATGCAAGACACAGCCAGATTGTCCCAAGTGCCTTCCTATCCAAAGAAATCCCATTCCGCATCTATCATGCTTGAGGTTTTGTTCACCTTCTCAAGCAACGGAGTATAAAGATCCTTCTGATAAAGGTAATCTTCCATTTGCATCTTCCAAAGACTGAAATTCTACCCGTTCAATTTATCAACCCTAGATTTTCCATCATTTGCCATAGCTCCCACTCAAGATAAAACTTTCCCTATGATTCAACACTTCAAAAACCAAACCAAGCTTTAATACCAATTGTTAGGGAATAAGAGATAAAGTATGCGGAATAATCCCTCACGAATCGTAATAATGAGAAACTAATATGAGGAAAATATTACATATCTCAAATAAAATTACGAATAAAATAACACAACACAAAGAGACAGGTATTTAACGTGGTTCACCCAATTTGGGCTACGTCCACCAAAATCACTTGCTCGGTTTTATTACAAGCCACCTCTCTCTCAATACAATACCCAGATCTGTTTAGAGCTATGCTCAACAAATTCTCTGAAATTCATAGCCGAATTCAAAACACATATGCAATGTTTCATTATTATACTTCTATCATATGCATAAAACCATATAAATAGACAAGCTGCTTAGCGGTTTACAAAATAGTGGGTATCAAAACCATGAGCAAAAGCCGTCCCATAAACCTATGGGTTAAAATCCCGCCCATATGAGAAAATCACGTTTCTGATATATCGGGCACATTTTAAGGCCCAATTTTTTTTCGGGGTTGTGCCCGAACCTTGGCGAAATACATGAAAAGTGTACATTACTCTTAGTGTACGCCTTCAACGCTTTCACACATGAAAACAGGCTCCACAACCTAACATTCCAAATTGTGATTACCAAAACCCATGAATTAATCCCACTTTTAGGCTATAAATAGAGCCTTATCCCGCTCTTTCAGAACAAGCTTGAAATCCTATTTGAGATCTTGCATTATTTCAGCATAGAGTATCCCCTTCACCTCGTCCTAACGTCCGAATAGCCCCACTTTGGTCATCCCAAATCCATTATCCTCATATCCTTAGTGAAAATTTTGAGTCGATCTTGTTGTAGCAAAGGTCTTGCTCTGGTTTGAAGGAAGAACCTACATTTTGAGCAATCAAGGCCCATCCACATTCTATCACTCATTTCAAGGTTTGTGAAGGAATCACGAAGGATAAGGTATCTAGTTAGTCACTTTACTTTCTTGTTATCCGTGTATTTTCCATAGCTCACAATATCGACCATTAGTTTAATCACTATCCTATGTAGTTTGGATATGCCATAAAAGTGGCTTTATGTCCTCTGGAATCTTGATTTATTATATTTTCCCTCTCTTTGGCATCGGTCTCATCACAAGTTGTCTAAACACTTAAGAAACTTGTTATGTGACTATCGTTCAACTCCGGACATGATACTAATCAATACAAATCTCTTATTACTAATATTAATATGCTCAAGATTGAGTGTGTCAACACGTATTACTAGAAACTTCCCCACAATCAAAGCATTCGTGATCATTGGACATTAATTACGCACACAAATGAGCACAAAGCATGATCTAATTCACTAATGCTCCCACCCCTCGGTTATAGAAATACATATCACCACCCACGGGGTCCTCCCCTTTAGGTATTATTTGTTTTAACCCTAACACAGATGATCTCCTTGATGACTACTAAGATCTTACACTACCCCTCTCACTTTACATAGCTAAATTCAAAAATAATCACATATTTGCATAAATACAAAACCATGACCTATACACATGGCTTATATTGCACTTTACATTGCATATGTTGTTTCTCCCTCTAGGTTGATTAATAGCATATATTTGTTAATCTTTTCACACATACGTTCATGTAATATATTGAGATTTATGTAGGACACACATATGGTTACATGCTAATAGGAGCTATCTTGGCTCCTTGCATTCTTCTCTTGGGGCCATCACTTAACACTATATAAGGGTTAATGTTTTATTATAATTCCTTCCTACTTTCTCATGAAGTTTGATTACTTATATTATATACATATTATCTTTTGAGCTAATAGGGATAACACGTGTCTTGTCTAACACTGACATATCTTGCTTCATGTGATTTCTTACTATTTTTAATATTTTTTATCACTATCTAACATCACTATTTTTATACATGTTTGTTATTTACATATGTTTCTTATTGTTTGTTTCACCATTACAACTTGAGTTCATTTATTTTCTTGTGGCACTATGGTGTCCCATGTTTTTTAACCATGCCTTATTGCATGACATTGATTCTCGTGTATACATCCTAAGTTCCTTGATTGTCTTGTGATGCCATTAATGTCCCATGTCTTCGCCAAAAATGAGCTCATAGCTCATTTTTAGGAAACTAATTATAAATACTTAGAATTAGAGGATTTGATCATGGTTTTTCGTATTTCAAACATCCTAATGCTTAAAAATTGTCAAATTCACTTGGAAAATTCAGATTTGGGTTTATGCAGGTAAAAAGGGGGAAAATTCGATAAAAAATAATGTATTTTGACCTCAATAAAGGAATATGACATCCAAACCACCCAACGCCTTAAGAATTGAGACATCAATTTTAATCCAGCTATTCAAGAATACACTTAGCAATTTTTGGTTACATTATTCACTATAGGAATTAATCCAATATTCACTATCCTACAAGCTAAATACAGTCTTATAAATGATGGCGGTCACTTTTTAAAATGGAGTAAAGGATCCACTACTCAATACTTTTTAATGAGTTTGATCAAGTTAGAGCTTGTTGAGATAGTCACAAGTTGAAGGGTCACCAAATCAGTTATGTCCTCAATTGCGTTGGGACAGTACTAGAAAATTTACTAAGTTGGGGCAAAGTTGAGGCTGATGATTTAATGGGTCCAGAGAACACAAGGGTCCGTCATTAATCCACATGAATGAATAAAAACCCTCCCTAAGTTCATCCACTAGTGGCGAGAAAACAACAAAAGTTTCTAATTCCTAATATCTCGAGATTGTGAGACTTTGAGAGATCACAAACAAGCCCAAAGACTTGGTCTATATTTTCACATTGTTCGCAACATTCATAAGTTGGAAAATTTGGTAGAGGGGTCGCCAAGTTAGAAGGTTAAGTTGACCCTAAGTTCCGAAGAACACGAAGACGTGTCCCTAATTTTACAAAAATGCGATCCTTCCTTGGAATTTTTTTGAAAAATATAAGGCAGGCTCGAGAACTTAGAGAAATCCAATAATTTGAATGTGATTGATCCAAGGAAGGTTTGAGTATTGGCTAAGTACTAGTACTATAGAATGATGTGATTGGTCCACGTGGACCAAATGATAATTTGCAGTCCCATGGTTCTAAAATCAAGTTTATGAAAACACTCGGGTGATCCCGAAGGTGAGTCAATACCTAATATACTGAGTGACATGGGATTGGACCACGTGCAACAATCCCATTACCGGGAGGCTTTGTTTGGCTTTAGACCGGTCTTATTCGAAGCATATTTTCAAGGGAAAGATTCAAAACATTAATTTTAATGAAGACATTTGAGAGGAATGGAGATATTTTAATGATATAATTTTGGGTGATTTTATCTTATTTCCTATCTTACTAGCAATCGCATGTGTACAATGCAATGTGAACGCTGAACGGTATATATTATTTGATTTAGAGGGATAGTTATTACTTTTGTAGTTGTTGATAAGGGGTGTGATTGATTTCGTAACTGTAGAAATATAGATGGGCTACTTAATTTTAAGGTTGTTTCTACATTTCAAACTTGTTAAAAATTTGTACATGACTATATTTGATACCGTTTTCGATAGTTAATTTATTTTATAGTTGATGTTATATGTATTTAATTTGGGTTTATTGTGTTAGTTGTGCATCGGTTGTTCGGTTGGTGTTTTGTTGGTGGCAGTACACGATGCATGAATATAATAGATATACATGATGCATGAATGAATATATTTCAATATTGGGTTGGAGGCCATCATGAAGGAGAGCATCAAAACTGTGGATGATTTTGTCTACAAGATCATTCAAATTAGAAGGCAAAAGATTTCTGCTCAAAACAACAACGTAAGGAAATACTCACATCAACCATAATGGCTATTGAGAACTCTGCATAAATAATAAGTTAGCCCTTTTCATCATTACTTATAACCACGTTGTTTTTCACTTCACTGGCTTTGAAATTGTTTACAGAAAAAAACAGATATATTGTCTCGCTTCATTCTGTGTTGAAAGCTCGCTTTCAATTCTGGAGGTTGTTGTTGATTTGAATTCTTCAATAAACTCTAACTCATCAGTGAAAAGCTTCGTGTCTAATGCCTCATTTGAGCAAGTAAACTCTGCAATATTTCTTGCCAGCTATGAAGAGTATTAAAACAGTGAAATTATGAGGGAATTTCAAAGAAATATGTCTTCCCGTACTCGAACGCAGACTGGACTGAGCAAGGTCAAAAAAATCTGCCGGAAGCAATTCACAAATCCTAGCTAGATTATCAGGAGCACAAAAGCACTGTTATTTTTCATTTGAGGAAGAAGATTTAGCATCATCATATGAGGCTTCAGCTAAAGCTACCTTCAAAACTGAGGAAAGGGATGATGATTTGAAAATTTCTAACTCTTTAAGACAGAGCAGTGCCAGATACTTCAATATTTCTCCTGAAGATGTGCTTTTGAAGCCTCATTTAGGGATTAAAAGAGGTGATGAAAGCTCCAGTCGTTCAAACTTGGTGCATTTTGGGGGAAAAGGAGATCAACTATAGCAAAAAAGTAAATAATTCACAAAATGGAAGGACATTTCTAGCATTGTCAAAGCAAAAATATTAAAATTATTACGCCGACATAGATTTTAAAGCTAATTCACTCACAACTTCTGATCTCGGTAAGATTTCCTTACTGCTAATTCATCAATCTACGCTTGAAAAATGAGTAATCTTTATGTTTAAGCAATCTAAAACAAATAAACCTTAAATTGAAAATTTTCTAGCTTCTTGAAATGCTTGAATCTTAAAATTATTTATTTGTCACTATGAGTTGTGTAGAGCATGAGAATGTCTGGTTGCATGTTGGGCTGAGTCATTTTCTGCCATGTTCAGGTGCGAGATGAAGATGTTGAAGTAGCTAAGAGCATGGACTGTCGAAATTCTGAATGGGAGATCGGTTATAGATACACGTTGACAAAAGTTCATCGTAGTTTAGAGATATGCAAAGCTCACAGGGAAGTGTTTCACCTATGCCAATCTGGACTTGTGCTGACCATAGATCTGCAGGGGAGCCGAGCCTTGAATCACTATGTCATATATGAGCTACCACTACCAGAAGATTCGAGTTACAAGCAAAGATTTTGGGCTTTTGGTATTTAGGGCTTTTGGTAATTAGGGTTTTTTATTTTGGGTATTGCAGGAGGATGTATATTGGATTTGGGTAGAAGATTCGAGTTACAAAAAGGGACTCATCAATAGCACATAGAAATGGGATCGGCTAAAGCAATCGAGGTAAGACAGATCAAGAGCTCACCAAGGTAAGACATCAAATGTTATATAGGCTGAGACATATCAAAAGCTCGCTTAAGGAATGAAAACTGATATTGTGACCTGTGATTGAGTAGCAGAGATTATTGTAGAGTTCTTTCATGTTATTTTTTAAGAGATTATTGTAGAGTTCTTTCATGTTATCTTTTAAGAGATTATTGTAGAGTTCTTTCATGTTATTTTCTTTTGATTGTTTCATCTATATTTATAGTTGGCTCCAATCCTTTTTCCGAAGTGACATGTGGGGGCATGTGCATTAGTTAATGACATGATTCGTTATGTGCTGAGGGGCTCGTTACCCAATGAGGCCATTTTGAATCATCCCAAGTTGGACGTTAGACTGATCAGCAACAAGGCTTTTTAAGTTTCCTGTCATACCTAAGAACATCTTGTTGGTATAATATACTTCTTCGCCCTCTCCAGTTTAATATGATGCAGACTAGAAACACAATTCCCCTCCCTATAATGGGCTTGACACTAACTACACCTCGCTTGTAGAGGGAGGAATAGTTTAAGTGTCTTCAATGTGTTGTTAATGTTTTGATTTATCTATCATGCTCTGAAAATCACCTAATTGCTTGTATTGTCTTCTCAAAGTGATTTTATCTTATTTCCTATCTTATGACATCGAATTCACTTACATATGTTTTTAGTAATCCTAATCTTTATGAAAGGTGCTTCTAAATAAAATATGTTCATTTGTCCCCCGCTACAATGTGTATAGTGAGATCAACTAGTTCTTAATCATAGAGATGAATCGATAGTGGTAGCCTAATTGGAATCAATGTGGTTTTAGATAGTTGGCAACTTAATGTTTATTAATTTTCTTGATATCATGGGATTAAATTGGTGTCTTCTCTAGGATCAATCCTTGAAAAAAATCTAATTGTCCACTTTTTTTTTTTTATCAACGGACGATTATGAATCACGATAATTTATAGAGATCTTTTGGAATATGCCAAGGAGTGGCTTATGGATGAATATTTTTAGTTGGAACACATTTTAAAGCATCCTTTAGGCTTCTACGAGCTACATGAAATTGAAAAATACATGGGAATAAGATATCCTGAAGGTTATTGGAATATTCTTTTCCCATTCCCTCTTGTTTATTAGCCATATTATCTTTTCCTTTTGATATATATGTACATTAAGGCACAATTGTAAAATATCCTCCCCTAAAAGGAAATTTACTCTCTTCCTCTAAATGATCAGGCTTTCTTAAGTGTCTCGACCTTTAGTTTAGAACTATGTAAATGAAGAAAGACCTTTTATTGTGTTGATATTAGATCGTATATATTTTATTGATTAATAGAACAATAGTTGTGGCTTGTATCTCCATCTTTGTTTGTGTTGGTTATTTTTATACATCTCTATTATTTGCATAGATTTTTTGTGTGGCTTTTTCTTGGTTTTTAGATCATTTTGTCTAAAATAATTTGAGTGATTTTCTAATTTAGATATAGGATTAGTTTTGGCTAATATCTACCCTACGGACCTAAATTTTTCATTTCACTTCTCATTTACATTGGGTGGGTGGTTCACTTTCCAATTTTGGGCATCACCAATTTCATTTCCATGTTTCTCTCTAACCCTTACCTATGTCATTTAGTAGTTAGATTTAGTTTAGTGGTTAGCATTAGAGTAGATTAGTGAAGGGAAGCCCGGCCTCTCCATAGGTATACCTCAAGGATCCTAGAGTCCAATGCCTTAGAGGTAGTCTAATGTATTATTGAGATCCAAACATCTTCCAAATCAAAATAGTGCACACAAGTCTCTTCCAACACCATGTTTTTGGCTCTATACCTTGATGCAAATCTTCTCTTAATGTTATTGCTTCTCTTTTCTCACTTCACTATTGTTATATCTCTAAACTAATGTTATTTCATTTGTGTTAATACTATTAATACTACTCTTGTTATCACTACTATTGTTTTTGTTATTTCTATGGTTGATTGTCTCTTTCTGCTTTATGGTCTCCACCATGCACAACCCCTTATGTAGGAACAAATTTTCAAAGGTGACCATTGATTTATCATTCTAAACTCTTCTAAAGCATCTCAAATATATAATACATGGGTATACATCTAATTTTGTGAGCTGCGTGCTCAATTTTTTTAATCATACATGACTTAAAATAGGGAATTTAATGGGATACATTCTACACCTATATGAATACTTCTAGGTTCAAACACAAGTTTTCGTAGGTAACAAGCCTCATAAACATTTGTAGATAACAAAATTGGTAAAAAAATTACACATGTGAAACACCCTATAGAAAGGTTAGGGCCATATGAATGTTATGACCCTACCATACATTATTCCCCAAGGGGAGTTACATTGAATTATTTTACAATGTCATATTTTCACTTCTAGATATAGTGTTTTTGCATTATCTCATAATCGTTTGACATATTTAAGATGTTTTCATAGGTGGCATCAAATACTTCACTCCTCCACTATAATATGAAGTTTTGGTTACAAAATATAGGGTTTTAAAATCACGAGCTTCCTTATCCATCATCAATTCAACATCCTACACACTTCTACTTATAACTATGACACATGGAAAGGGAATGGTGGCACCCATTCTCTTTTATACCTTGTTTCTATATTAAAAAATTTGGGCCTAGATCCATCTATAATAGTGTGGTCTTTGCGTTTATGAAAAGTATTGAAGAAACCAAGTTCTTTATAGATAATTTTCCTATACTCATTTAAAATGGGAAGCTATTATGATTACTACAAACTTTGATACATTGTATTCTTTTGTCATGGGGTAAATTGGTACCTATCTATTCTTATCTCTCTACCTCCTATTGGTGTTTGATTACATGCACCCAATAATCCATTTTATCCTTTGGCACAATTGGGGAATGATCACCCCCAATCCTTTGGAAAGTCCAAAAATGCAATCCAAATATCCAATTATAAGTAAGGAACAAAAATTATTCCCTCTGCAAAAAAATTGGGTGAATAACTTCTATGTTTTACATATTTGTATTTCACCTTCTCCAAAATTAACATTCTATGTTTACATTTGATTCATGGTTAAATTCCTACTATGTAAATTGAATACATTTTTTTGCTACAAGTTTCATCATAGAGCATGCCAACACCAACACATCTTGATGACAAAACTCCAAGTGAAGACAAACCGTGTCTCCGCACACTCATGTATCATTTTCCTTTAACCATGTAATTTTCATTTCATACTTAAAGGGGGAATGTAGACACTCAATTTTGGAAATTCATAATTTTGACACTTCTCATTATGATTATCCTTCTTGTCTTTGACAAATACTCTAATCCTATCCCTAATTAGTACATCATTCTATCTCTCTCCTAACTTTCTTATTCATACACACTAATGTGTTGTCACATTATAAATGTAAATGAATATAATTAATGTTTAACCTCTTCCCATCATGACGTAACTTCCATATTTCATTTGTTGTCACCCTATTCAAAATCATGCTATAAGGTCGGGATGTGAAATTTTTCCTAACTAACCTTAAAGGTCTTTGACCGACACATCTTCTAATTTTTTTAAATTACAATATATTTTTGGTACTTTTTTTCTTCCTAGGTTGGCCTTATCATCATAAATTACCTTCACATCCCTATATAGAAATTTTATTTCACCTCATTTACACTTCCCGGAAATCACTTGGCACACTCATTGTAAATACATACAAAAGGAACCCAAGGCTCCCTAAATCTTCCCAAAGTTGATGCACATCCACTAGGGTATCCACTACTATAGTTCTGAAGCACTCAACCAATTCAAGGAGTTTATCTCCCCTCATTTCCAAGCACTCAAAGATCCCCACTCAATATCTTGCCAAGAACACAAATATCTCAATCATGTTCAAGTGATTCAAGTTGTCAATTATTTGCATTCATCTCGATATTACATGTTATATTAAGAAGTATGTTTTCTTTGAGGCATCTTTGGAGTAGTGTCAATGGAAGCAGTGCATGGATTGCACTTCAAATAAAACAATAATCTTCTTATAGGGTCTTCATCCCATGGTTAGTGTTTGAGTTCAATTCAGTTGATTCTAGATGGTTTCAAGATTGTGTGACACTTAGGTTTGACAACAAGACATATTTCCATAGTATCTAAGGGCACAAAAAGTTGGATAACCACACTCCTAGTAGGTCCAATACCATAAAAAGGTACAAGACTATTAAAATGTTTCTTTAAGATCTATAGGGTTCCATACCAATGTAAATTTCAGTTTTTTTACAAAACAAAACACCTACGAGCTCATTTATTCCAAAAATTTAGTGTGTGCATCTATATCCCTCTTATACCACTCTATGTAGCTGTTATGCTAAAGAAATTACCTAAGTATTTGAAGATCATGTAGAGTATTGAGGTGCGCAAGAGGCACACAAAAGCAAGCACAAGTCTCAATCAAGAAGGGTGCACGTAGGATGGAAACATTCGAGATTTAGACATTTTTCCATGGCATGGGCTAAAAATAGGAAAATTAGATGGAGTGCAGATCACACAAAGATAAGAGTATGAAGAATTCATGGCTAAGTAAGTGTTATTTTGGGAACAAAGTGGAAGAGAAAAGGTCATGCATATTTTTGCTAATAATAGGATTAAGATAGAGTTTAATTATAGATTAATCTATTATTATCCTTCTTGTAAAAGCATGCAGTGTTGGCACATGGATATTTTGAGCATTAGGCTATTCTTGAGATGCATGGGTGGTGAAGGGAAAGTCCCCACCCCTATATATGTTAGTTGATCTACATAGTTTTGAGGATGATGTATTAGGATCTGAATTGTAGTAGAGTTATGTTTCTTGGCATGAACTTGCGTGCATTATTCTAAGATAATACTATTATGTATTCAACTTCTGTTATGTAATATTTCTGGTTATTAATGGATTATTGTGGATGGATTATGGTAATTTATGTATATGATCATGGTGGTTGTATGGTTAATATGATCTTAATTCTGGTTTGATTTTGTATGCTCTATGGTTGTGATCTGATTTTTACTATGCTTTATACCTGTAGTTACTTAACCTTTTAATGGTTAATATGATTATGCATGTTAACATCTTAACAAGATTTCAAAAAGAGGTACCTAGTAGGATTCACATGCTTCGAGTGAGCATTCAAATCTCTATGGATGAAGTTATAGTGTGTTTAGGCATTCAAGTGGAAAAACAAGACTATATTTTGGTTCCGTTATCGAGACCTCTTTTCAAACTATTTGCCATGATGTTGTATGATGATGGCATATCGATTGACTCTTGGACATTTAAATTTAGGTAGATGAAGGACAAGATTATTTTGTGTGAAGATATGGTTCTGGACTTGATTTCAATGCGTGCAAAGTGGTGGAAGATAATATATATCATGAGCTCTATGAGACATTTTTCAGCTTTTTTCCTATAGAATTATATGAGTGGTTGTCATGCATATATCAAAGAAAATATGGAGTTACAGACCAAGGGTTTGGATGTAGGAAGATTACCAAACTTTGTTTGATGTAGATGAACCTTGGATGCATGTTGTAGATCATTGGTTGGGATGTGTTGTACATAGTTATACTTTGGAGTACATTATTTCTACGTATTCTTATCCAAAGTTTTTGAGTTTGAATTCTTGTGCAATCCCAGAGGATCTTACATATACAATATTCCTTTGTGATTAATTAAGATCTTGATGGTGGTGTTGATTTTAGAGCACCTACCTATGGCTAGCTAAACATACCACCGCACACGTAGGGGTAGGAGCAAACATGGTGAAGATGGTGGATCTTAGAAGAGAAAGGTAGAGAGAAGAAAGGAAGTTTAAGTATAATGAAGTGTGAGAGAGGGAATTGGAGAAGCAACATGATATTGAAGAGTCTGTGAGTTTGGAGGATGATGTATCATGAAGGATTTGAAGCTCACTGTGGAAGATGTGGAGCTAAAAAGCATCAAGTTCTCCCCCACTTAGGAAAGCATAGTAGAGAATCCCCTTTGGATTCAAATGAGAGTGCATCGATGAGAGGAAATATTGAGGACATGTGGGCACGCATCTAATCCCACCTAGCGACCTATCCCTTACGCTTGGTGTTCCAGTTCTAGAAGTAATCATTGATAAGTAGGAAAGTGTAGGTAATCCAGTAGATTTAGGTAGATATCATTTTCCTTTGAATACAAAAGTGCATCAAACAACACATACACCTATGGCAACATAGATGACATCATATTTTTTGGGGGATGATTGGAGGAATATTTTCTAGTGTGTCATCAGGAAAAAGTGTGGGCATGTAGAACATTGGGAATACGTCTGGAAGTATACAAAACTTCACAGAATATGGGAGTTCAGTTTAGCACTATAGTTGGGACAAAAGGAAGTACATCCACTTTTATTTCTCATTATAAGAGGAGGATCATGAGGATCAAGAGGATCGGGATCAAGTGGATCAGGTGGTTCTGAGGTGGAGGAAATACTTGTGGGGGTTCTGGTTTTGATCTGTGGACAAGGTCCACACCCTCATCAGCCACATCAAGTTTATTATGAAAATGTCTCTTCACTTTCCAGAATATAGAGGTATTGAGATGTTACAAAGCATGTGCACAAGTGTGAGCTACTATGGCACGCTAAAGGAATCACCACTTCAAATAGAAAAAGCAAGTAATTTTCTACTACTCTTTAAGGGACACACATAGTTGGTACAAAAAGTATGACCCACATTAGACTGGTGGATTATGATGCTTTGTGTTTTTGTTTCTAGTTGAGTTCCATATTCCAAAATTTGAGCAAAAAAGTATCAACGCACTTAAGGACATTAAACAAGGCTTATCTAAAGCATTTGAAGAATATGATGCACATTTTAAAACTTTGTTATCAAATTTATCTTATGACATACATCCTAGTCAACATGTATAATGGTTTTTTGGTGGATTGTTGACTCCATTTAGAAGGGTGTATCTCATAATAACCTTTATGGATCCACATGATGCTTTGGAAAAATTTATGCGTGTTGAGGCATTTAGAAGTGTGGACACTAGAGTAAGCCCATTATTAGAGGTGCAGATTACAGCCATGGCGAAACATTTGGAGAAGCTCTCTGCTAATTCAGCTCATGAGATGCATAGTGGAATATGGTGTATATATTGCAAGGGTTGAAGGGAATACTAAGGATAGCTTCCCTCGTAAGTCGGCATGCCATGTTGTTGGATTGTGATATTTTTCATTTAGACCATGATGCAAGTATATGTCCCCTCTTATAGTGATTTGGAAGAATGTATGTCTATGTATTATAATATTTGTAAAACCCATACTCATGACACCATTGACTGTAGAGTGATTGATCATATCCATGAAGCCATTGAGACTGGTGTACTAGACTAGTGTAGCAAGTGGATCTAAGGAACAAGGAGAACAACATAATGAAGGGTGCAATAATGGGGATAATAGAATAGAGGATTTTGTGGAGGATATAGAGGTCGAGGTCAGTGGTGGAAGAAAGAGGAGGATTTCTTAGAGGAACTTGTTATACTTTTGGATCTCTGATCATTATCAGTGTGAGTGCCCTCAGAATGTGGTTTTCTCATGGTGTGGAAAACAAACACAAGTTTGAAGAATGTCCCGATTATATGAGCACATGAGAAAAAACAAGAAAGAAAGAGGGTTCGGGAATGATTAAGGTATAATGTGTTTTAGATGATCAATGGATGTCGAAGGTAGCACCTACCCTTGAATTACAATCGATTTTAGTTACTACATGTGTTGAGGTTGCATGTGCATGTGAACCTCTGAAGTATAAGCCAACTATAACAAAGAAAGAAGTGATAAATGCCAAGTACCCTAATGCTACACATCAAAAAGAGGTTTACCAGAGACTATGGATGTTATCGGGATCTGTAAGGAGAGATTCAGAGCTTTGAAGGAGTAGGCACATGATGGAATAAGAAAATAAGGTTGAACTCCCATAGAAGGATGTAGATGACTTAAAGGAGGTATGTCAAATGTTGTCACGTTAGAGAACATAATCCCTTTTTTAGGAGAGTGGTTGAGAGAAAAGTACCACATGTAGGTAATGAGCGTGAGAGGAAAATACTTCATGCAAATCTTCCCCACATAATCATGAGTATGATAAGGAGATTACACTAATGTGTAGTCATAGATGGATGGCTTATGAGAAACATTCTGATAGATACAAGTGTGGAAGTTAATGTACTCACATTGGATGCATGGAATCGATGGGAAGACCACCATTATAGCCTTCTTTAAATGTGTTGTATATGGAAAATAGAACTAGGGCTAATCCTATTGAGTACTAAAGATGTAACTATTATAATTTAGGAGCCAAGTTTACTAGGGAATTTGAAGTATTAGAGCTAGCTGAAGTAGATAACTTCCCAACATTACTTGGGTGCCCTTGGTGTTATGCAAATAATGCATATTTACACTTCAACAAAGGGTACATTATCTTTGAGAACAAGGAATAGCATGTAATTATACCTTTGAATGATGCAAAGGTTGCTCTCATATGTTGAGCCTTTGAGTGAAGAAGATTTGAATAGGATATATGTGCACACAATCAGAGACCCTGAGGTAACTAAGCCATCTAAGGAAGGAGTGATATAGTGGGATGATGCTCATTCAATTAGTGATACCACAAGTATTTCTTGTGATAACTGGGTGCATGGAACATATGAAGTAGTTGGGTGAGAGATCAAGAACACAGTTACTCACATGATCAGGCCACACATGGTTAGGTGCTTGAGTTATAACCAGGTACCTTGGTACATTGGTGAGGGGAACCCTAATGTATTTCTATGTGTCATGGAAGCCCAGTGGAATAATGAGGGTGATAGAAGAAATATGCTAGTATATACTCTACACGGGATAATAATGCATTGGTGGACTACACACAGAGAAAACCTATTAGAATGGCGAGAAGTGAGAATCACCTTTTCTACTAGGTTCCTAAGGAGAAATGTACCTTCTCAGATATGTAAATTTCATGGGAAGTCCCCTACCTCGCATCACGTTAAAATTTTGAGAGACTTTGGATGGAGGGGCAGGAGGCCTTGCCACCATCACTCTGGGTACATAAGTTCTATTCCACTTTAAGTGGTGTACGTGCGTGCATGGTATGTTCATGCAAAATTGACAAGAGAAATAATTAATTGGCAAGATATGACCTCGGTATGATTCATACTTTTGATTAATTTTCTACTAAGCCTCGGTCAATGAAGCACTGTAGATTATGAAGTGCCTTACTTTGGGAGATAGCTCAAAAGGCTTGAAGAACTCTTATTAGATATGTTTGGAGAGTTAGATTTAGAGGCACACCTTAACCTTGAAGAGACTAAAGAAGAAGAAATGGTTCGCACTTGGGAAGAAAAAGAAAAGGGTAAACTGGTATGCATGATAAATGATGAGGATGATGAGGATAATAACCTAGATGTTAACCACACTGAAGGTACATGAGGTGATGGACACAATATGAAAAGGCATGCACATATCATGAGCCTATGAAAAAAAATAAGGTTAACATTGGAATAGATGCAGAGCCTAAAGAGGCCATTATTGGTGATTACTTGGTCGGAGCAGGAAGTGGCTAATATTATTGAACTCCTATGTGAATTTCAGGACTTATTTCTGAGGGGATATCATGAGTTAAAAGATTACACCCTTCTTTAGGTGAGATGAGAATCAAAATTAAATAAGGTGTGCACTTGATTAGGAAGAGGCCTTATAGGATGAATCCTAATTTACACGTCAAGGTAAAGGAAGAAATTGATAAAATGCTCAAATCTGGTATAATTGAGCCCATTGAGGAATCTAAATGGGTTAGTCCCCATGGTAATCAGCATTAAGAAGGATGGGAGGATAAGGATCTATGTGGAATACAAAGAATTAAATGCTTTATGTGTTATTGATCCTTTTCCCACCCCATTCACAAAGGATATCCTTGAAGGAGTTGCAAGGCACAAGATCTACTCTTTTACAGATGGGTTTTCTAGTTATCATCAAGTGCACATAAAAAGGAAGATCAAGAAAATACAATTTCACCACCGAGTGGGGAATTTTTTCATACATAAATGCCCTTTGACTAGAAGAATGCACCAACAGGTATTCTCACACATTGTGGTACAGGCATTTCAGACTTCATTCATAAGTTTTTACAAGTGTATCTAGATGATTGAACCGTTTTATGGCTTAGTTAAGGACCATTGTGAGAATTTAAGACTTATGTTTGAGAGGTGTAGGAAGTTGAGCATCTCTCTTAATATTAAGAAGTGCATCTTTTGCAACACCTTTTGGCACTTTACTTGGGGCATATTATTTGTAAAGGAAGGGTTGTTGGTGGACCCAGCCAAGGTTGTTATGTGATCTTAGGTTTGGAAGAACCTAATAATTAAAGTGAAGTGCATGATTTTTGGGACATATAAAATATTATAGGAAATTCATTAAAGGTTATGCAAAGATTACTTTTCCCTTGGAAGAACTTATTGAAGACTAAAGGAAAATTCTATTGGTATGATGCACACAACAACAAGCATTTGAAACATTGAAGGAAAGACTTACTACTACCACCTATTTTGTGCTTTCCTTTATGGGAAAAACCATTTCATGTTCATGTTGATGATTTTGGGATGACAATTGGCATAGTCTTGTTTCAAACAGGAGAAGAATGAATTGTGGACCACCCCATTTTTTTTTCAAGTAGGAATTTGACAACTACGGAACAAAATTATACAACTATTGAGCATGAGGCATTTGTCCATGATCTACACACTTGCACAAATTTATACAATACTTATTGGAAACACCATTTATCTTCTTTACAGATCATATGGAGCTTAAGTATTTGGTCAAAAAGCTATTTTGTAAGGGCACATTTGTAGGTGGATACTACTATTTCAGGAGTTTGAGTTTACAGTTGTTGTAAAACTAAGAAAAGGCAATTCAAGGTCGACCATTTTCAAGATTAATTCTAGTGAGGATACGCAGAGCATTGAGGATACAATGTCGATGCACAAATCTTTAAATTGAACCATGCATCCATAGAGTTAGAAGATATTGTAGTATTCTTTTGCACACATTGAAAATGCACCTGAGGGAATGAAGACATTAGAAAGAAGCAACTTGCAATACACACGACACCTTACCAATTGATTGGTGATATTTGTATAAGCTAGGTCATGATGAAGTTTTACGTCGGTGTGTTTTGGAGCATGAGCGTGAGGCTATTATGGAAGAATCTCATGGTGGAATTACAGGAGGTCATTATGCAGGGGATGCCACCATGCGTAAGATTCTAATGGCTGGCCTTTGGTGGGAAAATTTGTACAAGGATACTAAAGAATATGTCAAGGCATGTGACCATTGTTAGCACCTTGGGAAGCCTAGAACCAGAGATGAGATTCCTTTGAGGCCTATTGCAAGTGCTAAACCTTTTGAGAAATGGGTGATTGACTTTTTAGGTCCTATTTCCCCACTCATGCGTAGGACTAACATGAACTATATTATAACTTGTACATACTATCTAATAAGGTGGGTAGAAGCATCACCTACTAAAGGATTAAACAACTGATACAACAACAAGATTCATATGGAAAAACATTATCAAGGTATGGATGTCCATTAAGTCTAATAAGTGATAGGGGCATTCATTTCTTAAATGAAGTAATCATGATTTTATTGGGGTGGCACACCATAAGACTACACCCTATCACCCATAGGCCAATGGTACTACTGAATCTTTCAACAAGATTATTAGACACACACTAACAAAAAAATTATGATGTTGAAGGAAAGACTAGGATGATAAAGTATCTATTGTACTTTGGGCATATAGGACCACTTAAAAAAGGTTGAATAAGGCCACACCATTTTAGTTGGTGTTTGGCACTGAGGTTGTATTTCTGTTGAATTCATGTTACCATCCCTACATATTTCACATGCATGAGGACTAGCCATGAATAAGTGATGGAGGAGTGCATGGAAAAACTAATGCGATTAGATGAAAGGCATGTTGTTTCTTGTGGAGCCGAAGAAGAAAAAAGGTAAGATAGAAAGCTTGACATGATAGGCACATCTGGAAAAAAACATTTGAGGTGGTAAAGATGGTTCTTCTATATGATTCTAAGTTTTCACACCACCCAGGGAAACTCAAAGTTCATTGGTTGGGACCATTTGTAGTAATGAAGATACTTGATTTAGTCACTTTTAGTTGTAGGTGCTAGATGGCACTTATTTCTCGGTTACTTCAATGGGAGTAGGTGAAGCCCTACTATAAATAAGGATTCTTGGTGTTTGTAATAAGGTAGTATTTCCACTTAGATTAGATTTCCTTTTTTTATATGTTTCCTTTCATTGTTTTTATGTTTTGTCAATTTAGTTCAGTGTTTTGTTATAATAAGTGCATTTACACACAAATAATGATTACTATCTCTTTTGAGTTCATGCATAGAGGACTGCACATAATTTTAGTGTGGAGAAGATTCCAAGTATGCAAAAGAGGAGTAGATTTATTGGTGCTGAAGTTTGAAGGACTAAAGGAGTATGCTTGTGGATGACAATGTGGGTTATTGAAAAAAAAGGTGCTACACAGATCATGTGAAGGATGGTGATAATAAGAAATGATGAAAATTTATGAAATTGACAACCACATATAAGAAAAAAGTTCACACATTGTAACACGAGGTAGGCAACAAAAGATAGGAAACTACTTGGTATGCAGGCAAAGTGGATAGGTACTTTGTGAAGGAGCATGCATAAGGATGTCTGTGGATGAGAAGTAGTGGGTGTGCTAGAAGGTTTTGAATAGGGTGTTGGAAAAATTAGCAAAAAGCATGGAAAAAGTAGAAAAACATAATTAAAGATACGTATGGTGGTAGGTGAGAATAAGTTAATGTGGATAAGTTTGAAAAATTTATAAGAAGGGGTGTTTTGCGAGTTCATTCTACCTTGAATACTTTTCTTTTCAATCAGTGAAGTGTGTTTTGAGGAGTGATTTGAGTGTGAAGTGTAAGAGCAATCATATAAACTAGATGTGAACCTATTGAGAAGTGGTAACGGCCATCATAGAGCTCCATTGGAAGGGTGTTTGATCTAGTGGAAGGCATGCAGAAGGTAGATTTGTGAATCTAGGGTTTGAGCAAACAAAATTGGAGTTAGGGTAGGCTAGGGCATGTGGACTTAGGAGTTACAGAGATCAAACAAGCACAAGGAAGTATTGTAAAATCATAATGGAACCCAAGAGAGCACTTGGGATGACCACACGAGGCAGAAAGAAGGACGAAACATAGGTAGAAGTTGAAGATGTGCCTGAAAGTTGATTTTTGGAGATGTAGTATCCTGAAGGTGTAATTATGGGATGATATTGGGAATCACATATAAGATTAAGCAAGGTGAATGATTACAATCATCTCTTTAAGAAAAAACAAGGATGAAATAGACAAGATACTGGTGATGAAGACATATTTGTGAATAGAGGATGATAAACCCATCTATGATGATGTGGGGTAGAAGATGGTGAAGAAAGTTGGATTTTTACAAGTATATGAGTTGTCATACTTTGGAAAGAAAGAAAAACTCTACCAATGGTTAATTTCAAGTCCATAGAACTTATTTTATTTTACAGGAAAGAGGCAGTATGCCTCACAACACCCATGATTGGAAAATTGATAGGATTGAGGAGTTCGGGTACTAAAATTAGCAATGACCTTAATAATGATGAGGGCGTGGAAGTGATTTGTGCTGAGTTGGCATATGTAAAAGGAGGGTGTGCTATGGACATTGAAATGTTGGAATATCACCATGTGATCCAATTATTGCACACATCCTCACCAAGTTAAATAACCAAGAGCGTTGGAGCCAAGTAAATAATAAGTGGCTCCATATTGCGAAGAAAATGTTTGAAGAAGTTGTATATAATTTTTCTACATTCATATATAGAAACCATAATTGAATAAGTGTACCAAGGAGGCAAGATAATTTTTGGCACTATTATGTTATCTATTGTGTTTGTGGAGATTGGGGTGCCCATTGGGCTAAAGGAAAAGATATATTAGTTCCATGAGGAGAAAAATTCACTTATGAGACATTTTCCAAAGTATACTTGTGAGGGAAATATGAGTGGCCCTTATAAGTAAAGGTTGGAGCTTTGGTATAGGTGCATGCGGGAGGCCTTTGAGAATTAATGGAGGATACACAAGGATCTACTTGTTGTATTGACAAGAAGGCATAATTTGTAGTTTATCAACATTAATGCATTGGTAGATTAGGTATGAAGGATGGGAAGTGGATCCCTTGGTGAAAACTTCCCTATGCTTCCCACACGGTACTTTCAAGCTTATGTGAACATGCACAAATTAAGATTTGATGTAGACAAGGTTGATTGTGAATATCATACTCTCCAAAAGACATATGTGTATCCAGGTAAGTCTGTTTACATTAAACAATTGATATCGATGAAATTAATATCAACTCCATGAGTTTGGTAGTTGGAACATTAGATGCAAATAAGGTATACATTTACCTTAAGCCTAAGTTAGTGAATGGAAAATACATTGAGAATGAGTTCAAGCTTCCAGAGTTATCCAAGGGAAAACATATGATCATTATTGTGTAGGATGATGAACCCTCCCCGCATACAAATGAGGATGAACTGTAGGAAGAGGAGGAGGAGAAAGAGGACACTAGTGGATTAGATCATGGTGCATGAAGCCAACCAATTGCAAGACACAAGAGGAAGTACGAGAGCTCCCCTCCCAAGAGAGAAGAAGAAGTGAGGGAAGAGATTGGTGCTGAGGAGGAAGAGAAAGGAGAAGGTGACATGGAGGACCAAGGCTTCAAAAGAGTCTTGAGGAGAACTAGGAAAAAGAGCACTGGGGGACCCTGGGAACCTCTTGGACACGAGGAAATCTCCTGTGAAACCGAGCCCGTAGAAGTAGACAAAGAAAAGGTGTAAGTATGTTCCTAGGAAAGAAGATGAAAGAGAACTCTTTGATGAGATGAGGCGCATCAGATTGTATAGACACACCATTATTAATTTAGAATGGGAAGAATATCCTAGAGAGGAATTAACTCAACATGATATAGAGGTGCATGGTGAGCGTGATGAAGAAAGAGTCCCCACAATGTGAGAGAAGAGGAGAGAGAGAAGAATATAGGTGATCCATTAGGCAAGCCTTTGGGAATATGAAAGTGTGACAAAGGTGAAGCCAACTTTGGGGTGTAGGGGTGCATATTCCCAAAGGGAGGTGGTATAAGAGGAATAAAGGAGAAGAGATATATAAGATTCCTAAATTGGGGTATGTTAATGAACCTTAAATGATCATTCACACCAGATTTCATAAAGCACACTGAGCCTGAAAATTTGAATGGATGGGAGTTGATGGATCCCAGGATGTAAATATGCGTAAAAGGAAGAAATTGTCTTGGAACATGTAGACACGCATGGACAAGATTGAATTTGATGTGAAGGAAGAAGCATGCATCTAAAGGAAAATGAAGCAAAAGTCCCAAACAACGCACATGATAATTAAGCCAATGGAATTCATGATGAACAAAAAGTAATGCCTTATCTAAGATGGTGGCATAAGTGGCACAGAGGAACCTAGATAAAGTGGCCATGCTCAAGTCATTTCTTAAGGACAATAAAAGCTTAAACGAACATGTTGAGAAATTGGTTGAGGTGAGATGGAAGGATAAGGAGTGGAAAGAGAAAAAAGGGTTTTAATTTAGAAATTGGGGGTGAAATTTTGGAGGCATATCCATAATTTGATGAACAAACCAATAAAATTTACAATTCATCCTTGCACTTTTTACAAGATTATGTTCATATTTTTCTTGAGAAGACATTGGTCACACAAGGAAAGACTGAGAACAATTGATAGCTTAGAAGGAAAGGATAAAGAAAAATAATGCATGTCGATCATAGAGTATGACACCATCCTCAAAAAATAAAGGATGGATTTAAAAGGAGGAATGGGTGTTAGTAATTTGTGAGGATCTAGAGAAGATAATCAAGAAAAGAACACTGCAAGAAGAAAATGAAGTCTTGTAGTGAAGGATAAGACACTCGGGCCAAGAGGAGAAGTTAGTCAGTAATTACACAAAAGTGCGACATGCTTAAAGAGACCAAAAGTCTCTCATGAAGAAAGAATAAAGAGATATGGAATTTGGTCATGTGAAGAATGGATTTCATGGAGGGCATGATTTCGGGGTTGGCTAGAGTGATAAGGAAATGTAGACTAAGGGTGAAGATATGACCTTGGAAGAGATGAATGCAGTACTTGGAGATGTCCCTAATAAAGCCAATAAAGGGATAAAAAAATGGAATGAATTAGAGGCTGATATTAAGAAGGATTACCCTAAACTTATACTACCAAATGAGTGAATAACATGTAGGCTGATTACTTTTCCATTCCTTATATTCATTTATTATTTTCTAGTTATTCTTTATTCTTCTAATTCTATAGAGAGATAAGTTTAGATACTCTATTTCTAAGGGCATAAATATCATTAGTGTTGGGTAATGTTAGGCTAAATGAATTACCTAAGTATTTGAAGAGCACATGGAGTGTTGAGGTGCACAAGAGGGAGGCAGAAGCACGCACAAGTTTCAGTTAATAAGGGTGCACACATGAACACAACATTCAAGATTTATCCATTTTTGCATGGCATGGGATAAAAATAAGAAAATAGATGGAGTGTAGATCACACAAAGATAAGAGTATGAAGACTTCATGGCTAAGTAAGCACTATTTTGGGAACAAAGTGGAAGAGAAAATGTCATGCATAGTTTGTGCTAATAATAGGATTAAGATAGATTTTAATTATAGATTAATATATTATTATCCTTCTTATAAAAGCATGCAGTTGTTGGCACATGGCTATTTTGAGCATGCAAGATATTTTTGAGATGCATGGGCAGTGAAGGGAAAGTCCCCACCCCTATATATGTTAGTTGATACATAGTTTTGAGGATGATGTATTAGGATCTGAATTATAGTAGAGTTATGTTGTTGGTATGAACTCACATGCATGACTCCAAGAAATTAATATTATGTATTCAACTTATGTTATGTGATCTTTCTAGTTATTAATGGAGTATTGTGGATGGATTATGGTAATTGATGTATTTGATCATGATGGTTATATGGTTAATTTGATCTTAGTTCTGGTTTGATTTCTTATTCTCTATGGTTGTGATTTGATTTATACTATGCCTTGCACCTAGTTACTTGATCTGTTAATTGTTAATATGACTATGCATGCTAACATCTTGACAATATTTCACAAAGGAGGGACCTCGTAGGCTTTGCTTGCTTCGAGTGAGCATTCAAAGATCTCTCGACAAAGTTCCAAAGTGCACCTAGGCATTCAAGTGGAAAAACAAGACTACAATAGCTAATTACATCTTCCTTCTTGTGTTTTTAAGCTTGTAGCATATATCAGTAAACACTAAATTGTTATTCTAATATTATATGGTTAATTTTGGAAGTTAATTAATTAGAATATATCTTAGTATCAAACCTCACATTATTTTTTATTTTTTGTGCATTCTATAACAATCTTAAGTTAATCTTAAAAATGGTGTAAATAGGGTCTATTGCTTTAGCACCAAATACCGAGCCTTCCATACCTTCAAGTAGTTTAAAGTGTCTATGGAAAATAAATTTGATCACAAAAAGAAAACTCTATGCTTAGATCAAGGGTTAAAATACACCAATAATAAATTCTCAACGTTTTAAGTAGAAAATGGTTTCCAATCATTATCCAACTCCACCCCATATGCCATAAAAAATGGTGTTGAGAAAGGATTAATCACACTATCGAGGTAATACTCTAGTGCATGGTTGATGATTTTTGTTTAGAGAAAACATACATGGTAGAAGTATTCAAAACAATAGTTTATCAACTAAACAAAGTTCCCACTATAACTCTTAATGGAGTAACTCCACAAGAAGCATGGTCGGGGCATAAACCATCTATAGCTCATCTTCAAGTTTTTATATGCAAGGAAAGCACACACATTCCCAAAAAAAGAAGAGAAAAAAATGTATATGAAGTATGAAAATACATAGGGTAAGGTGAAGAGACATTAGATTATAGACTCATGGATCTGAAAAATGATAAAAATATAAATAAAAATGAATTATGAGTTTTATGATAAGAATGATTCAAATACACCTTCTAAAAACTCACATAATGAATAAATAAATCTGTTTAAAAATAGAAGGTGACTTAAGCTATGATGATGGGAATGACCATGACGATTCAAGAGATCCACCACTCACTGGAAAAACTCAACATATGTTGGAATGGTATAAAAATGTGATACAAAATGCTAGGTTGGATAGAGTCCTGACATATCCATCATCGGACCAAGGAATCATAGTATAGCTTGAGATGAGGTTAATTTGGCCTTAATGAGTACAATTATTGAATATTTTAAGCTCTCTTCAGTTCCACAATCCTTACACAAAACCTTGAAATTAAGATATGAAGGTAGAATATCACCAATGATAAAAATAAGATAGGAAAAATCACATATCTTCCACTATGGAAAAATCCAATCAGTTTCAAAAGGATCTTCAAGACAAAATACAAAGCAAATGGAAGTGTTGACAAACACAGGGTAAGAATCTTACCAAAGGGGTATGATAAAAAGAAGGAATTGATTATGAGGAGACTTTTCCTCCCACATCTAAGAGAAATCCTATTTTAATGATATTTTCTCTAGCTACTCAATTTGGTTGGAAATTCCATCAAATGGATGTTAAAAGTACCCTTCTAAATAGATATTTATAAGAATAATTCTACTTGACTCGACCAAAAACATTCCATTCTTGGAAAATAAGAAAAGATATGTTGACTCATCAAGTCACTCTATGGTCTCAAATAGACTCCCGGGATTGGTATATTAATATTGATTAGTATCAAATTCATCATGGGTTCCAGAGGAATCCATATGATCCCAATTTTTACTTGGAAAATAAAAGGGAACACTGTAATTCTTTTTTTATATGTTAAAGATATAGTCATCAATGGAAATTGAGTGAAGATGGAAAATGGAATGAAGATTTTTTAACATGACTAACCTTGGGCTATCAGCACTATATTATTGACTAAAATCATGGTAAAATGAACACCATATTTTTGTGTCTCAAATTATATATGCCAAGACAATTCTTGAAAGGTTTTATATGATGTAAAAAAATTTTGCACCCATGAATGTAAATATTTAGTTATCACGCACTAATAAATTACCACGAGTAAATGCCACTTTATATCAACAATTTATTGGGAGCCTCATTTACTTGACATATACTAAGGTAGATATTATCTATGTTATCAACTATTTCTCATGGTTCATGTAAGATCTAAAAATTATTCACTGGAAAATATAAAATATTATTTTGAGGTACATCATAGGAACCACATATTTTGTCCTAGGATATAAAAAGAATGATTTGTTCTTATTGAAAAGTTATTCGTAAATCAAATCATGCATGTAATATTGATGACATGAAAAAAATTCTTGATATGTGTTATTTTTGGATCTATCCAATAATCTAGTAGAGAAAGAAACAAAACCTTATTTCTTGATCTTCCACCAAGAAAAATATCACGCTATAAGATGATTTTTCTAGAAATTGATTTGGCTAAGTCACATACGAAGGAATTGGAGTATCAAATAAGTAACCAATTATAGTGTATGTTGAAAATGAAGGTGTTATCAATATTTTTGCAACCCTTTGTTTCATGAATGAATGAAAAACATTGAGGTATAGGTTCATTTCATATTCGAGCATGATTTACAACACAACACCCATCTCCACTATTTCCTAAAATATGAACAATGTTCGATGTCCTCACAAATTCGCTTGCATGGGATAAATTTGAGGAATTCAAAGAATATATATCTTGTTCTCTTGAGATCATGATGAATATGGGGGATTGATATTGATAAAAATTCATCATTTCTTATTAGAACATAAAGTTGTGTTATTAACTATATTTTCTATTTAGGGGTCAGTATATTGTTTTTTGTAATTCCATTATCTTATTGTACTCCATAATTCATATGGATAATTTCATTCAATCTTGTAGATAAATAAACCTCATGTGATCATTTTTATTGTTGAATACAAATCATATTTTTTCACACAATATATACATACTCCTATATATTTACCCAATGCATCTACCCAATTCCCAAGTAAAAGATAGGTAGAATTACCTAGCAAAGGCAACAATCATCCAATAGTTCTACCCTAGGATGATGTTTTTTTTCTATACTCTTGAAAAGGTCAACTTTTCAAAATCAAATGTTACCCTAGTTAAATTAGGATAAATCATTTTCACAATCCGTATATATAAACACATACATCCTACTCATTAGAGAAATATATTGACATCTAATACATCAAGGGGATATCACACTCAAGAAATATGAAGGATTTTAGGCTATATTAACCCTACAACAATTTTGAATCAACCTATTAAAATTCCAAGGAACCACTCCACTTCATATTTGATTAGCGCGAGCTCACTTCCCTTCAACTCTCATATACATAATTTTGAGCTTGTCCCACACAAAGTGCATACCTATGACCTTGCCAAATTCACATGACCTCCTCTCACTTGACCAAATGGTTTCTTCCATCAAGAGCATGTGTGTCACTTTTGAATTCCACTCATTTATATATTGCACATAATCTTTCATCATTACACTCTCGCATGTGTCCTCTTTTCCATATCATTTTTTTCATACCCAATGCATCTCATGTAAGTCTCAACTTTCAATGCATATAAGCACATTATTTTTCACATTGTTTCACATCTACAAAGGATTAAGTATAGTTGGGTAGGATATAAAATAAAAGTGTGAAAGTGCACATTAAATATGTAATTTTAAGCAAAAGGATCATGTCAATGTCAATAATTTTAGGTGGGAACATCCTTCCACATAAGGATAAACACAATGCACATATATCAAATAAAGGTGCACATGGAAACTTAGTCACATGCACCCTTCAATCATGTGTCATTGATTTTTTTGAAGACTCACAAGTGTGTTTTGTATGTGCATGTGCCCATCCAAAGCACTCAAACTAAATTCACACATCTCCTCAATGATTGTTCACAACTCCACATGACCCAAAACTAGAAATGTACCCTCACAAGCATGCTCACATGAAGATCTATAAACTTAACTCATTCCTTCCTACAACCCTTTCCAAACATGAAAGATAATTCCTTCTCATGTCCTTGATGACACACTCATCATGTACACACCAAAAACACAACAATCACAAACCCACACGCAGCTCCATCCAACACAAAATTAATCTCCCATAGAATGTTAATCCAAAAATGTTCTAAAGTGAGGCTAACCTAAAAGGCGCATCCCATATGTGCACACGTAACCTAAAGTAGTGGTTAGATGTTAGAAAATGCAAAATAAATTATCCATTTCACCTATTCACTTTCACATTTTTGAGCTCCCACTATCCCTCTACCTTCATATTCTCCAACACACTCACCATCCAAAATTAGCATATTACTATTATAATACATGACCTATGACCTAAAAAAACATAGATCATTTATTTTACTTAAGCCTTGTGTGATCAAACCAAATTGCTCCTTAGAAAATCCCCTTATATGTTTATACTAGTCAATGCACCCTCACTTATTTGCAGTACTAGCTCACTTTCCAAATGATATCACAAGGAATCCTCAACTCGATGTGTGTGCTCAACTCACTAGCACACCCTCAATGTGATAAATACTCAGAAATTCATATGCACCAAGTCATTCCTATTGGACCCTTCATATACCCAAGATCTTGCTAGTCCCCATCCCTCTAACCTTACACTTGGATGTAAATACACACCCACTGAGGGATCCCTTTCAACACAATAATACAATAATTCAACATTGAATTCAAGTATTTCCAAGCTAACTCACTCATCTCACATGCATGTCTAAAAATCAAATTCAATACACACCCTTTCTTGATCAATCCACCATGACCCCACAAACCAATGTATTTCCCACATTAATCCTCACTTGTGATTGCATCTTGTTTAGGGGTTGTAAACATGTGAACTATCTCAAGCCTCGGGGATATTCCCACACACATTTCTATTCTAAAATACATACATTCATCCATATTACCATTCACCCTCAAAATCACATCGCACTCATTCACCAACTTGCAACACTCATACAACTCATGCACTCATAACTCACCATGCTCACCCCTTGCTTGTAATATCGATATCACTATGACTTCAAAATACTAATGATATAGATGCATTATTTTCCATATGGAGCTTTATGAGCCTAGTGTCTACTCACTAATGCATCATGATCTAGCGGCTACCTAACATCCACATTTACAACCTATCAACCATTTTTGAGGAAATTGTTAGTCAGATCCTAGATACTATCATGAAGTATTAGTTCTATGGGTTTAAAACCCATGCTACCATAGATATAGAATTTTGATAGGTTCATGAATCAAATATTAGACATAGAAATTGAGAATTTTAGGATGAAGATAGATTTACCAAGTCCTACATCATCCAATGTTTGGTTGCCACTAGCCTTACCCAAGGTATATACTTCCCAATTTCTATGCAATGTGCTAGGACGGTCATGCCATGTTCGAAGTACTATTATCCTTAATATAGAGAGGTATTTTTGAAGAATGATTACCCATTTCTTTCCTTGATAAATACTCCCTAGAGATGTGCTTAAAATTACCCTCCAAAGGAGCATAGTTAAATTCTCAATAGAAAATGCTTAATCTTATTGAAAGAAAAACTATGATGTGTGCATAAATGAGATCAAAACTTATTTATTCCAAGTTTGTAATGTTATTAATTCCGAATTACCCATGATATTTCATATATAAAACCTTGATTATGACATATTTAATATCTTCATAGTACTTAATTAGGTCATAAAAAATACCAACTTGAGACTTCATGCCTTGGATTTATCACTTTATTTGATTTTATATGTAGTGGAAAATAGTTAATCGATTGGGTGGAAATCATCAATGATGTGATTCATATTCATTTGGAAGATTGAAATAAATGGGAGAGGAAGTGAAAAAAAACCATACACTTTAAGTGGCGATCAACCGCTAATATAACATGCATAATAACCAAGAAATAAGCTCTATATCATCCCAATAAGTTCTAGAAAAACTAGTGATTAAGCTAATGTGATTATTTGTATACTTGATGATCAAATTATGCATCAGTATGCAATATTGAACTTCATAATAAGCTTTTTAATATTTCTGGTTATTATTCCGATTACCTTTAGTAAAAAAAAAAATAGTAAGAAACACTTACACTAATTGCAATAATAGAGTACTATGGCACCATGCTTTTGGCCTTTTATTAATTTAGAAGGCTATAATTGCCAATTAAAAACTCAAATTTCAAAGCAGTTAAACTCATAATAGAAACTCTAATAATATTAAAATACTCCTAAAATAATTTCGAGTTCCATTTTCTCAAAATAGAGTCATGCAATCCATGGACAAAGTCAACATGTATATTTTTTTCCCTGAAATAGAGTAATACAAGCAAGACATGTATTTAAAGCCCAATTATGGATTTCTTTTAGATATTGTGCCACAAGGTTCCTAAAATATACAGATTTTCATAAAATTTCCATATTTAAATTTATCTAAATTTATAAAGTGTATCCCACCTCTTTGGGACGACTACACAAGAATTGTACTTATCTAAAAACTGGCAGTTGACATTCTATTTTTAGCTTTTCCAATTATTATTTAGGAAATCACTAAAAATCACTTATTTGGTCCTACATGACTAAAAGGCATGTGAATAAAATAAATTATTACTAAAAATCCTAAAAGTATATTTTTAGATTATTTTTAAAAATATAAATTATCTAAATTTAGCATAATTTCAAATGCCAAAATTGACATCATTCCTAATAAAGACTTGTCCAATACAAGGACTTCTACATGACTTCCTACTTAGTATGCTCCATTTCTTATCTAAATAATTTCTCAAGACTAACTTCCAAAGGATCCTAGATAGTATGTATTAAGATCTAGGAATATTATCCATAACTTACATTAGATAAAAATTATTTTCACTTCACCAAAGCGAACGATGACTTCACCAAGGTAGTGGTTTGGATCTTGAAGGTATCTTAGAATAGAGAGTATCTAATGTGGCTATAAAATTAAGGTTAGAATTCAATAGTTCTTATATAGTTTTCATGCTTCACCTATATTAGGGTTGGTGTATTTGATGATAACCCTATATAATTTCTCAAGTATGCATCCAATAATGTTATCTTGATCAAAATATGCATGCAACTAGCAATAATCCATAAATTTCTATGGAAGATTCTCAAAAATACAATATCATTCCTAATCTCCTTAGGACATTACACTCATAGATATTATATTAAGGCTCAAAGAGTTAAGTGTCACCTCTATTCTTTCAATATGCTCTTACATTTTTGAGAATGCATTTTGATAGAAAATGATTCATAGTGAGTCATATGGGCCATTTATTTTCTCACACTCCTTCTTTGGAGGATTATTGACCAATAACATTAATGAGTATGAATTCAAGAACAACTAGTACTCTACATGATTCTTAGGAAAATAAAATCATACATGAACGTGAACATTCCCAAAGGCCTAACTATAAATGGGTTATAATTCAAGTCCTAACTAGAAATGGATTGTAATTCTCATGGAATAATTCATAACTCATGTCACCCTATATCCTATACCTATCATGAACTAGATTTTATCCAAGGAATCTAACATTAACTAATTGAGAAAGTATATAGTTGAAATATACATAGAATGTATAGAATATAAGATCACAATGCACTCGGGTCCCATGTATCTACGAAAAAAAGATAATCTAGGTCACACATAACACCAATTATTCCTATAAACATTCTTATACATCTCATATATCAAGAAATAATCTACATTTATCCATACTGTGCATGAGAGGTAATGAAGAATAACCAAAATATAATACAATTTATAAGATAATGTAAAGATAAAAGGAAAGGATCAAATTGGCTATTAGTAAGGGATTATTACTCAAGTGACAACTAGTTTCTCATAATTCACCTTCTCTAAACCCTTAGATAATGTTTTAATGATCAACAACACTACTTAACAATACACTAAGGTGTTGAACCATCTCACGCACTAGATAGAATCAACATCTCTTCCTTTACCTTTCCTCCAACACTCCCTTCTCTTACCCTTTACTCCCTCTTTCCACTTACTTATCTTCTAAAAAAATCTACTCAAATCAGTACTTCTTTAGGATATGAATCCATGAACTTACACACATCGACATCCCACTGCTTGAGTGGATGAGGTAGTCATTTACAAGAAAAAAAAATGTGGTCAAATTTATTGAGCCCAAATTTTGTCTCATGGAGAGTCTTATCAAGCTCCCTTCTCTAAATAACTTTAAGAAAAATCTAAAATGATCACAAAGTCATCAAGTGCTAGGTTCCTCGAGGTATTCTGACCTAGGAGAGATATAGAAGTTGTAAAAATCATATTGTAATAATTTGACTATATTAGGATCACAACCGGTGAAGTTATTACTAAGGGTGATATCTATAAAATTCAGGGGACCACAACTCATATCGTAAGGAGGATTTCTAAGAATGAACATACAATTGATCAAATTAAATTTAGAAATTTTTTGGAGTCAATCATTAAGTATCTCCAATCACATTTATACCATTTGTAGTAACTTCCTACCTCATCTATTTCTATGGCAGGGATTAATCAATCTACTATCCAAAATTTAGGGCAACCGAACCATTTTGGGAAATAGTGTAGGAATGGGAAGATCCGATTTTGTAGGGAGGACCCAATTTTACTAGAGAGTCCATTTCCATTTATAAATTTGTAGAATCCAAGAATGTCATATTCTAGAATTTATTATCTAATATTGACATAGAGATTACTCAATGCTAGGAAATGGTAGTTGATGTTAAATAGCTTAATTTGATGGACGAAGGGCTCATGGTTTCATAAGGATTTTTCTCCATGAAGGAAGATAATCATTCCTTTGATTGAAAATAAACTCTCAAGTGGAAGGTTATAGTATTTAAGGAAGAAAATAAAGATCTAAAAAACTCCTAGAAGTAGAACAAATGAGGCTCAAAGCATTGAATTAGAGCATAAGATAAATTTCTTTCCATTTCTTCAAATATGATGAAAGTACTCATTCTCAGAGAGGAAATCAAAGGAAAATTCACCAAGATAATCAATTAGAATATTCTACAAGATTAGTCCTTCCATGTAGTGATCATGAAACATCTTATTCAGTTGGACACAAATCCAAATGAGCTACATGTTAGTTTTCTAACTTCAAAACTATGCCTTTGGATAAGAAGATGACTATCAATACATTGATCCTTTGGTGCTAAGGAACATTCAAATCTAATGAAAATAATATCATTTTCAATCTCAACTATTTTCAAGATTTCATAGCCAAAAAATTAACAACTAAAGAGAAAGGAGCAACATAAGCTACTTGATGTTATGTTTTCAAGTTACATTTTTTTACAAATTCCTATATATGTGAATGGAAAATTAGGAGATGTAAAATATATGTTACAAGCGTAATACTATAAATAAATTAATAACCTTTAGTTATACAATCTAGAATAAATCTTTGAATACGTTGTACTATGATAAAATGATATAAAAATTGCTTAAAACAAAACAAGGTATGAACACTTAACTTTACATAGTGTTACAAAAGTGATATGGGTGTGCATATTGGGTAAAAATGATATGAACGTAGTAATGCTTCATCTCTAGAACTATACCTAGAAAATTCTCTTGTTTGGAATTATACAACTCATGTTGGGGCACAATATGGTTTATATTTTATCTATATGGTTTTAAACTTGTGCATAGTGGGACTCTACAACTTTTTTCCCATCGTTGTCCTAGAAATAAGTTTCATTTTCTTTCACTATGGATCACATAACTTGAGAACCATCTATAATGACCTAAAACTAATAGAAATTGTATATGCCTATAAAAAAATTTCATGAATCAATTAGATAACAAAAGGAAAAATTTGTGTGTGGGTAAGGCTAGATTGACCCTAGTAGTCAAACCTTGCTAAACCAATCCAAACATTGCACTACTATCCTCAAGAGGGATAAATCCTTACGTATTTCTCCTATCATTGGTGTAAGTGATGTGTGCAATATATGCCAACCCCCTTGGTTTCACTCATGTATCTCGTACATAAAGATAGTAGGTGTAACTATATATAGAATAGAAATGTACCCAACATGTTATTCATCTGATGTGGTGTGTTTCAAATGTTAATAATGGCCCCATTTTTCCCTTAATACTTGTAAAAAAATTGGATTGACTTGTTCTTGGTAAAGCATGGCTCTAGGACCTTTTCATGCTCAGAAATGGAGGAAGTTAGACTCTTGAACCTGGTTTGAGTTATTTATACATGTGTGGTGGCTACTCTAAATTATTTGCAACTAATTTAAGAATATTTAGGATATCCTTAAGTTCTTAGTGATGATAATTTCAACACATGCTTATGATAATACCATGTGAGTTATAATGTGCAATTAAATTGTTTATATAGGCTTGTAAGGTTATATATTCACATTATGGATGAGATAGGTAAGATGAACTAACACATATAAGATTTTTAAATTATAAAAAATATTCATTATATGAGAGGTATGGGATCATATTGTCACTCATTCAAGAATGGTGTAAATTTTTGAAAAATGTAAAATTTATGGGTTATGAGCTTGTGGCAAGATGAAAAAATCAATAACATTGCTCCAGAAGCACCTCCGATCACTCCGATTGTAAGAGGCCAAGAACATGATTGAAAAGGATTAAAATGTTGTGCTTTGTGCCCTTGGCCAAGCCACATCAATGCGGGTGAGCTCCTCCAACAACCAAGCTATGCAAGAGCTTTGTGCCCTTGGAGGAACTAAGCTCTCGAAATGCCCAACAAGCTAGGAGTTGTATTCGAAGGAAGGCTCAACTATTTGTATAATGCATCAAGCTATGTGTGTAGTCCGAGCTACCCATTTAAATCGGGCTGATTGTTTAATGGAGAAGTGATGCATTGAACGAGGAGAACCGAGCTATTAAGAAGTAATTGTATAGGTCGGGCTCCATGTTAAGGCATGATTAATATGGTATAACAAATGTACATAGTCTCGAGCGGCACAATAACACGTTTTAAGCCATTTTAGAACTGCCTGCGTATGGAGGAGAATAAGCTAGAAGTAGAACCAGTGAGCTGCCTCCTGGAATATGAATTCCTCGAGCCCATGGCCAAGATCGATGAAAATGGCAGAAGTTAACACAGACATTGTAATACAAATGCATGGTGAAGCACGAGCTGGTACCATGGTTTTTGAGCTCACTAAATAGATGATGAGCCACGGAGAATACTATGATAGAGCTCTCGACGATATGTATGGCCAAGCCATTTTTAATCAACCACTCTATTAGCATTGGTGAGACCCAAGTTCATCGAATTGTTGTAATGTTGGTCACCGAGCTCTGCGCCATGAGCATGACCGAGTAAGGTTGAAAACCCGCTCTCTCATTACAAGCTCAATCAACGAATGGGAAGGAATTCCTTCATTTCCAAACAGGCTAGGGAAGCATCAAAACTGAGTTGCAGGATCAAGAGGGATAAAGCTGATCTCTGCAATCCTTAGCAAACTAGTATAAATTGCTTGGATTTCACACGAAGTAGAGACATTCAGAGAAGTGAAAACATGAAAGACTGAATTTTAAAAAAAAAAGGTCGAGCTATTGTAAGAAAAGGCCGTGCCATGCTAACATTGTAACATTGCCAAGTAATTCGCGGAGGGACCAAGTTACCACATGCTATTGAAGACTTCCCATGGTATTCGAGGACATCATCAAAAGCCTTGGCCGAAATTATTCAAGCGTATGAGTCAACAAAGTTGCCAAGCCAAGTGATTTTTCAGGTGGGGCAACTTCTGCATACGGAGGAGTGAGTTGAAGATTAGTTTCCCCAAGCTATAGGATCAAGCTACTACAGTGACTCCCGTCAGACAACTGGGTACGCTATTGGAGGGTGGATTCAATGTTGTGGAAGTTATTTTGATCCAACATCGTGAGGGTGGAGGTGACATTGAAGGGTAGGGATATTTCAAGCTCGAGTCATCCTAGGAAAAAAATTGGTGAGATCGACGGTGCAAGGAGGAACCTTTGCAGCTGAAACGAACAATTATGTCCCACATGACATTGGTACAATGCAGATCTAAAATGCCCGCATGCGGAAGTGTCAGATTTGCAGGGCCCGAATGTCCCACGAAATACGAGATCACCGAATGGGATGGAAAGCGGATAATGAAACAGTCAATAGCCCTTGTGAGAGTCAATGGGACATTTGTGCATGATAAACCCAAAATGGCCGATTAAGGAGTTAAGCAGCAATAGCGGGAAATCGGGTCCCATATATTCCATATGAACTGGGGACACATGGGCTAAAATGAGCCAAAATTACCGCATGGAATGGATTACAGGTGAAGAGCTAGTCAACGGCCCTGCGGGTTCAAAGTGGTGCGGAAGAACTTTGCATGCACGGTAGCATTTTGAGAACCCAAGTTACTGATGAGTCGGCAATTTGGAGTCCGGATGGCCCATGAGGCATAAAGATCACCATTGAGGAATTTTTCCCACATTACAAATGATGATAATATCAAATGGTCCCACCATGATTTGAATGCCCAGAATTTTAATGATGTAAAATATTTAAAGTGTCTTTTCCAACCAATGGAATTAATTCACAGTCATGTAATCCTGGCAATCCCAAAACAGCCGCCTCTGCTCAGATGGCCATATCTTGAGTGATTCTCAACAAAATCATGCAAACAAATACTTGTTGGAATTGTGGCTTTGAGATCTACGCACAAAAGTCAAGAAAATTAGGAATTGATATAGTTTCACTAGATAATTTAATAGAAAACAAACTCGGTTCGAATGACAATTTAATGGTAATTGAAAGTGTAGCTAAAGGGCATGTGCATCATTCTCTCCAAATTGATGGTGAGATGACGTGAATCGACAAAGTGAAAGACTCATCTAAATATTCATCAAGTTGAAATATATTTAATTAATTTGTTCACCAAATTAATTAAATAATATACATCAATAAATTGTAATGAAGCATGTAACTCAAGTTGAGTCAACTTGAGGTTGAGATTGAGGTTAAGAGTTGGTCAGATAGTTTCATGACTACTTCTTGAAGAAATATTCCTATATAAGGCTGCATTGTAATTGGGGAGAGGTATGTCTCTCTCATTGAGACTCTTTCATTTTCCATGTTTTGAGATAGGCTTTCCTATCTCGCATATGTGGTTTTAACTTTGTGTACACAAATCAATACAATGCTTTTTATATGGCCATGTTAATGAATTCGAATTACAAAATCTGTTAAACTGCTTGTGATTGAATTGTTAATGTTGCTAGTCCTTCATGGTATGAATGATCCCTAGTGTGGATCGGACTTTGTGTCAATCATCAAAGTACATGGACTTTGTGCCATATCAACATATCTTGAGGGAGACGAAGACATTGTGCTTCTCAAAATTTTCACTCATTATGTTCCTTTCTATCTAATAGGGAAGTTCTCCTTTTGTGTAGCTCTTTGCTTGCAATCTACACTTCTTCTTTCACATTCATTCCTCCTTCCCCTCCATATTTTCCATTTCTCAATTTGTTGCCCTTTTGTGCTTTACAATTAAAACCATAAAAAATAAAAAAATCATATCATACGAGGGAACTGCCCCTCTCTCAAAGCAGAGGAAATTTCATCATGTTAAAAGATGAATTTCCGTGGATCATGTTGATTTTCTGCACTTCCATTAACTACCTGCAACGAAAAAAATTCAATGAAGAGTTTTGGTGCCTCCACCGGGGATCAAACTTCTGTCACATTCGTTCTCTTGATTTAGGAACCTTCCTAAGAATGAAGGTAAAATAGAAAACACTTGTTGTCCCACACCACCGAGTGGTAGTTACAAAGATAGTGACAGTGATGGGGATGATGATGGAGATCTCCCTATTCAAGGTTTTCAAGCTCCAAATCCCGCATAGGTCAATTTCTCAAAACTTCTACAGAGGTATGAACCCAAGATTGATTTCACAAACATCTCTATAACCTCTTGAAGACAAGAAAGTAAGGAAGGTATTTCCAGATTGTGCCAATATTCCATATGCCAAGAATAAAGCCACTATCACACCCATGTCATCTCCAAAAAGAAACTAACAATGCAAGAAAGGAAAGAGAGATTGAAACAAATTGTTGCATGTGATGACCCAATAATTAAATATTTGTGGCTTAAGTATCAAGAAAGTTCTACAAAAGGTAGGAGAATGAAAATAACACCCAGATGATAAAAATTCCATATAGTGGATGAGAGAAGTATAATTTCAATACAGGGCAACAGTAAGCACACGAGAAGGCAAAACAAGCTGAAGAACACTTATTCAATGAATTTGAGACACCTTGTAACAAAGAGGAGAACATTCAAGTTCTAGAAGTTGCTCATGATGATTCTCCACATTATCAGGTATTCATTCCCCAACATTATCTCACTTCCACCAATGAATGTCTTCTTATTACTCCACCTAATGCATGTCAATTTAATATTCCTTCAAATAATGAAGAAGACAAACAACTTGAGGCTTTCTTTCAACCTGAAATAGAGTCTGTAGAAGATATGTCATGTACCAAGGTTGAATGTTCTTGTTTTGATAAAAGTGATCCTATGCTGGTGGAAGTGGATGTTCATCATAACAAAATAGACAAGACTCCTCCCTCTCCTATGATTGAAGAATTTCAATACACTGAGATGAAGATCATTGTGGACCATTCTCTTGTTGTTTTAAGTTCTCTCAAAGATAAACAAGTGTATGTACTCAAGAAAAGGAAATTAATGATATCTTTAGTCCTCCTAACAAGATAATTACACATGATCCTTTTTAGTCCTCAAACAAATGGAAAATGGAAATCCATCCCTAGAATCTTTTCTTCACAACTATGATTATGACAAGATTTGTTTCACCACCCTTTGGAATGCAAACAAAAGAAAGATGATGATGTTGTCAATCAATTTTTACCTAGTCTAACAGCCTTTAAGTTCCCTGTTAATCATAAAAAAATCAATAATGCAGCTTGTACCTAAGAGTCAAGACCTTTTAGGATCAGGTGTTGAGTTTGCAGAGGAAGCAGGTGTGTTTTTCAGGGACATGGCAGAAATTACATAGGATGAAAATGGTAAATCATCCAACTGCTTTTTCCAAATTCCTCTTGAAGATGGTTATAATGAAAATTCAATGAAAGTGCATGTTCCTCATGAATCGTGCCATGATGATAATTGTAATCTTCACATAGATGTTATCAACACTACATTGAAACGGGAAATATATGCTATAAGGATTGGATTTTCTCATGAATCTAGTTGTCAGAGCTCAGTGATGTGTAGAAATCAGTTTGGAGGTAGTCAAGGGTCATACAAGATTTTACATGGCACTATTCCTCCACAGAAGAGGAGCTTCAGAAGACATTTAGTTCTTCACAGGAACTGAATATTTTTAGTATGGAGTATCACTATGTGGATGGTATTCTTTCCTCAATTTTTCTTTTCAAGCCACATAGTGTTCCCATGATATTTTGGTACACCCAACTACCCATCTTCAACTCTCAGGTGCCTCATACTTTCAATATGTTGTTCCACAAAGGTACATATTTCTCTCATCCCGTCTCTGGAATTGTGTAGATTTTATACATTCTCTTTCCTTCCCCTTGTAAATATCCTCTTTCTTCTCTATAAATACTTTCCCTATTTTGGCTTGTTTCCTTTCTTATCCCTTTTTGTGTGTTTGTGTGCATCAGTAGCCATGTGTATAGAGGATGTTTCCTAGTTAAACTCCTTGCCCAATGGATAAGGCACTGGTCTATTTGAGAAACCTTGAGATTCTAGAGTTCGCGTATATCTTGTTTTTGTGGTGCTCGATCCAAGCCATGTCCCCAGAAAGAGCCAACTTTTGTCACTCATTCAAGAATGGGGTAAATTTTTGAAAAAATTAAAATTTATGGGTTATGAGCCTGTGGTAAGATGAAAAAATCAATAATATTGCTCCAGAAGCACCTCCGATCACTCCGATTGTAATAAGCCAGAACATGATTGAAAGGATTAAAAGTTTGTGCTTTTGTGCCCTTAGCCAAGCCACATCGATGTGGGTGAGCTCCTCCAACAACCGAGCTATTCAAGATCTTTGTTTCCTCGGAGGAACTAAGCTCTCGGAATTCCCAACGAGCTAGGAGTTGTATTCAAAGGAAGGCTCAACTGTTTATATAATGCATCGAGCTATGTGTGTAGGCCGAGCTACCCATTTAAATCGAGGTAATTGTTTAATGGATAAGTGATGCATTGAATGAGGAGTACCAAGATTTTGAGAAGTAATTGTATAGGTCGCTTCATGTTAAGGCATGATTAATATGGTATAACAAATGTGCATAGTCTCGAACTAAGATACAATAACTCGTTTGAAGCCATTTTCAAATCGCATGCATATGGAGGAGAATAAGCTAGAAGTAGAACCACAATGTCGAGCTGCCTATTGGAATATGAGTTCCTCGAGCCCATGGCCAAGATCGATGAAAATGGTAGAAATTAAGAGACATTGTAATACAAATGCATGGTGAGGTGTGACTCGGTACCATGGTGTTTGAGCTCACTAAATGGATGATGAGCCACACAAAATACTAGAACTGAGCTTGGAATGATATGTATGAGCTGAGCCATTTTTAATCAACCACTCTATTAGAATGGCAATTCGATTCCCAAGTTCATCGAAATGTTGTAATGTTGGTCACCGAGATCTATGCCACAAGCATGACTCGATTAATGTTGAAAAAGGCTCTCTCATTTCAAGCTCAATCAACAAATATGAGAAGGAATTCCTTCATTTCAAAATAGGCTAGAAGCATCAAAACTGAGTTTCAAACTTAAGAGGGATAAAGTAGTGATCTTCGTAAGCCTTATCAAACTAGTATAAATTGCTTCTTGGAACGATTTCACACAAAGTAAATACATTTAGAGATGTTAAAACATGAAAGATTGAATTCAAAAAAAATAGGTCTAGTTATTCTAAGCAAAGGCCGTGCCATGCTAATCATCGCCCGTAATTCGTTGATGGACCAAGTTACCACATGCTATCAAGACTTCCCATGGTATTCGAGGCCAACATCAAAAGCCTTGGCTGAAATTATTCAAATGTATGAGTCAAAAAAATTCAAAGCCAAGTGATTGTGTAGGTGGGGAAACTTCTGCATACGGAGGAGTGAGCTAAAGATTAGTTTCCCTGTGTTAAGCTATAGGATCAAGCTCTGCCGCACCGACTCTGATAGATAACTCGGTACGCTATGGGGTGGATTCAATGTAGAGAAGTTATTTTGATCCAACATCATGAGGGTGGAGGCGACATTTATAGGGTAGGGATATTTCAAGATCGATTCATCCTAGGAAAATATGGTGATCTGATGGTACAAGGAGGAACCTTTACCACCGAAATCAAACAATTATGTCCCAAGGACATTGGTGCAACGTAGATCTAAAATGCCCGCATGTGGAAGTTTCAGTTCTGAGGGCCTCGAATTTCCAATGAAACAATTGTGGTGGGAAAAATATGAGATCATTGCATGGGATGGAAAGTGGATAATGAATTGGTCAAGATCCCTCACAGGAGTCAATGGGACATTTTTGTGTGATAAACCCAAAATGGCCGATTAAGGAGTTAAGAAGCGATAGCGGAAAATTGGGTCCCATATGTTCCATATGAACTCGGGAGACACGGGCTAAAAAGAGCCAAAATTACCGTATGGAATGGATTATGGGTGAAGATCTATTCAACGGCCCTACGGGTTCAAAGTGGTGTGGAAGAACTTTGCATGCACGATAGCATTTGGAGAACCCAAGTTGCGGATGAGTCAACAATTTGGAGTCCACGGATGGCCCACGAGGCATAAAGATCACCACGGAGGAATTTTTCCCGCATTACAAATGATGATGATATCAAATGGGCCCACCATGATTTGAATGCCCGGAATTTTAATGATGTAAAATATTTAAAGTGTCTTTTCCAACCAACAGAATTAATTCACAGTCTTGTAACCTGGCAATCCCAAAACATCCGCCTCTGCTCAGAGGGCCATATCTTGAGCGATTCTCAACAAAATCATGCAAAAAATACTTGTTGGAATCATGGCTTCAAGATCTACACACAAAAGTCAATAAAATTAGGAATTGATATAGTTTCACTTAGATACTTTAATAAAAAAACTAGAATGATAGTTTGTAATGAAAATTGAAAGTGTAGCTAAAGGGCATGTGCATCATTCTCTCTCTCGGCCGCAATTTGGCGGGACAACGTGAATCGATAGTGAAATACTCATCTAAATATTCATCAAGTTGAAATATATTTAATTAATTTGTTCACCAAATTAATTAAATACTATACATCAGTAAATTGCAATGAAGTATGTAACTCAAGTTGAGTCAAATTGAGGTTGAGATTGGGGTTAAGAGTTGGTCAGGTAGTTTTACAACTACTTCTTGAAGAAACATGCCTATATAAGGCTGCATTATGATTGGGGAGAGGTATGTCTCTCTCTATTGGAGATTCTTTCATTTTCCATGTTCTGAGAGAGGCTTTCCTATTTGCATATGTGGTTGTAACTTTGTGTACACAAATCAATACAATGCTTTTATATGGTTGTGTTAATGATTTCCAATTACAAAATCTGTTAAACTACTTGTGATTGAATTATTAATGTTGTTGGTCCTTCATGGTATGAATGATCCCTAGGTGAATCAGACTTTGTGTCAATCATCGAAGTACATGGACTTTGTGCCATATCAACATATCCTGAGGGAGATGAAGACTTTGTGCTTCTCATATTTTACACTCATTGTGTTCCTTTCTATCTGATAGGAAGTTCTCCTTTTGTGCAGCTCTCTAGCTTGCAATCTACACTTCTTCTTTCACATTCATTCCTCCTTCCCTCCATATTTTCCATTTCTCAATTTTGTTTCCCTTTTGTGCTTTACGGTTAAAAGCATCAAAAATACAAAAATCATATCATACGAGGGAACTGCCCCTCTCACAAAGCAGAGGAAATTTCATCATGTCAAAAGGTGAATTTCCCTAACTGTTGTTGATTTTCTGTGCACTTCCATTGGCTACCTGCAGCGACAAAAAATTCAACGAATATTTTTGGCGACTCCGCTGGGATTGAACTTTTGTCACATTCGTTCTCCTAATTTAGAAACCTTCCCAAGAATGAAGGTAAAATGGAAAACACTTGGTTGCCCACACCACCGAGTGGTATTGATAGTGATAGTGACAGTGATGGGGATGATGATGGAGATCTACCTATTCAAGGTTTTCAAGCTCCAGTCAGGTCCTAGAACAAGATCGCCTGCAAAACTTCTACAGAGGTATGAACCCAAGATTGATTTCACAAACATCTCTATAACCTGTTGAAGACAAGAAAGCAAGGAAGGTATTTCCAGATTGTGCCAATATTACATATTCCAAGAAGAAAGCCACTTTCACACCCTTGTCATCTCTAAAAAAGAAACTAACAATGTAAGAAAGGAAAGAGAGATTGAAACAAATTGCTACATGTGATGACTCAGTAATTGAATATTTGTGGCTTAAGTATCAAGAAAGTTCTGCAAAATGCAGGAGAATGAAAATAACACCTGCAAATGATAAAAATTCCATACAATGGATGATAGAAGTATAAAGTCAATACAGTAAATCAAGGCATACGAGAAGGAAAAACAAGCTGAAGAACACTCAGTCAATGAATTTGAGACACCTTGTAACAAAGAGGAGAACATTCAAGTTCTAGAAGCTGCTCATGATGATTCTCCACATTATCAGGTATTCATTCCCCAACATTATCTCACTTCCACGAATGAATGTCTTCTTATTGCTCCACCTGATGCATGTCAATTTAATATTCCTTCAAATAATGAAGAAGACAAACAACTTGAGGCTTTCTTTCAACTTGAAATAGAGTCTGTAGAAGATATGTCATGTACCAAGGTTGAATGTTCTTGTTTTGAAAAAAGTGATCCTATGCTGGTGGAAGTGGATGTTCATCATAAAAAAATGGACAAGATTCCTCCCTCTCCTATGATTGAAGAATTTCAATATACTAAGATGAAGATCACTGTGGACCATTCTCTTGTTGTTTTAAGTTCTCTCAAAGATAAACAAGTGTCTTGTACCCAAAGAAAAGGAAATTAATGAGATCATTAGTCCTCCTAACAAGATAAGCACACATGAGCCTTTTTGCAATCCTTCGAAACAAATAGAAAATGGAAATCCATCCTTGGAATCTTTTCTTCACAACTATGATTATGACAGTCCTGTTTCAACTCACCCTTCGAATGCAAACAAAAGAAAGATGACGATGTTGTCAATCAATTTTTACCTAATCTTATAGCCTTTAAGTTCCCTGTTAATCATAAAAAAATTAGTAATGCAGATTGTACCTAAGAGTCAAGACCTTTTAGGATCAGGTGTTGAGTTTGCAGAGGAAGCAGTGTGTTTTTCAGGGACATGGTAGAAATTACACATGATGACAATGGTAAATCATCCAACTCCTTTTCCTAAATTCCTCTTGAAGATGGTTACAAGGAAAATTCAATGAAAGTGCATGTTCCTGATGAACCGTGCCATGATGATAATTGTAATCTTCACATAGATGTTATCAACACTGCATTGAAATGGAAAATCTATGCTATAAGGATTGGATTTTCTCATGAATCCAATTGTCAGAGCTCAGTGACATGTAGAAATCAGTTTGGAGGCAGTTGAGGGTCGTACAAGATTTTGCACGGCACTATTCCTCCAATGAAGAGGAGCTTCAGGAAGACATTCAGTTCTTCACAGGAACTAAATATTTTTAGTATGGAGTATCACTATGTGGATTGTATTCTTTCCTCAATTTTTCTTCTCAAGCCGCATAGTGTTCCCATGATATTTTGGTACACCCAATTTCCCATCTTCAACTCTCGAGTGCCTCATAATTTTAGTATGTTGTTCCATAAAGGTACATATTTCTCTCAATCCGTCTCTCGGAATTGCGTAGATTTTATACATTCTCTTTCCTTCCCCTTGTAAATATCCTCTTTCTTCTCTCGTAAATACTTTCCTCATTTTGGCTTGTTTCCTTTCTTGTCCCTTTTTGTGTGTTTGTGTACAAAGTGGCATAGCCATGTGTACAGAGGATGTTTCCCAGTTTGACTCCTTGGCCCAATGGATAAGGCATTGGTCTATTTGAGAAACCCCGAGATTCTCGGATTTCGTGTATGTCTTTTTTTTTTTTTGTGGTGCTTGATCCAAGCCATGTCCCCGAAAGAGCCAACTTTTATCACTCATTCAAGAGTGGTGTAAATTTTGAAAAAATTAAAATTTATGGGTTATGAGCTTATGGCAAGATGAAAAAATCAATAACATTGCTCTAAAAGCACCTCCGATCACTCTAATTGTAATATTCTAGGAACATGATTGAAAAGGATTAAAATTTTGTGCTTTGTGCCCTTGGCCAAGCCACATTGATGCGGGTGAGCTCCTCCAACAACCAAGTTATGTAAGAGCTTTGTGCCCTTGGAGGAACTAAGCTCTCGGAATGCCCAACAAGCTAGGAGTTGTATTCAAAGGAAGGCTCAACTGTTTGTATAATGCATTGATCTATGTGTGTAGGCCGAGCTACCCATTTAAATTGAGTCGATTGTTTAATGAAGAAGTGATGCATTGAACAAGGAGAACCGAGCTATTGAGAAGTAATTGTATAGGTCAGGCTCCATGTTAATGCATGATTACTATGGTATAACAAATGTGCATATTCCCAAGCGGCTCAATAACACATTTGAAGCCATTTGGGAACTACTGCGTAAGGAGTAGAATAAGCTAGAAGTAGAACCAAAGAGCTGCCTCCTAGAATATGAGTTCCTCGAGCCCATGGCCAAGATCGATGAAAATGGTAGAAGTTAATAGACACATTGTAATAAAAATGCATGGTGAGGCACGAGCTGGTACCATGGTTTTTGAGCTCACTAAATAGATGACGAGCCACGAAGAATACTACAACAGAGATCTCAATGATATGTATGGCCGAGCCATTTTTAATCAACCACTCTATTAACATTGGCAAGTTGATTCCCAAGTCCATAGAACTGTTGTAATGTTGTTCACCGAGCTCTACGCCATAAGCATGATCGATTAAGGTTGGCAACCCACTCTCTCATTACAAGCTCAATCAATGAATGGGAAGGAATTCCTTCATTTCCAAATAGGCTAGGGAAGCATTAAAACTAAGTTGCAGGATCAAGAGGGATAACCTATTTACAAATATACAAAACATGATTTTCTCGGTTAAACTTGGATATTACGAAAGTGTTTTCTATAAAGATCATCAATTACAAAAGGACTGAGGAATGAGAGTTCGAGAATGAGCAGAAAGGCAACATACGAATTATAGATAACAGAGTAATTCTTTATGTATGCGAAGTTACAGTTGAATTGAAACAAGATCATTTGTATCATATAAATAAGATGAAATTTAAAGACACAAAGTTCTCAGATTCATTAATCAAGGACACAAAGTTCCTTCTTGGTTATACAAGATCATGCTTGCAAAGTTTCTATAACAAGACTAACAAACTAGAGACAAATGATCTTCACAAAAATAAATGAAAGCTTAGGGATAACAGAGATCAGATAGACAAAGAATGGAAAGCCCTTCTGTATTGATTTCTTTATGATCTATTTACACTTTCAGAAAATAAACCAAGTTCTTCCTCCTTTCAAAATGGCGTGGAGAGGCCATTATATAGCTTACAAATCAGTTACTCTTTGTAACTACTTCTTTTAACTAAAGATTAGTTAAGGATTTCCAATCGCAATACCTCAACTAATTACAATGAATTCGAGAAAAAGAATTAGAAAAGAAGAGAAGAAAACGGAGAAGAAGACAGGTGGTTATGAATGGGAGGGACCCACTGACTTCAAAATTCACTGCCTGAATCTCTTCAATGCCTCGGCTATGTCTCTGCCACGAGGGACTGACGTGTTGGCTATAGACTGACCCCAAAATCCGAGACACTTCTCCATTTCTTTATCAAACTCGACATGAGTATGATAATCTTTATTTGCTTCTTCAATGGCAAATTGAAGAGAGCAGATCTCCTTCATTTTCTCTTTGGAGATGGAGCTTTCCTTGAATAGATTATCTTTGACAAAAGCTCTGAATTGAGCTTTGATTTCTTGCAAGGAAAGAGGCACACCAGAAGTTTCATCCTGAAGATGACAATGTATATCTTTGAAAGCAGATACAACCAGTGTCTTGAAAGCTTCACCCTTCTGCCAGCTATTCTTCAACTCTCCCAAAGCCTCCTCCAAGACTTTGATCTTCCACTCCACGCTGTAAACCCAGGACTTTGACAGATTATCCTTTGCATCATCAAAAACCTTATTTGCCAATAAAATGTTCTCATCTGTCTGTCCCATGAGACGGAGGTCTACTATGCAACTACTCTAGAGTTTGAGCTCTTTATCTATGATCCCGATAGTGGAGGAGAGCTTCTGTTGCAAATTATTCACCTTTCCGTGGAGTTTGAAAGCTTCATCGATGAAGTTCAATCCTGCAACAAGCATATCTTCCACCATGGCCTCCATAGCTCTGCCATAGACAGAATACTTGTGCATGTCTTTGATACTCTGTACTTCATCTTGGCTCAAAATTACAGGTGGTGGAAGAGTAGTCAATGGGGTAGGGTCCAAAACTTTGTCCTTAGACAAAAGAGATTTGATAAAACTTGTGAGAATCTGGGCTTGTTCCTCCAACTGTTCAATAGTTTGCTGCCCTTTCTCTACCCTCCCAATGACTCTTGTGACCGTTTCTTGGAGGTTGTGGATCTCACCTTCAGGAGTAGACTCTCCCATTGGAATTCTTGAGAGTTCTAAGTCAGATGCCTGCAAGTCCTGCTCTGATTTGTCCACTGTAGGCTTAGCAATCTCCAGGAATTGCTGACCTTGAGCATCAGACACGATCCTGGAGGTGGTTCTGGCTTTCTTGGCGCGAGAAGGAGTAGTGCCCAACATGGCTGCCACAACATCAAAATTTGGCCCTGAGCTCCGAGAGGAAGATTTCCTCTTCCTACTGTCAACAAAAGGTTGCACCCACGCAAAAGAGGAAGAGGAAGCAGCAGGAGGGGCAAGAGGACCAAGAGACATAGAGCTCATGACGCTCAAGGTTTGCATAGCTGTGGTCTCAAGTTGAGATGTGAGTGGGGCGCTGAGACAATTGCTGCAGAGGAATCAATAGCACTTGGAAGTTTAGTGCTCTGGACTTCCTTATCTTTATCCGTTGGATCTTCAGGAGCATTTGCAGGGGCTGGCATTTCACTCTCTTCACTTTCACTGAGAACAATGATGTTCTCTGGTCCCAAAGGCACTTCTACCTACTTTCTTTGAGGATCTTTTTCCACAGGCTCCTTCTTAACCTCTTTGAGTTTCTTCTGGTACACTTGAGTGGATGAAGAAGGAGTGGAAGCTGCAGGTCCTTGCGTTGATGAGGCAGGAGGGGTTTGCACAGGTGTGTCTGATATGGGAGTCGATGCTTCCCTCCTTGGTGTTGAAACATCCTTAGAAGAGGATTCTCCTGAGTGCCTTCTGAGCTCTCAAACTTTCCTGTCAAACCAGACCTTAGTCCCGACTAAGACGGAGCTAGGATCTCGGCGATCATCTTTCTCTTTCTTGTTCCAATCCAAGTCCTCCAAGGGAGTGTGCTTAACCACATTGTCATACTCATATGAGTATAGATCAGAATTGTCATCCTGGAGTCCTTTAGGAACTTGGTACAAGCCGAGTTCTTGGATCAATTGCAGAGAGAACCTGCCATAGTGCCTCCTTCTAGCCTCAAAATCATCTACACAGTCAGCCCAGTAGTCTTCTGTATCTACCCTATGATGATAGATTATCTTGATGTTCTATTCAATGAACTTCTTCAAGTCGAAGCAAGTTCTTGGCTTGAAGAAATGAACAGTGATAGGAACCAGGGCTCTTTCTATGTTCTGTGCATCCAGGGCTGTTTTACAAGTGTAGTTTCCCAAAGAGATGGGAAAGTGCAAACCAGAAATCTTCTTGTCTCTGCAGGTTCTGTGTAATTTGTCTAATTTCCTGCATACTTCTATCAAAGCCATCTTATCACTGCAGAACATGGGAAGCCTCAAAGGGGTGCTCTCATAGCCAGCAAGCCTGATATAGGAGAATTTTTTGAATTGGATAAAATAGGCACCGTAGTGCGATATCAGGTTCATGGCTTCATCAGAAAACCTTCTAGCAGTGTCACCTTCAAGCAGCCTGACCACGTACATGGTGAAAGCATCATTTACCCTTCGAAATTGCGATTGCTGGTCTCTAGGGTGAACTGCAGGCAGTAGGCATATACAAGATCATCCTTGTGGGCATCAATGTAAGAAAAACCAAACCATTGCCTTGATGCCGCCAGAGTATACATCAGGTACAAAGTCATGTAGAACTTCTTCGTTTGTTGTACATTGGACAGCTGCTCCGCCAAATTCATGCTGATGATTTCCACCCAGTTGATATTTTGAGTTCCCTCGCACACCATGCTGATGAGCGGGCACATCCAGAAATGGAACTCGTTAGTAGAAGGTAAGCCCATAACCCGAGCCAGTAGGATTATGAAATCTGACAACTCTTCATTGAAATCTACTCGGAAGAGAGTCTTGGATAGATGAGACGCTCCCTTCTTAGGGTTTTTAAGCCATGACTTTGCCACCCGCGCCTTGTATTTGTCGTCTTGATTGAACAGGGCCTGTGCTTGATCCCGGGAAACAACTATGGCATTATCCATTTCTGGAATCCTCAGTGCAGTGCTAATGGCGGTAGCATCCAGCTTGGCGATGAGTTCCCCGTGTACATTGGTTAATTCACTCGAATCAGGGTCGAAGTGAGCTCCGCATGAAAGCACTGTATCAGCACACTGCACCGAGATTGGGAAACCTCCAGCGAAAGCCAAACCACTGTCGTGAATCATCTGCGCCATTGGTGTAGGGTTTGCATCTGCCATCCTTGCCCAAAAATCACTGAAATCAAGATGACGAGCTTCACTGTCCCCAATATTGTGAACGGCAGATTCTAGTGGCGAGATTTGTTCCTGTCCCTGAAATTTGATCTTCATATTGATAGTAACTCGGAGGATAGAGACGCAAACTAGACTCGGGAAGGAATTACAGAGGAAAGGGATACACGCGCAGGAAATTTTAGATTGCAAGGGTTCGAGCAAAGGATAGCATGGAAGCAATGTGAAAAATGCAAGGGGGTATGCTCGTTATATAGCCGATTAGGAGAGAGAAAGACAATGAATGCACATTTAATACATACCTACCAATTTGAATAAGCATGATATTCGGGTAGAGCGGGAAAAATAAGCACGAATGGCACTTGGTTCATTTGGGACATGTGAGACGCGAATGCGCGAAACACACGGCTCGGCCGATTCGGGTGAAGCGGGGAAAAGATGCACAAATTCCTTTTGGGACATGTAGGACGAAAGGATGCGAGACACGCAACTCGACCATATCGGACGAAAATGGTGACAATGGGTCGGTTGAAGAGTTTGGGACGTTTGGGACGCGAAAGCGTGAAGTACGCGGTTCGTGCGAATCGGCTGAAAATGGAACAACTTGTACAATTTGACTTGGGACATTTGGGATGCGAAAGTGTGAAGTACGTGGTTCGGTGTTTCGGCCGAAAATGGAACAACTTGCACAATTTGACTTGGGACATTTGGGACAAAAGTTCTGACGGCCCGAAAAGACAAACTTCGGGGAAACCAGCCGATCGGGGAACAGAGCGCACTTTTGAACTTGGGACACGCGGGACAAAAATGTCCGACAGGCCCGAAAAACACACAAAATGACCCAAAAACGTAGATTTTCTCAATTTCACGACTTTTAACATTTTCAGTACAACAGAGAAGACACTTAAACTCAAAATTTTGAAAATTCACTTTCTTAAGAGCAGGGAATTTTGAGTGGACAACAGCTGGCTCCTTCTGGGGATGACTTGGCATAAATTCAAGGAATGAGACAAGGTAAGAACTTAGAAAAACTCGGGAAGTAGACCAGTACCTTATCCATTGGGCCACGGAGTCAAAAAGCAAACCAATACAGAGGACAACACACCAAAACAAAAAGGAAAGAAAAACAAAAATGCTGTACAGAATATACAAAGGACTCCCTAATCACCTAAGACTTGAACAACTTAAGGTACTGCCCACTATAAGGAAGTGGGAGAGGAGAACCATCCATGTAATCAAGATAAAAGGAATTCTTACTAGCAAAGTGTCTGATCTTGAAAGGTCCGAGCCAAAGGGAATCGAACTTGCCATGGCTACCACGAGGTTCATGCCTTTTATCCCATAACAACACAGTGTCTCCAACTTGGAAATCTCTGAACCTAGCTTTCTTGTCAAACAGGACCTTTACCTTCTGCTGGTGAACAGATATCCTATCAGCAACCTCCAATCTGTCCTCATTTAGTTTGTGAAGGTACATAATTCTCTTATCCAAAGCATCACTAAAACTAGTATCTTCAATGGCCTTCATTAGATGCAAGGCTGGCAGTTCCACTGTTACTGGCAGTTGAGCTTCTACTCCATATACCACTTGAAAAGGGGACATTCCAATAGCTCTCTTTGGTGTAATCCTGTCTGCCCAAAGAGCATCATAGAGCTTCTTGTGCCAGTTTCGTTGAGACTCATTGACTAATTTCCTTATAATAGTCACCAAATTTTTATTAGTGGATTCTGCTTGCCCATTTCCTTGAGGATAGTAATCTGAGGAGTGAGCCAAAGAAATGCCATACCCATAGCAAAAATCCATTATCTCAGTTGAAGAGAAATTCGAAGCATTATCTGTTACAATCTTGTTAGGTACACCATACCTTACCAAGATGTTCTCTTTGATGAAGCTGCATACCACTTCAGAAGTAGTACTCTTAACTGGAATAGCTTCCACCCATTTGGTGAAATAGTCCGTGGCAGTTAACACATGAGTATGACCAGCACTAGAAGCAGGATTAAGTGTTCCAATGAAGTCCAAACCCCACTGTTGAAAAGGTTCTTCAATTACAACTGGCTTAAGAGGCAAAGAGGCCAATTTGGGTCTTCCCACGAAGGTCTGACAAGCCTCACATTTATCAACCCACTTGGATGCATCTCTGAACAAGGAAGGCCAGTAATATCCTCCACGAAGTATCTTGTGAGTAGTGACCGTTGATGAATAGTGCCCTCCACATGCCTGATCATGAAAAGCTGAGAGCAACTTTTCTCTGTTGTTCCTTGTCCACACATTTCAAAAATCTTCCATCTAACCCACGTTTGAACAAGGCGTTTTCCCACAACACATATTGCACTGACCTCAATTTAACAGTCCTCTTTTCTTTGGCAGTTAAATGAGAGGGGCATTCCCCATAGGTGAGAAAATGGGCGATGTCAGCATACCATTCATCAACCGAGCTAAGAACAGAATGGTAGGAAGGCCAACTTTGTTCTCCAAGTAATTCATGCTTAGCTCCTTCAAAGAATGAGCTCACAAAGACCTTTTCCACGAACCAGCTTGGTCGGTTTGATGTCAATGTCATATTCTTGGACCTTAGAAACCCGCCTCCCTCTCTTGGATCCAAATTCTTGTTGTGTGAGAATTGACTTAACGGTTGTATCTGAACCAACACCATGGAATGAGAGTTGAGGATGTAAAAACGAAACCTTTTAACTGCTTTGACCACTTTGCAAAAAAGCATGTTTCTTCATCATGGTGTATTTTAACTCATGATCTTTCGGATATAGCTCATGAACGCAATTGGGAGCTCATGCTCGTTAGAGTCTTCTTGAGTCAAAACAACAGCTAAGGTATTATCTGTGGCATAGCAATAGATAATAAAATCTTTGCTGAAATCAGGACAGGCTAAAACAAGAGTTTTAGCGATAGCTCTCTTGATACCTTCAAAGGATTCCTTTCCTTCAGAAGACCAACCAAATGTTTGTTTCCCTTTCATCATCTGAGAAATATTCAAAGTTAACTCTACAAAATCAGGGATGAACCTTCTTAAAAAATTGATCTTACCAAAGAAAGAGTGCACGCCCTTTTTACTGGTTGGGAGAGGAATTTGCTGGATAGCTTGTACTCGTTCAGGATCAATCTTAATACCATATTTGGAAACGATGTGCCCTAATAATTTCCCCTCGGTGACACAAAAGACAAATTTTTTAGGATTCAAAGAAATCCCATGTTCTCTGCATCTTAGCAGAACTGTCTCCAGGTGGTCAAAATGATCCGCCCTTGTTTTAGAAAACACGGTCAAGTCATCAAGGTATATGACAATACACTTCCCTTTCAAACTTCCAAAATCCAGATCCATAGCTCTCTGAAAAGTGGCACCAGCATTAATGAGCCCAAAAGGCATTCTCTTGTAAGCAAAGGTACCCCAAGGAGTAGTGAAAGTTGTTTTGTGTTGATCTGCAGTATCAACCTCTACCTGATTATATCCCGAGAATCCATCAAGCATAGATAACATTTCAGATCCTGTTACTGCTTGCAAGACCTGATCCATCATGGGCAAAGGATAATTATCTTTCAAGGAAGCCTGATTTAGGTTCCTAAAATCAACACAGATGCGGATCTCACCATTTTTCTTCCTAACAGGCACAATATTTGCAATCCATGTTGAATGGTGAATGGGAAAAATGATTTTGGCCTTCAACAACTTCTGAATTTCCTGAAAGATGGTGTCAGCTATTTTGGGGTTGTATTGCCTCTGTTTCTGCTTAAAAGGCTTAATTCCAGGCTTGAGTGGAATAAAATGCTTGCATATCTTTTGGTTTGAAAGCTTTCAAATCTTCATAAGAGTAAGCAAGAACATCCTTATACCTCTTTAAAAGATCAATTGCTTTCTTCCTTTCATCTGCTGTGCAACATTTTCCAATGTTCACGAGCTTAGGATCAGTAGAACTCCCAATATCAATCTTGTCATACTCAGCTGATTGTTGAGGTCCAGTGGAAGCTCTAGACTTCACATACCTGTCATGTTTATCAAATAGTTCCTCCAAACTCACCAATCCTTTAGGAATCTTGTTTCCTTTGAGATTGATGCATCCATCCTGATCCGTTTCTTCTCCTTGGGTGACTGCTTTGTCAAAGGGCACACTTTCACGAGGTAGGTTGTCACTTCCTTCAAAATACAACTTGTTCAAATTACCCTTGAGTTCAAGGAAAGAAAGCAAGTGTTGATCATCATTGAAAACTTGCCAGTTATTGGTATTATCAGGTACACTAGGCCGATGGACCATCTCAATGGTGAACTTATCCTGAGAGAAGTCAGGATGAGGAATCAATAGTGACCCTGAGACTGCTAGTGAATCAGCCCTGCTGTTCTTCTCCTAGGTATTGCCTCATGGAGAAAGCATCAAGAAATTCAATGGAATCCCAAACTGATTCCGGTAATGTTTCAACCTTCCATTTTTACCCGAAAAGGCTTCTCACTTGCTTTACAATCAATTCGCATCACCACGAGCCGAGAAGATTCTTTACACCTTGTTCTTTGGCCACTTGCAGTCCCAAGAATGAGAGCCTCATACTCTTTGTATTATTAGTATTTTTGAACTACAACTTGAATGAAAAAGGATGTAGGCTTCCTTCAGGGGACACCAGTAGGACACCAGCTCCAGAACCGGCTGAGGAACAACTTCCATCAAACTCTAAAATCCAAACACCATTAGGATCTTTAGGTGACACTTTGGGGAGTTGGATTTCATCAGGGGACATAATCATATAGTTACCATGACCCATATCCTCATAGAGTATTTGTGCTTTAGGATCATCCGTTTTTTGTACAATATACTCGGATTGCTTCTCAGGCATCAACTTCTTCATTTGTCCATTAACAGGTACGAGTGCATGTGACCAATCCATTTGAATTTCTCCACCCACATCTTTACAGAAGTTCCTACTTAGCAACATCCCATATGAAGGAGGAATATCTGCTACTAAGATGGTAGCCAAAACTCTCTTTTCAGGCAAAGCAGCAAAAGCCACTTGTGCATCTTTAATTCTTCCGACCAGGGGCACTTCCTTACTCTCCATGGAGTAACAAGATCCATAAGTGCGTGTGAGGGTCAAGCCTAAAGCATGAGCTACTTTAGCAGGCATCACATTGTCTGAGGCTCCTGAGTCAATGACACAATTACTGAGCCTATGACCAGCTATAAGAAGTGTTACATAAAATGGTTTAATTTTGTCATTAGGTGAGGTGACAACGGCTACCAGACTAGGTTGTGGTGCAGAAGAAGGAGTAGGTAAAAGGCCTTTAGAGGTGGTTTTAGAATGGGAATTAACAAATTGAATCATTTTGGCAAAAGCTTTGGGATGGGTTTGATAATACTCAGCCTCTGAGATTTGAACCTTAGTCTTTTTCAGATGATCAATAATATCAAAAGACCCAGAAGTGGACGGGCCATCATCATTTGAGATCCTAGGTTTATCAACTTTAGGGGAAAAAGAAGTAACTTTAATAGCAGGATTGACAGGACTCACCTTTGGTGTAGATGAAGTGGGGATAGGAGATCCTCTTTTTGCAATTACGGGGATAGTTATCCTGCTCCTTAGATTTCTTGGGGGCTGCATCACTTTCTCCCTCTGATTTGTCTGCTCTCGAGTCATGATAGTGAATGATTCGCTATTCATGTCTGCTACTACTTCATCATAATCATCTCCATCATCAATGCCCTCAGTGGTGAAGAAATTAACTCGAGATCCCTCAAGTTCATCTGCTTCATCATCAACTTCTTCCACAAATTCCTCACAAGCTTCATTATCCTCATCATCATCTGGTTCCTCAACTTCACAGGTTGCATTGACAGGAACTTTAACAGGAGGTCCTTCAAGTGCTAATCTTGTTTGAGAAGCAGAAAATGATTTCTGGGCTGAAAATTTCTCCTTGGAACGTCTGCATAAGGAGCATGCTGAGCCAATTGTTTCTTTATAGCAATGAGATCATTCGCAAGTTTTTGAACTAATGGATCAGTATTAGGTCCAGGGGTGGAAGAGGAGGAAGCAATAGACTTAGATTTGGAAGGGTCTCTCCTCAACTTCCCTGACATGATCAAATCATCCTCGACACTAACAACAAGAGTTTGATCCTCAACCAATGTTGCAAGATTAGCCCTTCTCAGCGCATAGCTAACTTCAGGCGATTGGGCATTTAGGAAGAAACATTTTTGGATTTGATCAACAGGTCGAGTATTTACTGGAATTTTATTAATTAACCTGTTGAATCGGGCCACAAATTCTCTCATGGGCTCTGGTGAATCTTTCTTTATCTGAGAGATTTGGGCTAGCAAGGCATGCACATCTTCTGCTGGTTTGAAATGGTTTTCAAACCTAGTTCTCATGGTGTCCCAGCTAGTGATAGTACCAATCGGAAGGTGATAGAACCAATCAGTAGCATTATCTTGTAAAGTCTCAACGAACAGTCTCACGGAGACGTCTTCGTGTTCAACTCCTAGAACTCCACATGCAACTATGAAGGCTGCGATGTGTTCATCAGGATGCACTTTGCCATCACCTTTGAATTTAGGAAAGTTCTTCCTGGTTACCTCTGGGTAACTCATGCAAAGGCTGAGGAAGAGCAAGGGGCCCGACACGATGACCCCAGGGCAATGGTACCGCCATTCTTGGAAAAATGGCTTGGAGAGGAACTGCAACACCAACAAGAATCAAAGCTCGAAGATTAGGACTAGCTGGCTCTGAAGGAATACCACCCGTAGGAATTCTATCTTGAACAGGTGGAGTGCTTGTCGAATGAGTCCTTCTATTTCTTGTTGAAGGGAAAGGAAAACCCTGCTGCTCCAAAAGCTGAAACTGAGAATCTTCAATACCAAGGGCCCTTCTCCCTCGAGTAAAACGTGGAGTCGCCAGATCAAAGGATGATCAAAAATTACAGAACTGGAATATGATTTTCCCCAGTAGAGTCGCCAAAAACTATTGGTCGTCAAATAGGACTTTACGAAGAGCAACAGTCAGGGGACAAGAAGTCCCTCCTCTTTAATGGGAGAGGTTCCCTTATTCAGAAACGAACCTATTTACAAATATACAAAACATGATTTTCTGGTTGAACTTGGATATTACGAAAGTGTTTTCTATAAAGATCATCAATTACAAAAGGACTGAGGAATGAGAATTGAGAATGAGCGAGAAAGGCAACATGCGAAAATTATAGATAACAGAGTAATTCTTTATGTATGCGAAGTTACAGTGAATTGAAACAAGATCATTTGTATCATATAAATAAGATGGAATTTAAAGACACAAAGTTCTACATTCGCAAATTAATACACAAAGTTCCTTCTTGGTTATACAAGATCACCATTTCTTGGAGAGTATGCATCGGCAAGACTAACAAAATAGAGACAAATGATCTTCACAAAAATAAATGAAAGCTTAGGGATAACGAGAGATCGAGATAGAAAAGAATGGAAAGCCCTTCTGTATTGATTTCTTTATGATCTATTTACACTTTCAGAAAATAAACCAAGTTCTTCCTCCTTTCAAAATGGCGTGGAGAGGCCATTATATAGCTTACAAATCAGTTACTCTTTGTAACTACTTCTTTTAACTAAAGATTAGTTAAGGATTGCCAATCGCAATACCTCAACTAATTACAATGAATTCGAGAAAAAGAATTAGAAAAGAAGAGAAGAAAACGGAGAAGAAGACAGGTGGTTATGACTGGGAGGGACCCACTGACTTCAAAATTCACTGCCTGAATCTCTTCAATGCCTCGGCTATGTCTCTGCCACGAGGGACTGACGTGTTGGCTGTAGACTGACCCCAAAATCCGAGACACTTCTCCATTTCTTTATCAAACTCGACATGAGTATGATAATCTTTATTTGCTTCTTCAATGGCAGATTGAAGAGAGCAGATCTCCTTCATTTTCTCTTTGGAGATGGAGCTTTCCTTGAATAGATTATCTTTGACAAAAGCTCTGAATTGAGCTTTGATTTCTTGCAAGGAAAGGGGCACACCAGAAGTTTCATCCTGAAGATGACAATGTATATCTTTGAAAGCAGATACAACCAGTGTCTTGAAAGCTTCACCCTTCTGCCAGCTATTCTTCAGTCTCCCAAAGCCTCCTCCAAGACTTTGATCTTCCACTCCACGCTGTAAACCCAGGACTTTGACAGATTATCCTTTGCATCATCAAAAACCTTATTTGCCAATAAAATGTTCTCATCTGTCTGTCCCATGAGACGGAGGTCTACTATGCAACTGCTCCAGAGTTTGAGCTCTTTATCTATGACCCCGATAGTGGAGGAGAGCTTCTGTTGCAAATTGTTCACCTTTCCGTGGAGTTTGAAAGCTTCATCGATGAAGTTCAATCCTGCAACAAGCATATCTTCCACCATGGCCTCCATAGCTCTGCCATAGACAGAATACTTGTGCATGTCTTTGATACTCTGTACTTCATCTTGGCTCAAAATTACAGGTGGTGGAAGAGTAGTCAATGGGGTAGGGTCCAAAACTTTGTCCTTAGACAAAAGAGATTTGATGAAACCTGTGAGAATCTGGGCTTGTTCCTCCAACTGTTCAATAGTTTTGCCCTTTCTCTACCCTCCCAATGACTCTTGTGACCATTTCCTGGAGGTTGTGGATCTCACCTTCAGGAGTAGACTCTCCCATTGGAATTCTTGAGAGTTCTAAGTCAGATGCCTGCAAGTCCTGCTCTGATTTGTCCACTGTAGGCTTAGCAATCTCCAGGAATTGCTGACCTTGAGCATCAGACACTATTCTGGAGGTGATTTTGGCTTTCTTGGCACGAGAAGGAGTAGTGCCCAACAAGGCTGCCACAACATCAAAATTTGGCCCTGAGCTCCGAGAGGAAGATTTCCTCTTCCTACTGTCAACAAAAGGTTGCACCCACGCAAAAGAGGAAGAGGAAGCAGCAGGAGGGGCAAGAGGACCAAGAGACATAGAGCTCATGACGCTCAAGGTTTGCACAGCTGTTGATTCAAGTTGAGATGTGAGTGGGGCGCTTGAGACAATTGCGCAGAAGAATCAATAGCACTTGGAAGTTCAGTGCTCTGGACTTCCTTATCTTTATCCGTTGGATCTTCAGGAGCATTTGCAGGGGCTGGCATTTCACTCTCTTCACTTTCACTGAGAACAATGATGTTCTCTGGTCCCAAAGGCACTTCTACCTACTTTCTTTGAGGATCTTTTTCCACAGGCTCCTTCTTAACCTCTTTGAGTTTCTTCTGGTACACTTGAGTGGATGAAGAAGGAGTGGAAGCTGCAGGTCCTTGCGTTGATGAGGCAGGAGGGGTTTGCACAGGTGTGTCTGATATGGGAGTCGATGCTTCCCTCCTTGGTGTTGAAACATCCTTGGAAGAGGATTCTCCTGAGTGCCTTCTGAGCTCTCGAACTTTCCTGTCAAACCAGACCTTAGTCCTGACTAAGACTGGAGCTAGGATCTCGGCCAGATCATCTTTCTCTTTCTGTTCCAATCCAAGTCCTCCAAGGGAGTGTGCTTAACCACATTGTCATACTCATATGAGTATAGATCAGAATTTTCATCCTAGAGTCCTTCAGGAACTTGGTACAAGCCGAGTTCTTGGATCAATTGCAGAGAGAACCTGCCATAGTGCCTCCTTCTAGCCTCAAAATCATCTCACATACAATCAGTCGGCCCGGTAGTCTTCTATATCTTCCCTATGATGATAGATTATCTTGATGTTCTGCTCAATGAACTTCTTCAAGTCGAAGCAAGTTCTTGGCTTGAAGAAATGAACATGATAGGAACCGGGCTCTTTCTATGTTCTGTGCATCCGTGGGCTGTTTTTACAAGTGTAATTTCCCAAAGAGATGGGAAAGTGCAAACCAGTAATCTTCTTGTCTCTACAGGTTCTATGCAATTTGTCTAATTGCCTGCATACTTCTATCAAAGCCATCTTATCACTGCAGAACATGGGAAGCCTCAAAGGGGTGCTCTCATAGCCAGCAAGCCTGATATAGAGAATTTTCTAAATTGATAAAATAGGCACCGTAGTGCGATATCAGGTTCATGGCTTCATCAGAAAACCTTCTAGCAGTGTCACCCTCAAGCAGCCTGACCACGTACATGGTGAAAGCATCATTTACCCTTCTGAAATTGTGATTGCTGGTCTCTAGGGTGAACTTGGGCAGTAGGCATATACAGGATCATCCTTGTGGGCATCAATGTAAGAAAAACCAAACCATTGCCTTGATGCCGCCAGAGTATACATCAGGTACGAAGTCATGTAGAACTTCTTCATTTGTTGTACATTGGATAGCTACTCCGCAAATTCATGCTGATGATTTCTGCCCAGTTGATATTTTGAGTTCCCTCGCACACCATGCTTTGATGAGCGGGCACATCCAGAAATGGAACTCGTTAGTAGAAGGTAAGCCCATAACCCGAGCCAGTAGGATTATGAAATCTGACAACTCTTCATTGAAATCTACTCGGAAGAGAGTCTTGGATAGACGAGACGCTCCCTTCTTAGGGTTTTTAAGCCATGACTTCACCACCCGCGCCTTGTATTTGTCATTGTCTTGATTGAACAGGGCCTGTGCTTGATCCCGGGAAACAACTATGGCATTATCCATTTCTGGGATCCTCAAAGCAGTGCTAATGGCGGCAGCATCCAGCTTGGCGATGAGTTCCCCGTGTACATTGGTTAATTCACTCGAATCAGGGTCGAAGTGAGCTCCGCATGAAAGCACTGTATCAGCACATTGCACCGAGATTGGGAAACCTCCAACAAAATCCAAACCACTATCGTGAATCATCTGCGCCATTGGTGTAGGGTTTGCATCTGCCATCCTTGCCCAAAAATCACCGAAATCAAGATGACGAGCTTCACTGTCCCCAATATTGTGAACGACAGACTCTAGTGGCGAGATTTGTTCCTGTCCCTGAAATTTGATCTTCATATTGATAGTAACTCGGAGGACAGAGCACAAACTAGACTCGGGAAGGAATTACAGAGGGAAGGGATACACGCGCAGGAAATTTTCAGATTGCAAGGGTTCGAGAAAAGGATAGCATGGAAGCAATGTGAAAAATGCAAAGGGGGTATGCTCGTTATATAGCCGATTAGGAGAGAGAAAGACAATGAATGCACATTTAATACATACCTACCAATTTGAATAAGCATGATATTCGGGTAGAGCGGGAAAAATAAGCACGAATGGCACTTGGTTCATTTGGGACATGTGAGACGCGAATGCGTGAAACACGTGGCTCGGCCGATTCGGGCGAAGCGGGAAAAGATGCACAAATGCCTTTTGGGACATGCGGGACAAAATGCGCGAAACACGCGACTCGGCCGGATCGGACGAAAAGGTGACAATGGGTCCGGAAGAGTTTGGGACATTTGGGACGCGAAAGTGCGAAGTACGCGGTTCGGGCGAATCGGCCAAAAATGGAACAACTTGCACAATTTGACTTGGGACATTTGGGACAAAAGTGTGAAGTACGTGGTTCGGTGTTTCACCAAAATGGAACAACTTGCACAATTTGACTTGGGACATTTGGGACAAGAAGTTCTGACGAGCCCGAAAAAGACAAACTTCGGGGAAACCGGCCGATCGAGAACAGAGCGCACTTTTGAACTTGGGACACGCGGGACAAAAATGTCCAACAGGCCCGAAAAACACACAAAATGACCCAAAAACGTAGATTTTCTCAATTTCACGACTTTTAACATTTTCAGTACAACAGAGAAGACACTTAAACTCAAAATTTTGAAAATTCACTTTCTTAAGAGCAGGGAATTTTGAGTGGACAACAGCTGGCTCCTTCTGGGGATGACTTGGCATAAATTCAAGGAATGAGACAAGGTAAGAACTTAGACAAACTCGGGAAGCAGACCAGTACCTTATCCATTGGGCCACGGAGTCAAAAAGCAAACCAATACAGAGGACAACACACCAAAACAAAAAGGAAAGAAAAAAAAAAACGTTGTATAGAATATACAAAGGACTCCCTAATCACCTAAGACTTGAACAACTTAAGGTACTACCCACTATAAGGAAGTGGGAGAGGAGAACCATCCATGTAATCAAGATAAAAGGAATTCTTACCAGCAAAGTGTCTGATCTTGAAAGGTCCGAGCCAAAGGGAATCGAACTTGCCATGGCTGCCACGAGGTTCATGCCTTTTATCCCATAACAACACAGTGTCTCCAACTTGGAAATCTCTGAACCTAGCTTTCTTGTCAAACAGGACCTTTACCTTCTGCTTGGTGAACAGATATCCTATCAGCAACCTCCAATCTATCCTCATTCAGTTTGTGAAGGTACATAATTCTCTTATCCAAAGCATCACTGAAACTAGTATCTTCAATGGCCTTCATTAGATGCAAGGCTGGCAGCTCCACTGTTACTGGCAATTGAGCTTCTACTCCATATACCACTTGAAAAGGAGACATTCCAATAGCTCTCTTTGGTGTAATCCTGTCTGCCCAAAGAGCATCATAGAGCTTCTTGTGCCAGTTTATTGAGACTCATTGACTAATTTCCTTATAATAGTCACCAAATTTTTATTAGTGGATTCTGCTTGCCCATTTCCTTGAGGATAGTAATCTGAGGAGTGAGCCAAAGAAATGCCATACCCATAGCAAAAATCCATTATCTCGGTTGAAGAGAAATTTGAAGCATTATCTGTTACAATCTTGTTAGGTACACCATACCTTACTAAGATGTTCTCTTTGATGAAGCTGCACACCACTTCAGAAGTAGTACTCTTAACTGGAATAGCTTCTACCCATTTGGTGAAATAGTCCGTGGCAGTTAACACATGAGTATGACCAGCACTAGAAGCAGGATTAAGTGTTCCAATGAAGTCCAAACCCCACTGTTGAAAAGGTTCTTCAATTACAACTGGCTTAAGAGGCAAAGAGGCCAATTTGGGTCTTCCCACAAAGGTCTGACAAGCCTCACATTTATCAACCCACTTGGATGCATCTCTGAACAAGGAAGGCCAGTAATATCCTCCACGAAGTATCTTGTGAGCAGTGACCGTTGATGAATAGTGCCCTCCACATGCCTGATCATGAAAAGCTGAGAGCAACTTTCTCTGCTGTTCCTTGTCCACACATTTCAAAAATCTTCCATCTAACCCACGTTTGAACAAGGCATTTTCCCACAACACATATTGCACTGACCTCAATTTAACAGTCCTCTTTTCTTTGGCAGTTAAATGAGAGGGGCATTCCCCATAGGTGAGAAAATGGGCGATGTCAGCATACCATTCATCAACTGAGCTAAGGAACAGAACGGTAGGAAGGCCAACTTTGTTCTCCAGTAATTCATGCTTAGCTCCTTCAGCAATGAGCTCACAAAGACCTTTTCCACGAACCAGCTTGGTCGGTTTGATGTCAATGTCATATTCTTGGACCTTAGCAACCCAGTTCCCTCTCTTGGATCCAAATTCTTGTTGTGTGAGAATTGACTTAACAGTTGTATCTGGAACCAACACCATGGAATGAGAGTTGAGGATGTAAAAATGAAACTGCTTAACAACTTTGACCACTGCAAAAGCATGTTTTTCCATCATGGTGTATTTTAACTCATGATCTTTCAGAATATAGCTCATGAACGCAATTGGGAGTTCATGCTCATTAGAGTCTTCTTGAGTCAAAACAGCAGCCAAGGTATTATCTGTGGCATAGCAATAGATAATAAAATCTTTGCTGAAATCAGGACAGGCTAAAACAGGAGTTTTAGCGATAGCTCTCTTGATACCTTCAAAGGATTCCTTTCCTTCAGAAGACCAACCAAATGTTTGTTTCCCTTTCATCATCTGAGAAATATTCAAAGTTAACTCTGTAAAATCAGGGATGAACCTTCTTAAAAAATTGATCTTACCAAAGAAAGAGTGCACGCCCTTTTTGCTGGTTGGGAGAGGAATTTGCTGGATAGCTTGTACTCGTTCAGGATCAATCTTAATACCATCTTTGGAAACGATGTGCCCTAATAATTTCCCTCGGTGACACAAAAGACAGATTTTTTAGGATTCAAAGAAATCCCATGCTCTCTACATCTTAGCAGAACTGTCTCCAGGTGGTCAAAATGATCCGCCCTTGTTTTAGAAAACACTGTCAAGTCGTCAAGGTATATGACAATACACTTCCCTTTCAAACTTCCAAAAGCTAGATCCATAGCTCTCTGAAAAGTGGCACCAACATTAATAAGCCCAAAAGGCATTCTCTTGTAAGCAAAGGTACCCCAAGGAGTAGTGAAAGTTGTTTTGTGTTGATCTGCAGTATCAACCTCTACCTGATTATATCCCGAGAATCCATCAAGCATAGATAACATTTCAGATCCTGTTACTACTTGCAAGACCTGATCCATCATGGGAAAAGGATAATTATCTTTCAAGGAAGCCTGATTTAGGTTCCTGAAATCAACACAGATGCGGATCTCACCATTTTTCTTCCTAACAGGCACAATATTTGCAATCCATGTTGAATGGTGAATGGGAAAAATGATTTTGGCCTTCAACAACTTCTGAATTTCCTGAAAGATGGTGTCAGCTATTTTGGGGTTGTATTGCCTCTGTTTCTGCTTAAAAGGCTTGATTCCAGGCTTGAGTGGAATAAAATGCTGCATATCTTTTGGTTTGAAAGCTTTCAAATCTTCATAAGAGTAAGCAAGAACATCCTTATACCTCTTTAAAAGATCAATTGCTTTCTTCCTTTCATCTGCTGTGCAACATTTTCCAATGTTCACGAGCTTAGGATCAGTAGAACTCCCAATATCAATCTTGTCATACTCAGCTGATTGTTGAGGTCCAGTGGAAGCTCTAGACTTCACATACCTATCATGTTTATCAAATAGTTCCTCCAAACTCACCAATCCTTTAGGAATCTTGTTTCCTTTGAGATTGATGCATCCATCCTGATCCGTTTCTTCTCCTTGGGTGACTGCTTTGTCAAAGGGCACACTTTCACGAGGCAGGTTGTCACTTCCTTCAAAATACAGCTTGTTCAAATTACCCTTGAGTTCAAGGAAAGAAAGCAAGTGTTGATCATCATTGAAAACTTGCCAGTTATTGGTATTATCAGGTACACTAGGCCGATGGACCATCTCAATGGTGAACTTATCCTGAGAGAAGTCAGGATGAGGAATCAGTAGTGACCCTGAGACTGCTAGTGAATCAGCCCTGCTGTTCTTCTCCCTAGGTATTGCTTCAATGGAGAAAGCATCAAGAAATTCAATGGAATCCCAAACCTGATTCCGGTAATGTTTCAACCTTCCATTTTTTACCTGAAAAGGCTTCTCACTTGCTTTACAATCAATTCTGCATCACCACGAGCCAGAAGATTCTTTACACCTTGTTCTTTGGCCACTTGCAGTCCAAGAATGAGAGCCTCATACTCTGCTGTATTATTAGTATTTTTGAACTGCAACTTGAATGAAAAAGGATGTAGGCTTCCTTCAGGGGACACCAGTAGGACACCAGCTCCAGAACCGGCTGAGGAACAACTTCCATCAAACTCTAAAATCCAAACACCATTAGGATCTTTAGGTGACACTTTGGGGAGTTGGATTTCATCAGGGGACATAATCATATAGTTACCATGACCCATATCCTCATAGAGTATTTGTGCTTTAGGATCATCCATTTTTTGTACAATATACTCAGATTGCTTCTCAGGCATCAACTTCTTCATTTGTCCATTAACAGGTACGAGTGCATGTGACCAATCCATTTGAATTTCTCCACCCACATCTTTACAGAAGTTCTACTTAGCAACATTCCGTATGAAGGAGGAATATCTGCTACTAAGATGGTAGCCAAAACTCTCTTTTCAGGCAAAGCAACGCAAAAGCCACTTGTGCATCTTTAATTCTTCCAACCAGGGGCACTTCCTTACTCTCCATGAGTAACAAGATCCATAAGTGCGTGTGAGGGTCAAGCCTAAAGCATGAGCTACTTTAGCAGGCATCACATTATCTGAGGCTCCTGAGTCAATGACACAATTACTGAGCCTATGACCAGCTATAAGAAGTGTTACATAAAATGGTTTAATTTTGTCATTAGGTGAGGTGACAGTAGCTACCAGACTAGGCTGTGGTGTAGAAGAAGGAGTGGGTAAAAGGCCTTTAGAGGTGGTTTTAGAATGGGAATTAACAAATTGAATCATTTTGGCAAAAGCTTTGGGATGGGTTTGATAATACTCAGCCTCTGAGATTTGAACCTTAGTCTTTTTCAGATGATCAATAATATCAAAAGACCCAGAAGTGGACGGGCCATCATCATTTGAGATCCTAGGTTTATCAACTTTAGGGGAAAAAGAAGTAACTTTAATAGCAGGATTGACAGGACTCACCTTTGGTGTAGATGAAGTGGGGATAGGAGATCCTCTTTTTGCAATTACGGGGATAGTTGTCGGCTGCTCCTTAGATTTCTTGGGGGCTGCATCACTTTCTCCCTCTGATTTGTCTGCTCTCGAGTCATGACAGTGAATGATTCACTATTCATGTCTGCTACTACTTCATCATAATCATCTCCATCATCAATGCCCTCAGTGGTGAAGAAATTAACTCGAGATCCCTCAAGTTCATCTGCTTCATCATCAACTTCTTCCACAAATTCCTCACGACTTCATTATCCTCATCATCATCTGGTTCCTCAACTTCACAGGTTGCATTGACAGGAACTTTAACAGGAGGTCCTTCAAGTGCTAATCTTGTTTGAGAAGCAGGCAAACGATTTCTGGGCTGAAAATTTCTCCTTGGAACGTCTGCATAAGGAGCATGCTGAGCCAATTGTTTCTTTATAGCAATGAGATCATTCACAAGTTTTGAACTAATGGATCGAAGATAGGTCCAGGGGTGGAAGAGGAGGAAGCAAAGCAGACTTAGATTTGGAAGGGTCTCTCCTCAACTTCCCTGACATGATCAAATCATCCTCGACACTAACAGCAAGAGTTTGATCCTCAACCAATGTTGCGAGATTAGCCCTTCTCAGCGCATAGCTAACTTCAGGCGATTGGGCATTTAGGAAGAAACATTTTTGGATTTGATCAACAGGTCGAGTATTTACCAAAATTTTATTAATTAACCTATTGAATCGGGCCACAAATTCTCTCATGGGCTCTAGTGAATCTTTCTTTATCTGAGAGATTTGGGCTAGCAAGGCATGCACATCTTCTGCTAGTTTGAAACGGTTTTCAAACCTAGTTCTCATGGTGTCCCAGCTAGTGATAGTACCAGCCGGAAGGTGATAGAACCAATCAGCAGCATTATCTTGTAAAGTCTCAACGAACAGTCTCACGGAGACGTCTTCATGTTCAACTCCCAGAACTCCACATGCAACTATGAAGGCTGCGATGTGTTCATCAGGATGCACTTTGCCATCACCTTTGAATTTAGGAAAGTTCTTCCGGTTACCTCTGGGTAACTCATGCAAAGGCTGAGGAAGAGCAAGGGGCCCGACACGATGACCCCAGGGCAATGGTACCGCCATTCTTGGAAAAATGGCTTGGAGAGGAACTGCAACACCAGCAAGAATCAAAGCTCGAAGATTAGGACTAGCTGGCTCTGAAGGAATACCACCCGTAGGACTTCTATCTTGAACAGGTGGAGTGCTTGTCGAATGAGTCCTTCTATTTCTCATTGAAGGGAAAGGAAAACCCTGCTGCTCCAAAAGCTGAAACTGAGAATCTTCAATACCAAGGGCCCTTCTCCCTCGAGTAAAACGTGGAGTCGCCAGATCAAAGGATGATCAAAAATTACAGAACTGGAATATGATTTTCCCCAGCGGAGTCGCCAAAAACTATTGGTCGTCAAATAGGACTTTACGAAGAGCAACAGTCAGGGGACAAGAAGTCCCTCCTCTTTAATGGGAGAGGTTCCCTTATTCAGAAACGAACCTATTTACAAATATACAAAACATGATTTTTTGGTTAAACTTGGATATTACGAAAGTGTTTTCTATAAAGATCATCAATTACAAAAGGACTGAGGAATGAGAATACGAGAATGAGCAGAAAGGAAACATGCAAAATTATAGATAACAGAGTAATTCTTTATGTATGCGAAGTTACAGTGAATTGAAACAAGATCATTTGTATCATATAAATAAGATGAAATTTAAAGACACAAAGTTCTACAGATTTATTAATCAAGGACACAAAGTTCCTTCTTGGTTATACAAGATCGCCATGCTTGCAAAGTTGGAGAGTATGCAATCGGCAAGACTAACAAACTAGAGACAAATGATCTTCACAAAAATAAATGAAAGCTTAGGGATAACAGAGATCAGATAGACAAAGAATGGAAAGCCCTTCTGTATTGATTTCTTTATGATCTATTTACACTTTCGGAAAATAAACCAAGTTCTTCCTCCTTCAAAATGGCGTGGAGAGGCCATTATATAGCTTACAAATCAGTTACTCTTTGTAACTACTTCTTTTAACTAAAGATTAGTTAAGGATTGCCAATCACAATACCTCAACTAATTACAATGAATTCGAGAAAAAGAATTAGAAAAGAAGAGAAGAAAACGGAGAAGAAGATAGGGGTTATGAATGGGGGGACCCACTGACTTCAAAATTCGCTGCCTGAATCTCTTCAATGCCTCGGCTATGTCTCTGCCACGAGGGACTGACGTGTTGGCTGTAGACTGACCCCAAAATCCAAGACACTTCTCCATTTCTTTATCAAACTCGACATGAGTATGATAATCTTTATTTGCTTCTTCAATGGCAGATTGAAGAGAGCAGATCTCCTTCATTTTCTCTTTGGAGATGGAGCTTTCCTTGAATAGATTATCTTTGACAAAAGCTCTGAATTGAGCTTTGATTTCTTACAAGGAAAGGGCACACCAGAAGTTTCATCCTGAAGATGACAATGTATATCTTTGAAAGCAGATACAACCAGTGTCTTGAAAGCTTCACCCTTCTGCCAGCTATTCTTCATTTCTCCCAAGCCTCCTCCAAACTTTGATCTTCCACTCCACGCTGTAAACCCAGGACTTTGACATATTATCCTTTGCATCATCAAAAACCTTATTTGCCAATAAAATGTTCTCATCTGTCTGTCCCATGAGACGGAGGTCTACTATGCAACTGCTCTAGAGTTTGAGCTCTTTATCTATGACCCCGATAGTGGAGGAGAGCTTCTGTTGCAAATTGTTCACCTTTCCGTGGAGTTTGAAAGCTTCATCGATGAAGTTCAATCTTGCAACAAGCATATCTTCCACCATGGCCTCCATAGCTCTGCCATAGACAGAATACTTGTGCATGTCTTTGATACTCTGTACTTCATCTTGGCTCAAAATTACAGGTGGTGGAAGAGTAGTCAATGGGGTAGGGTCCAAAAATTTTTCCTTAGACAAAAGAGATTTGATAAAACTTGTGAGAATCTGGGCTTGTTCCTCCAACTGTTCAATAGTTTGCTGCCCTTTCTCTACCCTCCCAATGACTCTTGTGACCGTTTCCTGAGGTTGTGGATCTCACCTTCAGGAGTAGACTCTCCCATTGGAATTCTTGAGAGTTCTAAGTCAGATGCCTGCAAGTCTGCTCCGATTTGTCCACTTTGTAGGCTTAGCAATCTCCAGGAATTGCTGACCTTGAGCATCAGACACTATTCTGGAGGTGATTTTGGCTTTCTTGGCACGAGAAGGAGTAGTGCCCAACAAGGCTGCCACAGCATCAAAATTTGGCCCTGAGCTCCGAGAGGAAGATTTCCTCTTCCTACTGTCAACAAAAGGTTGCACCCATGCAAAAGAGGAAGAGGAAGCAACAGGAGGGGCAAGAGGACCAAGAGACATAGAGCTCATGACGCTCAAGGTTTGCACAGCTGTGGTCTCAAGTTGAGATGTGAGTGGGGCACTTGAGACAATTGCTGCAGAAGAATCAATAGCACTTGGAAGTTCAGTGCTCTGGACTTCCTTATCTTTATCTGTTGGATCTTCAGGAGCATTTGTAGGGGCTGGCATTTCACTCTCTTCACTTTCACTGAGAACAATGATGTTCTCTGGTCCCAAAGGCACTTCTACCTCTTTCTTTGAGGATCTTTTTCCACAGGCTCCTTCTTAACCTCTTTGAGTTTCTTCTGGTACACTTGAGTGGATGAAGAAGGAGTGGAAGCTGTAGGTCCTTGCGTTGATGAGGCAGGAGGGGTTTGCACAGGTGTGTCTGATATGGGAGTCGATGCTTCCCTCCTTGGTGTTGAAACATCCTTGGAAGAGGATTCTCCTGAGTGCCTTCTGAGCTCTCGAACTTTCCTGTCAAACCAGACCTTAGTCCTGACTAAGACTGGAGCTAGGATCTCGGCCAGATCATCTTTCTCTTTCCTGTTCCAATCCAAGTCCTCCAAGGGAGTGTGCTTAACCACATTGTCATACTCATATGAGTATAGATCAGAATTGTCATCCTGGAGTCCTTCAGGAACTTGGTACAAGCCGAGTTCTTGGATCAATTGCAGAGAGAACCTGCCATAGTGCCTCCTTCTAGCCTCAAAATCATCTGCACAGTCAGCCCAGTAGTCTTCTGTATCTGCCCTATGATGATAGATTATCTTGATGTTCTGTTCAATGAACTTCTTCAAGTCGAAGCAAGTTCTTGGCTTGAAGAAATGAACAGTGATAGGAACCAGGGCTCTTTCTATGTTCTGTGCATCCAGGGCTGTTTTACAAGTGTAATTTCCCAAAGAGATGGGAAAGTGCAAACCAGAAATCTTCTTGTCTCTGCAGGTTCTGTGCAATTTGTCTAATTGCCTGCATACTTCTATCAAGGCCATCTTATCACTGCAGAACATGGGAAGCCTCAAAGGGGTGCTCTCATAGCCAGCAAGCCTGATATAGGAGAATTTTCTGAATTGAATAAAATAGGCACCGTAGTGCGATATCAGGTTCATGGCTTCATCTGAAAACCTTCTAGCAGTGTCACCCTCAAGCAGCCTGACCACATACATGGTGAAAGCATCATTTACCCTTCTAAAATTGTGATTGTTGGTCTCTAGGGTGAACTGTGGGCAGTAGGCATATACAGGATCATCCTTGTGGGCATCAATGTAAGAAAAACCAAACCATTGCCTTGATGCCGCCAGAGTATACATCAGGTACGAAGTCATGTAGAACTTCTTCATTTGTTGTACATTGGACAGCTGCTCCACCAAATTCATGCTGATGATCTCCACCCAGTTGATATTTTGAGTTCCCTCGCACACCATGCTGATGAGCGGGCACATCCAGAAATGGAACTCATTAGTAGAAGGTAAGCCCATAACCCGAGCCAGTAGGATTATGAAATCTGACAACTCTTCATTGAAATCTTCTCGGAAGAGAGTCTTGGATAGACGAGATGCTCCCTTCTTAGGGTTTTTAAGCCATGACTTCGCCACCCGCGCCTTGTATTTGTCACTGTCTTGATTGAACAGGGCCTGTGCTTGATCCTGGGAAACAACTATGGCATTATCCATTTCTGGATCCTCAAAGCAAGTCTAATAATGGCGGCGATCCAGCTTGGCGATGAGTTCCCCATGTACATTGGTTAATTCACTCGAATCAGGGTCGAAGTGAGCTCCGCATGAAAGCACTATATCAGCACATTGCACCGAGATTGGGAAACCTCCAGCAAAAGCCAAACCACTATCGTGAATCATCTGCGCCATTGGTGTAGGGTTTGCATCTGCCATCCTTGCCCAAAAATCACCAAATCAAGATGACGAGCTTCACTGTCCCCAATATTGTGAATGGCAGATTCTAGTGGCGAGATTTGTTCCTGTCCCTGAAATTTGATCTTCATATTGATAGTAACTCGGAGGACAGAGACACAAACTAGACTCGGGAAGGAATTACAGAGGAAAGGGATACACGTGCAGGTTTTTAGATTGCAAGGGTTCGAGCAAAGGATAGCATGGAAGCAATGTGAAAAATGCAAAGGGGGTATGCTCGTTATATAGCCGATTAGGAGAGAGAAAGACAATGAATGCGCATTTAATACATACCTACCAATTTGAATAAGCATGATATTCGGGTAGAGCGGGAAAAATAAGCACGAATGGCACTTGGTTCATTTGGGACATGTGAGACGCGAATGCGTGAAACACGCGGCTCGGCCGATTCGGGCGAAGCGGGAAAAGATGCACAAATGCCTTTTGGGACATGCGGGACGAAAGGACGCGAAACACGCGACTCGGCCGGATCGGACGAAAAGGTGACAATGGGTCCGGAAGAGTTTGGGACATTTGGGATGCGAAAGCATGAAGTACGCGGTTCGGGTGAATCGGCCGAAAATGGAACAACTTGCACAATTTGACTTGGGACATTTGGGATGCGAAAGTGCGAAGTACGTGGTTCGGGTGTTTCGGCCGAAAATGGAACAACTTGCACAATTTGACTTGGGACATTTGGGACAAGAAGTTCCGACGGGCCCGAAAAAGACAAACTTCAGGGAAACCGGCCGATCGGGGAACAGAGCGCACTTTTGAACTTGGGACACGTGGGACAAAAATGTCCGACAGGCCCGAAAAACACACAAAATGACCCAAAAACGTAGATTTTCTCAATTTCACAACTTTTAACATTTTCAGTACAACAGAGAAGACACTTAAACTCAAAATTTTGAAAATTCACTTTCTTAAGAGTAGGGAATTTTAGTTTGACAACATATTTCATACGAAGTAGAGACACTCAAAGAAGTGAAAACATGAAAGATTTAATCAAAGAAAAAATAGGTCGAGCTATTCTAAACAAAGGCCACACCATGCTAACATTGCCAAGTAATTCATGACGGACCAAGTTACCAAATGCTATTGAAGACTTCCCATGGTATTTGAGGCCAACATCAAAGCCTTGGCCAAACTTATTCAAGCGTCTGAGTCAAAAAAATTTCAAAGCCAAGTGATTGTGCGGGTGGGGCAACTTCTACATATAGAGGAGTGAGTTGTCGATTAGTTTCCCAAGCTATAGGATCAAGCTACTACGGTGACTACCGAAGACAAATCGGTATGCTATTGGAGGGTGGATTCAATGTTGCGGAAGTTATTTCAATCCAACATCATGAGGGTGGAGGAAAAATTTAAGGGTAGAGATATTTCAAGCTCGATTCATCCTAGGAAAAATATGGTGAGCTCGATGGTGCAAGGAGGAACGCTGCGGCGAAACGAACAATTATGTCCCACGGGACATTGGTGAAGCATAGATCAAAAATTCTCGCATGTGGAAGTGTTGGGTTTGGAGGGCCCGAATGTCCCACGAAACACTTGTGTGGGGAAAATCGAGATCACTACATGGGATGGAAAGTGGATAATGAACCGGTCAACAACCCTCCTAGGAGTCAATGGGACATTTGTGCGTGATAAACCCAAAATGGCCAATTAAGGAGTTAAGTAGTGATAGCGGGAAATTGGGTTCCATATGTTCCGTATGAACTGGGGACACAAAGGCTAAAAAGAGCCAAAATTACCACATGGAATGGAGTGCGGGTGAAGAGGTAGTCAACAGCCCTATGGGTTCAAAGTGGTGCGGAAGAACTTTGCGTGCACGATCGCATTTGGAGAACCCAAGTTGCGGATGAGTCGGTAATTTGGAGTCCAGATGGCCCACGAGGCATAAAGATCACCACGGAGGAATTTTTCCTGCATTAAATGATGATAATATCAAATGGGCCCACCATGATTTGAATGCCTGGAATTTTAATGATGTAAAATATTTAAAGTGTCTTTTCCAACGAATGGAATTAATTTACGATCTTGTAACCCCGGCCATCCCAAAATAGCTGCCTCTGCTTAGATGGCCATATCTTGAGCGATTCTCAAAGAAAATCATGAAAACAAATACTTTTTGGAATTTTGGCTTGAGATCTACGCACAACAGTCAAGAAAATTAGGAATTGATATAGTTTCACTGGATAATTTAATAGAAAACAAACTTAGTTCAGAATGACAATTTAATGGTAATTGAAAGTGTAGCTAAAGGGCATGTGCATCATTCTCTCTGGCTGTAGATGGTGGGACAACGTGAATCGATAGTGAAATACTCATCTAAATATTCATCAAGTTGAAATATATTTAATTAATTTGTTCACCAAATTAATTAAATACTATACATCAGTAAATTGTAATGAAGCATGTAACTCAAGTTGAGTCAACTTGAGGTTGAGATTGGGGTTAAGAGTTGGTCAGGTAGTTTCATAACTACTTCTTGAAGAAAGATGCCTATATAAGGTTGCATTGTAATTGGGGAGAGGTTTGTCTTTCTCTATTGGAGACTCTTTCATTTTCCATGTTCTGAGAGAGGCTTTTCTATCTGCATATGTGGTTGTAACTTTGTGTACACAAATCAATACAATGCTTTTATATGGCTTTGTTAATGATTTCCAATTACAAAATCTATTAAATTGCTTGTGATTGAATTGTTAATGTTCTTTGGTACTTCATGGTATGAATGATCCCTAGGTGAATCATACTTTGTGTCGATCATCGAAGTACATGGACTTTGTGCCATATCAACATATCCTGAGGGAGATGAAGACTTTGTGCTTCTCGATTTTTCACTCATTGTATTCCTTTCTATCTGATAGGGAAGTTCTCCTTTTGTGCAGCTCTCTACTTGCAATCTGCACTTCTTCTTTCACATTCATTCCTCCTTCCCCTCCATATTTTCCATTTCTCAATTTTTCTGCCCTTTTGTGATTTACGGTTATAACCATAAAAAAATACAAAAATCATATCATATGAGGGAACTGCCCCTCTCTCAAAGTAAAGGAATTTTCATCATGTCAAAAGATGAATTTCCGTGACTATTGTTGATTTTCTGTGCACTTCCATTGGCTACCTGCAACGACAAAAAATTCAACCAACATATCATATAAGTCATCCCATCTATAATACGATATATTTATCCCTATCAATACGGTCTTAGACATGATTTAATGGTGATAGATCCAATGTTTGGGAAATATTACCTATGATGGATTATTTATATAGATAATTAATATTAAATGGATTAGTGATAAAGTAATGCATAGAGATCAAAAAATCATAAAAGAGAGAGGGAGAGATAAGGATAGGTCAATTGAGCTTAGAATGCAAGAATTTAATTTAATAAAGGGACAAATTCAAACTTGGCATTGCCAAAGGAAAAGTTACTTGAATTTGAATGTCTACATTTTCCAACTCTTAAGTGTGAAATTAAAAATTGCATACTTAAAGTAAAAATATACATGAGTGTGCACACACACTTTGTCTTTGCTTGATAGTTGTTATCATTTATGTTAGTATTGGCATGTTCCATGGTGAAACCTGCAATACATAGAATAGCCAACTTCTATAAAAGAAATTGAACTATAACTCAATGTAACAAATGCTTAAAATTTTGAAAATTTGAAATTATGCATGGTCAAGTGAAGAAATAAAAAAATGTGGAAGGAATACACCTATTCATTTGAGAAAGGAGAATATCCATTTCTTTTTGTGCTCAAATATTTTGATTTGTGTTGAGTTGTTGAAGGATTGGGGATGATCATTCCGTAATTATTATTAAATGAGGATCCATAGTAGGAAAGTATTTGATTATGCATGCGCCAACACCAAAAAATGAGAGGTACTAAAGAACCATGTTAAGTGGGAAGAACAATGTACCAAGCCACCTTGATTTCTTCCCACTCAAATATATGGAGGAATGAATAACATCCTACGATTTTTTTTATCCACCTTGATATATTTGAACCCCATGAACCACACCATTATAGATGGATATAGGACCAACATTGTAAACAACACAAATTTTAAAGAGTATACATGGCTAATTCTCCCACCGTGTGATGTAACAATTGATTTTGATTATACAAATGTTGAATGATGCAAAAAGAAGAATTCTCATGCCCTAAGACCTTGTATTTGTAAATATATCTAGGTAATATACTAAAGAATGAATGAATAACTCATACTCATTATATTATACTATGATTTTTTTATTTCTATCAAAATATATACTAAAAATTTGTAAATGTTTGTAGAAATTTTAGAATTCTAAAAAACAAATTTAACCTGCTGATATGGGAATGTCCAATATGGACCATATTGTACTTTAGTTTCATACTTTAGTGGACCGTTTTGTACCAATATGGATTATATCAGTTTTATGTTTCCATTCTTGTTTATGAGGATACATATACCCAATAAAAACATGTATCTAAATCTTGTACAATTTTTTATACCAATTATATATGTTACCCTAATGAATGCCCCCTCTTTTGAGGCATGTGCGATATGATACTAGAGCATTTAGATAACACGAAATTATTTGTACCCTTGTCGATAAATATAATAGTTTACATTAAATCACTTGGAATGTTGCATTGGTTGCCATAATTTGGATCCATTTTCTATAAGAGGATTATGTATGGTGGACACCATGGTGCACATGTTAGAAACCATAATGTAAAAAAATGTAGCACACAACAAGAAATAATAAAAATATCACATATGTATGGAATAAAATAAATGCATAGGAAAATCAATAGTCACTCAACCTAACATAAGCAATATTATGTAAAATATTCATATGAAGGCATATGGACGCAATTATGGTACACCCTAGGTGTTGCAAAACAATCAAAGTGAAGGTACGCATGTCATGCATACAAAGAAGTAATTTCACACATATATAAGAGAGGAATATAGACAAAAACATGTAACACCATGGTGTTGCATGAAAATCAAAGCACTTAGACCATATACAATAACTAGTCAATTACGAGAAAAATCAATTTGGAAAGCAATCTAGAAATCAAGTATAATAAACAATAGTAAAAAGAACATAAAGTAAGATATATTAGTGTTGCACAATACATGTGTTAGTATTTTTCATCCAAAATATAGAATATACACAATATATGTAATTGATAATAATGAGGAAGTGGAAAGTAACTAAAATGAAACAAAAACACTTGTATAGTGTGGGAGATGACTCAAACGATCATAATCACTAGGAATTTACTACACCATCACTTATCATCTTTATCAATATGTGTGTGTCATCTATCAAGCTCAACATACCTTTTTAATTCATGTGTGTAAAATATTATATAGAAATATATGTTATCTATCAAATCAATATGAAAAACAACATGTGTAAAGTAAAGAGCTAGTAACTCAAGTCAAATGTAGGTCTTAATTTTGTATTTTTAACAAATATTTGAATGTTTTTTTATTTTATTACTTGAAATTTTTTTAATTTTAAAAACTAGCTATGTATAAGAAGGGATGTATTACAATATATAACTCCCACCATGACCTAATTAGGAGGCAAGGTTCACCTAGAGGGTGAAGGAGGCTCACGAATCAAATGTTTGATAGTTTAATAAGAAGGATATTATATATACATAGGATTCATAATATGTGTCATAGGATACCTAGGCTATAAATTCTCGTGAGGAGAGACATGTAAAATAAAGGAACTAGCAGGAAGTCATTGAGGGGTAGATCCATGAGACTTAGTAAGTGTAGTGAGATATATAATAATATGTTCACGAGGGATATACCCACTAGAAGTAATATGTGTAATAGGATATTTATAATTTGGATTGTATGTATTTGTATTTTTTTATGATTATCTATATACGAGAGGAAGGTTAACATAAGATCCACCCTATGACTCTCTGAATACAATGAAAATCCAAGTCGGTAAGAGTGAAAGAGTATTTTGTAACCTTGAGTTTAGAATGATCAATTTGGTATGTTCCAAGTCCCTTAGATATGAGTCATCTAAATAAATGGGATTGAGATTCACTTCACACAAATTATCATTATTACTATTAGTATTTGATCCATCTTGTTGTTAAGAATTGACTATTAATGGTAAATAAGGAATATCCTTTGAAAATTTCTCTCGTTTCCCATTAAATTTTCTTGTGTGTGATGTAATTTTTCTATAACCATGAGTATTTTATATTTTTCGATACATTATTACTCATATTTTTCTCTTTGCAATGTTAATTATGTTATTTTATCTTGTATGATGTGTATTGTTTCTATTTTCTTTTATACATTAGTATAATGTGTCTCTTGTATTAATATAGAATTTTATGGATGATTTATCACTTTCCTATCCTAATGAGGAGTAGATTTATATTGCATTTTATATCATTATGCTTGTTTTATATATATTTGGTAACCTTAGGGACCCTATTGTCATGTAAAATGTCTAGCATGAAAAATTTGAAATTTTGGTCATGACAACTAAGCCCACACTTGAAATTCCCTATACCACCAATGCAAACCTTTCCTTCGACCATCATTTCAACTGTGTAACCATTTTTATGGTTGATATGAATGTGATAACCCAATTTTTAAGTGTGTTTCATGTGTAGAGAAGTTTACATAACTTGGTTCTTGAAGTTACTGAGATATAAGAAAGAAAAATGCTCTCAAAGACTTCAAAAGGGTTGTTTTTGGTATGTTTATCACTATTAAACATCCTTCTGAGGTGTAAAAGGAATTTTAAAATCATCTAGGAGTTTTTTGGAATATCCTTTAAGTTTTTTGAGGTAGTTTAGGAATATTTTGTGAAGAAAATTGAGTTCAGAACAAGTTAAGAAATACCAAGTCTTTTTGGGAAAGGCACTAGGAAATGCATGTTCTTAAAAAGATAATCACCTTGTTTGAAATGTTTTAGGAGACTTGTAAATTTTTGGAAGCTCATGTAATTGGAATAAAAAAATGAAAAATCGTGCTTCATTATGTAATGATCAAGGAAGGATTATGAGTGCATAAAAATGTGGAAAATTGTCCATTAGTGCAAAGACAAGAGTCTTACAAGGCGAGAACTTGTTCAAAATGTTTCAGGAGTCTCTTCAAGAGTTAGGAGGCTAGAAAAATATTCAATGATATTATTTTTTAATTATCTATATGATATTTAAGTTTGTTTGTCTTGGTTTCATCGAAAACTATTCTTGTTACTCGGCTCACCAACACATTACTCTAGAAAAAGTGGAGATACAAGTAAAATTCAATAAATATCTCATTTTCAAGCATTATAAATAGGATCATTGGATTAATTTTCATATTTAAATGAATATTAATATATTATTTTGTAAAATTTCATTAATTTTTACTTGTGGGGTGAAAGAAACATTCTAGGAGGCCAATTTGAAGTACAAATCATTCTCAAATGTAACACTTGGGTGCGCTTTTGGTGTCCTCTTGCACCATTTATTTGCTTTCTATTGCAAATTTTTTTATTTCACCGTTACTTTCTATTATCACCAAATCATTTCACCCTCGAATGGCGCACGTGAACAGGACATTCGGTGTGATTGCGTAACATGGGATCACCTCTCAAGTTGTGGGACTTGGGATTGAGGTGAACCTCTGGAAAAGGATGAATTCCTCTGGAGGTTCACCTTGAGCCCAAGTCCCATAGCTTGAGAGGTGATCCCATGTTACCCAATCACACTGAACTTCTTGTTCACATTTAGGCCATTCGAAGGGTATAGTGATTTGGCAATGATAACTTTTGGCAAGCCCAAAGGGATCAAGAGTTGGTACTTATTTTCTGACTTGCACAAGTAAAAGTACCTAACAACTCTATATCTATGGATTTCAAATCACAAATTGGGTTAACTTATGCAAAGAATTCAAACAAAATATTCTTCAAAGCAAGGAAATTATCAACATATCAAACTATCCATGTCTCCTCTAAGGAGAAGGAAAAGGGGCATCTCAACATCACTCATTTCAGCATCATCTCATAAGCATCATTAAACTCCTCCTTATGGAAGATTTACTCCATCGAGGAATAATCAAGCTCTTGTTGCTATGGCGACGAACCAAGTTTTTCCCCATTTCAATGTAAGTAGTCCTCTTCTGTTAGCTCAACGTGACCCTATACCTACTATGGAACTCAAAAGTTTACCCTTCTATGCAAGGGAAACTCACATTACTCCAGTGGAACATATTCTTGATGTAGCCATAATTTTTGTAGTACATAATATCATGGAGGAAAATGTTGTGGTTATACTTCTTGCTACTTCTTTCAAGGAAAAGCACTTCAATGGTTTCGAGGGTTAAGTGTTGGTACTATAACCACTTGGGACGAGTTAGGATAAATTATCTCGTAAATAGTTTGAAGATAAGAGTGATCACTTGTCACTCTTGGAACATCTCACTACCATAAAGAGAGCTCCCCAAGAATACATGAGTGATTTAAACTTCCAATTCCAAAGGACTTGGAATAGGATTCCAACACTCATAAAGCCTTCTCCAAATAATGCATTCTTGTACTATTTTCAAGCCTTGAATAATGATGTAGCTATCATGATCCAGTCCATGGGAGGGAATACACTACTTGATGCCTACAAAGTTTCCATAAGAGAAGAGAATTCCTTAATCCAGGCTATAATGATAGCTCCATGACAACCAATGCAATTGTCTCCAGATCTTATAAACACTCAACCTACCATTACTCCTATTCTAGTAGCTTCCAAGCAACCACTCAATCTACCCCCACCCCTTAAAATGATTTATTTGAATTCAATTCATTGCTGCAAACTTTTGGGAATGAGCTCATTACACTCAAGAGGAAATAATTTCAACATAACTGTCCATACTAGCCACAAAATTAGGAGTATCAGGCTAACCATCCTCCTTTTCAAGGGAATAGTCAACCAAAAAGTCAAGGCTGCAAATCAAGCTACGAATGTAAAACCTTTAAAATTTATGAACCCTCTTGCTTTAGCTAGCTCTTCCGAGCCCTTGTACCTATATAGAATAATCTAGTTCAAGACTATGAATGGTGTTATTCTTGTTCTCAACCAAACAATAAAAATATTTTCTTGAATTGAGTTCTTAGCTAGGACCTTATGGTTTAAAGCGTATCTACTCCACCGAGCTAATAGAAAATTCATCTACACAGAAATCAATAGATCAACCACAGGCACCTGAGGAAACCACTTTGCTAAATTGGCAAGTAGAAGATTTTTGTGGGTTGAATACATATTATTTATTAGTGGCGGAAAAAACTCGTTCTAAAAAGAGAAATGGAATCTCAACCTTCCAAATCTGATTAAGCATCCACTTCACAACCTCAGCCACAAGTGACGGTTGATAAAGATGTAGGAAATAAATTGCTAGAAACACATGTTAGTCAAGCTGCAAAGGAAAGAAGGTTCTTTAGGCATCACGGTACCCAACAAGCACTTTCCAAAAGAGGATTCTAACACCCAAAGAAATTTCAGAAAAGTAGGATAAATTCCCTTCAGTATTGTAGAAAAAATGAAGAATACCAACTTGAGTGTTACTATGTGGGACACACTCTCAATTCTTTCTCAAATAATCTTTTACGAGAGGCTCAAAGCTGTTTGGTACAACCGACGGATCATCGCGTCGTGGAGCAACAACTCAGCTACGAGTTTGTGTCAACCAGAAGGAAAATATTCCTAAGGTGAACAAACCACCACCATTATGTATTTCCTTGATCATTAGCAATCATTTGGTATATAATTTCATGATCGATCCTGGTGTCAGTAGCTTAGTTATGCCCAAGAAAATTACAGACGTGTTAGGAATATGGTATACTCTAGTCTCTAAAGGAGTTATCTAGTTGAATGGTACATCATGTCAAAATGTCATAGTTATCAAAGGAATCTATCTTAATATCCATACATGTCCCAGTTTTTCATTCACATATGACATATTGGTCATTGATCTTCCTCCCTCTTTTCCATTTTCCTATCATGAGATTTGTTAAGACAAGCGATTACACCGTCACCTAATTGGCCGCATATGATCCTTAGGACTCGATATGGAACTAAAGTGACTATAAGGGCAAAACAAATTTTCCATAATCATGTGGATCCCTACACTTCCAGTCCCATAAATGGAAATTATACCATCTGTGACCCAGAAGAAGAAGATACTGATCATGAACCAACCACTCTTGTGGAAGAATTTCCTAATACTGTGTTGGATGAAGTGAGTGGAGATCATCAGTATGATCCCTATGCTGATTTATTGGTAGAGGAAGAAGTTGGTTTACTAATTTTGGAGGAGATGGGATTGGGTACATATTGCATTCACGAAGAAGGTATGATCATACCGCAACTGGTCAAAACACCAAGTAATTCTTAAGGACTATGACAATTGTTCTTTGATGAATCGAGGATTAATAATGGATCCGGGGCTAGTGTCATGCTAATTTCCCTAGAGAGAGATAGTTAATTCTCATATTTCTAGTTGCATCTTAGTTGCACTAACAATGTTGCTTGAATAGGAGGCCTTTGTGCAAGGAATTCATCTAGCTCAAAACAATGGAATAAAACCCTAGTTGTTTTTGGAGACAACTAGTTAGTTATTCATCAAGTAATGACATGCAATGCATCTAAAAATTATCTTTTAAGATCATACAAGAATCGGTTCTAGGATTTGATTTAAGATTTCAAAGCTTTTGGGATCCATACGGTCTTGAGAAATTAAAATCAAGATGTTGATAGGCTTGCTTCTCATGTTGGCTCGCAATATGACATATTGTTGATATCACAAAATAAGGGTGACAATATGTCAAAATGGTGGTTTGACTTGTAGTTCTTGATAATGTGAGTAGTTGGAAAGTGTTTGATAGTGACAAACAAATTTTCCTTTTCCTACAAGAAGATACGAGTTTGCTACGAAAAACCAAGCTAATTTGCAAGAATCATATGGTGATCAAATCATACAATTGAAAAACAACAAGCTACCAAAAGTTTTAGTTACTTTGGAATCCATCTTCAATTCAGATGATCAAGCCAAAAGACAAATCTCTAACATGGTGGTCAAAGAAGAAGATTTTGAGGAAGTCGAGGTAGCAAATGAAAAGTTTCTGAAGATCGGAAAAGTGTGTACCCCATAAGAGAAAAAGGATTTTGTCAAAAATTTCAAGAATATAATGATGTTTTTTCATGGAGTTATAAATATTTGTGTGGCTTTAATCTAGGTCTAGCACAACATACCATTGAACTAGATCCTAATGTCAAGCCAGTTTGTCAGAAACAGAAGCAAATTAACCCCAAAATTGAGCCACTAATGAGAAAGGAGCTAACCAAACTCATTGAGGCATGTATAATTTTTCCTATCAAGCATTCCTCTTGGGTAACCAATCTAGTCCCCATAAGGAAGAAGAAGCAGAGAGATTTGGTTATGTGTGGACTTTAGGGATTTGAACCGTGCCTTGTTGAAAGACCATTATCCTCTTCCATTAATGGAGAAAATCCTTCAAATGGTGGTAGGAGCTCAAATATTTTCCTTGCTTGATGGATATTCAGGTTATAATCAAATTCTGTCGAGAATCCGATCAATTCAAAACAAATTTCACTACTAATTGGGGCACATATGTTTACAACAAAATTTCATTCGAGATAGTCCAATGTCGGGCTAACTTCCAAATATCCATGGACATGGCATTTAAGGAATAATCAATGATATCATTTTGGTTTACCTTGATGATATAATCGTATACTCTAAGCATGCAAAAGACCACATCATGCATCTAAGGTTTTCAAGGTGTAGGGAATTCGGGTTTTACTCATTCCTAAGAAATGTATTTTTGTAGTGCACGAGGGGAAGTTTTTGGGAATGTTTTTTCAGTGGAAGTATTTTCAATTGATCCATCTAGGATTCATTCGATTATGTCCTTATCTCTCCTAAGTCACAAGAAGGGTCTCCAAATTTTTCTGGGAAACATAAATTTTGTACGAGATTCATCCCTCAATTCACAACATTGGCTAAACCATTGACAACCATGTTGAAGAAAAATATGTCATTATCATGGACAAAGTAAGGAAGGGAGAGCTTTGAAGCCATCAAAATATCCATTTCTCAAGCTCCCACACTGGTGAACCCCATGTTTGATAAATATTTTATTCTTTATGCCTTTGCGAGATAAAAGAGCGTTAAGGTATCCTCACCCAGCAAAATGATGATATGATGGAGAAACCAATTACTTTCTTCATTCAATCCCTCAAATAATATGAGCTCAAATATTCATTCATTGAAAAACAATTCTTTGCGGTTATTCGAGATTTGAAGAAATTCAAGCACATGTTGTCCAACAACAAAATTCATTTGATGGTGTCTCATCCAGTGTCAAGGAATTTTTGTTGAACAAAGAGATGAATGAAAAGCATGTTGGATGGATCACGAAGGTGATGGAATATGACGTACATATCAAAGCTACAAAAATTTCATAGGTAAAGGTCTGTGTCAACAACTTGTCATAGATATGGAATCAAAAGGTGATGAGGATGTGATGCTCCTAAACATTGATGAAGGTGATGATCAGGTTGATTGGTTATCCAAAATGAATAATTTCCTTTTCTCAGGAGTATATCCTATGAACATGGATAAAAATCAAAGATGGAATTTTTGTCTTCATTCTATTCCATATGTTCTAGTAGATAATGTTCTCTTTCGAAGGGATTTGAATGGTGTTCTCCTTTGGTGTGTGGGATCGGAATAGGTAAGTAAGATACTAGAAGAGTTTCACAATGGCCTATCTAGAGGACATTATTCTACATGAACAAATGCTACTAAGATCATGTGATTCAGATTACTATTAGTTGGATTTTTTCAAAGATTCCCATGTTTAGGTGAGGAAGTGCAAGGAATGTTCCCTTTTCACCAGGAAGCGAGAATTGGTGGCTCTTCCACTGCATCTAATTCAAGTGGATCAATCCTTCATTCAATGGGGGTTGGATTTCATTGGAATGGTTAATCCTCCATCCAATGATGGACACAAATGGGTCCTTACTGCGCAGACTATTTTACTCGATGGATAGAGGTAGTAGCATTGAAGGAGAGAAATGAGAAGACATTTTTTGATTTCTTAGAAGATATAATGATAAGGTTCGGTGTTCCATTTACAGTTATTTCAAACAATGCAATAACTTTTCTTAGTTCAAATTTGAGTGAATGGGGTGTTAATAATGGGTTCTACCTCAGGACTTCCTCTAATTACTATCCACAAGGAAATGGATTGGTTGAGTTTAGCAACAAAAACCTCATAAGGATTATCAAGCACATAATAGAGAATATCAAGAGAACTTGGCACACACAACCTAAAAATGATTTATGGGAAGATTAGATCATAGCTAAAAGGGCCATCAAAAATTCTCCTTTCATTCTTGTATATGGAAGAGAAGCAAAACTTCCACTCTCCTTGGAGTTAGTTCTTCACTTGAGGCTATGGAGAATGATCCTCGATAGTCGGTTTATTGAACTCATGGAGTTAGAAGAAGTACGAAATAAGGCTATAAAGACTTTAGAGAAACATCGTGCTCAGTTTAAGAAATATTTTGAAAAGGAGGCGTCCAAAATGCATTTTCAAGAGGGAGTCTTAGTTCTCAAATGGGATGAAGATAAGGCCAAACCAGGAAAACATGCCAAGTTTTACGCTCTTTGGAGTGGGCCATATATCATCATAAGTTGCAAAAGGTGAATTCATTTCATATATCCAATCTCAATGGAGAAGAACTACCCATTCATGTGAATGGAATGCATCTCAAATATTACTTTTGAGATCATTCCACCCCATGTACATTTTATTTAGGTGTTTTCCTCCAAGTGTTTTACACATTATTGTGTGTTGTTGTTTTGTTTTGTTTTCTTTGTGGTTGTGTTTTGTGTTATTTTTGCACATTGTATCATCATTGGAGGTTTTCAAGGAGAATAAGGTTCAAGTTTCAAAATAGTTTCAGGATTTCCCAATTCCTCAAATTTTTATTCAAATTCCATAGTTCTCTGTAGGTGTCAAACGTTTTTCGATTCAATACTTTTCCTACTCACCATTGCTTTGAAAAGTTCAAGATCATGTATCACAGAAGATCAAATCATTTTCAGGATTCCAACATTGAATCCATGCCCAATGGATGACTTAAGGCTATTGGAATCATGCTTAATAGGCAATCATCCCCGAGAGGTCACCAAAAATGTTATCCAATTTTTCCCCTGCGACAAAAATTGGACAATGTCAGTCAATTGGACCCTAGGAAGAAGAAACCCTTTTAGGAGACATTTTGGGACATTATAGGAAAGATTTTGTGTGGAAACACATCTGTGGCATAGTAGGAAATTTTGGGGCCATTTCAGAGTGTTCTCTTATTTTGGGTCTTAGAGATTAATGAGTTTACTCATAAAGCTGAGGTTGGCCCCTGTGGGCTCACTTTCTGCCAAGGAGTGTGAGAAACTTATTAAAATTGAGAAATCATGTTTCAAAGGTCCTATTGTGCTTCTATTACCCCCTCAGTTTCAATAAAACATAATGAAATTTACAAATCAGAGAAAAATCATATCATGTGAGTTAGAGAGGGGTTTCAAGCTCAAAATATCTCACCGGGCAGCTTGGTGAGTTTCTTGGTGATTTGTTAAGCATTTCACAAAGGAAAAACTTAGTATAAACAAGTTGGGTGAACTTGGAAAGTCATCCGACTCAACTGAGTTTTTCCAAGATGGAAGAAACAAAGAAGGATGGTGATAACCGAGTTTGATGTCACTAAGTTAAGTGAGAATGAGTAGTAATCTTAGAGATCGCTCGGTCGAGTCATCTCGAGTCATTAGATGGACAAGCTAGAGTGAATTAACTCAACTAAGGGAGTGACTTGTGCCTTTTTCATGAGTGAGAAAAATCTAACATTTGAGATTCATACAATCCCCAAGATGAGTTAAGAGATAGCTCGATAAGTCAAGCTAGAGGTGGATGATCATGATGAGTGAGATTGCAAGGAGTCGGCCATAATTGAGGTGAGCTCACCTCAAGTTAGTGGAATCACCAACATAGAGCTTGTGAATGTAGCGAGCCATGAGCTTGAAGGTAGTGTTCAAGCCAATGAAGAGTTCGGTGTTCAAGCAGGGAGCTCATGCATTCATCATGTGATTGATATTTCACCTAACGCTATAGCTCATTGATTAAGCCCATAAGTGGACTCAGAATTTAAATAAACAAGATAAATTTGGGGAAGCTTAGCCAATAAATGAAATTTTGATTCGAGTCAATTAGAAAGAACATCGGAGATCAATGCATGAGTGTGAATATCCATGTGAGTTGGGAAGAGTGTGGATTTGAGAGTAGTGAGCTCACTTTGGGAGCTCAAAGCGCCATGACATGGCTGTCTTGAAGGTGGAGTGAAGATAAACATACATGGAACAACTCGGTGGGTCAAGCTAATGATATAACTTGGGTAACACCAAGTAGGTCACTCAATGACATACCATAGTGGAGGAATGTCGGGCTGATGTGATGGAAACAATGACATGGTCTTAGGAAAATGTATGAGTAGATCATTAGAAGTAACTCACATTAAGGAGAAATCCAAGCTCGCAGAACATGGTGAGTAAGTGGGAGCTCATTGAGCTTGTTTGGAAACACCTCGGTGATATTTCATAAGGGTTACTTTAGGAACGTCATTATAATATAGCTCGAGGAACACATGAATGATGATGAGCCAACGTGAAAATTCCACGCTCAAGGAATTTTGAGAAGCTGCGACCAATTAGAGATTCAAGGGAGCTTTGCCAAGTTTAACACAACTACGATGATCGGATCTCGGGATTGAATTTTCCAAGATGCGGAGATTTAGGATGATCAAGCCAAGTAATTTGGACCTTTTTTCCTTTCGAGGAATGTGCCAACAAGTGGGAATTTGGGGAAGCTCACCACCAAGAATGTGCTTGTGGAACATGACCAAGTCATCAGGTAATTTTTCATCTCCCACAATAATTTCTCCCTGGTAACTCATCAGATTTGTTGGTAGATATGGCATGATGAAGACCAAGTCGATCACTGAGTCAACACGGTGATGAATTACTTCGATTTTAGGCGATTAGTGTGTAACATGGAGCGGCCTAATCATCCATGCTTCGCTCATCACTTAATGCAAGGTGTTTGAAAAAGCACAGTGACATAGCTCAACCAAATATAGCATCTCAGAGGGTCGATGTGATTTTTATCACAAGAGTATCTCACAGGGAGATAACTAGGTGAGTTTAGAAAAAGAGGCCAAGATAATGGATAGTTTTAGGATTCAATATTGACAGTCATATAGGAGTATAACATGGTGAAAGTTGAAGTGTGAGAATCTATTCAGGATCCTCGACCTTGTAAATAGGCTCAAATGTGTGGATGAAATCACCTCAATGCCAATGGAACAACTAACGTGGAGACTTAGTGAGTTAGGTAAAGAATGCAGGGAGCTCACAACTCAGAAAAGGAGTAAAATGGCTCAAAGAATACCATGGTGAAACTAGCTCAAGTGAGCTAGAACATAGCTTTTCGGGTTACTTGTAGAGGGAATCGTCTAGTGGGTCGAGTCACTCGTGCTCAAGGGAAAACAAGTGCACCTCAAAGCATTGAAGTTTTGGCTTATATTTGGAATGGAAGTGGCCCAAGTTCATAGAGGGATATTCACGGAAAATTAATACAGAGCCAACTTGGGGGCACAAGGTGAGCTCGTGGTGACTCAACACTCGTAAGGGAAGGTGAATATTACTTTTCTATAACCATGTTGAGTCATGGAGTCTTGACGTCAATGCATCGAGATGGCGATCTTGACATAGAATTTGAGATTAAGATGGATCGTTGAAGAGACTTAGAGGACGAGAAACAAAGTTTCGTACGAGCTCATGTGGATCGAATTTGGTCTTAGTGAATCATGAAAAATGTGGTAGGGGGTCATGTTATCACACACTTGGGGATTCATCAAGTTTGAATTTACCTAATTCGTAGAATATGAGCATCCAAGTCATTTCCTAAGCTTGGAAGATCAAGAAATGTCAGGGAGTAGAAGAACAAATTTGGCTCGAAGGGGCCATGGTGTAGTAGAATAGATCAGGTCACAACGAGCTCATGAAAGAATTTTTTTGATGAATGAGTAGGCTTGGGCTCAAGCTACAAGGATCGTGGAATGTGTCAGAGGGTGAGTAAGTTACTTGAGGTCATGCTTAAGTTGCTCAAGAGATTTTTGAGGTACTGCAAGAGATGTAGCTCAAATGCACTAAGCTAAGGCGAGTTCATAAATGATACAGAAAAGCTAGATCAAGTTCAGTGTCAATTCAAAGCCAAGGATCTCGATTTGATGAGGAAGCTCAAGTTTGGGTTACTCGGAGTAGTGGTACACAAATCCAGGGAGCTTGAGCATCGGTGATATGGAAGGTGAAACTCATAACTAATGGATAACTTGAGCTGAATGAGTAAATATAAAACACGGTGGAATCTAATAGAGCTTGGTAACATCGGGTGAGTCGGTGACCGGTCAAGTGATACGTAGCTCAATGTGAAGGAAGAGGAGTTTGGTGATTAGTGTAATATGTTAAGGGATCCCACCGTGTTTGAATTCAAAAGGAGCTTTTCGACTAACTCGGTGAGTTGGAAGGTGATCCAACCACCGAGTTGACCTTTTTCTCATGGACCCCTTTGAATGCAAACCAACCCTAAGGGGATCCCACATGAATTTTTCATTAGATTGATATTATTTTAATAATAATTAAATTAATGTTTTTATTAAAATATTTTATTTAAATATTCCTTTAATTAAATAAGAGGATTAAGTCAAACTAGTCATTAATGGCACATGATGGAGGGTTAAGTGGTTCAACTAAATTTGTAATAAATGTTGACCATCATGTACCTTCATTTTAGGAAGGAATTTATGACTTCTCCTCTTTTCTCTCACAAAATTCTTCTATAAATGTAAGTTGGAAGTTCATTCCAAGGGTTACACATTGGTTGTAGAACTTAGATGTGTGACACAAGTTGGACAAGTTAGACATCTTAGACAAGTGCATATTTTTCAAGAATCCTCTCTCTTTTGCAAGTTATATTTGTGGATTGGGAACTTTCAAGCCTCCTTTCCAAGACTATAATGGAAACCATTTCCTCTTCTGAATGTAATGATGCATTGTGCACGTTGTTGAAGTAATAAAAGTGTGTGTTTTGTGACTACTTTGTTAGTCCTTTTATCATCATATATACTTCTTTGTGCCTTTCTCATGCTTACAGGTACATTATGCAAGTTTAAGTTTCCATTGTAGGTTCTTGGAGTTTTGTGCTTATCAAGTGGTGGAGTTCTACATGTAGTTGAGTTGTGGTGCTTGTTCACCCTTCTCAGTTTCATTCTTCTTCACTGGAAGACCGAAAGATTGTTTGTCTAGTTGAGTTTAACAAAGGGAACACATGCTTCTTAGTTTGTGGTATTTTGTTTACCCTTTCCAAGTTACAGTAGGTGAAGTTGTCTTATGGTGCACAACACCCTCTTCAAATTAAACCTTCCCGAGTCTAGCAACACCCTTTATTTGGTGCATCACCATCCCTAGTATAGTTTCATTTCTTGCAAATCTCTTTCCATAAAGCCCATGAAAATGTTAGTATAGGTCTAGATAACCATTTTATTACACTAGGAGTAGTACAACACTTAGTTTAGGAAGAGAAAATGGCCTTCTCCGGAGGTTCACCTCGAGCCCAAGTCCCACAGCTTGAGAGGTGATCCCATGTTACCCAATCACACCGAACGTCCTGTTCACATTTTGGCCATTTAGAGGGTGCAGTGATTTGCAATAACATTTTCTCAATCTACCTTTTTATACCTCAAAATTTATCATCCCGGACACCAAAGACCCATCCAAGATGCTAGTGCTAAGCACCCATGACCTCTTTGTACTTTGTTCACATCTTTTGGGTCCTTTCTAGCAATCAAAACTAAATAAATACCCAAAGTGTGTGACTAAAAGTAAGGGTGCAAGACCAAAAGTGGCAGTAAAAAAGAAAATAAAGGTGGCCAAAGACATGGGTTAATTAGTACTTTTCTTACTTAGGAATCATATGAATAGTAGTATGTAATCAAGACTAAATAAATACCCAAAGTGCATGATTTTATGTCTACATTTTCCCCCACTTTATGTTTTTGAGTGAAATCTTGATAACATAAAGTAGATAAGAGATGCATACTTGATAACCATGTAGATTGATGACGAAAGTGTGCCGAGGGACAAGACAAAACGTGGATGCTAAGGAGGAAAAATTGTAAAAATGATGATGAAAATGACCCTAGGGTAGAAACGCATGTGTAGATGTCATGATGTGTCTATTTTCAATGTCGATGTTGATGTGATTTTTGTTGTTGATGTTGTGAAGTGACTATCACTTCCCATAAGGATGGACTTGCAAAAGAGAAGACTAAACAAGTAGTCAAATACACATGTATATAATCGAAATGTGTTATAAATATGTAAGAAAAGTATGTAAAATATGATTTGAAAAATGAACATTTGCACCTCGATCTGTGATGAGAATAAGGGTATAGAAAGGATCCTGATGATATTATACAAGAATGTGTTTTTGGATGATCTCACTCCAGTTGCATTGGCCATGAGTTTTTGGGGTGATCTCATGCTAAGTCATGGAAGAAGTATAGTGATAAAAATATGGTGTCATCCTCTAACCTTTAACTTATTCCCATAAAATCAAACAATTCAAATAATTTGATCCAACGTAAAAGTGAAAAGTGTTGTGTACTATATGCATTTCGAGTACTAAGGATTGTGTACCCTGTAAAATCCACTTTGTGTAGTTACGTAGACTATGTTGAACTATAAAATATTGTGTAGCTACCCCTAGTCACATGCGTCCATGAAGGGTTAAGGGTGTTAAGGTGTTACTTTCCTAGGCTAGGTACTAGTGTCTTTGTTGTGATACAAACTAAAGCCCGATTCTCGAGCCATGTATGATACTAATGATTGGGTTATACCGATACTATGTTGTGTGGTGTGATGACTTTATAACACTTTGTATGGGGTGACTGTTTCACCCAAATGATGCCCCCTACATTTCGGGCACATGCGACATCACCGAAGGAGTATGTGGTGGAAAGGAGAACAAGTTGTTGTGATAAAAATATTCCCTACAACGGGAAGGGAATATTCTTGGTAGAAACCAAGGATCATGTAAACAAAGTGGCTAAGAGACAAGTGTTAGTACAAGAAAAGACGAACACACATGTAGAAAAAAAAATGTCGACCAAACAGACAACATGTAAGCTAAGACACAAGAAGACAATGTAAACACACAAGAAGACAATATAGACTACAAAAATTGGGTTGAAAACATGGGACACCACTCACAATGTCATAAGATAATCAAGGCCAATGAATCCAAAAACAAACAATGTGCACACAAGACAAGGAGCAAATCCCACAAACAATGACATACAAAGACCAAGTAATGTAACAAATAACCATAGAAGGAAATAGTCATGCATAATAAATGATGCACATGAAGAACCCGTTAGCATGTTAGAAAGATAAAGATTATGTCAAAACTATTTAATCTGATATATAAATGTGCTATGAAAAATGAAACAATAACACCTATAGTGTATGAAAGTGGATGCCCCAGGAGCCGTTATGGGGCCGTAATAGGTATTGTGCCGAAATCCATGTTGGGTGCAATAGATATATATAATTTGTGATCACAACTAGAAAGGAAAGTGAATGTACATGTGTGAATGATAAAGATAATGACATACCGGAATATCTATCTAACATGTGTAGTAAAGTGTACATCTAAGCAAAAGTAAGCAAGAGTAAATGCAAACAAGATATGTAGTATGTTGTGGATGAGATAGAATGGAATGTAGTGTGAATGATAGGAGCCATGTGCCCCCAAGTGGATGTGTATGTATGTGGTGAGGTTCATTTATACATTCCCACTCAGTAGTCAATAATGAACCATAAACAAGAGCGTGTCATCAGGAAATGGTTTGAATGTGTGCGATAGAAAGGTGTGATTGATAAAAAGGAATGTAAGTATATGAGTGAATGAATGCATGAGTAAATGCGTGAGTGTGGTCAGATCCATTTAAGATATATACCCTCAAAAATTGAGCATGGATTATGGAACTTGAGTGCATCATAGGGTAGTGAGTACAACACGTAGAAGTATATGAGTAAGATACACAATGCGCGTAGTGTGTAGTAAATGTTGTGATGAGAAGATTTCATAGGTGTATAATGCACGATGTGAAGTACGTAGTGTGTAATGTTGAGTTTATAATGTGAATTATGTGAGGTTCATGTATATAAAATGCCCTCAACAGTCAAGTGTGAACCAAAGCAAAAGAGTGCAACATCGGGAAATGATGATAAAAATGTGTCAAGAAGTACATGATGAATGTAAAAGACTAGATGTGATATGTTTAAGATGAAAGATATTTGATGATGTTATAAGAGGGGTAAGTACAATGCCCCCAAGTGTATGGTGATGATGGTTTTATTTGATTAATTATGTTTGGTGATAAGTGATTAAATATTGCGGTGTATCCGTGAATAATTGATCTAAAAATCAAATTTAACTAGCAATTGTGCACACACTTAACTTTGCTTTGTATTGATTTTTGATATAAAAATTGACTATTATATCCTTTTGTATTTTTAATAAAAGAATTAAAACTAAAAGTACTATGTAAAAATAGAAAATAAAGAGATGAATCACCAACAATTTGACACAAGAATTGATAACGGAGTTCGGCACTTGTGGCCTACGTCTCCGGGTCCGGTTGAATGGGACCGATCTATTAAAATATTGAAAATAAATCTTTACAAATATTTATACAAGAATATTATCTTCTCATCATGTTCCTCTACCAAAAATAATAGGAGTCACTTTTTACTTCATCTCAAAATTCCATCTCTAGCTCAAGTTATGAGCAAAACAATAACACAGTCACTTTCCCGTGTCTATACTAGTAAAACATAGCTCCTTTTATAACATTTCATAGCTCCGGGTGCAATGGTTGGGCGCCTATCTTTTACCCAAGCAGCCTAGGTTCAAATCCCACTCCATGTGGGGCGCATTTTACATAGGGATAAGATCCCACATTTGTTGGGCGTGAAAATAGGAAGGCATTTATATAGGTGGCTGGTGTATGTTGTTATTAGCTTAAGAGATATCTTATCCCCAAGGATGGGGCGCTCAATGTGGGTGATTGGAGAGATAAGGGTGTGACATGGCAGGTATTTGTGCATGAATATTTTAATAAATGGCTGTTTGGAAAATGTAATTATGTGACCAATGTGTAGTAATAAATGGGTGTGGCTAAATTTTTAATATTATTATTTATTTATTTTCCATATTGCCACATGTCACATTTTCATTAGTCTACTTGACGAGCATGCACATGTTCAACATGTGCACAATCCCCAAAATTTTCTAGTTACCCAAAAATTTCAGCGAGCCATAACTTTTGCATACGAGCTCTGTTTCCTGCAAATGAGATATCAACGAAATCGTCTAATTTTTCTCCATGCCATGGAATTGACTACAATTGATTCTAAGAAGATATTAGATTGGTGTTTCTCCATGAGGATCCTCTAGATCATTCCTCCCCACTGAGAAAATTTTGGACCCCAAAAGTCAACTTAATTGGTGAATAGGTGAGGGTATTTCTCCCTCACCTTTCCGATTTCCATCCATTTAGCCTTGTTCGGATGAATGCCTTTAAACCCAACACGAAGATACTCAATATCACCCCTTCACAAATTTTTGACCTTCCTGTCCAAAATGATGTCTTCCTACAACTCATCAAGATACTCAAGAGAAAAATCATCAATGGAAGGCATTATGTTAGCATCATCATGATCAACAATCATAGGTGGTTCATACAATCTTAAATTCTCAACATTTACAACTGAGTAGATTTGCATATATGGAGGCAAATCCAACTGGAAAGTGTTGTTACCAATTTTTTCCATTATTTGGAGTGGACCATACCTTATAGGTTTCAATGTTTTACCTTCACTGTCGCGGTCTTTCCCTCACTGATGTAAAGCCAAACTGAATCACCAACTTTGAACTTGTGATCAGTTCTATGTTTATCATGCATGGCTTTGTACTTAGCTTGACTTTTCTCCAATTGTTCACAAACATACTGATGAACCTGTTGAATTCTCTAAAAAAATATTTTAGCCTTGTCAGAATCACTTGAACCATTAACAATAGTTTCATGTCCATAATATACATCTAAAGGAGAATTAGGCAGATATCCATAACAAGTCTCAAATGGAGACTTCAAAGTAGAAGAATGTAAGGCATGATTATAAGCATGTTGCACATAATATAGATGTTCATCCCATAACTTAGGATGTTTGCCACAATAGCCCCTAAGAAAATGTACTACTGTGCGGTTTACAACCTCTGTTTGACCATCAGTCTATGGATGAAAAGCAGTGCTCTTTTTCAGTTTTGTGTCCATTAACCCCCACAATGTTGACCAAAATTCCCCAAGAAATCTAGAATCCCGATTAGATATAATTGAAGTAGGTAATCCAAAATGAACCCAAACAAACTAAAAAAATAAATGTGCAGTTCCTTCACCAGTTATTTGTTTAGTACATGGAACCAACACACACATTTTGCTAAATTTTTCCACTACCACATATAAGTAATCATGTTTCTTCTGTGTCATGGGCAAGCCTCCTACAAAGTCCATGGAAACACTTTCCCAAGGCCTTTTCGGAACAGAAAGAGGAGTGTATAGTCCTAATTTCCTATTACTTGGCTTGCTTATGACATAAAGAACACATTCCTTAATATACCTGTTTACATGTTCATCCATTCTAAGCCAATAACAATATTTTTGTAAATGTGCAATTGTCTTACTTACACCAAAATTCCCTGAAATAAGAGAAGTATGTGCTTCCCTAATCATATGCACACGTTCATTTTCTAGAATACAAAGTTTACCGAATGATATAACAATCCTTCATGCAAATGATAATCTTTTCTCTTACTTGTTTCCCACTTACTAGATCCTCATACACCTCTCTAAAATCAACATCATTAACATATTGCTCCTTGTTACTAACATGAGCCAAAGAACTATGTTGCAAATGAATAGATGCTAATACCAATGGTGGTCTAGATAACATGCCGGAAACCTTGTTTTGAATACCTTTTTTATACCTGATTACAAGATGAAATTGTTGCAAAAATTCCATCCACCTGAAATGTCTAGACTGCTTCTATTTTATTTGTGTTTGTAAGTACTAAAGTGGTTGATGGTCAGTATGTATAATTGTTTATTTTCCCATTAAATAATGCTTCCACTTTTTAACACTTTGAACCAAATCATAAAACTTTGTATCATAAGTTGGATAGTTTCTCACCACACCTATAAAGGTTTCTGAATGGTAACACACTGGTCATGTTTTCTTCATCAAAATTGCCCCATTGCATAGTCACTAGCATCTGTCTCAATCTCAAATGAATGTTGTAAATTTGGAAGTGCCAAGATCGGAGTGGTACTTATCTTCTCTTTCAATGTATCAAAGGCTTTCTGTTGCTTTCCTCCCCACTAAAAGACCTGTTTAATACTTTTCAAAGCATGCAAAGGAGATGCAATATATGAGAAGTTAGCAATAAATTTTCTCTAGTACTGAACTGCACCTAGAAAACTCCTAACTTCTATCACATTAGTGGGTCTAGGCCATTTCACAATAACCTCTATTTTTGCAGGATCAATTCTCAATTCACCATTTCCTACAATATAACCCAAGTAAATTAAATATGTTTTTCCAAATTCACATTTTGACATCTTCAAATACAATTTCTCTTTCCTTAGTGCATCTAAGACTTTTTGGATGTGTTTAACATGTTCATCCCATGATTTACTGAAAATAAGAATATCATTTAAGTAGACAATAATGAAATTATCAATGAATGGTCTAAATTTATCATTCATAACTCTCATGAATGTTGCCGGTGCATTACACAAACCAAAAGGCATCACTAACCATTCAAACAATCCCTATTTCATTTTAAAAGCAGTTTTCCAAACATCACCTTCTACAATTCTTACTTGGTGATAACCACTTCTTAAGTCTAACTTAGTGAAATAAATTACACTCTTTAATTGATCCAGTAAATCATCTATTCTAGGAAGAGGGTAACGATTCTTTATAGTAATATTATTTAAAGCACGGAAATCAACACACATTCTCCAAGTGCCATCCTTCTTAGGAACCAAAATAATTGGTGAACCACATGGGGATGTACTTGGATGAATTATACCTTGAGCCAAAAGTTCCATTACTTGTCTCTCGATTTCCTCATTCTCTACTACCGATAACCTATACATTCGATATTGGAAAGAGGTGCATCCTGGCTACAATCGTATCTCATGTTGAACCCCTCTTTTGGGAGGTAGACCTTGTGGATCCTGAAAAACATCAACAAAATCATAAACAATTTTTACCAATTCATCCTTATGTTTCAGATCACAAGTCTCAAAAGCCATCTCATGTTCTTTCTCTTTGGCTTTGACCACCATGAGCACAAAACATTTGCTTGAGTTTACAAGCCTTTTCATTTGACCTGCAGTTACCAAGGATAGATTATTCTTTTCATGGTGAGCTCTAACAATAAATTCAATTCCATCCTTTACAAGAAAATATTTATTTTCTTCCCTATAGAAGATTTCTTTACGATCATACAAATAAGGAATTCCCAAAACCACCCCACAAATATCCAAAGGAACTACATCCAATTCAACCTCATCTATAAACTTTTATGTAATGGAAAATCTGAAAGTACAAGTTTTAGTTACCTACAGTTTTGCATCATCACAAACCCAACCCAAAGGATAAGGCTTAGGATGTGGATTAGTTTTGAGTCCTAATTTCTTTACAACCTCCTCAAAAATTAGATTAGCTTGAGATCCACTATCAAAAAGAGTATCAATTTTCGTATGTTTTGAAATCACTCTAATGTGGAAAATCTCATTCCTTTTCTTATCATCATGTATATTTTGTTTACTAGAAGAAGATGCAAAATTTGTAGTACTATTGTTGGAAATTGAAAGTTTTGATTTACCTTGAAAACTCATAGTTGTGATCTTGGTTTCATCACCTGAATCTGACCCAAGATCATGAACTGCAGTGTTTGTTTTCTTTTCCTTTCCTTTCTTAACCATCCATTTAGGTTTCAATTTAGGATGTAATTTCCAACATTTAGACTCATCATGGTTCTTTTTACAATGATTACAAAATGGTTTTTCATCTTCCTTCTTAACAGTAGAGTTTGTCTTATGCTTACCCTTTCCTTTTCCTTGTTCTTTTGAACCTTTTCCTTCAGATTGCTTGTTCTTTTGTTTAAAAGAAGAGAAAGAGGAATACTTTGTCATTTTCCCTCATGCTTCCAAATGGGTTGCTTGAACACATACTGCATCAAGATTAGTAGGACCTAAAACAAGTATCATATGCCTTAGATAACTATGCAATCCACCAATATATTTAAGCAGTGTTTCTTCTATGTTTAGGGAAATTCCTAGAATTAGAGCCCTTTTCCTAAATTCCTGTGTGTATTCTTGAACACTTTGTCCCTTAATTTGTCTTAATGTTTTCCAATCCATCATAGTTTGTTGCTTATAACCAAGAGGATAAAATTGTTGCCTAAGATTTGAAACAAATTCAGACCAAGAAGTGATTTCTATACCTTTGGTTTCTTCCACTTCTGAAGCTTACTCTCCCACCAAATGAGTGTTGTGCCACCCATCCGAAGAGTTTCCAAATGAATATTTGCTTCATCATCAACAATTATCTAAACCCTGCAATATACTTCTATCTGCTTGACCCAATTATCCAACTTCTTTGCATTTAGCTCTCTAGTATACATAGGCAATTCAAACTTGATATCTAACTTTAATGAAGGAAAATCAGATTTCAAAGGGTCTCTTTTAGGATTATCAAAACTAGAGATTTCTTCTTTCTTACCTTCTCTAGTTCCCTTTTCCCTTTGTCTATCTTGGTACATTTCTTCCACCATTTCCTTCATCTGTAGGAATGATTGACGAAAGTTTTCTTCCTCTCGATCCGCCATTGTAGGACTTCGAGATCGTCTGGTACCAATTTTGGGATCTCCTTCTATTAGTTCTCCTTCACCCTTCTTAGATCGAGACCTTGTTAACATCCAACACACAACTTGCAATCCAAAAACTATTAATCTGAACCAAAAATTAGTAAAAACCAGCTCTGATACCAGTGATCTAAAAATCAATTTTAACTAGAAATTGTGCACACACTTAACTTTTCTTTGTATTGATTTTTGATATAAAAATTGACTATTATATCCTTTTTTATTTTTAATAAAATAATTAAAACTGAAAGTACTGTGTAAAAATATAAAATAAAGAGATGAATCACCAGCAATTTGACACAAGAATTGATAACGGAGTTCGACACTTGTGGCCTACGTCTCCGGGTTTAGTTGAATGGGACCGATCTATTAAAATATTGAAAATAAATATTTAAAAATATTTCTAAAATAATATGATCTTCTCATCACATTCCTCTACCAAAAATAATAGGAGTCACTTTTTACTTCATCTCAAAATTCCATCTCTAACTCAAGTTACGAGCAAAACAATAACATCGTCATTTTTCCGTGTCTATACTAGTAAAACATAGCTCTTTTTATAACATTTCATAGCTCCGGGTACAATGGCTGGGCACCTATATTTTTACCCAAACATCCTAGGTTCAAATCCCACTCCATGTGGGGCACATTTTTCATAGGGATAAGATCCCACATTTGTTGGGTGTGAAAATAGGAAGGCATTTATATAGGTGGGTGGTGTATGTAGTTATTAGCTTAAGAGCTATCTTATCCCCAAGGATGGGGCACTCAATGTGGGTGATTGGAGAGATAAGGGGTGTGACATGGCAGGTATTTGTGCATGAATATTTTAATAAATGACTATTTGGAAAATGTAATAATGTGGCCAATGTGGAGTAATAAATGGGTGTGGCTAAATTTTTAATATTATTATTTATTTATTTTCCATATTGCCATGTGTCACATTTTCATTGGTCCACTTGACGAGCGTGCACATGTTCAACCTGTGCACAATCCCCAAAATTTTCTAGTTACCCAAAAATTTCAGTGAGCCATAACTTTTGCATACGAGCTCTGTTTCCTACAAATGAGATATCGACGAAATCGTCTAATTTTTCTCCATGCCATGGAACTAACTGCAACTGATTCTGAGAAGATCTTAGATCGGTGTTTCTCCATGAGGATCATTTGGATCAATAATGTATGCATGTATGAATGAGTATGTAATAGTGTTGTGTTTTAAAATGGTACTTTAACAAAACCACAGTCAGGGGACAACAAGTCCCTCCTCTTTATGAGAGAGCTTCCCTTATTGAAAGCAAGCAACAACGCTTATATACAAATGAACAACTTTTATCTTAAGGCTGGACCTCTCGACATCTTGAAATGCTTTTATAAAAATATAGATTATCAATACAAATGAATGGAAGAATTGAAGAAAGGAAAGAGCAGAATATAACCGTGTACTTTTAGGAAATATAGATAGCAGAGTATAACCCTATACGTATTGAGCAAGAGTGATACAGAATAGAATCATTCACATTCACAACATAAGATATCATTCCATAGATACAAAGTTTCTTATCACGAGAAGATAAATGATCCAAAAATTTTAGGTAAGCAAGAAGGGATAATGGAGGAAGATAGAGAAAAGGGGGAAAATCCTTCTGTATTGATTTACTTTCAATTATAATTACACTTCAAAAGTATTAGATTCCAACAACTGTAATGAGCCAAGCTCTTACATTTATAGATGAAGCGAAGAGAGGAGAAGAAGAGAAGGAAAGGAATGTGATTTGCAAGCTCAACCACCAACTTCCAATGCCCCTGCAAATCCACCCGCAACTGGCCAAGTCCGGTTCTACATGTACCGTGGCATGTCTTTGAAGAAGGAAGGATGGAAGATCAAATCAAATCTAATCTAGTTGAAGCAGTCGAGATCACATATTAATGGTGTGAAAGATGTTTTCCAAATTTTCACCCAAATCAAGACATCCAGTCAGTTCTCCATGTCATTTGGTGTGTAGCATACATCGAGAGATTTCCAAAAAGTCCTCTCTTTCCCAAATCCGAGCTTCTAGTTGAAAGATATGGCCATTTGAAATTCTACATCAAATCCATACAAAAATGGTGAAAATGTAGTCTTTTGTAAAACAGATCTTGGGCCCGAAATTCACTTTTGCACCTTTTGTGAAAAACACAAAATTATAAAAACCTCCCCATGACCCCTCAAGCCTGCAACTTCACTTTTGATATAGGTCTGACACATGGCTTTACCTGAGTGGCAACGGAGTCGCGACTCACTTTATAATTTTACTTCTTTTGGAAACAAAGATAAATTTCCAAAAGTGCTCCGATGATCCGCCTTCCCGCTTTGACTTTTAACGCAGGCTTAACATTTGACATTTTCCCTTTTGGAAACAAAACCAAAAATTCCAAATTGCCCCGATGACTGTCTTCCCACTTTTGATGTAGACTTAACACATGGCTTTACCTAGGCATGAGCGGGTCGTGGCTTACTTTATAACTTTACACCTTTTATGGAAACAAAGCCAAAATTCCTAAAGTGCCTCAATGACCTGTCTTTCCACTTTTGACTTTTCAACTGGTCATGTGTCCTTTTGCAGACGTTAGGCATTCTTTTATACTTTTATGCCCCTTTTTCCATAGTGTCTCAAAACACAAAAAGGACATGCCTTTCCGCCACCGCTTGATTTAGCCAATCAGGATCCTTCGAGCCACGAGTCCAATTTGATACTTTTGTAAAAATAACAAAAGTGACAAGTTCACCAAATAAACCCACCACACCACATCCATTAGAGATGTCCACATATATGTGGATGTTGGAAAATAAATTGATAGGGAAGATACGCTTGTCATTCACGACTGTAGAAAAAAATATAGAGGAAAAAAACTCCACCCTTCACACAAAAAACAAATTTCTCCTCGTGGAAAGAAGAACTGTAAACAATACTAAGCTTGATGTGATCCACAGCCATAGAAAAAGGATTTGACAATTTCATTCGAATGGAGGAAATAATTTTCAAGCATCCAGATGGGAAGATAAAAGTTTATCAAACCATGTAGACTACAAGATTTTAAATTAACAAGGTGAGATTACAAATGAGCACCAACTTCTTCAAAGCACAAATTTTTCTATCTCTCTAGACTTCTCACTCTACTCAAACATCTCTCAAAGGCACCAACTCAAAATTTTTGAAACTTGACTTGAAAAATGAGGGGAATTTTGAGGGTGACAATAGCTAGCTCTTTCTAGGGATGACTTGGCTAGGACAGAGAAACGAGGCAAGATCAAGAACCATGGAAAAACTCTGGGAAAGATACATGATCCTCTTATCCAAGGCTCGATGATACTTGAATCCTCAATAGCCCTCATTCGGTGCAAGGCTGGTAATTCCACTATTACCGATGTAGCTAAGCTTCAACACCATACACCACCTAAAATGGAGACATCCCAATTTCTCTTTTAGGTGTAATACTATCTGCTCGAGAGAGCATCATAGAGCTTCTTGTGCCAATTCTTTTGAGAGTCATTTACAAGATTGAACGATGGTTACCAAATTCTTATTTGTTGATTCTACTTGTTTATTCCCCGAGGGTAATAGTCTAAAGAATGAGTAAGGGAAACTCCATAACCATAGTAGAAATCCATTATCTCAGAAGAAGAAAATTCGAAGCATTATCGACAAATTTGTTTGGTGCCCTAAACCTTATCAAGATGTTCTCCTTGATGAAATTACACACCACCTCATAAGTAGTGCTTTTGACTATAAATGTGACCTCTACCCACTTTGTGAAGTAATCTATAGCAGTTAGCACGTGAGTATGTCCAACACTGGAAGGTGGGTTAAGAGTTCCAATGAAATCCAATCCCCACTATTGAAAAGGTTCATCAATCACTACTGGTTTGAGTGGTAAAGTAGCCAACTTAGGTCTCCCAACAAAATTCTAACAGGCTTCACACTTACCTACCCATTTTGATGCATCTTTGAACAATGTAGGCCAATAGTACCATGCACAAAGGATCTTATGGGTAGTGACAACAAAAGAGAAATGCCCTCCATAAGCCTGATCATGAAAAGCTGAAAACAACCGTACATTGCTCTTTGTCCACACATTTAAGGAATCTTCCATCTATGCCTCACTTGAATAAAGCATTTTCCCATAATACATATTATGCAGACCTTAGCTTAATAGCTCTCTTTTCCTTGCACTCAAGTGGGATGGACACTCTCCATAAGTAATAAAATGTGCAATACCAACATACCATTCATCTATTGAACTGAGGAAGAGGACAACAGGAACATCAACTACTTCTTTAGACAATTCTACATCAGCTCCTTCAGCAATAAGCTCACATAAGCCTTTACCCCTGGACTAGCTTAGTTGGCTTGATATCAAGGTCATATTCTTGGAATTTTGCTACCCAATTTACTCTCTTAGTTCCGAAGTCCGGTTGTGTAAGAATAGACTTGATGGTTGTATTAGGTACACAAACAATAGAGTGAGAATTAAGAATATAAAAACGAAACTAATTAACAGATTTGACCAATGTAAAAGCATTTTTCTCCATCATAGTATATTTGAATTCATGAGCTTTGAACGTAGCTCATGAAGGCAATTAGAATTTCATGATCCTCATAATTTTTTTGAGTTAGCACAATAGCCAAGGTATTCTTTGTAGCATAGTAATAGATAATAAAATCTTTGCTGAAATCAGGACATGCTAAGATGGGGGTTCTAGCAATGGATTTTTGAAACCTTTGAATGCTTCTTTACCTTCGAATTCCAACCAAATTTTTTCTTTGCTTTCATCATGTGAGCAACACTCATAGTTAGTTCTGTAAAATCTGGAATGAATCTCCTCGGAAATTTATCTTGCCAAAGAAAGAGTGAACACCCTTTTTACTTGTGGGAAGAGGAATATGTTGGATTGCTTGAACTCTTTCTAGATCTATCTTGATCCCTTCTTTGGAAACAATATGCCCCAACAACTTTCCTTCAGTAACACAAAAGAAAAACTTCTTAGGATTGAGGGAAACTCCATGTTCTCTACATTTTTGAAGAACTATTTCCAGATGCTGAAGATGAGCTGCCCTTGTTTTGGAAAAAATAGTAAAATCATCAAGATACACAAAATACACTTTCCCATTAGATGCCAAAAGTTAAATCTATTGCCCTCTAGAAAGTGGCACCAAGGCATTGATAAGACCAAATGACATTCTCTTATAGGAAAAGGTGCCCTAAGGGGTAGTAAAAGCAATCTTGTCTTTGATCTAGGTGCTTGACTTCCACTTGATTGTATCCAGAGAATCCATCTAGCATAGACAACATCTTAGAGTCTGAGATAGCTTTCAAAAATTGATCCATCATGGGGAGTGGATAGTTATCTTTTAGATAGGCTTGATTCAAATTCTTGAAATCTACGCAGATGCAAATCTCACCATTCTTATTTCTGACATGCACAATATTGGCAATCCATGTTGAATGATGTATAGGGAAAATAATCTCGGCTTTTAGTAACTTCTGGATCTCTTGAAAAATAGTATCAGCAACCTTAGGATTGTACTGCCTTTGCTTCTTCTTGAAAGGTTTGATACCATGTTTCAGAGGGATATAGTGTTGCATCTCCTTTGGTTGAAAAGCCTTAAGATCTTCATATGAATAGGCAATAACATTGACATAATTTTAAATAGGTTTACTACTTTCTTTTTCTCTTCTTGAGTGTAACATTTTCCAATATTCACCACCACAGGTTCATCATTGCTTCCAATATTGACCTTCTCATACTTAATGATGATTTTCGAGTCCCTTGAGAAGCTTTAGATTTGATGAACCTATCATGTTTGTCAAATAGATCTTCTCGACTCACCGGTCCTTTTGGAATCTTGTTACCCTTCAACTTAATACAGCCATCTGATCCATCTCTTCCTTGATATCTTCCTCATTAGAGGGAACATATTCTCTAGGAAAAGTTTCACTTCCTTCAAAATGTAACTGATTGAAGTTATCTTTAAGCTCCAAGAAAGAGAGCAAGTATTGATCATCATTGAAAACCTACCAGTTGCTTGCATTATCTAGCACACTAGGCCTATGAATCATTTCAATGGTAAATTTCTCTTGAGAGAAATCTAGATGAGGAATCAACAAAGATCCTGAGATACCTAGAGAATCAGCTCTAGTATTCTTTTGTCTTGGCATAACTTCAACTAAGAAAGCATCAAGGAATTCAATGTAATCCCAAACAAGATTTCTATAATGTTTCAATCTCCTATTCTTGACTTGGTAAATGAAAGAGGGATTCGTGAGAACCGATGTCAGCGATGCACCAAAGCGAAGTTGCACTCCGATGGTAACGACAAGCCAATGCAATACGCAAGATTCAAAATAATGGAAAGAAGATTGCAAAGTAAGAAGAATGGAGTCTGCTCATGCTCATAGATCAAAAAAATAGGAAGTATAAATAGGGGTGATGTGTAACCCCCATGCCTAAACATGGAAAGAAACTCAATGACGCCACTAATGCATATGATGTTGGTAGCGCATATGACACCACTAGAAAAGGAGTTACAATTCCAAATAAGGAATGTAACTCCTATGAAACATTGATGCAAATGAAAATGTCGATTCTATGACAAAATCGACACTTGTCATTTGACTTCCTAAGACCTATGACTCTCGCAAGGCTAGATGACTCACCTAGGTGATGTGGACGATGACTGGAAAGTCACACACACCAACACCTCTCCTTCATCGAAGCCGAGGAAGAGGTCAAGGTAAGCCAGAACAGAAAAAAGAAGACTCCCCTAGACAACTATGAAATATGTGTCAATGGGCCTCGACAACTAAAGGCTTGATAAGGTGCCCATGTACAAACAACATCTTCCAGGAAATAAGAAGAGGAGAAGAAGATGGACTATATAGCCTGAAGAAGATGGGAAGCTGTAGCAGACCTCACCCTAAGAAGAGACCGCAAGTGAAGAAACTTCACCTTAGTGAAGGGCTTGGTGAAAATGTCTGCAACCTAATCAGTTGTCTGAACATACTGTATGTCGATGATGTTTTCATGTATCAGCTCATGTATGAAGTGCATATGAATCTCAATGTGCTTCGTCCGCTGATGCTAAACTGGATTTCTACAAAGTGAGATAGTGCTCATGTTGTCATAGTAGATAATGGTAGGCTACCAAAAGTGGATGCCAAACTCTGTCATAATACCCTGTAACCAAACAGCTTTTGTGGCAGCATTAACTACTCCTTTGTATTACCTTACATCGATGATATGGTAATGGCGTTACTTTCTTGTTGGACCAGTGACAGACTGAACCAAGAGTGAAACTTAGCACGAGGTAGACTTCTGATGATCTAGATCACCGGCCCAATCTGAGTCTGTAAATCCAACCAAGTCAATCTCAGTCCCTCCTAAGTAATGAATACCATCTGTGTGAGTGCCACGAACATAGTGAAGGATCCGCTTTGCTACTTTTAAGTGCAGCTCATGAGGCTCCTGCATAAATTTGGACACGATCCCGACGGCATACGATAGATCTGGCCGAGTGTGAGTAAGGTAGATGAAGCTTCCCACCAACTGTCGATAAAGGGTACCGTCAACCAAGGGGGAAGAGCAATCAGAAACCAACTTAATCCCAGAAAGAAAAGGAGTAGGTGAGGACTTGCAGTTGGACATGTGAAATCGAGAAAGCAAATAAAGAGAGTACTTAGGCTGCAAGATCATAATTCTTGAGTCATATTGTGAAATATGGATCCCAAGAAAGTAATGAAGCAATCCTAAGTCAGACATGGAGAACTTGTTGGCCAAGGAGATCTTCATAGAATCAATGATAGAGGAAGAGCTACTAGTGATCAACAAGTCATCAACATAGAGAACAAGAATAAGCATGGAGTCATCCTGTCGCAAAATATACACATTTGGGTCAAAGTGACACTGAGTGAACCCTGATGAAAGTAAAAAGGAGTCCATCTTGGCATACCAAGCCCGAGGGCTTGTTTAAGGCCGAGAGAGACTTCTTTAATTTAAAAATGAGGGATGGATCATGGACATAACCCGAGAGGTTGTTCCATATAGATCTACTCCTCTAGGTCCCCATGAAGAAGGCACTCTTAATATCCATTTGGTGGACTTCCCATCTGTAGCGACAGCGATGGCAAGGGTCAGTCGAATGGAAGTCATATTTGTAACCAAAGCAAAGGTTTCTGGGTAATCAACCCTAGTTACCTGGGAGAAACCCTTAGCTACAAGTCACACTTTATACTTCTCAACTTCTCCTTCAACTCCATACTTTGTTCGATATACCCACCTACACCGAACGATTTTTCTTCCTTTTGGAAGAAGGGTAAGATCCCAAGTGTCATTCTTTATAAGTGAGGAATACTCCTTGTCTATGGTAGAATCCCACTCAAGAATCCCAGAAGCTTCCTGGAAAGATGGTGGATCAGAAGCAGAGGCGAAGAAGGAGTGAGGTCCAGTGAAGTCTGAGTGAGTACGTCTCTCATCCAAAGGATCTCCAACTAAATCTCCAGCACTCTGTAAATTTTTCCTGGCCCAAAGAGGTCCCAAAGGCTCAAGCTCAGATTCGGAAGATTCTTCACTTTAGTGAGAAGGGACATAGTCCTCATCATCACTACTATCTAAATCAGAAGACTTAGAAGTTTGAGGATCGGGGGGAGTAGGGAGAGGTGGAACTCGTTCAACAACATCATCATTTGAAGAGTCAAAATGTGAATCAGTGGGCAAAAGGACCTCGGTGGAAGTTTAAGTCAAGGATGACTCATCAAACTTCAAACTCCTCTCAATATGAAGCTCACAGGTGGTAGGGTTCAACAATCGATATCCCTTCACGCCATCAGGATACCTAACAAAGATACAATGTTTGGGTTGTGGATCTAATGCCTTACATTTATTTTTGGGAATCCGAGCCATAGCCTTGGATCCAAAGACTCGAAAGTGCTCGACATTAGGCTTGTGTCCAAACCAGGATTTAAAGGGTGTCATCCCTCTTACGCCTTATGTGGAACACAATTATGAATATAACAAGCACAATTCACTGCTTCAGCCCAATACTATGGAGGAAGATATTTCGAGTGAACCATACAAGTAGCCATCTCCTTTAAAGTTCAGTTCTTTCTTTCTACAACTCCATTTTGGGAAGGGCTATAAGCAACTATACGCTGCAAAGCAATCCCCTCAGAAGTGTAAAAATCCTCAAACCTGTTTCTCACATACTTGCCTCTATTGTCGGTTCAAGAACCTCGATGAACCATTCCACTTGTTTCTTAGCAAGAGCCTTAAAGTTTTGAAAATGCTCAAAACTTGGACTTAAGCTTAAGAAAATATACCCAAGTATAACGTGAAAAGTCATCATTGAAGGTTAGTATATATAGAGCTCTAGTAAAAGAAGGAGACGAAAAGGGCCGAAATGTCACTATGAACAAGATCCAGGGACGAGTAGCTCTCCGGATTTTCCCTTTTCAAAGATTTTTTCGGGTGCTTTCAGGGTACACCCTCAAAAAGACCCTTATAAAACTTAACTCGGGGTAGCCATTGACCATTTTGTTTTGGCTCAATTGTTCAAGGTAAAAATAATTTAGATGCCCAAAACACTCACGCCATAACTTGCTAACCTCATTTGCATGAGTGAGCAAGGCATTGGGCATTGAATCGAGAAGAGAAGTGGGAAAAGGTATACAAGTGAACGGTGATTTGCCTTTCCCTCAGCCACAATGCAGTTAGAGTTAAGCTCATGAATAATCACCGAGTTAGGACCAAATTCCACTCGCATTCCTTCACCAAGGTGGGTGATTTGGTAAACCGATAGGATATTGGTAGAGAGATTGAGAACACTCAACACTTGGTTAAATGTTCCACCTTGATCTCTCCGATCCACTACCGAAACCGACACATGATTTGGGACATGCCACATGGTTCAATGCTAGAGAATTCAACCTTTGAAGAAGACATGTGGTGCGAGGCACCGTCGATAATCCAAGTTGATGATGGAGCTGATCTAGCTACGAGGGCCTTACCTTTCTTCTTTTCATTTTTAGTCTCCTTTGCATTAGAAGACTCACCTTTCTGAGCATTTTGTTTAATGGATTCAGGAACACTTATTTTATTCTTCTCAAGTAAATGAGTTAAGTGATCAATTTGTTTCCAAAAACAATGCTGCTCGTCATGGCCAGAATTCTTATAATAGGAGCATTTATAATTTTCCTTCTTTGCTTTAGGCTCAGAAGTCGAAGTATGAGTGATGGGCTTAACTGGGGGTTGGTTGGTCTTGGTTTCTTTCTTAGGTTGGTCCTTAGTTTCTTTCTTCTTTTCATTTTTCTTGCCCTTATTTGCCACAAGGGCATGTGACTTGGATTTTAGAGTCCCCATTTGAATGAGTTTGTCCTGTTCTTGAATGAGTTGGGATGAAAAACTGTCAAAGGAGGGCATAGTCCAAGTACTACCCAAGGCGGCTTTCGTGGTGTGAAAATTTGAAATGAAAACAGAGTATTCAGGACCTAACTTAGAAAGAATCGACAAGATCAATTGAGAGTCTTTCTTATCCACTTTACATTCCTTTAGAAGCATTCTAGTGGGACAAATTTTGAGAAGAAGGCCTATAGGTTTTCAAAGTCACTAGGATTTAACCCTAGTAGTTCATTCTCCAACTCATGCGCTCTCATGTCATCTTGCTTCCCAAACATATCATCGAGCGTTTTCCATGCTTGATTGGGTGTTGAGGAAGTTTCGATGTGGAAGAGCAAGTCGGGAGAGATGGACATACAGATAAGACCTAAGGCTTCATCACAACGGTTGAACCATTTATATTTTTGGGTTCATCAGTAGGTTCGGTCTCTAACCCCATGGTAACTCGGTATAACCCTTTACTTCATGCAAAACCAATATAATTTTAGATTTCCATTTGAAGAAATTAAAAGGTGTGAGCACTGGTACTTTAGAGATATCCATAATGAAGAGATAGAACCAAGGAATGTAGAAGGAAGGAGAGAGAAAGGAAACAACCACCCCAGAATAAAATTACACCCCACTAAGTTTGGCACTTTACAATTTAGTGTGTTGATTCTGACCAGATGCGAATGTGTTCCGAGAACCAATTTTTCACTCACCTTGCAATTAGCGTAATAACGCGCAATGGTGGAGACAACAATCAAGGTTCATAGGGCGCAACATATCGACACTGTAAGCAAGCATAGAAGGAGAGAAGCAAGAGGGGGAAGAAAGAGCTTTGTGATAAATAGTGTCTCACGTCGCACAAAATAATCCCTTTGTCGTAAGACTGTGGCGGACACACTCACAATTCCACAAAAAAAGGAATAAAACAAAGCTCAAGAAAAAATGAGCTGAATTAAGCAATACAAAGACACCCCGCAGAATGTGGCACTTTATAAAAATAGTGCATCTACAAAGCTAATGATCCCATCATATAGAGTGTAAAAAAACATGCAACTTTGACTAAAGAAGTGCTCAAAACCGAGCAACGAGTCAAAAGTTATAACAAAAACCAATTGCCACAAATGATGAGAAAAAGCCAATAAGCCTGCAAACTGATTAAAAAAGTGCCCTAAACACATGCAAAAGGTGTCGTATGTATGCTTGTTGGAAATGGTATGTAATTTGAGATAGGGTTTGTTTGTATTGTGAGGGGGGATTAGCCACCTGCCAATCCCAGACCTCACCCTTCATCTTCGACACTCGACGGAAGGTTAATAAAACAAGCCAAAAAACTTACAATGCAAATAAAATGTAATGTTTTTACCTTATACCTTTTAAAAGTAATGAAACAACACGTTTTTAGAAGAGAGATAAGGTAAAAAGAATGCAAACACATTTTGTAAGAAAAGTGAATAAAAAAATGTATTTTTAGAGAGATATTACCTGGTAGCGGATTGAGAAAGCCACGTGGGGATAAAAGGTAGGTAAAAATAGATAACCGTAGTTGATCCCCCACCAAAAAAATGCCAACAGGTAGAGAAAATGTAGGAATAGGCAAAAATAACGCCAGCTTAAGGAATATCTCCAGAACAGTGAAAAAAACGCTTGAAACCAGTCCAAAAACGCCAGTAGTTGGAGAGAAAAAATGCCTGAGTCTGACCACGGCCAGAGAAGCTGGGAAAACGGCTAGAGAAGCTAGGAAAATGTAGGAAAGGAGAGAAGAACGCCTTTGAGGACAAGCAAAAATAAGCTGGACAGGAGAAAACACTTAGAAACAAAAAAAATGCCTGGAACAGGTTTGAACGTGGGGAACAATGCAAAAACGTGAGTAGTTTTGCAAAAAAGTGAGAGACCAGGCAAAAATGTGAGAGGTTTTGCAAAAATGTGAGAGACTAGGAAAAAAATGTGAGAGGTTTTTAGTAGGCTTGCAAAAATGTTTTGAGACCAGGCAGAGGTAACTTCGAGACAGCAAGGAACCACAACGATGAGGAAAAAGCTCGAGAATAGTCTGAGTATACACCGTGAAGAAAAAACAATGATTCCAACCAGTAATCATAGGTCCACGCCAAAAAATGAGCTCTTCTTTTACCCTGCAGGCGCTGAATCTGAACACAACTAGCAAGAAACACACAAACAACCCAGAAATAACAGCCACAAAGATCTAGAAATATCCAAATATGAACTCAGTTGATAAGCAAACCAACCAAATACCTTAACTTGCAACTGCTGAAACCTCAATACAAGGTGAGCAATAATTTGAAAATGATAATCGAAAAAAAACTTACACACGAGGAAATGAGAAGAAACCAGAAGTAATAAACAATTGAGAAACAAAGAGTGCACGTTTATTGAAACCAGATCTAATACCATGAAAGAGGGATTTGTGAATGTCGCGATGCACCATAAAGAAGATGCACTCGATGGTAACGTCAAGCCAACGCAATATGCAAGATTTGAAACAATGGAAAGAAGATTGCAAGTAAGAAGAATGGGTCTGCTCATGCTCATAGATCGAAAAATAGGAAGTACAAATAGGGGTGTTGTGTAACCCCCATGCCTAAACATGGAAAGAAACTCAATGATGCCACTGATGCATATGACGTTGACTAATGCATATGATGCCACTAGAAGAGGAGTTACAATTCCAAATAAGGAATGTAACTCCTATGACACATTGACGCAAATGACAATGTCAGATTCTATGACAAAATCTAACACTTGTCATTTGACTTCCTAAGACCTATGACTCTCGCAAGGCGAGATGACTCACCTAGGTGATGTGGATGATGACTGGACAGTCACACACACTAACAATAAAGATCCCTTACCTATTTTACAATCAACTTTGCATAACCACAAGAATAAAGATTCTTTACTCCTATTTATTTTTCCATGCTCAACCCAAGGATGATAGCCTCATACTCACCGTATTATTTGTATTTTCAAAATGAAGCTTGAAAGAAAATGGATGAATCTTCCCTTCGGAGAGATTAACACCACGCCAACTCTAGAACCAGTTGAAGAGTAGCTTCCATCAAACTCCAAAGTCCAAATGTCATCGGGATCATGAATCACTCCCTTAGGAATACTTGCCTCATCCTCTGACATGATCATATAGTTTCCATGTCCTATATCTTCATAGAGTATTTGTGCTTTTGGATCATTAGTCTTTTACACAATATACTCAGTTTTATTTTCTGGTAACAACTTTCTTATTTTCCCATTGACCGGGATCAAAGCATGTGACCAGTCCATCTGAATTTCACCTCCTACCTCTTTACGAAATTCCTACTCGAAACATACCATATGAGGGAGGAATATTAGCAACCAAAATAGTGGTTGTAACCCTTTTCTCTAGAAAAGCAGTGAGAATAAGGCTACTTTTGCATCTTTAATCCTTCCAACCAAAGACACTTCTCTACTCTCCATGGAATAGCAAGAACTAAAGGTACATGTTAGATTCAGGCCCAAAGCATGAACTACTTTTACAGCATTACATTGTCTGATGCTCCCAGTCTATAACACAATTACTGAGTGTAAGGCTGGCTATGAGGAGAGTCACATAGAATGGTTCAATTTTCTCATTAGGGAAGTAGGCTCAGTCACAAGGCTTGGTTGAGGTGAGGAAGAGGGAGTGGGAAAAAAGACCTTTAGAAGTGTTGGATGAGGATTTGGATTTGGAATTGACAAATTTTACCATTTTAGCAAAGGCTTTTGGATGGGTTTGGTAAAACTCTGCCTCTGAAATTTGGATTTTGGTCTTTTTGAGGTGATCAATGATATCAAAAGACCCAGAGGTGGATGGGGCATCACTACTAGGAACAAGAGAAACTTTTGATTAATCAACTTTAGGAATTAAAGTAGAAATTTCTCACTAGAGAAGAACTTTGTCTAAGAAGGGGAAAGGGAGTGAGAATGGAGGTAGGAGAAACTAATGTTGCTGAGTAGAATATCATATGCCCACACACATTAATTAGAAATTTCATTTACATGCATTTATAGTTAGAAGAAAAACAAACCCGTAGAAGAAGCTACAAGACCGAATGAAACTCATTAGTCACAAAGTACCAATCAATCCCTCAATCAAAAAGGCCAAAATTCCTTCTTTTATTATTGAAGCTCGAGCAGAGTTTGTACATAGCTTGAGAATGGAAGAAATTTGAGGAAGAAGAGAAAATAGAAGCAATGTGGCATTTTCTATCTTTTCCAGGTACAAAGCACTCTGGTCTTTTTGAAATCAATCGCCAACCCTTGGAATGACGTCAAGAAGCCATTATATTCTTCACAAGAAACCATTACAACTTCACAAATCCTCAACGCCTTTTCAAATTCCTCTGTTGTGAAGAAAACACTCATGGCGGGTTAAAACTAGATCTTGCAAAGCAACCATTACATTCGATTTTCTAGTTTAAATATAGACCATTTGATTTGCTCCTCTAACTCTGAAATTGGGCCATCCATGTGGTAGGAAGGGATTGGAGTGGTTATGGGGAAGCCTTTCACATTTTGTGATTTTTCATGAGATTTGGCAAATTTGGAACAAATTGGCCCACAGCCCCGCTTTGACTTTTCAACTTAGACATGTGGCACATTCTTATTGGAAATGGGATCGCAGGCCCTTTTCTCAACATTTTAACCTTTTTTGGAAAAAGGCTCAAAACTCAATTTCCTCCATCGGCCCGCTACTCCTCTGATTTGACTAGACATGTGGCATCTTCTTATTGGAAATGGGGTCACGGCCCTTTTCTCAACATTTTAACCTTTTTTGGAAAAAGGCTCAAAACTCAAAGTTCTCCGTCATTCCACGCTCCTCCGCTTTGACTTTTCAACGGTGGGCTCGAGACCTTGGTGGAGCCACGGGAGCATTCTATAACTTTTACTTCACTTTTGGGAATTTGGTTAAATTTCCAAAAGTTCCCCGATGGCCCACTCATCGCTTTGACTTTTCAACAACGGGCTTCACCTTTGACTTTCTCCCTGAGGGCTTCAAATTTGAATTTTTCCCTTTAAAGCTTGATCGGGGTTATGGGTCACTTTTTAACTTTTCACCTTTTTTTTCAAAGAGGCTCAAAAACTCAAAGTTCTCCACCATTTCACTCCTCCGATTTGACTTTTCAACAATGGGCCCAAGACCTTGATGCTGAGTCAAGGCATGGGGAAAATTTACCATTTTTGCCAAAAGTGACCAAAAGTGTTAAGTTCACCAAAAATCCCATTCCTCCCCATCCAATAGGATCTGACCACGTACCTACATTCATTGGGGTCAAAATTTGATGGGGAAAAGAAGCCCATCATCCCGACTATGGAAAATACATAGAGAAAGAAAAACTTCATCGTTTTGAGTCCAATTTTTGAATTTCCTTCATGAACCAGGCATGGAGGAAAAACAATGATTTGATGACCTAGGCCATAGAACAAGTGAACAATTTTGATCAAAAATGGAGGTTGCAAAGAGGATATTACGTGCACAGACCGGAAATGGAGGATTTCTAAAAACGAGCAAAACAGAGGTTTAAACAACTCTAGGGCACGACTTTTGCTAATTTCTTGAATCTCTAACTTGGCTTAAACACCAACAAAGGGCATGAGCTCAAAAAATTGAATTTGGCTATGAAAATGTAGAGTAGTTTTCGGGAGACAACAATTGGCTCTAGCTTGGGGACATGGCGTGAACTGGGCATGGCTAGGGCACGACATGAGGATCCAGAATCTCAAGTTTCAAAACATATTACGTTGACTAGTGCCTTATCCATTGGGCCTTGTAGAGTCATGTACAATTATGAGAAAGAATGGAAGAAGGAGGAAACACACAAGCCAAACCACACACAAAAAAAACCAAAAAAACTAAACCAAAACCACACAAAAAAAAGGGAAAAACACACCTACAAAAACACCTATGGTATAAGGCGGGGGACAACCCACTTTCACTGATGATACAGTTTCAAGTATTTCCCACTTTGAGGCAATTCCAATGGCATTCCATCCAAGTATGAGAGGAGAAAAACATTCTCACCACAAGCTCCATGAATTTGGAATGGGCCGAGCCATAATGAATCAAACTTTCCATGGTTGCCCTTTGGTTCTCTTCTCTTGTCCCATAGCAGACAAAATCTCCAACCTTGAATTCTCTTGCCTTTTCCTCTCTTAAAAGATCTTCTTCACTTTCAATTGGTGTTCTTTAATTCTATCCACCACTTGGCATCTTCTTTCCTCCATCTTCTCCAGGAAGAGGATCCTCTTGTCAATGGAGTCTTTGTATTGACCATCTTCTATTTCTTGCAGCAACTTGAGAGCTGGCATCTCAATTGTGAGAGGAATCTCTACCTCAACTCCATACAACATTTGGAAAGGTGACATACCTATTTCCTTCTTAGGAGTGATCCTATCGGCCCACAATGCATCATATAACTTCTTGTGCCAATTCCTTTGATTCTCATCTACCAACTTGTGAACAATGGTCACAATGTTCTTGTTGCTTGACTCAACTTGACCATTTCCATGGATAGTAGTCAGAAGAGTGAGATAAGGAGATTCCAAAACCATAACAAAACTCTGTATGAGCTCCTTTGAAGAGAAATAGGTGGCATTGTCTACAACAATCTTTTGTGGTACTCCAAAACAAACAATGATATTCTCCTTGATGAAGTTGCAGACTGTTTCAGAGTTGGCTTGCTTGGTTGGAATGGCTTCCACCCATTTAGTGAAGTAATCAGTTGTAGTGAGTACATAAATATGCCCTGCACTTGAATGAGGATTCAAAACACCAATGAAATCTAGCCCCCATTGCTGAAATGGTTCCTTAATCACTACAGCCTGAGTGGTAATGCAACTAGTTGTGGTTTTCCAACAAATTGTTGGCATGCTTTACATTTGGAAACCCAATCTTGAGTGTCTACAAAGATGGAGGGCCAATAATATCTCCCCCTAAGAATCTTATGTGCAGTGACCATTGCTGAGAAATGTCCACCACAAGCTTGATCATGATATGCCCTGAGCAACTTTTGTTGTTGCTCCTTATCCACACACCTGAGGAAACAACCATCTAGACCTCTCTTGTAAAGTGCATGATTCCAGATCACAAACTTGGCTACTTTTAGCTTGAGGGTTCTTATTTTTTTGTAATCAAGATGAGGAGGGCATTCTCCATAAGTGAGGTAGTAAGAAATATCAACATACCACTCATCAGTAGTGGTGACAAAGAGCACTTGTGGACTATCTCCTTAAATAGGTTGAGAAAACATCATCCTTTTCTCCTTGCTGAGCCCTGAGAGCTTCATCTTCAGCAATCAACTAGCACAAACCATTTCCTCTTACTAGATTAGAGGGCCTAATCTCCAAGTCATACTCTTGGGTCTTTGCAATCCAACTTCCTCTCTTAGCCCTAGGATCTTGTTGAGTCAAAATGGACTTGATTGCACTTCTAGGGACCATCACCACTATATGTATGGGAATTGAGAATGTAGAATCTGAAACTTTTAACAACTTTAACCACTACGTAGGCATGTTTCTCCAATTGGCTGTACTTTAGCTCATGATTTTTCAAAGGACAGCTCATGAAAGCAATGGGTGCTTCCAAACCTTCATCATTTTTCTTGAACAAGGACAACAAAGAGTGTATGTTCTGATGCATAGCAATACATGATGAACTCCTTGTTGAAATCTGAGATACAAGAGTTGGAGCTTTGGCAATGGCTTTCTTGATATCCTCAAATGTTGTTTTTCCTTCCTTATTCCACTTGAAACTTTCTTGAGGCTTCATCATGGAAGTTATATGCTTAGTCAGTTCAGAAAAACTTAGGCACAAAATGATGAAGGAAGTTTACCTTTCCAAAGAATGAATGAACTCCCTTCTTGCTGGTTGGTAAGGCTAGTGCTTGATAGCTCTGATCCTCTCAGATCAATGTGTGCTCCATGTTTGTTCACAATGTGTCCCAACAACTTACCTTCTGTGACTCCAAAAATGCACTTCTTTGGATTTAGAGAAATGCCATGTTTTCTACACCTTGCAAGGACTTTCTCCAAATGACAGATATGATCTCCCCTCCTCTTTGAGAAAACCATGAGGTCATCAAGGTAAATGACAATGCAATATTTCAAATCTTTGAAGGCCAAGTCCATTGCTCTCTGGAAAGTGGCCCCAACATTGATCAAGCCAAAAGGCATTCTGTTGTAGGAAAAAGTGCCCCAAGGTGTTGTGAAGGTTGTTTTGTTGCAATCCTCTTCTGCCACCTTGATTTGGTTGTACCCTGAGAATCCATCAAGCAAAGAGAGCATTTCAGATCCAGTGACTACTTGCAAAATGTGATCCATGATTGGAAGAGGGTAATTGTCCTTGAGAGATGCCTGATTCAGATTTTGAAGTCTACACAAATCCTTATTTCCCCATTCTTCTTCCTTACTGGCACAATGTTAGCCACCCATGTTGAATGGTGGATGGGGAAGATGATTCTAGCATTGAGCATCTTTGTCACCTCTTCTTTGATAACATCAGCAATCTTTGGATTGTAGGGCCTTTGTTTTTTCCTGAAGGGCTTAGCTCCTTGCTTCAAAGGAATGGAGTGATGCATTTCCTTTGGCTGAAAAGATTTGAGTTCATCATAGGAATAGGCCAACACATCTGAGTACTTTTTTAGCAGAGAAACAAACTTTCTCTTCTCTTCTAGTGAGCAACATTTACCAATGTTAACCATCCTTGGATTCTCTGAAGTGCCAATGTTTTCTTGATCAAAATCAGATGGACACCGAGAAGACTATTTTTCTTTCTCTTGGATGAACCTGTCATGCTTGTCAAAGAGATCTTCCAAAGAAACTAGGCCTTTGGGGATTTTGTTTCCTTTCAGTTTGATTACTCCCTCTTCATCAATTCCCTCAATTCCTTCCTTCTCTTCTTTGGGGACTGATTCACGGTGTGGGTTTTCACTTCCTTCAAAGAAAAGATTATTGAAGTTATCCCTTTGTTCTAAGAAGGCTAGGATCTGATTGTCATCATTGAAGACCTGCCAGTGATTTGCATTGTCTGGTACACTAGGTCTGAACACCATCTCAATGGTCACTTTATCCTTTCCAAAAGAAGGATGAGGTGTCACTAAGGAAGTTGACACTACTAGAGAATCAACCTTTTCATTCTTCTCCCTAGGGATAGCTTCAATGGAGAATGCATCAAAGGATTCAATGCAGTCCCACACTCTGTTTCTATAGTGCCTGAGTCTAGGGTTTTCACCTGATATTGTTGGTGGACCTACTTTACCACAACCTCTGCATCACCTTTACATCTCAACTTCTTGATTCCCATGTCCTCTAGCTGCATTCATGCCTAAGAGTAATGCTTCATACTCTGTTGTATTATTTGTATTGTCAAATTGCAGCTTGTAGGAAAAAGGATATACCTCATTGGAGGGAGAGTATAATACTACACCAGCTCCTAAACCTAGCTCTAGAATGACTACCATCAAACTCCATTGTCCAAATCTGATCTTCTTCTTCCTCCATGAGGAGTGGAAAAGTTCTCTTCCTTTTTTGATGTAAGGAAGTAGTTTCCTAGCCCACAATCTTGAAAGAGGATGTTAGCTCTTGGATCATCATATTTCCTTACTGTGAATTTCATTTTCCTGACTGGAAACAACTTCTTCATTTCTCCTTTCACTAGGATAGTTGCAGATGACCAATCCATTTTTATTTCTCCACCTAGGTCTCTACAAAAACTTCTACTCAACAACATACCAAAAGAGGTGGGATGTCTAGCCACCAAGATGGTCAGGAGTATCTTCTTGTCTAGATAATCAACTAATGTAACCTGAGCATCCTTGATTCTTCCTACCAATGGAACTTGTTTGGATTCCATTGAATAGCATGTGCCATTTTCCTGGTCAAAGTGAGGCCAAGAGCATTTGTAACTTTTTTGCTGCATCACATTATCTGAGGCTCCAGAGTCTATGATGCAATTGTTCAACTAGAAGCCTTTGATGAGAAGTGACAGGTAGAAAGGCTCAACTCTGTTGGTGTTGGAGGCACTGAGGGCTAACATGTTTTGAGAAGGTGGTATGGATGGTGTGGGTAATAGGCCTTTAGAGATTGGGCTTGAAGAAAAAGGGTTACTACCACAAACTACCTTGATGAATCTGTCAAATTGGGTAGGATGTGTTTGTAGGTATTCAATCTCAGAGAGCTGAACTTTGGTTTTGCTTGCATGCTCCACAAAGTCAAATGGAGTTATGGTAGATGAGGAAGAGGTTCCAACAGTGGGAGAGGATTTAAATGACAGGGTTTTGTTACTTTTGGTGTTGGGTTCTCCTTTTCAAATGTAGCAATTGGCTTGGAAGGAGGTGAGGGTGTAGCCTTTGATTGAAATTTAGATGTTCTTGTAGAACCAATATTTAGAAGAGAATTTCTCTTAACAACTTTTGAGTTGGGAGAAGAATCAGATAACTTACTTGGCACAACAACGATGATCCTTTGACAACCAGTGAATCTGATTTCTCTCTGGCTGATTCCATGGAAGGTGGTAATGGTGATCCCCTGACTGATAATCTTGTTTAGTGGAGGTTTTGAGAGCTATCTTCTTTGTTCTTCCTACTCTCAGTTGCAACTACTGAGGCTGAAACACCATTCTTGGATTGTGCACGAGTGAAAACAACACATGAAAAACTTGGAGCTTCTTCATCACTTTCCTCCTCATCAGCAACGTATTCAATCAGGCCATTGTGCATGCCAACCTCTTCAATTTCAAGATAGTTTTCATAGTCATCCATGCTTTCTTCTTCAGTTTCCTCAATGTCTGCTCCTTCTTCTGATTCCCCAGTGTCACAGATGGCATTGACTGGTGGTGCTTCAAGAGAAAGCCTATGAGGGGGTGGAGAAATTCTTGGTCTATCAGAAGATTTGGTCTCCTTGGAGCATTCCTCATTGTGATTTGTGACAGCTTGTTTCTTCAAAGCAACTAGGTCATTTGCCATTTTTGGAACATTGGATCAGTGGTGACTAAATTTGAACTCTGACCTTTTTGCTTCCCATTTGGTCCTTTCACTTTTCCAAAAAGAATTAGATCATCATCAGTCTCAATTACAAAGTCTTTAGCTTCCCTCAATGTTCTTGGTTGGGCTCTTCTGAGGAAGAAACCAACTTCTGATGGCAAAGCACTGATGAAGAACCTTTTCAAGTTGTTTTCAGAGGGTACCACATCTTCTGGGATCCTTCTTATCAACCTATCATACCTTGCTACAAAATATCTCATTGATTCGAGGTCTCCTTCTTCATCTGAACCAATTGGACCAGCAGATCCTGACAATCTTCTGTGCTCTTGAACCTATGTTCAAATGCACTTCTTATATCTTCCCAACATGTGACAGATCTTGGGGGCAACATGTAGAACCATTCAACAAGCCTTTTTTTTGAGTGACTCCACAAAGATCCTAACTAAACATCTTCATCTTCAACTCCCAACACTCCACAAGCAGTGATGAATGCTGCTACATGTTCTTCTGGGGAGCTGAGAACCATCCCCTTTGAATTTTGGGAAGTTCTTTCTTGAGCCTCTTGGGAGCTCATGAAGTGGTTGTGGAAGAGCAAGTGGACCAAGTATTTCTTCCCCATGGTACATTAGGCCTGCATACTTCATGCTCATGATCACCCATTCTATTCTTGTTTCTAGCCTCCGGTCTTGCTAAGGCTGCTTCTATTGCTTGCTCTTTCTTCTACTTCAATTTGGAGTCTTTCTATTTCTTCAAGTTGAGCCCTTATCTCCTCTTCAACTCTTGCCTCTCTTTCAAGCTCTTCAAATGTGGGATCAACTTGTCCTCCTTGTCTCAGTTTCTGGGTGTATCTTCTATCAACCAACTTGAAATTTTATGCTCTTCTCTGGGGTGCTGGAATTTGTCTCTGCCTTTCCAATTCGACAACACGTTCCTCTTCCAGGTCCAGAATCCTTATGGAAATGAAGTAATGATTGACACTTTGTCTATTATGCCAAATAGCTTCTCTCGATCAAAAGCAATGTCTTCTTGGATGTGAAAGAGTAAATCAGGTCTCTCAATAGGAGGATTTCCCAGAATAGCCATGATTTACATCCATGTAGTTTGTGTGATTATTCAATCTCCATAAAACTTTTCTTCTAGAATCCTTTTTTTATTTTTATGACCCTGAGGTCATTTTTAGGTGCAGATGCTACAAAATCTGCCCCACGGTGGGCGCCAAAAACTATTGGTGAGAAAATTTGTCTTGTGGAAAAATTGGTGGGTTTCAAGCCAACGCTATGGGAATCTAAGTCCCTCTACTTGAATGGTGCAGCTTCCATATGTGCATGCATGAAAAAGTGGATTTCAATGGTGGCCTTTCAACCAGAGATCCAACAGGGGCACTCCACTGACCTATGGGCAAAGCTAGCAATTTCTCACTAGAGAAGAACTTTGTCTGAGAAGGGGAAAGGGAGTGAGAATGGAGGTAGGAGAAACTAATGTTGTGAGTAGAATATCAGATGCCCACACACATTAATTAGAAATTTCATTTACATGCATTTATAGTTAGAAGAAAACAAACCCGTAGAAGAAGCTACAAGACCAAATGAAACTCATTGGTCACAAAGTACCAATCAATCCCTCAATCAAAAAGGCCAAAATTCCTTCTTTTATTATTGAAGCTCGAGCAGAGTTTGTACATAGCTTGAGAATGGAAGAAATTCGAGGAAGAAGAGAAAATAGAAGCAATGTGGCATTTTTTTCTCTTTTCTAAGTACAGAGCACTCTGGTATTTTTTGAAATCAATCACCAACCCTTAGAATGATGTTCGAGAAGCCATTATATTCTTCACAAGAAACCATTACAACTTCAAAATCCTCAACACCTTTTCAAATTCCTCTGTTGTGAAGAAAACACTCATGGCGGGTTAAAACCAAATCTTGCAAAGCAACCGTTACATTCGATTTTCCAGTTTAAATATAGACCATTTGATTTGCTCCTCTAACTCTGAAATTGGGTCATCCATGTGGTAGGAAGGGATTGAGTGGTTATGGGGAAGCCTTTCACATTTTGTGATTTTTCATGAGATTTGAAATTTGGAACAAATTGCCCATGCAACCCCGCTTTGACTTTTCAACTTAGACACGTGGCACGTTCTTATTGAAATGGGATCGTGGCCCTTTTCTCAACATTTTAACCTTTTTGGAAAAAGGCTCAAAACTCAATTTCCTCCACCGCCCACTACTTCTCCGATTTGACTAGGACACGTGGCACGTTCTGGTTGGAGATGGGGTCACGGCTCTTTTCTAAACATTTTAACCTTTTTTTGAAAAAGGCTCAAAAACTCAATTTCCTTCTCCATCACCCGCTGCTCCTCCGATTTGAACTCTTGACACATGGAATCTTCTGATTGGAAATGGAGTCTTGGCCCTTTTCTCAATATTTTAACCTTTTTGGAAAAAGGCTCAAAAACTCAAAGTTCTCCGCCGTTTCGCTCCTCTACTTTGACTTTTCAACGACGGGCCCAAGACCTTGGCAGAGCTACAGAGCATTCTAGAAATTTTACTTCACTTTTGGGAATTTGGTTAAATTTCCAAAAGTTCCTCGATGGCCCGCTCATTTGCTTTGACTTTTCAATAAAGGCTTCACCTTTGACTTTCTCCCTGCGGGCTTCAACTTTGACTTTTTCCTTTAAAGCCTGATTGGGGTTATGGGTCACTTTTAAATTTTCACCTTTTTGCAAAGAGGCTCAAAAACTCAAAGTTCTCTATCATTCCACTCCTCCGCTTTGAATTTTCAACGGTGGGCCCGAGACCTTGGCGGAGCATGGGGAAAATTTACCATTTTTGCCAAAAGTGACCAAAAGTGTTAAGTTCACCAAAAATCCCATTCCTCCCCATCCAATAGGATCTGACCATGTACCTACATTCATTGGGGTCAAAATTTGATGGGGAAAAGAAGCCCATCATCCCGACTATGGAAAATACGTAGAGAAAGAAAACTTCATCGTTTTGAGTCCAATTTTTGAATTTCCTTCACGAACCAGAGGCATGGAGGCAAAAAATGATTTGACGACCTAGGCCATAAAAAAGTGAACAATTTCAATCAAAAATGGGTTGTAAAGAGGATATTATGTGCACAGACAGAAAATGGAGAAAAAATGGAGGATTTCTAAAAAATGAATCTCTAACATGGCAAAAACAGAGGTTTAAAAAACACTCTAGTTTTTAGGGACAAACCCACTTTTGCTAATTTCTTGAATCTCTAAATATCTCATGGGCTCATGTGGTTCCTTCTTGATATGAGAAATTTGAGCTAAGAGAGCATGCACATCTTCAACAGGTTTGAAACATTGCTCAAACTGAGTTGTCAAGGTGGTCCAATCAATAATTGACCCAACAGGAAGATGATAGAACCAATTAGCAGCATTATCCTGTAATGTTTCTATAAAGATCCTGACAGAAATGTCTTCATGCTCAATCCCAAGAATCCCACATGCAACGCTGAAGGCTGCAATGTGTTCATCTGGGTGTAACTTCCCATCACCTCGTAATTTAGGAAAAACTTTCTACTACTCATGGGTAACTCATGAAAAGGTTGAGGAAGAGTAAGAGGCCCAATCCATTGTCCCCAAGGTAGAGGTGTTACCATCTATGGGAAGATTCTCTGAAGGGGAACTAAAACACCAGAAAGTATCAGAGCAAGAAGATTAGGGCTGAGTTATTCTGGAGAAATTTTATTCTTGGAATTTCTTTCTTTAACAAGAGGTGTGCTTAAAGAACGAGTTCCTTTGTTCCTTCTTGCTGGAAGAAGAGAGAATTTTTGTTGCTCCAGAAGTTGAAAATGAGAATCTTCAACCCCAAGAGCTTTCTTCCCATGTGTATATCATAGAGTCACCAAAACCAAAAAATTATCTTGAAGTTTTTTAGAAATGGATACATTGAAACGAATGTTTCACCTGATTCTTAGACGTTTCTTTGAAATATTGATGAAACAGATAGGGTAATGGGTGTAGGAGGAATACCTATTCAAATGTTGGTTGGTTGTTGTGCGTGTATGAGTTCTATATCCACAACAGACCGTGAGAGCTTCCTTTTGGCTAGGAGGAACTACCTGTAATGGAAAACAAGACCACCAAAAAAGAGTTAAACAATATGTGTAGTGAACTGCCTAGCGTGTGCTAGATCCGGGAAGTGTGATACTCCCTAGATGACTGTCAGTCCACTATTTAAAACAATTTAATGTGGGTAGTAAAATAAATCCTATTGTAATTTGAAATGATTTAGGTATCTCAATTGAAACACAATAAGAAAGATATAATCTAATAGGCTAGGTTAAAATAAAATCAAGGTCAAGTAACTTGGGTTCTAAGTCTCTCGCAGTCCGAATCAGACAGAGGTCTCATGAAAATCACAGTGAATAAGGGTGATGTGGAATTAGGTGGATAGGTCATTGTTCTAGGTTGTATGGGAAAATACAGAGACCGATGCCGGTTAAGGGTGACCGATGACGGTTGGGTGTAACCGGTGTAGGTTACTGTGGAAATTATGGGAATGCCACAGAATGAGTTTTGGGTCTCCTTTGTGATTGCACAAAGGACTTTGGTTGGTTGGAATGAGGTATTGGGTGGTTTGGGAGGGATTTGGTGAGGTTTTAATGGGTATATGGAGGGGTGAGTATTAACAGAGCTATGTGGATGGCCAAGAGAACAAAGGGTGACAATATAATGACAAAATGAAATGAACCAAAGGAATACGACGTTCCACTTACTTGGATTATGGTCCTGGTGCCTGTGAGTGATAATCAAAGGTGTTGGTAAGGGTTTAAATGTTGCTGAGGATCACCAAATGTTGGAAAGCTCCTGCATGGGCTGCATGTGCTCTCCTTCTTACTCCGACTAGATCTACTCCTTGCGGGTTGATTACTTGATGGTCGGCAAGAGAAAATTCTTGATCTCCTTCCTTGCATGCATGTTCTCACTGAAATTCGTTCTCAGAAGATGTGATATCTCTCTAGAATGTTCCCAATGTTCACCAACTTCCAAAATAAGGTTGTTTTGGGGATTAAAAGGTGCCTGACAGTGGTTCTGGCTTAACCAGCGATGGTTAGGGGTAACCGACGTTGTTTAAGGTGGGATTTCCTAGGTTTACTAAACTAGGGAGATCCTCTTGATTTTCTGGGATCTCGTGTTATTATCCCGCAGATTAGACTAGAAGCGTGTTGTACGCATGTGGGAATTTTGTTAGAGAGAATGTAAGCATTGATTTTTAGGGTTTGGGTAAGTCTTAGTTAGTTATGGCAACTTACTAAGAATAGGTCTTAGGGTGAGTTGGATTGATGAGGTGTCTAGGTGAGGTGTATGTGTGGATATTACCTAAATTAAGATATTTAAATAATAAATATGGTGAGGATAATGAATTAATTTAATTAAATTAATATTAGTGGGGTGAAGGGGTCATGGCTGGGTGAATGTGATGAAGGTATTTATTTGTCGAGGGACCAAAGGGGAGTGTGACCTAATTTTAGTGTCTAGATTTTTCCCCTTTTGTTGCATAGCTTATATTGGTAAGCGATGCTAACAAAAATAAGATATGGTTGCCCCGTGTGGGTGAAGGTGATCCCCTCAAACCAAGAACCGACAAGGCCGAAGGTAGAATCCGTGAGTGGTTAGATAAAAGAGAAATGTGAGAAAGGGGAGGGTGGTTAATGGGGAAAAGGGGTTAAAGGTCTACATGGGCAATCTAGGTAATGGGTCGTGGTAAAAGGTAGTAACAGATTAAACACACACACAAGTATAAACTACAAAGACACTACCAAAGTCAAGAGTAGGTAAATTATACATTGTCTAAGGTCGATAGGTTTATCCAAACAAGGTTGAAGTGAATCGGTATCCAAAGTTATAGGCTATGGTCGAAACACGATGTAGGTTAGGTGTAGGAACATTTAGGTATGTTCCAGACACCAAAGGTAGGGTCGGGATAAACGGTCATGGCAATAGGCTAGGTAGGGTCACTAGGTCAATCAACACAAATGTTGGTCTGCAAGGTATAACGAACACATGAGGTCAAAGGTCACTAGCGATGGTCTAGGTCCAAATATCTAGGTCACGGCATAGGTAAGGCCAAGGAATGAGGAAAATAAAGAGTCCCCAAAGGAGGAAAAAGGGAGATAGTAAATGAGGAGGTCAAGAGGGTGAGGTAAACAGTCAGGGTAAAGGGTAGGTGAGGTAAATGGTCGTGGTAAAGGGTAAATGGTCAGGGGAAAGGAGGGATAGGTAGGGAATAGGGTAAAATGTTGGGTTTTGTGCTAGATAGGGTGACTGATGCTGGTCAAGGGTAACCGACATTGGTATAGGGAAACTATCCATGGTAAGGCAAGGCACGAGACCGATGCTTGATAAAGAAAAACCGTGTCGATTAGGTTGGGTTTGTTATAAAAACTAAAAATCTATGTTTTTTGTTATTCATTTGTCATATTGCAATTTGAGAAAATTGACAAAAGAGAGAAAAGAGAGAAAAAGTGTCCAGATGAAACGGAGCATTAAGTTGGCGATGTGAATGGTAGGTGATTAGGCTGGTGAGAAGCGGGTCTACAGGATCGGTCGAGTGATTTGATTTGGTCATGTATCGATTTGGTGATGACAAATGCCGAGAGGGGATCGAGCGGGCCACCAATGAAGTGGCCGATGTGCCACCAAGAAGACAACAAAGACGATGAGGTAAGCATCCAACCTGTCATTGTATTTCGTTAAATAGATTAGGTGATTCACATATTGTTGGATCAAGAATTTCGTGCTTGTTACTCCGTCCAAGCACGCACCAAACTAAACACAAAAACCCCGAAAAACCTCAATGAAATAGATACTGATGAAGATGTAGACGGATGAGGAAGTCGATGTAGATAAGACGGCGCACACGAGCAATTCGCACAATAGATCCGAGTAACCCGCAAAAACACCTGCTTGACGTAAAAGATGGCGTTAGAAGATATATGGGTGGACCGCCCGAGAAGCGGTCCGAGAAGCGATAAGCTTCTCATGGATGTCACCACGCTTTTCAATAAAGAAAAGCAAAGATACATGATAAAAGATGTAAATAAAGACTAGATTCTCGATCATAGTAATAAAATGTAACCCAATGTTAAGATGTGAAGTACGTAAAACCGAACCGAGAAATAATGCTAGATTTGTGTTACCTCGTGACCTTTACCTGCTCAGGGAAATCGGCGCCGATCGATCGTAGAATCGGCGGCGATCGATGTGATCGGGCGGCGATCGACCGATCGGCGGCGATCGACCGATCGACGCCGATCGATAAGATCAAGTGTCAATCAAGGCAGATCGACCAATCGTGGACGTATGGATGAGATTCGGGATCTAAGGTGAATGTAGTCTCGTAGGATGTGCCAAGATGGAGAGACGCTGAACAGAGTCACCAGATGATAGATAATGGTGTATGGTGTTGATATGATACGGCAGAGTAACGGTGCTCCTCTCAGGGATTGATTAGGACAGGATCTGCCCTAACCGAGACAATTGATGCTAAGAAGATCTCTTTCTCACTGCTCGTTCGTGCGCGTAAGTGCTTCCTTTCACTCGCTCGCTCTTTTTCGGGTCTCTTCGCTCTTTTCCGTTCCCGCCTAGAACCGAGTTCGGGCTTGCTTTTATAATCGGCGCCGCTTCTTAGAAAATCGGCGCCACCATATGGGTCGGCGCCGATCGCGGAAAAGACTCCCGAGGTGCCTTAATTGATTGATTCGAGAAAGAAAAGGCTTATCCGACTACGGGAAAATATCCCGCTTAGGGAAGATTAAGAATAGATGTGGTACATGGGTAAAATAAATTTGGGGTAGATAAGTGATTAAGATGCATGGGAAGAAGCGTAATTAAATTTTTAATTATTTAATTACCCATGGGCAAGATATGATGAAATGAATTAAATTTAGAGATAGGTGATTAAATCACAGATTGGATAATATCCCAAGGGGATAGTTGGTGACGCAAACGTGCCCCAGGTTACCTAAGCACGTAAATGGGTAAGAGGGACACTAAATTGAGTAACCAATTTTAGGTGTCTACATTTTGCCCCTTTTTGTCAAGTAACTTGCGATAAGCAAGGTTATGAGACAAAAACAAAGGGATGGAAGAAGGGAAGAATTTGTGGTGATGTGATCCCCCTCAAACTAGGGATGGGATGGATGATAGAACAGACGATCCCGAGTTTGAAAGAGGTAGATAAAAAAATGCAGGATGCCCCAGTCGGATAGCTGGAGTAGAACTGATCATTGAGGACGCATAAAAATAAACACAAGGGCAGCAACCTAAGGAACTCACATTGGTAGGGAAAACTAGCCGGTCTCCTCATGAGACGACGTTAGTGCCTACAGACCCATGAGTGTAAGGAGAACTGCAAAATAGCCAACATCTAAAGAGAGACACATTGGTAGGGACAACTAGACGGTCTATAAGTCAGACGACGTTAGTGCCTACAGACCCGCGTAACTCTAAGCGGCTAAACAAAAAGCGAGTGCTCCACGCAAAGGGAACAAACTCGAAATAGATGATGATATCGAAAATATGTGCCGAAAGACAACATGTAGCGCACAATAATGATCAGATAGACCAGCCAAGCATCAACACTATGGCAAAGAGATTAGCAGATGGAAGCAAACGACGTGGAGAAGCGATACCGCAATCCACGGGCAAAAATGAGTATAAATCGATAGACTGATAGATGATGATATAGACATAGACTGATAGATGATGAATAGACGTGATTGGATAGATATAGACTGATAGAGGATAGAAATAGATGTGATTAGATAGATTGAAATGTGGATAAAATAGATGTGATTGGATAGATATAAACTGATAGATGATAGATGTGATGTGGATAGAATTTTGATTGATATGTGGATAAAATTTTGATGAAAAAGAGAGATAGATAGATGTAATGTAACTTGGATGCACAAGTTTTTAGATGTTTTGATGGATAGATGGATAGATGTAGCGTAATTGTGATGGATAAAGATATAGACTGATAGAGGATAAAATAGATGTGATCGATAGATATAGACCGATAGATGATAGAAATAGATGTGATTAGATAGATCGATATGTGGATATAACTTTGATAGATGGATGTGATGCAACTTGATGCACATGTGTTGATGTTTGGATTAGATATGGATAGATATAATGTACCTTGACGATGTACATTGTGATGGATAGATTTAGATATAGATAGATGCAATGTACCTTGGATGTACATTTTGATGGATAGATAGATGGATGTGTTTGATATATGGATGAGATATAGGTAGATGCAATGAGAAATGAATACAGATAGAATGTTTGGATAGATAAGATGAATTTAGATAGAAGATAAATTGTGATTGAATTAACATGCGAAATGTCAATTTAACAGGATGCAAGAGCCAAAGATGAAAGCGGAAACAACCGTGACTTAGAAGAGAAGATACTCGGAGAAGAAGAAAAATGATAAGTTGGACTTCCAACCGACCATAGATAGAATCCAGAAAGGAAACCAAAAGACCAAGCATATAAGGCCCTATATAAGATTAAAATAAATCTGACACTAACTAGTCGCAAACCAGATCTAGGATAGAAATGGAAAGAAAAGAAAGTAAGTATCTTGTCGGAACCTACAAGGGACAGAATACATGTCCATGATAGGAAAATAGGATTCTCCATATGATCGACAAAAGGTCTAAAATCTCAGCTTCATGATTTGGACAGAAAAGCAAACTGATCAATGTGGGAAGTTTGCTTGATATGGAAAGACTGATCGATGCGGGAAGTCTTTCAGTGATGCTAACAAGTGTATAAACTGACTGGAAGGCTGATTGATTACAAGAAGCCTTGAATATTTTTTTTTTTTGAAACAAATTTCGCCCTTCAAGGGAGCGGTCTGTATTTTGAAATTTGTATGATAGCCATCCTTCGAGGGTATGGTCTATTTGCTTTTTGATTCACTTGACAATGTATGGATAGCTGTCCTTCGAGGGATCAGTCTATCTTTTTGGATAGCATCTTTTTTTTTTTTTTTTTTTTTTTTTTTTTTTTTTTTTTGAAACTCTTTGGAAGAAGCTGAGTTTAGACCTAGATAGATCAGATGAAGGGGAGGAGAACATGGAAGAACATGTACTCATGCCCCGAGCAGATCCGATTAAGATAAGTACTTGGGACAGATGAAGTGGTGATTAAGGTATTCCTACCATGAGGAGGAACATATCCAAAAGAAACGTGCAATGAGTAGAGCCGCGATACTCATATTTAAGGTAAACGAGGCAATAGGCGGAGAACCACACAATTTCAAATCACCACGAAAGTAGATGACTGGTTATTAGGACAGATGGAAGATCTGAGTTGCGACTAGATTTGTGTAAGAGAGATTTTAACAATAGAAGGGCCGTAAATGCAAGGCATTAAGAGGTTCTGCTTCAGGGATACCATCCATGGAAGACAAACGATAAGCCCCAGACCCATATTTATGAGTGATAATGTAGGGACCCATCCAGTTGGGAGCAAACTTACCACGTTGACTCCTTTCGAGTGTAGTGACATTTTGATTTTCCTTAAGAACAAGGTCACCAATTTTGAAGTCACGTGTTGCACATGCTTGTCAGTAAGCACGCTTGACACGCCGAGATAGACTTGATGATGCTCAAGAGCGCTGAGACGCCGCTCATCTAATAATTCAAGTTGAGCTAGACGATTTTGACGATAATCCTCATCGTAGAGACAAATTCTCCGAGAGAAACACTGAGAGATGGGATTTGGACCTCCAAAGGAAGGACGGCCTGCACTCCATAGACGAGAGAGAAGGGAGTAGCACCAAGAGGAGTACGAATGCTAGTCCGATAAGCCCAGAGAGCGAAAGGGATATGTAGATGCCAATCCCTACCAAATGACTAGTTACCTTTGCGAGGATATTACGCAAAGTTTTATTGAAGCTTCGGCCCACTCATTAGCTTGAGGATAGTATGGAGAAGAAAACTCGAGCTTGATTTTGAAAGCATTGCAGAGATTTTGCAAATCGACGTTCTCAAGGATTTACCATTATCTCGTGATGAGCTTGTGTGGAACGCCAAAGCGACAAATGATGTGTTGATAGACAAAATCAACTATGGGTTTAGCCTTTGTTGAAGAAAGAGGGATAGCTTCTACCCACTTAGTAAAGTACTCAAAGGGCAAGTAATGATAGAATGATGACGCCGTGAAGAACGGGATTGATGAGACCAATAAGATCAAGGCCCCATTGTGAAAAAGGCCACAAATCCGCCGCAGTCGCAAAGCCCGACTAGGACGTGCGTGAGATTGGAATGTTGCCGACACTTGACGCATTTCTTAGTGTATTCACAACAATCTTGATTAAGAGAAGGCCAATAATATCCCAAACGTAAGATGCGCTTAGCCACAAATAAACCACTAAAATGTCCACCACAGATACCGTCATGGACCTCCCGAATAGCTTTAGATGATTCATGGGTTTTGAGGCATCGAAGCAAAATACCATCAAAGCCGCGCTTTGTAAAGAATCCCGCCAGATAGAATAGCGATATCAAGCGCGCTGACAAAAGACCTTCTACCATCGGAAGTCGATCTCGAGGAAGCACCGAATGAGATAGATAATCAACTATCTCGCTGATACCACTCATCCCGAGTATGGGTCAGACAAAGATTGATCGGGTTAGTCCGTCAAGATAAGATGGTTGATCTAATCGCCGCACACACCCACATAAAGACGCGAGTCTTCAGCAAAAGGCGGATAAGGGATGCTAATGAGGCCATGGTATCCGCGAATCGATTTGGCAAGACGAGGAATGGATCGATGGTGAACTTATCGAAAGATCGAGTCAAAAGGCAAGAACAATGTCGCGATATTTTTGAAGGATATCATTCTTGCATCGATAGACACCCGTGACCCGATTAACGATGAGTTCGTAATCACCAAAGATGTCAATATGACGAGCGCCGAGATTAATGGCATTTTGAAGTCCTAAGACAAGAGCTTCAGACTCACCATATTATTGGTGCACTCAAAGTTCAATTTGTGTGCGATCGATAGGCGTACTCCCAAGGAGGAATCATCACGAAACCCGCACCTCCCCTCACGGCATTTGGATCCATCAAAGAAGAGCTTTACTTTAAATGGAGATAGACCAAAATCGATTTGTTGGATAAATTCATCGGGAATCGAGCAAGGGGGTCTTGAGTGTCCTGAAGAGGAGCACTAGCTAGTTGATCTGCAATAACCTGACCCTTGATAGCCTTTTGCGGGATAAATTCGAGGTCAAATTCTGTCATGAGCATAAGCCAACGAGTGATGCGATCATTGTGATAAGGCTTTGCATGAATTGTCTTGAGGGGATTGACATTTGTGACGATGTAAGTTTTGTGATTAAGAAGATAATGACGAAGCTTAGAAGTTGCAAAGAAGAGAGCGCAACATAGTTTTTCAGCCCCGGAGTAACGTGTCTCATACTCATGGAGGGTGCGACTGATGTAATAGACAGCTTGTTCTTTACCACAAGTGTCCCGATGCGAAATCATGGCTCCCAGAGCATGGTCACCAGAGAGATATAAAGATAGAAAGGCTCCTCGCGTGGAGGTGTAAGCACGGCGAGAAAGAAGATAAGCTTTGAGATCATCAAAGGCCTTTTGGCAATGCTCATCCCATTTGAAATGAACATTCTTACGGAGAAGATGGTGAAAAGGTTGACAACGGTCCGACAATTGGGAGATAAAACGACGACCGATCAAGACGCCCTGAGACTCATGGAGTTGCTTTAAGTTAGGGACGGGAGGCATCTCAAGGATGGCTTTTATTTTTGCGGGGTCCACTTCAATACCCCTGATGGAAATGATAAACCCTAAAAGTTTACCAGTGAGGACGCCAAACACGCATTTAGATGGATTTAGACGAAGACAAAAGCGGATAAGCCTCTCAAAGAGAGGTGCAAGGATGAAAAGATGCTCCTGACGACGTTTGGATTTGCCGAGGAGATCGTCAACGTAATCCTCTACAGTTTTGTGTAAAAGATCATGGAAGATGTAGGTCATTGCTCGTTGATAAGTTGCTCCGGCGTTCTTAAGACCGAAGGGCATGACACGATAGCAAAAGGTCCCCCAAGGAGTTATGAAGGAAGTCTTATGCTGGTCTTCTGGTGCGATGAGGATTTGATTATATCCAGAGAAACCATCCATAAGAGAAAGCATTTCATGACCCGCAGTTAAATCTACGAGTTGGTCGATATTAGGAAGAGGAAAATCATCCTTCGACAAAGCGATTAAGATCCCTAAGTCGGTACAAATTCAATCTTCCCAAAGAGCCTTAGTTACCGGTACTACATCGACACCCATCATGATAATCGATGGGTTGGATGAAGTTAGCCGAGAGCAAGCGCTGTAATTCTTCTTTAACAAGAAGGGCTACTCTAGGGTGCATTTTACGTAATTTTTGCTTGACTGGTTTGATATTGGGAAGGGTAACGATATTGTGGACTACAATATCGGGATCGAGTCCTGGCATATCCTCGTATGACCAAGCAAAGGCTTGACGATGTTTGGAAAGAAAAGTAGTAAAGTCCCCTAATTCTTGTGGATCAAGGGATTGGCCGACCTTAATGATGCGAGGGTCTTCAGGAGTCCTTATATTAAGGTCGATAGTGGCCTCGTTGAGAAGGGTAGACGTGTCAGAAGGAATGGTTTTGGGAAGATATGAATCCTCTGCCCCTAGATAGGTGAGGACAGAGTCGTCATCCGCACAGTGGATAGTGTTGATAGTAGGAGAGTCGTCTCCAACTATCTCAGGGAAGATTAATGGTATAGAAGCAGACCGATTGTTAGTCTCATAGACTAAAGGTCCCAAGGAAATGGTATTGATCAAAAAAAAAAAAAAAAAAAAAAAAAAAGTTAGGTGGGATGGAAATGTCATCGTCCACATCAAGTGATGCTTCGGATTTGGTGGGGGAAGATGGTTCTTCAGTAGGAAGAGGCTCATCAAGAATAGTGACAGTGGCTTTTGAAATGGGTTTAAATCCCAAACCAAACTTTTGGTGTGGCATGAGAGTAGGAATGGATTTGAGGTCATGTATACCTTGTTCATATTTTCCAAGGCCAAAACCTTTCCACGCGCATCGATATAGATAAGTTTTTGCAAACGTGATTCTCAGAGATAATCAAACCCTGTTAGGTAAGGTTTGGCTCTAGGAGGAGAATCTGGACAATAATGAGGTGTATCAAGACCACCGTAGATGAAATTGGTCTGTTGATTGGGCAAACCAATGGTAACGATGCGACCGAGACCTGATTGATATTCAAAGTTGCTTTGTCGGGTCTACCATACTCATTAGGTTTGAGATGGGCATCGAAAGAAAAGAGAGGAAGCTCTCCTAGTGAGAAACGCTGCAATGTCTCTTCCAGATTTCGCAACCGTAGTTTGGTCAGCAGTATGGAAGAAGATGAAGCCCCATCCGAGAAGATGCATTTTCTTTTAAAGGCGTACTCAGTGGTCATGTCGCATTGCGCGCAGAAGGAAAAGGATCTCCTGATGGGTGTAGATTTTGCCCTCATATTGATATTTTAGGCATCGATGGAGGGTGGATGGGACACAATGCATCGCGCGAACCCGTGAGCGCCCAAGATCATGTTATAGTGGAATTTTCCTTCGACAATATAGAAGAGTTCATGGAGCAGCCTTTTTACCTACTCGGATGGGTAAGACCACGCTTCCTAGAGTGACCGCTAGCTGATCGTTAAATGATCGAAGGGCTTAAAAGGCGGAGGTGACACCACATTCTTAGGTAACTTAAGTTGTTCGAATGTGTGGGAAGAGATGACGCTTGAGAGCAGCTCCACTATCGATCATAACACGCTTTAAGGCAAAGTTATTGACTTGGACCGTGATGAAGAGAGGAGCCTCCAAATCCTCTGAAGAAAGATGAGGAATTTCTGAATCCTCAAAAGAAATGGCGGTCGATGGACCATTCAATCCAACAACCCACTCGAAGGGCTGGGGCTCATCGGAATTTACTGCGATGCGACGCAGACTATCGATTAGAGCCTGGCGATGTTGTGGAGAGGATTGGATGAGGTCAAAAAGAGACATTTTGACCGGAGCTTGGGTGAGTTGCTTCATGACACTCTCCTCAACGGATACGGGAACTTGAGTCCGAGGTGCAGCACGAATGGAGACCTTGGGTCGTGGGGCTGATGAGGAAGGAGACACGCCTTCAGGGGCTGCAGAAATGACAACCCGTGGTCTAGATGTTGGAGATGAAGATGGGTTATGATAATGTTGGGTTCTAGTGGCGATATGGATTGTGTCAATTTGGGAAGGAGGGAGATCAAGTGGAGTGGAACCACTAGAGGTCTGAATGGATGGTTGAGGTTCGGATGAGGCTAGGGTAACAGGAGGTACTTGTTCCTCCTCCAACAAGAGGTCACTTTCTTCCAGAAGGTTCTTGACAACGGCTTGAAGAGCTTTACATCCTTCAGTGTCATGACCTGGAGTACGGTGGTAAGCACAAATCAGATCAGAGTTAAACCAGTAGGTTTCACTCCTTTGGGGTTATAAGGCTTAATCGAGGAAGGGTTATGGCTGAAGATTGATAAGTTGATGAAGGATTTCGTGTAGAATCCGCAGACGAAGATGAGGATAGAGATAATGAGATGGTTCTTTTACCTTAACCGATCACGGGTAAAAGAACTTGCATGTTAGGTTTAACAGCTTTATTAGGGATCCTCTTATTTGTTTGGACATTCTGAGGAGCAAATTTTGGGTGCTTGGGATGGGAGTAAATGAGACATGATTGTCTTTGGTGGAGGAGGAGTCCCTAAGATAGATTTTGAGGAGGATGGAGATGCGATAATTTTTGCGGTTTTTGGAGACAAAGGGGGTTGCTTAGTCGGATTTACGGATGATTTAGATAATGTCGGTTTGGAAGAGGAAGAAGCTCCCAAAATAGGTGAATTTGGAGGAAGATAGGGTGTCTTGATTTTTGGTAACAAAGATGAGGATTTTGATAGAAGAAGTGGCATCTTTTTGGTAGGTAAGTCTACTTTTAGGGATGTTGATGAAGAAGAAGATGATGACTTTGATAGGTGTGTAGAAGAAGATGCCTTCTCTCAAATGGGCAAATCTAATCGCTTATGAGGCGTGAGAGAGATTTTTGTGGAAGAACACCGAGAGTTTTGATGGTCCGAAATATGGGCTTCCCTTTTCGTGGATGGTGACAACTTCAACGTCATAAGGTGATCAGTAACCTTTTTGGAGGAAGCAAATGGGGAGATATTGATGGTATAATGTTAGATTTTGGTCATTGCGCGTTTAGGTTGAGGAATCGAGTGTGCAGTGTTGGTGTTACTTTTTTGATTTTTCCCGAATAGGTGAAGTAGTATTAGTGATGGAAGAAGTAAGTGATGAAGAAGTTCCTCGCGAAGGGACCACTTTTGGTGTGGTGATCATGGGTGGAACTACTATAGGAAAAGAGATAGGAAGAGTCAAAGTTGAGGACACTTCCGCCGAAGCTCAGACGATTATAGGGATGTTTATCAAGGGCATAGTCAGAGCCGGAATGGGAGCAATGTAGATGTGTCCAAGTGGAAACTCAAGGGATGTAATTGCCTCGAGCATCAAAAGATGTCCGATGATGAGACAGATGAGGAAGACACTGTCTCGGGTATGGATGGGAGATCGGACAAAGGAGCGGAGAGAGATGACTCCGTGTTTAGCAATGTAGGAATATCCAAAGATGGGTTATCTGAGGATGGAGGAATTCCAGTGATTGGTGAAGTGGAAGAGGGTTCTGATTCGATTGCACGCTTGTAGATGATGTGGTTTCGTGCGGATTCTTCAGTAGAAATGAAGTTGATAGTGTGGGTGTTTGGTTTTTGAGATTCTGAAGAATTATGATTTGGGGCATGATTGGGGAAGGGTTGTTTGAAAACGTCCAGCGCTTGATTTGGGGGAGCATTTGGGTTATCCAGAATAAGCTCGCCTTTATCAATGAATTTTTGGACAAGATTTTTGAAAGTCCGACATCGCTCGATGTCATGACCCTCGGTTCTATGATAGTGGCAAAAATCGCTTTCTCTGTACTCACAAAGGACGTTCTCGACTTTCATCAATATCTCTAATAATGGGTGGAAGTTCGATCATGCGAACTTCCAACATTTTTCCTAAGATGGAGGCATATGATTCCCCCAATGGAGCGAAGGATCGAGATGATGAAGCCCCTTTTCGAGCGTATGAAGGGTCTCTTCGTGGTGGTTGATTAGAGTACTATCGGTTCTCTCGATGTTTTTAATACGATAGCATTGTGGACCCTTGATTCTTATCTTTAGGAGGAAAAGAATTTGGTTTGGTGAACCGAGAGAAATCGGGTTTAGATTTGGAGCGAAGTTTTAGTTTTCTTGTTCAATGGCACGAGATTCGAGCTCATGCGTGCTATCGTGAAGGCTTCTTCAAGGTGTGGAAAGTTTGGATTCTTAACGTGGAAGAAATGTGACTAGCGCAAGATCGGGTGAACAGCTCGATCTGTTGTGATTGAGGAAGAGAGAAGGACAATTGGTCGATTATCCCTCTCCAACGAGCGACAAAGTCTCGCAATAGACTCATCACAAATCAAGCGAATGTCAGAAAAGATCTCGTGATTGAGATCTTATGGGCAATATTTATTGAGAAGTTCTCAACAAACATTTGGGCCAATTGAGAGAAAGAAAATAATGAATGTTGAGGAATATTATCACTTACCCAAAGCGGACCCGCTAGAGACATAGGAAAGGTACGGAGCATGAGCTCCCGATCTTGGACAATGAGGTAGCAAGCATGTTTGAATGCTCGCAGATGTTGTCAGGGGTCTTCCCGACTATGAAATTTTGAGAATTTGGGAAGTTCCCATTGGGGAGGATAAGGCTTAAAAGCCACCGAAGGATGAATGGGTTCATTGCATACTTCTTCAAAGGAGTATGAAGGGCGGGCTCCTTTTGTGGAGGCTTCCAAGTCTGCAATTTTCTTGAAGAGAAATCGAACCACATCCGATTGGGGAGGAGGTACATTGGTTTGTCCTACATGAGAAGCAAGTAGTGGGTGTGGTTGAGGTGTCAATGGGGGATTCATCTGTTGTTGGATAGGATTATAAGAGGAATAACCAGGTGTTCTGGGTGACACCGGGTGGGGTATTTGTTGTGCACTCATGATAGCAGTGCAGCCGCGAGATAATAAGTGGTCGAGCAAATAAAGGTCAGGGTGACGATGGAGCCTGTGATTGGTGGACTCCTATGTTGGTTGATTGGATCGGGATAGATTGAGGAATATGAGTGTTGGTTGGATTGGTCATGTTGGGGAACAAGACCTGAAAGGGGCCTTCTATTGCTGAATTAGGTATCAAGGGTGCCGATACTAGAGGATGGGCGAATGTCACAGTAGCTGGAATATTGGAAGAAAGACCCCCTAGAGGACGAGAAGTAGGAGCCAACTGCCTATTCGGAGGGGGTTGGCTCATGAAGAGGTATTGACCTTGAGAAACGATAGAGGGCATAGACGAATTGACGGCAATGTGCGGATGTGCAGACGAATTTACTATAGCAAGGGCAGAAGACCTCTCAGAAATGGGTTGTGGAATAGTCGAGGTAGCTGCAAAGTGTTAGGGATAGGTAAGACTAATTGAGAATTAGTCGACATGGTAGGTGGAAGAGAAAAGGGAGGCATAGGGGCCTCACCCTTCTCCGTGGCTCGAGGCAAGAGAGATGGTGCAAACTGCTCTAAAGAGGCCTGGGATGATCCGCGAGGATAATTGTACACTTGTCGGATCGGGTGGGTCTTGGCCGATATTTGGATCGACTTGTGTACTAGATAGTCCATGAGGGCTACCGGATTGCGATCAAGGAGAGCCTGAAATTCAGGATCCCCGCGAGGAATAGACTCGAGTCGAAGATATTTCGATGGACTAGGAGAAGCCGACGTGATGGGATTGTTTTGGCTTGATGGAAAGGATTATACGACTATGAGGGGGAACCCACTAACAAAGGGTCCCGAGGAAGATTGAGGGGTGCCAAACATCCACGCTGTGGTGATTTCTGAGAAGAAGGAACCTCGTTGGGCCATTTTCCTAGATTGTGAACGGTGATAGCCGCCATAAACAAGCAAGAAAGAAGATTGTCTTAACTAATGCACAAATAGTTCAAGCAAATAAAGTGTGATTATCTCCTTTAAATTTTGATGCTTTTAAGAAATGAAAATGTTAGGGAAGGCTTTTTAGAACAGGAACTACTCAGATAGCCAAACTAGGGATGGTTTGGGTAATGTTTGGTGAGGAGTCCCGAAGGCACTTCAGGAAAAGACCGGTACGTGGCTTGATATAGGGGCCTACCCCGCACTTCACACACCGCGCGATAAGGGAGTCGGGTGCTTTGCCAATATATACCAAAATCTTTCGTGAATTTATAGCGCGCCCGAGTACCGCGTAGGCTCTTCCTCTCGATATCACTTCCAAGTAGCGAGGCCAGTGAAGGAGTTTTGTTTAGATGCTTTATACCTAGTGATTTTGGCTTTGTGTGCAAGGGGTGAAAATAAAAATCAAATAGTGTCACTACCGATTTTGATCAATTTTCCAACCTAATTAACACTATGACAAAGCATGCAAAGAATGAAAAAGAAAGGGTTCTTTTTAAGCACTTAAAACGAAATGTTTGATTTCGATGAAGACAATTCAAACAAGTTCTTTCCCAAATGCGATTAGGTTCTTTTTAAGCACCAAAAACTGAAGTGTTTGGATGTGATAAACAACCAACAAAGAAAACCTAAAAAGGAGAAAACACCGAAAAAGAGGAATACCTGTAGTTTTAGCTCTCCAAGGTGTGTGGACTTCAAAAAGCGCGTTGTTGAGCTCTTCCCCTCGAACAATCCCACGAACAAGCAAAGTGCTCCGCAAGAAAGGATCAAGCAAACAACAAACAAGATCCGGAAAGATACATCCAGATAATGGCGAAACGAAAAATTTCTATTTTAAGAAAATAGAAAAATTTCAAGATAATGACTTCGCCTAAAAGCAAGATTGAAATGATGAACAGAAATGTTCAAATAGGACTGATAGAAATCAGTGAAGAAAAGGAACAAAGTTCAAAACTAGAAAAGAGATGAACTTACCAATAAGGGACTTTGGTTCATGTCCCACCGGCGTGCAAGTAATGTAGATCAAGAATTTCGTGTTGTTACTCCGTCCAAGTTAATGCACCAAACTAAACACAAAACCCCGAAAACCTCAATGAAATAGATACCTGATGAAGATGTAGACGGATGAGGAAGTCGATGTAGATAAGACGGGCGCACACGAGCAATTCGCACAATAGATCCGAGTAACCTGCAAAACACCGGTGCTTGACAGAAAAAGATGGCGTTAGAAGATATATGGGTGGACTGCCCGAGAAGCGGGTCCGAGAAGCGATAAGCTTCTCATGGATGTCACCACGCTTTTCAATAAAGAAAAGCAAAGATACATGATAAAAGATGTAAATAAAGACTAGATTCTCTCGATCATAAAGAATAAAATGTAACCCGAACAAAGCAGACAGAAGTACGTAAAACAGGAACTGAGAAATAATGCTAGATTTGTGTTACCTGTGACCTTTTACCTGTCTGCAGGGAAATCGGCGCGATCGTAGAATCGGCGCGCGATCGATGTGATCGGCGGCGATCGACCGATCGGGCGGCGATCGGGACCGATCGACGCCGATCGATAAGATCGTGTCAATCAAGGCGATCACCAATCGGGGATCGCATGGCGAGATTCGGGATCTAAGGTGAATGTAGTCTCGTAGGATGTGCCGAAGATGGAGAGACGCTGGAACAGAGTCACCAGATGATAGATAATGGTGTATGGTGTTGATATGATACGGGCAGAGTAACGGTGCTCCTCTCAGGGATTGATTAGGACAGGATCTGCCCTAACCGAGACAATTGATGCTAAGAAGATCTCTTTCTCACTGCTCTGCTCGTGGCGTAAGTGCTTCCTTTCACTCGCTCGCCTCTTTTCGGTCTCTTCGCTCTTTTCCGTCCCTAGAACTGAGTTCTGGGCTTGCTTTTATAATCGGCGCCGCTTCTAGAAAATCGGGGCCGACCATATATGGGTCGGCGCCGATCGCGAAAAGACTCCCGAGGTGCCTTAATTGATTGATTCGAGAAAGAAAAGGCTTATCCGACTACGGGAAAATATCCCGCTTAGGGAAGATTAAGAATAGATGTGGTACATGGGTAAAATAAATTTGGGGTAGATAAGTGATTAAGATGCATGGGAAGAAGCGTAATTAAATTTTTAATTATTTAATTACCCATGGGCAAGATATGATGAAATGAATTAAATTTAGAGATAGGTGATTAAATCACAGATTGGAAAATATCCCAAGGGGATAGTTGGTGACGCAAACGTGCCCCAAAGTTACCTAAGCACGTAAATGGGTAAGAGGGACACTAAAAGTAAGGGAAGTTGTGATTTATTATTTTGTGCAATGAATGATAATATGGGTCATATGTGAGATGTGGTATAATCTATGCATAATGATGATAGAGAAATGGTAGGCATAATAAATGTATGTTGTGATGAGGATTAAAATATGAAGCGACTTGTTATGTATATGGTTTAATTTCCAATTTTGGGTATAAAAGGGGAACTAAGTGAGATATGATGTAATGTTAGGAAGATAAAAGATGAATTGTTTAGGGTAGAGAGTGGCCGAGCTAACCTCCAAGGGCCCCATGCCCTCGAGTGCTACCTACATAGTCCCAAAGTGAAAAGGGACCTCAGCCGATGTAGTTCTCCCATGAGCTAGGGAAGAATATGATGAAGTATTAAAATGAGTTAGTAGGTTTTAGGTATGTTGTGGGTTTAGGCATGGTGTGGGTGGATTAGAGGTAAAGTAATATAGGTGATGTTGATTATGGTGAAAGAAGAAGATAGATTACCCTAAAGGTAAGCGTTGAGGACCAAGTCTTGTATAAGGTAATCAAAACGTAAAAAAGATGGTAAAAGATAAGAGGGGGCAATAAAGCCACCTGATTGGTTAGGATCATACCGAGTAGATCATACCTTGGAGGAGGTGATGAACATAAGACCCTAAAGACATTGCATGATTGATTGTTCTATGGTGAAAAGTAGTCACATGATCACCAAATGTCTTGGTTTCCAAGAGGTCCCTTGAGGCAGTAGGAAATGGGAGTGAGAATGGTAAGAAGGGTGAAAGGTGGTTAATTTGTTTTTATATGGTATGAGGTGGCATGCTCTTTGGGCAAGAGATCCGAGGTCACAATGGGCAAGTCCATGACTAAAAAGTTTTTTTTTGACTTGTATTAGAGATAGATTGATCAATGTAGGAAGTCTATATGGGATGAGGAATTTAACTCCTTGAGGTCTTCACGAAGCTGATCGATGCAGGAAGCTTCAAATTCTCTCACTTTTTTTTTTTTTTTGCTTTACATAGCTATCCTTCGAGGGAGCAGTCTATTTATAGTAGCGATTTTGTTGAGAGGAAGATGTCCTTTTGAGGGAGTCATCTTTTGATTAGAAGTTTTGACTCAAGGAGTTGGGTCCCATGTGAGGGCTTTGAAGTCATGGACAAGACCAAGGTGAAGAATAAGATTCTTGTTCAAAAGTAGGGTGAAATGACCATGGGATCTCATCTAAAGGTAGACAAAAGTATCCATGAGAATCATGCTATGTGTAACAGCCATGGTACACATATTCAAGAGAAGATAACAAGTGACGGTACTCACATGATTCTTGTTTAATCATTGGTGAGGTGTATGAAGTGGATAGCGCTCAAGGGACGAGCATGGAAAGAGACAAAAAGTGAGGTAGGACTAAAATTCAACAATAGAATGGTCAAAGATGCAAGGTGTTAAGGGGCTCAGGTTCAAGTTTACCATCAAGTGAAGATAAACGATAAGCACCTGATCCATAAGTATGAGTCACGATGTATGGTCCAAGCCAATTAGGAGAAAATTTTCCCCGTTTACTTTTTTCTACTTTGGTTACATGTTGATTTTATTTCAGGACAAGGTCACCAACTTGAAGGTTCATTCATGGACACGTTTTCATAGGCACATTTTATACGTTTTGGTAAACTTGAAGGTGATCAAGAGCGTTAAGACGACGTGTTCATCTAATAACTCTAGTTGTGCTAAATGGTCCTGATGAAATTCATCATCATTAAGCATGTCATGGAGAGAAATGTGGAGTGAGGGAATCTAGACTTCGAGAGGTAGAATAGCCTCTAGTACTGTAGACCAGAGAAAATGGTGTGGCAACAGTGGAAGTGTGAATACTAGTGCGGTATGCCCATAGGGAAAAAGGAATGTGCATATGCCAATCCTTCCCAATATCATTAACCACTTTCATAAGAATTTTTTTAGGGTTTTGTTAGTGGATTTGGCTTGGCCGTTAGTTTGTGGGTAATAAGGTGATGAGAAACTTAGCTGAATGCTAAAGGCATCGCAAAGTTTTTGCAATGTTTTGTTTTTGAATTGTTTTCCATTTTCAATGATGAGGTGATGAGGAACACCAAAGCAAAAATGATGTGATGATTGATGAACTCACATATTTTCTCATTTTTGTGGAGATGAGTGGTATGGCTTCAACCCATTTTGTATAGTATTCGGTAGCAGTGATGATCCATTGATGTCATTGGGAAGAATGGGGGTTGATCTCTCCACAAGATCCAAACCCCATTGAGAGAAGGGCCAAAGGTCACGGGTGACCTTGTAAGGCATGAATGGGTGTATGATGAAGATTGGCATGTTGTTGGAATTTTACACAACATTTGACATAGTCACAACAATCATAGTTAAGGGTCAGCCAGTAATAGCCTAGGCGAAGAATACGCTTAGCAACAACAAGGCCACTAAAGTGACCTCCACATATGCCATCATGAACTTCCTTAATGGTATAAGGAATTTCAAACTCGTGAGGCATCGTAAGAGAATACCATCAAAGCCACACTTATAGAGGAGGCCCCCAAGATGACATAACAAGAGACCTTTTAAGGAAGGCACGTTGTCCATTACGGGTGAGATCAGGAGGTAAGATGGAGAGAGAAAGATAGTCGAGTATTGTTTGTACCAAAGGTCACTCGGGTCGAGGGTGATGGTTCCGATGGAGTAAACATCATGAGGTAGATAAGAAGGTGATTGGAGTCATTGTACGGTGACAAATATTTTAGAATCGGTGGGCGAAGTGGGTATTTGGGAAGCCAAGCAGGCCATGGTATCTACAAATTTGTTGGTTGAACGTGGGATGGTTTGAAGGGTGTAATGGTCAAAGGTGGTCAAAAGTATGTCTACATGATGTTTATACTTTTGAAGCATCTCATTATGACATTGGTATATACCATTGACTTGGTTTACGACCAATTGAGAATCACCAAAGATGTTGATTGATTTGACATCTAGGGCATAGGTGGCTTGAGACCTAATATGAGTGCTTTGTATTCAAAATATTGTTTGTGCATTCAAAATCAAGTTTGAAAGACAAAGGCATGGGCTCACCATCAAGAAAATGAGGATAATACCAGCCCCACCCCCACATGCTGACACTTTGAACCATCGAAGAAGAGTGTCATTTGGTAAGGGGGTTCATCCAAGGAAAGGGTAGCAATTGACTCATCTGAAAGTCAAAATTAGAGGGTTGATCCCCAGAAATAGGTGCATCAGCCAATTGGTCGGTGATAGCTTGACCCTTGATGGACTTTTGATGAATGAATTCGAGGTCGAGGTCACTAAAAGCATAAGCCATCGAGCAACATGCTGATTTTGATAAGGTTTGGCATACATGAAGTGTAAGGGGTCGGTGTTGGTCACAACATAGGTTTTGTGGTTGAGTAGGTAATGGCGGAGTTTGGTGGCAATGAAAACTAAGGCTAAGAAAAAAATTTCGGGATGGGTGTATCGGGTTTCATAGTCCAAAAGAGTATGGCTTATGTAATAAACCACCTGCTCCCTGTGTTGTTCATCGCGATGAGTGAGCATGGCTCCCAAGGAGTGATCGGTAGCTGAGATGTATAGGTAAAAGGTTGATCATCTTTAGGTGGAATGAGTATGGGTGGTTGGAGAAGGTATTTTTTAGGGCCTCAAAAGCTTTGTGGCAGTCATCATCCCATTTAAAGGAGACATCCTTCTTGAGTAGATGATGAAATGGTTGGCACCGATCAGATAATTGTGAAATGAAATGGCGAATAGACTGTAACTTACCTTGTAGGCTACGAAGTTGTTTAAGGTTAGTGGGTGGAGGCATTTCTAGAATGGCCTTGACTTTAGCAGGGTCAACTTCTATACCACGTAAGGAAACAATAAATCCCAAGAGCTTTCCTGAGAGAACCGCAAAGACACACTTCTTGGGCTGAAGGTGAACACAATATTTAATGAGGCGGTCAAAAATGGTTTTGAGGATGAAAGGTGCTCAGAGTGGCGTTTAGATTTGGCCAAGAGATCATCCATGTAATCTTCCAATATACGATGCATGATATCATGGAAGATGTAAGTCATAGCCCACTGATATGTGGCACTAACATTTTTAAGGCCAAAAGGCATGAATCGATAGCAGAAGGTTCCCCAAGGGGTGATGAATGAGGTCTTGTGTTGATCTTTCTGGGGCAAGCAAGATTTGGTTATAACTTGAGAAGCCATCCATGAGTGATAGAATCTCGTGACCAGCAGTAAGGTCAACTAGTTGATCAATACCGGGTAAGGGAAAGTCATCTTTCGGGCAAGCTAGGTTGAGGTCACGGAAGTCCATGCAAATGCGGAGTCCCCCTGTCGCCTTAGTGATAGGACAATGTTAGAAATCCAACGAGGATAATCAATGGGTAATATGAAGGAAACAAAAGAAGGCATGAAGCTCTTCTTTGATGAGAAGGGCAATGCGAGGGTGCATTTTCCTCAGCTTTTGTTTGATGGGTTTGGCATCGGGAATGGTGACGATATTGTGGACCACTATGGTGGGGTCAATACCAGGCATGTCTACATAAGACCAAGTGAAAGCATGGTTATGATCCTTGAGAAAAGAAGTGATGGCTTCCTGTTTAACAAAGATCCAAAGATTGGCCGATCTTTAGGATGTGCGGTCATCCTGAGTGTGAATGTTGATCTCGATAGTCAATTCATTCAACATGGTTTTCATCTCAGAGGGTAATGACCGATGAATATATGAGTCTTCTACACCAAGGTAGGTGAGTATAGATTCATCATCCTGACATTGAACGATGTTAATTGAAGGTGTATCATCATCGATCATTTCAAGATACAGGAAGGGAAGAGAGGAAGGGGCCTCACCTCACATTGATAAGTCAAAGGCCCCAAGGAAATGGTGTTTATGAAAAAAAAATTAGAGGGATAGATTCAAGATCCATCGACTCCATTGGTGAAGGTGGTGATGAAGGCGGGGTGGGTGAAGAAGGCGGAGAAGAGCTGATGTCCTCGATGGGTTCAATGTCGGGCTTGTTTGGTAGGTGGTTGAGAAAATCCAATACCACTACGGTTTATGTTTGTGGGTGGTACATGGGATAATGGTATGGTGGCCTTGCTTGTAAAAGTCCAAAACAAAACCCTTCCACACACATCGTGTAGAAGGTGTGGGAAAATAGTTATTGGTGAGAGACTGGAAGTCAGAAAATGGGTGGGTTTGTGACGGTGGTTCGGGTGTGTAAGTGGTAATATCAAGTCCCCCATAGGTGAGACTAGTACGAAGGTGAGGAGGACCATAAAGGAGGTTCTCCTATGCGGTGATCATAACGGGGGTGTTGGTGAAGACTTCATACTCTTGTGGAGTAAGAAATGTGTTGACACTATATAGGCGATACTCCCTAGAGTGAGGCATTGAAAAACACCTTCTAAGGGATCGGTGGTTGGTATGTAGGTAGCTGGAATGGATGATGTGTCGAGGTCGATGCAGAGGTGGAGTTAATGGATTGGGAGGCTAATGGGTCAGCCAGGAGTCAGGGCAATAGGTAGGAATGGAGGAGGTATGAGTGGTTGAGGTAGCGATTGTACTGGTAAGCGGAGGTGTAGAAAAAGTGGCGGTGGTCGCAGAGGTAGATGCTTTAATGGGTATGAGCACATCATTGGGTCAGTAGAGCATGTTGCATGTTTTGAAAGGTGATGGATCACCTGGGATAGTGTAGGTGTGCCCTTCATGCTCAAACTTTACACAACGATGTAAAGTGGAAGGAACGTAACCCATGACATGAATCTAGGGTCTGCCAAGCAACAAGTTATATTGGAATTCCCCCTCCAAGATGTAGAATAATTATGGAACAATGCGGGGGCCCACGCAATGTGGAGGATGACAATGCCTAATGTGGAGGTGATAGCATCATTGAATGAACGCAACATGACAAGATGTTTATGCATGTAATTGTCAGGTATGCACATTTGAGTGAATGCATGGGATGAAATGATGTTAATGCTAGTGCCCCCATCAATCATCACACGTCATACCCATATGTCATCGATGTGGACAGAGATGAAGAGGGTCTGGGTCCGGTCATCATTTTGGTGTGGTGCGATCTCTTCCTCTGAGAAGCTAAGGGAGGCTACTTGGTGAGTAGGGGAGGTGTGAAGATGAAGGTGGTAATTTGGTGAGAGAGGCTACATGATGGGGTGTGATGATGGAGGCTACGGGTGTAGGGTCATTGGGTAAAACCTCAATAGATTGAAGAACCTCCATGAGAGCTTGATGATGGGATTCCAATGTTTGGATGAGGTCATATAAGGACATTTTGAGGGGAGATTGGTGTAATTGTTTGAGCATGGTGCGATGTGTGACTCCATTAGAAATGGGGTATGTGGGGCCAATGTGAATAGTGATTTTAGGTATGGGTGCAGATGGTATGTTGGGTATAGGATTGGTCGGTGGGTCAGTTGCCTTTTCTTTACCTTTGTCTTTCTAAGCACACGTAGTGACGTGTATCATGTTGATTTGAGGGGAGTCATTAAATGGAGAAGGTGTAGGATGAGTGGTATAACGACACAACGGGAAAAACCTACTGGAGGAGAAAAACCTTGTGAGGTGAGCTGAGCACACCGGCATTTGGGTGGAGGTTTGGTGAAGTTCTCTGATGCGAACCATGTTAATTTCAAATCTTGAGGTGGCTCTAGGAGTTATGGAGGTGGAGGTCATGGTTGTTGAGTGGGTAATGTGGGAATGGGTGTCGGTGAAGCAGGGTCCTCATCTAGAAGGTCATCATCATCAAAGTTGGCTTTCCGAGAGGACACAACTGGATAAGGATGGTTTTCAAGGCCTTACAGTTCTCCACATCGTGCCCTGACACATGATGGTAGGCACAAATTTTAGTGTCATCAAACCCTTTTGGCTTGGGTTTGAGGGGGTCATAAGGTCTGAGTGGCGGTAATGTAATGACAGAAGTTTCCAGGAGGTTGGTTAAGATTTTGGCATAGGACCCTGCTAGTGGGTCGCAATGTGAAGTGAAAGTGGGTTTGGGTGTAGGTGTAGTTGATTGTTGAGGAATGGTCCTTTCACAGGAGGGGGAGTAGGTCGAGCTATGGTTTTGGGTGCTAGCGTGGTCTTAGGTGTCAGTCGTTTTTCTAGGTAGGGGTATGGTAGATGAATGAGCAGGAGGGTGTGTGGTTGTTTTGACTATCTTATTGGAGGGTAATGGAGTTTTGTTTTTGGGTTGCACCTTCTTGGGTAAAGGTGATATGGGTGTACGAGGTCTAGAAGGAAAAGTAGATGGGGGAAGAGGGTGAGTTACCCAGGGGGATAACAATGGTGTTGTGAAGGTAGATGATGTTGGTCATGCAGTGGTGTGAGAGACAAAGACTGAAGTGTAGTGGGTAGTGAAGAAGTTATGAGAGTATTGGTGGTATGGGTGGTAAAGATGTTGCAGGTGTGGGTGTAAGTCATGTTGGGCACCTGGGTAGGTTAGAGGTTTGCGAGGAAGGGATGGGCTGTTGTGTTTTTGGTTTACTGATGGGTGGAGGTTTCTCAACCATGCTAGGAGGTTGAGGTCCTAAGATGGATGGAAGGGGTGAAGGTGTGACTAGAAAAGATGGAGTACGAGTTCTATGGGCTTGGTTCTTTGGTTTAGGTGTCAGAGTAGGTGTGGTGTTGACTTTGGAGGATGTAGCTAAATCTAGTTTGATAGGTGGATGAGTAAGGTTGGTGGTTGGGGTGACCCCTAAGGTGGTAATAGGTTTAGTTGAGGTAGATGTTGTAGGTGTGGGTTTGGGTTTAGATGTAGTTTGGGTTATGGGTAAGGGTGTATGTTGAGTTATGATGGGTGTCATGGAAGGAAGTTGTGATAGAGGTGGTTGTGTTTGGTTCAATTGGTCGAAATATTTTTGGGTAGATAGTGGAAGTATCAACAAGTGACATCTACATCTATGTTGAGATAGAAGCAAAAGGTGCCCCCATAAGTAAGGCCCTATCCACATAATCTAAGTGATCAACCAAACATGAGAACACATCCATAGGGAGTTGATGAGGACCTAATGGAAATTCCCATAAAATGTGTCTTAGAGATGGGGAATTGGCTAGCTTCAGCTTCCGTGGGTAAGAGAGCCGAAAGTAGGTCTGCAGGATCTTGGGTAGCTGATGGAGAATGCTCACCAAGAGGCAAAGGTATCTCAACTAGGGTCTGTGATAGGGGAGGAGATGATGGGAGCTCATCTGTGGGTGGAGAAGGTAAATAAGTATCCTCCGTGGACTGAAGAAGTATTATGGGTATCGGTTCTCTAGGTGGAGAAGCCAAAGGTGAAATGGTCTCAATGTTAGTGGAAGACTCCTCCATAGGTGAGGAAGGAGGTGAAAGGTGTTCCTCTACGTGGGTGAAGAATAGGGGAGGTTGGTTCCATGTGGAAGGAGGATTTCGGGATAGAATCTCCTCTATGGATGGAATATGGGGTAATTGGGAAACAACAGGTGTGTCACTAAAATAGTGTGGACCTCGTGGGTATGGGTATCATGAGTTGAGGTCTCACCAGTTTGATCAAATGAAGGGGCATGATTAGGAAATGGTTTCTTGAAGATGTGTAGGTTTTGGTTGGTAGGTGTGTTAGGATTATCCATGGTTAACTCACCTTTCTCGAGCATCTCTTGGACAATATTTTTGAAAGTGATGCAATTTTTGTCACTATGACCCTTTACTCGATGATAGTTATAGAAGTCATGTTCTTTATACCATGCGGGCATGGGGAGCAGGGTCAAAACTAGTGTGTGGTTTTATAGGTGGAAGGGTGATGGCTCCATGCTTTGATAAGATTTTCTAAGATATAAGAGTAAGGTTCCCCAATTGGGGTGTATTTCCATTGTTCTCGTCTGAATTGAAAAGTCTGATGGGTGAGAGATTAGATGAGGGGGTATCCTGATTTGATGGATGAGTTGGGCCAGCCTTGAGTACCACTGCATTAGTGGTGCCTTTAGCTTTTGAATAATTTTTTTGTGGTTTGGAAGAAGAAGAGGTATCATTCACTTGAATGCCGAATTCTTATTGCGTAATTGGATTTTATTCTCTTCAATGGCCCGAATCTAGCTTTCGTGCCATGGTGAATGCTTCGTCAAATGTTCAAAAGGTTTGAACCTATAGGGTCAGTGAGATATGTCTAACATAAGCCCATGTGAAGAGCTTGATGAGTTCTTGTTTGTGGTAGTTGGAAGGTGAGCTGATTAATTAGGCTATGCCAGCAAGCAAAAAAATCTGTGATAGATTCATCTTCATACTGGTGCGTGGAGTATAGGTTGGTCATGGTAACCTTCTTGACGATGTTGATGGAGAAATGATCCAAGAAGGCTTGGGATACCTGATTGAATGAGAATATAGAGTGTCTAGGTAACCCACTATACCAATCTAATGCAGGTCCAATCAGAGACATGGGAAAGGTTCTTAGGAGCAAAGCATCATCGTGAGCAATCAGGTAGCACCCATGTTTGAATGACCACAAATGTTGTTGTGGGTCTTCCTTGCTATTAAATAGTTGAATTTAGGCATCTCCCAATGCATGGGGTATGGATGAATAGGAATGGATGGGTGGATGGGTTCATTGCAAATCTCATCGTAGGTGAGAGTGTTGCAGAGCCGAAACCGATGCCTCCAATGTTCTCACATCTTGTCCATCATTAATTTGATTAGGTCATTGGTAGGTTATAATGATTGGGTGCCTCCTATAGCATGAGAGGATTGGTTTTGGGCATATAACGGGGATGACACTCCATTATATGGTGCTGCCATATAGGTTGATTGAGAAGAAGGTAGTGAAATAGGGGGTATGTATCTAGAGTGAATAATAGATGAAACGGAGGCTGTTGATAGTATATGTATATGGAGGTGGAAGGGTCATGGTAACCCTAGTGGCAATGGGGGCTAACGATTGTGGAATGGAAAGGACCACATTCTAAAAAGGAGTAGGGGTCACCGACACCGAGGTGGTAATGTAGCTACGGTATGTGCGAGACATTAGGGTGGATGACGGGTTATGTTTTGGGTAGTGCAAGGTATGGTGGATGTGGTGGGTGCAACAGAGGTAACAGACATGGCAGTCATAGTGGGTATAGGACCTAGCTATGAAATGACTAGGGGTAAGGTGGAGGCAGGTAGTGTGGAACTAGATGGGGTTGACGCAGGAGTGGGAATGAGAGTCGGGGGGATAGATACGGCATGCCGTATATCAATCGACTCCGAGGCATCTCAAGTGGATGAGTGGGAAAGGTAAAACTGCAAGGTGGTAGGGTTTTGATCAAGGAGTCATGTGAACTCCTCATCTCCGGTAGCGATAGTGATAGGTTGGATAGGATCCATGGCTGGTGATAAAATGGAAGGTGGTGAAGGACTAGGTGGGAGTGGTTGACAACTGGCATGGAATACAAGCATGCTTACTTTGTCTTCGAGTCAACACCATGTGAACCAAGATCGATCGGGGTCAGCCTTCTCCTCCGTAAATGACATAGAAAAACAATAGGGATAGGTGAAATAGGTGGTAAAAGTGGATTAGGTACCAAATATTGGCTGAAAGTGACACAGGCTAACCGATACCAGTTATGGTAAACCGACGCCATTAGGGGTAATCACGGCCACTGTAGAAAATGGACAGTGAGTCAAAAACAAGAGTATAAGGCCAAATTTGACAAGTATGCCAAATTTGATGAGTTTTATACAATGTCAATGGGAATGATAACAGTGACAAGGACTGTGAAAAAGTGGAAGAAAATGAATAGATGTCCTTTTGGGTAGGTTAACAAAAGGACCTAGAACCGATGCCGGTTGGGTATAACCGACGATGGTCAGAGGGTAATCGATGACGGTCACTGAACCAACACCGGTCACTGTGAATTGAAACAATGATGAAAGAAAAGTGGTTGTGAATTAAAATCTGATGGGGAATCAAACCCAAAATTTTGAGAATGATGAGAATATGGTCCAGCACACTCAGTGAAGAGTCGAATACACCAACTATGATGAGGAGTGTGCAAGGATGAGCAAAAAAAAATGAAGAACATGACCTCTCACCTCAAAATGCAAGCCAAGCAAAAACACTAAGAAAAATGTGATCCTAGGAGTGCCTTTTCTATTATGTTTGTTTAGCTTATGCTATTTAAGGACTGACTCATGAACTATAAAATAGAGTTTTTTGGTGAGGATGGCTTCCTACAAAGAAGGAGATCTAAAAGGTGAGGTTTTAGGTATGTTATGGTGGGGGCGGGCTTCGCTCTAAAGTATGACTCGACAGAGTAACAAGTTGGGGAGTACTTTCCAATCCTCGATCATCAGTGATGATCGATCGACAGCATTCCCAGAAAGATGTTGTTTAAGAATATGTATTTGTTTTGAATTTGTGCAATGTGGCAAGACTCGAGAGAGAGAGATGTGCTTTCTATGATTCTTTTTCAACCATCAGCTGGTCATGACTTCCAGCAGTATAGGTTGCCCACAATTAATGTGAGCTAATGCGATAAATCAGAATGCAATGCACTTATTTTAAGCCCAAATCAAAATATGAAGTTGGATGACACAAATAGATGAAGAGGAAGATGGATGCTCTTTCACTAACAATGTGGAAAACACAAAGAAATGGTTCTTTTTAAGTACACCAAAAGAAAGGTTTCTTTTAGAGAAAATAGAAAGAAAAAGAAGGTTACCAAGGAAGAAAATTAATGTGTATGCTTTTTAGAAGGGAAACAAACACACAACTTTTCCTAGGAATGAATAAAATGCAAGGAACCCCGGATGGGTCCCACCGGGCAGTGCCAAAATGTTTCACCTGATTCTTAGATGTTTCTTCAAATATTGATGAAACAGATAGGGTAACAGGCATAGGAGGAATACCTATTCAAATGTTGGTTGGTTGGTTGTTGCACGTATGACTTCTGAATCCACAACTGATCATGAGAGCTTCCTTTTGGCTAGGAGGAACTACTTGTAATGGAAAACAAGACCACCAAAAAGAGTTAAACAATATGTGCAGTGAACTACCTAGCATGTGCTAGATCCGAGAAGTGTGATACTCCCTAGATGGTCTGTCAGTCCACTGTTTAAAACAATTTAATGCGGGTAGTAAAATAAATCCTATTGTAATTTGAAATGATTTAGGTATCTCACTTAAAACACAATAAGAAAGATCTAATCTAACAGGCTAGGTTAAAATAAGATCCAAGGTCAAGTAACTAGTTCTGGGTCTCTGTAGGTCTGACAGAGGTCTCAGGAAAATCACAGTGAATAAGGGTGATGTGGAATTAGGTGGATAGGTCACTGTTCTGGGTTGTATGGGAAAATACAGAGACCGATGCTGGTTAAGGGTGACCGACGATGGTTGGGTGTAACCGGTGCCGGTTACTATGGAATTCTAGGAATGCCACAGAATGAGTTTTGGGTCTCCTTTGTGATTGCACAAAGGACTTTGGTTGGTCGAATGAGGTATTGGGTGGTTTGGGAGGGATTTGGTGAGGTTTTAATGGGTATATGGAGGGGTGAGTATTAATGGAGGTCTGTGGATGGCCAAGAGAACAAAGGGTGACAATATAATGATGAAATGAAATGAACCAGAGGAGTATAATGTTCCACTTACTTGGATTCTAGTCCTGGGTGCCTGTGAGTGATAAGTGAAGGTGCTGGTAAGGGTTTAAATGCTATTGAGGATCACCAAATATTGGAAAGCTCCTACATGGGCTGCATGTGCTCTCCTTCTTTCCTGATTGGATCAACTCCTTGCTGGGGTGATTGCTGGATGGCTGGGTAGGAGAAAATGCTTGATCTCCTTCCTTGCATGCGTGTTCTCACTGAAATTCATTCTCAGAAGATGTGATATCTCTCAGGAATGTTCCCAATGTTTTCACCAACCTTCCAAAATAAGGTTGTTTTGGGGATTAAAAGGTGACCGACAATGGTTCCGCTTAACCGGTGATGGTTAGGGGTAACCGACGTTGGTCAAGGTAGGATTTCCTAGGTTTACTAAACTAGGGAGATCCTCTTGATTTTCTGGGATCTCATGTTGTTAACCCACGGATTAGACTGGAAGCATCTTGTACGCATGTGCGGAAATGTGGTTAGAGAGAATGTAGGCATTGATTTTTAGGGTTTGGGTAAGTCTTAGTTAGTTATGGCAACTTACTAAGAATAGGTCTTAGGGTGAGTTGGCTTTGATGAGGTGTCTAGGTGAGGTGTATGTGTGGATATTATCTAAATTAAGATATTTAAATAACAAATATGGTGAGGATAATGAATGAATTAAATTAAATTAATATTAGTGGGGTGAAGGGGGCCATCGTGAAATATAGATAACAGTATATAACCCTATATGTATTGAGAAAGAGTGATACATAAAAAAATCATTCACATTCATAAAGATAAGATATCATTCCATAGACACAAAGTTCTAGAAATCATATCAATAAGAACACAAAGTTTCTCATCACGTAAGATAAATGATCCACGAATTTTAGGTAAGAAAGAAGGGACAATGGAGGAAGATAGAGAAAAAGGGGAAAATTATTCTGTATTTATTTACTTTTGATTATAATTACACTTCAAAAGTACCGAGTCCAACAACTACAATGAGCCAAGCTTGATGGAAGATCGATCAAATATGATCTAGTTAAAGCAGTCGAATCACATATTAATGGCATGAAATAAGTTTTCTATATTTTCACCCAAATCAAGACATCTAGTCGGTTATCCATGTCATTTGGCATGTAGTAGACATTGAGATCTTTCCAAAAAGTCCTCTCTTTCCCAAATCTGAGCTTCCAGTTGAAAGATATGGCCATTTGAAATTCTGCATTGAATCTGTACAAAAATGGTGAAAATGTAGTCTTTTGCAAAATGGATCCACCGACCCGAAATTCAGTTTTACGCCTTTTACAAAAACACAAAATTATAAAAACCTCCCACAACCCCACAAGCCCGCAACTTCACTTTTGATATAGGTCTGACACGTGGCTTTACCTAAGTGGCAACAGAGTCATGGCTCACTTTATAATTTTACTTCTTTTGGAAACAAAGATAAATTTCCAAAAGTGCTCCGACGATCTACCTTCCCGCTTTGAATTTTGACGTGGGCTTAACATTTGACTTTTTCCCTTTTGGAAACAAAACCAAAAATTTCCAAAGTGCCCTGACGACCTATCTTCCCGCTTTTGATGCAGACTTAACACGTGGCTTTACCTGGGCATGAGTGGGGCTGTGGCTTACTTTATAACTTTACACTCTTTTATGGAAACAAAGCCAAAATTCCTAAAGTGCCCTAACGACCCATCTTCCCGCTTTTGAATTTTCAACTAGCCATGTGTCCTTTTGCGGGCCTTAGGAATTATTTTATACTTTTACGCCCCTTTTTCCATAGTGTCTCAAAACATAAAAAGGACCCGCCTTTCTCGCCAAAGACTTGATTTAGCCAATCAAGATCCTTCGGGACACAAAATAATTTGATAATTTTACAAAATAACAAAAGTGATAAGTTCACCAAATAAACCCACCACGCCGCATCCAATCAGAGATGTCCATGTATCCGTGGACATTGGAAAATAAATTGATAGGAAGATACACCCGTCATTCACGACTGTAGAAAAAAATACAGAGGAGGGAAAAAAACTCCACCCTTCACGCCCAAAAACAAATTTCTCCTCGTGGAAAGAATAACTGTAAACAATACTAGGCTCAATGTGATCCACGACCATAGAAAAAGGATTTGACAATTTCATTCAAATGGAGGAAACAATTTTCAAGCATCCAGATGGGAAGACAGAAATTTTATCAAACCATGCAGATTGCAAGATTTTAAATTAACAGGGCAAGATTGTAAATGAGCACCAACTTATTCAAAGCATGAATTTTTCTATCTCTCCAGACTTCTCACTCTGCTCAAACATATCTCAAAGGCACCAACTCAAAAAATTTGAAACTTGACTTGAAAAATGAGGGGAATTTTAAGGGTGACAAAAATGGATAAATATAATGGGCGAGATGAAATGGGTTCTTACTGTAATAAATCCCTCAATAGTCATGTGAGAACTATAATAACATGAGTGTGTCATCGTAAAACAAGGATACGATTGTGTACCAAAATGTATATAGTGTATGTGATAGACTAAATGTGCAAAGTGATCAAAAACTAAGATGTTTGTTGATACTAGAAAAGAGGGGGAATAAGTGTGATTCCCCCAGTATGTAATGATGAGTGTGATCAAGTAATGTCATCTAAGAGGTTGTTATTTTCATGATCAAAACTGAATGGTGAAACATATGAAGCTTGATAGATGATAGTGTCAAGTTGATTAAGTAAGGATGCATTGAGACACAAATTATACATGCCCATAATGTATTCCTCATTAGTAAAAGGAGGTAATGGACACCCATGTGCATACCAAAAAGGGAGATTTGGTGAATAGCCGAGAAATGACTCATTGTAAATGAAAACATGACTAAACAAAATGGGAAATGATATATTAGTATGATCAGGATCTAATGTGCCCCAATGTAATCAAGCCAATACTATCTAAGTGTAAGTGGAGAAGTGCGAGGATCGCATGCACGAAATACTGTGAAAAAAAAATCGAAGACCATAAGCAATGTTAATGTTAAAAAATCCATGACACAGATGATGATCATGAGGCAGAGGAAAGATGTCATCAATTGTAAATCCTAGCCGAGTCAACCCATCATGTGTGCATATAGTATCTGAGAAAGTAGGATCAAATGGAATGTGTTCCCAATAAGATTCATTCATGAAAAATGTGCATGTAAATGGAGGTCATACTAATTAAGGTGATGCATGAGAAGGTATTGGAAAGATGTCCGATGGTGGGACAAACCCCGATAAAGAATCATAGTAGTAGTAGAAGCAAGATAAGGTTGTGTTGCAGATGAGACAACATCTAGCATGAAAATAGTTTCATGGCTTGGTGAATAATCCTTAAACCATAAAGGTTTTAGGCTAGCATATCATTTGAAGGAATTATAACATCTTCATCATACTCAATTTACCTTTTGGTATAAAAGGATTTGGAATCCCCAATATCATCCCATGATCAATGGCTAAGTATGATTTGTGAGTTTTACATGTTCTCATATAGGAGCCTTTTACAACAAAGGACCTCCTTAACAATATGCTTATACTGGATGTTTACTAGTAAACTCAATAGCACTAAAGAGTTTACTAAATACCTTCTTTAAGATCTTTCTACACTTCTTTCTAAAAAAGAAGTCAATGAGGTATACATGCCCGAAGGTTTTTTTACACTTACTCGAAGGTCTTTTTTTACACTTATCCGAAGGTCTTTTACAAATTCCTGAAGGTATTTTTACAAAAACCAAGTTCCATTAAGAGGTGACATTGTCCTGCACACTCCCCCTTAATAGAAATTTTGTCAATCCAAGCTTTTCATGAAAGTGACAAAACTTTGTAGCACTTAGGGACTTTGTGAAGATGTCAGCAACCTGCTCTTCAGTCAACACGAACTTGAGATTTATGGCATCACTTAACACCTTCTCATAGGTGAAGTGTATATGTATCTCAATGTGCTTCGTCCTCTGATGTTGAACTAGATTCTTAATCAAGAGTAATACAACTATGTCCACCACATAGAAGAGGAATACTTCCTTTAACTTCCATGTGTATCTCTACCATTAGTCACCGTGTAGCTACATGGCTCCTTTACTTCTTCCATTATACTTATCTTCCTCAAAAGAGAAAAAATGGAGATCATTGATTGCATTTTTGTTAAAAGTAATGGTTCCTACACCAAAAACTTGAACACATGTCTAGTATATTTTATAACACAACATCAGTATGGTTAAAATCAAAAAATCTATATAAGATAGCATTTGTATTCTTAGTATAATGCAACCCATAATTGATTGTTCCTTTAATATATCTAAAAATTCTTTTTCAATATTCCAATGATCTCTAAAAAAGTTTCTACATAAACCTTGAATTAATTTATGTCGTATAAGAAATATTGATCTAGTTATAGTTAGATAAATCAAACTATCAACTAACATCATATATAAAATAGGATCAACCTTTTTCATATGTAGATTTAGGGTCAATATTTATTCCAACTTCTATTGAACTAGAAAATGGTTTACAATCAATCATAAGAAACTTTTTCGATACAATGGTTTGCATATTGTGTTTTGAAAAATAAAAATAAAACGAAATACAAGCATACAAAAACATGATATGAGAGACCTAACTCATTCATTTCAAAGTATTGTTTCAATTTCTCTTTAATCCTATGAATTAAATCAAAATTGTCACCACTCATAAGAAAATCATCAACATATATACATATAATGATAATATGTGAGCCTTAGTGATTTATGAATATATTATTGTTAGAAGAAAAATTTAACAAAACCTAACATTTTAAAGGAAGAAACAATTTTTCAGATACCAAGCTCTAAGAGCTTGTTTTAAACCATATAAGGATTTTTCAACTTACAAACATAGTTTTCTTTACCAGCTTCTTTAAATCCTTTAGGTTGAAACATGTAAAGTTCTTCTTTAAATCTCAATTTAAAAATTATTTTTCTTATCCATTTGGTGGATTTCCTCCCAAATTGAGCGACAATTGTAAATAAGGCCATAACAAAGACTCATTTTAACTACAAGGGAAAATGTCTCAACATAATCAATACCAGGTTTCTGATTGTAACCTCTAGTAATAAGTCTAGCTTTATGTTTGTTAATACTACCATCAACATTATACTTTACTTTTTATATCCACCTAGACCCTATAATAATTCATGGCTTAGGTTCATATAAGGTAATTAATGCATGGTACATATGATGGCTTCTAGTCATTTTCATAAGATTAATAGGATTTGAACTTTCTAACATAGATTGAGCCTAATTTAATTTCTTATCTAAGAAGATAAGAGTTTCAAAAACATCTATAGTATCAAAACATCATCATGACCATTTACTAAATTAGAATCAAAACCATCATTTAAAAGCATTTAATGAAGTAACTTCAAGAGTAGAAGACAACATATGTAAACTTTTCACTAGATTATATCTATACATTTCATATAATCTTTGCTAATTAACATGTCCTTACCTTTCATACCATAGTTTTGAATTATTCAAAATCGAGATATAAAACAAGATGCGAAGAGAAATCATCAAAAATATACAAACCATTTCTTTGAATTCCTTCAGTATTATAATCTCATTACTTGTCCTTGATATACCAAGTAACCTTTATGCATGGATTCTAGTTGTATCCATACCTCTTTCGGATGTTAGATATTACCAATGTGTAGAAGGTATCTTGTTATCCAAATCCACCCCTGGGGTTGATTTAATAACATACATCGAATTCTTGAGTCCCGAGCAAATGGATGGATTCAGGCAAAATCATGTTTCTAGGGTGCCTCGTAAATTTTTCTAACTCTCCTGTCCAGGTTGAAAAGAGCAAGCTCTGAGAAAATGCGAAGAAGTTGCAAAAAATAAGCTTGGGCCAGAAAAATTGTGAAAATCGGCTAAGTCCTTGTCCTAGGAACAGTTGGGACATTCGGGACACCAAGGCGCGGTTCGGCCGAAACGCCTCCAGTGGCCCGCGAAGCACTGGGACAAGTGGAACAAATGTACACGAAGGGTGCGAACCGGCCGGTTCAGTCGAAAAGGAAAATTTTAGCTCAGGGACAATCGGGCCGTTAGGACACGAGGGACGCGGAAAGCCGATTCGGCCGAAGGAGGAGAAAATTGACTAACTGCTCAGAAATTTGGGCCTTGAGGACGTGAACCACCTAGATCGGCCGAAATGGAGAACTTTCATACTAAGCAGTTGGGACATCTGGGCCGCGAGGACGTGAAGGACACGAAAAGGTGAAGCGGCCGAGAGCAAAGGAAGCCATTTCGGGGTTCGGAAGAATTTGTCCCAGACAGCACTGGGACATTTGGGAAAAATGGACGCGAAGGACGTGAACTGGCCGGTTCGGTCAAAACGGGAAATTTCAGCACAAGGACAAGTGGGACAAAGGGACACGCGGGACGTGGATAGCCGAAGGAGCCGAAAGCCAATCAGATCACGCCATGTGTCACCGGCAGAAAAGGGACATGGAAGCCCATTTCAGGCGGATCGGAAGTTTTTGTCCCGCGAAGCACTGGGACATCTGGGACAAAGGGACGCGCAGGGCACGAAAAGCCGGCAGACTGCAGACCAACCAAATCAGGACACGTGTCACAAAGAGAAAAGTCCAAAAGTCAAGGGGCGAGTTTTGAAGGGTCAGCCCGAGCCAATCAAAAGAGCACACGTGTCCTATTGAGCAAGGAATGTGGAGCTCGGGGAAAGATTTGGAAAATTTGGCCAAGTTCGGCCAAAAAGTTAAAAGTAAAAGTCTGCCCGTGCCCCCCGTCGACCAATCAATGCATGCCACGTGTCCCAAGTGGCGGGGGCACGGAGGAAAAGTGAAAATGTTCCGAATCATCAAAAGTCAAAATTTTCAAGGAAAACCCACGAGTAAGGGAAGGAGAGAGAATTTCTCAACCAATCAGCCGCTTGACACGTGTCATCCAGTGGCAAAACGCGGGAAAAAATTTCAAAACTCATTTTCACCTGTTTTGTGCCCTAAATCTTCAGATCGACATATCTTTCGACCCAGAGCTCGGATTTGCACGTTCTTTATATCAACTGAAAGCTTGTGAAATTATCTACATGATTTCGGGGTTAATCTTGAGTTTTGGTGTAGTCTAGAGAGAGAAATTTGAGAAATGGCTCGACGCGCGTTCATGGCCGAAGTGACATTCCAAATGCGACCATTTTTAATGCAGAATGGGTCGCCTTCTCCCGTATTTCGGTCAAAATGATAGGGTATGGGTTTGTAAGGTCCCCATGCCATTTTAATACACCCGCATTCAAAGAGGGATGGGCTCTCATGTTTTTGTACGTTTCTGTCCCCGGGCTTGACCTAGGCAATGTAAAAAGCGATTTGGCTCATTTCTAGGGGGAACATTTCTTTGATAGCAAGCTTCTTCTTTCACCTATAACAAGTTATTTTTGCAAGTATCGACCTCTTCTAAAATTGTAATAGTTTTCTACCTTTTTGATGTTGTAATACAAGGGTTTTGACAGGAAATGACAATACAGGCTCTGTGATCGCTTTTCAGTCCTCTGTTTGTGTTGCTTGTTTCATTTCAGACCTTTGATTACATCTTATCACTTGTGCACAATGTTTTATGTTGCAATTTATGATCTGTGTCTATCCTTAGAACAAGAAGTGTTCACCACTCCTCCTTTGGTGTATCACCTGTTAGTTTAGTTTCATTTTTACACTTTCTATCTCTGTCTCCTTGGATTTTAGAGTAGGATTAGGTTTCAAACCTCTGTAGTTTTACAAAAATATAGATCTAAATCAAAGGAGTTTGAGGAACCAACCTCTAATCTGGAGATTCCTCTCTCAGTTTCACAAGTCCCCATGCTTAGAGAGAGGTTTCCATGTTGTGCAATCACACTAGATGCTAGAGTGATCAACCTAGAAGCCTAATCTGCATCTAGGGGTGCTGTGAGTCTGCAACAACAGTTTTGGCATGCCCGGTGGGACATAGAGGTCTCATTTTTATTGTAGTAGAGTTGATGTGCATCTGCTGCAATTTTCTTGCTTAAAAGAGCTATTATTTGCATATCTGGCGACTCCAAGGGAAGAATCGATTGGTTCCAAGTGCAGGCCTGAAAACTCATGAGAAGAATCACCACAAGGTCAAGAGTTGGAGAAGAAGAAGTGTTGTTTGAATACCTGCAATTATCTTCGAGAAGAAGGAAAAGAGGAAGAAGGATTCAAAGGTCTCCATCTCCACCAAATAGAACTCTCTCAACTCCTCCACCTGGTAGACCTTTCATTCAGTCAACAAGGGTTTTAAGACCAATCAGAATGGCTCAGAACAACCCCTACGTCAACTTCACAGGTAGCAGCCCACTTTCTCTCAATGCACAACATCCAATTCCTATTGCAGCCTTGAAGAACATTCCCTACTTCACCAAAGAAAATTAGACTACTCCAGGTGATCATGTTAAAGATATTGCCAACCTTTGTGCAATCCATGAAATCAATGAAATGCAAGTGGCTATCAAGTTATTGGCATCTTCATTCAAGGGTAAAGCATTGCAATGGTTTAGGAGCCTTGGAGCTGGTTCTATCACAAACTGGAATCAGCTGTGTATTGCACTTCACAAGTAATTTGGAGAGAAGGGAGAAAACTTGTCTCTTTTGGAGCAGCTGACAACCATCAAGAGAGCCCCCAATGAGCAGCTGACTAACTTCAACTTCAGATTTCAAAGGTCTTGGGATAGGATTCCAGTGGCAGTCAGGCCAACAGCAGAAGGTGCTTTTCTATATTACCTTAAAGCTTTGAATTCTGATATTTCTATGTTAATTCAATCTATGGGAGGCACAACCTTACTGCTGCTTATAGCATTGCCATTAGAGCCGAAAACTATCTTATTCAAGTGTAAACTGGCTCCTAGGCCTCCCATGCCCTTGTATCCAAACTTAGAAAATCCAAGCACTAGTCAAGCACCCACTTTGGCTCCTGTTCCCACCCCTAGAAATCAAAGTTCAAGTGAAACTTCTACTTCATCCTCTAGTGCTTCAAATGAACTCCAAGAGGTCATGAAACAATTCTGCAGAATTTGGGAAATGAGTCAAGTTACTATCAAAAGACAAAGCAAGCTCAAAGTGCTAGACCGTATCAGCCTCAAGCACGATGCTGTGCTAGGCCCCCATACCAATAAAATAGGTCACCAAATCAGGCTACAAATCAAAATCAAAGCCAAGTAAGGCCTCCCGCTAATATGCCATTTCAGCCCTATAACCCCAATGTTGTATCTCGCTTAAGGCATTAGTGCCACCAAAATAACATGGCCCAAGAATATGATTGGTGCTTCTCGTAGTCACCACACAACCAATCAATGTGCTTTAACGGTGCATTAAATCAAGCCCCGATGGTGCAAACCGTGTGGTGGGTTGTAAGAGTCCACCACAAAGGAGATCAACCAACAAGCTAGAAGTACCTCAACAAGGAGCCTCTCCGAATGAAACTACTCTTGTCAATTGGCAGGCTGAAGATTTTTGTGGTATGAATCAAATACCCTCTCAAAGTGTTGCAGCCAACACAAGGTCAAAGAGGAGAAATTTGGGTGAAGAACAGCCGTTGGCCCCGAGTAGTTCACGACCTTCTGTAACAACACAAGGTGTTGGCAAACAAAATGTTGTTCCAAACATGAAAGGAGCACCCAAACCAGCTCCTAAACCAACTCAGATGCTAGTTGCTACTACCCATGTGCAAGGAACGAATGTGCAAACCAAGGGACAACAAAAGGATACTTCATCCCCATTCAGTATCATTGAACAGATGAAGAAGACTAACGTCAATATATCAATGTGGGAATCCCTATCCATCCCAGGACAAAGAGATCTGCTGCAAGCTGCCATGAAGGATTGGCTAATTTCAAATCAGCGGGTTTAGATTCAAGACAAAGTGCTTACAAATGCTACCCAGCCTGAAGGAAATCATGGAGGACAACAAGGTAAAATGTTGAAGCCCCCTCCTTTCTATGTTTCGTTAATCATTGGGGATAAACTAGTACATAATTACATGATTGACTCTAGGGCAAGTAGCTCAGTGATGCCCAAGCAAATAGCTGATCAAGCTAGGTTTCCAATATGAAGTAATATCTAAAGGGGTAGTACAATTGGATGGGACAGCAGTAGAAACCGTGGGAGTAATTAAAGGTTTGAATCTTACCTTGCATACATGCCCCAACGTTACCATTTTACAAGATGTGTCAGTGATAGATTTGCCACCACTCTTTGCCCTATGTTTATCAAGGGATTTCATAGCCAAAATTGGAGGCTACTTATCTCACGCGATTGGTCGCACATGTTGTTCGTAACAAGATATGGTACTAAGGTCACAATCAGATCCGAACCAATTGCAAACTTTCATATTGAGCCTCATACTCAAAGCCAAATCAATGCCAACTGCTCAAAGATTTGATCAAGAGGATCACCCTAGCACCGATGAAGTCGACACTAAGGTTGGAAGTATCCCAGATTTGACTCTTGATGAATGGGTAAGCAAAGTGCATGCCTTTGATCCTTATCAAGAAATAGAAGAATCTGAGGGGTTTATTGTTTACATGAAGAGGATCAACCTCTCCCCAACATCACCAAGCCAGATCATAAGGACAAGAATGAAGTATGGCAACTGTTCTTTGATGGATCAAGGAGTAGACAAGGTGCAGGAGGAGGAGCTATGCTCATTTCACCTCAAGGCATCAAATATTATTCAGCTTTTCGTTTCCAGTTTTCTTGTTCAAACAACACAGCTGAATATGAGGCCTTGATTCATGGACTTCATTGGGCTGGGAAAAAGGGCATAAATAACTTGCAGGTGTTCGGGGATAGTGAGCTGATCGTCAATCAAGTCAGGGGACAACATGCTACAAAGAATGACTTGCTGAAGAACTACAAGAATAGGGTATGGGACCTCATTGAGGATTTCGAAGGTTTCAACATCGTGTCTATACCCAGGAAGAAAAATGAAGCCGCAGATAGGCTCGCAGCAGTTGGGGCTGCATTTGATGCTATGGAAAGTATCAAAAGTGAGAAATCTCAGCCTCATATCAAATTGGTTGTGAGACCAGCTATTCTAGATAACAACACAAGTTGGCAAGTCTTCGAGAATGATCAGCAAATTGTTAATTTCCTACAAGAAGAAGTTGAGTTCTTCGCTAAAATCAAGACAAGCTGGAGCAGCAATATGGTGATCGGTAGTAAAACCGAGAACTAACAAGTTACCAAAAGGCCTCATAACCTTGGAGTCAATCTTCAACCCGAATGATCGGTTCCGAAAGGAGAAAGCGAACATTCAAGTAAAGGGTGAAGATTCGAGCCTATTTTAGTGGGAGAAAGCAAAACATTCAGATTGGCAAAGTAAGTACCTCACAAGAGAAATCTGATTTTGTTCACTTTGTCAAGAATTCCTAGATGTTTTTGCTTGGACTTACAAAGATCTTGAGAGATTTCAACCCAAAGTTGGCACAACATACTATTGAGCTAGATCCGAATCCAAGCCTGTCAGGCAAAAGCAAAGGCCAGTGAATCCCCATATTGAACCTCTAATGAGAAAAGAGTTAAGCAAGCTTATTGAGGCCAAGATCATCTTCCCATCAAACACTCAAGCTAGGTCACCAACTTAATCCCAAATCAGAAGAAAATGGAGAGATCAGGGTTGTGTGTCAACTTCGAGATTTGAATAGAGCCTCTCTCAAGGATCATTATCCACTCCCTTCCATGGAACAAATATTGCAAGTAGTATCCGGTTCGAGAGATTCTCTCTCCTAGATGGCTACTCGTGGGTATAATTAGGTGATGGTGAAAGAAGAGGACCAGTTCAAGATGGCTTTCACCACCAAATGGGGACCTATGCCTACAAGAAGATGCCATTTGGCCTATCAAATGTCGGAGCAACATTTCAAGTGAGCTATGGATATGGCATTCAAAGGCTTAATCAACAATATAGTGTTGGTATACCTAGATGATATCACTTGTCTTCTCAAAGAATGCAAAGCGAGACCATCTCTTTCACCTCGGGCGAGTGTTTCGCAGGTGTAGAAGGTTCGGAGTGTCGTTAAATCCAAAGAAGTGTATATTCTTGGCACACGAGGGAAAATTTTTGGGCCACATTGTCTCTAGGGAAGGGCTAACAATTGATCCCGAAAGGGTTGAAGCCATCTTGCCACACCACAAGAAATATCTTCAAAGCTTCTTAGGAAGGATAAACTTTGTCCGCAGAGATTTGTGCCTAATTTTGCCACTCTTTTGAAGCCTCTAACAATGATGTTGAAAAGAGTCGGCATTCAAATGGACAACAGAAGGCAAAGAGAGTTTTGAAAGCATCAAGCATGCAATATCACAAGCTCCAACTCTTATCAACCCAGACTTTTCAAAGGACTTCATGTTGTATGCGTTTGGAGGATCAGACACAATCTCAGCTATCTTAACACAACTAAATAGAGAAGGTTCAAAACAGCCCATAGCATTCTTCAGCCAAACCTTGGAAGATTATGAAATAAAGTATTCTTTCATCGAAAAGCATGTCCTTGCTGTCATCAGGAGCTTGAAGAAGTTCAGACATTTGGTCTCAAACAATAAGATTCAACTGCTGGTCTCACATGCTGGGGTTAAGGACTTCCTCCTCAACAAGGATTTGAATGAGAAAAGACAGGTTGGATCACCTGTATGTGTCATGGAATATGACATTGATATCAAGATCACCAAGCCGGTAAGAGGGAAAGGACTGTGTGAGCAATTGGTTTTGGGAAGCAAAAATAAGTATGCAATAAAGAAGAAACTATTTTGACAGTCAAGACAGCCATGAGCCGAGTGGCAAAAATAAGAAGACAATGCTTCGCCCACTCCTTGCTGGACCCAAGGTATTATGCACTTCCTAGGCACGAGTGCCTATGCCCTCCAGAGATGAACAAGACCCAAAGGAGACACTTCAAATTGTAGGCTGTCCCGTATGCCATTGTTTATGGAGTTTTGTTCAAAAAAGATGTGAATGGAGTCTTTGCTTGAGATGCATTAGCACAAATCAGATTCAAAGGGTGTTGAAAGAGTTTCATGGTGGACTAGTGGCCATTTTGTACCAAGAGTGACACTCTAAAAATCATGAAGGCTGGTTATTATTGGCCTAAAATCTTCAAAGAGTGATTGCTATGCATGGATCAAGATGTGTAAGAATTGTGCATTCTTCATAGCAAAAGAGAGACTTGCTGCCCTTCCATTGCATCCAATCTCAGTTGACCAGCCATTCATGCAATGAAGTTTGGACTTCATCGGAGTCATTAATCCCAATTCAAGCCAAGGGCACAAATGGATTTTGATAGCCACAGACTACTTCACCAAATGGACAAGGTGAGCACTCAAAGAGGCAAATGAGTCTAGCATCTTAGACTTTTATGAGGGGATAACAACCAAATTTGGTGTACCTACTACAATAATCTCTGATAATGCATTGGCATTCATTGGATCCAGGGTGACTGAGTGGGCTTTCAAGAATGGTATTTACCTAAGCACTTCATCGAACTATTACCCTCAGGGTAATGGCCAAGCCGAGTCTACAAACAAGAATTTGTTGAGGATCATCAGGAGGACTCTTGACGAGAATCAGAGGTCTTGGCACACCAAGCTGAAATCAGCCTTATGGACTGATAGGATCACTCCCAAAAGATCCACGGGTAACTCTCCATTCAGGCTTGTCTATGGAAGAGAGGCAACCTTGCCCATGTCACTTGAGTTGCCAACATTGGAACTCATGAAGTAGCTGGAGTTGCTTGAATTTGAGCCCATGGAGGTGAAGTATGCGAGTTGATGGAGCTGCAAGAGATCAGAAATTAGGCATCCCAAGCAATGGAAAAGGAACAAGTCATGATCAAGAAGACCTTTGATAGAAAGGCCAAAGATAGATCTTTTCAAGTTAGAGATCTAGTGTTGAAATGGGATGTGAATAGAGCAAAACCGGAAGGCATTCAAAATTTGATGCCATTTGGAGTGGTCCATATGTGGTCACAAAGTGCAAGAACAGAAATGCTTTCCAATTAGCCTCACTTTGGAGGGTGAAAACTGCAGATTCCAATCAACGGAATCTATCTCAAGCGTTGCTTCTAGAGGGAAGTTCACTACCTCTGTAAATATTAGATTAGGATTTTTTTCCTCCAAGTGCTCATGCACATTGTTTCTTTGTAGGTTAGTTTTGTTTTCCCTAAGTGCTTTGGCACAGCTTGCTGTTCATGGAGATGTTTTGCAGTCCTTGCTTTTATTAGGAGACTTTCCATCTTCCTCCTTGCACATTCTGAGTCAGTTGAGGTTCTAAATAGAATATTTGATGACTCCATGCCCAATGGACTACTTCAGGCAACTGGTATCTTCTACCTAGCAGGCAGGTATCCCCGCTGAGTCACCAAATTGTTATCCAAATCCACCCCCAGGGTTGATTTGATAACATACATCAGAATTCTCGAGTCCCAGGCAAATGGATGGATTCAGGGCAAAAATCATGTTTCTAGGGTCCCCTCAGAAATTTTTCTAACTCTCCTGTCCAGGTTGAAAAGAGCAAGCTCTGAGAAAATGCGAAGAAGTTGCAGAAAATAAGCTTGGGCCAAGAAAAATTTGTGAAAATCGGCTAAGTCCTTGTCCTAGGAACAGTTGGGACATTCGGGACACCAAGGCGCGGTTCGGCCGAAACGCCTCCAGGCGGCCCGCGAAGCACTGGGACAAGTGGAACAAATGTACGCGAAGGGCGTGAACCGGCCGGTTCGGCCGAAAAGGAAAATTTTAGCTCGTGGGACAATCGGGCCGTCGGGACGCGAGGGACGCGGAAAGCCGGTTTGGCCGAAGGAGAAGAAAATCGACTAACTACTCGGGACATTTGGGCCTTGAGGACGCGAACCGCCCGGATCAGCCGAAATGGAGAACTTTTGTACTAAGCAGTTGGGACATCTGGGCCGCGAGGACGTGAAGGATGCGAAAAGGCGAAGCGGCCGAGAGCAAAGGAAGCCATTTCGGGCGGTTCGGAAGAATTTGTCCCGTGACAGCACTGGGACATTTGGGACAAATGGACGCGAAGGATGCGAACCGGCCGGTTCAGCCGAAACGGGAAACTTCAGCACAAGGACAAGTGGGACAAAGGGACGCGTGGGACGCGGATAGCCGAAGGAGCCGAAAGCCAATCAGATCATGCCACGTGTCACAGGTAGAAAAGGGACATGGAAGCCCATTTCGGGAAGATCGGAAGTTTTGTCCCGCCAAGCACCGGGACATCCGGGACAAAGGGACGTGGGCGCGAAAAGCCGCAGACCAAGCGAGACCAACCAAATCGGGACACGTGTCACAAGGAGAAAAGTCCAAAAGTCAAGGGGCAAGTTTTGAAGGGTCACCTAAGCCAATCAAAAGAGGACACGTGTCCTACTGAGCAAGGAATGTGGAGCTCCGGGAAAGATTTGAAAAATTTGGCCAAGTTCACCAAAAGTTAAAAGTAAAAGTCTCATGCACTCTGCGCCCCGTTGACCAATCAATGCATGCCACGTGTCCCAATCAAGGGGGGGCGCGGAGGGAAAGTGAAAATGTTCGAATCATCAAAATTCAAAGTTTTCAAGGAAAACCCACGGGTAAGGGAAGGAGAGAGAATTTCTCGACCAATCAGCGCTTGACACGTGTCATCCAGGTGGCAAAACGCGGGAAAAATTTTCAAAACTCATTTTCGCCTGTTTTGTGCCCTAAATCTTCAGATCGACATATCTTTCGACCCAGAGCTCAGATTTGCACGTTCTTTATATCAACGGAAAGCTTGTGAAATTATCTACATGATTTCGGGTTAATCTTGAGTTTTGGTGTAGTCTGGAGAGAGAAAATTGAGAAACAGCTCTAACATGCGTTTATGGCCAGAAGTGACATTCCAAAGGACTAGTTTAATGCAGAATGGGTCGCCTTCTCCTGTATTTCGGTCAAAATGATAGGGTATGGGTTTGTAAGGTCCCCCATGCCATTTTAATGCACCTGCATTCAAGGAGGGATGGGCTCTCATGTTTTTGTACGTTTCTTGTCCCCTGGGCTCGACCTTGGCAATGTAAAAAGCTAGATTTGGCTCATTTCTAGGGGGAACATTTCTTTGGATAGCAAGCTTCTTCTTTCACCATAACAAGTGATTTTTACAAGTTTCAGACCTCTTCTAAAATTGTAACAGGTTTTCTACCTTTTGATGTTGTAATACAAGGGTTTTGACAGTGGAAATGACAATACAGCTCGATCGATTTTCATCCTCTGTTTGTGTTGCTTGTTTCATTTCGCACCTCGATTACATCTTATCAGCTTATGCACGATGTTTTATGTTACATTTTATGATTTGTGTCTATCTGTAGAATAAGAAGTGTTCACCACTCCTCCTTTGGTGTATCACCTGTTAGTTTAGTTTCATTTTTGCACTTTCTATCTCTCGTCTCCTTGGATTTTAGAGTAGGATTAGGTTTCAAACCTCTCGTAGTTTTACAAAAATATAGATCTAAATCGAGGAGTTTGAGGAACCAGCCTCTAATATGGAGATTCCTCTCTCGCCACAAGTCCCCACACTTGGAGAGAGGTTTCCATGTTGTGCAATCACACTCGGATGCTAGAGTGATCAACCTAGAAGCCCGATCTCGCATCCGGGGTGCTTTGTGAGTCTCGCAACAAATAGGTACTCAATCGCTCACATTGCACAAAATCATAGAAAGAGCCTCTTATATTGGTTGCAAGAATATATTCATGTTATCTATAGTTGTTTGATGACCGGTGGGAGTAACTTCAGATCTAGAAATAATCGTTCAAAGTTTTCTCATCATAAATTCTGCTTTGACCCAAATGTTGTAGTTAGTTTCATTCAAGATATGAGTTTTGTTAAGACAGAAATAGTTGGACGTCATTATTTTCCTAAACCTATAAAACACTCCCCATTATAATATACAATGTACCACAAAGGTGGTTAGAGTAGGTATTTACCTTAGCTCATGTTCACCTAGGTACTTTATTTACCTTTATTGTATTTATCCTCACCCACTTATGTGTGTAGATATTTATTTTATTTTATTTATATATTAGGAGATATTGTCTAGTTGTTAGATATAGTTCTTTCCTTGATATATGGTATTGACTAGTTCTTTCCTTGATATATGGTATTGACTAGATCCTTGATGTCTAGTTCTCTCATAAATCTATGGACTTGACTAGTTCTTTGATGATTAGTTCTTTCCATGATTTATGGCTTGATCTATGACCTTGACTAGTTCTTAGATTGTTATTCCTTGCCTATATAAGAAAGGCCCATTCTCATTGTATTTCATTGAGTTCTATAATAATATATGATATTGCCGCTCATTTTTTTGCAAAGGTTTTAATTAAAATCCTTAGCCATTGGTCATATGGTATGGTCATATGAGGGATTAAATCTTGTGATTCCTACTAGTAGGTGTTTAACTTCAGCCCCTTTAATTTTATTTGTGTGGTGAAGGCAACAACAATTTACTTTGTTTCAAAGGCAACTAAAATAAATAATGTAGAACAAACTATTAAAAAGTTTGTAACCTTTGATCGGTAACTCGGTTTTGAGTGTCATTTTTTACGAAAGTGCATATTTTTCATGCTCTTTCCATTGGAAATATTTATTTTGAGACTTACACTATAATTATAAAGTGTCAAATATGGAGGAGTGTTGTAATCAATTATGGATGCAATTTCAGCTGAACCCGACATCCTAAATTTTGGGAGTTACAATTTGTACCTATCATGGATTTTGAGAATGATATGCTTTTCTCTGAAGTATGTGGAATTCAAGAGGATATTATAAAATTTGTGGAAGAAAATAGATCGTTTAAGAAGTGAAATTCTCTTCTATAATCATCCATTCATGATAAGGATACAATAATACACTTCTTGCCGAACAAACTTGCTAGTCTACATCATCACCATCATATTGTGGACAACCATATACATGCTCCTAGTCCACTTGTAGCTATTGCTCTTGTACCCACTAACATTGATCTACCACCTTTGAACCTAAAACTACTTTTTATATTTCTACACTCGTGAGGCTTATTATCGCATGCTCTTCCACATCCGTGCCTATTATACTACCACATGTTGTGTATCTTACTACTCCTGCTCACCGCATCAATTTTTAAGAAGCATACCACCGTATTTAGTTCTCGCATACTCCATTCTATGGGTCTTACTAGAGGAGTCATTGTGATGACATTCACGGGGTATTGTTTCCTCTATTCCACATTTTAAGTGGAATTATCATCATGACATTAGTTTTCGAGTAGATATTTCATTAGGATCACACATTAATAGAGCTCCTTTTCTGTTCACTCAACTCTTTCTCGAGGATCATAAGCAACACATGAGTTCTGCACCTTCACTTAGGCTTAAAAACCTGATATTTCAGTTGTCACCATGATTAACTTGACACACATTCTCGATGTTATTTTGCATGCACCCATTGTGTATTTTACACCAAGTCATATGCAGCATCTTCTTTATCCATCCGTGTTGATTTGGGGTGGATATCTCGATCACTCGTGGTGACAATATAGGCATTCATTGAGAGGACTCTACGGGCATGGTCCTCCACCATTCGACCTCTTACTCCACTTTCTATACCTTTTGCATTGTGATGCTTCTTTTTTTGAGCATTTTTCTTTAGCATGTGTAGTGTATCTATCTTGTTTTTTGAGAGATTTTGTATCTATATTTTCAACACTTTTGGCATGTTGACAGTATCTCTTATGGGGGATCTATTCTGGTGCATTCCAGTGTTAGTTTTTCAGTGTTCGAGTAGTTGTTTTGGGAAACTCATACATATTTGTAGCATCACTCCACCCATTCAACAATATGGGAGGGTGTGGTGTTGATCATGCTTCTTCGTGTTTTGTGTCCTTGCCTTGTTACCTTGGCTTTTCTTGGATTGTGACACTGGATTTTGTGTCCTTACCTTGTTGCTTTGGTTTTTGTTCTTGGATCGTGGCACACCTATTTGTAGTAGTTGATCGAATTATGTTTGGTGTTTCTTTTTATACACTTTCGACATCACTCCATTGATAGTCTCCTTGTATGGAGCTATTATAATGAAACCCAGTGTCAGTTGTTTTTTATTTTTGTGATCGAGTAGTGGATTCAAACCACATTGCACACTAAAATTCTTTAGCATTGTACGATTTTTTAAGCCGAGCTTCTTGGGATGCCTTGGAGCATATTTTTACTCTCTTTACTTTGTTGTTATTGGTTTTAGGTACCTTGTGGTGTCCCTTTTTCCCAGTTATTGTACATGAGTACCTCATCAAGCCTAGTTTCCGGGACTCATATTATGGACATGCCACTTCTATTTTAGCCCCTAGCTTCACTTGAGGGGGTGCTAGAGTAGGTATTTACCTTAGCTCATGTTCACCTAGGTACTTTATTTACCTTTATTGTATTTATCCTCACCCACTTATGTGTGTGGATATTTCTTTTATCTTATTTAGATATTAGGAGATATTATCTATTTGTTAGGTATAGTTCTTTCCGATCTATGGTATTGACTAGTTATTTCCTTGATCTATGGTTTTGACTAGATCCTGGATGTCTAGTTCTCTCATAAATTTATAGACTTGACTAGTTCTTTGATGACTAGTTCTTTCCATGATTTATGGCTTGATCTACGACCTTGACTGGTTCTTAGATTGTTATTCCTTACCTATATAAGCAAGGCCCATTCTCATTGTATTTCATTGAGTTCCATAATAATATATGATATTGCTGCTCATTTTTTTGCAAAGGTTTTATGTAAAGTTATTATGGCGAATTACTTTCATCTTATTGATCGTGGTGTTTGATTAGCATCTGTGTTCTTGACTTGGTACAATCTAGTTATCATTCTTTTCAAAGTTAGATATATATTTATCAATAATAAAAATAACACTTTTAATATAATCATATCTAAATTTTATAGATCTAAAGAAACTATTTGATCATAACTAATTATGTCATTACAATGCATACTAATTAACCTCCCATGATCAAAATAATAACCCGCAATATAAAGGGCTCTGTATTATACCCTAAATTTATATAAAAAAATATTTTCAACCATATAGAAGTGAAGAAGAGACCCCTAAGAATGCATAGAAACATCAATTTTTTGAAAAAAATAAATATAGACAAAGATCCGAGTAACTTAAATTTGACGTCTAAATGACCGTCATAATGGCTTATTTTTTGATGCATATGGCATGATCATTTGATCATCAATTTTAATACAATAAAAGTTCCTAGAACTTATGAGCTTAAATTTGACGCCTAAATGATCATCATATTGTCTTATGTTTGGTCTACAGTGATGGTCATTTGATCGTCAAATTTAATGAAGCCAAAATTTGTTGTGTATTTCCGAATGTGAAATTCTAAAATTTCTTCTATATAATATTAGGGAGGTTATATTTTAATACATTATAATAGCCTATTATAATTTATAATATAAATATATATACACTTTTAAAAAAGAGGTATATAGTTTATAGAATGTAAATGAAAAACAACATATAGTTAATAAATATTATAAACTATAGTATATTTTATATATATATAAACACATAACTCTTATTAAAGGGATTTAAAGGATATAAACCAGTGTAAGTAGATTTATGAGAGTATAGATTAACCTACATATTTTACATAGAGGACAAGTAATTTCACCCGACCAACGAAATAAATTGAAATCCCTATTTTCATGAACATTTCTTCTTCTTTAATTTTACCTGCACACATTTAAAACTATGGAAATATTATAAAATATTTTATATAATTCTCAAGAAGCTAAAAACTTTATAACTTTTATGTGGCTATAACTACCAATATTTTAATAAATATTTATCATATTTCACATGGACCACCAATAAACTTGCCCATTTTTTAATTCTCCATTTATACTTGAGATTTCCACATTTATACTTGAGATATTATCTCATTTTATTCTCCACTCCCACTCTTATATAAAAAAACCTTTAAATAAGTTTATTTATATAGTTTTTATAAACTATAAGATATAAATGAATTGGGCCGCCCCCTTACATGGATAATATAAATGGTTAGGGACACATTATAGGTTTTATTTAATAAGTATTAAGATTTAAAAAGTAGTCTCTTCATGGCCAAGCAATAAACACGGGCCTCCTTACTAAAAAAAGTAAGGACTTAAATTTTTTTTTCTAAAAACACATATAAATCAAATCTAATAAAATTTATATTTTAAGCGGTTTAAACTAACCATATATATAAAATAAGATTCAAACTTAGGTTTGTTTCTTTTTTTTTTAAAATAATATATGTTTAGATTTATAAGTTATGTTTAAATATGATTTAAACTTAGGCTTAGAATATGGTATGTTGACTCTTCCCTCAATCCCATGTAAGTTTAATATAGTTTAAGGCTTTATATATATATATATATATATTATTCAAAACTATATAAATTTTAATATGATGTTTATATAAATTATTATATAAACCTTATTCTATATTATATATATTTTAATTTAAAAATAATAATATAGTTTTCAAATTATATAGGATATAGTTATAGATTAACTATAAACTATAGTTTTTCAAATTGAATCCTTTAAGAGGGGACCAAAAAAATGGGTATGAATTTACCTTATAAAATATTTAACCTACAAACATTTGAAATTATAGAAAACATGAAAATTATTTTATATAGTAATAAATCCTTTCTTTTTTTGTATGTGATTTTCACGCATGTAAATATTTGAAGCCCATTTCACCTGCACACAGCAATCTCCAAACAAACATTAATTCCATATAATTTACAAAATGTAAATGAAAATAAGAATCATATCATATTACATCTCCCCCAAAAAAAAAAATAGGAGTTTAAATTTGAAAACCCTAAAAATTTTACCGAGAGTTTAATTGCACAAATGTAATGCCAAAATAAATTAGGGAAAAAATGAAGGGGATGTTATCCAAAATGTGCCCCAGCTCATTTTTTGTGGCTAACTCCTTGTGTTCTTGCCTCTCTTGTGCCTCAGTCCACATTTTTTGATTTTAAGGCACTCAAGGCTTTCTGGAAATGGCACCATCAGATGGAGCTCTCTCTCAACTTTCCAGAAAGGTAAAGTTTTCCTCCTAACTCCTTATATTTTTCAAGTTATGGCTCGGCGGAGATTTTGTGAAAATTTTTCCCATTTGAGGCCCGCAGCCAATAGGAAGCTGCCACGTGGCAGAGGAGTTCGGGGTTGGAGGCAAATTGAAATTTTTCCAAGTTTTGGTCGAAGGTTCAAGTGGAAAATTTTTCCCACGGGGCCCGCGGACCAATCAAAGTGTGACACGTGTCACAAGGGGAGGCGCAATAAAAAATTTGGCTAAGTGTTTTCCATGGGTGAATTTTTGAATTTTGGCCCGCGGCCAATAGGAACTCGACACGTGTCGAGGGAGGCTCGCGGGCGTCGGGGCGAAATGGAAATTTTTGCTAAGTTTTTGTAAAAGTTTCAAAGGCCAAAACCAGCCCGCATAGCCCGCGTCCAATGGCAGTGAGCCACGTGTCTTCGTGGATCAAAGTGGTGGAGGAGAGGGTGGAAATTTCGACTAAGTGTTTTTTGGCCGAGTTTTTTAAAAGGGGCGAGTTGGAGGGTTGGCCCGAGCCAACCGGAGGAGGACACGTGTCCTAAGGAGAAGGGGAGTGCGGAGCTCGGGGAGGACTTAGAAAATTTAGCAAAAGTTTTGGCCGAAAAACTAAAAGGTAAAGGTTCTCCCGTGCCCCTGTCGACGAACCAAATGATGCCACGTGTCCCAAGTGGCGGGCGCGGGAGAAAATGGGAAATTTTCCCAAAGTATAAAAAGGTCAAATTTTCAAAGAAAAACCCGCGGAGAAGAAAGGAGAGAGAATTACGTGATGAATCAGAGCTTGCCATGTGGCATCCAACCAGCAGAGCATGGGGAATTTTTGAAAAATTTCCAAAGACAAAAAAGAGGTAAAATTTGAAAATTTTTCCCGCCGATCCGTTTTTGGGCCGTTTTTTCCCTAAATCTTCAAACGATCATATCTTTTGATCCAGAGCTCGATTTTCACGTTCTTTATATCATTAGAAAGCTGTTAAAATTCTCTACATGATTCCATGGTAAATTTCTAATTTTGGTTCAGTTTGGAGAGAAAATTCAAAAACAGTTCTGGTACGTGTCCATGGCCAGAAATGACATTTCAACAACCAAATTTAATACAGAATGGGTCGCATTCTTCTCCAATATGGTCAAAAATGACAGGGTATGGGTTTGTAAGGTCCTCCATGCTATTTTAATGCATTTTCCATCAATGAGGAATGGGCTCCCATGTTTTTTACGTTTTCTCTCTCCTGGGCTCGACCCATGCATTGTAAAAGCCAGATTTGGCTCATTTCTTGAGGGTTGAACACTTTTTGGCATTGCAAACTTCTTCTTTCACCTCCAACAAGTGATAGTTGTAAGAATCAGACCTTTTTCACAGTTTGTAACAGGTTTATACCTCTTTGATGGTGGAATGCAAGAGATTTTTTCATGAAATTGATAGTGCAAACTCTGTGAATGCTTTCACTCCTCTGTTTGTATTGTTTTACTTCATTTCAAGACCTCTAATTACATCTATCAGCTTGTGTATGTTTTCCCTTGTTGTATTTCATGAATTTGTGTCTATTTATATGGCAAGAAATGTTTCACCACTCCTTTTGGTGCATCGCCATCTTTAGTTTAGTTTCATTTTTGTATTTTTATCCCCTGTCCTACTGCGAATCTAGGGTAGAATTAGGATTAGAACCTCTGTAGTTGTGTAAAATATAGATATAAATCAGAGGAGTTTGAGGAACCAGCCTCTAATCTAGAGATTCCTCTCTCATTTTCACAAGTCCCACACTTGGAGAGAGGTTTCCATGTTGTGCAATCACACTGGATGCTCTAGAATCAACTTAGAAACCTGATTTGCATCCAGGGGTGCTGCTGATTTGCAACAATAGTTTTGGCACCGGTGGGACCTTAGAGGTCTCATTTTTATTGCAGCAAAGTTGATGTGCATCTGCTATAATTTTCTTGCTTGAAAAGAGCTATAATTTGCATATCTGGTGACTCCAAAGGGAAGAATCAACTGGTTTTAGCAGTGCAGGCCTGAAAACTCATGAGAAGAATCACCACAAGGTCAAGAGTTGGAGAAGAAGAAGTGTTGTTTGAATACCTACAGCTTATCTCTCGAGAAGAAGGCAAAGAGGAAGAAGGATTCAAAGGTCTCCATCTCCATCAAACATAACTCTTTCAACTTCTCGCACTGGTAGGCCTTTCATTCACCAACAAGGGTTTTAAGACCAATTAGAATGGCACAAAACAACCCCTATGTCAACTTCACTGAGCAGCAGCAGCTCACTTTCCCTCAATGCACAACATCCAATTCCTATTACACCAAGAACATTCCATACTTCACCGGAGAAAATCAGACTACTCTGTGTGATCATGTTAAGGATATTACTAACCTTTGTGTAATTCATGAAATCAATGAGATGCAAGTGGTCATCAAGTTCTTTGCATCTTCATTCAAGGGGAAAGCATTGCAATGGTTTAGAAGCCTTGGAGCTGGTTCTATCACAAATTGGAATCAAATTGTATATAGCACTTCATGAGTAATTTAGAGAGAAGGGAGACAACTTGTCTCTTTTGGAGCAGTGACAACCATCAAGAGAATTCCCAATGAATAGCCGACCAATTTCAACTTCAGATTTCAAAAGACTTGGGAGAGAATTCCAGTGGGTCGAATAGCAATGACAGATGGAAGGTGCTTTTCTCTATTATCTCAAAGCTCTAAATTCTGATATTTCTATGTTGATTCAGTCCATGGAGGCATAACTATCCCTATGGCTTATAGCATTGCCATTAAGGCTGAAAATTGTTTGATCCAAGTGGCAAACTAGCCCCTAGACCTCCCATGCCATTGTTTCCAAGTTTAGAGAATCATATTCCCAATCAAGTATTCTAGTTGGGTTGCCAACTTGGTTCCAGTCAGAAAGAAGAGTGGGGAGATCAGATTGTGTGTTGATTTTAGAGACTTAAATAGAGCATCTCTCAAGGACCATTACCCACTCCCTTCCATGGAGAAAATCTTGCAAGTTGTGGCTAGCTCCGAGAGGTTTTCACTACTTGATGGCTACTCAGGCTACAATCAGATTATGGTGAAGGAGGAAGACCAGTTCAAGACAGCCTTCACAACCAAATGGGGAACTTTTGCATACAGGAAAATGCCATTTGGGTTGTCCAACGCTGGTGCTACCTTCCAAAGGGAAATGGACATGGCGTTCAAAGGTTTGATTAACAACGTGGTGCTGATTTACCTTGATGATATCACTGTTTTTTCCAAAAATGTAGCAGACCACCTCTCTCATTTGAGACAAGTTTTCACGAGGTGCAGGAGATTTGGAGTGTCTTTAAATCCTAGAAAGTGTATCTTTCTTGCACATGAAGGAAAGCTCCTTGGCCATATTGTCTCCAAAGAAGGATTAGCAATTGATCTAGAGAGGGTTGAAGCCATAAGAGCACTACCATTGCCAAGCCACAAGAAAGCCCTTCAGAGTTTCTTGGGGAGGATAAACTTTGTTCGGAGGTTTGTCCCAGATTTTGCAGCCCTTGTCAAGCCCATCACCAAAATGTTAAAGAAGAGCATGGCTTTCAAGTGGACAGCAGAAGGCAAGGAGAGTTTTGAAGCAATCAAAGAAGCCATTTCTCAAGCACCAACTCTCATCAACCCGGACTTCTCCAAGGATTTCATCCTCTATGCATTTGGAGGTAATGACACTATTTCTGCCATTTTGGTACAACAGAACAAGGATAATGATGAGCAGCCAATTGCCTTCTTCAGCCAGAGCCTAGATGACTATGAGGTGAAGTACTCTTTTATTGAGAAGCATGTGCTAGTAGTAATCAGAAGCTTGAAGAAATTCAAGCATTTAGTCTCAAACAACAAGGTCCAGTTGCTGGTCTCACATGTTGGGGTTAAGGACTTCCTCCTCAACAAAGATTTGAATGAGAAAAGGGCAGGTTGGATCACTCGTGTCATGGAGTATGACATTGAGATCAAGATCACCAAGTTGGTAAGAGGGAAAGGATTGTGTGAGTAGCTGGTTTTGGGGAAGCAAAAAGAAGTATGCAATGAAGAAGAGGTTGTTTTGACACCAGACAACCATGAGCCAAGTGGCAATCAAGAAGAAGATAATGTTTCCCCACTCCTTTCTAGACCCAAGGTATTATACACTTCCTAAGCACAGGCCTATGCCCTCGGAGATGAACAAGACCCAAAGAAGACACTTCAGATTGCAGGTTGTCCCATATGCCATTGTTGATGGAGTTTTGTTCAAGAAAGATGTGAATGGAGTCTTTCTTTGAGATGCATTAGCACAAATCGATTCATAGGGTGTTGGAAGAGTTCCATGGTGGACCAGGTTGGTGGTCATTTTGCACCAAGAGTGACAGCTCTAAAATCATGAAGGCTAGTTATTATTGGCCTAAAATTTTCAGTAATTGCTATGCATGGATCAAGATGTGTAAGAATTGTGCATTCTTCACAGGAAAAGAGAGACTTGCTGCCCTTCCATTGCATCCAATCTCAGTTGACCAGCCATTCATGCAATGGGGTTTGGACTTCATTGGAGTCATTAATCCCAATTCAAGTCAAGGGCACAAATGGATTTTGATAGCCACAAACTACTTCACTAAATGGACTGAAGCAGTAACACTCAAAGAAGCAAATGAGTCCAGCATCTTAGACTTTTATGAGGGGATAGCGACCAGATTTGGTATACTTGCTACAATAATCTCAGATAATGCATTGGCATTCATTGGATCCAAGGTGACTGAGTGGGCTGTCAAGAACGGGATCTACCTAAGCACTTCATCAAACTATTACCCTCAAGGTAATGGCCAGGCCGAGTCTACAAACAAGAACTTGTTGAGGATCATTAGGAGGACTCTTGATGAGAATCAGAGGTCTTGGCATACCAAACTAAAATCAGCCTTATGGGCTGATAGGATAACTCCCAAGAGATCCACAGGTAACTCTCCATTCAAACTTGTCTATGGAAGAGAGGCAATCTTGCCCATGTCACTTGAGTTGCCAACATTGGAACTCATGAAGCAATTAGAGTTGCTAGAGTTTGAGCCCATGGAGGTGAGATATGTAGAGTTGATGGAGTTACAGGAGGTCAGAAATCAGGCATCCCAAGCAATGGAAAAGGATCAAGCTTTGATCAAAAAGACCTTTGATAGGAAGGCCAAGGATAGATCTTTTCAGGTTGGAGATCTAGTGTTGAAATGGGATGTGGATAGAGCAAAACCGGGAAGGCATTCAAAATTTGATGCCATTTGGAGTGGCCCATACATGGTCACGAAGTGCAAGAACAACAATGCTTTCCAATTGGCCTCATTGGATGGTGAAGAACTATAGATTCCAGTCAATGGAATCTATCTCAAGCGTTGCTTCTAGAGGGAAATTTACCACCTTGTAAATATTAGATTAGATTTTCATTCCTCCAAGTGCTTTGCACATTGTTTTGCTTGTAGGTTAGTTTTGCTTTCCCTAAGTGCTTTGGCACAGCTTGCTATCCCTGAAGATGTTTTGCAGTCCTTGCTTCCATCATGTGATATTCCATCTTCCTCCTTGCACATTCTAAGTCAGTTGGGGTTATAAACAGAATATTTGATGGCTCCATGCCCAATGGACTGCTTCAGGCTACTAGTACTTTCATCTAGCAGGTAGATGACCCCTCTGAGTCACCAAAATTGTTATCCAAAATGTGCCCCAGCTCATTTTTTGTGGCTAACTCCTTGTGTTCTTGCCTCTCTTGTGCCTCAGTCCACATTTTTTGATTTTAAGGCACTCAAGGCTTTCTGGAAATGGCACCATCAGATAGAGCTCTCTCTCAGCTTTCCAGAAAGGTAAAGTTTGCCTCCTAACTCCTTATATTTTTCAAGTTATGGCTCGGCGGAGTTTTTGTGGAAAATTTTCCCATTTGAGGCCCGCAGCCAATAGGAAGCTGCCACGTGGCAGAGGAGTTCGGGGTCGGAGGAAAATTGGAATTTTTCCAAGTTTTGGTCAAAGGTTCAAGTGGAAAATTTTGCCCGTGGGGCCCGCGGACCAATCACAGTGTGACACGTGTCACAAGGGGAGGCGCAATAAAAAATTTGGCTAAGTGTTTTCCATGGGTGAATTTTTGAATTTTGGCCCACGGCCAATAGGAACTCGACACGTGTCGAGGGAGGCTCACGGGCGTCGGGGGGAAATGGAAATTTTTGCTAAGTTTTTGTAAAAGTTTCAAAGGCCAAAACTAGCCCGCATAGCCCGCGTCCAATGGCAGTGAGCCACGTGTCTTCGTGGATCAAAGCGGGAGGAGAGGGTGGAAATTTCGACTAAGTGTTTTTTGGCCGAGTTTTTAAAAGGGGCGAGTTGGAGGGTTGGCCCGAGCCAACCGGAGGAGGACACGTGTCCTAAGGAGAAGGGGAGTGCGGAGCTCGGGAGGACTTAGAAAATTTAGCAAAAGTTTTGGCCAAAAACTAAAAGGTAAAGGTTCTCCCCGCGCCCCTGTCGACGAACCAAATGATGCCACGTGTCCCAAGTGGTGGGGCGCGGGGAGAAAATGGGAAATTTTCCCAAAGTATAAAAAGGTCAAATTTTCAAAGAAAAACCCACGGAGAAGAAAGGAGAGAGAATTACGTGATGAATCAAAGCTTGCCACATGGCATCCGACCAGTGGAGGAGCGCAGAATTTTGAAAAATTTTCCAAAGACAAAAAGAGGTAAAATTTGAAAATTTTTCCCGCCGATCCGTTTTTGGGCCGTTTTTGCCCTAAATCTTCAAACGATCATATCTTTTGATCCAAAGCTCAGATTTTCACGTTATTTATATCATTGGAAAGCTATTAAAATTCTCTACATGATTCCATGGTAAATTTCTAATTTTGGTTCAGTTTGGAGAGAGAAAATTCAAAAACAGTTCTGGTACGTGTCCATGGCCAGAAATGACATTTCAACAACCAAATTTAATACAGAATGGGTCGCATTCTTCTCCAATATGGTCAAAAATGATAGGGTATGGGTTTGTAAGGTCCTCCATGCTGTTTTAATGCATTTGCCATCAATGAGGAATGGGCTCCCACGTTTTTTACGTTTTCTCTCTCCTGGGCTCGACCCATGCATTGTAAAAGCCAGATTTGGCTCATTTCTTGAGGGTTGAACACTTTTTGGCATTGCAAACTTCTTCTTTCACCTCCAACAAGTGATAGTTGTAAGAATCAGACCTTTTTCACAGTTTGTAACAGGTTTATACCTCTTTGATGGTGGAATGCAAGAGATTTTTTCATGAAATTGACAGTGCAAACTCTATGAATGCTTTCAGCCCTCTGTTTGTATTGTTTTATTTCATTTCAAGACCTCTAATTACATCTATCAGCTTGTGTATGTTTTCCTTGGTGTATTTCATGAATTTTTGTCTATTTATATGGCAAGAAATGTTTCACCACTCCTTTTGGTGCATCGCCATCTTTAGTTTAGTTTCATTTTTGTATTTTTATCCCTGTCTCCTTGCAATCTAGGGTAGAATTAGGATTAGAACCTCTGTAGTTGTGTAAAATATAGATATAAATCAGATGAGTTTGAGGAACCAACCTCTAATCTAGAGATTCCTCTCTCATTTTCACAAGTCCCACACTTGGAGAGAGGTTTCCATGTTGTGCAATCACACTGGATGCTCTGGAATCAACTTAGAAACCTGATTTACATCTAGGGGTGCTGTTGATTTGCAACAACAGGGACTGGATACTTTTAAATACCCTTTTGGGTTGGTTGAAAAAACCCGTTCAAATTAAATAAATAAAATATAAAACATTTGATCTTAATTTATTTAATTTACCTCGCTCTATTACCATGTTAGAATTTGAGGATTCTAATAAATACATAATTAATCAACTTACATAGTACATAATGTTACAATAAATATTTAAATAAAGATTACATCATAACATAAGTAAAACCCCAATAGGAACTTATTTTACATCCAGTAAGATCACCTCCTCCTTTGAAACCCTATTTACCAAGGGTAAAACCAAATCACTTGATTTGCACACCTTTGATATATTTCCTGAATATATCAAATGAGGACCTAAAGTCCTTTTTATATAAGGTGATCGGGTATGTCTCCCGACCCACCTTTTCAACCTAAAATGGTTGACACATACACCTAGGTTTATAATATTTAATATTAGAAATATAATCATTTCATGATATTAAATATTTAACCTAAAGTATATACCTAGGTTAGCATATTTAATAATAGAAATATAAATATTTCATATTATTAAATATTAACCTATATATTAGTGATGGACCCATATACATTAAGGGTTTTCCAGACCACTTAATCATTATGTTCCAACAAGATTATTAGGAAAGAAATTAAAAATCTATATCTTCTTATAATTTCTTTATTAACATATCTATTTGCTACATTTAGGATCTCCAAGGGTGGTCATACTACACATGAACATGGCTCTTTACATGTACTTACCTTACTGAGTTAGATGATATGATGCCTTGTTGGAGTGCTTGATTCATACCTAAATAAGTGTTGTTGGGCCCATTGCCAAAATGTGTAACTTATCTTATTGATTGTGAGTAAGGAAATTGATACTTTCTTGATAGTTTTACCTATGGTAGTGTTGATAAATTATTAAAATAGCCCATTGTTAGGGCAAGGGAATGTAATGGAAATATTATGCAAAAGTGGTGATAAGAAATACTTGACTGATTAATTACATGACACTTGATCTTATTTTATGTGCAAATGATTAAAAGTTGGTCTTTGACCACACCCCTTGGAAAGATAATAGTGAACAAACATGTCAAAAGGATAAGGTTAAAAGCGGTCATAATCGGCGAAATCATCATTTTCTAGATTTTATTAATGATGTGATTATCGACCGCATACATTGAGTGGATTAGTGTTGTTGTTATGTTATTATCCATATTCGACGGCCTTACCAAGGGAGGTATTATTATTGATTCTAAATCACTACCATGTAAAAATATTTGACCAAGTCATTCTTAATCTTCTTGCATAATCTTAGTTATTCTAATGTTTATAAGACCCAAAATTTGGACCGAGAACACCCGATATGTATGGGTAAAGCTTTGTTTAACCTAATTTCTTCTTAAACTATTTCTTTTTTTCCCATGCATAGAGAGAAGAATGGGTGGTGGAAGATTTAAATTCACCACCACATGGCTCTGAAAAATTAAATACATTTATGGCCCTTAGTAATCGGAAATCCACTTCACTAATCTTTAGGTGTATGAGAAGTTATTTTTGTTTTATTCCTTCTATTTTTGGAGGTGTCGGTTCTGTTAGAAAATCCCGAATAGGGCAAGGTGATACATGGAAATGGATGCATACACACCATTATTCTTGATCTCTCCATTAACAATTTTTGCTTGTTGTTTTCTATTTGAGGTTTTATTGAAACATTCTTGGATTAGTCACTAAAAATAATACGTATATAATGGATGAGATATTTTATAAGTTTGTGTAATCGGGAAATTTTTGGAGGCTTATAGAATGCGGTTGAAATCATGGATCAGTAGTGAATAATGGTTGTGTTGTTGCAAATCAGCAGCACCGGATGTTGATCGACTTCTAGTTGACATTTTGGACATCCAAAGTGATTACATAACATTGAATCTTTTCCCCAAGTGTGGGACTTGTAAAATGGGAAAAGAATCTCTATATGAGAGGTTGGTTCCTCAACTCCTCTGATTAGATATATCACTTACAAGTTTCGAGAGGTTTGAATTCCTAGTTCCTTCCCCTTAATTCCAAGGGGGAAAAGATAGAGAATGCAAGAAAATGAAGCTAATGCTAATGAGGTGATACACCAAAGGAGTCAGGACACTGATACCGCAATACATACACAATCCATAAGAAAACAAAACACAAAGCATGCACAAATTACTCAAAATGTAATGAAATATCAGGAGAACAATGGTAGATATATGAAAGGATTGAGGGATTTTAATCACGAGCATATATTAACATTCCGGATCCAATACAATGCATTACAAAGTTGATCAAGAGGTAAAAGGGGTGTTGTATTACATGGAAAAGTAAAATTTCCACAAATTCTACCAAAAGGAAGAAAAGGGAAGTTGCAGAGCTGAAAAGTGTCTCCCCTTTTCAAAAATAAACCCATTTTGGCTTTTCCAAAGGCAAAACCACGACCCCATGAGAGAGAAATGTGGGAAAACATGGGAGATCTACAACCACTCGACTCCAAAATGCATTAAAACAAAGATGGGCATCCTTATAAGCCCATCCCCCGACATTTTTCACTGTGCTAGAGAGAATGCGAGCCATTCTTCATTAAAAATGGTGGTTGAAACGTCATTTCTATCCATGACCACGTGTCAAAGGCATTTATCAATTTTCTCTCTCAAACTCCATCAAAATGCAAAAATGACCCTGGAATCTTGTAGATAATTTCACCAACGTTCCATTAATATAAATAACACAAAAAACCGAGCTCTAGATCGAAATATATGGCCGTTTGAAATTTTAGGGCAAAAGCAGTACAAATCGACAGTTGGGCAAAATTTTTTAAATTTTCCACTTTTTGGTCATTTGGAAAATTTTCCAAAAATTCCCCACGCTCTGCCATTCTGGGTGCCATGTGGCATGTTTTGATTGGTTGCATGCCTTTAATGCTTCATTTTCCATTATTTTTCCCTTTGGAAAATTTTCCAAAAAATCCCCACCGGCCGATGATCTGAGGACACGTGGCACGTGTTGATTGGGCGTGGGCCTGTCCTTCTAAATTTTCTGTCACTGTTTGATCATATTTCTTGACTCAAACTTGTGGAAAAACATCACTCATTACAGGCCTTTCCCTTCAAATTTTCCATGCAGGCTTGTCTTGAGTTTTTTGGCGCCACCTGACACGTGGCGAGATTCCATTGGTTCGCGCTCAAGGGGTGATTTTTCCTTTAAAATTTTCTACTTTTTCCTTTGGGAAAATTTCCCAAATTCTCCCCGCCTTCCACCGGTCCGGGACACATGGCATAATTTCATTCGTTGTGGACCCTTTGCAAACATTTTTCCTTTTGCGCAATCCCTTTGGGAAAAAATTCCAATCTTCCCCGTGCTCCGCCATTCTGGGTGCCCCGGGACACATGGCCTATTCTGAATGGTTGGGGGGCCTGCGGGCCAATATTTTTCCTTTTTAAATTTGGCAAAAACACTTCGCCAAAATTCTAACTTCTCCTCTATGCTCCGCCATCGATGCCATAGGACACATGGCAAAACATGATTGGGCGTGGGCCTTTCCTTCAAAATTTTCCATGCGGCAACACTTAGTCAAAATTTTCAATTTTCTCCCCTGACACGTGGCATAATCTGATTCGTCGGTGGGCCTGCAGGGAAAAATATCCCTTTTGAAAGCTTTTCCAAACACTTGGTAAAAACCAAGTTTTCCTCCGACCTCTGCCACTTCCTTGGACACGTGGCACCATTTCATTGGCTGCGGGCTTTTCAGGGAAAATTTTCCCATAAAAACTCAGTCGAGCCATAACTTCAAAAATACATGGAGTTAGGAGGAAAACTTTACCTTTCTCGGAAAGCCGAGAAAGATCTCTATCCAATGGTGCCATTTCCGAGAGGTTTTGAGTGCTCGAAAAGCAATAAATTATGATTGAGGCACAAGAGAGGGAAGAATGAAAGGAGTTAGCCACAAAATGAGCAAGGGATACATTTTGGATAATAGGTTGTTGGGTCCGAGAGGTAGAAGGATTTTGGTTTTATCGGCATGAATCACCCCCTTTTCCTCCTTTATAGCATGTACCATTTACTATTTCCATAATTGAAATCTTTGGAAAGCTTTTATTGATCCTTCTTGAAATGGGTTTTGTTGTTTGTTTGAAAATAAAACTAAGCATGATAATGTTTTATGTACGTTGTGATTTTCTCTATTTTGGTTCACTGCAACCTTTCTTTCATTCTTTTATTTTTTGTTATAAAGAATTATTTTATCAACTCAAAATCTTACTAGAAGCATGATGTATGAACACTATTGTGGCATAACCATTATTTGTCCGTGATGTATCTTTTAAAAATATGGGCTTATTATTTGGCTTATGTTTTGTAAAAATGGTATTGGGTTTATGTGTGAAACAATGTTGAGACTCCTTGTTCAAAAATGGGTTTATTGATTGGTTGAAAAAAATGATTTGACAAACCATTATATGGGTATGCAAATAAATCAGTTAATGACAATGGGTATCTTCCCGTATTCATTATTTTGCTTTAGCAGTATCTAGGTTTCTCCGGTATCTAATAATTTTAATACTCATTCATTTGTGAGTGACTATGGTTATTATCAAGTGTTCAGTGTTTCTCTTAAAGCAAAGGCCCATCTTATATGTGGTATCTATGAATACCCTCCTATATATCTTCTAGTTCGATTACATGTGTTTAAGTCGATTTTCTAAAAATATATCGATTCAATAAAATCATATAATGGTATGTGTATAGATATTTTCCATCAAATGGTTTGTCATGTTATTGATGATGTACTTGTGACTTTCGATAGGAATAAGGTAACCTATAATTACCTTAATTTTGGCGTGTAATCATTTGTACTTATTTGATTTACTATTTTGATCTATTGTCATTAGATGAACTATGTTGATTGAATAAGGGGATCCTGAGGCTTTAGGTAATCTAGTACTCATTACTTTTAAATTTATGTGATTTGGTCAATGGGCTATCTAATAATCTATGATTTTAGTTTAGTATCTACAAGGATAATAAGGCTCTTAAATACTTTGAATATAATTTCTATCCGGGTTGACCACATCATGATAATGATTTGGAAATAAAATAGAAAGTCCCCTTGCGGATTCTATTGTATAAATTTTGAAAAAATATTGATTTCCTTAACTAAGATAACAGCCACCCTATAATAAATACACTCTATGTGCATAAGATAAGTTTTGTAAATGACTTATACTTAACATCTATATGGGTAGTATACTATATATTAAGAATGTTATTGTGTGTGTGTGTGTGTGTGTGTGTGTTTCTTGTTTAGCCAACTCACAATAAGATAATCATACTTTTAAGAAAGTTGTTCGTAGATATTCCTACTCCTTCAAATTGAATTAACTAAGTAAGAAAATAGAAATATACCGACCTCAGAAGATGTGGGGTTCAGCGATACTCGTAGATGTTGATTAACGATGCTCGATATTTACTGAAGTTGAGCTTCATGATATATGTGTACAATATCATTTCCTGCAAAGAAAATTGCACTCAAAGACACTAAAAAAAGGGGATTCGATAGATATATGGTGGATTTCCTAGCAAAGGAAACTCCCCGGAAGTCAATGAAATTCCTTGCAAGGATGTCAATCCACGTTCAAGAAATTAATCTGATAATGACAAAGTAAAATGATAATAGACAATATAACCAATAATGTAAAGGCAAATAGACCGCGTGATCTAAGGATATATGCTAGTATGATGGCGATACCTGATCCAAAGGGAGTTTAGGAATCACAAAATGGCTCAAAGGAAAAAGGATACAGATGGTTGATACACTCATAAAGGCAAGCTAAGGGATGTGTTTGATTAAGACAATTGATAAAATGCTAAAGATGGCTCAAAGGAACTTGACAAGGCTTGACAGATGCATGCAAAGGTAGAATAAAGACTAAAACTAAGATCTAGATATCAGAAAAGTAATCAGATTTGAAAACAGTCTAACAGATAGGAATCGTTGGCGATCGGAGGAATCGCCATGATTAGGGGACGATCGTCGGTGATTTGGGAAATCACCGGTGATTACTACGTAATGTATGCATGTTGATAAAAGGCCAAGATATAATTTGATAAATACTAATAACCGATGAATGATTAAGACAATAATATAGAAATAATATACTTACCCAAATCGGGTTGATAGATAGGGAAGAGAAGAGGATACCCAGAGAATAATGTTGTAGATTTCAGATGATCAAACTTGATTACCGGAATTTTGAATTCCTTGGGAGGAAGAAGATGGTTGATACCAGAGGACTATTAAACCAATTCCTAGATAAGTGACTAATCTCCAAAATTTGAAAGGAGATTGTTGATGCGTGCATACGTTGATGGCTGAGATTGAGAAGATAATATTAGATTGTAGGTGTCATAGGATTCATTGAGTTGATCTCCAAGACACATGAATTACCTCCGAAGAAAATGGAAATGATTTTTGTGATAAAGAGGGGTATGGACACAATAAGATTGCCTTAATGATGCTTTAAACCACGTCCGTCAAGGCCAAGTATGGGTGATCAATGATCCTGCCGATTTGATTGTTAAATTAACTCGTAATGAAGGTGTGGAACTCACATTTATAGAATTTATGTCAACAGGGGATAATCCCTTATGGTTGGGGGAATCACCAAATGATCCGGGAAATATATGAAAGTTGTTGAAACAACCTCCCAGATCGAGAAATTTGTTTATGGGTTTGTTGGAAAATGATTATGCGAATTAAGGATATTGTTGGATGGTTAGGGAATTAATTATTTTTTTCAAGTAGTTATACGGGTTGGGAATGTTATTAAATGGTTGATAGGTTATAAATTTTGTTTTTGGCCATCGAATTTGGTTTGCAGGTGTTTTGTGATGGAGAATGGTTGAAACTGCTTCCAAATAAGGCTAGATATGACTTGAATAGGTTTCGATATAATTTGATTTTGATTTATTTTAGATATGATTTGATTTTGATTTAGTTAGATATGATTTGATTTTGATTTAGTTTTGATATGATTTGATTTTTATTTATTTTTGGTTTTAAGAAGATTCTAGGTGGTTAAGGATGGTTTAAGAGAGGATAAAATAGGATTTAGTAGTTGTAGAAGAATATTTACAGGAAAAATACTTAAGATTAAGATTTAATGTAAAATATGATAGTAATGGATTATTGTATAAGAGGATAGTGATGTGATACTAAATTTAAAGTATAATGTGATAGTGATGTGATAATGAAAGCAAGTTAGCCGAGGTGGACATGTGAATTAGCAGTGCTAATTTTAGGTGTCTACATTTTGCCCCTTTTTTTAGTGGTTTTAGACAAGCCACAAGATAAAAATGAGATGTGATGTAAGTGAAGGATGTAGAATTATGTGATGAGGTGCTTCCCCTCAAACTAGGGATTGATGATATAAAAGGGAATTGATCACTAATTTGGAAGATAAAGATGAAAAAATGGGGGATGATGGAATAATGATCTAAGACAAGGTAGAGAAATAAGATAAATGTCGTCATAAAATCAAATGATAGGGGAACAAAAGGGTTTGTTTCCTATAGACATATGACTTAACAACAAAATGAATGTTTTGACAAGGTCAAAGGACTCGATGAATTATGTTGCCACAAAGGTGGACTTACGAGACCGAGAAGTCAAATGATAGGGGAACCAAATGGTTCGTGTCCTATAGACATATGACTTTAATGGCACAAAATATGATTATTTGATGGAGTCAAAGGATGATTGATGTTACCACAAAGGTGGGTTTACAAGATCGGGAAGTCAAGTGATAGGGGAACCAAAGGGTTTGTGTCCTATAGACATATGACTTTAATGACACAAAAGATGATGGTTTGATGAGGTCAAGGGACCAAAAATTTTATGTTGCCACAAAGGTGGACTTTCAAGAATTAGATGGGGGCCCAAGGTGGTCAGGGGAAGCAACAAACTCGAGGAGGCAGCCAATTAACAAATGTTACTTGTATTTTTTGATGTATACTTATGATACACAAGGTTCTTGAGACTCTGATATGATTGATTTATGATTATTGATTGTATTATGATGATATATATTGAGATGTGATCATGATTATATAGATATTGATTTTGTGTCTGATAGATGATGGATGTTTTTGATGTGATGTGTCAGTGATTTTAAAGTGACTTAATGTTTATAAAAATGTGCCTTAATCATGGACAAGAATAAGACGTGGAATGATTTCTTTATGTTGGATTTGATACATATGTGATGAGAAACAACAGAGTGAAATCTCTTGCACTTTCTGGCCTTTACAACGAATGTTAACAGATGACTAACAATGAGTAGTCACACGTAGGATCTCATATATAGATGTAAGTGAAATGTGTACCTTCCTAGGACATGAGAAGGGTTGACATATGTAGGTTGTGTGGGAAAAGAGGGTTCTCCTTTTCAATAGTTTCATAGAGAAATTCCCCAACTATACATATATTTTGATGCAACTTATCAATGCGGGAAGTTTGCATGGACAGGAAAGCTGCAGGGAAGCTTTCCTAGTATGCTTTTGATATTTGAATTTTTGAATACTGGTCGATGTGGGAAGCCTTATTACATAGGTATCCATCCTTCGAGGGTATGGTCTAAATTTTTTATTTTTGACTTTACAAGATAGTCATCCTTCAAGGGATCGGTCTATGATTTTGATTGGTAGTTGTCCTTCGAGGATCAGTCAACTTTTCTTTTTTACAATATGATTTTTGATATTCTGAAATAGTTGTCCTTTGAGGGATCAATATTTTATTTTTTAATAAGGTACATCCATAGATATTTTTGAATTTTTATTTGAGCTAAGGGAAAGACCATAATAGACCATTTCAAGGAGGGAAGAAGAAATGTGTACATGACCTACACATATGTGCCCCATGACATATCTTTAGTTGGTACAAAGTTAGATGGATGTAATGATTACATGGTTCCTACTAAGGAGGAACTTATCCATGTGAAAGATGTGATGAACAGAGTCATGGTGCTCATCTTTAAGGTTGTGACAATAATGAAAAAAACTACATGCTTTCTAATTATTACGATGATAATATGGTTGGATGATGGTGGTATAATATATTTGATGTGACTACTATCATGATGGTCGATGTATTAATAGTAGAAAGGCCACAAATTCAAGGCATTTAGAATTTGACTCATGCTATATGGACCAATCCAGTTAACGAAAAACTTTCCATGTTTACTCCTTTCCAGAGTAGTGATAATTTTATTGGATCGATAGGATAGGTTAAGTTGCACTAGGGAAGGTGAGAATTTTGAATTCTCAATAGAGAGGAGTCCCCCTAGTATGACACTATGGAAAGAGGTAACATGCGTTGAAAGGAACGAAAACTTTCATATTAGGATGATGGAATTTTTATCTTGATTGATTGAGTATATGGTAAATAAAGGAGCCCTTAACAAAGGAGCCATTGAAAATTTGGATGGGATATGAGAGGACAATTGATGAGGAGGGGTAGATGATGAATCTTTGATTTTACCTTTTCTTCATGTATGATGATTTTGGGTTCATAGAGGTGGGTGAATTGTACTTATTTGAGATGAGGGAACTTTACTTTGGAAGGTGATGAGAAGAGATATGAGAAAGGTTTGTCAAGATTTGATTGAGGATGCCCCCTGGTCCTATAGATATTGGTGAGAATACTATTAGTGACTTGGATGTAGATGTTAATGAGGTTGAAGGACCTTCAAGGAAGGTGTGGACATTGATGAGATTGATATACCTTAAATGGAAGGTGGTAAAGAGGTATTTGACAAAGGTTTTATAATACGAGATTGAGGATGTCCCCCTTGACCTACAAATGTTGGTGAAGAAACTAACGAGGGTGGAGATGTTGATGATATTGGTGATGGATTAGGATGGTCCTCTTTTGGGATAAGATCATAAACAAGGAAGAGTCATTATATTATGGATTTAAGTGCTTTACAACTCTTTGGGTTATGACCTGGGATTCTATGATAGGAACATGTTTTGTTTTGATTGTACCAGAAGTTTTATGAGTATGTGGGTTGAGTTTTTTTTTGGTGGTAATGTTATAAGAGAGGCATGCATAATTCTATCAGGGGATGCCAATGTAATTCCCTTTTAGGGGATTTTGATTGATGGATTTTGATTTACGAGAATGATTAGTAGGAAACGTCTTATGTTTGGATGGGGGTGGATTTGTGGATGTTGTATGGTGTTAAAACATCATAGGGTAATTATGAGGTTGATAAGAGAGAGGGTACGATGTGGGATTGATATAATTAGATGATGAATATGGTCCCAAAATGGATGAGGAGGGATGTATTATGGATGAGATAGATTATGAATGTGTGACATGATATTGAGATACAAGATGGGATCCCAACATTTATGGTAAGGGTGGAACCATAAATTTAATATTTTTGGATTGTGACAAAGGATGGGGTTCTAAAATGGATGGAAAGGTTGAGACCTTAGATAATGTGTGTTTTGATTTTGTAATGTTTATTTTAGGTAAAGGAGGGGGTTTTACAAAATATGATGAAGATGAATTCATTGATGTAATAGATTTTTATTGTGTAACATTTATTTTAGATAAATGAGAGGGTATCACATCAAATGAGGAGAGCGAGGTCATGGATGTGATGGTATTTTATTATATAGTGTTTGATTCAGGACAAGGTTCTAGAATAAACAAGAAGTGAGTATATGAGGAAATGATTGAGTTTGATTTAGATGAGGGAGGTTTTTTTCTAAAAATGATATAGGTGGATTATGTGAATTTTCTATTTCTTTGATTAGTTTGAAAAGTGGTTTGATTTCGAGATATTTAAATGGGACAGGTGAGACACAAGCGATATTGATGTGTGAGGATCATCGAATGAGGATCCATGGGTTTTGATTGTTCAAGGGGAAGCACTAGTTATGAATGAATATCCTCATGGGGAATAACCTGCGTAATAGAGTTAATTGTATGACTCAAAGGATGTACAATATCTATATGGATTGATTCTATTGAGGAGGTAGGATCGGGAAGAATAGTAAAGTCATCATACATGGTAGTTTATTTTGACTCATAAGAAGACCTAGGGAATCATATGGGACATGTGGAGATTAAGGATTGAGATGGCCATCTTCGAGGGATTGGATTTCTAATTTATTGGCCATGGTGAAGGCTTCATCAAAGGTCTGGAATGTGTGGATCTAGAGAATGGATGAAATGTGATGAGAACATGATCAAGTAAACAACTCAATCAGTTCTGATTGTGGTAGTGAGAAGGAAAATCGATTAATAATGCTTTTCCATCTAATGAAAAAGTCGATAAGGGATTAGTTTTCATATTGTTTGATGGTATAAAGGTCAGAGATAGTGATTTTACGAATAACGTTTATATCAAAATGATTGAGGAATAATAGGGCTAGCTAAGTGAAAGATATCAAAGAGTGTCAAGGAAGGGAGTTATACCAGTCCAAAGCAAGTCCCACTAGTGAAAAAGGAAAGGTTCTAAGCATGAGATATTGATCGTGGATGATGAGATAACATGAATGTATGAAAGATAGTATGTTTTTTTGATGATTCTTGTAATCACGATTCACATAACTGGTATGGGAAATTTATGGAATTGATATTTCTCGAGTGCTACCTAGTTTGGTATGATTTGTTATTATTAAATGAGAGAAGAGAAAACTTACATGATGAAGAGGATGATGATTATAATGTTTTCACACATCATATATTGATTGTTAACTCTATATTAATTATAAGTGAAACTTTGGAACACGTAAATCGGAAATAATTATGTGAAAACTATTAGGGAAATTTATAGTCCTTTATATGTGATGTCAAATAATATTTAGGGTTCTTGCAATAAAGACTCTCTCGGGTGGTATGGGACATCTGAGGAAGTTGTGATTTCTTTTGTCCTACTCCTAATTTATTTGTACTTTTTTAGAGTCTTTTAAATGAATATTAATGACTACTTAAGATGTTTAATTGTGAACTTAATAACTTAAGAAACAAAAAATAATCCATATAACTGGACAATGTGATTAGGTGATATGAAAAGTTCCTAATGATGAGTTTATTGTCATGGAACCGAGCATGGCATACATGTCTCTAAAACTTTGATCAAAGTAGTGTAAGCTACTGATTACACTTTGTTCGATTTCACCAAGTTCTAATGTGTAGGGATACCGGATGGGATTTGATTGGTGGATACCTATGTATACACTTAGAAATCATCACTTGATTATCAATGCCTGAAAAAGGAAACCAATAATATACCTTGTATACACACTCGTAAAGAGTAATCTATGAGGGGACGGTTACTAACCGACTCATGCATCTTTGCATGGTTTCGAATGTTATCATATTTTTTCGTGTAAATGTGCAACAGCGGAAATCGACAATTCCAAGCATGACAATGATACCCTTGTACCAATTTTTCAATTCCTATCATTCCAAGACACCCCATGTCTTCCCAATCAATCCAGTAACCTCCTAATTAGTGTTAATTCATTCCCCTAGCTGATTTAGGAAAGTAAAATCAACCCCCTAGGTGATTTTAGGAGCTCATCAAAAGTTGTAGGCTACAAGTAGTTGTGGGAAGGGCTATCACTGGCCTTCCAAGGACTAGAGCAACTCCATGGAGCATAGAAAAAAATAAAAAATAAATAGGGAATCAATTTAAAGGCATATTAACATCATGAAGGTGATTTTGGAAGTTTTAGGGAAGATTTGGAGCAGTTGTGGCAATTTCATCAAAGTTGGGGGATTCACGAGCCGAGGCAAAGTGCACATGCCAAAATAGTGGCATGAGATTCGTAAGGTGACTCTGGGAGATCCAGATGGAGTTAGGAGCAAAATGAAACATTTCCGGAAATTGAATTCCAATCCCTAAAAGATGGTGAAATCATATTTTTCACAACACTTTTTTTGCATCAGTGCCAGGCGCTTTTCTCAAGAACATGTGGAGTACCAAATAGAAAATCTGGATTTTTAGGGAAAAAATGGAAAATCAAGATATGATACCACCACCATTGGATTCAAAAGGCCATTTCCAATTAGTATCATATAATTTTTTTCCAAAAAGTCCATCAAGAGTTCAATTTATCATCATCGCAAGTTGTCCTCTCAGAGTAAGTGCAGGAGTTAGCCAAATTTTTAGAGGACATGTGTCACTCAGAGCCTAGTGAGATTTTATGTCCCCAACATCCTTGAGGGTTAGGTACATCAAACATTGAAATTTTTTCCCAACCCCCATGTGACCTCTAGAGTGCCATACGACCATTATCATTGTCAATTCATCCCCCGGGTGTAATTTGCAGCTCAGATTCCTCGTCAGTCAACTCCAGGATTGTCGTGGAATTCAATGTCCATCATGTACCTCATAGGTCAAGGACATCAGACCTTGAAAAATTCACCCATCCATCTAGGAGATAGTTTTTTCACCCTTATGACCCGCTTCCATCCCCTCAGTGCTTTAAAGTTGATTTTTGAGCACTCACTCCCTGTCGTTGGATCAACACCACATGTCACTCCTTTCTTACCATGGAAATTGATGTCCCTCATATCCCTTTGAGGTGAGGGAAATTATGGAAAAAAATTTTCCCATCCCTCTCTCAGCATGATTTTAAAAATTCAAATATTTACTTGTTTCCCTACTTCTAACTGCTTCCACTCTCGTGCACAAATATACCTCCATTCTTCCTCTACAACCTCCCTGCCATCACTCCACCATTGTTGAACCTCAAACCAGACCTATCAAAAAAATATTCTCCTTCATTCCATTAAATCATACAGGTCTCAGAAGGAATCTTGAGAAAATGAAGAAGGAGAAACGAAGAACAACGAAGAGAATAGTAGAAAATCTCCATAGCCAAAAATGGAGATTCACAAAAATCTTGCAAACCAATGCATGAATCAACGAAATATTTTTTTATATTTATTCCTCTATCCAATACCATAAAAATACTTTAAAACTCTCCTCTCATGTGATAAATCATTCAAAATTAATAAATCTCCTTTCCGGATTGAAGAAGAAAGAAGTGAGATTTCCCGTCAAACCGGTTGTCGAATTGAAGCAAAATTACACGTGAAGCACCAAAAGGAAAACCCATAACCTAAAAATAAAATTCTCCCACTTTTTTAGATGAAGGAGTTACTTAAACGCAAAGATTGGAACCCTAGAATAAAACCCAGAATTTCAAGACTTGTTTTGTTGCAATCTGACATCCATGGCACACTTACTAAAAATAACATGTCTTCCTACATAGGGGTATGTTACTCTAGATAAGCCACAATTTAAAGATTCTACAAAGAAGGTGGTAAACATAGATGAACTATCACAGAAAAGTCATCAAAAATGTCATCTCAGCTCACAATTCACGCTTACTAAAAATAGTAAGTTACACTCAAAGAGTAGTTTTGGCACAATGGGACGTACATGGGTAATCATTCAAGGGGACATCATTGTTCAGGATCATCCTAGGAATTTTTCATAGAGCATTCAAGATCCATCTTAGTTCATTCAACTTGGTGAGCATTCATGAGCTAATTTGAAGGATTTTCTCAGTGTGCAAGGAGTTTGAAGATTCAGAATTTCACTACATTTGGAGCTTTCCATCAACAAGGATCAATGGAATTCATCGGGAATGACATCTCCTCTTTTTCTTCTCTCTCTCTTTCTCTTTCCTCTTCCCCTAACTTTCTCTCACTTTCCAATATTCTAATTTCATGTTGGGGTTGTAATTTTTCATATGTCCTAATGTTCCTAATGTAATAAGTCACCTTTATGTTATAAAAAGGGACTTAATATTCTCCTAGAAGTTGAAAACTTCAAGGACATGAAAATCCATTGGGAGGTAGATGATAAGTCACCTCTCATTCTATAAATTGTAAATCCATTCTCTTTTCAAAAGGTTAGCAATTGATCTTGTAAACGCAAGATTACATTTTGCTTAGAGAGAAAGAAAAGGAGATAGTCATTTTCTTCTACTTTCCCCCACTCTCAAATTTCTTCCATTCCCACACTATGTACAACTTTTTTAAGAAATCAATACAACAAGAAGGATTTTCTAGATTTCTTTGACTAAGGGGTTTCTTGATACTTTGTGATCAATAAATTCTATTTGGTCTTGTTGTTATTTACAGAGTTATTTCTTCCCATGAATGCATGTGTTGAAATTTTTGACTAGTGTGTGTAGGAATCTGATTTTCTACCTGCAACATTAGTTCTCCTACCTCATTTCTCACTCCCCTTTCCCACTCTTTAGACAAATTCTTTCCTAGCAAGATATTTCTAGATTTATTGCAAGGTCAGTGGAGTGCCCCTGTTAGATCCTTAGCCACAAGGCCACCAGGAAAATTGACCTTTTCACGTACATGCATATACTAAGCTGCACTGGTCAAGTAGAGGGACTTATATTCCCAGAGGGTTGGAAAGAAATCCATAATTTTTTCCACTCAAAATATTTTCTTGCCAACGTAGATGAATTACATTTAAGATTTATGTTGGATTTAAGTATATGGTTATTTAAATCATGGAAGCATGAAGTAAAAAAGAAATCCTAGTTGAGAAGTGTTATAATGAGGTTGTTACGCTATAAAAAGTATAGTATAGCTTGTATTATCATTAGAAAGATTATAATCATGTTGAAGAGACAATTTTGGTAACAATGAGAGCTAGAAAGCACGTCAATTTGTAATGACATTATTGTCGATTTCTGTGTAGTATGCCATTAGAATCGATCAAGTCGTCAAAGAGGTCCGATAGCCCACTAGTAAAGAAAAGTCATCAAGAGTTTTTTTAGCATGTTATTTTGTTGACACTATTGTATGAGGCCGATAGCTCACGTGTACATCAAAATTATCAAGAAGATGCCAAAGATTTCATTAAAATTACAAATAGGCCATTAGATCCCTATATCTGCATTATTGTCATAGAGGTAGTGAGTTCTATTATAAGTACATTGTGTCCATCATCTAAGTGAGTCACTTATTGAGGAGGATCGAGCATTCATCATTTTTCAGTCATGCCATGGGCCCCCAATGCAAAGCTAGGAGGACATTCATACTGATAGAGCCTGAGCCAAAGCCAAGTTGCTAGTAGCTAATGTTATAGCAAGAGCTAGTTCCGATAGCTATACCTAGTGCTAGTAGCGAGCCATGTCATATGATGTTGCAAATTGGTAACTATTTGATTGGATATTATCGGTCATGTTGAGATTCCATGACATAGAGCCATAGGATGTCTTGAAAAATAGCATGCAAACTAGAAAAGTAACTTGTAGCCAATATTATTTGCCAATAACCAATTTCACAAGTCATGAGCTAGAGCCAAAGCCAGTGAGCCCAAGATAGTGTGAGGAACTAGTAGATAGTGCTAGATCATCAAAATCTATAAATCAATAGTAATAAATAGGTGATGTAATAATTTTATTTTTATGCATCATTTATATATCAGTTCATATTTTGAGTGAACCTCGATACATAGTCCATTTTAGCCCAAACTCATTATCATCTTGGTGTTCTTTGTTGTCGTGATTTTTGGTTTTACTTTTTGTTTTGTTTTGCAACTTTTTTAACCATTAATCACGTAATTGGGAAAATTTAAGGTATCTAATGGAAGGGGAAAATTGAATAATTTTTACAACCTTTTTTTCAAATCAACATTTCTCTATTGCTATTCATGTGTCCATAGTCCTAGTAGAGATATTGGAAAGACTCATGAGAGATTTCTTAGTATTTATATTTTTGAATTCAAACCTTTGGATTTATTTATTTATTTATTATTGACATCATAGTCAACTTTCACAATTTTTTAATAGGGTTTAGAAACACTAGTGGCTTGATGAAGGGAGTATAAGTGATTGTGGAGATGATATTAGTGAGAATCAATAAATGATTTCCTGGGGCCTTCACAATAAGTTGTTAAATGTGTACAAGTTATGGATCTCTAGGAGGAGAGTAATTCTTAATTCACCAAGCAATGTAAGACCAAGGTCAAGTACCTATAGTAGATACTATTGACTCAAAAAATGTGACGAAAATCTTATCAAGACTTTACCAAAAGATGTGAAACAAACCATGACATGGAATGTGAATGAACTAAGTTAAGTATACAATATTGAACCAATAATCAAAATGAAATATGAATCAATGGACCACTAGTTAATAGATAATTGTAATGAAATATGAATGAGGGAAACAAGGATGGAGGAAGAACATCCATGAGTAAGTGTTGTTTATTGCAATTTTTGGGTTATATATAGATTGGAAGATGTTTTGATGTTTCTATATGTGTTTATTTGTGCTGAAAAATGATGATAGTACAGGATGTGTGGAAAATAATGATGTGTTTTAAAGCTAGGACAGATGAAGAGAAACAAGGTGTACACAACGAGAATAATGTGGAAGAATAGAAAAGTAAAATTTCTCTCGTACATGAAGGGGCCAAATGAATGAGGGACATGATATATAGAAGAAGGCAATAAATGAGGTTAAAAATTGGATGAAGAGTGAAACAATGATGCTAAGTAAAAGAAAGAGGATGGTAATGAGTGGAATACATGAGTGTGGAGATGAATCAAGAAAGATAGATGTCAATTGCGGTGTAAGTATGATAGTGTCAAGTGGATGAGGATGATGACAGAGATCATTGGTTGGAGATGGAGTGATAAGAAGTATTGTGCTAGTGATGATGTTAGGTGGACAAGGAGTGGATAACACATTGATATCCGAGAAAGCATGGTAGCAAGGGATGATCTCTTGTGATGAAGGTTTATGAAAATAGGATGATTGAATGGAAGATAAAAGGTAGGTAGGAGGTTATGTCAATCAAATGATAATGCAAAACCAATTATGTAGGAGAGGGATGCATGAGAAGAAGTGATGTGGTATTGTGAGAAGTAAGTGTGGTACAAATATGAATGCATGGAATAAAATGAGAAGTGTAGAAGGTGGCGTTGAGTGGATGAGAATGTGGAAGCTAATCAACATGATGTGATAGTGTAAGTGAATGTGGAAAATAATATGGAGGAAAATGTGTAAAACCCATTGGTTTTGTGGCCATGATAGATGATGTGAGGGAAGGAGGAATTGATAACAAGAAGGGAACCTAAATGAGTAATGAAGGATTCAAAAAGGTGCATGTGGAAGAAGGCTCTAAGATAGATGAAACAACAAGTGGTACAATATGTGAGGAAGAGTGTAGTGTAGGTGTAAGGATTAGATGTACAATAATATTTTTACACATAATTAAAGTGAGTGATTAAGTAGATGAAGAAAAAGTGAAAATAAGGTCACACAATTAAATAGGCAATGAAAATGGTAGAGGTGGTGAAAATGTGGAGAGGGACTCTATAGGGGGTGATGAAAAATGTAAAAATGTGTCCATGTTCAAAGTGAAAGTGAATGATGATGGATAATGGTAGGTGTTTGATGTAGATGATGAGGCATAAGGTGATGATTTGAGGGTAATGAGTGTAGACACTCATTTTGGAAATTCATGACCTATAACAACACAAATTTTATAACACTCTTGTAGTAGCCCACAATCGCTCAAAATGACCAATTACGCTATCAATAGCTCTATATCACTCATTCTTGCTTTCACACACAACCTTATTTTTGTATAATGGTCATATTACTCTACCAAATTAGGTTGTACCCTCACTCATTAAAATCCCATCTTTTAACATACTTGCACACAAATCTAGGACCATAGCACCCAAAAAGAGCCATATCACCCATATGTTATGGGCCAACCTATCCACTTTGGTCCCTTTACCTCCAATGGTACTTTTCTTTATTTGAATCACCTTGGTACACTTCTAGTCGACCTATCCTAAGCTTTCTAGGTCTATAACACATATATAAACAAGTTATTCATCTCTCATTAGGGGAAAACATTTCTACTTGGCATGTATCATTATAATGAGAAAATACTAGGAGAAATCATAAGTAAATCCACTTCAAGCCTCCTTTTAGCTTCATATACTCTGCATACTCATTCCATGGTATTCATCCACTCAATTCTACAAGTACAAAATCCACATCATCAAAATTAAGTTAAGATATGACAAGTATCAAATACAATCCCATTATTGCAAGGACATGGTTATAAAATTGGTTGCATAGATTCTATATTTCATGTGCTATGAAAGAATGACATGTGGTTTGATCCCTCTTTGGAGTAGTGGTGATGTCAATAGTTCACAAGGGTGCCCACAACACACCCAATGTTTGTTTTTAGAACTATCTCACCATCTAGGGTTTTGATGATTTTATTAGTTACATAATGAGAATCACATAGTATTGGAGGTCTAGATTCTAAACAAGAGAAAAATAGGAAGGAATGCATAAACACATAAAGTTACAAAATCTAAAAGTATAGAGGCACAAGGGCATATAGAATGGGTTGTATTAGCTATATGGTCCATAAATTTTCACATCATCACATGCGCACATTAGGTACAAGTCCTCTTATTTGGGCTATGGTCATATTGCTCCATGATCATAGGCTTGACTTCCCATTGCTTATATTTTTGTGTAGGGATACAGAGTAATTAGAACACTCCCCATATAGCTCTCTTCACTATGTGGGGTGAATTTTTACTTATTTCTATTCTCCTTGGACATTCCATTTGAGGATTGATCACCTTTAATTCCTTCCAACTAGCTCCAACATAAAGTTCAAAAATATCCACGGTAATGGTAGTCAAAGAACTATCTTCCCCTGCTCTCACAAAATGATCGAGTGCACTCTTTCCTTTGTTTTAATTTTATTACTATACATATAGTTGTGTTCACACCAAGATCAATATTTTCATGTTAAAGTTTGATTTCTTATACTATGGACATTGACTACACTTTTCTCTCAAGGTACTCATCTTAGAAAAACAAACACAACTGAAACAAATACAACGTCCTAACACAAGGACAATGTATTATGAGTGAAGTAAAAGTGTGTCTACACACTCTAGTGACATTTACTTTAAGCTCACAATTTTCATTTCCATAATTAAAGGTGGAAATGTAAACACTCATTTTGATAATTCATGACTTGCAACAACACAAATTGTGCAACACTCTTGTGCTATCTTGCACTTTCTCAATTTAAGAAATTATGTTATCCCTAGCTATATATCACTCATTCTAGTTTTCCCACACAACTTATTTGTTTACATAATTTTCATATTACTCCACCAAATTAGGCTATACCTTCATACATTACAATCCCAACTTTCAAATTACTTGCACATAGATCAAGGACCATATCACCAAAAAGGGCCATAGTGCCCATATGTTATGGGCCGACCAAGCCACTTTGGTCCCTTTCCCCCAATGGTACTTTTATTTATTTTAATCTCTTTGGTACACTTCTATTCAAAATTTCATGATTTTTCAAGATTCATAACACATATATAGGTAATTTATTCATCTCTCATTATGGGGCATTCATTTCTCTAGTTGGCACCTAACATTCTAATGAGAAAATACTAAGAGAAATCATAAGAAAATACACTCCAAGACTCCTTGAGCTTCATATACTCTACATACTCATTCTAGGGTAGTCATCCACTTAGGTATGCAAGTAAAAAAGCCACATTATCAAATTCAATTCAAGTTAGGGAAATTATCAAGTACAATCCCATTATTATAAGGTCATGGTTATCAATTTGGTTGCATATATTATAGATATCACATGTTAGGTGAGAATGATGTGTAATTTGATCCCTCTTTGTAGTAGTGATGACATCAGTGATGTAGAAGGGTGTCCATAACCCACCTAATGTTTGTTTTGTAGGAATCTCTCACCATCTATGGTTTTGAAGATTGAATTAGTTACACAACAAGCATCACATGGTATTGAAGCTCAATATTATAGACAGGGAGCATAACATGAAGCAATGCGCATACATAGAAAGTTACGGAATATTAAATTACAAAGGGACAAGGGTGTACCAAAGGGCCGATTAGGGGTATGCTTTGGTCTAGGAAATTCAATGAGGTATAGTTTCATAGACGAAGATTAGTTAGATGATTTCCAGCCATTTCCAATCATCAAGTAATCCCACATCAATGTAGGAACCAAAATATCAACTAATTCCTCTTCTACTTCTCATTATTAATACTTCATTTCATTAATCTATCAATATCTATCTTGTTTCATTTGTTATCATGATATTTTTTTAATTACCTTTGAAAAGTAGATTATTAGGATAATATTCAATCGGTTACTACCTAAAGAATTAACCATTTAGGTTAAATTAATGGAATACAATGATTCGAATGATGGAGACATGAAACATGGAGAAAAAGTGGTATTAATAGTGTGTGAAGTGAGTTGATTCATGTGAGAAGACATTGTACGAGGAGACTAATAGTTAATAATGTGATATTGTTCTACGAGGACCAATACAAAACCTTGTGCACATCAAAGAGGCTTTACTCTAATGGTGATATGAATGCTCCAAGTAATTAGCAAGAATCAAACAATAGTGGAAAATCATGCATAAGTCAAAACAAGTCTAAAATTCCCATAGATAAAAAAGGGCACATATGGGAGTGTTGTGTAACTCCCGTTTCTGGACTATCATTCCCTTCATTAGGGAAAGAGGATTTACTAATTCAAAATGGAATGTAACTCCTATGATGCCAATGATAGATTCAATGAATAAATATACCATGTGTCATATAACTCCTAAGACTTATGATCTTGCTAAGTGAGATGACCAACCAAGTGATGTGGACAATACCCCAAGTGATGATGAGGCAAGTCACACAAACTAACACCCCCTTCATCAAGATGAGGTAGAGATCGTGAAAAGTCGAACAAAAGAGAACTCCCTACACAACTAAGAAAAATGTATCAATAGGGCCCAAAAACTAAATTCATGATAAGGTACCCATCTACAAACAACATCTCTCTCAAAAATAAGAAGAGGAGAATAAGGACTATAAATCCCAAAGAATATGGGTGGTCAAGCGTAGACCTCACCCTAAGAAGAGACCGTGAGTGAAAAAAACTTTTCCTTTGTGAAGGGATTGGTGAAAATGTTTGCAACCCGATCGAAGTCCGAAAAATACTACAAGTTGATGATATCCTCATATATCAACTCTTGTATGAATGCATGTAGATATCAATGTGCTTTTTCCATTGATATTAAATTAGATTTCAAAAATTGAGATGGTGCTCATGTTGTCATAGTAGATAATGGCAGGCCACCAAAAATGAATACCAAACTCTATTAATATACCTTGCAACCAAAAAAATTATGTGGCAACATTATCCGTTCCTCTCGTACTCTGCCTTTATCGATGATATGGAAATCACATTCCATTTCTTATTAAACCAACCGAGAGAGAAACTATAGCTTGAGGTATATTTTTGATGATCTAGATCACTATCCCAATCAAAGTATGTATATCCAAACAAGTCAATCTTTTTCCCTTATAAATAATGAATGTTGTTTTTATGAGTTCCACAAACATAATGAAGGATCTACTTTGATACTTTCTAATACAACTCATGAGGCTTCTGCATAAATCTAGACACGGTCCCAACAACATACGATAGATTTGGTTGAGTGTGAGTCAGGTAAATCAATATCCCAACCAACTTTTGATAAAAGAGTACCATAACCCAAGGGAGTAGAGAAATAAGAAACAAACTTAACCTTGGAAAGGAAAGGATTATGAGAAGGATTATAATTGGACATGTGAAACTGAGATACCAAATCAAGGAAGTACTTAGGTTATGAAATTACAATTCCTAAGTTAGATTTTCAAATATAGATCCCAAGAAAGTAATGAAAAAATCCCAAGTCGTTCATGGAGAACTTGTTGACCAAGGTAATATTCACATAATCAATGACATATGAAGAGATGCCCATGATCAACAAGTCATAAACATATAGAATTAGGATGACCTTGAAGTCATCCTACCACATAATGTAAACATTTGGGTCGAGTGACACTTGAGTGAACCCCGATGTAATTAAAAAGGAGTCCATCTTGGCCTACAAATCCCGAGGGGCTTGTTTAAGGCCGTATAAATACTTCCTTAACTTGTAAACAAGGGATAGATCATGGACATAACTAGGATGTTGTTCCATGTAGAAATGTTTCTCTAGGTACCCATGAAGTAAGGAACTCTTAACATCCATATTGTGGACTTTTCATCTATTGGTGGTATCAATGGAGAGGTTCAATCGTATAAAATTCATCTTTTCAACTAGAGAAAAGGTTTTGAGTAATCAACCCCTGCTACCTAGGAGAAACCCTTAGCTACTAGTCATGCTTTATACTTCTCAATCTCTCAATCAACACCATACTTTTCTAGTACACTCACTTAAACCGAATGATTTTTCTTCCTTTTGTGTTCTTCATAAGTGAAGAATACTCCTCATCTATGGCATAATTCCACTTAGGAATCCTAGAAGCCTCTCGAAAGACTAAGGGTCCAAGCTAAGGAAAAGAAGGAGTTGTTAGATATCAAAATCACTTTGAGAGGGGGTGAATCGGTGCTTATCACAATTAATATATTTTCAAACTTTCTATTTGGATTAGTAGAAAAATTATGAGCATAAGAAAAACTTCAATCAAGAAACACACAAGAGCAAGACACAGAGTTTATAGTGGGAAACCATTGAAGGGAAAAAATCCACTTTGAAACCAGCCTATTTATTTAGAACACCAATTCAAGAAAACTAATTTACAACTGATTAAGCACCCACTTAAAATGTTCATTCAACCACCGCTTGAATACTTTAAGCACCTACTAAACTAGATTTGTAAAAGAACCTACTTCTTCACCCAAGCACCTACTTAGACAATGTTTACAAACTATTGATCATTTAGTGACTTGTTTGCTTTGTGAACTGATCATGATCCATTACTTGACACAACTTATTCATTTTCTCTTGTTTTATCCTTTATTCCTGGATTTTTCACCTTTTCATTGTCAAGGATGTCTGATTTCACCGATGGATTACTGTGTTTGAGTATAACAATTTGAGATTTTATGTTCTATTCGAATCACTCTTACACTTCACCGTTGTTCAATAATAATTTTATCACAGTCATCAACTATTCAATTACAGTCCTCTATTTTTCAATTTCAAAGCTCTATAACAATCCTCTATTCTCCTTGTGTTCACTATATTTAAAGCTTCCTTTCAGATTCTTCCTTCCACTTTGTATCATAAGATCTTCACATTCACATCACTATTTTAACTATATTTTTATGCTATCATAGATATATCTCTGTCTCTTAATCTTTTTGTCTTCCTTATTTTTTTCTCCAATAGCATCCAACACATTACTTCTTTATTATAGATCTCTATATCTCTTGTCAATACTCTATTTCTCCTTTTTTATTTTTGTCATACTCCATATATTTCTTCTTTTATTATCAATTTCTCTAGAAAATTTGATACCCCTACCTCTTCACCTTTTGTAGCATCATTACATTCTTGTCAAAGCATGAAAACATTATCAGCTTCTCTATTTTGCATTATGTGCATACATTCACTGATTTAATTTTCACACAATATTTTTCAGTCATATTTTCTTTTTGGTAATTTCTTTTTATATTTCACAACACACTATCCATGAAGGAATTGTAATATTTTTGACTCACCTCATACCCTTTCAACTTCTATATTCATAATGTTTTTATTTTCTTGAACAAAACCTTATCATTTTAAGTTTAAAAACTGGTCATCTACTTTTGTCTCTTTCACAAATCCCTTTCATCTTCTCTTTCAATTTCAAGTCCAAGATGAGACTCTTCACCTTTCACAATTCATTGAGAGTTCAAGAGACCTTTGATAAAATACAATCACTGTCCATTCTCCTTCACTCATCAAAAATTCTGCTAGTAATTCATTGTATCATATTGTGATGTCATTCAAAGTTTGATAACAATGAGTTTATTTCCATTAGATAGTTTAAGTTGAGTTAAGTACTTGTAAGGTGATTTCATGTTGAAACATTGTCTTGAAGTTTGAGTGAGGTTTTGTATTCATGAGGTCTTTTACTCTTCATCAATTTTCCTAAATTATGGACTGCGTGAGTTTCAATCATGCATTCAAATTATGTACACCAAAAACTTGACATCTTATTGAGCATGGAAGAGGTTCAATATGATTTGAAAGTTTACAAGAACACAAGCAATGTCTTTAACCAATATCTTAAACTTGAAATAGTAGTGATGTAGACCTCTAAACAAGAATTTCTTACCCATTTGAAGGAATCGATCTTGATCATCCTCATAGCATGCCCTTAAATGATCATTCATCCTAATACCACTAATATTTAATCATTTTTACCCTTTAATTAACAAAATAATTCATGAAATTCGAGGAAGAACAATTTTCATAGTCAAACTATACACTTGTGCACAATTTTAGAATTTCTATTAAATAATTATCAATCAATTCTAAACCAAAACTAAAACTCCTTTTTGCAATCCATTTAAATAAATTCCACAAAGGTTTTCTTGCAATTTTGTGCATTTTGGGTAGATATCAAATTTTACTTGATCAAAAAATTCTACCGAAACCCTAGGTCGTGGTTGCTCCAAATTAAGAGCTCGAGAACCAAGAAAAAATGATATCTTCCTCTATAATAGATGAAATTCAAAATTTAAAAATTTTGTGAGAAAGTGGAGGTAAGTAATTTCATCTCCAACAGTTTTTGGGTTTGAAACTCTCCAAATGTGCATATAGGATTTATTTTTCTTGTGTACAGAGTCAAGTATTTGTGATTAGCCATATACCAAACCAAAAGACTTAATCAACTCCCAAATTATTCTAAAAATTCAATATAGCGAACAATTAACAAGTAAAAACCCTCAACATCCATGGAATTTGGTGACAACACTGAAATACACTTCAGTTTGTTGTGATGACAAAGAATAGAAATATGTGTATTCTACCAAGTGAATGGATAAGGCCACCTTTTCAATCTAATGCTTAAACTATTTTAAAAACATGTCATGGAGAAGAAAACTTAAAAATTTTCGACTCAAGTTGAGAACCCTTGTACAAGCTTGAATATTCTCATTGAAGAGCAAAATAGGTAGACTCAAGAAGATTGTACCTTGAAAAATGACCATTAGTAACCTCTTCTTGAGCATAAAATTATGACCAAGGAGGCATGTGAATACATAAAAACCTCTAAAAAAATCAAAGGCTCAAACTAGTGAATTTTAGACCAAAAAATGACTTTTGCCTCCATTGATTCCATAGCCTGTTTGAGAAGGAAAAGAATTGCCTTACTAAAATGGAGAGAACTATTCAATCACACCTATAATTGAAAAATTATTTTTGCACATGAATTATAAGAATATTTTTATACAAAAAATTATATCATAAATTATTCAATCATTCCTCCATATTTTTGTGACACCTAAGAAGCCAAACAACTCGAAATGAACTCTTCAAAGATTCGGTTCCCACAAAAACTTGAATATATTGCTTGAATGAAATCTTGAGGACCTAAAATTTTTCATGGACCTCAAGGAAACCTAACTCTACCATATACCATGGTTGGTTTGAAAAAAAAATGTCTTAATTTTTCCATTCCATCTCATTTTTATGCAAGAACAATTGAGTTTCAAGAAGGCGCTTTGGCTAGAAGTGGTATTTTTCTCCAAAACTTATTTCTTGACTTTCTGAGCCACTGATATGAGTTAATCGATCTGAAATGAAATTGTTCCATCCATTACAAGAGTTATACAACTTCATTTTTTACCAAAGATACTCAACCAACAAGACTCACATGCACTATATGGCATCAATTTGACTCAGCATGGACTATAATGAACCCAACACTCTGTGACTCCCTAGACACACCACTTCCATAACAAAGATGCACTAGGACAACATAGGGACATAAATAAAAACTAGACATAAAGGTGGGAAATAAGAGTGGGATACGAAGAACTCCGAACAAGTACATCTTTCATTTGAAGGATCTCCAATCCACTCTCGAGCACTCTACAAAGTCTACCTACCCCAATGAGAACCAGGAGGATCAGGATCAGAGTTAGAATATTATTCACTTGAGTGAGAAGGGAAATTTTCCTAATCATCACTTCTATCAAAATCGAAGACTCTAAAGCATGAGTTTTGAGAGGAGTAGGAGGATTAAGAGGAGGAACACGTTTAACAACATCATCATCTCGACGAGTTAGAATCTAAATCGAGAGAGCATAATTACCTCGGAGGGTGGAGAAATAGAATTCAAGGATGACTCATATAACTTCACACTTCTCTCAATATAAAGATCATGAGTAATAGAATTCAACAATCTATACCCCTTCACACCATCATGATACCCTAAAAAAATACAAGGTTTGGACTGTGGTTCCAAATCCTTGAATTTATTTTTGGGAATCCATGCCATAGCATTGGATCTGAATACATGAAATTTCTCTACATTAAGTTTAGATCCAAACCAAGCTTCAAATGGTGGCATCCCTCTTATGGCTCGGTGTGGAACATGGTTTTGAATGTAGCAAGCACAATTCACTGCTTTGGCTCAATATTGTAGAGGAAGGGATTTCAAGTGAACCATACAAGTGGCCATCTCCTTAAGCATTCAGTTCTTTCTTTCCGAAACTCTATTTTTAAGGGATGTTAGAAACTATACGCTACAAAAGAAATACCTTTGAAGATACAAATATCTCCAAAAAAATTTCTCGCATACTCACCTCCATTATTGGTTCAAAGAATATTGATAGACCTTTCACTTTATTTCTCAATAAGAGCCTTAAAGTCTCGAAAGTGATAAAAAAACATGACTTTAGCTTAAGAAAATACACCAAAGTGTAACGATAAAATTCATCAATAAAGGCTAGTATATATATAACTCTAGTAAATGAAGGCAATGGGAAAGGGCCAAAAATGTCACTATGAACAAGATCCAAAGGACAAGTAGCTCTCCAGGATTTTCCTTTGCCAAAAATTCTTCGAGGTGCTTCCCGAGGCACATCCCTCTTAAATAACCTTAGAAAATCTGACATGGGGAAACCTATTGACCATTTCCTTTTAGATTAATTGTTCAAGGTAATGATAGTTAATATTGCCAAAACTCGCATGTCATAACTTACTAGCCTCATCTGCATGAGGGAGAAAGGAAGTGGGTGTTGAATTAAAATTACAGTGTGAGAAGGTATACAACCATAAATGGTGATCTACCTTTCCCTAAGCCATTTTGGAGTCAAAGTGAATCTCACAAATAATCACCAAGTTAGGATAAAATTCCAATTGTTCTCCTTTACCAAGGTGAGTGATTTGGTAAACTGATAGGATATTTGTAGAGAGACTGGGAACACTCAAAAATTGGTTAAATATTCCACTTTGTCCATCTCTACAAATCCACTACCAGAAACTAACACTTTAGTGTTATCACCCAATGTGATTTAGGACATGCCACATCATTCAATGTTAGAGGACTCAACATGTGAAGAGGCCATGTGGTGTGAGGCACTAAAATTGATAATCCACATCGATGAAGGAGATGCTCTAGCTACAAGGGTCTTTCCTTTATTCTTCTTAGATTTAGACTCCTTTGCTTTGGAAGACTTAGCATTTGGAGCATTTTGTTTGATAGACTCAGGAACACTTACTTTATTCTTATCAAGTAAATGAGATAAGTGATCAATTTTTTTTCTCATACATTGATGTTCCTTGTGGATAGACTTCTTATAATAGGAACACTTACACTGTTCCTTATTCACTTTGGGCTCAATAGTCAAAGTGTTCATGTTAGGCTTGGTTTGGGCTTGGTTGGTCTTAATTTCCTTCTTGAGTTGGCCCTTTTTCTATTTCTTCTTTTTAGTTTTCATTTCCTTACCCTTACTTTCCACAAGGGGATGTGACTTGGATTTTAGAGTCCCCATTTAAATGAGTTTTTCCTATTCTCAAATGAGTTGGGATGAAAAACTATCAAATGAGGTAATTTTCCAAGTACAACCCAAAGCATCTTTCATGACGTGGAAATTTGAAATGAAGAAGAAGTGTTTATGACCTAACTTAGAAAGAATAGATAAGATCAACTAAGAATCTTTCTTCTCCACTTTACATTCCTTTAAAAGCAATCTAGTGGAAAAACTTTCAGAAGAATGCTTGTAGGTTTTCAAATTTACTAGGATTGAATCTGGTAGTTTTATTTCCAACTCATACGCTCTCATTTCATCTTGTCTTCTAAACATATTGTCATCCAAGCTCCATTGGGTGTTTCAGATGACTCAATGTGGAAGAGAAAGTCAGGAGAAATGAACATACAAATAAGACCTAAGGCATCATCACATCGGTTCAGCTACTTAGATTTTTTAGGCTCATCATCATGTTCAATCTCTACCCCATGGTAATTTGAAATAACCCTTTACCCCTTAGTTTCATTATCATTTTCAATCTCCATTCGAAAAAGTTGAACAACGTGATAAAAGGAATTGAAAGAGCATCCATCGCGAAGAGAGAGAGATAGGAATGCGAAGGAAAGAAAAAAACACAACCACCCCTGAACAATATTATTACCCCCCTTAATTTATTAATTTATATTTTAGTGTGTTGATTACAATCAGGTGTAAATGTGTGTCGTGAAATTGTTGTTCACTCACCTTACAATTAATGTAATAACATGCAAAAGTGGAGACCACAATCAAGTTTTTTTTATCGCAACAGTTTGGCTTTGTAAGAAAGCACAAAATGAGATAAAATCAAGATAAGGGAAAAATATAGTATTGTGTGAGAAATAATGTCACACATCCTAGCAGAAACCCCCTTTGCGCAAGACTGTGGTGGACGTTCTCACTAGTCTGAAAATAATAATAAGGGTGATACAAGGCAAAAAATAACTCAAAACGAGTCCGAAGACATCCAAGATGCAAAAAGGGCTCCGAGAAGGCAAAAAAATGCTAGGAGTGGTGATACACACTCCAGTAAGGATTAGTAGAAAAAAATCATCTAATAACGCTAGAAAACATACTTTAAAATTTGCCAATTAATCTAATTTAAGAGATTAAAAAGACAAAAAAATGATTAATAATGCTAATTAAAAAATAATATTAATCACTAATTGATTAAATTAAAGAGATCCTAATTTAATTAAATGCCTAATTAAAATTATTAAAGCTCCTAATTAAATTAATTTACCCTTAATTAAAATTAAACACCTTTAAAAAGGATATTAGATCCATTTTTTTAAATTATTGGTAAATGGTTTTGAAGGGGGCCATACTCCAAAGTAAAAAAAAGCGGTTCAACATCCAGATTTAACAAGACAACAATAGTCATTTTTTGACAAGTGGGGACCACACCCCATAAAACAAGGCCTAGTAGCCATAAAAATAGTTAAAAATAAAGGCAAGGGATGACCCGCCTACAAGCAACCAAACACCAACATCACAACAATTGCACATCCGCAAAAAGACCAAAACAAATACCAAAAATAGAGACCTAGAAGCCTTCATTTGAGATCATTGTTAAAGACCCTTTTTACCTCCTCCATAACCTTAAACATATTAAGATCAGTGTCTTGAGAGGGGTCCTTCTTGATGAAGAGATTGCCATTTTATTTTCTTTACCTCCTTTCCAAATTCCTGAAGGAATGTCACTAAGATCACAAACTTTTTTGACCTATACTTCAATGAAGTCAAGGATGGCCTTATGCATAGTAAGGTGGTCAATTTTCTTGTTTATGATCTTCTCCATAGTCTCTTCCATATCATTTTATTTCTTATCTATTTATTCAAGTTTTTCCTCAAGCATAGTAATGCACCAATTCTAAACAAACTTGATATACTGCAAATAATATGAAATCCAAAAGAAAATAGATCTCCTTCTTTGTTATTGAATAATCATTTACAATGTTTCCTAAATAGGAAAAACAACTCCCAAATCGAGCTACCAAGAAAACCCTAACTAAATATGACTAAATCTACTCTAGGTGGCGGAATTTACTATTTTTAGCAATTTACTAGAACCTACTATTCTTAGTAAGTTTGCATGCTTATTCGTACGGGCATAGAAATTTCCACGCATCTTCTACATTCCTAAATTAGAGGAATTTCCAAATTTCTAACTCATAATGCAACTAATAGACTAAAATTAAATAATTCCCAAAAATATAAAAAAACCAAACTATAATTTAAATCCTAATTTTTTACCTCAAGATGGCAAATTTAGGGCTTGAAAATGTTCCAAAACTTTCCCCAACTAGTAGGGCAGGTTATTGGTGCATTTGTCTCATCGAAACATGTGGTTTAAAAAAATAGACTCAAATGGACACCCGGAGCTCAAGTTATGACCTTGTCAAGTTCCTGCTAATTTTGGCACATCATTCTCCCCTTCTTGAAAAAATGCAGCTCTTACAAGTTGTCTTCTTCAAACTGCTTCCACTTATCTACATATAAATTCTTAATCTCCCACTCTGACCCAAGTATTTTCCTCTTGTTCCAGTCCTTTCCAATGTACCAAATATTTGTTATATTTCCCATGTCGTGTGTCCATTTTTTTTTATCTAGAATCGATCCACTTCTTCTTTCTTCTTCACCTAAACTTGTTGCCTCCAATATACTACTTCATCAATAACATCCCCTTCTACACCATCCCCATGAAAATAATACAAATTTGAAACATTAAACACTGGAGAAATATCAAAATTTCCCAAATTCTATCTCATAAGCATTATCATTTATTTTTTCATGATTTTGTAGGGACCAATCTTCTTGTACTTCAGCTTGTTATAGGTTCCTTTTGGAAACCTTTCCTTCCACAAATATACCATAACCAACTCACCAACTATAAATACCTTTCTCCATCTATGCACATTTGTTATTTCCTTATACTTATCATTACTATTCTACAGACTTCTTCCACACTTCTTCTTGCAATTATTGTATATGTTTGGCAAATGCTTCTACATCATCACTGACTCTACCATCAACTGGTATATGTACCAAATCTAACACCCCATTTGGGTTACTCCCATACACAATTGAAAATGGAGAATTTCCTGTGGATCTATTTATGGAACAATTATATGCAAACTCAGCTTGTGGTAATGCTAAGTCTCATTGTTTCAGATTTTCCCCAACAATGCACCTTAACGGGTTTCCCAAACTTTGATTGACCACCTCTGTTTGCCCATTAGTCTGAGGATGATAGGCATTGCTGAACTGTATTTGAGTTCCAAATTTATTCCATAAAGTCTTCCATAAGTGACTTAGAAACCTTGTGTCCCTATCTGAAGTAATGGTTTTTGGAACACCATGCAAACGAACAACTTCTCTGAAAAACAAATCTGCTATGCCTGTCACATCACTTGTTTTCTTGTAGGTAATAAAATGAACCATCTTAGAAAACCTGTCAACAACCACAAAAATTGAGTCATTACCTTGTTGTCTTTTTGGTAATCCAAAAACCAAATCCATACTCAGATCTGTCCACGAACCTTTAGGAACAGGAAACAACATATACAACCCCGTATTTTTGCATGGCCTTTCTAGACTTGAAAAATTCAACACATCTCCACATATCTTACCATATCTCTTTTTAGCTTTGGCCAATAGTAATTATCTTCTACTAAGGCTATCATCTTATCTTTACCAAAATACCTAGCCAATCCTCCACCATACAACTCCTTCACTAAATTCTCCCTCATATACCCGACTAGAATACATAGTTGGCGTCCTTGAATAGGTAGCCATCCTAGATAGCTCCCGCATTTTCTCGACAATGGATGAATTAACCTTTCAACAATATCCTTGAAATCAGAATCGGAAGAGTACAAACCCTTTATTGCTTGAAAACCCACCACCTCATTTTCCATAGTGGTAAACAAATTCACATGCCTACTCAATGCATTTGCAACTTGATTCTGTTTTCTGATTTATGTTTTAGAGAAAAAGTATAACCCTACAAAAATGATACCCACTTTATATTCCTACTATTTAACTTCTTTTGTGTATTCACATACTTCATAGCTATGTGGTTTGTAAATAACACAAACTCCTTAGGCACTAAGTAATGCCTCCAATGCCTTAATGCTTGTACAATTGCATAAAATTCCACATCATAAGTAGAGTAGTTATTTCTTACCTCATTTAGTTTCTCACTAAAGAAAGCTATTGGCTTTCCACCTTGACTTAGAATAGCACCAATACCCACATGTGAGGCATCACAATCAACCTCAAACACTTTATCAAAATCTGGTAGTGCCAAAATGGGTGCCTCTGTCACCTTCTTCTTCAAGAACTGAAAACTATCCTCAGTTGCCTTTGTCCACAAAAACTCCCTTCCTTTTGTGCAATCTGTTATAGGTGCTACAATACTGCTAAATTTTTAATAAACTTTCTGTAAAATGTTGCTAGACCATGAAAGCTTTTTACCTTTGTTATACTCTGTGGAGTAGGCCATTTAATAATTTCCTTTATCTTTTCTGAGTCCATATGCACCCCATCTACTTTGAAATAATAAAGCCTAAGAATACCAAACTCTCTTGCATAAATGTGTACTTCTTCATATTTTCATAGAGTTTCTCTTTCCTTAACACTTCAAATATCACCCTCAGATGCCTCAAATGTTCTTCTTTAGTTTTACTAAAGATCAAGATATCATCAAAATAAACCACAACAAACTTACCATTATACTCCCACAACATGGTGTTCATCAATCTCATAAAAGTACTAGGTGCATTGGATAACCCGAATGACATCACCAACCACTCATAGAATCCATTTCCTCGTCTTGAATGTGTTTTTCCACCTGTCTCCTTCCTGATCCGAATCTAATGGTAGCCACTTGAAGATCAATCTTGGTGAAATACCTAGATCCAAAGAAGCACATCCATCATATCATCAAGGCGAGGTATTGGTAACCTATACTTGATTGTAATTTTAAGTATTTCTCTTATATCCGTGCACATTCTCCATGTTCCATCCTTCTTTGGTGTTAATAGAGTTGGGTTTGCACACAAAATCATTCTCTCCCTTACGACCCTCTTTCTTATGAGCTCGCCACTTGCCTATTCAACTCTTCATGCAATGTCTGGCTCATCCTATAAGCCACTTGATTTGGGAGTGAAGACCCTAGAATCAAATCAATATGGTGTTGAATATCTCTTTTTGGTGGTAATCCATCCGTAGCTCATCAGGAATAACATCAAAAAATTCTTCTATTAATTTTGTTGTTTCTACTGGTATTTGTGCACTTGCAGGTTCATCCTTATTTGTGACTAGTGCATAAAAAAACTAGTTGCCTTTGCCTCCTTCACAAATTCCTTTGTAGAAATCATATTTTCATCCTTCCCCTCTTCCTTAAGAGGTAGAAAAACTATTTTTGTTCCATCCTTCTAGAAAGTATAAGTATTATTTCCCCCGTCATGAATAACTTTTCTATCAAATTGCCATGGTCTTCCTAGCAGCATATGACATGCATCCATAGGAATAACATCACACCAAATCTCATCCTTGTAACTATTCCTAATAGAAAAACTTATTAAACATCTCTTATCAACAGTAACTTCATTACCCTTCTTAAACCATGTAATACGGTAAGGGTTAGGATTCTTTTCACAATGAAGACCCAATTTCTCGACCATCTCATTTGAAACCATGTTCTCACAACTACCACCATCAATAATAACATTACATACCTTTCCGCCTGAAGTGCATATTGTTCTAAAAATATTTATACACAGCCATGCATCCCCATGATTCCCTTTCTTGGAGAAATCATCATCCTCTTGATCATTATATTTTCTCCAATATCTGGTGGAATTTCTAGGTCATGTTCATCTTCTACTTGTTCAGCTTCAACAAGATTTACTCTTGGAGCATCTCCTTGCCTCTTTTCATGTGTATAAGAATGTGGACATTAAAAATCCCGATGCCCCTCTTCACCACATTTGTAAAAAACAAATGGTCTTCATGGATCCTCCCATCCTCTATCGCCAACATATCCTCTACCCCTAGAAAATCCTTTGCCTCTTTGTTGATTCTAGAAATCTTGTCTCGTATCTTCTTGATTTTCCAATCCACGAGATGATTCTCCCCTACCTTGGCTAAAACCAGCTCATCCATGAAAGGAAGATGAGGCCCCTTATTCATTCCAGGTGATATCCTAAAACTTTGATGATTTTTTTTTCCTCACCTTTAAGGCTAATTGATAGGCATCCTCCATGCTCTTAATCCTATGCATACTTATCTCATTTTGAATAGAAAATTTTAATCCATTAACATACCTTGCAGCCATTTGTTTCTTAGTTTCTTCATGCTATACACGAATGGACAACTTGTAGAAATTATCTGTATATTCTTGCACTATTTGTAAGTTCTATCTCGAGATTATGAAACCTCGTGTAAAGGGTCTCATGCATAATCCATAGGAGAAATTTATCTTTCAGATTCTTCTCCATCTTACTCCACGTCATAATTCTTTCTTTCCCCTTTCTTGACCACTCTTTTCCGTAGGTGATCCCACCATAACATAGCATGACCTTTCAATTTTGTGCATGAAAATTTTACCTTATTTTCTTCTGACATAGCCTTCCACTCAAAAAATTTCCCCATGCTAGTCAACCAGTCTATCAGCTCCTCTAGTTTTAGACTACCACCATACTCAGAAACATTAACTCTTATCCCATCATTCTTTCCTTCTAATGCTTGAAGCATCTTTTCTTTAAAAACTAATGGTGGCACTTGTGTTTCCTCCTCTTCAAAAACTTATTCTTCATATATGTCATCTCCACCTTGATTTCCTCTTTGGGTTATCATTGCAACAAGTGCAGCAACTTGCCTCTGAATATCTTGCATATTTCTATTCATCTGGGCAATACCGCCTCCTCTTTTTGTTCCTCTTCCCATCATTTAAATAAAAACTTGAACCAGCTCGATACCGGATAATGTAGCTAAATTCTAAACAAACTTGATATACTAAAAATAATATGAACTCCAAAAGAAAATAGATCTCCTTCTTCATTATTGAATAATCAATTACAATGTTTCCTAAATAGGAAAAACAACTCCTAACTCGAGTTTCCAAGCAAACCCTAACTAACTTTGATTAAATCTACTCTAGGTGGTGGAATTTACTATTTTTAGCAGTTTACTAGAACCTGCTATTCTTAGTAAGTTTGCATGCTTATTCGTATGGGCACAAAAATTTCCACACATCTTCTACATTCCTAAATTAGAGGAATTGCCAACTTTCTAACTCATAATGCAACTAATAGACTAAAATTAACTAATGCCCAAAAATAGAAAAAAATTGAACTACAACTTAAATCCTAATTTTTACCTCAAGATGGCGGATTTAGGGCCCAAAAATGTGTCAAAAATTTTCCCAACCGATAGGGCAGGTGTGTTGTCGGTGCGTTCCTCTCATCAAAACATGTGGTTTAAAAAAATAGACTCAAATGGACACCCAGAGCTCAAGTTATGACCTTGGCAAGTTCCTGCTAATTTTGGTGCATCACATAGGGTTACGATCGGGAACCTTTTTATCTTTTCCTCCCTTTTTAAGTAAAAGAGCGACATCCTCCCCAAGGGCATTTATTTTTTCTGCATGTTTCTTAATCTAGGCCTTTAGATCATGACTGGTTGAGGGATCCAGGGAAGTTGGGTTAATGGACAATAAACTTTCTGCTATGGCTAGATCCTTTCCTTTGACAACTTTTTTAGAGAACCCTTTTAGGCGACGGAGGAGAGGGGGTCTAAGTTTTTAGACTTCACTTTATGATGTAGAGGGAGTTGGGCAAGAGGAATAGGATGGGAGGGGACATTGGAAACAATATCATAACAATACTGGTGCAATAGAAGGATAACTCCCTGATGGAGTGGAAGACTGCATTGGTGGGAGTGGACTTCAAGAATGGATTTCTTCAAGGACTGTAGAATGTAATACGATAGGCTCACTTTGGGGGACCTGTGGAAATGATTCAAAAGGACAAGGTGATGTAAAGGTAGGGTTGAGAATCTACCCTCAAGTGTAATATATCTAACCACCATTCTGGTGACCTTGTCAAAAGGGGTAGGGATGGAGGAGCATACAAGTCCCACCTTAACATATTTGAGGGTTTCATACCCCTCAACATTTTTTTCTCCTCTACCTCTTTATCAAATTTATTTCTAAAAAAATTGATTCCATTCATACCTAGCCCCGTAACAAAGGATATCATATTTTCAGTGATGGGAAATTCCTTACCTTTGTAAGTGATTACCCTATCCTTCCAGTGTTTGGAAAATGTCACAGAGATGTTCTTGTCATGGCCCTTGATCCGCTTCATAAAGGTTGTAAATCCATCCATGTCCAACACCTTCTAGAGCTCTTTATTTTCTTGCCAAGTTGGGTCACAAACTGGTTCAACTTTATAGGGAGGGCCACCCATGGTTATGAAATGGAGAATGACACTAGATAGCAAAGCACCCACAGGTTATTTTGGCGATTGGAATACTTCACACCAACACAAAGATCAACAAGATTTAGAAAATATATATGTCTTGATTAAACCATAGGGGAAAAGCATGACCCAAGCATGCGAAGTACTCATAAAACCAATTTCTCACTTTCCCTCTCCGAATGCAAGTACTAGTCTTTAGGAAAATTGGGAATTTTATCTTTGGAAATGATTACATTTAGAATTTGGGGGATTTCATTATAATCATGCCAATATTGGTGAAGGAGACAACAACTTTTTTTCCCTCTCTATAGGTGTGACAAAATTTGACATTTGTGAAAATATTACAAATATTGATGGCCTCATGAATAAAATCCTAATAGTCCAACTTGGAGGGTGAGTACCTTTAAGATGGTTAATAATATTTAAGGAGTCACCCTCAATAATAAGATTAGTAATCTTGTGTTCTTTAGCAACTCTTATACCCCATAGAGCAGCAAGTGCCTCGAATAGTGGTTAGATTGGGTTCCCATAGGGCCTGCATATATGCAATAATGAGATGATCAAGATTATTTCTAATGATGGCTCCACCACCCGTAACTCTTGGGTTTCCTTTAGAGGCACCATAAAAATTTAGTTTGGACCAATTTTTAGGAGGAGGAATCCATTGTATGAGGGAGTGGTCAATGATGAGAGTTTTGTCTTGAATATCCTCAATATCAATATTCTAGTTTAGCATAATTTATCCTCTTCTTTGGGAAATTTTTGTTTCTTAGGGGGCCTGAATTTCATGATATTTTCCTTAGCTTCAATGGTTAGCTCTTTTATAAGTCTCTTCCTAGAATTATTAGTATTCCTAAATATGATAGAGTTTATGGCCTTCCAAATTCTCCATATAGCATGAGGAAAAATAAGCCTCCATAATTTTCTAAGCATATTATGCTTGAAAGGGGGTTGCCACTTCTCCCAAGCATGTATAATGTCTTTCGAGAAAGACCATTCAACTCCAAATCTTGCAAGGATGATCTCTCATAAGCATGAAGCATAAGGACAATGAAGGAAGAGATGGTGGATAGTTTCAGCCTCCTTCCTACAAAGACAACACATGTTAGGTATGGTAGAGCCTCTCTTAATCAGATTATCAATAGTAAGTATCCTTTTGTTCGAACCAACCAAATAAAATGGTTTATTTTAGGAGTTAGTTCTTTGTGCCAATTTTTCTCCAATCAAAGTCATAATGGATGTCTCCTGAGAGTAATTGGTATCCAGTATTGACTGAATAAGATCCATCAAAAGACTTAATCCAGATGAATTCATCCCGATTTTGAATCTGATTGATTTGGATTTTTGATAATTCTTTGAATAAAATCAATAATGTTTTCAAACTTGGACATTCTAGTATGAATATTCTTCCAATGTAATCTCCTATTAACACAACTGATATAATCACTTACCTTATGACAAAACTTAAAGATGAGGCTATCTTTTAACTGGTCATAGGAGTTGCTACTCTTAAGGTTTGGAAAATATGCCCAATTATACTTCCAGAATTAAATTTCTTATGCATTACCTAGTTTCCATTTGCATCCCTTCTCAAGGTCCTTTCTAATTTTGACTAGATTATTCCGAATATAGATTCAAAAGGAAGAGTTTTAAAATTCGAGTTTCAAAATATAGATCCTAATTTAAATTAAATAAGCTAGGACCTAATAATTTAAACCTTACCTTATACTAAAAACACAACCCAATTTAATATAAAAACCAATTAAATTTAAATGAGCTTTGAATAAAAAAAAGTGGGATATATTTTGAAAAAGGAAAGGGTCAAAATAATGGTGGGATTTTTCAAGGGGGAATCCAACTTGAAGAGGTGGGAGGCAAAGAGCTTGAAATGTGGGTCAAGTTGAGAATGCAAATCTTGGGGCTCAAGGACAGATCTGGCGATGAAAGTGAGAGTCGAGAATGAATCAAGGGGGAAGGTGAAATGCTTGCAGGGTGCATAGGTAAAAAGTGTAACGGTCAGGTTGGTGAGCATCCCAATGCAAAATTACAGTTGGTGGGCACACGTAGGAGATGTAACTAAGGAAAGGGTAAAGCAAAATAGGGAGCGCAAGGTCGAACATGATCAACTCGGGCCTAAATTAAAAAATGATTCAATAATTCGTATTTAATTTAAAGTGATAGGAATTACACCTAACAAAATTCCAAACTCTAAATAAACATAATATTCCTAAGATATACCTTCTATATTATCTTATTTAGAGTTTGATTAGTATATATATTTTGAGCTTCCCCTACAAATCATCACCACAAAGTAGAGTTTAACCGGCAAGGTAAGGTGAGGAAACATAGCAAGAAAATGAGAAGGGATAATGACATGTACAAGGCCAAGGAAATGTGTAGCAAAGGAAATCAAGCAAAGCTCAATCCAGGACCCAAAAAAACCCTATGAACCCGACCAACCGATGTAAAAACTAAATCACCAAGGCGGACATAACACACACTAAAGGAAGAATGGATTGACTCACCCAGAGAATAAGGCTTGACTCATGGCAAGAATAAGGTAGCTAGAACTAGCTTGGCAATGTAACCCAACTCCACATGTGAATATATATAGCCAAAATAAAACCCGAACATGCAAAGTGATTCGCATAAGGCAATACAACCCAACTTGGACAGATCCCAACCGGACCACAAGAGCTCAACCGAATGTAAACTACAAGAAACTCGATACAAACAAAGCCAAACCTAATGTAACCAATTAACTCAACCAGGAGCTTGACCGTAGTTGAAAAATAAGGAAACAAGATCGGGGAAAATAAAATACAAACAAGGCGGGAAAGAGGCCATAACAGTCAAAACATATAATTTTAAAAAAATCACTTTTAATTTAAAAATTACTAATAAGACAAAAATGAACCAACTTCTAAATTTTATTTCCCTCTAAAGTTAGCTATAGCTAGCTAAATTTTGTGGTGAAATTCCTAAACCTACACGTGTACAAACCCTAAAAAATGCACAAACTTGAAAAAACAAGTTGTTAATACCAGTTAGCAATATTCCAACAAATGAATGAAAACTTACACGAGAAGTGATAAAGCTGAAACTGAAACTAGAAGTAATTAACCAATAAAAATGAGTACACATCTACCAAACAAGATATCTAATACTATGAAATATTTTTCTACAAGGATCAATCAAAACCCCATGCACATTGAAGATTTTTCACTCTAATGGTCACGTGAATTCTCCAAGTAATCAATAAGAATCGAACAACAATATAAAATCATGCATACAAAAAAATAGGTCTAACATTCTCATAGATAAAAAAATGGTACATATGGGAGTGCTATGCAACTCCGTTCTGAAAATCATTCCCTTCATGAGGGAAAGAGGAGTTACAATTCCAAAATGGAATGTAACTCCTATGACACCATTGACAAATATGCCAATGACATATTCTATGATGGAATCTTCCATGTGTCGTATAACTCCAAACACCCATGATCTCGTTAAGCAAGATGACTCACAACATGATGTGGACAAGACCCTGAGTGATGATGAGGTTGATCACACACACCAATAGACAATGATGTCACACTTATCTAGAAGTTCATGTATGATGTTGGAAATTTGGGGACACTAGTCAATAGAATGACCATTAGTATGATAATAGGAACACCTTTCATGGGAGCCACACCACCATGGTGGGGGTAGTATAAGCGAGAGTGATTAAATTATAATTAAGAAACTTTTATAGAATAGAAGTGAGAAACTAAGTTAGTGAAGTGAATTTTCTAGGAAGTTGGATGAAGTGATAAACCCTTGTAGAATGTGGATACAATGAAAGCAGAGGTGGAGGAGGTGGCTCATGTTGGATGAAATTTTTGAACATGATAATGTTGCGGGGAATAAATGGGGGAGGAAAAAAAAAAACATGGAAAGGCAACATGGCGTCCAACATGGGCATCCTCGAGGCAATGTGTCATATACATGACCTCGTCAAAAGTGCGTAATGGTTGGATTTATAAGTGACATGAGATGTGGGGGATATAAATTTTTAAAAAGTAGTCAATGAGCCCCGAATGCAGGAGCAGAAATGAAATATTTTGAACTAAAGCACACTAATGTGTGACAAAGTAAAAATGGACTCGTTATGAGCTTGTCTAAGTGCGTAAAGGTCGGTCAATGTGTCTTTGGGCATAATGTGGATGGAGAAGTGAACCATTAACATAACAACAATTTGTGTGAATGTGTAAATGGTATGTTGTGTGAGGTACACATATCCATTAAGTGTCTTTCCAATGAGAGAAAGTCAGAATTTATGTAATACAAGCATTTCATCATGTTGAATGAGGTAGCATATGAAGCAAAAAAATACAAATGCTATTAGGGTTCCTTGATGCCATAAAATTTATCAAATGACATAATTTGAAATACGGTGGATATGGTGGGTATGACACCATGGGGTGAATATGTTAGTTACAAATTGTGTGATAGGATAACATAGGCACAAGTTCCCCAAGTGTTGGGACTCAATTCGGGTGATACATTTGATGAGGTGTTGGTGGAGCAAGTTGGGGTGTGAATGAGCATGGGGGTGAAGAGAATTCATTGGGATTGACTAGGTAGAAGGGGTGAGAAGATATAATTATAGATGGACTATGTAAAAGGAAATATTTACAGGCTCCTAATTTTGTCTTATGGGTGTAATTACATTTTTTTAGTTTTTTTAAATTTTGGACAAGATTTTGAGTTACATGTATGCATAAAATAAACAAACAATAACATTATGACCTATATAGTCAAGAGGGTATACAATCACATTGTAGCCCATAAATATATCACATATAGATGACTATAGTGCACATACATAACACTACTAGCAAATGGTATGAGTGATTAATCTCAGGGAATGTTGTGTTCTTGGCACTACCACATGATTGTGGTAAAATGGATCTTATGCTAGGTTAAACAAGGTTAATAGGGATTCCTAGATACACCTTTCAATATGTACAACATGAAATTGTGTTTATGTGAAGTATTGTATGATCGTTTGGTTTAGAAGGTCAAATCTACCCTTACCTTCACTCCAATCAATTTAGTAGAGCTTTACCAATAAAAATAATTTCAACCCGAAGAGTTTTGTTTTAGGCTTGTGCATTGGAATGAAATACACTCCACACTTCATAGAATCTACCAAAAAGTGATCTCTTACTTAGCCAAAAATAAAAGAATCTCAATAAATTTATATCCCCATCGGTACATGGATTTGGTTGAATCTTTGGATATCATGCCCACCTCACTAGACCCTAGAAAATGAAATATAAAGCTTCAACTATTTTTGATTCCAAAGTGCAAGGGAATAACGTATGTAGTTTAGGAAAAGAAAGGGATAACAACATAAAAAAAGTGTTTAATTTTTTTCTACGTTAATTCATCTAAATGCAAAAGCAATAAATATCATTACAAAATTCTTTGTGTGTTTTTTGTAAAAAAGGTTTTTACCTAAGTGTAAAGAAGTTTTCTTTTTAAGGTCTTTGATGACATTCTAAAATTGTCCAAAAAGGATTAGTAATTTAGAAAAATCAATCTTGGATGCACGATTGAAACAAAACAAAACATGTTGGTAAAAACTTGCAAGAAAAGAAATATCGAGTGTCTAAATATGATGTAAAAGGTGATAAATAACACAAATGACAATCAAAAAGTATAATCAACTCATCTCAGTAAATACAGCCATTATTTACAGAGAAAATGGGATGGGGAAATTCAGGTTATTACATCTCGGAGGTTGTGCTTGATCAAGTGATATAATTTTATGTAGTCAATTTGTTCGTTTAGGGAATTTAGTTGGTCTACGATCAATGACATAGTAGGAATATAACAAAATATTAATTGGTGAAATCCTATATCTATTTATTCCTAATAAAGTTCATTGTCAAGTGGGTCACCCCTCTGCCGGCATTCTCGGCTCCATCTTCCATTCCCCCACCTCTGCTCCCACCCCTACGCTTCCTTCAGCCGGACTGCTACTGGATATTCTAGAAGGCTGAACCTTGATACCCCTGCAGTGGGGAAGGTTCCTCAAGAGATTGAAATTTCCCATAACCTCCTACATATTAGTAGTGCTAGTTCTCAGGAAGCACATATTGAGAGCTCCACAAAAAGGCTGGAAGCCTTAGAAGCTGATATGAAGCTGTTGAAGGAAGAGGTTAAAAACTTGGCAAAGCAAAAAGGTAAGAGGAAGAAGGAGGAGGAGGTGGCTATGGATAATAGTCAGGTTGAAGATATATACAAGAAGCTGAACTCCTTAGACACCCGTTTAGGGAAGGCCAAGACTTGCCATGATTATAATATGGCCATTTTTAATGCAATTGAAGAGTTTATTGAGTAGCATGTCCACAGTGTCTCTAATCTCAGTGGAGTTCGCAACCCTTTGGGGCACTGATAAGGAAAGCAAAAGGACCATTGAACAACTGGATGTTACTGATTCTGCCCACATGATGACATTGGCTATGTTCACCTCTTGGCAGAATATCAAATCCAACATTGACAAAGCCGCCAAGAAGTAATTGTGGGTGCTTTTGCTGCACTTCTTTGTAATTATTGTTGTTTTTTTGTTGTCTTTTTCTGCTTTTCTGTAGTGCTCGTGCTATTTTTGTCTTGATGGGGTAGCTGCTCTTGGGCTACTTTGGTTTTCATTGTCCCATTTGGATTTTGATCCTTTTTGTTCTGGTTCTCATTCCTATTCTAGCTTCTAGGCCCTCTTTTGTTCTCAAGGGTATAGTCCCTTTCAAAAAACTATTTGCCAAAAATTTAAAAAAAAAAAGTGGGTCAACAATCTTTTTTCAAAATTCTACATTGGTGATCTTTGTTGGGAATGGTCATTTATGATTAATTTGTAAAGTGACAATAATTGATAATCAATATCTTTCAATCGAGCTCATGAGGAGGGTTTGTAAGGAAATCTCATAGGTGAGAACTCATGGTTGCAGATTTTATAGGAGATATTACAAATATCTAGTTGTGTGGAAGGCTCGTGGAGAGATCATGAAGAGATAGTAAGAGAGCTCGTAGGAGAGATATCATAGTTAGGGATGAAAATTTATGGAGAGCTCATAGTGTGAGCTTTTAAGAGAGATAATAAAAGAGCTCAATGAGAGCTCATCTTACCTAAACATTTATTTTGACAAAATGTATGCCTAGATATTGAGCTACCCTACATAATGTGTTAGATATATATAATAAATCAACTCTAAATCAACTTACTAATAAAAAGAGATTATGATGTTGTCACTTTGAATAAGTAAGGACTCTATGAGGTTGTTGCAATGAATAAAGTAGGTTAAAACCTCCAAATTGAAATCGAGAATCTATGAATCACACACTAAACGAAAATGTTACCTTTTGTGTGGATAAGGGGCCTTCCTTGATCATATTCCTATCCTTTTCAAGTTTGAAACAAGAACACATAAGACATAATTATGAATCTTGCCACCTTAAACTGTGGCTATGTTTTAGATACATTTTTTTGGAACTTGGCAATGAAATCACAAATTGGAATTTTAGGTTCCATTAGGGAAATATTATTTATTCCTTTCCTAAATATATAGTTTATTTTTCATACTCAAACTTCTCCTACACAAATTTCTGGTCATTGATTGGTCATACATGTCTTTTGGGAGCTTCGCTAATTTTCCACATTCTTTGTAATTGATTTTGATACAATCAACATTAAATTCATGTGCATCGTCCCTTTTCTAAAAAGGAATAGAGCTAAAAAATTGACTTGTACAAAGGGGGTAACATCATCTACTATTATTTTCTGCCTAATTTTTTAAAATTTACCAAGATGTAGATCAAACTCTATATGAGTACGACAATAACATGTATCATGGATTGTATTTATTCTTACATATAGTGGTTTCAAATCTTCAAATGTGAATTTTCTCAAGTTTATGTCTAAATGGTATACTTGGATATTTAAATAAAAATCACTCTATATTGTATCCAAAAAAGGTATTGGTTGTTATTTCCTTTCACCAAGACCAACCCTAATCTTTAAAGCGTCCTTAGAATTGGAAGAAACACAAGCATGATTTTTTCAATAATCAACAAAAATATATTTTATATCATTAGAAAAAAAAAATCTTCGAGGAGTCCTACATATCAATGACCAAATCCCTTCCATACTATAATCCAATTTAACCTTGATTTTCACATACCTTGTTATAGTTCTTCTACCTTTACCAAGAGAATTTGCAATTACTTTGACTGATACATTTTGGTTGTTTCTAGAACAACTAAGGCGGTTAAAAAATGTCTACATGTAGGAGAAAGGTATTTACTATGAGAAAAATACTATAACATTTAGAGGGTCATGTAACGTTTGTACCATGGAATCTTTCATGTTATTAGATTTTTTCTAATCAACTCCCAATAACTCAAAAATAGGGACCGTATCTTTATTTTTAAAAAGCCTTGCAACTAACTCGATATTTACTACTAAGAAATTTTTGGGAATTTTTTTTATGTATATCTTCATTGATTGGGCCTTGATTGTATTTATGGGAACGAGATCACTTTCTTTAGTTTTAACCAAAAAACATCTTCATCAATATTCTCTATATAATGCAAGTTCAAGAAATCCTTCATGTGGAGATAATCCATCCTCTTCTTCTTCTTATTCCTTTGCTACCTTGATTTCTTCTTCCTCCTCCTCCGATACCTCCGAATCTTCTTTTTCTTCTTCTTTTCTTATTTGTTCATTATTTTGTACAACTTATTGAGTTTTGAGAGCCTCCTGAGCTTCTTAAGCTTGACAACTTATTTATTTTTGTGAGCTTCTTGAGCTTGGAGAGTTCTTTGAGATTGGAGAGTTTCTTAAGCTTGGAGAGATTCAATAATTGGTTGTTCTCTTTTTAAATTTCTTTTTTACTTATTTTTCATTGTATTGTTTCTCCTTTATAGAATTTATATTGTGAGCATACATCTCCTATCTATTACATTTCGCCCCATTATATGAAGTTATCTACTTTCTATAAGTTGGAAAAATATATATAATTATCCCAATTTCCTAAATTAACCTCAAAATAATGGAAATTGATTTAAGGTAGATCATAAAATTGATCAGAATGTACTATTTATATTATCTATATATTTCTCAAAATATAATTTTTTCTAATCTATTTATCTCAATTTGTACTACTTTTCTTAATCATATGCAAAGCCCCAATTTTGTCATCAATATTAAATGTTTATTTTACATCATTTTTCTAGCATTGAATATCTTAACACTTTGATTTTTTTATCTATTTAGACATTATTTATTTGATTTAGGATGTGGAACATCGATTACAATTTGGATTAACCTATGCATGGGTTCATATTTAATTGCATGTTCCACATTATCATAAATTAAGCCAAAGCCTCTAGAGTTTGTTCTACTAGTTTTGAAACGTGAAAGAAAGATTGTGTAAGGATCATTGAATTTGAAGAGTTTCGTTATTTCCATCTTTATCTTGATGCCACTTGATATTTAGACATTTATGGTAGAAAATGTGAATGAAAAATTATTTTCTACAAAATTGTTCTTTACATTGTAGTTGTTTCATGGAAAGCATCCACGTAGAAGTTTCAATTGGTATTGGGATGCTTTCTTGAATTTGAATTGTCATACTAATATAAAACTGCCAAAAAAAAGCCACAATGAGAAAAATTATGAAGCAATTATGAATTCCCTTTCAAAACAAGAAATTTAGTCCAACATTTTGATAATTTTGTACAAGAAACAAATATTTAATTCATGAAACCATATAACTATGTCCCACTTTTTATAATTTTTGTACATATAACAAATATGCCAAAAACACACAATTCATTTTTTTAGTTAGACACGTTGTTTTGAGGTACAAAATAATACTAAAAAGTGGTACACACATATACATTGGGGGTCCTCATTAGGTTACTTAAGATACCTTTTGTATACACAATCTAACATCTAACTTGATATGTGTTAAGAGAGCTTCATAGAGAAATAATGTGACCCCCAATCAACTTATACAATAATGTTATGTTGTTAAACAACTAAATATAATTTGAAATCTTATTTTACCATGTTAAACAACACATATAACATAATGTAAATCAAACAATTTCAGCACCCAAATGAACAAAATAAAATACCAAAAATATAGCTGAAAAAATATTGTTTTACCATACCAAAACACACATGTATCATAAAATAGTATAAAAATAGCACCCAAATCAACAAAATAAAATAACAAAACTCTAGTTTAACATACCCTTAAAATATCATCTATTCACATTAATATTAGTTATGATGCAATAAGGATCACCATATATTGGGGCTTGTATGCTACCACAGACCAAGCCAATCAACCAATGCCATATTAATTTTGATTTAGTGAGGATTTTTAGAGTTGTAGAAGCAATTCCAAGATGTACTGAAGAGGCATATCCAACTTTGAAGGTTTTTTTAATTTTTAAAGCCATACAAGAGGAGAGGGGAAGCTTGAGAAATAAAATATATTCATCCGCAACTAATCAACCATTATATTAGTAAGAGGGCCACTTCCATTGTGGTATCATCCCTATTGACATAAGGATCATGATATATTGGGGTTTATATGCTACTGCAAACCAAGCCAATCAACCAATAAGGGTTTAATTTTTTATTTAATGAAGATTTTTTTGAGTTGTAGAAGTTATTTTATGATACACTAAAGAGGAATATCCAACTTTGGGTGGTAGGATTATATTTGAAGGATTTGTTTTTGAATTTTTGTAGCCACACAAGAGGAAATAGGAAGGCCAATCAAGCAATCATATTCATCCCAAAAACAATAAACCATTATGTTATTTATAGGCCACTTCAATTATGGCATCACCCCTATTAGCCTAAGGAATGTGATATATTGATGTTTCTATGTTAGTGCATACCAATCCAATCAACCAATGTGGGATTAATTTTTGATTTAATGAGGATTTTTTAGAGTCGTAAAAACAATTCAAAGATGCACTAAAAAGGAATATCTAACTTTGGGTGGTATACTTTTATTTAGATTATTTTTTAAATTTTTTGAAGCCACACAGGGAGAGGGGAAGCTGATTCGAAAAACATATTCATCCCATAACCAACTAATCATTATGTTAATAAGATGGCCACATCCATTACGGTGTCACCCTATTAGAATAAAGAACATGATATATTGGGGTTTTTATGCTACTGCAAACCAATTTAGTAAACCAATGCGAGATTAATTTTTGATTTAATGAGGATTTTTAAATTCGTAGAAGTCCAAGATGCTTTGAAGAGGCAGATTTGACTTTGGGTGGTAATCTTGTAGTTAGAGGATATTTTTTTAATTTTTGAAGTCACATAGGAGGAGAGGGTAAGGATGAGAAAGAAAAATATTATTCCAACAACCAATCAACCATGTTATGTTTGTAAGAGGGCCAATTCAATTTTGGTTTCACCCTATAGGAATAAGGAACATGGTATCTTGGGTTTGTATGCTACAAAGTGTACTAAGCCAACTGACCAATGTGGGATTTATTTTTGATTTAATGAGGATTTTTAGAGTCATAAAAGTAATTCCAAGATGCTTTGAAGAGGAATATTTGAATTTAAGTGGCGAGCTTGTATTCCAAGGATTGTCTTTTTTTTAAGCTACATGGGAGGAGAGGTGAAGGAAGAGAAAATAAACATATCCATCTTGAACTAATAAATTGTTATGTTAGTAAGAGGGCCACTTCCATTGTGGCATCACCCTTATTAGCATAAGGATCGCGAAATATTGGGTTTTTATGCTACCATAGACCAAACCAATAAACTAATGTGTGATTAATTTTTTATTTAATGAGTATTTTTAAAGTGGTAGAAGAAATTCCAAGATGCATTGAAGATTCATGTATCCAACTTTGGGTGAAAAGATTGTATTTAAAGGATTTGTTTTTTAAAAATGAGGCACATAGGGGGAGAGAGGAAGGATGAGAAAGAAAACATATTCATCCCATAATTAATTAACCATTATGTTATTAAGAGGGCCACTTTCATTGTGGAATCATCCATATTGGCATAAGGATAATGATATATAAGACTACTTGATATTTTATAAATTGATCACCAAATTTAGAAAAATTATATGTGACATGGAGGTCTTATTTATAGTGTGAAAGGATTATTTTTTACTTCTATTTGATGATTTTAACTTGTTGTCGTGAAAATGTGCAACAGGAAATTGGAAGTTTCCAAGCACGACAACTATACCCCTATGGCAAAATTTTCATGTTTTATCATTCCTAGGCACCCTAGGTCAAATCCATCAGTCTAATCACCCCCTATTTGATGTCAATTTGGTCCCCTAGGTGATTTAGGAAATTCTATTCATTCCACCTAGGTGATTTTAGGGAGTTCTAAAAAGACACTATCTTCTGGCAGTATAGGGAAGGGCTATCGCTAGCCTTCCCAGGACTGGATTCAACTCCCTGGAGCGGAACGGAAGGGAAAAATTCAACACGAGATGAAATGAAGACCTTAAAACATAATAGAAATTATTTTTGAAGGTTTGGGGAAGTTTTGCAAGACTTGGAGCAGTTTGAGTAAAAATAGGGTTCACAAGCCTAGGCGGTACAGGCCTAAAATAGTTATTGGGCTTCAGAAGAAGATTCTGGAGCTCCAGATGGAGTTAGGAGAAAAATATATATATCTAGAAATAGTATTCCAATACCTACATGATGGTGAAATAATATTTTTCACAACACTTTGGCGCATCAGGTATGTAGGTAGTTTTTCTCAAGCACAAGTGGAGTACAAAATCAAAACTCTAATTTTTCAGGGATCAAATGGAATAATAAAGACATGATACACCCACCATTGGATTAATAAGGACATTTCCAGTCAGGATCATATAAAATGTTTCCAAAAATATCCATCGGAAGCTCAAGTTATCATTGTTACAAGTTCAGACTTAGCCAAATTTTTGGGAGGACACGTGTCAACACCAGGAGCCTGGCAGGATTTTGTGACCCTCACGTTGCCCAAGGTCAAGGACATAAAGATGTGAAAATTTCTCCCAGACATCTTGAAGCCCTATCAGCCCTCATATGACCTCTTAGACCCTCATGTGACCTCCAGACTTGACATTTCAGCCCCAGGTGATTTTTTGAAGCATTCATCCCCTATCATCAGATCAGACGCATTATTTCAGCTCCAAGACCACCATGGAATTTTATGTCCCTTATGCACCTAAGGTGGGGGACATAAGACCTTGAAAAATTCATCCAACTCCTATGGGGAGTCATTTGGACACCCACGTGACCGAGTTTCAGCCCCCAGGTGCATTATTGGAGCATCCATTCCCTACCGTTGGATCGGGCACCACGTGTCACCTCCAGGACCACCATGGAAAATGATGTCCCTTATGTACCTGAGGTGGGGGAAATCAGACCTTGAAAAATATGCCCACCCCATAGGGAGTATTCTAGACACCCATGTGACCTCCTTTCAACTCCCAATGCTTTAAATCAACTTTTTCCTCCTTCATTCCCTGTCGTTGGATCAAACACCACATGTCATGCTATTGAACACTGTGGAATTTTATGTCCCTCACATGCCTGAGATCGGGGTTATAAAGCATGGAAAATTTTTGCCAAGCCATACCTGTGCATATCTTTTTTTAAAAATTCCAAGTGTCATTTTTTTCCGCTTCTAACTTCTAACAGTTGTATGTGCACTTCATTCCTCCATACTTCCTCTAGAACTTTCTTCCATCACTCCACCATTAGAAGAAATCAAACCAGACCTGCTACAAAGTCACTCCCCTCCCACTCCATGAAATCATGCAGGTCTTAGAAGGAATCCTCATCAAACACAGAAGGAGAAGCATGGAGCACAGAAGGAGAAAACGGAGAAAACTCCATAGCCATGAAATGAGAAGTTGAAGAAATCTCCCAAATGGATGCATAAAACAACAAGATATATTTTTCTACTCATTCCTCTACCCAAGGCCATCAAGAAGACACCTTCAAACTCCCCCCATGTGTGACAGAGCATCCACAATGAAGAAATCTCCTTTCCGGCTCAACGAAGAAAGAAGTGGGATTTCTGTCAAATCGGTTGCGGATCGAAGTAAGATTGCACGTGAAGCACCAGAAAGAAAAAACCCACATCAAAAATATAATTTTCTTCACAAACAAAGGAGAAAACCAGACCTGTAATTTTGAGGTCCATTAATGGCTACCATACCCAGAAGCACTGCCAGGTCTGAAAATTAAAACTTTAAAATCTCCTGGACTATTAAGCGGGTGGGCCTGAAATTTCAGAGGGAGGATATTGGGAAAAACCCATATCAAAAAAGTTTGTTCCATGTCACTCATCGCCAGGAGGAAAAATTTCTAAAAATAGCAGGTCTACTACATAGGAATTGTTATTTTGGGAAATTCATCAATAGAAGAACCTACGAAGAAGACAAAGACATTGGAGGTGCACTATAGCTGAGAATCCACCAGAATAGAAATTTTTGGCACTTACTAAAAATAGTAAGTGTGCCCTCGAGCACCTACTAAAAATAGAAATTTGATCCAAAGGAGTGAGGAATGCAGGGAGAAAGGGGAATCAAGGTCACAACACCCAGAAAGGATCGAGGGAGTTACTTTTTTCACACTTACTAAAAATAGTAAGTTACACTCAAAGAGAAGTTTTGGCACAATGGGATGTAAAAGGATAATCATTTAGGGGGACATAATTGTTCGAGAGCATCCTAGTCATTTTTCACATGGCATTCAAAATCCACCTTAGTTCATTCAACTTGCGAGCGTTCGTGAGCTAATTTGGAGGATTTTCACATCGTGCAAGGAGTTCGAAGATTCATAGTTTCACTGCATTTGGAGCTTTCCATCAACGAGGATCAACGGACTTCATCACCGGCATCTTCTCTTCTTCTTCTCTCCTCTTCCCCCAACTTTCTCTCACTTTCAAATGTTCCAATTCTTCATTGGATTTTGCACTTTTTGATATGCCTTTAAGTCACTTAAAAGTGACTTTAGAAACATAATGTAAATTAAGTCGCCTTGATTTTATAAAAGGGGCTTAATTATTTTGGTAGGAATATGAATAGTCTAAAGTTGGAAATAAGGCATATGGAGGGTCATGAGGAAGACAATAAGTCACCTCTCCTTCTATAAATTATAACACCATTCCCATTTCAAAGGGTTGGAAATTGATCTTGTAAACTCAAGAGTGCATTGTACCTAGAGAAAGCAAAGGAGATAGCCATTTTCTTCTACTCTCTTCCCCTCTCAAATTTCTTCCATTCCCACATTATGTACAACTTTGATTTGAGCAATCAATATAAGAAGGATTTTCTAGCTTTCTTTGACTAAGGGGTTTCTTGATACTTGGTGATCAATAAATTCTATTTGGTCTTGTTGTTATTCACAGAGTTGTTTCTTCCCATAAATGCATGTGTTGAAGTTTCTAACTAGTGTGTGTGCAGGAATCTGATTTTCTACCTATAACATTAGTTCTCCTACCTCTTTTCTCACTCCCCTTTCCCGCTCTATAGATGAATACTTCCCTAGCAAGAGATTGCTAGCTTTGCCACAGGTCAATGGAGTGCCCCTGTTGGATCCCTAGTTGAAAGACCACCACATAAATCCACACTTTCTCTCACATGCACATATGGAAGCTACATCGGTTAAGTAGAGGGACTTAGATTCCTAGAGCATTGGTAAGAAATCCACAAGTTTGTCCACCCGACAAATTTTCTCGCCAACATAACTATTAAATTATATTAGACCTTATAAATAGTTATATGGTATTTCTCTTTGATTCTTATAAAAATTAAATTCAATTAAATTATATGATTATATATTAATGCTAGGATTATTCCAATCACTACTGCATTTAGATTTACAAAAAATATAATACCCTTTTGAACCCATAAAGAAGATGCAAAGAATGCCAAAAGCCTTGGAAGGAATTCCTATAAAATTTTGTAAAGGTAACTACTAGAAGAACAATGGATTGAGAAGGGGGTGAATAATTCCTTACAAAACTTTAATCAATTTCTGATTTTATTACTTAAACCATAAACCATTCAACCATTCATTAATGTGTGCATAACATTCAATAAAATCAACATAACCATGAAAGAGACACCATAACACAAGATATAAGTAGGAAACCCTAAAAGGGAAGAAAACCCACTAAAAATTATAATTATATTACTCAAATAAAAATTATTTAGTGAAGCACCAACTTCACAAGGAGCACCAACCCCTAGTTTAGTAGAGCACCAACCCTACAAGGATCACCAACCCCTAATTTAGTGAAACACCAACTCCAAAAGGAGGCTACAACCCCATAAGATGATTAAGCACACATTAAAAAAAAATTGTATTCATATATCATATGTCTCATTGTTTCAAAAACTGGTTGATATCACCTATTCGGTCACACACCTTCAAACTATTGTTTAAATTGTTGCTTCTCCAACTTGTTATATCTCACTCTTTCATGGAATTATTTTATATCAAAACCTTAAACACACTCTAAAAATTCCTCAAACTTCCACACACTTCCTCATCTCTCAAATCATGCCTTCATACCTATTATTCACTTCTACTTGGGTCACACTTTTTCCCTCTAAAGCAACTAGTTCAAATTTGAACTCCAACTTCACTTTTATACCCATTTCATCTCATAAACATAAATACATTCAGTCCCCATGATTTTTTTCAACCGATACATCTTAAAAATACTCCCAAAATTCATAAAAAATGTTCATAATTGACCCATGTAGGTCATCCAAGCCCAAATGCACCAAATAAGCACAAAACTAGCTCAAACCCCATCACCTAGATGAACTAAAACCACAAACCTCATAAACATGATTTTTCAAGCTTAAAAATTACTCATACATGTGAAATATAACATATAAAAATCATCCATGGTCATTAATTATCTTGGAAAAATCAAATTTCATATAACTAACTCAAGAAGGCTCATATCCTTCACCAAATAGTTGTTTCCAAGACCCTGTCTTCACCTTTAGACATAAAACACATTCCAAAACACATAAAATATGGCATGTAACTACTCATTGGAATCAACTGGACCTTTATATCACATCCATGTATGTTAGAGATCATGAAAAATCCATATGTGAAAACCACACTTACTTTCCTCTTCACCAAATCAAGTGCCCAGAAAGTAGTTTTATAAAATCAACTGATTTGCAACCTTTATGTCACTTTAAAGACCTAAAAATTAATTAAATAGGGAAAAAAATCCATATTCACTCTCAAACTAATATCAAGCATCAACTCATTCATCTCATGCACCATTCATCTCATTATTTCATCCCGATAAAATCCATTCTAAAAATCAGCATTCTTCTTTGTCACAAACCGAGTTGAATGACCTATAAAATATCATCATCGTGAGACAAATAATATATAATTGTAAATATATATGAATCCTATTTCCATAACATATCACATTTCCTTCCAACTCCAACTATAATTCCTTCAACCAAGACAATCTCTAAACAACTCCAAAATTGCCCCAAAACCGCTTATGATTAGTCTTCATAGATAGGGCACACTTTGCTATTTAGAATGACCACCATGATCCAAAATCATCTCGGTCATCAATTAAAATTCTTGTGATAAAAAAAAATCATTTATTTTTCAATTCCTTTGGGAAATTGTATCCCAAACTGAACTTCTTCATAAACTAGCTTGTTTGAGTGGGGTCCACTCATCACCACATACTCTACCATACCTTTCTGAAACACGAGTACTCTTCATCATCCAATAATAATAATAGCACTATAAATAAATTTTAGGCACTTAGGAATCAAATCTCTCCTACCACTTTCAAGCTAGGTTTTCAAGCACATAAAAAGTTGTTTACCTTCTTAACATTCCTTCATAAAAACCTTGACAATGAATCCAATCCATTACTTTTTTGAAATTATATTAGATCAATGGAAAATAATCCTTGAAATTCACAAGGTCCCATATAAATAAAAAAAATCATGGTGAGTCTCAAAAGGTGCAATTCAAGCTGGAAATCACCTTCTTCTTAACCATATTTCACAAAAACAACATAACTTGCAAAATATTCTTCATAATGACTCCAAATTTTGATCACACCTCTTTTGACCCGTTTTCACCATTTTTGCCCTAATTTGGCCGTAGAATTTCAAAAGGTCATATCTTTCGATCCAGTGGTTGAAATTCATCAAATTTGGTACCATTAGAAAGCTATCAATGCCCTCTATGCCATGGAAGCTTCAATTTTGAGTTTTGGGCAAAGTTGGAGGGAGAAAATTGAAGAAAAGTCTCGGGCATGGGAAAAATGCATAACAGACATCCAACCACCAAAAATTAATGCAGTATGGCACCCATTTTTCTCCAGCATGGTCGAATACATTGGAAAATGGATTTTCGTGAGGTTCCCTTTCCATTTTAATGGATGTTGTTAGTTGGTGGGTGTAAAATTGGATTTCCTCTGTTTCTATCTCCTCTGTTATGTTTTTTCATCGATTAAAAGCCAGTTTTGGCTCATTTTGTAAATGTTGGATGTTATTTCTCTTCAAGCCCTTATTTTCTCCTTAGCAGGTGGATTTGAAGGAGTTTCAGACCTCCCATGAAGACTGCAGCACATTTTTTGCCTCCTTGCTATTGCAATGTATTGTATCAAACTTGGAAATGATAATGTATGTTCTGTGATCAATTTTCAATCCTCTCATGCATTTATTATTGTCTTTTGATCCTTCATTGCATTCTGTAATCTATGCATGTTTTGGTGTTGCATCTCCATGATTTGTGTCTATTTTGCAAAACAAGAAGTTCAGCACTCCTTTGGTGTATCACCGTTTGTTTTTTTGCTTAGTTTTGTTTCCATTTCCATGTTTTCTCTCAACCCTGTCTCCTTGGTAGTTTTAGAGTAGGATTTTGAATCAGAACCTCTGCAAAAATTACATGCATACACCTAAACAGAGGAGTAGGAACCAGCCTCAATCTGGAGATTTTTCCCAATTTGTAAGGTCCCACACTTAGGGAAAACTCCATGTTGTGCATTCACACCAAATTGACCATTTGTCTATAGTAGATCTGAGGGTCAATTTGGGGGTGTTGTGAATTTGTACTAACGAAACCATCTAAATCTCCATGTCACCATCACACTAAGCATCTTCTCTCACATCCTCTTATCCTTCTACATCATCCTCTTTATCATTAATAGGGTTTTACATCAATGAAAACACCTAGAACTCAACATGCCAACAATAACCACAAATGAATTAACAACAACATAAAAAATAAGTTTGAAAGGAGAAGAATATTGAAATACCTTGAGAAATAGACAAAATATTGGTAGACACTAAAATATTCAGTTTGGAGTATAGACCGTTATGTTTATTTGTTTTTAGTTCAACATAGTTATAGTCATAACATATTAGAACCACATGTGTTATAAATGAATCAAAACTCACAACGTAACCCTATTGGACCCAAAAAAATTGTATATGTGGCTCCCATGTTATGGTTGTAAGATACCTTATGACCGTAAGTATCTAGTGGCAGCCTATGTGGAAACCAAATTGATTGTCACCATTTTTGCAATGTGGTTGCAGTAACTTCACCTCTTCAAAAATAAGGTATATGTATACTTTACAAAAATATTAAATATGGGTTTTGATCCCTATTTTCAATGTGCCTACCCATTTTTAAATAACATTGTTACATTTATTTTCTATTTTTTTATTTTAGATGAAATTGATATTGTTTTTTATTTTTCACCAATTTTATTACACACGCGCGCGGCGCACACAGCTGCACAGCGCGCACACGCGCACGCGCGCACGCACACGCACACGCACACGCGCATGCGCACACACACACACACACACACACACACACACACACACACACACACACACACACACACACACACACACACACACACACACACACACGCCCACACGCCCACACGCCCACACGCCCACACGCACACGCACACGCACACGCACACGCACATGCACACACACGCACACCGCACTCGCACACACACACACGCACGTGCACATACACACGGTGCTAGGAAAACACATCTTAATATAACCATATAGTTTTTCCATCTAGAAATTTTTAAAATTTGAGATATTGAACATGTCATACCATTTTTTTAAATCCATACTAACTCTATTTTAAAATCCATAATATTCTACTTATAAAATTAATAAATAATTATATATATATATATATATATCCATTTTTTTTTTTAAAAAAAGAGCTAAAACATTGAAAATAGATTATGTATTCAAAAAATCTTGTTTTAATATTTATTTTTAGTGACCATATATGAGCATGCCACTTTGACATTCATTGTGTTTTTTCGCTCAAATAAATGAGTGACTTACATAAAAAAAAAAGATGAAAAATGCATTAAAAATAGTTTTAAAAATAAAATAAGACAACATTATAAACTCATAATTCCACATTTCATTTATTTACACCATTACAAAATTCTAAACCAATATATCAATTATCATCACTTGAACTTACATAAACTCTCATTTTTAAGAAAAAAACATGACACTTCTCTATATAAAAGTGTGTTGCATGTATTTCTGCACTCACCCTTCCTTCCTCACCTTCACAAAGTGATAAGACTCCAACTTAGAAGGATATATCAAGAGACTCTTCTCAGACCATAACATTTTTTTATTCTACACACGGAGCTATGAGTTTTATAAGTGGTGTTGATGATTTTTCTCCTTTGGTTTCTAATACTTCAGTTATACTCCCAAGTATGGTGGCTACACAAAGTATATCAACTAGCGTTAGCACCATAACACAAATTGTATATTGTCTCAAAGGTTATTCATGTGGTTTCCTAACTTCCACCGTACTATTGGCTTATGTTGCTTCGATTTATGTGTGTTTGGTTTTACTCATTTGTCTTCTACTTTGATTACTACTATTTCTAGTGTGTCACCAATGCCATGTGTTCCTATATCTCTTTTGTTATTAGTTTCCCCAACATTGGCTTCAATTTTGGTGCCATTAATCATATGGTTCCCATAGTACCCAATGTTCATATGTTTTATGTATGCATGCCAAAACTTTAAAATAAGCTAATTGAAAGAACCTAACACCGAGTACATCCTAATTGAACGAAGTTAATTTTAAGAAAATACATCATGATAAAACATATAAGGAAACCTAACTAGCTTGCATAAAACATGGATCCAACATTAAATGCAAAAATCCCTTTGATATTTTTGACGTACTTTGAAGTAGATAATTCCTTAGTGATCCAAACATAGACCACACATGATCAAGGATTTCTCAAGAAAGAGGGAAATATCTCATCAAGTATGGCTTGATTTCCATTCTTGATTCTTATCTTACTACTTTTTAGCAAGTAAAAAAAAGGGAGAGATTTAAAAATCCTTCGAATAACATTGTTGAGTAGACAAAGTGGAATACTTAAAATACATACATACGTAAGGTTCACATGAGAAAAAGGGCACAAAGAAAAGGTGCGGAAGGATAGGGGAGAACACGCACGTGAAATATAAGGGCGGATTTGGGACTTAGCCATTTTCACATGTACAAGCTATTTTTGGAGATAGCCTACTTGAGCACACAAATTGGGTAAGGACTTTTGCAACACGTATTGGCTATTTTTGGAGGAGTGGCTATGAAGCTCTTTGCATGGGTGCGAGCTAAGAATAGATTTTCTACTTTGCCAGTTAACTAGAAGAGGTCTATTGTTAGCACACTTGCATGTGTGGCTATGATTGTAAAGGTGCATGGCTATTTTCAGCATGTGACCTATTTTTGGAATTATGTAAGTGGTGAAGGGAAATTCCCCACCCTTATAAGTATGTAATGATCTATGTAGTATAGGGTGAGTGAGAACTGAATTACTGTGAAGTTATGTCTTTGCCAAATCTGATGCACACATAACTAATGGTATTATCTATTATATTGAGCTTCGTGTATTTATCATGATTAATATAATGAAGTTTATTGGCTGAATCGAGTGCTAATTATGAGTATAATTGGTTCTTTTATGGTTGGGTTTGTTATGGATATTGTTTAAGTTTGTTATTCTTTAGATCTAGATCTGAACATACACTATAGAATGATGTATTAATTATGGATTTGAATGTATTAAGTCTTTGTTATGCTAACATCCCGCAACAAAAACCTAAAGAGGGCCTAGTCCATTTGCATGCTTTGAGTGAGCACTCATTCTAGGCTGAGTGATGTGCTAGCATGCTTGGGCTTTACTGGTAAATTCTAGGTTGCATCATTGGTTCCGTTGCCGGGACCTCTTTTTCATTTTTTTTCATGATGGTTCATGATGAAGACATACTGGTTGACCCTAACAAGTGTTGAGGAGTAGATTCACGATCTAGAAGAATAATACACACAGAGGTTCAACACCGGATTTGAGTTTAATGCATGCACATGGGTGGAGCATAATCATGCTCGATATTTTTTATGAGAGCTTCTTCACCATTTTTCCAAAGTAGAGCTATACGAGTGGTTGATTTCTTATGCATCTAAAAGGAATTGGAGGTATCACACACATATTTGGATGCAGGAAAAATTTTAGGCCCTTTATTATGTTGATCTAATTTGGACACACTTTGTGGATACTTAGTTTCATGGTGTTCGAATAGATATATTCTATAGTACTCAATTTCTACTTATTCTTACCCAAAGGTAGAAGAATTACATTTTTATGATATCCCGTGGAAACTTACATACAAGGCATTCCACTTTAGATCAAAAGTTTGATGATAACCCTAAACTTAGAGATAAAATCAATGGCTAACTAAACCCCACCTCACATGGGGGAGGAGTAGGTTTGGTGAAAGATGGTAGACCTAGCGGTAGAGAGATAGAGAGAAGAAAGGTGGATTAAGTACAATGAGGTGTGCAAGAGGGAGATAGAGAAGTAGTGGCATGTTACAGAGCAAATGGTGTTGAGGAGAGAGATGGCTCATGGAGGATTTGGAGCTCATATAGAAGGCATGGAGCCAAATCATTAGGAACTCCCCCATTTGGGCAAGCATGACAGGGAAACCCCCTCGGCCTCACATGGAAGCGTGCCAACAGAGACAACCTAGGCCATAGGCACACATCCGAGTCTTCCTAGCAACCTTTCCCTTACGCTTGGTCTTCCAGATCTAGTACAAAAATAGTCAACAAGCTAATTTAGGAAGTAGGAGAGTAGGAGTAATTCATATAAGAAGCACATTGATGGCAGCGCAAACATCTTTATTTTTGTTTGGAGGTACCTTTTTAGGTGTATCTTCCATGTAGAATTCTAGCACACATAATTTTGGAATCTCTTCTGGGAGTAGTAAAACTTCATAGACTATAGGGTGCGATTCAGATAACCGTTGGGACACGAGAAAGTACGACTTCTAGTCGACTCCAACTACAAGTTCGGGGATCGGGAGGTATATGTGGTTCTAGTTCTGGTGGATCTGGTGGTTCTAGAGGAAGAAGAAACACGAGGTTCTAGATCAGGTGGGAAAGGTCTACACCAACCCCAAAATATTTACATGGAAATGCCTCTTTTCCTTCTAGAGTATAGGGGCATAGAAGATGTTGTTCAACACGTACACATGTGTGAAATACTATTGGGCCCCTAAACTATTGAATAAGTACACAAGGGCACATGGACACGCAAGAGAGAAGGTGTGTAAGGAAAGGTTCTGGAGGGTCTTGGTAGAACCCATGATGCGCGCATGTAGGGCATGAGAAAAGTGTGACCCGACTACACATGCAGTGGATAAGGTGCCATCCCGGAGATAGTTTGGCCTATGAAGGAATATGCCTGCGATCAAAGCTTCTAGAAGACCATCATGGAAAAAGTGGAGAGCTCGGGCTGATGGAGCATGCTCCCATCGAGGACCACATTCAAACACTTTTCTTCGGATCTCGAGGCTGCGAGAAGGATGAGTTGGCACTTCGATTCCTATAAAGACAAGTGCCTATAAAAGAAAAGAGAAGTGGAATCGGATATAGAGAGATCAATAGAGAGTGAGCTCTGTAGAAATGCCACAAGGAGTCATATTGGGTTGGGTAGATGAAATATAGGAGAAGGATGTATCAAGGGCTTGGGGTTATAAAATTTCTTTTTGAGAGCTAAATGATATGGATCCAATTATGATGCATGACTTTGGTCTGCCATAATGTGGTGTTTTATAGTAAGTCTAATGAATGTAATGAGGTTACCAAGTTAATTGAATATGATCCTTCTTGGTTCGGATTCATACATGATTCTTCATAGTTCCTTTTCATGTATGTTTATAAGATGAATATGAATTCCTATGCATTTTCCTTTCTATCTTGATTCAATTCTTTAAGTTTGTTAAAGTATCTCTATCTGTAATGACTACAATGATCTAGAGCCGTTCTGAGCTCTATGATGTTCGCATGTTTCATTCCCACTCACTTTATTGAATGTTTGGATCATAGATGATTTTTTCCCACTCAACTCACATAAAAGAGAGACTCGGCACTTGCATGTTCCTTGGGTGAGTGCCCTGCGCCCACTAGGTGATAGGTTGGCATGTATGGTATTCCCTTGTTCTTTGGTGGGTGCAAAATGACTACATCTTGGTTCCATTACCAAGAATATTTTCAAAGTTTTAGTGGGAAATAGCATACATCATGATCTCATGTAATGAGTGATGATAGAGCATTTAACTTTGGAAAGTGTTAAATCATGGTTTAAGAGCACGGAGGAATAATTTTCTCATACATTCAACATTATACCTAATTTTGATGCACGTAGATGGGTAGAAGAGAACCTCTACCATGAGTTGTATGAAACTTTTTCTATTGCTTCCCAGAGAAACAAGATGAATGGATCTCGACATATGTGTCTAGATCAAGTTGGTATTATAGATCACATGCATGGACCTAAGAATATTACCATATACTATAGGATGAAGATCTGATATGTACTCATGTTGTGGATCATTGGTGGAAAGGTCTGTTGGCTAGCTACACTCTAGAGTACTCTATTTCTACATATTCTTGTCTGGAAGTCGTTGAGTTTGAGTTTATGTGGTAGCCCAGAGGATTGTTTCTATGTTTTATGCCTCTAAGCAATGAAGATCTTGATTGTTACCTTGATTTTAGAGGCATCTCTGATGGTCACTAAACCATTCTAAGCATTGGGTGAGGAAGCTAGAGTGGAGGAAGATGGCAGACATTGCGATGGAGAAAGAAAGGGAGGATAGACAAATCAAGTATAGTGAAGTGCGTGACAGGAAGATTGCTATAAAATGTGAGGTTACAAGTGTGATGGATGTATAGAGGCAGATGATACTGGAAGGATTTGAGGCTCACACAGAGGATGTGGAACCTGAGCAGTCTGTGCTACCCCATCTTGGAAAGCACGTAAGAGAGACCCCTTCAACTTCTAATGAGAGTTCGTCGTGTGGGAGAGAAGATTCGTTGGCACACATCTAAACCCACCTAATGACCAAACCCTGGCAATTGGTTTTCCAGATCAAGGGAGGAGTATTGTTGACCCAGTTGGTATCGGTGGAAGTGATAGATATGCGCCAAGAGATACAATTTTTCATTTCCTACTTCTATGGTTGTGCAAACTATTCCAGTATTCGGAGGAATTTTTAGACAAGGAGAAAGTACATAAGGCATGGGTAACACGTCAGGGAGTGGCGTGGGAAACACACCCGATAGTGGCACAATTTCACGAGATGGCTAGCACGTAGTTCAAAGGGACATTGGGGACCCTAGGCGAGCCACTTAAGGCCCATTACTGGCGGTAGGAGTATCTGGAGGTGGAACTGGTGGATTCGGAGATACAAGACCTAGTGGATCTAGTGGATCCGCAGAGAAGGAAAAACCAGAGAAAACCAAGGGTCTCGCACTGGAGAACAGGGGCCTCACCATCTCCTCAAGTCTTCTTTGAGATTTCTTTACATTTTCCAGTTACGGGGGTATTGAAGATGTTGCAGAGCACGTTCACAAGTGTGAGTTTTTATGGTGTGCGAAGGGGATCACATACCCAAATTAGAACTCTGCTAGTTATTTTGCAATGACGTTGTAAGGGCACGCACATAGTTGGTATAGGAAGTATGACCCCCATTAGACAGTGGCAGATTACACCATGTTGAAAAATGCTTTCCTAGTAGAATTCCACATCCTTGAGTTTGAACAGAAGAGCATCAACACCCTTAAGGAAATTCAGTAGGGAATGGTGGAGAGTGTGTGGAAGTATTACGCACAGTTGAAGACTCTCCTGTCAAAATTGTCATATGAAATTCACCCTTCACAACATTCTCAATGGTTTGTTGGAGGGTCGATAACTCCATTTAGAAGAGATTTATCTCATAATATTTTCAAAGACCCACGTAAGGTGTTGGAAGCTTCTCTGCACACCAAATCTGTTGGAAGTGTTGATACTAGTGTTAGCCAATTCATTGAAGCTCAAATCACCACTATATCTAAGCCACTGAAATGTTATCGTGAACTCATCTCGATGAGACTCACGGTGGAATGTGGTGTACAGATTGTGAAGTAGAGGGGAATTTCAAGGATATTTTCCCTAGAAGGCAAAGACGCGTTATACCATTAGAGTGTGAGATTTGTCATGGGGACCATGATGTGAGTAGATGTCCCCTGTTGTAGTGCACGATGTGGAAGAATGTGTCTTGCTACTATAATATCTACACCTCTACAACCCATGATACTAAGGATTGTAGGCTTATTGACCAGATCCATGAGGCCATTAATCATGGTGTGTGCCAAACTAGCATTGCCAATAGTTCTAAGGGTGATGATCACCGTTATGAGGAGTGTGCAAATGGAGGCACACATGGAAGGGGATTTCACAGAGGATTTCATGGTTGTGGTAACCGCAGAGGAGGAGGAAGTGAGTTCCCACATGGAACCTTTTTGATTGTGGGTTTGTAGACCACTACAAGCGCGAGTGCCCGTGATTTATTGCGGTGTTCATGGTGCGAGAAGAAGTACAAGTATGAGGAGTGCCATGAGTTGTTTGAGCATATGAATCAACAACACCGAAAAGAAAAGGGCACTGTAATGGTAAGCATTAAGAAGGCTGACACACAATGGATGCCACGGGTGACACGTGATGCAGGATTGGAACCTGTTATGGTAACAACAAGAGTAGAGATTACGCACGTAAATGAAATACCAACACGTAAGAACCTAGTTTCAAGGAAGAAGTGATACATGGGAAGTATCTAGATCCCGCACAAGCAGTAGAAGGAGGTATATGAAGAGACCATGGACATCATTCAAAGTTTACAAGGATAAATCCATTGTATAAAGGAGTATTCCGGAGGGAGGAACAAAGAAGGAAGGTCAAGGCACCAAAGGATGACCTGGATGAGGTCAAGGAAGTGTGTAAAATGTTAAGGAAAGAGAATATTATTCCCTTTCTATAAGCATGGTTAAGAGAGAAGGTATCATGCGCCGAGAGAAGAGCATGAGAGGTAGGTCTTCCATGCAAACCTTCCCCCTCACATCCTTCACTACGATAGGTAGATCACGTTAAATGTGGTCGTGGATGGATAGCTCCTTAGTAATATCCTCATTGACACATGTGCGTAAGACCCGCATTACATTACTGCCCATCTTCAAATGTGTTGTATGTGGAAAACAAAATGAAGGCAATGCCCATCGGTGTTTCAAAGGATGCGATTATGACCATTCGGTAGCTAAGTTTACTAGGGACTTTGAAGTCTTGGCACTCACCGAGGTAGAAAATTTCCCAGCATTACTTGGGTGCCCATGGTGCTATAAGAACAATGCAGATCTTCGGTTCAACAAGGGATACATAAGATTTGAAAATGAGGAGGAATGGGTCATCATACCCCTAGCTAATGGAAAATCAACACCCTATACTAAACCTTTGGGAGAAGAGGTCCTGGATAGAATATATGTGTGCTCAATCAAGGATCTAGAGATAATTCATCCCATAGAGGGAGTTATCCAGGTTTGAGGATGCTCAGTCCTAAGTGACACCACTAGTATAGCATGCGATAATTGGCACATGGGACCTATGAATTAATCGAGATGACATTTAAGAGGATTGGTAACAAAAGTGAAAAAGGCACGTACAATCTGGTGCTTAGGAGGAAAGTAGCTACCTAAGTACCCAGGAGGAGCTTTACCTGAGGTGTTTTTGCAGGAGATGGAAGCTCAGTGGAAGGAGGAGAATGAATGAAGACAGATGTTAAGTTACATCCTACTCAGAACTTTTGTGCACTGGTGGGAAACACATTGGGATAACCTCTTGAAATGGCATGGGGTGAGAATTGCTTTCTCTATAAGGTTTTGCAGGAGTAACGTGCCCATGGCTATAAAAGAGTACCATGGTAAAGAGACCACTTTCTTCCATATCCAAGCATGTGAGATGGCATGGATGGGAAGCACATAAGTGTTTCCACCTTCATTATGGATTCACAAGTTGTAATCCACCCTGCAAGGTTGTGCACGCACATGGCACATCCACTCGGAGATGCATCGTCAAATAGGGAATTGGTGAGAATTGGTGGCTGACCTCATTCAAACATTCGAGTACCAGTACAAAGGCATTAGTACATAAGTTGTTACGGGTTGTGAAGCATCTTACAACAAGGGATAGTGCTATGGTGGAAGATAGAATACAAGAATTTCTAGGTGAACTGGCCCGAGACGCGCTTTAAGGAAGAAGAAACATAAGAGGCTAGTTTAAGAATGTGTGTATGGAGAAAGAAAAAGGGAAGATGGTGTATGTTATTGATGGGGAAGAAGTGGAAAACTTAGATGTTGACCATTTTTTGGGGACACATGAGGTGTTAGACTATTTTGATGAATGGTCGTACACCTATCATGATCTATTAAGGAAAAATAAGGTTAGCATCGGCTCGAGACAAAAGAGTCTAAAGAGGCTATCATCGAAGACTATTGGTCAGAGAAGGAAGTATATAAGATCATTGATAGTTTACGTGAGTTTGAGGATTTATTCCTATGTGGGTATCATGAGCTTAAAGGTGTCCACCATTCCTTGGGGGAGATGAGGATAAATCAAGGAAGGTGTGTTCCCGATCAAGAAAAGACCATACCGAATGAATCCTAACCTGCGCGTGAAGGTCAAGGAAGAAATAGATATGATGATAGCATTGGGCATTATTGAAGCTGTTTAAGAGTCAAAATGGATAATTCTAATGGTAATTAGCATCAAGAAGGACAAAAGGATAATGATCTATGTTGATTATAGGGACCTGAATGCAGTATGTATCATTGATCCTTTCCCAACCCCATTTACTGAAGATATCTTAGAGGGAGTGGCAGGACGTGAGGTCTATTCTTTCTCAGATGGATTCTTGGGTTATCACCAGGTAAGAATTGTAAAGGAGGACCAAAGAAATAAAAATTTCACCACCGAGAAGGGAAGTTTTACCTATACAGTCATTCCTTTTATATTGAATAATGTGCATGTTGTGTTCTAGTGCATTGTGGTACATGCTTTCTAGGACTTCATCCATAAATTCCTTCAAGTCTACCTGGATGATTGGACAATATATGGGTTAGTAAAGGACCATTGTGACAACTTAAGGCTGATGTTTGAAAGGTTTCGATAGTTGTGGATATCCCTCAACATTAAAAATTTGTCTTTACCACCCCATTTGGAACATTATTGAGGCACATCATATGTAAGTAAGGCCTCACCGATAGATCCCGCAAAAGTTACAGTAATTGTGGGATTGAGGGAGCCTACTAGTTAAAGCATGGTGCATGGATTTCTTGGGCATATGGGGTACTACAGGAAGTTCATCAAGGGATATGCCAAGATCACCATGCCTTTAAAAGAGTTACTTAGACATAAAAGTGCCTTTCATTAGGGAGAGGCACATCGAAGGCATTTGACACTTTAAAGGATAGGCTTATCACCATGCCCATCCTATGTTTCCCTTCTTGGGATAAGCCTTTCCATGTTCATGTGGATGCCTCAAGGACCACCATTGGAGTAGTACTTACACGCCTAGTGAGGGGATTGTTGATCATCCTTTGTGCTTTACAAGTAGGAAATTGACACCAATAGAGCAGAATTATACTACAACTGAGCGTGAGGCATTGTTAATGATCTACGCGCTTCATAAATTTAGACAATATTTGTTGGCAACCCCTTTTATATTTTACACTGACCATATGGCATTGAAATACTTGGTGAACAATCCCATTCTACAAGGGTGCATATGTCGGTGGGTACTATTATTCTAAGAATTTCAGTTCACAATGGTTTTCAAACTAGGAAAAATTAATTTCAGACCTGATCATTTATCCGAGATTAATTCGGGGAGGACACATAGAGCATTGAAGACACCATGCCAAATGCACAACTATTTAGGTTGCGGCAAGTGCCCTCGGATTTAGAGGACATTGCAGTATTTCTCAAGACAAGTATGGCAACAGTTAGAATGAAGGCCTTGGAGAAGAAGAATTTAGCCATATGCGTCGTGCCCTACATGTTAATTAGTGGAGATATGTATAAAATGGTTCATGATGAGGTTCTCCGTCATTGTGTGCTAGAACATGAGTGCATTGTAATTATGGAAGAGGCACATGGTGGGATTGCAGGATGACACTATATGGGAAATTTAACCGCGTGGAAGATTCTACTTGCAGGGCTTTGGTGGGAGACCATCTATCAAGATTGAATTGAGTTTTGTAAGGCCTGTGACCATTGCCAACACCTTGGAAAACTTGGAAAAAGAAATGAAATGCCCTTGTGACCAATAACCAGTGCGGAACCATTTGAGAAGTGGGCTATCAACTTTTTCAGACCAATCTCACTAGTGGCGTGAAGAATTGGTTCACATTATATCCTCACTTAAACTGATTATTTGGCAAGGTGGGCAAAGGCGGTGCTGAAAAGGATTATACGGCGCTATTGCACTACATTGCTAGATTTTTATGGGAAAACATAATCACCAAGTATGGATGCCCATTGATTTTGACAATTGATAGAGGTACACACTTCCTCAATGAGATGATTAGGATTTTGCTATCATAATTCATGGTGGCCCATCAAAAACTACTCCCTATTACCCTCAAACAAATGGAATTTTTGAGGCATTTAACAAAATACTTAGTCACACGTTGACTAAGATCTCGTGATGTTGGTAGACATGATTGGGACGAAAAATTATCAACCATTCTTTGGGAAAATAAGACAACTTTGTAAGAGGTTGAATAAGGCCAAACCATTTCAATTAGTGTTTGGCACGGAGGCTGTCCTATCAGTTGAATTCATGTTACCTTCTCTGTGTATAGCGCACGCAGGAGGATCGGCCAATGAACAAGCACTGGAAGAAATAATTGACAATTTAATGCAATTGGATGAAATATGATCACTCGTCAGGTGGAGCCAGAAGAAGGAAAAAGCAAAAAAAAAAAAGGCATGGCATGATTGTCACATTAAGAACAAGAAGTTTGAGGTTTGGAAGATGGTCTTACTATATGATTCAAATTTTTTGCACCATCCTGGGAAGTTGAAGGTGCATTGGTTGGGTCCCTACATCATCTCATACATCCTTGATTCGAGCACGTGCCAGTTACAATTGTTGAGCGGAAAATATTTCTAGGACACTTCAATGGGATTAGGTTGAAGCCCTATTATAAATAAGTCTTCTTGGTGTTTGTAAATAAGGCAAAGTGTTTCCAGGTTAAATTAGGATTTCCCTTAACGCATTTTTCTTTTCTTTTGTTTCCCTTTCTCGTTATTGTTTTGTGTTGCGCCTTGGGTGCCGTAATCTCATTACTTTTTAAAGGTTGTGAATGCGCAAAGGACCACACATCATTTTAGTGTGGGGTGGAGTAAGGTGGAAGAAATTGAAGTGTGAAGTGCTAGGAAGGATTACATTGGAAAGCCCAATTGAATGGCCATGTGAAGGAAGTACATGCAAGAAAAGGTGAAAAAGGATGGTTGGTGTTAGGGTAAGGCTACATTGGGGATCCACGTACAAGAGAGGAAGAAGCACAAAAGCAACATGAGGTAGGTGAGAGAAAAAATCATGACGGAAGTACCTTCGGCATTGGTTACGCGCGAAGCTTGAAGAATTTTTGTGCAAGGTTGGGTGCGTGAGTTAAAACGCTATAGACGTATTTGGTTAAAAAATCCACATTAAGTGTTAAAATATGGTGGTAGGTGAAGTGGAATTTAATGCTAAAAGTGGGAAAAACTATAAATAGAAGGTTGGGCACTTCATTATTGACTTTACAAATATGAATAAGGAAGAGATTTTGTGAACTAGGGTTTCCAGAGTTGATCCGTGTGAAGAAAAATTGGAAATATTTAAACCGTGAGTGACTAGTTTGGATTTGCAAACTAGAAGGGAAGTAGTTCACGGGCGTAGAGAAGGTTGTGGAGAAGTGTCATCTTGTGAAAGGGATATTCCAGTTAGGGTTTGGCAGCTAGGGCATGGGTTGGAAAGGATTTTCTTCACAAGTTCAAGATTTGAACTTGGAAAAGATAGAAGAGTAGAGCTAGGAAGAAAAGTTGAAGTGCAGAGATAACTTATGTAATGACACCTAACAAACCAGAAGTAACACCTAAAAAGGGTAAGGGTAAGGGAAAACAACAAGAAACCACCACAGGTACCAATGAGGAATGGTATGTAGAAATGTAGTACCCATATGGGGTTTCACTTGGGATGGAATGAGAGTCCCACTTGAGAAAAATGATAGTAAGTGACTACAATCATCACATGAATGCGATTGAAAAATAATTAGAGTTAGAGTTAGTGCACCTGACTAACCAGAGAACACCTGAGGGGTTACCAATTTATAGCGACAAAGTCAAGGTGAAGTTAGAGAAGGTGGGTTTATTACAACTCTATGATTTACCCTACTTCAGAAAGCCAAAGTGCCTCTATCAGTGGCTAATGTTGTGTGTACATGAAGACCACTTTCACTTCACGGGGCACAAGATGCGCATAACCCCTCAACTAATTTCAAAATTCACAGGCCTTATCTATGAAGGAGAATATATAAAGGATGACTTATGTGACAAGGAAGCAATTAAGGAAACAGTGGTTGCATATGCATATAAGAAGGGGTCAAAGTACTTTGATATCATGGATATCCATGACCCAGTGATGATAATAGCCACATTCCTAGTAAAAAAACTCAATGCATAAGAGAGATGGACGTAGGTAAACAAGTCTTGGTTGAATGTTTGTAGAAGAATATTAGAGGGCACCATCTACAATCTATCTACATACATTGCAGATGAAATTATCACCAGTGCATAGGAAGGAGACAATATTATCTTTGGTAATGTCCTCTTAACCATTGTGTTCTTAGAGATTAGAGTACCAGATGCAGCAAAAAATTTTGTTTGGGAGTACCCAGAGGAATACCCCTTGCCTGCAAAAAAGATTTGAGAAATACACTTGTGATAGCATGATGCCCATTCACAAGGCACATCTTGAAAAATGGTATATGCGCTTAAGGAATGTGTTCGGGGTAGAATGGAGAATACTAGAACAACTGCTAGTAGGAGAAGTTGAGTTTGTTGTATATTAACACTTTTGTATTGGTAGGTTCAAGTTAACTGATGAAACCATGAGCCCATGGTGCAATCTCCCATTCACCTTCATAGCTCAATACTTCCAGGTGGGAGTTAAAAAATTCAAGGAGTCCAAGAAGTTAAAGCTTGACCTTGGAAGTTTTGACTTGGGACCATAAGGAGATGCGCAGAATGTTGGTATACCCCAACAAGTGTGCGTACGTGGAAAAGTACATGTCGCATGAAGTCCAAATGGTAAAACCCCTAACTCTAACTATTGTAGAGAGGTCCGTAGCACATGTATACCTTTGGATAAGGCCCAAGTTTGAGAAGGGCACTTACCTTGAAAATGAGATAGCTATACCCGAGGACCTAACAAGTAGGAAGAAGACTGCACCCAAGAAGAAGGAAACAGAGGAGATAAGGAAAAAGGCACCAAGTGCCCAAGAAACATAGGCAATAGGCACCCGGGAATAAGCGCTAGAATAAGTACTTACATGCATATGAAGAGGTCCCAGTCAAAGAGGAGGCGCCAACGACAGAAAATCTTATCACAGAGGAGAAATCACTAGAGGAAGAGGAAGAGAAAGCAGAGTCTCCTATACTAGAATCCCCAGTTAGGAAGAAATAGAAGGTGATGGAGGAAGTTGACTCGGAGGAAACAGAGAGCTTGGAGAAATACATGGGTGAGAAGGATGACGATGAAGAAGATGAATCTGAAGAAGACCAAGAACCACTTGTCTTTAGCATGCATGGTTCAAAAGAAGAGGGTAGAGAAGAAGAACATGAGTTCCTTTTCATGTGGTGCAAGGGTAGCCAGGAGGAGGAAGGTGCCCAGAACATGGGAAGAAGTGAAGAGGTTTATGCGTAGGGTCATAAAACTCCAAGCCTCATGAAGGATAAAATAAATGAGGCGAAGCAGAAAAGAAGCAACAAAAATCATCGAGGCCTTGGTGGAACAAGAATTGGAGCACAGCACTGACATAGTGATGGAAGAAGATAAGGAAGAAAGTGCAAGGAAATATCATGGCAGCATGGGAGGCCCCAGTCTATTGGTAACTATTCCTAAGGGAACACGCATAGGAGGAAAGTGCATGGAGATCTAGGGGCCAAGAATGAGCTACATTAATGATCCTAGCAAGGTGTTGCACGTGTGCTTCCAAAGCACAATCCCAAAGAGATCAAATCTTGGAAATGAAGTTGTTTGATGAAGAAGGTGCATACCCTTAGATGAGGAAGATGCTCTCTTGGGAAATTGAGTCCCACATCGACAAGCCGAGTTTGAGGTAAACTAGGGGCATTAATGGAAATTCCTGGGTCAAAAGGAGACAACCCCTTGGTAAATTCTCATCAACTTTCAAATGAGTAGTTATGCAACACACTCAACAAGGTCTCAGTTGAGGTTGAAGCTAGGCTCTTTGGACGAAATGATAGGGTAAAATTTCTAGACGCAAAACTAGAAATGAAGGAGGAAGAACTAGAAAAGGAGGAGGAAGAGCTAAAAGAGAAGACTGAGGATTTAAAGTAGGAGGAGTTAATTAGAGCTCAACTAAAACGTGAGCTTAGGGAAGAAAAGGAAAGGGTGTGCAAAGTTTATAAGAAATTAGAATCCATCATTGATGCCATTTCTTTGAAACATCCAGACCTAGCACCGCTCATGCAAAAGTATGGATCTTCCCTTGAGTGCCTTGAAGACTTAACGTGCATCCTCATCATGGAAAGACAACCTATAGCCTTAGAATCTATGGAAGAAGTAGCAAGCGACACTTGGAGAAGGAGGATAAAATGAAGGTAGTAGCAATCATGGCTGAATACAAAAATTCCTTGCTGATGTAAAGATTGTTGCCCATACTGTTAAGGCCGCATATGAAAACTGCGCAGACAAAGATAAAGTGGTGAGTATTTTGGTCGCTAACTATGAAGCAGATCTTAAAGAGTTCCAAGAAAAGAACAAAGGGAACATAGCAGAGTAAGATAAAATCTTGGACGAGGTTGAAAAGAATTCGAAGCTATTGAGGCCCTAAGGGGTACAATCAAGAACCGGCTAAAGGAGCTATACCCACATATTACTAGAAGGATGGACACACTTGAGGACGTGGGCAAGGAGTTGGAAAAAAATGTTGACACTATGAACACTCAAGGAGATGGACTGAGTTTTGGGGAGGTAAGCACCCTAGTCGGTGACCTCTACCAGAGAGCACAAAATGAAGTTGATGCCTGGAAAAAGTTAGAGGTGACTTGCAAAAATATTTTCCTAGCTTGTTGCAATAATGCCATCACTTCCCCATTCTTTCTTCTTTCCTAAATTCTTCATCCCCTTATTATTTTCCCAAGATGTTAAGTCTATTGTGATTCTTTATTCATTAGAGAAGTGTTCTTGTGGGTGGAGAATAGGCATAGTGTGGGGTGATGTTGGGCCCCTAAAATATTGACTAAGTACACAAGAGCGCATGGGCGTGCAAGACTTCAGTTAAGAAATGGGTGCACAAGGAGAAGGCATGTAAGGAAAGGTTCTAGGAGGGTCTTAGTAGAACCCATGATGCGCTCTGTAGGACAAGGTCTCGGGACTTAGCCATAGTTGGCATATCGGGCAAGACACGAGAAAAGTGTGACCCAATTGTGCATACAGAGTGGATAAGGTGTCATCCTGGCAACAGTTGGCCTAGGAAGGAATATTCCATGCGATGGAAGCTTCTAGAAGACCATCATGGAAAAAAAGTGGAGATATCGAGGCCTAATGGAGGACCACATTCGAGACACTTGGTGTCGATCCGAAGCCACGTAAGGATGAGTTGAAACTTAGGGATGCCTATAAATACAAGTGCCCACGAAGAAAAGATAAGTGGAATTGGATATAAAGAGATCAATAGAGAGCGGAGCTCTACAAAAATGTTGCAAGGAGTCATATTGGGTTGGGTAGATGAAATATAGGAGAAGGATGTATCAAGGGCTTGGGGTTATAAAATTTCTTTTTGAGAGCTAAATGATATGGATCCAGTTATGATGCATGACTTTGGTCTTCCATAATGTGGTGTTTCATAGTAAGTATAATGAATGTAATGAGGTTACCAAGTTAATTGATTATGATCCTGCTTTGTTTGGATTCATACATGATTCTTCATAGTTCCTTTTCATGTATGTTTATAATATGAATATGAATTCCTATGCATTTTCCTTTTTGTCTTGATTCAGTTCTTTAAGTCTATTAAAGTATCTCTATCTATAATGATTGCAATGATCTAGAGCCATTCTGAGCTCTATGATGTTTGCATGTTTCATTCCCACTCACTTCCTAGAAATTTTGGATCATAGATGATGTTTTCCCACTCAACTCAAATAAAAGAGACTCAGTGCCCGCGTGTGCCTCAGGTGAGTGCCCAAAGGCCCACTGGGTGATAGGCCGACACGTATGGGATTCCCTTATTCTTTGGTGGGTGTAAAAATGACTACAAATACTGTGGCACGTAAAAGGAATCATGGCTTCTAATTGCAAGGCAAGTCAATTCGTCAGGACGTTACAAGGACATGCACACAATTGGTACAAAATTTTTGACCCTGATCAGACTTGCGTAGACTATGCAGCTCTAAAATATGCTTTCCTTAAAGAGTTTCACATCCCTGATTTTGAGCATAAGAGTATAAGCGTGCTCAAGGATATTAAGAAAGGCACTACTGAGAGTGTCAAAGAGTATGATGCTCATTTCAAAACACTTTTATCTAAACTTTCTTATGATATTCATGCAAGTCAACATGCACAATGGTTTGTTGGAGGCCTGATTACACCTTTTAGAAGGGCGCTATCACATAAGACATACACTAACATGTGTGAAGCACTTGAAGAAACTTTATGCGTTGAGGCATTTGGGAGTATAGACATTGGGGTGAGCCCATTTTTAGAAGCACATATCACAGCTATGGAAAAGCAGTTAGAGAAGCTATCAGCAAATTTAGCACATGAGATGTGCACAAGGATTTGGTGCACAAATTGTGAAGTGGAAGGTCACACAAAGGATAGTTTTCCCCAGTAGATCAAAATTCATTGTTGTTGGATTGTGAGATATGTCATTTAAACCATGATGTTAGCCATTGCCCATTATTACAACACATAATAAGGAAGAACATTTCTTGTTATTGTAAAATTTGTAGGTCCATGACTCATGACATGGAAGATTACTAGCTGATTGGTTAGATCCATGATGCTATAGATATTGGTGTACGATAGACATGGGTATCAGATAACTCTAAAGGAAAGAATGAGCATTAAGATCGGGATCATAATCAAGCATGCTATGATCGGAATGAAGGGAATTTTTAAGGAGGTTGTGGCAGAGGTCGAGGATACCATGGTGGATTCGGAGGACAAGGCCATGGTGGTGGAAGAGGTGAGTTCCCTGATGGAGCATGTTATACATGCAGATCTCCTAACCACTACAAGTACGAATATCCTTAGAATATTACTTGTTCTTTTAGCGAAAAAAGAATCATAGTTATGAGGAGTTCCTGGACTTGTATGATCATTTTAGTAAGTAGCATAAATAATAAAACAAAGGCACAAGGATAGTTAGGATACATCACATTGTGGAAAACCAATGGATGCCTAAGTTGGAACAAGAATCGAGGCATTTATGGTAAATATCACTACCAGCGTTGAAGTAGTGCGTGCTAAAAAAACATTACAATGAGAATCCTACCATCACTAAGTAGGAGGTTATACATGCACAAGATCTGCATCATGTCCATCAAAAGGAGGTTTATCTAGAGATCATGGAGGTACTCGAAATCTTCAGGTGAAATACACTATTTAAAGGAGATATCACGAAGATGGAGAAAAATAAAGCATCATAAATGGACCAATCTGATATGGATGACTTGAAAGAAGTGTGTAAGATGTTGCACCAGGAGAATATCATTCCACTGTTAGGGAATTGGTTAAAGGGAAACACTTCACACTCAAGTATTGAGACTGGATGGCATATCTTGCATGTAAATCTTCCCCCTCATAGCTTAGATTATGAAAAGGAAATCACTCTGAATGTTATTGTGGATGGGTGGCTTTTGATTAATCTATTGATTGATATAGGCACGGAATTTAATGTTCTTACTTTATATGCATCAAGACAAATTGGGACCCCATTCACAACCATCTTCAAATGTATTGTTCATGGCTAACCGAACTAAGGCCACTCCCATCGGAGTGTTAAAAGATGCATCCATTACCATACAGGGGGCCAAGTTCACTAGAGATTTTGGGGTTTTAGCACCGGCAGAGGTAGATAGCTTCCCACTCTACTGGGTGTCCTTGTGCTATGCAAATAATGCTGATCTTTGGTTCAAAAAGGGTTATGTCATCTTTGAAAATAATGAGGAAAGAGTTATTATTCCTTTAACAGATGGAAAATCTACACCTTATGTTGAGGCTTTGAGTGAGGAAAACCTTAATAGGATTTATGTACACACCGTCTGAACCGAGAGGTGTTTGAGCCATCTAAAGAAGGAATTATTTAGTGGGAAGATGCATAGTCTATTAGCGATACTACGAGTGTTGCTTGTAATAATTGGGCTCATAGTACTTATGAGTTGGTAGAGCGTGAATTAAAAATCACATTTGTGTGGGACAACAGAACATCTTCGTATGAGGAGAATAGGTAACAAATTAGTACCTCATTACACTTTGGAGAAAGAGATCCTATAGTATTTCTATGCGCTATGGAGGAATTATGGATAGACTAGTTGGAGAGACAAAATATGCTGGTATATACCCTATGTGGGATAAGAGCGCCTTTGGTGGGTGGTTCACAAGGATAATCTTGTAAGATGGAATGAAATTAGGATTTCTCTTGCTACTAGATTCTACATGAGCAATGCACCTACTCAGATCTACACTTATCATGGTAATCAACCTGTTAAGCACCACGTTTAGCAGTGTGAGAGACTTTGGATGGAGGGGCAGAAGCTTTACCACCTTCGTTATGGGTGCACAAATTTTATTCCACTTTACAAGGTTGCACGCGTTCTTGGTATGTATATGCGGAACTCCATAGAGAGACTAGAAATTGGCAAGATTTAATTGTAGGAATGACCCAAATGTTTGAATTCTTCTCTACTAAACCTCTAGTAGAAGAAGCATTAAAGGTTATAAAGCACTTAACTATGGGGGATAGTGCCAAGGTGAAAGAACTCATTTAGGAGTTATTTGATGAAGGAGACTCAGGAGCATGGTTTGCTAGAGAAACAGAGACAGATGCCACACTACTTAAGCACACTTTCCTTGAGAAGGAAAAAGGAAGAATGGTCTACTTAGTGGATGATGAAGAAGTAGAAAATATAGATGTAGACCATTCAACAAGTAGGCATGAGGTGTTGGACATTACAGATAAAACCACATGCACCTATCATGAACCTATGAAGACAAAGAAAGTGAATATTGGATCAGATGTTAAGCCTAAGGAGGCCATAATTGGAGACTATTGGTTTGACTCTGAAGTGGAAAAAATCATTGAGTTACTACGGGATTATTAGGACTTATTTCCTTGGGGGTACCATGAACTTAAGGGCGTGCATGAATTATTAGTAGAGATGAAGATAAATCTTAAGGAAGGTGCACACCGATCGTGACAGAGACCCTACAGGATGAACCCTAACTTGTGTGAAAAGGTCAAAGAATATATTGACAAAATGTTGAATTTTGGAATCATCAATCCCATAGATGAGTCGAATGGGTTAGTCTAATGGTGATCGGTGTTAAGAAGGATGCTCGAGATCGGACTCGTGTGGACTATAGGGAGATGAAAGTTGCATGTGTGACCGATGCATTTCCTATTCCATTCATTGAGGAGATACTAGAAGGCGTTGCAGGGTGTGAAATCTACTCATTTACCGATGGATTATCTGGGTATCATTAGGTTAGGATTTCCCAGGAGAGTATCAATAAAAGACTACTTTTACTACTAAATGGGGCATCTTTGCCTATACTATGATGCCTTTTGGTCTGAAAATGCACCTGTTATATTTTCAAAAATAGTTTTTCAAGCGTTCAAATATTTTATTCACAACTTCTTGCAGGTTTACTTAAATGATTAGATGGTGTATAGAATTTTAAGGATCATTATGATAATCCGAGCTTAATGTTTGCAAGATGTAGATAGTTGAGTATTTCCTTGAACATCAAGAAATGTGTATTTGCTATGCCATTTGGAATACTATTAGGACACATCATTTGCAAGGAAGGTTTGTTGGTTGATCTAACTAAGGTTGCAGTCATTATCGGCCTAAAAGAGCCTACCAGTCAAAGTGAGGTGCATGGATTCTAAGGTCACACTAGGTATTATAGAAAATTCATAAAGGGATATGGTAAGGTTTCTGCACCTTTAGAGGAGTTACTAAAAGGAAAAGGGACGTTCTACTAGGGAGAATTGTAGCAACGCACGTATTCGAAACATTGAAGGAGAAACTTACTACCATGCCTACTATGTGATTTCCTTCATGTGACCTACCATTTCATGTACATGTGGATGCCTCTGGCATGGCCATTGGCGCAATGTTGGCTCATCCTGGAGAAGGTATAATAGATCATCCTATATGTTTTTCTAGTAGAAATTTGACTCCTGTAGAGTAGAATTATACAACTATAGAGCACGAAGCTTTTTCAATGATCTATGTGCTACATAAATTCAAATAGTACCTGCTAGCAACACCATTTGTATTTTATATAGATCACATGGCATTGAAGTATTTGGTAAACAAGCCTGTTTTATAGGGGCACATATGCATATGGGTACTCTTATTCCAAGAATTTGATTTCATAGTTGTGGTAAAACTAGGGAAAAGTAATTCTGGACCAGACCATTTATCTAGAATATAGTTGGGAGAAGAAGCATAGGCAATTGAAGATACCATGCCCAATGCATAGTTATATAGGTTACAACGTGTGCCATCATAATTAGAGGATATTTTTGTCTTTCTACAAATAGGCATGGCACTAGAAGGAATGAAATCCTTAGAGAAGAAACAACTTACTATTCACGCAACACCCTTTATGTTGATTAGCGGTGACCTATACAAGTTGGGTCGAGATGAAGTATTACGTTGCTGTGTACTAGAACATGAGTGCACAAATATCATGGAGGAAGCTCATGGTGGTATTGCAGGTGGCCACTATGCAGGTGACGCCACTACGCATAAGATTTTACTCACTAGATTATAGTGGGAGACCCTGTATAAAGATTGTAAGGCATATTGCAAGGATTTTGATCAATGTTAGTGCCTTGGGAAGCCAGGTCAACGAGATGAAATGCCTCTAAGAGCTATTACTAGTGTACAACCATTTGGTAAATGGGCTATAGATTTTGTGGGTCCTATTTCACTAGATGTGCACAAGAATGGATCATGTTATATCATTACTTACACAGACTATCGAGAAGATGAGCAAGCAGGCACCTACAAAATGATTGTACAATGGTCATGCGGCAAATAGGTTTCTATGGTAAAATATTATTACAAGGTATGGATGTCCTTTACGTTTGACTAGTGATAAGGGCACACATTTTTTGAATAATGCAATTGGAATTTTATTGGATGAATTCTTGATTGCACACCATAAGACCGCACCATATCATCCTTAGGAAAATGGGATTGCTTGAGGCTTTTAACAAGATTTTGAGCAGGACGTTGAAAAAAATTGATGTTAGAAGAAAGGATTAGGATGATAAAGTTTTGCAGTACTTTGGGCATATAGAACAACATACAAGTGGCTAAACAAGGCGACACCTTTTCAATTGGTGTTTGACACAAAAGCAGTTCTTCCTATGGAATTGATGTTGCCTTCTTTGTGTATCAGCATGCTACTGGAGGTCTCACTAATGAGCAAGACTTAGAAGAACGGATCAAAAATTTAATTAATTTGGATGAGCGACAAGCAATAGCACGTTGAGTCGAAGGAAGAAAAAAATAGGCAGAAAGCATGGTATGCTAGGCACATTAGGGAAAAGAAGCTTGAGATAGGAAAAATGGTGCTCCTTTATGATTATAAATTTTGTGCCATCTAGGAAAACTCAAGGTACATTGGTTAGGACCATATGTTATCACTCACATACTTGAAATAGAAGCTTATCAGTTAGAAATGGTTGATGGAATATGGTTACCTAGTTACTTTAATGGGAGTAAGTTAAATCCCAAATATCAATAAGTCTTGTTGGTGTTTGTAATAAGGCAAGATTTCCATTTAGATTAGGTTTTCAATTATGTATTCCCTTCTTTGTCACTATGCTTTGTCAATTTAGTTGTTTTTTTGTGAAATAAGTACATTTGCGCGCTAGAAGATAATTACCATTTGTAGTATTTTTATGCGCAGAGGACTACACATACCATTTGTGTGGGGTGGTTATTGAGAAATGGGTACACATAAAGGAACAAACTACTACATGTGTTATTCAAAGATTGAAGAGTTGGTGAAAATAAAATTGCTTCCGATGAGGACCATGGATGGAGATAAATGAAGGAATAGTATAATGTGAGGTAAGCGGTGGCCATGGAGACTACTAGGAGAAGGTGTAGTGATGAGGTACTCAGGTGCATGGAAGTACATTGAAGAGAAGCTTGTAGCTAGAAGGTAGGAAGGTGCGTTAAAAGGTTATGACTGAGGCACAAAGATGTACCGCATGGAAAAATGTGAAAAGGGTCACTTAATGAGGATTGTTGGTAGGTGAAGGAGCAATAAATGAACCAACATTTTGAAAATCTATATAAGGACGTGATGTGATTTCATGCTTACCATTATGATCACAATAATTTGAAATATCTAAGTGTGACTGAGCTGCGAGAAGAGTATTCAAGTGCAAAGAGTGTGAAACGAGATGTGGAGGGTAGATTTGTGCACGGAGAAGCTTGCATCCCCATTAGCGAAGGGTTTGAGAGAAGCAGAGCATTGCAAAAGAGCTAAGGCACATGATTTCAACTTGGGCATGCAAATTCAAGATAGGGTTTGGGTTTGCACATTGTAGAGGATAGAAGGTGAGTATTTGAAGTTAGAAAATTGTGAGTTATAGATGGCACCAAAGAAAGCACCTACCGCAGGAGCTAAGGGAAAGAAGAAAGTGGAAGTAGAGGTTGAAATTACTCCCAAGAGTAATTTCTCAGAGATGCAATACCCAGAAAATGTAATAGTGGGACAAGAATGGGAGTCTCACATCCGGAAGTGCAAAATCAGTGATTACAACCACCACACATCGGATAACAAGGAGTTAGATGCGTTATTATGTACGAAGACAAACAAGCACACATCAGAGGACATGCCAGTATATGATGACGTTAGAGATAAGTTGCTAAAGTAGATTGGATTTTACCAGTTGTATGAGCTCTCATACTTTGGCAAGTATGAACCTTTGTACCAGTGGCTGATGAGTAGGGTACATGAATATTTCTTCTATTTCGACAGGATGGAGGGTAAGGATTACTGCAGCACTAATTGTGACATTGATAAATAAAGGCCTCAGGAGTAGATCTAGATAGTGACTTGACAGATAAAGTAGTAATCCTAGAGACAAGGAAGGAGTTAGGATATACCAAGGGACTATGCAGTATGGATATAGATAAGCTGAAGAAGTACCCAATGGTACAAGCAGCTACACACCTAGTGAAAAAATTGAATGATCAAGAGAGGTGGTCACAGGTGAACACAATGTGGCTTCATGTTGCAAAAAGAAGATGTCACATGGGGTAGTCTACAATATTGTAGGCTACATAGCAGAGACCATAGTTGAGGAAGCATGCACCTATGAGAGGATTAGTTTCGGTGCAATCCTACTATCCTTGGTATTTATGGAGATCGGAGTTCCCAATGGGCCAAAGGAAAAGGTTTGGGAGTACCCCAAGGAAAATAAGTCTCTGGCGGAAAGATTTGGCCAATACTTTGTGACGGGTCAATGAGCGAGCCCATTCAAGAAAAGGGCAAAGATGTGGTATGACAAGCTCCACGTGGCATTTAAAGAAGAGTGGCGCATTCCTAAGGAGTTTCCTTCACCATGGGCAAGGAATTATAGTTCACAAGATACTAACACTTCAGCATAGTGAAATTTACAATAAAATATGGAACTTGGAGCCCTTGGTGCAAGCTACCATATGCCTTCACAACGCGCTACTTCTAGGCATCACCCACCTGTTTTTCTTATGTGTGTCGTTTAAAATTCATTACAGAAAAGGTAGACTGTGACTACCACACCTTGAGGAAAACTTATGTCTATCCAGGCTAGACTGCCTATGTTGAGAGGCTAATCTCATATATGATAAGCATGAAGCCTGTAAGTTTGGCAATTGGAGATAGTGGAGCCATGCATTGGTATACCTTCAACTTAAGCCTAAGTTGGAAGGTAATAAATATGTAGAGAATGAATTTGCGCTCCCAGGGCCACTAAAGGGTAAGCACACAATGGAGAATGTTCCAACTCCAAAACCTACAGAAACCATAGTGGTGGAGGAGGAAGAGGAGGAAGAACGAGAAGATAGTGGTGGTCTGGAACATAGAGGACGAAGGCAACCTACAAATAAGGTAGGAACTGAGTGCACGACCACTCCACCCTAGGTACATGAAGAAGGTGATGAGGACTTGGATGTAGTCCAAGGAGAGTGCCACTTCAAAAGGGTATTCAGGAGAATAAGAACCCAAGGTGCTACTCCACAATCAAAAGAAGATCATCGTGACTCTCCCCACAGAAGGAGATAGTTGAGAAGAGAAGGAGAAAATTGAAGCTGGACGAGGAGGCAAAAGAATCTGAAGAGAGTGCACCCGGATCTCCTACACCACCAGAGGATGTGGAAGAGCTAAAATATGAAGAAATGAAAGATGAAGATGTGAAGAATTAAGGAGTAAAGGAAGGAGGGACATAGCAAGATATTACTCAGGAAATTTAAGATCCAACTCCAAATCTTGGTGCACTAGTTCCTAAGGGGCCAAGAGGTAAAAGGACAAGTGGAGAGTTTGTTCTTCCATATTTGGGCTATGTTGAAGACACAAGTAAAATTTTTTGTGCCCATTTTCAAATCACTGTGATTCCTTAGGATTTATATGGATGGGAGTTGATGGATGAAGACATGACCACCATGGGCATAAAGAAGTAACTATCTTGGTCTATGCACACTCATATGGATGACCCAAACTTTGACATATGTGAAGAATCTTGTGTGTCAAGAAGGTTGAAAAAGACACCTCAGGCCAGACATATAACCGTGAAACCCACTATTATGTCTGATGAGTAGGTAAAAATTCCTTGGTGAAGGTATCTACAGAGGTGGTGCGGAGGAACATAGACAAATCTGCCACTATCAAGGTGCTTTGAGAGAAGAGATCAAGGCCAAGGATGCTGAGATCATGTGCTTGAAACAAGAAAAGGACCTGGAGTAGAAAAAGAATGGGGTTCTTATTGGCATGGCAGAGGAGATCGGGGATCATGTCCTCCAAGCAAGACCACACTTAGAGCCCAAGGTACCCAAAAAGTTCCCTTCGGCTATGCACTATGTGCATACTTTGGTTGATATGGTGCTTGAAGAGGGACTAGTTAGGATGCCAACGCAAAAGGACCCTGAGCAGGAGGTAGAGAGGGCAAAGGCTGCAGTAATTAGGAAAATTTCATCATATAAGGCACTGCTTCAAACCCTTCAGGAGGAGTTAAGAAAGCGGATCAAGACATTGAATATTTGTACAGCTCTAGAGGTAGTCATCAGAATAAGGACGATGGTAGAGGACAATGAAGTCCTAAAATATATGAAGGATGAAACATTGGGGTGCATGGAGAGACTAGCAGTGGTGAAGAAAAAGCGTGAGGCCCTTGCAGCAGCTCAGGAGCCCCATAAGAACAAGTTGGATGAACTAGGAAAACTTATAGTACATAAAATGGACTGCTTTAGAGGGAGAATGTCTGCAATGGCTAACATTATGTTAATATTAAAAAATGAGCAGTGAGAAATTACACAAGATGAATTAGAGTCCATTGCGGTGAACATTCTAGAAAAAGCAGAGGCTATGTTGAGTGAGTGGTAGACATTAGAGGCTGAAATAAAAGAAGAATATCTAGAACTGATTCTTCCAATTGAAGCAGAGGGTGATGCAAAGTAAATAACTATTATTTGTATAGAAATTATTCACATTCTTTCCATTAATTTATTTTTTATTGTTTGAAGAGTAGACATTTTCGGGTAGGCAATGCAGTTTAGTGTGGGCTAAAGTTAAGCGAGACAAAGTGGAATACTTAGCATAAGGTATACAGAAGGTTTGTACACGAGAGAACATGGCACATTCAAAGGCACAAAGGATAAGGGAGAACACGTGCACAAAATATAAGGGTGGATTTGGGACTTAGCCATTTTCACGTGTACATGATATTTTTGGAGATAGCGTGTTGAGCACACAAATCGGTAAATACTTACGCAACACGCATTGGCTATTTTTTGAGGAGCGGCTACGAAGCACTTTGCATGGGTGCAGGATAAGAATAGATTTTCTACTACCAATTAACTAGAAGAGGTCTATTGTTAGCACACTTGCATGTGTGGCTGTGATTGTAAAGGTACATGGCTATTTTTAGCATGTGACCTATTTTTGGAATTATGCAAGTGGTGAAGGGAAAGTCCCCACCCTTATAAGTATGTAATGATCTGCATAGTATAGGGTGAGTAAGAATTGAATTACTATGAAGTTATGTTGCTAAATATGATGCACACATAACCGATGGTATTATCTATTGTACTGAGCTTCTGTGTATTTATCATGTTTAATATAATGGAGTGTATTGGTTGAATCAAAGTGTTAATTTTTAGTATAATTGGTTTTTGCATGGTTGGGTTCATTATGGATATTGTTTAAATATGTTATTCTTTAGATCTAGATCTGAACATGCATTGTAGATCAATGTATTAATTATGGATCTAAATGCATTAATTCTTCATGATGCCAACATTCTGCAATAGCAACCCTAAATAGGGTCCTGGTACCTTTGCGTGCTTTGGGTGAGCACTCATTCTAGGCTGAGTGATGTGCCAGTGTGCTTGGAATTTACTTGTAAATTATAGGCTGCATCAAACATGAAATGCTCTTCTCAAGTACATTTTTGTCAAGGACATGGTGTAAGTTTGAACAAGGTGTATTATGCTTCTTGATGAGTTGTTTAATTCTATTTCTAAACAACTCATCCTCTATATTTTGTTGAGCCATTTACAGCCTTACACTTGTACTCCCCTATTATACTGCTGAGACATTTCATTATAACCTGAACATTATGGCATGAATACTTATTAATATAATTATCACTAATTAGCTTTATTTTGTGTTAATGTGAGTACACATTTATTCTCTTGATTACAACAAGGTGTTCGTTTAATTATGCATGTGATGCCTCTTGTTGTAAGAAACTTGTATACGTAGAAACTCATGTACAACTAAAGGAATCATTTACAGCTAAGGCATCATCTTGAGCAACACACATGTAGCCAAAGAACTTACCTACATCAAAGCTTCCACAACTAAAGGAGGAAAGACACATGAATAAGCCATGATTCTGAGAAGCTCGTGGAACATGGACATTACACTTGATTTTGCATGTTTCAATGGAAGAAGAAATTTCAATTCAAACATGAGAACTAAGAGATGACTCAACTCCAACATTTGATTATGCATTGTAAATTAGCAAGGAACTAACTAATTAGATTCATGACTTAGGAACTGATGGATCAAAATAATTGGTTACTTAAGTTATGTGATTGCTATGTAAACACCTATGGATTAATTTTTTTGCATGCATCCATTCTCTCGAATGGTTTGTTTAATAGATATTACTTGATTTAGTTAAAACTCTAGTAGAACTCGGTTTCTTCACGTTTTTTTCTAGTAATGGGATACCTATAAAAAGGAAATATTAATGTTGTAAGGGGGACGATCAATAGATAGAGGAATTTTTGTATTTCCAATTGTAATCTTCATGTCAATGCAATAAAAATTCTAAGTTTTGTTCATTAGTTGTAGTCATAGGCCTTAGGAGGGATTAACACCCAAGGCAGGCCCACTTGTGGTTTTCTAACCCTCTCCTTTTTTTGTTGATTTGATTTATTGCATGATTAGATTAGCAGCAATTTATTCCTTTATCTGTATTCTAAGTTTACATGTTTTTCCTTAGATTTAGTATTTACTTCTAGTCTGAATTTAGTTTGTTTCCAAGAATTGTTATTTCTCAAATTGTAGTGACAACAATTTACCTTCCTATCCCTAATTTTTAACTATGCATACAACACTGGAATTATTAAAATTCTTTGTCCCTTGGTTTGATAATTAAATGATTGTAGATTAATGAACAACATACTAATTGTTGCAAGTTAATTTGCACCACCACTTTTTGGCATCATTGTCGGGGATACTGCTAAGCCATAAGGTTTTTGAGAGGTTTTTCATTTCTTTGAAGTAGTTTAGGTTTTAGGAAATTCACCTCCATACCACCCCATTAATTTTCGTTGATTGAGTTAAACTAAGTTGATGCATGCATCATCCAATGGATGACCATGGTAGATTTTTACCCAATCCACAAGTAGCATGGAACTCTTCATACAATTATGAGGATTATGAAGAAGATATACTTTCCTTTGTAAAAGGTTTGTTGTTTGAAGATCCCTTTCCAAGTGAAAGTTCGTGAAAGGGTAATCGAGCAACTAGAAATGGCAGAAGAAGTAGATCAAAATGTTTAAAATGGGGCAACTACTTTTGAGTTTCCCATTACCAATGATGATGAATCTTATATGAATAATATTTCTCCCTTAGTCTTTCCTAAATTTCGTGGATCCATGACTAAAGCCCTTGACACCTTTCTATTTGAGTTTGATGTTATGTGCAGAAGTTATGATTATACCACATATGCACATAGACTAAAGCTATTTCCTTCTACACTCAAGGATGTAGCCTTGAGATGGTTCATGGGTTTAGGAAAAGATGCAGTTACCACTTGGGCACAAATGAAGGATAAATTTCTCAATAAGTACCAAGATTATTACAGACCAAGTAATAGAGGAGGTGATGAAATCTAAAAAATGGCACGAAGGAGGATGAACCATTGGAAGAATATCTAGAAATATTCTTGTTCTACATTTAGAAGATAAGGCACATAATAATACCTCCTAAATCTCTCAAATTACTCTTTTTGAAGGGACTTAGTGAGGAGGACATGGATGCTCTAGATCTAATTAGAGTAGGAGACATTTCAAAAGCTTCCTTTGAAGAAATCTGTGAAGCCTGTAGGAATTACTCAAGAGATACTATGAAGAGAATAAGAAATGTAATATCAAGAGGTGGATCAACTACCAAAACCATTGGGGACATATCCAAGTCAGAGATTGTTAACATGTTTAAAAACATGAAGTAGGAGATTGTCAATGACATGGCCAATCAATTAGATTCTTTACATGCCAAGAAGAAAAGGGAAGATGTAGAATCAACACTCATAGAGTTATTTCATGCATGTAGAAGAAAGAAATTTGGATGCAAATACAAAGGATTGGCCATAATTTTATTAAAAAGGAGGCTTCACCTGAATTCAAGATGTTGGAGATAGAGGATGGGCAAGTCTTTTATGTTTCTCAAAGAAAATTGTGGTCGCCAAGACAATGAGGTATGTCACAAAACCTATTCAAGCATTTTAAAACTGATCTAATAATCAATATATGTCACCCCCACCATGAGCTAATCATTAGAAAGGTTAGGCTCCATACCCTAGCCAATACTAGCAACAATGACACCCTCAATTTGTAGGCCAACAATAATGACAACCCCTCAATCATGGTAGCAATTGGAGAGGAGGGAAACAATGGAATAACTCATAATTACCAAAAATATTACTAGAAACCTCCTTATCCATAGTAGAAAGGCCTAATGCCAAATTCCCAATAGGGCTCTCATCCAAAATCAACTCAACTACCAGCTCAACCAATGCCTAACCCTAACAATAAATATGCTCAACCAACCTACACCACTAGAACAATCTCAATACCCTACCTATTCAGTTGATGTTGACAATATCCATCTATGCTCAGGAAGAGAAATTCCTCCACCAAGTAGACCCACTATTATAGAGATTGTGAATGAACCACGAACATTGCGTAGATCGATCCACAACAATGAGCAAAAATAGGTTGTAGACCTGATCTCGTAGAAAATCCAAAAGACGTAAGATTATCCACAACAACATGGGAAGAATTCCAACAAGGATAAAACATAGGCTAATGAGCCACCATTTCCTAAAAGACTACAAGAAAAGAATATTGACCTCAAATCGACTTTGATTCTGGTTTTGTCAACTAGCTGAAGGATATTTGTGTCAAAATTCCATTGATTCAAGACATTAAGGATGTGCCAATTTATAACAAGTTGGTTAAGTACCTATGCATAAAGAAACTAGGTAGAAAGAGAAAGGATACATCTACTATACAATTTATTGGACAACTAGCTAATATTATGCTTGGAAATTGAATTTAGCCCAAGTAAATAGACACAGTAAATCCACGGTAAATGTTTCAATAAACGACACAACAATAAAGAACACTCTGATTGACTTGTGGCGGCCATAAATTTCATGACCAATCAAATCATGGATGATTTGAAGTTAGACGGGCTAAGGCCAACCACTATAATCTTACAACTTGCAGATATATCAATAGTGAGACCTAAAGGAATCTTGGAGGACGTAGTGGTAGTAGTAGACTCTTGGGAGTACCCTACTGAGTTTATTATCCTTCAACCAAAAGTAAGCTTAGGAGGATATCCTATCATCCTAGGAATTCCATGGTTGGCCATTACTTATGCATTCATATGATGCAGTTCTGGTAATATGATTATTTCTAATAAAAGTGGCACTAAAAATCTCATGTTTTATCCTCCTGCACAACATTTAAATGAAGAAGATTAGACAATTTAGGTAGAAGAACCAGAAGCATATTATAATTATGTATAACAAATCATGATGTTGGAAAAATCATGTACAATTAAAGGACAAGAAGAAGATGTTGTTCTTTCCAACGTTAGCAAAACAACTATGGAAGAAACGAGGAAGTGGATAACAGACTAAGGTGTTTAAGTTATCCCTCTGATCAAGTCCTACCATAGAAAAACACTATGGAAATTAAAATTAAGAATTGACTTCTCCATTAACTCCTTCCCCATGAATGCATATTGAATTATTTGAGCAACAATGTGTGCTCAATGATAGATCTCTCCAAGCAAGTGGAGATAACCTCGGAAGGCCACTAATATGAACAAGATGCTCAATACACAACAAGATAAGTTGTTGATAACTCTTCTTCAAAAGAATAACAACATTTTTATGGGAATATGGATACATGCATGGAATTCATCCTAATATCTACATGCATAAGATTTATATCAAGGAAAATTGTAAGCCAATCAAGTAGCCACAGAGAAGAATGAACCCAGCAGTGAGGGATATTTTCAAAGGAGAATTAAAAAAATTATTGGATGTTGGATTCATATATCTAATTTCATATAGTCAATGGGTGTCACCCCTTGTCATTATGCCAAAGAAGAATGGAAAATGGAGGATATGCATGGATTATAGAGAGTTGAATGCAGCAACAAAGAAAGATCATTTTCCTCTTCCCTTCATTGATCAAGTACTTGACACTCTGGCTGGTAAGAAATATTTATCTTTTCTTGATGGATATAGTGGCTATAACCAGATTCAAATTACACCAAAGATCAAGACAAAACTACCTTCACATGTCCATGGGGAACTTATGCTTATTTAGTTCTTCCTTTTGGCTTATGCAATGCACCTGCTACATTCCAAAGGGTAGTTTTAAGCATTTTCTCATATCTAACAAATGATTGCATGGAGGTATACATGGATGATTTCACAGGACATGATAATAACTTTGAAGAATCCTTGCAGAATCTAGACAAAATCTTGAAGAGATGCAAGGAGCACAACTTGTCCCTAAGTAATGAAAAATACTACATGATGATGTTTGAAGGAATAGTGTTGGGACATTACATTTCTTATCAAGGGATACAAGTTTATCTAGTGAAGGTATCCATTATCATCAACCTTCCAACACCAAAGAATAAAAATGATGTTAGGATATTTCTTGGCCATGTTGGTTATTATAGAATATTCATACAATATTTCAATAAGGTGACAACTCCATTATTTGCATTATTGGGAAAGGATGTTGCATTTGACTGGACTGAAAAATGTGATAGTAAATTTCAAAAGTTGAAGAAACTACTAACCACAACCCCTCTATTAAGAGGACCTGATTGGAATCTTTCATTCCAAATTCATATTGATACTTCAGACCATGCTGTTAGAGTTGCTTTAGGATAGAAGGATGGAGTTCTCAACTATTCAAATTGTTATGTTAGTAAGAACTTGTAGCATGTTGAACTCAACTACATGGTAATATAGAAGGATTTTCTAGCAGTTTTTTATGCCATCAATAAATTTAGGCACTACATCACAAGTTATCCAGTATTCATTCATACTAATCATGTATAAATTAAATATTTTATCAACAAACCAATTGTGAGCAGCAGAATAATTAGATGGTTGTTACTCTTACAAGAGTTTGATGTCACTATTGTGGACAAGCTTAGCAAGGACAACGTTGTAGAATATTTTATTTCAAGAATGGAGATTAATGATGAAGAACAGGTGGTTGATGACTCTTTCCCAGATGAGCACCTATTTTCCATTACTACCAAAACACCTTGGTATGCTGATATAGCCAATTATTTGGTCTCAGGTAAGACACCTCCACACTACCTATATTCTAAAAAGAAATACATAGTTGAGAAAAGTGTGAATTTTTCTTGGATAGATAGATTTCTATTTCACACAGGGTAGGATAATGTCATGAGAAGATGCATTGATGATGAGGAAATATATGATGTCCTCAAATCCTGCCATAGTGAACCATGTGGAGGACACTTTGTTGCAAAAATAACAACATAGAAGTTGTTTTCAACAAGTTAATACTAGAAAACACTGCATAAGGATGCAACACTATATACAATGAGGTGTGATAAATGTCAAAGAATGGGTAAGCCTACCAAATCATATGAGATACCATTATTTCCTCAACTAGTCTTACACCCATTTGACAAGTGGGATTTAGACTTCATTATTCCTATAGATATTAAATCTTAGCATAAGGAATACATCTTGGTGTGCACAAATTACCTCACTAAATGGATAGAAGTGAAAGCATTTCCAAATCATAAGAGTGAGAAAGTTTCCAAATTCTTATATGACCACATCTTTACAAGGTATGGAGTACCAAGAGAGATTGTTACATATCAAGGTACACACTTTACTATTGAATTTATTTCTAATCTAGCTGAGTATGAAATTAGACATAGGAATTCTACACCGTATCATCCCCAATCTAATGGCCAAGTTGAGGTAACAAATAGAGAAATAGAAGCTATCTTGACAAAGACTATTGCACTCCATAGGAGGGATTGGGTAGATAGGATTCCAGAGGAAGTATGGGAATTCAATACAACGTGGAAGAAAACAACTGGCTTCACACCATTTGAAATTTTGTATGGTAATATTATTGTTCTCCCTATTGAATTTGAGCACAAGACACTAAGGACTGCACTTGAACTAGGCATAGATTTGTCTGAAGCTCAAAGGAAGAGGATTCTCCAACTCAATGAGTTGGATGAAATGAGGAGACAAGATGTGTATAATACAAAGGTAGTGTAGAAGAAAATAATCAAATGGCATGATAGGTTCATCAAGACAAGGAAATTTGAAGAGGGTGACTGGGCCCTCTTGTTTGACTCAAAGTACAAAGACCATATGGGAAAACTCAGGACAAGGTGGCTAGGTCTATATGAGATTGAGAAAATATTTCCCAATGGAGCTGTAAAACTCACCACCATAGATCATGTAAGGTTCAAGCTATTGGTCAATGTTCATATTTAAGGTTGTTAAGGTTCATGCAATATTTCGAGAGGAAGCCAAAACATGATGAATATAAGGACATCATAGTTAAGATCAGAAGTTGATCTTGTTGGTTCATCTTCTGATACTTTAGATGATTGAGATATTTCAGTGGCCTTGGCATATTCATCTTACTAAATACTCCAAGCTTGAATAAAAAAATTGATCATCCCTCTTGGTGATCAGTAACACTCAGCTAACACACATACACACACACAAAATATTAGCATTTTCATTTGTCAGACTTGATGTATATGTTGCAAAAGTTCATAATATCTCGATCGACACGGGAAATAATGCAAAGACTAGATGCTCCACTTGTAGGAGCATGTAGAAAAGCTTTGTTTTGGTTTTCATGTTTGGTAGAACTCATGATTACATGAATAAAAATAAGGAACAATTTACACATGTGAGTGGTGATCAAGATAGTTGGTACCAGAATAGGTCAACGCATTTCTTCTTCAAGAATTATCTAATTTAAGGATCCTACAAACAAATGTCTCATATGCTTATAGTTATAGTATCTCGCAATACTATAGAAGATCAGCATGCAGAAGGGTGCAATTACCACAATGCATGTGCAATCATCATCCTAAATATTCCTTGAGATAAGTGCACTCATACCACTTTATTAAAGTATCATTAGTATAATTATTTTTAATTAGTATTTATGCCACGCCATAATGTATTTAATTACAATTATACATCACCACCTTTAACCTATGATTTTTCACTCCATGTCATCCCACTCCATCACACCACTTTACCTCACATGCTTGTTGCAATCAAATCAATTAAATTCATTTCCCTTCTATACTACGTGTGAGTCGGTCTTGGAATTCAAAAAAAAGGCACTCAAATAATCTCCCACAGTTCAATTTTTGCATCATTCCTCAAAAATTTGTCTAATTGTAGTGCCATAGTTGAGAAAGTTGCACAATTGAGAATTGGGAGATACTTAATACGCCATGAGCCGATTGATCATCCCCAAATTCTCAACTAGCCACAAATTTTGCAGATTTTCATAACAATGGATAGATGGACTACATCAACAAATTTCAGGGTTTTAACTAATCTATGGTTAAGGTATTTGTTGCTACATTTAAGGATGGAGAATTTAAGGTCAAGGGTTTAACATTGAAGGTGAATGATGATATATTGGTTGCAGTTATTGGGATTCCTGTAGAAGGTGGAATTTTTCATGAGAAATCCAATCCAGAGGTAGCTCAATGAGACTTTGTTGATGAAGATAATTCCTTCATAACTGACCACCAAGGTGCATATCGAACCTCTCTCAAACCACTCTGGGCTGAAATTGCCAATTATATTATCAAATATTTTACTTACGAGGGTAGATATTCTGACTAAATATAGTCCATTTCAAGTTACTCAATCACTTGAAGAATGATAAGAATATTAATGTACCAAATTTTTAAATGAAAACTTGAAAAGGATGAGTAGAAAATCATAGAGAGGGAGGTCAAAAATTTCACGCCACAATAATAGAGAGGGAGGTTGAAGGACATACCATGGATATTTTTCCTCGCAATTCATGTTGCACCATGTTATTGGATTACAAGATCTGTCATCTATACCATGATGTGAGTAGATGTCCTCTTTTGCAGCATGTGATCCAGAAGAACATATCTATATATTATAAAATTTGCAAAACTCATACTCATGACACCATTAATTTTAGAGTGATTGATTATATTCATGAGGCTATTGAGACTGGTGTATGCTATATCTTGGTGTAGAATGTGGATCTAAGTATCAAGGGGAACAACATAATAAAGGGTGTAGTTATGGGGATAATAAGAATAAAGGCTTCTATCATGGATACGAGCTAGATGTCACGAAGGTGGAAGAGGAGGATTTACTAGAAGAAATTGTTATACATGTGGATTGTCTTATCATTATCAAGCATGAGTGCCCTCGAGAATGTGGTTTTCTCTAGTGTGGAAAACAACACAAATTTGAAGAATTCCCGACTTCTACGAGCATATGAGCAAACAACATAATTAAGATAAGGGCCCCGAATGATTAATATTTAGCATGCAAATTGGAGATCAATGGATTCCAAAGGTTGGGATGAATTATGAATTACATCCTGTGTTAGTAACTACATGTGTTAAGGTTGTGTGTGCATGTGAACCCCAAAGTATAAACCGAATATAACAAAGAATTAAGTGATTAATGTCAAGTACCACGATGATAAACATCGAAAGAGTTTTACTTGGATATTATGGATGTTATCAAGGATTTAAAAGGAGAAATTCAATGCTTGAATGGGTGAAGAATGTTGAAATTATAGAGAGGGACGTTGATGATTAAGAACACAATTACTCACGTAATTAGGTCGCACATGGGTAGGTGGTTGATTCATAACTAGGTACTTCAAGATATCTTGGTGAAGGAAACCCTGATGTATTTTTGTACACCATGAAATATTAGTGTAAGGATGAAGGTGATAGAAGAAATATGCTAGTATATACCTTACATGGGATGGTTGCACGTTGGTGGATTACACACAGAGATAACCTTTTAGAGTGGAGAGCAGTGAGAATTACCTTCTCTACTAAGGTTCTTAGGAGCAATGTACCTTCTCAGATATGTAAATTTCATGGGAAGGATTCTACTTCACACCACGTTTAGAAATTTAAGTGACTCTAGAGAGAGGGGCAGGAGGCCTTACCACCATCACTTTTGGTACATAATTGCTACACCACTCGAGCATCTTTTCATGTGTGGTATGTTCATGCATAGTTAACAACAACAACAATTAATTGGCAAGAGATGAGATTAGATATGATTCATACTTTTATTATTTTTCTACTAAGCCACGGTCAATAAAGCATTGCAGATTATGAAGCGCCTAACTCTAGGAGATAGCTTGAAGGTTGAGAGAAAGTATGTTAGATATGTTTGGCGAACTAGATTTAGAGGCGCACCTTGACCTTGAAGATACTGAAGAAGAAGAAATGGTCTACGCCCGGTAGAAAGGAAAAGAGTAAACTAGTATGCACAATAGATGATGATGATGAGGAAAATCACCTGGATGTTAACCACACTGAAGGTATGCGTGAGGTGATGGACATGGCATATTATAAGGCACATGTGTATCATGAGCCTATGAAAACAAAGATTATTGAGCATCAATACAGATCCTAAAGAGGCCATTATTGGTGATTATTTTTCTAAGTAGGAGGTGGCTAAGATTATTGATCTCCTATGTGACTTCCAAGACTTATTCCCATGTGGTTATCATGAGTTAAAAGGTGTACACCCATATTTCCTTAGATTTCAAATAAACCTTTATTAATCTCCTTGAGAAAACTATTACTCTCTTGCTCAAACTCGGGTATGTGGAACTCGGCCGAAAAGTTGGTGTGCAGCGTGTCATATTCGACTTCCATTTGATGTGGTTCATACTTTGTGTACTAATTGTGTGTACACCCTTGTTACATTATCATGAATTAACTCATATTTTTGTCTAAGGCTATTATTATTTTAGCCTTCCATAAAAAAATTCACTTGTGTAAATTCTCTATTGTGTCTTCCACATCTTGAAACTTTGGAAAATGGAGTGATATCTCAAAGAATATCTAAGGAGTCCGTTGCGGTGATATGTTACTTCCTTGTCCTATATTATTTCTACATAGTGGTAGACTAGATCCTCACCTTGAACCTCCACTAGGTTTGTTTCTACTCAAAGAGGACCAAAACCTCTCGATCCTCCTGTCATTAGGACTAATGGTGGTCCCGAAGAAGAATTGGTTTGTAGCCATAGTAGAGATAAACTATGTACCAATTGTTTTTTATAATATCCCTCCAATAGGGTTACTACCAATGGGTAGCACACCAACACTCTGTCTTGATGTTGGACCTACCAAACTACTCCCAAACAAAAAAATTGTTCACCACAAAATCTGTTATGCTACCATATGTGCTACATTAATTTGTATTGCCTCATAAGCTAATACCAACATGTATATGCCTTTGTCTCCAACCCAATGTGGTGATCCTCAATTTCCTTCTTACTCCCCATCACTGTGATGATCTTCTATAACAACTTTTAGATTCAAAACACAATGCATAAGGGATAAGGATTCGGGGTGGGTTAGATGTGTGCCAATGATTCTTCTTTCTTCACCGAGACTTGCATTCATCAAATTCCAAGGGGGTCCTTCTGTTGCACTTCCCTAATATCTGAGGGACATGATATTACAATCCCTTACCTTCTACAAAGTTATTATCAATTCTACATGCCCCATTCCTCTCACTCTTAGTGCCTATTTAACTACCCTCTCTCATGTATCATTATATCTACGAAGTATCTCTTCTATCTCTCTATCTTGCACTTGTACCAATGCCATCCTTTATAAGCCATTTCCTAGCCCTACATGTGGTGGGGTTTTACCCTATCATCAAGATATTTTCCAATCTGATCTTAATCATTAAAATCTTGATAGCCAACGGAAGCCCACATATATATGATCCTCCTGGGTTTGTGAAGGAAGTGAATTTTTCCTCCTCTGGATATCAATACATTGAGATTGTGTACTCCAACTTGTAATTCCTTAAAACATATGCTCACTAACAATCTATTGTTAATTTCCAAGGTTCATCCTAATTAGTGAGTGCCTAGTAATTATACTAACTTGCAAGGACCTTCTTCCCAATCTAATCACTTTTTTATTTAGAGTATGTTGTTAACCATTCATACAGTTCACTCGGAAAAAAATTGAAAAAATGTCCCATACAACTTATCATACAGGTTGTCCTCTACCCATTTGCATGAGTTGAAACTGCTTCTCATGTTATATCTCTGAGCAAACTCATTCTGGACACCATGTACCCAATGATCAATATTATTCAATGATAGTTGGAACGCCATATACATGCCACATCTTGATGATCGGATTTAAAATAGGTCCCAAAGAATGGAACCAAAATCTAGTCTTAAAAGTTAACTCCACTTATTCGAGAATGCTAGCATATCACTCAGGTGATCTCCAAGTGCTCACTTAAAGCTTGCACAAACTACTAGGTCACTCTTTATTTAGATCATGCAATATGTATAGTCATCATAAAACATTACATAACATAGAGTAGTAGACAATATGATAGAAATTTTAACAAGACAACAATAATACGAGCTTTAATCATTCATTCCATAACATATACAATTAATAACAATATCTAATTATAATAGCACCTTGTTCATCTTTCCTAATCTTTGCAATCTATACTAATTTATCCATCACAAACACAAAAATAGTTCTAACAGAACATTACAAACTTGTACTCAAAGAAAATCTACATACATTACACACACCACATACTACTACTATCTCTCAATGGATGTGATATATATATATATATATATATATATATATATATATATATATATATATATATATATATATATATATAAGTGGTGGGAACTTGTCCTTATTGTTGCATGCTTTAGTTCTAACATTAGATCATCCATAAACATAGACTACATGTTTCATTAACTCACGCTTTGGCTTCAAATATGTGGCTATCTTTAGGCGGATTGATCTCTGTGCTATAAATATCCTAATTTTATTTATGCATGTGTCCTATATTTAGGTCCATCCATGCACAATCCATGTTCATCTTACATGTGTGTTATCCTATGACAAAGTGCTCTATCTTTACTCGATTATTTTTCTAGACTTATCTTTTCGAACACGTCATCTCTGTTTTCTCTATTTTTAGGTCATTTGGAATTATAGATAACTCCTATACTCTACCCCTATGAGTGGACCTTCGTGCTTTGTTACCTTTTTAACCTTGTGTGGATCTTCACGCTTTGATTCATAATTGTATCATTTTTTTGTTCTTGTGCATGCCTCTATGCATATCTTCCTACCTTATTGATATCTATTCATATGGTTTAAGTGTGTCATCCGGCACGCGGTATTCATCCTTTATGCATGGCTTGTATTTATCCACTTTCTTAGTACAACAATCCTAGTTTATAAAAATGAGGACGGAGTTTAATCCCTAATATCCCTCATATTTTATAGCACGAAGACCATGAAATTAATTATTCTCATATTAATAAGGATGAATATGTATTCATGAATGTGGTTAATTATTTTATATATTATATCATAAACTCCCATATGGTAGTTGTGGTCCTTGACATGGTAGTTTGTTCAATCGTGTTCCAACAATAGTTGGTATCTCGACATGGTGGGTGGATTGTAAAATTCCAAGAGTGTGATCTAGAGATCAAACCTACTAAGTTTTTTCATGATAGATGTTTATGTTATCTTATTGGAAAATAATCCTTGCTTAATTATTTTGAATAAAGTATGGATGAGGATTTTCCCACTATTTTGTTTGTTTATTCTATGGAGGAATGGTATTCAAACATCGCATACTTCCTCACATATGGTGATTTCCCAGTGTTTCATAGTCCAAAAATAAAAGAACCATTTTATTATAAGCATCCAAATACATAATGTGGGATAATTACCTCTTCAAGAGGGGATTTCATGGGGTTTTCTTGTGTTTTTAAATAAAATAAGGGGTGGAAAAGAAGCTTTTAGAAGCTTTTCACAAAGAAACTTGTGGAGGAAATTTTTAATCACCCATGACTACTCAAAAATCCTTATATCCCATTATTACTATCCCACCTTATTCCATGATGCTACGGAATGGGTAATAAAATTTGAATCTTGCTAATAGTTTTTAGAAGACCTCTACTCATTTCTTTTCAATTGAAGTTGGTAATCATTGACAAACCATTCAAACAATGGGGATTGGATTTTTTGGTAACCTCAACTTGAATTCCAATTCACACATGTTGACCACTACTAACCAATTTATAAAATTGGTGGAGGCTATTCCATTCAAATATACCACATCAAACATAATCTACAACTTCCTCAAGGAAAATATAATCTACTATTTTTGGGTACCAGATAAGATTGTGACAGAGAATGCCTCTAATTTCTCCTTTCATAAGATAAGTTTTTTTCTATGGCCTGTTAGGAAATAAGGGATTAAAATGCGGAATAATCCCACACATAATCACAATATTATAAACTAATATGTAGAATAATATCACATATCCGAAAAAAAAAGTGCGAGAAAATAAAAGAACAAAATGCGAGATAGTATTTAACGTGGTTCACCTAATTTGGACTACTTCCACCAGGAATCACTTACTCATATTTTATTATAGGCCACTTCTTTCTCTCAATACAATACCCAAATCTTTTTGGAGTTATGCTCAAAAAACTCTCCTCAATCCAAACTTGAACTCTCACATTTACAATGTTATGTATCCCTAAATTAGTAACAAAATCTGTAAGAAGTGGGCTTTATAATACCGTGGGTACCAAAATCATGGGCCATAACTACCCCATAAACCTATGGGTAAAAATACTTCCCGTGAGAAGAGCATGTTTCCTAAGGTATCAAGCACATTTTTCAATTCCAAAAAAACTCTCTTGAGTTGCACCCCCAAACCCTTATTGGCGGGGTTACTACCCCAACATCCCCACTTGTGTCCCATCTCGGCCCCGAACCCTAGAAATAAAATTTTGGAGAGTATACAGTACTTTTAGTGTACATTATTCAACACTTCCACATATGAAAACAAGATCCACAACATAACATGGCCTAATTATTCAATGTTCCCAAGCACGTTTTTGTGTTGCACACCTACAAAATATGGAGTCCACCTAAGAAATATTTAAAATCAAAGTACATGATAACACAAGAGGCATGTAATTTTAAGATATAGTGGAGTCTCATTGTGTACATGTACAATTACAAGGATCTTATTGATAATTTTCGGTGGACCATCCTACAACATAAATATACACGTAATGCACATACTTATCAAATAATATGTACACCTCACATCCAATTTTCAATTGCTTGTCCTTATCTCATTCGAAGACCTCTCATACATTTATTACACACACACACACACACACACACACACTTAAACTAACCTCATATAGATCCTCATATCTCGTGCCTAATTTTGTGTGACTTGAAGCTAGATACATATCTTCACAATTGTGCTCATGTTATGTCTCCAAAATCAACTCATACCTTTATAGCATGCCCACCAAGAGTGAAAGATACCTCAATTCTTCATCATTTATGAACCCACTCATTATTTTCACATTGACATCACAAAGAGTACCCAAACTCACATGTTGCTCCATCCAACATAATAGTAATATATTATAACATGTTAGTCCCAAAATGTATAGTGCAAAATCACTGCCCATGCGAGATCGTTTCTAGGTTGATCACTTTGGCATCCAAAGTGTGATTGTAACATTGAATCCTTTCTCCAAGTTGAAAAATGAGAAAGGGCAGAGGGTTTTCTCAAACCTAATCTAATCTGCCAAGGAGACAAGGTAAGAAGATGCATAAAATAAATCTAAGCTAATGAGGTGATGCACCGAGGAATGAAGAACACCTATTTTTCCAAAGGAACACGTACTATTTGAATGTGATATAAGATCATGCACAGATGACAAAACCTGCAGTGAAAGACCAGGAGGATGCAAAAATGAACACAGAGAGGGCTGAGAATCATCCACAGACATGCATTACTTGCTCCAAAGATTGATACAATACACTACAGAATGCCATGAGGCATAATAGTATTACAGTTCAAATGAGAGGTTCGAACTCCACAAATTCACCCCGAGGAGAAGAAGGAGAGGCAAAACAGAAAAATGTTCGACCCTTGAAAAGAAGCTCCTCTTTACAATATATAGAAAGAATGAGAGAGGGAAGAGAGAGGGAAAGCCAAATCTACCCCAACCACCTCCAGGTTGCATTTAATTCATCTCATTATGGCAGAAGCGGTGGATCCTGGCAAAACGGCGGGCTTTCTTACAGAAGCGGCGAACTGTCTGCTGCATTAAAGTTGTTTGTTGAAGCATTACTTCTGCTTGTTATTTTGCGCCAGAGGTGTTTCTTGATTTTCTCTCTCCAAACTGAACCAAAATGCAAGATTGACCCCGAATCGTAGAGAATTTTACCAGCTTTCCGCTGATATAAAGAACGTGCAAATCCGAGCTCGATCGAAAGTTATGGCGATCTCAAGATTTAGGGCAAAAACAAAGCCAAAACGTGTTTTGAAATCTTTCCGCGCTCTCGCCACTGGATGACACGTGGCACGTGCTGATTGACGAGCAATTCTTCTCTCCTCTACCTTTCGTGGGCTTTCCTTTGAAATTTCCTCAGGCCCCTTAAACTTGGACACGTGGCGCTATTTCATTGGTTCGGCCGCCTCAAACCTCGCCTTTGACTTTTGACCGCCTCCTCGCGACACGTGTCATGATCTCGGTTGGTTCTCGGCCCTTTCGGCTCTTTCACGTCCACCGCGTCCATTTGTCCCGATGTCCCAAAGGCTTGCCGGGACAAAACCTCCGATCCACCCGAAATGGGCTTCCTCGCCCTCATTTGGCCGATGACACGGGCATGCATTGATTGCTTTTCGCTTTCCGCTTCCTTCGCCCCATTTGTCCCGGATGTCCCAAAGGCCGCTCGGGACAAATTCCTCCTGCTTCGCCCGATTCGCCGGGTTCACGTCCTCGCCCCGATGTCCCATTTGCTTCCTGATCGCTTTGTTCTCATTTCGCCGAACTGCCGGCTCACTACTTTTTGTCCCCGATGTCCCAAAGCGCTTAGTGCGTTGTTCTCCTTTTCGGCCGATCCGGCTTTCCGCGTCCCCGCGTCCTTTTGTCCTGATGTCCTGGGCCAACTGCTCTGATCGCCTAGCTGAAAATCGGCCGATCCGCCTCTTCCGCGTATATCGTTCCAACTGTCCCAAAGGAAACCTTTAGAAAGACTTAGCCAATTTTCACGATTTTTCCTGTTTCAATCTACTTGCTTGGAACTACAAAACTCTGATGCATGTTATCGAAATTTACCCTGGGGGGGTGAAATTTTGACAATAGCTTTGACGACTCAATGGGTCACCCGCCTCGCTAGGTAGAAGATCGCTGGCCTTTTAGCGATCTATCGGGCATGGAGTCATAAGCAATAACTCAAACGAGCCCGATATCTAATCCCGAGCCCGATATCGCAACTTCTTCTCCAACAACACTCAATCGTAGAAAACAACCCGAGAGCAAAGAAACTCGTGCCAAGCACTTAGGAAAATCAAACCTAACTACAACAGACAATGTGCACAAGCACTTGGAGGAATGAAAATCTAATTAATATTTACAAGGTAGTGAACTTCCTCTAGAGGCAACGCTTGAGATAGATTCCATTGACTCGAATCTGCAGCTTCTTCACCATCCAATGAGGCCAATTGAAAGCATTGCTACACTTTCGCGCTTCGTGACCATGTATGGGCCACTCCAAATGGCATCAAATTTGAAATGCCTTCCCGGTTTTGCCCGATCTCGCATCCCATTTCAACACTAGATCTCCAACTTGAAAAGATCTATCCTTGGCCTTTCACAAAGGTCTTCTTGATCAAAGCTTGATCCTTTTCCATTGCTTGGGATGCCTCGATTTCTGATCTCTCGCAGCTCCATCACTCTCGCATATCTCACCTCCATAGGCTCAAATTCAAGCAACTCCAAATGCTTCATGAGTTCCAATGTTGGCAACTCAAGTGACATGGGCAAGATTGCCTCTCTTCCATGTACAAGCTTAAATGGAGAATTACCTGTGGATCTTTTGGGAGTGATCCTATCAGCCCATAAGGCTGATTTCAGTTTGTATGCCAAGCCCTCTCGATTCTCATCAAGAGTCCTCCTAATGATCCTCAACAAGTTCTTGCTTTGTAGACTCGGCCTCGGCCATTACCTCGAGGGTAATAGTTTGATGAAGTGCTTAGGTAGATCCCGCTCTCGACAGCCCACTCACCACCTTAGATCCAATGAATGCCAATGCATTATCAGAGATTATTGTAGCAGGTACACCAAATCTGGTAGTTATCCCCTCGTAAAAGTCCAAGATGCTAGACTCATTCGCCTCTTTGAGTGCTACTGCTTCTGTCCATCTGGTGAAGTAGTCCGTGGCTGTCAAAATCCATTTGTGCCCTTGGCTTGAATTGGGATTGATGGCTCCAATGAAGTCTAAACCCCATTGCATGAATGGCTGGTCAACTGAGATTGGATGTAATGGAAGGGCAGCGAGTCTCTCTTTTCCTGTGAAGAATGCACAATTCTTACATCTCTTGATCCATGCATAGCAATCACTAAAGATTTTAGGCCAATAATAACCAGCCTTCATGATTTTTAGAGCTGTCACTCTTGGTGCAAAATGGCCACCAGCTGGTCCATCATGAAACTCTTTAATACCCTTTGATCTGACCTGTGTTAATGCATCTCAGCAGCACTCCATTCACATCCTTCTTGAACAAAACTCCATCAATGATGGTATATGGAACAGCCTGCAACCTGAAGTATCTCCTCTTCACTTTGCTCATTTCTGGAGGGCATAGGCCTGTTTGTAGGAAGTGCATAATGCCTTGGGTCCAGCAAGGAGTCGGGGCAGCATTGTCTTCTTCTTGTCTGCCACTCGCTCATGGCTGTCTTGAACTGTCAAAACAACCTCTTCTTCGTTGCATACTTCCTTTTGCTTCCCCAAAACCAGCTGCTCACACAATCCTTTCCCTCTTACCAGCTTGGTGATCTTGATCTCAATGTCATACTCCATGACACGGGTGATCCAACCTGCCCTTTTCTCATTCAAATCCTTGTTGAGGAGGAAGTCCTTAACCCCAGCATGTGAGACCAGCAACTGGACCTTGTTGTTTGAGACTAAATGCTTGAATTTCTTCAAGCTTCTGATTACTGCAAGCACATGCTTTTCAATAAAAGAGTACCTCACTTCGCAGTCATCTAGGCTCTGGCCGAAGAAGGCAATCGGCTGCTCATCATTATCTTTGTTCTGATTGTACTGTACTAGAATGGCAGAAATAGTGTCATCACCTCCAAATGCATAGAGGATGAAATCCTTGGAAAAGTCTGGGTTGATGAGAGTGGGTGCTTGGGAGATGGCTTCTTTGATTGCTTCAAAACTCTCCTTGCTTTCTTCGCCCACTAAAGCCATGCTTTTCCTTAACATTTTGGTGATGGGCTTGACAAGGGCTGCAAAATCTGGGACAAACCTCCGAACAAAGTTTATCCTTCCCAGGAAACTCTGAAGGGCTTTCTTGTGGCTTGGCAATGGTAGAGCTCTTATGGCTTCAACCCTCTCTGGATCAATTGCTAATCCTTCCTCGAGACAATATGGCCAAGGAGCTTCCTTCATGTGAAAGATGCACTTCTTAGGATTTAAGGACACTCCAACTTTCTACACCTCTCAAACACTTGCCCGAGGTGAAAGAAATGGTCTCACGCATTCTTTGAGAAGACAAGAATATCATCTAGGTATACCAAAGACTATCTTGTTGATCAAGCCTTTGAATGCCATATCCATAGCTCGCCGGAATGTTGCTCCAACGCTCGATAGTCCAAATGGCATCTTCTTGTAAGCATATGTGCCCCATTTGGTTGTGAAGGTCATGTCTTGAACTGGTCTTCCTCCTTTACCATAATCTGATCAAGCCCGAGTAACCATCAAGTAGTGAAAACCTTTCAACCAGCTACAACCTGCAATATTTGCTCCATGGAAGGGAGTGGATAATGGTCCTCGAGAGAGGCTCTATTCAAATCTCTCAAGTCAACACACACCCGATCTCTCCATTCTTCTTTCTCGATCGAACTAAGTTGGCAACCCAACTAGAATGCTTGATCGGGAATATGATTCTTGACTCAATCAGCTTGTCCAATTCTTTCCTCATGAGAGGCTCCATGTGTGGATTGACTTCTCTCTGCTTTCTCCCGACAGCTTAGTATTTGATCCAATTCGATGGTATGCCGAGCTAAGTTGGGATTGAAACCTTTCAAGTCTTCATAGCTCCAAGAAAACACGCCAGTGAACTCTTGACATAGCCGTATGAACTCACATCTTTCTTGCTCAATTGTCATCTTTCCAATTTGCAATGGCTTGTTCTCTTCTACCAAGATGGATACCGAATCTTCTCTCTCTTGACCAATGTTTGCTTTCTCCTTTCTAAACTGATCATCAAGGGGTTAAAAATGGACTCCAAAGTGATAAGTCCCTTGGACAACTTGTCAGTTCTCAGCTGTATCACTTGGTCACCATATTGTTGTTCCAACTTTTCTTGATTCTTAGCTGAGAACTCAGCTTCTTCTTGCAAGAAATGGATGATTTGCTGGTCATTCTCAAATACTTGCCAACTGACATCATTATCCGGCATCAAGGCCTCACAATCACGTGGATGTTTGGCTGTACCTTTGTCTTGTTGAATGTTTTCTACAATGTCAAAGGCTGCCCTACCGCCGCAAGCCTCCGCAAGCCAGCTTGATTCTCTTTCCTAGGAATGGCTTTAATGCCGAAACCCTCAAAATCTTCCATGAGGTCCCACACCCTGTTCTTGTAGCACCTGAGTAGATCATTTTTGGCCGCATGCTGTCCCTTGACCTGATTTACAATCAATTCACTATCCCCAAAGACTTGCAAGTTCTTTATTTTTTTCTTGATTGCCCAATGCATCCTCGCACCAAGGCTTCATATTCAGCAGTTGTTATTGAGCATGCAAATTGAAATCTAAAAGCTGAATAGTACTTTACCTCGAGGTGAAACAAGCACGGCTCCACCTCCCGCACCTGTCTACTCCTTGATCCATCAAAAACAGCTGCCATACCTCATTGTCATCCTTGTGGTTTGGCTTAGTGATGCTAGGAATAGGTTGACTTTCTTCGTGTATACAATAGACTCCTAGCTCGATTCTTCTATTCCTCGATAAGGATCAAAAGCATGCACCTTGCTTGCCCATTCATCAAGAGTTAGATCCGGATGTTTCCAACTTTAGTGTCGCAATTTCATCCGTGCTTGGGTGATCTTCTTGATCAAATGCCGAGCAATTGGCATTAATCGACTTGGAGTGTAGGGCTCAATATGGAAGTTTGCAATAGGTTCGATCTGATTGTGGTCTTAGTTCCATATCTTGTCCTCGATAGCATGTGAGACCAATCAGCAGACAAATATCCCCCAATCTCGCAAAGAAGTCCTCGACAAACATAGGGCAAAGAGTGGTGGAAGGTCTATGACCGACACATCTTGTAAAACAACAACATTTGACATGCGTGCAAGGTAAGACTCAAATTTCTAATCACTCCAATCATTGCTTATTGCTGTCCCATCCAACCGCACTACCCCTTTGATGTTGTTTCATACAAGCCCTAGCCGATCAGCCTATTTGTTTGGGCATGACAGAGCTACTTGCTCCAGAATCAATCATGCAATTATGCACTAGCTGATTTCCAATGATTAATGAAACATAGAAAGGAGGGGGTTTCAACATCTTACCTTGTTGTCCTCCATGATTTCCTTCAGATTGGGCAGCATTTGTAAGCACTTTGTCTTGCATCCGCTGATTCAAGCCGCCACCCTTCATGGCAGCTTCAGCAGCAGATCTCTTTGGCCCGGGATGGATAGGGATTCCCACATAGATATATTGACGCTTGTCTTCTTCATCCGATCAATGATACCGAATGGTGATGAAGGATCTCTCTCGCTGTCCCTTGGTTTGCACATTTACTCTTGTATGTGGGCAACAATAAATGCATTTGAGTTAGCCTAGGGGTTGTTCTTGGCTGCCCTCAGCATTTGAAACGGACTTTGCTTGCCAATCATTTGTGGAGCCGTGGAAGGTTGTGGATCGGGCCGGGGCTAATGGCTGTTCTTCACCCAAATTTCTCCTTTTTACCTTGTGTTTGCTGCAACACCTTGAGAAACTACGTTCATGCCACAAAATCCTCTCGCACCAATTTACCAATGTGGTGTCATTTGGGGCTGATTGTTGTTGGAATGTTTCTTGTTGTTGGCTGTTTTCTTGATCTGCTCTCACCCTCCACACCAAAGAGTTGTTACCATTATTAAAGCTTGAGTCAAAGCACCATCAAGCACATGGATTGATTATGAGGCTCATTACATGGAAAACACCAATCATACTCCCGGGCAATGTTGTTTTGTGCTGGTACTAATGCCTTAGAGGCAAATATGGCATTTGGATTATAGGGGCTGAATGGTCTATCGGGCAGAGGCCTTGCTTGATTCTCGATTTGCAGCCGGATTGGGTGGCCTTTGAGGCTGATATAGCTGCCTATTAGGTTGAGCTTGAGGCTGATACGAAGGTCTAAAACCTTGAGCTTGCTGCCTCTTGAGTGTAACCAGCTCATTACCTAAATTTTGCAGCTTGCTTCATGACCTCTCAAGCTCATTTGAGGCACTAGGAGATGAAGTGGAAGCTTCATTTGAACTCGATTTCTAGGAGTGGGAGAAGGAGCTAAGACAGGTGCCGACTAGTACTGGGCTCTCTAAACTTGGATATAATGGCATCGAGGCCTCAGGAGCTAGCTTGCCACCTTGAATCGCATAATTTTCAGCTCTAATGGCAATACTATAAGCAAAGCAGGATAGTTGTGCCTCCCATAGATCGAACCAACATAGAAATATCAGAATTTAAAGCTTTAAGGTAATATAGAAAAGCACCTTCTCATCATTGGCCTCATCACATCGAATTCTATCCCAAGACCTTTGAAATCTGAAGTTGAAGTCGCTTAGCCGCTCATTGAAGCTCTCTCGATGGTTGTCACCGCTCCAAAAGAGACAAGTTGTCTCCTTCTCTCCAAATTGATCATGAAGTGCAATACACAAATGATTCCAGCCAGTGATAGAGCCACCCCAAGGCTCCTAAACCATCGCAATGCTTTCCTCAATGAAGACGCCAAAGAATTTGACAAATACTTGCATCTCATTAATCTCATGGATTGCACAAATGTTAGCAATGTCCTCGACATGATCACCAGAGTGGTCTGATTTTCTCCAAAGAAGTACGGAATGTTCTTCAATGCTGCAACCGGGATTGATTTTGTGCATTGAGAGCAAGTGGGTCACCGCCTGTGAAGTTGACATAGGGGTTCAGTGGTCGCGCCATTCTCGATTGGTCAAGAACTCTTGAATACCGAATGAAAGGCCGATCGTGTGGAGGAGTTGAGAGAGTTCTGCTTTGGTGGAGATGGAGACCTTTGAATCCTTCTTCCTCTTTGCCTTCTTCTTGAGATAATTGTAGGTATTCAAACAAAGACCTCTTCTTCTCCAACTCTTGACCTTGTGATTCTTCTCATAAGCTCTCGTGCCTGCACTCAATCAAACCAGCTGATCTTCCTCTTGAGTCGCCAGATATGCGAATAATAGCTCTTTTCAAGCAAGAAAATTGCAGCAGATGCATATCAACTTTCACGCAATAAAATGAGACCTCTAGGTCCCACCGGCGTGCCAAAACCGTTAGTGCAAAATCACAAAGACTCCCCGGATGCGATCGTTTCTAGGTTGATCACTTTGGCATCCAAGGTGATTGCATAACATCAATCCTTTCTCCAAGTGTGGGACTTGAAAATGAGAAAGGATTCTCCAGAGAAGGCCGTTCCTATTCCTCTGCTCGTATGCACACGAAATATGCAGAGGGTTTTCTCAAAACCTAATCTAATCTGCCAAGGAGACAAGGTAAGAAGATGCATAAAATAAATCTAAGCTAATAGAGGTGATGCACCGAGGAATGAAGAACACCTATTTTGCCAAAGAACACAGCACTATTTGAATGTGATATAAGATCATGCATGATGACAAAACCTCGCAGAAAGACCAGAGGATGCAAAAATGAACACAGAGAGGGCTGAGAATCATCCACAGACATGCATTACTTGCTCCAAAGATTGATACAATACACTACAGAATGCCATGAGGCAAAATAGTATTACAGTTCAAATGAGAGGTTCAAACTCCACAAATTCACCTGAGGAGAAGAAGGGAGAGGCAAAACAGAAAAATGTTCGACCCTTGAAAAGAAGCTCCTCTTTACAATATATAGAAAGAATGAGAGAGGGAAGAGAGAGGGGAAAGCCAAATCTACCCCAACCACCTCCAGGTTGCATTTAATTCATCTCATTATGGCAGAAGCGGCGGATCCTGGCAAAACGGCGGGCTTTCTTACGTGCGGTGAACCGTCTCACCGCATTAAAGTTGTTTGTTGAAGCATTACTTCTGCTTGTTATTTTGCACCAGAGGCGTTTCTTGATTTTCTCTCTCCAAACTGAACCAAAATGCAAGATTGACCCCGAATCGTGTAGAGAATTTTACCAGCTTTCCGTTGATATAAAGAACGCAAATCCGAGCTCGATCGAAAGTTATGGCGATCCAAGATTTAGGGCAAAAACAAAGCCAAAACGTGTTTTGAAATCTTTCCGCGCTCGCCACCTGATGACACGTGGCACGTGCTGATTGACGAGCAATTCTCTCCTCCTACCTTTCGCGGGCTTTCCTTTGAAATTTCCTCAGGCCCCTTAAACTTGGACACGTGGCGCTATTTCATTGGTTCGGCCGCGCTCAAACCTCACCTTTGACTTTTGACGCCTCCCGCGACACGTGTCGTGATCTGGTTGGTTCTCGGCCCTTTCGGCTCTTTCGCATCCACCGCGCCCATTTGTCCCGATGTCCCAAAGCTGCCTCGGGACAAAACCTCCGATCCGCCCGAAATGGGCTTCCTCGCCCTCATTTGGCCGATGACACGTGGCATGCATTGATTGGCTTTCGCTCCTTCGCTCCTTCAATCCCATTTGTCCCGGATGTCCTGCTTCGCTCGGGACAAATTCCTCCGGCTCACCCGATTTGGCCGGTTCAAGGCCCTCGCGCCCGATGTCCCATTTGCTTCCTGTGATCGCTTGTTCTCATTTCGCCGAACCGGCCGGTTCGCGTTTCACTTTTGTCCCGAATGTCCCACTCAAAGCAGCTAGTGCGTTTTTCCTCCTTCTTCGGCCGAACCGGCTTTCCGCGTCCGCCGCATCCTTTTGTCTCGATGTCCTGGCTTGCATCTGACTACTGCTAGCGGCAAATCGCCGATCCGCGTCTTCCGCGTATATTCGCTCCAACCGTCCCCAAAGGAAACCTTGAGAAAGACTTAGCCAATTTTCACGATTTTTCCTGCTTTCAATCTACTTGCTCGAACCGCAAAACTCGATGCATCAATATCTAATTCCATACACCATGATCCAAGACCCATACGGATCATTGATAACACTTAAACCATATGTGACCGACTCAAATAATTCTCTAGTGACCCCTATATTCTTAAACCAAAAGATGTTCCTTCACCTCTCTACAACACCATCTCACTTTATAAAGGCTTCGGCGATGAATCCTCAACTCAACATGTATTCACTTAACCCGTCAATTATCCATCAATGTATGACCATTTTAAAATACATACATGTTGGGTCTTCCTTGTTGGTACCTTCATGTACTCAAACTATGTTTTTTTCACTTCCCCTCTAACCTTGCAACTAGTTATAAATACTCACACATGTAAATATCCCCTTTGAATATAAGATATCATTCATTCCCCTTGCATCAAAATAACACCTTGATGACCCTTCTAGATCACTTACACACCATCAAAGAATGGTCATTGCACTCCCTTACTCAATATTTCCATGATGAATCCATGAACCACCTAACTTCCTACACTAGCCCTCACTCATTCCTACATATCCTTTAGGGAATAAAAATTTATGGACTCTCCTTCATCCCTTACATGATCTCCTCACACATCTCCCTTCAAAAATTTATGCATCCATCCTTATAATTATACCCTTTAAAACTCACCTCATATTTTCTCATCATCTCACCACACTCACCCTTTTCATGCCATCTCGATCTCTCCATAATCTATAACTCGTAAAGTTCCATTTGATCTATATACACCATTTTCCCTATAGATTTTTCTAAATCTAGTGGCTACCTACTAATACATATAGATAGAGTAGTCACCTCGACCTCCACATTTCCAAATTGTGGACCATTTATGTAAATGTCATGGGTTTCATCCTAAATTTCATCATGAATTACTAATGCAATAGGTTTGTGCCCTATTCTACTCTGGAAATAGAGTTTTTGGAGGTTTATGACTCGTGGGATTAGACATATAAACACCGATAATTTTAGGACGAAGAGGAATTCGCCAACCAAGTCCCACATCATCCAATGTCTAACCACCATTGGCCTTGTCCAAGTTTTAGAATTCACATCTTTTCTATAATGTGTCAAAATGGTCATGAAATGTTCTAAGTACTATGATCCCAAGGAGAAATTTTTCTATTCTAAAGAAGGAATACACATTACTTACATTGAAAGAGATTACCTAGAAGCATGATTAAAATTACCTTCCGTGTCGACATATTTTAAACTCTTGATAAAATGCACTTAATCCTAGTGGGAGAAAAATTATAATGTGTACATCAATGAGATCAACACTTCATGGTTCTAATTTCACAATCCTAGCAATTCCAAATTACCAAGAGATTGTACGGATCATAATCTAATGATGACATATATAATATCATCACACTACTTGTTTTTTTCATAGAGTGAGAATAAATAGATACTTCAAGTTTTGATGTATCACTTCATCTCACTTATATATAGTGGAAAATATTTCATCATTTTAGTGGTGATCATTAGTTATGTGATTCATCATTAGTTAAAACTTGCACAAAAAAGGATGTTCTACATGAATTCTTATATGTGTGGTCCATTACCTATGTAAATATTTTCTCATAGCTAAGATTCAAAGGAACATAATGTTTGACAATTTTTATTCTCCTATTCCAAGTTAATTAAATAACATGCTAGAAAAAAATAAACTCCAACGATGGGAGGGTTTAAGGATACCTCCATGTTTCATATTGATGGGGTGAGCGAAGGGGTGAGTGAATGTGAAATAGGTGTGCAAAATGTCGACAAAGGGGTGAGAAAATGCAAAATGGGGGTAGTGAACCAAATTTTGGTGTCTATATTTTCCCCTTTTTTTCAAGTGGTTTACATAAAGAAATCCATGAGACAAAAACTAGAAGTGATAGAAGATGGTTGAGGTGCTCCCCATCAAACTAGGGATCGATGGCGCGAATAAAATTGATTACGAAGTTGACAAAGTTATATGGAGGAAGGGAGAAAAAGGTGGAAAGATGAGAAAATATGCTCCAAGTGGAGAGTGATATGACAATAGAAAGAGGGATGTGATAAAATAAAATAAATATTTCAATAATCCTGAAACACATCGGTGGGGAACATAAAGCACGCCCTCAACAAAGGTGACGTTAATGTCCTACGGACCTATGGTTGACAAATATCACTATGGTATGGAGGGAATCTAATGGGAGTCTATTTGTATGGATGTGCAAGTTGTGAGACCAATGGGTCAAAGGCATGCATCAAAATTATGCACAAAAATATGATTATGGTCAAGATAATTGTCCTGACAAAATGTCGAGAAACAAAGTAGGGTAAAAGAGTATGTGATGTCCTTCAAATATGAGGAGGTGAGAAATTATGCGTCTTGGTGGGATGGAAAAGGAAAAATGGCCACAAAGGTGGACTTAAGGTGAGATATGGTGCCCCGAGAGGCAATACGAGATATTTCCACCGAGTGATCTTCTAGATATGAGGAAGGATGTGTACAAGATGGGTAGATAGCAAAAATAGAAAAATAAGCTATGTAAGGCAAGGAATGGTCTGTATGGGTGGTACACAAGTACGAAGTAGAAGAAAAGATAATTTGGAAAAACATATTTGATGATACAGATGAAGGATGGAAAAATGGTTTGGGTTGAAGGTGATTGGGTTTGGGTCGATGACGACCGGATTGTCGTTGATTGGGTCGACACGCATATAAAAGCGAAGAAATGGTCGACAAGGCTCATTTAAGTGACATATTTTTGACAATTAGAAAAAATTTGGTGATATAAAATATTGTGATTTGATTAAAATGGACACTAGTAGAAGTGGAAGAAAATTCTAAAGGTCATAGAGAGTGGTCTCGGGAGTACAATGAGTGTAGCATAGCCTAGGTGCGATTTTGGTCCGATGATGGGCAGGGGAAGAGGATAGGTAGGAGGACATAGTCTTGCCCTGGGAGACATATTTTCAGATTTTGATTTCAACACTTAGTGGGTGAACATTGTATATGTATATTTTTTTATGTAGATAAATTCCAGTTGAGGCCTATCATTGATGTACAAACATTTGGATGATGTGTATATATATGATTTTTTTGTGTCTCATATGTGTTGTGTTATGTAGATGAGTAGAATCAATGTATGTCTTAATTTTAAGTTTTGATTTGAAATGGATTATGTTATGTTTAGTATGGATTTGAAATGATTTAATGGTTACGTATGTTGATTTAGGTATTTCGTGATTTATTGATTAGTTATGCGAGAGATGATGTCTTTGATTAGATTAGATTTAAAATTGTTGTGATGGATTTAGATGTTAGACTAGATATGAAAATGATGTGATGGATTTATGATGTGACGTATTTAGATTAGATATTGTGTTTATTTTTAATATACGCAGATGTTTTAATTGGATTGGATATCGATGATATGTTTTTATGAACTATGTTTAGATGGATGAAATAGATATGAGTAGCTTTTCCAATTTGTAATTTATAAATTAGATGTATAGATTTGAGGTGATGTATTGATATGATATGGGCTCATGGGTAGAGTGGGTACATGGATCATGGTTATGTTATGTTGATTATATTATGGAGATGATGTGATGGAGATAGGTGTAGATTTAGGATATAATGGAGATGTTTATTTCATCTAGATTTAGATATTGGATGCACTTTATGAACATAGATGTGATAGATTAGAACATAGATCAAAATGGAAATTTGTGTTCAATGTGGGTGAGTGTGATACAATGGGATAAAAAATGGTTATATTGAAAGGTATGAATAGAATGCAACCTTATTAGGGTGACCCAAATATAGGAAGTACAATTTCATCATAGTAAGGAGTACATGTAGGATAGATGCTTTAAAATTGGATTAGAGGTAAAACATGATAAGGAACATGAACAAAGAAATGCACTTGCAACCATATGGTAGGTGTTAACACATAACTAATGATAGTTAGTCACATGTAAGATCATGAGGGGAAGATGGAAGGTGTGCTTATATACATGTTGTAGACATGATAAGGGGTTTGTGTGTAGTTTTTATGAGGGAAATAGTTTCTCCTTGAGTGGTTTTCCTAGGTGTATGCCCTAGATCTTATTATTATTGTGTAAATTGATCAATGTGGGAAGTTTTCTTTTAAGGGGAAAGTTGATCAATGTGGGAAGATTTCCTAGGATGTGTGCTTTTGGATTGATGCATTTTTCTTTTGATATTTTTAAGGTTGATCGATACAGAAGCCTTTACTTCCATGATATAATAAAGTAGCCATCCTTCAAGGGAGTGGTCTATAATTATGGATTTTTTATTTGGATTTTTCATTTTTTTTTTAGATGGTGGGATAAAATATGTGATATTTTTCCTTCGAGGGATCAGTCTATATTTTGGATAATATTTACTTTATTTAAACAGCTTGTCCTTCAAGGAGTAGACAGTATTTTGAATAATATAGCTTTTATTTTACGCTTTTCCTTCAAGCGAATAGTTTGTATGATCATCCATAATTTTTAATTTCATGGTTGAATTAGGAATAGCCTAGTAGAAAAATTGGGGAGGGGAAGTAATTTGTAAAAATACACCGTGGACCCTTATCATGGTTTCAATAGGTATATAAGAAGGAGATAAATGCAATGATTATAGGGTTCCCACCTAAAAGGAGGAACTTTTCCATAATTAATATGTTATGAGTAGATTCATGGTGCTCATATTCAAGGTCACATGTAGGATAGTGATGATACCACATGATTTCAACTCATTACGATGGGAAATGGATAAGGTTAATGATGAAAATGAGATCATTAATGTGACTAATGATATGTTAGTAGATGTGTTAACAATAGAAAGGCCATAAGTGCAAGTTGTGGATAGGTTCCGTTTCAGGTTTAGCATCAAAGGGAGACTAAGCGGAAAGCCTTAGACCCATACTCATGAGTGATAATGTATGGTCCATTCCAATCCGAGTAAACTTCCCATGTTGGCTCCTTTCTAAAGTAGTGAAATTATGATTCTCTTTTAAGACAAGGTCACCAATGTTAAAGTTGCATTCTTTGATATGTTTATTATAAGCATGTTTGATACATTATTGACAAATATGATGATGTTAGAGGGTGATTAAGAAATGTTCTTCTAAGAGTTAAAGTTGTGTTAAACGCTCTTGGTGATAGTTCTTGTCAAAGAAAAAGTTGTGAAGAGAAATGCAAAATATGGGATTTTAATTTTAAGGAGGATGGCTTCAAATCCATAGACAAGAGAGAAGGGAGGAGTGCCCATATGAGTGTTGATGTTATTCCTATAAGCATAAAGAGTGAAGGGGATATGAAGTTACCAATTTTGATCCATCTTACCGATAGTTTAGAAAGAATATTATTGAGAGTTTTTTTAGTAGCTTTGGCTTGGCCATTAGCTTGTGGATAGTATGGAGAAGCTAATCTAAGCTTGATATTTAAGGTGTTACAAAGCCTCTTAATTTTTTTAAGGGATTTCCATTGTCAGTGATGATTTGTTAGGAATGTCAAAGTGATAGATGATGTGTTGATAGATAAATTTGATGATTTTGTTATCTTTGGTTGACGTGAGTTGAATGGATTCCACCTATTTAGTTAAATATTGGGTAGTGATTAGGATGGAATGATAACATTGAGAAGAGTGTCAATTAATGATACCAATGAGGTCAAGTCCCCATTGTGAGAAAGGCCATATCTATTGATTCAGTTGTAAAGCTTGGCCACGGATATGGGTGAGATTGGAATGTTGTTGGCACTTCTTAACATATTTGTTTAAGTCGTGGTTTAGGTGGGCCAATAGTATCTGATATTAAGAACGTGCTTGATGATGTCCAAACTGATAAAGCATCCACCATGGATGTCATAGTGGACTTGTACGAATCAGATAGATTCATGACTTTTAAGGCATCATAGTAAAATACAAGAGGATGCCACCAAAGATAACACATTGATTGGCATGTTAAAGGAATGACCTCCTACCATTTTTGGATAGGGCAGAGGGAATTTTACATTGAGATAGATAATTCGAAGAACTAGGTATACTAGAGATCATATTAGCTAGTTTCGATGAGATTGATAGAAGGAAGATCATTGGTATGGGATGGTTGGTCAATATGATGTACAACAACGAAGAGTTTGGATTCTTCCATTTTCAAAGGGATGAGTGATGTAAGGGATGTCATGGTGTCCTGTAGCAAAGTGATTGGATGAACAAGTAATGATTTGGATAGTGTATTGATCAAAGGATTTGAGTAGAAAATTGATGATGTCCTTATATTTTTAGAGGACTTCATTTTTACATTGATAAACTCCATTGATTTTATTAATGATAAGTTGGGAATCACCATAAATGTCAAGGATTTTGATGCCTAACATGATAGTAGTTTGAAGCCCTAAGATAAGGGCCTCATAATCAACCATGTAATTGGTACATTTGAATTTGATCTTGTAGGAGATGGGGATAGGAGTCCCACATGGAGGAATAGTGATGGCGTCGACACCTCCCCCTTGCCGACACTTATAACTATCAAAGAACAATGTCATTTTAAGGCGAGAATATTCATGATCGATTGTGTTGATTGATTCAACAAAAATTTCTCGTGAGGGAGTTAATTATCGGAAGAGGGGCTTTAGCTAGTTGATCACCGATACCCTATCCCTTGATTTATTTTTGAAATGAACTCTAGGTCAAACTCACCATGAAAATGAGCCATAAAGTAATGTGTTTGATGTGATAGGGTTTGGAATGCATGGTTTTAAAGGGGTTGAATCTAGTGACGATGTGTGTCTTGTGATTTATAATTTAGTGTCGAAGTTTGGAAGTTGTGAAGTAGAGAGACCAGCATAACTTTTAGCTTTAGTGTATCAACTTTCATAATCATAGAGAGTGTGGATGATATAATAGATAGCCTGCTCCCTATCCCGAACATCATAGTGTGCAAACATGGATCCTAGATCATGGTCAGTGGCACGATGTAGAGATGAAATGGATCCCCCCCACGTGGAGGCATGAGAATAGGTGGTGATATAATATATTTCTTAATTTCATCAAAATATTTTTGATAATTGTTATCCCACTTGAAGTGGGTGTCTTTTTGGAGGAGATGATGGAAAGGTTAGAAATTATCAGAAAGTTATGAGATGAAGTGGAAAACTGGTTGAATTCAGCCTTGGAGACTAAAATTTTTCTTTAGATCCATAGGAGGAGGCATCTCAATGATGGCCTTGATCTTGATGGGTTAAACTTTAATACCTCTAATGAAAATGATGAAGCCAAGGATTTTTCCAGTTAGAAATCCAAACACACACTTGGCGGGATTGAGGCAAAGGAAGTATCGGATAAGGCACATGAAGAGGATTTTAAGGATAGTAAGATGGTCTTGTTGATGCTTGGATTTACCCAAGAGGTCGTCAACATAATCCTTTACAGTTTTATGGATGAGATCATGGAAGATATAAGTCATGGTGTGTTGATAGGTGGCCCTTGCATTTTTCAAACCAAAGGGCATAACACAAGAATAAAAAGGTTCCCCAAGGGGTGATGAAGGATGTCTTATGTTGGTATTCTAGTGCGATAAGGATTTAATTGTAACTAGAAAAACCATCCATAATAGAAAGCATTTTGTGGTCAATTGTTATGTCGACAAGATAATTTATATTAGGAAGGGGGAAGATGTCTTTAGGATAAGTGATATTTAATTCTCGAAAATCCATGCGGAGGTAAAGCTTCCCGAGATGATTTAGCAACATGCACAATTATAAACCCATTGAGGATAATTGATGGGTTGGATGAATTTGGCCAAAAGTAGACATTGTAATTCTTATTTAGTGAGGAGGGTTATGTGAGGATGAATATGATGCACCTTCTGCTTAAATTTATTTGTGTTAGGGATGGTGAAAATATTATGGAAAAAGATACTAGGATTGAGGCCTGACATGTTAGCATACAACAATGTGAAGGCTTGGTTATGCTTGGAGAGGAAAGTGATGAAGGCTTCTATCTCTCATGGATCAAGAGATTAGCCAACTTTGAGGATGTGGGGTTCTTGTGAAGTCCCTATGTTGATATCGATGTTGGATTCGTTAAGAAGGGTGGATGTGTTAGGATTAAAGATCTTATGAAGGTGATAATCCTCCACCCCCATATAGGAAAGGATAGATTCATCATCATGGCATTGAAGAATATCGATGGTAGGGGAATCCTTCTCTACTATCTTGGGGAGTTCAAGGCAAAGGGACCTAGTTTCACCTTCATCTTGATAGGTGACTGATCATAGAGTGATTATAGACACTTAAAAAATTTAGGGGAAGGGAAATGGTGTAATATATTTCTATGGGGTCATTAGATGAGGAAGGGGATGATGGATTTTGTTTCATGGGGGATTCATAAGAAGTGTGTGTAAGAGAGTCATTGGGGTGCTCTTAGAATCCTAATCTGTACTTTTTATGGGGTTTACGGGATTGATCAAGGACAAGATCATGTATACCTTGTTCATAGCATCCCAAACCAAATTCCTTCCTCACATAGTGATGAAGATAGGTGTAGGAAAAATAATTTTTGTAAAGGAAATAAAATCCATTGGTGTATAAATCGGTATGGGGATGATTTTCAAAGTGTGAGAAGAAGGAGATCAATGCCATCGTAAAAAAGATTAGTTTTCAAATAAGGTGGGCTAAAGGAAATAATATCCCTGATGTTAGATTGGTACATGGGATATTTTTTGGTCTACCAAATTGATTGAGTGTGGGGAGAGCATTAAGAGCGAGGAGTTGATACTCCCCTAGTGAGAGACATTGCATCATGGTGTCAAAGGATTTATCATTGGGAAACTTAGATGTAGGTACATAAAAACTAGTGGAAGCTTCAAAATATGAGTCTTGTTTGGGGATGAGCACATTGTTTGACCTGTAGGTCATATGACATGATTTGAAAGGAGGAGATTGGCGGGGAGTGTGTGGATTTTCCCCTCATGTTCATACTTAATACAATGATGAAGGGTGAATGCGACGCAAAGACATGGTGCAGATCCATGGGCGTCTAAGAAATATTTCTTACTATAATTACCCTTCTATGATGTAGAAGAGTTCATGAAGGAGTTTCTCACAAGCATGGATAGGAACAATGACCATTCCCAATGTAAGGGAAATAGTATAATTAAAGGCTCGAAGGACCATGGGTGATTGGGTGACAATAGTGTCAGGAAGCTTGAGTTGATTAAATGTGTGGGATGAAATAATGTTAATGATAGCACCATTATCAATCATGTATCATCTCATGAAGGTGTCATTGATACGAATGGTGATAAAGAGGGGAACTTCATGATCTTTGGGTAGAATCATGGGGATCTCATAATCATCAAAGAAAATATTGGCGTGCTTTAAGAGCTCTTATAAGGGCCACAAAATGTTTGATTTCATTGGTTGTGATTGGGATGCATTATAAATCTTCGATGAGAGTATGTCGATGGTGGGGGGAGATTTGGATAAGATTATAAACGGACATTTTGAAGAGATCATGATGCGGTTGTTTCACAATGCTTTTTTATCACAACAATCCTTTGGGCTCGTGGAGCAGCCAGGATAGATACCTTATCCTTGGATGAAGAGGAAAATGAAATAGGTTTATTAGGAAGAGAAGCAATGATAACTCTCAATTTTTGTTGGGTGGATGGTTGAGATTCATGGGGCGAGAGCGATTGGTAACACAAATGGAATTTATGTAAATAGGGGATAGTTAATCTAAGCTATGAACAACTCGTATTAAATAAAGTATGTAAATGATCTAAGTAACTATGCAAAGGGAAATTATAACCCTAATGTGTAAGAAGGAAGAGGAAAGAACTCAAATGAATAGAAGATGCTTGCAAGATAGTTTCGCAGTGAGGACTAGAAAATCAAGAAGCAAGAAATGATTGTGTAGAAGTCCTAAAAAGGATGGATCTAGAGGATCTAGTAAAAATGGAGTACCTGGAGAGGGACTAGGGCACCTATGGGCACTCTAGTTTGTAATCTAGGTGTCGTGGTCTATGAAAAAGATCTGAAACTTATCCTTACTAGTTTGGTAGATGGTCTAAAACCCTCGTTGTCTATCACATCAGATTTGCTACCCCGTGCTAGATGTCGCCAATAATCCTAGATGGAAGAAAAACTTGCAAGACCCCAAAACAAGCATCAAAACCCTAAAAATGATAAATTAATATGAAGGGGTCGATCGACCTCGCTTGCCACAATGGTGGACTTACTAACTCGATCGTTGCACTACATCTTAGATCCAATGTAGTTTTATGTACAAGTTTGTGTGAACATGCCCTAGCTTTCTCTTGTGTCACTCACACTTTGTGAAGTAGAGAGAAATAACTACATGTAGAAAATGTAATAGAATGTGTACATGAAATAGAATAGAATCCCTCCCCCTATGAAGTGTGATACAGATGTCCTAGCCTTGTGCCTTGTGATGGAGCTATGTGGATGCAAGTGATCTCCAATGTAATAGATGGATACAACTCTAGATGAGTGATAGTAATGAATGATGCTAGGTCCCTCATTATGGTCTCATAACTTTATATTTATAGGGTTCTCTTGATCTAATTTCATAATTAACCCTGAAAAGGTTGACCACAAGAAAGATAAAGATCTCAAATGGCTAGAAAGAGCCCAAAAAGAGGTGGGAAAGTGCAAAACAGATCGAGGCACCCGTGGTGGGACCACAGCGCCCACGGGCACCCCAATACTAATCTGGGCACCCCAGTTAAGGCTAAAATAATATGGGATGATAGAAGTTGACTGGGCATATGGGTGCAAGAGGTTGGTAACGACGAAATAAAATAAAACAAGATGGCCAAAAGACAAGGGCTGATTTGTACTTTATTCACTCATGAACCTTCTAAATAGTAGTATGAGACTAGGATAAATAATGTCTAAGGTGCATGATTTTGTGACTACATTTCACACCCACTTTATGTTGGTGAGTGGATAAATTAGATAGATGTGTGTACATGATGTCCATGAAGAGTGTAGTAGAAACGTGTTGAAGGACTAAAAAAAGCATGGAATGACAAAAAGATGGAGGAGCATGGAAACTAAAGATGAAAAATGCACAAATAAAAAGTGATGAGATTGAACTAAGGGTGAAGCAAGAGTATATGAAAGCATGTAAATGGAACATGTGCACCTAATCCATGTCAATAAATAGAGTGTAGAATGATATCCTATACTACGAGTTATTTGGGTGATCTCGTGCCATAGGCCGAAGAAGTATAGGGAGGAAATTCTTTGTGTCCTCTAACCTTTAACTCGCTTCCATGTGTTTGTAGAGATCTCTATACATTCTAGTTTTTGTGATCTCGATGCCACTAATCGAAGTAGTGTAGAGAGGCACACCCACTATAACCTCCAATCCTGTAACTGCTTCCCAAAAATGCTAAGGACACCATGTCTTATAAAATCCATTGTGTATAGGGTTCGTAGACTGGTCTGAACCCACTCGCTATATAATTGAACCGAATCGGTTTATAATATTTGTGTTAGTATGCAAAAACCCCTAATGATGTATTGATTTTGGATCGACTTTACACAGTAAACACACGTAATAATTTATTAATTCTCTATATCTTAGTGCAATACATAAGGCTATTATATAGCCATAATAACAGCAAATCAACCTCCTAGAAAATAGGAAGGAGTTACAATAATTAACCCGGAATATTATTCACGGGTATAACAAACTCTATGAATAATATATTGTTGAAACAATATATTCTTTCAAACCTAATATTTAATATATAACAATATTAAATATTAGCTAACAAACTATAATGTAAACATTAATATTTAATTTCCTAACATTCCCCCCCTTAATGTTTACATGGTACAACATATCTCGTTCACTGATTGTAGCCTGCCACCTCTGTGTGCTCATGATCAACTCCGCAAATGTGCAGCATTGGGCTTGCACAAAACTCGAACATGTGCCAACGCACATTTCTTCCACTGATGGTTTTCTCCGGCTTCTACCAACAACCTTACCAATTGGTTTTGCAGGTGTACCAATAACCTTTCACACTTGGTTTTGCAGGATTACCAAAAACCTTACACAATTGGTTTTTACAGGTTTACCAAAAACCTTACATCATGATTGCTACAATACTTTTGATCAATATTATACAATGTCACTACAAAAGGGAATCATGTAGGAAATATTGCTTCCAAAACTGAACAATAAAACATAATGGAAATGGAACAATGAGACCATGTTCCCCCCCTCATTGTGAACATTTCACTTATTCAATCCAAAACAGGAACTCTGAAATCATACTGCACACAACAAACTGCAATTCAGAAATGAAAGAACACTTACACACACACTGTCACCACAACTTCATGCGGCCCCGTTGGTGACTGACAAGAGGTCGCTGAATGACCTCCATCCTCCTGTGCCTCCGTCCTCTAGTAAGATGCTGCTAACTCAGCAAGATGTGAACATGAAGTGCATTTGTTTCCACATTGATCTTATTCTTTTCTTCCTTCCCGCAATGTGAAACACTTTATTTTTTCCGGACGTCGGGTAACACCGAAAATGCGTCCGTGAGGCAAATTTTTTTTTTTTTACAAGTTTTGACTCACATAACAAAACTTTATGGTTTGACTAACCATATAACACAATTGACTTGGACAAGAAGACTCGACTAGACAGATAACCTAAAATCACCTATTTCAATTAACTTGACATAAGACACAATGAGACTTGACAATAACGAAACTAACAACATAATTACAACACTTCTGGTATTTTGATTCTAAATGACAAATAGACGTTTGGTTCACAACTAATTAATTAAATTAAAAAAAATGGTGAACTATTATAAAAGACCGACTTAATAAAAGACTGACAAATAGATTATCAATGATGAGTGTAGAGGAGATACGTGGTGTTTCTAATCCTATCTCTAAAAGCATATTGACTTATAATAAAAACTATTGACAACAAAACGAACCAGATAACTTCTACCAGAATTCTCCTCTTTGATCAAACACGCATGGCATGTGGCACATGGAGATGAAAAAGCTATCAAATGCATGCTATTCATGATTGCAAGAGCTGGAAATATCAAAATTTACCAGACATAGATAATACAGTTGCTTGTAGGAGAATGGACGAGCCGCAATCAATGCACATGATACGGAAGTCTTCCTTTGCATGAGTAGATTTTTAATAGGAGATGCATGCATTTCCTCCTATCAACATGTAGATTGCAGGTGTATGGGCTCCACTTGCAAAACATATGCTGGAAACAACCCTTTTTTATCAGCTAGCTGGTAATCACTTTTGATGCAGAGAACCGAGGAGTTAAATACAATAATAATGTGACGTCCTGTCTTGTACAATAATACAATACACATGAATGTAAGCACACCGACTCAGATATATGTATGATATTGCGTTGACAGTCAATTGATGGTAGGTATTTTACAACTACACCGCAAAATGTGAATGCTTTGACAAGTGATCGAATATTCATGCAAAGATCTTGAGGGATACACTCCAATATCCATGCATAAATATGAACCACCACTTGAAGGAACACCTCCTAAAATATACTTAAGATGTCTTCTTTGCAAAGGTAGATCTGGCGTATCTAACTGTTACAACCAACAGATCTGTTCTCAAAGACTTTGAATACTGACCGATGTGTTTGTGTGGTTCGATTCATGTAAACCGATGAGGACTCTCAGACTTTTGAGATTTCTTCTCAATGATCGTGCATGTTCTTTTATGAGTAGACGTCTTAATAGCTTGCAAAGTTCCTTAGTAAATACACTTGAATATCCCAAATGCGCAACTTCAAAATTACAAGCACGAATCTAATATGATTTGGAGATAAAAGAATAATGTTGCTATCCTCTCATGAGTGTAGGGGCCTTATTGATGTTAAAATTAAGAAGCCATCAAATAAGCGTGCATCATCAATGAAAATTCAAATTCTATTCTGTCAATGTAAAACACGAGCTACTCCTATCTTGTAGCAGAAACTGTGTACCTGGTAGGTGGTGTAGAAAATAGAAATCTATTGCTCCAATTATAATTAATTTTAATCCTCTAGAATTTTTCTCATTCACCGGGACAAAGCAAAATACCACTTCCCCTTTGCAATTGTTACTCTATTAACATACTGGATCAGATCGCTCTGATACCAAATATTGATTTTGGATCAGACTTGCACAGGTAAACACACAGAATAATTTATTAATTCTCTATATCTTAGTGCAATACATAAGGCTATTATATAGCCATAATAACAGCAAATCAACCTCCTAGAAAATAGGAAGGAGTTACAATAATTAACCCGGAATATTATTCACGGGTATAACAAACTCTATGAATAATATATTGTTGAAACAATATATTCTTTCAAACCTAATATTTAATATATAACAATATTAAATATTAGCTAACAAACTATAATGTAAACATTAATATTTAATTTCCTAACATGATGCCCCCTTCTTTAGGGGCACATGTTAGAGAGAATGTGACCCCAAAAGAGGACCAACCACATGTACGTTGTAACCTTGAAAAGTTCTTGGTAAAAATCAAGGCACGCACAAACAAGAAGGCTATCCAAAGACAAGTGTAAACATGCATGCATATAGAAAACAATGTGTAAGCTACACAAACAATGTAAAATCTACCAAGAAAAGTAGTAATGTAAACACACAAGAAGACAAAGTAAGTTGCACAAAGTGGACTGTAAACATGGGACATCACTCATGATGTTGCAAAGACATGCAAGGCCATCATGGCCACAAACAATAAACAAGTGTGCACACCAAAAAAAGGTAAGGCCCACAGACAATAAATAGAAAACAATAATAGACAATGTAACAAACAAGTATGGAAACAAATATCCCTACATAAAAATGATGCACATGAAGCACCCATTAGCATGTTAGAAATATAGCTAGTATGTCAAAAGCGTGTATAAGCAAGTAATGTAAAGTGCTAAGTAAAAATGAAACAATAGCACTTGGAAGAGACAAATATGGATGCCCCCAACAACCAATATAGGAAGGCTAGAAGGTGAGCATCTATGTTGCATGTAAGAGATATTTATCCGTGATCACAAATAGAAAGAGGCGTGAATCCACATGTGTATGATATACATAAATGACATATAAGTAAGCTAACTATCATGTGTAATAAATCGACCATAAACAAGCAAGAGTAATCAAGAACAAAAGCAACCATAATATACGATATGTTGTGGATGGATGGAATGGAATGCAAAATGGAGTAATAGGATCTATGTCCCCCAAGTGAATAGAAGTGTATGGTGTTACGTTCATTTTTTTCCCCTCAGCAATCTAGAATGAACCATAAAATGAGAGTGCGTAATCGGAAATGGTCAAAGTGTGTGTTGTGTTGTACACATTGTGAGGAATGTGTAGGTATAGTGATGAGATGTGACCTAGCGATGATGTGTGTGTGAACCCTATATTCAAAGTGTATATCATGACCAAAGGAACATACAAGTGATGATTTATCCTAATACTATATCATTATAAGATGAATGGATGAGTGATGATTTAGCCCTAAGATTATATCACTACAAAATAAAAAGAGGGATTGGTGATGTAACCTAAGGTGTATAACACTAAAAATAATAGAATAGGTGACAATTTATCCTAAAGTGTATGTCACTAGCCTAGGATTTTCACATGATGAAAGGTCAAATAGTAAATGGGTAAGGTCCATTTGATTTGTAAACTCTCGGTAGTCGAGTATGGACCGAGGAAATAAAGTGCGTCATCAGGTAGTGAGTGCAAGTGTGTAAAAGACAATGTAGTATATGTAAGGATGAGAGACAACCATGTGATGAGTGGAATGTGTAAATACACTATGTGTAGAATGTTTAAAAAGTAGGGTGAATAGAACGTGTGAATATGCAATATGTAGAATGGAAATGTAAGAGGTGTAGAATGTGTAAAATGGCATGTATGTAGATGGACTAGTAATTTATTATGTAATATGATGTAATGATATACTAATATGTAATGAAGACTATAATGATATATGATGTGTAAATGCACAAATGTCAAAATGTTGTAGACTAAATGTAGAATGTGCGGTGTATAACACATGATGTGTGATGAAACGCAATGTGTAATTCCTATAATACAGTGTGTGGGGTTCATGTGTGGTAATCCCTCAATAGTAGAGTGTGAACCAAAGCACAAGAATGTGTCATCGGGTAGTGACAATACTATTGTATGTAATGACTATGCATATGCTATGAGATTGATGTATGAGAATGCAAAAGTGAGATATGCGTAAATGCTAATATTAGGAAAGATGTGGGATTTTATGCCCACCAAGTGTATGATAACATGTATACTATGTGATAAATTATGTATGAGGGTGATGAAGTATTATAGCTTGCATTTAATTGATGGTGTGTAATGAGTGTTAAAGTATTATAGATGTGTGTATGTATAGGTGGTGATGTAATGGGGAAATATGGTAATGTAAGATGAAACGAGGTTCTTTATGGTAAAATACCCCTCAACAGTCATATAAGAACCATAATAATATGAGTGTGTCATCAAGAGGGTAGAGTAACAAGAGTCACCTACCAAAGACCAAGTTTGCGTGCGGTGGAACCATGTTGGATAAAGTCAATAGGAAAATTATGTGATGGTGGTGAAATTGAAAATATATCATGATCACTAGTAGGAGGATTAGTTTTTGGGATGAAATTAATTGGTTGGAGCTTATATTTGAGAGGAGGCCATGTTGCACTAACTCTGAAGGGAACTTGCTTAAGTTGACTTGGTGATATGATTGACAACTTATTAATAGGATATTGTGAACTAATGTTGGTAGATGATGGACTTGGTGATGTCGTAGATGGCTGAATAGGAGGAGATGGTGAACTAATTACAAGAGGTTGTTGCTTAGGAGTTGTTGGAGTGACATTGGCCTGATGCTCCTTAAATATAGATGAGTCAGATTTAGGAACCCAATGGGAGTTATCAATTGTATTAGAATGTTGTGTAGAAAATGAAATAAGGCCCTGACGCTCAAGATGTTTGATTATGTGTGGAAAAGTGTGGCAATTATTATCATTATGTCCATTGATTCGATGATAATTGCAATATGGATGACCTTGATATTTTGCTAACCGATAAGGAGAATAGTAATGAGTAGGTGGTAGAGTGATCAATTGATGACTAAGGAGTTGAATAAGAATCTCAAATGGTGTAATATATGCTCAAATATGAGAGGCTTAGGAAATGGCATGTCTTAAGGTTCAACTAGATGACATGTAGTGGACATATATTTCATAGAGGATGTAGAATGAGCACAAACATGTGATTGAGAAGCATCCTTAAGCTATTAAATTTCAAATCTAAGGGATGTAATGGTTGATTCTATAGCCTTAAATTTTCTTTTAAATAAATATTGTAGATATCAAATTGAATAAAATAGGGATTGATTAGATGCGGGATCATTAGTATTAGAGTATTTAGTTAAAAGATCGAATATAGGACTTATTTGGTATGGTGGCATATTTTCATCCAGATACATGCAGTCTAGTTGTTTTTACAAAATAGCCTGGAAATGAGGATATCTCTTAAGTAAAGTAGATAAAGATACTTGAGAAACTTGGGGAGCCATGATAGATGAAAAAAATGAGGATCCTAAGTGTTAAAGCATCATGTTCCCCAAAATGATTAACTAAAATTAACTAAATATGTAGTATGGGGATAGTTAATCTAAGGTATGAATAGTTGTAGTAAATAAATGCAATAAAGAAAGTATGTAAATGATCTAAGTAACTATGCAAAAGGAAATTCTAAGCCTAATGTGCAATAAGGAAAAGGAAAGAACTCATCTGAATAGAAGATGCTCACAGGACATTGTTGTGTGGATTGAAAAATATAGAAGTAGGAACAACTATGCATAAGTCCTAAAAAGGATGGATCTAGAGGATCTGGCTAGACTGGGGTGCCTACGGGCGCTCTAACCTATAATATTGGTGCTCTAGTCTGTGAAAAATCTCTAAAAATTATTTTCACTAGTTTGGTAGATGGTCTTAAACCTTCATTTTCTATCGCATCAAATTCGCTACCCTATGCCAAATGTCGTCAATAATCTAAGAGGGAAAAAAATACCTACAAGACCCCAAAACAAGCATCAAAACCCTAAAAATAATAATGCATATGAAGGGGTCAGACTGACCTTAGCTGCCACAATGGTGGACTTACTAACTAAGCACTGCACTACATCTTAGACCCGATGTAGTTCTATGTGCAAGTGTGTGTGAACATGCCCTAGGTTGTTCTTGTGTCAGTCACACTTTGTGAAGTAGAAAGCAATAACTACATGTAGAAAATGTAATAGAATGTGTGCATGAAATAGAATAGAATCCCTCCCCTATGAAGTGTGATGCATATGTCCTAGCCTTGTGCATTGAGATGCAACTATGTAGATGCAAGTGATCTCTAATGCAATAGATGGATGCAAATCTAGATGAGTGATAGTAGTGAATGATGCCAAGTCCCTAAGTATGGTCTCATAGCTTTATATTTATAGGGTTCTCTTGATCTAATTTTGTAATTAACCCCAAAAAGGCCAACCACAAGAAAGGTAAAGATCTCAAACAACTAGAAAGAGCCCAAAAAGAGGCAGGAAAGTGAAAAAGGACCACGGTGCCCACAGGCACCCCACCAAGGATAAAATAACATGTGATGTCCAAAGTTGATTGGGAATATGGGTGCAAGAGGTCAAGAATGAATGAATAAAATAAAACAAGATGGCTAAAATATGGGGTAATTAGTATTTCTTCACTCAAAAACCTTCTAAAATAGTAATATGGGATAAATAATTTCTAAGATGTATGATTTTGTGATTGCGTATGGTTGAGATTCATGGGGGTGAGAGAAAGTGGCAACACGAATGACATTTATGTAAAGAGGGGGACCCTCTTTAAAAGGGGTAGAATTTGGTGGTGGGATTGTGACTAAAGGTGTGGATGGAGGGCCAAATTTAAAGGCCTTGGAAGTTGCAAATTTGGTTTGGGGATTTTTCTTAGGTGTAGATGAGCTAGTGGATGGAAGGGGGTGGTCTTCTTCAATGAGAAGATCATCCTCTTATGCGAGGTTGTTGATAAGTATTTGGAGAGCCTTGCATTACTCTATGTCATGCCTAGGGACATGATGATAGGCGTAGACAGAGTTGTAATCAAACCACATGGGCTTCCACCCATGTGAGTCAAAGGACTTGATGGGGGAAGAGTAATCATGGATGTTTGGATAAGGTGATAGAGTATTTCGTAGAGTAATATCCAAAATAAGTCTTATGGATTTTGGATTGATTTTATTTAGGAGGGGAAGGTGAAGGAAAAATAGGTGCCTTATTCTTATGGGATTTTGTAGGGACCTTAGACTTGAATTTGGATTTGGAAATAGGAGTAGATGATTTTGGTTCAGATTTGGTGGTGATGGGAGACTTAGATGAAGGATATAGTCCCAAAATGGATGGTCGAGGTCCTAAGATGGATGGTTGGATATTGGGTTGTTTGGATTCATGGGGATTCAGAGGGGAAGCTCTAATTTCTTGTGTGGATGAGAAATGGATATTTGGATGGGGGTGTCAAGGCTCTTAGATGTCTATTGTGAAGTTTTACCTTTGGCAGGGATAACAATAACAATGATTTTGTTAATAGAGTCATCTTTAGAAGTGGGGTCGATGGGTGGTTAGATGTGGGTTGTGTTGTAGATGTGATGGTTGAGGATGGGGATGATTCTTGAGTAGCACCATTGGTAGAATCATAAGGGCTTGTGGATTTTATGGAATTTATAAGTGTTGATATAGGAGTTATTGTATTTGTTAGAGGTAAGGACAAGATTGAGACATTACTTATGATAGAATCGAGGGGAGATGTCTATTTGGTAGAGGTTTTAAGAGATGATGTAGATGTGGATATGGATGCATATGTGGATGTAGATGTGGGTGTAGATGTGGATATGGATGGAGGTATAGATGTAGATGTGGGTATAGATGAGGGTATATATGTGGGTATAGATGCAGATGTAAATATGGGTGTAGATGTGGATGTAGATGTAGGTGTAGAAGTAGATGTGGGTGTAGATGTTGAAGCCTAACTTAATGTGTTGATTTTGTGGGTTTCAAGTGCTTGAAATGTGAAAGGGTTGCCTTGTTTTCTCAAAGGATGATTCGGTAATGGTTTTTTAAAAACATCCAATGGTTGATTAATGAGGGAATTTGTATTGTCTAATTAGAGGTCTTCACGATCAATAAGTCATTACACGAAATCCTTAAAGGTAGAAAATTTATTGATGTCATGGTCATAGAATTGATGATATTTTCAAGAATGATTCTCACAATATCGTGCATTTTGAGCACGTGATTCATCAACAGGGTGTATGGGTGGAATTTGGATAAGGTGTATGACCATGAGCTTGTAAAAGATGGATTTGTATGATTCGTAAGACAAGTATAGTTGGGGGATGACTGAGGTGATCTTTGCGGAGGCTCACTATGAGATGTGGATTAGGAGGAAGTTTTGACGAAAATAGTGTTTTCTACATTATTGGATTTTCATTGTGGGTGAATGGTTTTGTAAACTCATTCTTGGGTTTATTAGAGCAAATTTTAAGATGGCCTTGCTCAAGGGTGCATAGTTCTAACTTGTGAGCCATAGTAAAAGCTTCCTCAAAGGTTTTGAAGGATTGAATTTAAAGGGTAGATAAAATTTTCTTGGTATATGATCTAGAAAAGATATCAATCAATTCAGTTTGAGGTAGTGAGAAGGATAGGTTCTTAATAATCCCGTGCCACCTAGCTTAAAAAATCATCAATTTATTCGTCCTCAAACTATTTGATGGCGTAAAGGTCAGTGATGGTTATCTTACATGCTATGTTGATGGAGAAGTGTTATAGGAAAATTTTTGCAAGTTGTGTGAAGGAAAAGAGGGAATGTTGAGGGATGCCATTATACCAGTCTAGAGCAGGCCCAACCAATGACATGGGAAAGGTATGAAGCATAATATATTGATCATGCATGATAAGGTAGTATGAGTGCCTAAAGGCATGGAGATGTTGTTTGGGATCTTCTTTTCTATCATAAAAATTTTGTAAGCTTCTAATGTGGAGGATATGGCTTAACAGAATGATGGATTGATGGGTTCATTACAAATTTTCTCATAAGTAAATTTACTTTTGGGGCCCAAGGTAGTGGCCTCTAAGTTTTCCATTCTACTTAACACGGCTCCTATAGGATCATTTGAGTATTAGGATGGAGACATGATTTATGTTCTTGTGTATTTTAGGAAGTAGATGGATTCTGTTAGTTGTGAGTAAGATTGATAATGTTGGGCATAATTGGGAGTTTTTAGGGTGGTTGGTAGGAAGAAACATAATTAAAGGTTTGTGATTAGGTGGGTTGCAAAGTAGGATGTTGTAAAGGGATGTAGTTGGATGGGTAATATAGTATGAAGGTTGTTGTTGAGTGATAGGCGATTCGATCGGATTTGAGTTGGATGAGTTTGGGTATTTGCATTAGGTGGTTAAGATGTTTGAATGGATTGATTTAGAAATGTATGTCGAAAGATGATTTGAAGTGGAGGTTGGTTAGTTTGAGTCAAATCTGAAGGGGGAGGTTGTGAGATAACAACATTGGGATGGACATGAGATGTTAAAAGAGGCACTGAGCTTTGAAAGTGTTTCTCGTGGTGGAGGAGGTATGTTGGAGTCTTGAAGAGTTTGGGAGGGAGTGTTTATGATAATAGTAGATGAGGAGGGAATAGGAATGGAGGATGTAGGGATGGTCACAATGGTATTGATATGTGGTAGATTAGGTGGGATAGGCACCACTAATTATGTGGATTGTTAGGTCTGGGGAACCATGATAGAGGATTCATGAGGGACATGTTCATTTTGGGCTAATGTTAGCTCATTCATGTCCCTAGGGAAAAATATGACGAGTTGGGAGGTGAGGACTTCAGTAGATTTGGTTTGTGGAAAATAACTATAAATTTATTAGAGAGGTGGGCATCAATAGGGATGTTGGTGGATTTGTGAACTAGATAGGCATGGATTATGACAAGGTTAGCATCGAGGAGTTCTTAAAATCTAAAACATCTGCGAGGGGTATTGGGGGGTCCAATTACTCTTAAGAAAGTAGCGGAAGGAGGTGTGGGTCATCTATAAGGGAAGGAATGATGGTAGACAAAGGGATTGGTCTTGATATGGGGATTTCCTTGAACCACATGGGGCCCATGAGGAGGAACCATAGGAATAGTGGATAGGGAGGCCAAGGATGAGGTCATCAAAGGTGTAGAAGAAATAAGAGTGAGTGTGGATGTTTGTTGTGAGGGTTTGGTTGAGATGGGGATGTCATTAGAAGTGGTTGATTGCTCCATTCTCTTAGCTTGGGAGTGAGTAACAATGGGCATGAAATAAATAAGAAAAATCCTATGCAAACTATTAATGCAACACACAAGTCAAGCAGTAGAATTTTGTTTATCTTGCTTATTTATAGAATGTGAAGAGGGAAGAGGCTCAAAGGGAACCTAAAGAAATGGCCACTCTATGGATGGTTTCAAGTTAAGGATGAAGTCCTCGATATAAAAAAATGTACATGAACCCCTAATCTATGATGACTATTGGTATATGGCCTGATATAGGGGCTACCCCTATACTTCACGCACCGTGGGTGTCGGGTTTTTAGTCTATATACCAATAGTAAAGAAATTTATTACACATCCAAAACACCATGGCGGCTTCCTTATTGGGTGATGAAATCCCAATAGCTCCACCTAGGTAGAAATTGTTTAGATGTGTAGATTATGTGTGTGGTTTGGTTGTGTGTGAAGAAAATGTGAATGCAAAGTGTTACCACCTAATTAAGCTATGTGATCAAGAAAATATGAAAAAAAAAATAGATCCAAATCCAAATATGACATTCAATGAAGACAAACAAGCAAAGGAAGGGAAGAATGATGCAAGAAATGGAAAATAAAAATCAAAAGAGGAATACTGGATACATTTTTCCTTTTTCCAAATTACATATGTGTTGTTGAGAAAGCAAGTGAACTCCTAAGCACACAAGTGAAGAACTCCAACCTGCAGAGTTAGTGGAAAGAGGAAAATAGAATATATAATTTGAAAAAAAAAATTTAAAAGGAGTCTCATGTTCCAAGTTAATGAAATAACATGCTAGAAAACAAGAAACTCCAAATATGGGAGGGTTTAAGGCTACCTCCAATGTTTGATAGTGATAGTGATGGAATATGGGTGCACAAATCCTTTCCACAGTGAGCTTGATGACCTACACAACACAAAGGATAGATACACAAGACAATATTAGTATATTTTTATGGTGGGATGCCTAACTAAATCCAGTCTCGAGAAGCAATGAACTTCCTAGGAAGGATGTCAGCCCACTTGTTTAGAAAATTGATTGAAAACAAGGAATATGTAACATACAGAAGATAACTAAAATAGAAATGTTTAGAGATACACTAAAATAGAGATCGTCTAATACATGTAATGATAAATTGAGACAAAGAATGTAATCCAGATAGAGGTTGAAGGTGAACAGAGGTAGTCGATGGTGACTTGAAATAAAAGTGAGGTCCAAGGATGTCTTTCAAAAAGAACACAAAGATTAAAGTATATGGGTGTTGTAGGGACAGAGAGACTGATAGCATAAGGGACGGGATGTAGGAAATTTTTTGAAGAAGATTGAGTTGATCATGACCAGGAACAATCAACAGGGACTAAGGTTAACTTAGGCCTTGGTGAGGATTAATGGGTGTCAAACGGGCTATTTGAAGAAAAAAATATGGTGGATGTGATTGTAGAGCTCCAAAATGATGAATGGACTTGCAAATGGTTGATGAAGAAGTGATGAAAACAAGATAGGTCTTCCAATAATCTCCAAGCTCCAAATCTTCCAAAATGGTAGAAAAAGGCTCCAAAGTGGCTTCAAGAGGTTGGTGGCAGCTCACAAGAAGGCAAGAAACCTGCAAAATTCGCTAGAGGTCGGATCTCAAGAGTTTCATCCTTTGAAAAGGGGGTGATGATGTATATATAGGGTCATTATCGATTGTGGGGATCCATTGATTTTACTTATGTGGATGATGTAAAACTTGAGAGATGAGGCCCAATTAGGTGGTGATTTGGGCTAGAAGTTAATTTGGCGAGTTGGAAGAGATATTGAGTTGTATAGGGATGGGAAATAGTGGTTGGATGGGGTGGAAGTGCATTTAATAAAGGAAAGGGTGGTTGGAAATATTAAATGGGGGTAGGTGGTGAGTCTAGAAAGGATAAATGGGAGATTTTGGGATGTAATTAAGGTAATAAATATGTTTAGGGATGACTAATATGATTATGGGTGATAAGTGTAATTAGGGTGCATAAGGGAGATGAAATAATGTGATAATGGAAACTATTAATGATGGGATGGGATAGAATTAAAAATGAAACTAAGGGAAATAAATTTGATTTAAGAGGAAAATTTTTATTTTGAATAGGGACATGGTTTCAAGTGTGCACAATGACGAAAAAGGAGCATGCTTACACAAAATGCGGGATAATGAACCAAATTTTGGTGTCTACACATAAACATCATAAACCAAGATCTAAGAATATTATCCACACTTACATTAGATAACAACAATGTTCAATTCATTAGAGTGAACGATTCCTTCAGCACCTAAGTGGTTTCGACCTTGGAAGGAAACATGGTAAACAGAGTCTCTAACATATATATGAAATTATTGTCATGATTCAAGAGTTTGTTTATCAATTTTTCATGCTTCATCTATCCTAAGGTTAGTAGATTTGATGACACCCCTCTCCAATTTCCCAAGTATGCCTCAAAAAAATCATCTTGATTGAAGTATGCAAGCAATTGGTGGTAATCCACAAATTGCTACGGTGGAGACACAAAAATTTATATCCTTCCCAATCACCTTTGGACACTACTCTTATAGATTTCTAGTGAGGATCAATGAGTTTAATATGACCTATTTGCTATCAATATGCACTCACATTTCCATATAATTTACTTTGATAGTAAAGGATTGGCAAGGAGTCAATTAGTTCATTAATTTACCCTTATATCTACTTTAGAGGATTATTATGTTGATTGTATCCATGAATACAAATTTAAGTACAAGTATTACTCTTGCATGAGTCTTATGTAGATATAATATTTCGGAACATGAATATTCTTGAAGGCCTAACCAACTATAGATCATAATTCTTCACCAAAAACTTCACAACTCATATTACCCTATAGCCCCTACCTCTCATGAACTGGTTTTTTCTAGCTCGGAATAAGAAATTGATAAAAATGTACACCAAAAAGCACTCAAATTTTTAGATCCTAATTTTTGTCTCGGGTGAGTCTTCTCAAATTACCTCCTCCAAAAAAAAAAAAGTTAAGAAATCAGAATTGGCATGGAGCCATCAAGTGCTAGGTTCCTTAAGGTATCCCGACCTATGTCCGAGAGATGTAGAAGTTGGAAAAGTGACACTATACGACTTAAAATATCATAGTATCTCATTAATATTTTAAGTTACCCATGATTAGAAGGCTGTTTAAAATTTTTAAATTTTGCCCTTCTATATAAAAAAAAATTCCTTAGGAATTTCATTCATCGTCTAAGTTTAATTTTTGAATTTTTTAGAGTATGGAAATTTTTCAAAGTCCAAGTTCTGACTTGATTTTGATCGTTCATCATTTCAAAACTTCGGTATTTGGGTTTCAAGTTACATTTTTAACCTCGGGTATTTTTCGTTCAGAGTTCAAGTTCCAAAATTTTGGAACTTTGAACTTTCGTGTTTCGAGACTTTGGGGTTTTTTATTTAAAAAGTTGTGCATTTAGTTTTGGATTTCATACTTGTTAGAGCATTTATTACCCAACAACCTCACACATGTCGGCCTATGGCCATTAATTCTTAGTTTACCTATCTAAATTTAGATTTTTACCCGTCATTTCACCCGGCAATTTACTCGACATATTTTTTTACCGCCATAATCGTACTTCCAAGGAATCATTTCCAAAATAACTTTTGTGTTTTATTCTTTTTGGTCTAGATTGATCTATGGGGTTTTTTTAGGTTGTCATTTTTCTTCTTTGTTCTTTTACTTTCTTGCTTGTTAATCATAGATGCCATTGTCTTATGATTCTTGGTCTCAATCCTCTTCGACTATGGTGATGGGGTTTTGGGCCCCTGAAATATCAACTAATTCCAAAAGGGCACATAGGCACACAAGGTTGAAAAAAGTGTGCAAGATAAGGCACGCAAGGAAGGGTTCAAGTAGGTTTTTGGTAGAACCCGGGATGCGCACCTATAGAGCAAAATTCGGTACTTAGCCTTTTTTACCTATCGGGCGGGATGCAAGAAAAACATGACCTGAGTGGATAAGGTGCCATCCTGGCGACATGGTGGCCTCAAGGGAAATGCCCTGCAATAGAAGCTTCTAGAAGGACATCATGGAAAGAAGTGGTAAGATCAGAACTCGAGGATCATGCACCCATGGAGGATCACTTTCAAACACTTGGTGACAGATCTGAGGCCATAGAAGAATGAGTTAACAGTTCAAGAAGGCTATATATATAAGTGCCTGTAGAAGCAGAGAGAGAGAGAGAAAGGAATAGAGGGCGGAGCTCTGCAAAAATATTGCAAGGACTTTGTTAGCTTGGGTAAATAAGCGTAGGAAAGGATGTATCAAGGGTTTGGGGTTTTAAATTTTCTTTTGAGAGCCTAGCCATATGAATCCGTTATAATGCATGATTGCAGGTCTTCCTTTCTGTGACATTTTGTAATGGGCCTAATGAATGTAATGAGGTTACCATTTTATGTGAATATGAGCATTAATGGTTCTAATGCATACATCCTTCTTCATAGCTATTTTTCATTTATGTTTATGAACTAAGTATGAATGCTTGTACAACTTCTTTTCTGTTTTGGTGTAAGTTCTATAATCTATTAAGCTCTTTTTTACCTGGAATGACTTCAAGGATCTAGAAGCCGTTTTGAGCTCTATGGTGTTTGTATGTCTTATTTTCTCTCAAATCTCTTAAACACAGATCATAGATGATGTTTCCTGCTAGAATCACATAAAAGAGATACTCGGTGCCCATGCGTGCCTCGAGTGAGTGCTCGCCTTGAATGGGTGATATGCCTGAGTGCATGGGATTTCTTTCCTTTTTGATGGGTGTAAAAATGACTACATCTTGGTTTCATTTTCGAGACCCTCTTTTTTAATTTGTAGTGGGAAATGACATACATCATGATTTGTGTAATGAGTAATGATAGAGTGTTTAACTTTGGAAAGTGTTGAATCATGGTTCAAGAGCACGGAGGATGAATTTTCTCAGAGATTTAGCACTAGATCTGAGTTTGATGCACGTATATGGGTAGAAGAGAACCTCTACCATGATTTATATGAAAAAAATTTCTATTGCTTCCCAATAGAACTATATGAATGGCTCTCAGCATATGTGTCTAGATCAATCTGGTATTATAGATCATGCATGTGGACCCAAGAAGAATACCAGAGGCTGCAGGATGCAAATCTGACGTGGACTTGTGTTGTGGATCATTGGTGGAAGGGTGTGTTGGCTAGTTACACTCTAGAATATGCTATTTCTACATATTATTGTCTAGAAGTTGCTAAGTTTGAATTTTTGTGGGATCCTAGAGGATCATTTCTACATGCTATCCCTCTGGAAATGAAGATATTTATTATTACCTTGAGTTTAGAGGCATTTCCAATGGCCGGCTAAACCGTTCTAAGCATTGGGCGAGGAAGCTAGGGTGGAGGAAGATGGCAGATATTACGATGGAGAAAGAAAGGCAGGAGACACGGATCAAGTATAGTGAAGTGCATCAGACACCTAAAATATGCTTACACCTAGCATTTTACCTAATCCAATTAATTAACGACACTTCGTTAATTCCCTATTCTTCGCTCCATTCTTGGATGCCCATCCATGACACCTTCTCGGTCATATTCCTCTTATAATCAACTTATTTGGCTAATATCTCTCTTATTAGCTAAACATTCCTACTTTCAACCATTCAGAACCTCCCTAGTTCTCTCTAGACCCCTTCTATTGGCTTCGTAGGCTATCTATAAGTCACAATTGGTTATCCAGAACCCTCCCAACTCTCAACGAGTCTCTAATCACTTGCTAATCAAGTTTAACTATCCTAAACCCTAGTTAACTAGCCTAAACCAAGATAACTAAGCCTAAAGCATGTTTATCCTAATCTAATCCTAAAGTTCTTTTTAGACTTTAGTCCCACATGCACCCAAATTCCAAACTCTTCCATTTGGAAATCTAAAATAGAAGGTCACCCCTCCTCTCAACCTTACACCTTGTTTACATAACAAAATCTCTCTCACATTTGGAGATATTGGCATTAGACCTCATTTGCATTATCCAAGCTAATAGGCATTTGATCTTGGCTATCCTCCATTAAAATAGCTTCATCTTGCACCCATGATAGGCTAGTAATGGAATAGATAAACTTGGCCATGTAGTCATTTAGTAAAATTAATTCACCCTCGTGAGTAAACAACAAAACTATTTGCTTAAGTCTTTAGTAGGCATATTTTATTAAGCTTTCAAGAATAGAGGTTAATGTTATTTGCTATATTGCTTGTTTTCTTCAAGTTTAATGCATGCAAAGTAGGTTTCTTGCTCATTTCTTATCCGATGGTCCATTGAGGGACTTTGTATACAAAGCTTTAGGGTTTTTCCCCATATCCATAGCTCTTATAAAACCTTTCATTGAACACACACATGAAAGGTATATTTATAGAAAACGTGAGGTTGCAAGTGTGATGGATCTATGGAGGCAGACATTGTGGGAAGGAGTGGAGGTTCACACAAAGGATGTGGAACCTGAGCATTCTATGTTACCCCATCTTGGAAAGTGCATATGAGAGGCCCCTTCAGCTTCTGATGAGAGTTTGTCACATGGAGAGAGAAGATTTGTTAGCACATATCTGAACCCACCTAGTGACCAAACCCTGTTTCTTGGTTTTCCAGATCAAGGAAGGAGTATTGTTGACCCAGTTGGTATCAATGGGAGTTACAGATTTTTGCCCAAGAGATACAATTTTTCATTTCCCACTTCTATGGCTATGCATATTCCAAAGATTTGGAGGAATTTTTGGATAGGAGCAAGTACACAAGCCTTCGGTCTTGTGTCTAGGAGTGGTGCAAGGTACACTAGTGGTACTAGGGGCATTATCACAGAGCATCGATGCACGCCTAAAAACCTTGGGGACACTTGGCATAACCACTACAGGACCTGGTGGACCTGGTGGATTTGGTGGGTTAGGAGGAACAGGACTTGGTGGTTCTAGTGGATTTGGTGGGTCAGGAGGAATAGGACTGGTGGATCTCGAAGGATCTAGTGGCTTGGGAGGCACACGGGACTAGGTGGATCTAGTGGATCCGGAGGCGGAGGAAACACGGAGGGAACCAAGGCTCTGGCTCAAGAGGACAAGGGCCCCAACCACCTCCTCAAGTCTTCTTTGAGATGTCTTTACATTTTCTAGATTACAGAGGTATTGAAGATGCTATAGAATATGTTCACAAGTGTGAACTACTATGGCATGCAAAGGGGATCACAACCTGGAGCGAAAGGCTAGTCAATTTGTAACGATATTACAGAGTGTATGCATAGATGGTATAGGAAATATTACCCTCATCAAAAAGTGGTGGATTATCCTACTTTAAAGAACACATTCTTGGCAAAATTCCACATTCTTGAGTTTGAACAAAAGAGCATCGCTTCCTAAAGGAGATTCAATAGGGAATGGAAGAGAGTGTGCGGGAGTATGATCTGCTCTTTAAAACTCTCTTGTCTAAGTTATCATATGATATTCACCCTTCACAACATACTCAGTGGTTTGTTGGAGGGTTGATAACTCCTTTTAGGAGAGCTTTATCTCATTAAACTTTCACGACTGCGCGAGGCATTATAAGTTGCTGCGTGCGCGAGGATGTTGGAAGTGTTGATACTAGTGTTAGCCCATTTTTGGAGGCTCAAATTGCTGATATGGCTAAGTAGCTGGAGAATTTGTCTACGAACTCAGCCCATGAGACTCATAGTGGTATATGGTGTATAGATTGTGAAGTAGAGGGGCATGTTAAGGATATTTTCCCCCAGAGGATAGTACGCGCCATGACAGTAGACTATGAAATTTGTCATGGGGACCATGATGCAAGTAGATGTCCCTTGTTATAGTGTGCAATTCGGAAGAATGTGTCTTGCTATTGTAAGATCTGCACCTCTAAAACCTATGATACTAGGGATTTTAGGCTTATTAACTAGATCCATGAGGCCATTGATCATAGGGTGCACTAGACCAGCATTGCCTTAGTTCTAAAGGTTATGATCGCCATTATGAGGAGTGCATGGATGGAGGCGTGTGCAAAAGGGGATTTCATGGAGGATTCCATGGTCGTGGTAACCAATTCCAGAGGGAGTAGAGGAGGAGGAATAAGTGAGTTCCCATGTGGAACCTATTTTAATTGTGGGTCTATAGAGCATTACAAATGAGAGTGCCCAGATCTATTGCAGTGCTCATGGTGCAAGAAGAAACACATTTATGAGGAGTGCCCCGAGTTGTTTAAGCACATAAATCAGCAGTGAATGGAAAGTCAAGGGCACTGCGCAATGGTAAGTATTAAGAATACGAACACATAATGGATGCCACGGCTAACACGTGATGTAGGCTTAGAACCTGTTTTGGTAACAACAAGAGTAGATGCCATGTGCGTAAAGGAGATTCCAAGACAAAAGAATCTAATTTCAAGAGAAGAAGTGGTGCATAGAAAGTACACGGATGGACTACTCATCGAAAGAGGTATATCAAGATACCATGGACATCATTCCAAGTTTATAGGGAGAAATCCATTGTCTAAAGGAGTAGTCTAGAGAGAGGAGCAAAGAAGGAAGGTCGAAGCACCAAGAGATGACTTGGATGAGGTCAGGGAAGTATGTAAAATTCTAAGGAAAGATAATATTATCCCCTTGCTAGGAGCATGGTTGAGAGAGAAGGTACAACGTGCCGAAGAAGAGCACAAGAGGTAGGTCATGCATGTAAACCTTCCCCCTCACGGCCTTGACTATGATAGGGAGATCACATTAAATGTAGTAGTGGATGGATGGATGCTTGAGTAATATCCTCATTGACATAGGTGTGGAGGTCAATGTTCTCACATTGGATGCATGGCATCAGATGGGAATGCCTGCATTACACCCATCTTCGTATGTGTTGTATATGGTAAATAAAATGAAGGCAATGCCCATCGGTGTCTTAAAGGATGCAGCTATCACCATTCAGGGAGCTAAGTTTACTGGGTACTTTGAAGTCTTGGCACTCATTGAGGCAGATAAATTCCCAAAGACTACTTGGGCGCCCATGGTGTTATAATAACAATGTGGATCTTTGGTTCAACAAGGGGTACATTAGCTTTGAAAATGAGGAGGAACAAGTCATCATACCCCTAGCTAATGGAAAGTCAACACCCTATACTGAACCTTTAGGAGAAGAGGTCCTGGATAGAATATATGTGTGCTTAATCATGGATCCAGAGATAATCCATCCTACCAATGGAGTTATCCAATTTGAAGATGCTCAATCGGTAAGTGACACCACTAGTCTAGCATGTGATGATTGGGCACATGGAACCTACGAGTTGATCAGACGACATTCAAGAGGATTGGTGACAAAGGTGACAAAGGTGTGCATAAATCCAAAGTGCTAAGGAGGAAAAGAGCTACCAAAGTACTCTCAGACAAGCCTCCCCGAGGTCTTTTTGCAGAAAATGGAAGCTCGGTGGAAGGAGGAAAATGAAATAAGGGGGATATTAAGTTACGTCCTACTAGGAACTATTACGCACTAGTGGGCAACACATCGAGATAATCTCTTGGAATGGTGCAAAGTGAGAATTTCATTCTCTATTCATTTCTCTAGAAGCAATGTGCCCACCACCATCAAAGACTACCATGGTAAGGAGCCCACCTCTTTCCACATCCAATCCTATGAGAGAACATGGAGGGAAGGCACGAAAGCTTTTCCACCATCCCTCTGGGTGCACAACCTATATTCTACACTACGCAGTTTGTATGTGCATATGGTACATACATTCCGACACATGTCATCAACCGTGGATTGGCAAGAGCTAGCAGGATGACCTCATTCAAACATTTGAGTATCAAAGTACCAAGCCATTAGAAGATAATGCATTAGGTTGTCAAACGCCTTACCATGGTGGGTAATGACATGGTAGAAGATAGGTTGATGGACTTGCTTAGTGAGACAGCATAGAGGTGCACTTTGAAGAAGAGGAAAAATAGGAGGTTCAGCTTGAGTGCATGTGTGTGAAAAAGGATAAAGGAAAGCTTGTATATATAATTGATGGGGAGGAAGTAGAAATCTTAGAGGTTAACCATTTTGTAGGGATGCGCGAGGTAGTGGAAAATGTTGATACTCACGCAAGCACCTACCATGAACCTTTAAAAACTAAAAAGGTTAACATCGGCTCAGGAGAAGAACCTAAGGAAGCTATCATTGGAGATTACTTGGTTGGAGAAGGAAGTATCTAAGATCATTGATATTTTGCACAAATTTGAGGATTTATTCCCGCGTGGGTACCATGACCTCAAAGGTTTTCACCATTCCTTGGGGAGATGAGGATAAAGCTGAAGGATGGTGCACACCCAATCAAGAAGAGACCCTACCGGATGAATCCTAATTTGTGCGTGAAGGTAAAGGAAGAGTTAGAAAAATGATAGCATCTAGGATCATTGAAGTTGTTGAAGAATCGAGTGGATAAGTCCAATGGTAATCAACATCAAGGATGGGTGGATTAGGATCTGCATGGATTATAGGGAGCTGAATGCAGTTTGTGTCATCAATCCTTTTCCAACCCCCTTCACTCAAGAAAGTTTGGAGGGAGTCGTTGGGTGCGAAATCTATTCCTTTACGGATGGATTTTTGGGGTACCACCAAGTCCGGATTGCAAAGGAAGACCAGAAAAGACAACTTTTGCCATTGAATGGGGAAGTTTTACATACATAGTCATGCCCTTTGGGTTGAAGAATGGGCCAGTTGTTTTCTCGTGCATAGTGGTATAGGCATTTCGGGACTTTATCCATAAATTTCTTCAGTCTATCTTGATGATTGGATGGTGTATGGGCTATTAAAAACCATTGTAATAATTTGAGGTTGATGTTTGAGAGGTGTCGATAGTTGAGGATATCCCTCGACATTAAGAAGTGTGTCTTTGCTACCCCCTTTGGAATATTATTGGGGCATATCATATGTAAGGAGGGCTTGCTAATAGATCCTGCCAAGGTTGTCTTTATTGTGGGATTGGGGGAGCCCACTAGCCAAAGAGTAGTGCACGGTTTCCTTGACACACAATATACTATCAAAATTTCATCAAGGGGTATGCCAAGATTGTTGTGCCTTTATAAGAATTGCTCATAAATAAAAGTGCCTTCCATTGGGGAAAGGTGTAGCAGAAGGCATTTGACACATTGAAAGATAGGATTATCACCGCACCTAAACTACATTTCCCCTCTTGGGACAGGCCCTTCCATGTTCATGTAGATGCCTCTAGAATTTCCATTGGGGCAACTTGCACAACCCGGTGAGGGAGTTTTTATCACCCCCTATGCTTTGCAAGCAGGAAGTTAACACCAGTAGAATAGAATTATACTACGACTGAGTGCGAAGCATTGTCAATGATCTACGTGCTCCAAAAGTTCAGGCGGTATATGTTGGCAACTATCTTTATCTTCTACACTAACCACATGGCATTAAATTATTTGGTGAACAAGCCCATTCTACAAGGGCGCATATGTCGGTGGGTGTTGTTATTTCAAGAGTTTGAGTTCACGGTAGTTGTGAAGCCTAGAAAGAGTAATTGTGGACCTGATCATTTATCAAGAATTAATTCAGGGAAGGACACATAGAGCATTGAAGATACTATGCTAGATGCGCATCTATTTAGGTTGTGGCACCTACCCTCGGATTTGGAGGAAATTATAGTATTTCTAAAGGAAGGTGTGGCGTCGGAAGGGATGAAGACATTAGAGAAAAAGTAACTAGCCATATACGTCATGCCCTACATGTTGATCAGTGGGGACTTATACAAATTAGTTTGTGATGAAAGTTTTGTGCACATGTCTACTAGAGCATGAGCACCTCGCCATCATAGAGGAAGCACACAGAGGAAGTGTAGGTGGACATTATGCGGCGACGCCACCACACGTAAAATATTAATGGCAGGATTGTGGTGGGAAAATTTGTATAAGGATTGAAAGAACTATTGTAAAGTGTGTGACCACTTTCAGCTCGTTGGCAAGCCAGGAAGGAGAGATGAAATGCCTTTGCACCCTATCCCTAGCACTAAACCTTTCGAGAAATGGGCAATAGACTTTATAGGCCCTATTGCACCAGTAGCGCATAGGATTGGATCACACTACGTAATCACCCGCATGGACTATTTGATAAGGTGGGAAGAGGCAGCCCCAACTAAAGACTACACAAAGAACTACTACAGCAACAAGATTTTTTAGGAGAACATTATCATGAGCTATGGATGCCCTTTAAGTTTAACCAGCGATAGGGGTACACATTTCTTGAATGAGACCATAAGGATCCTGTTAGCAGAGTTCATGGTGGCTCATCACAAGACTACACCTTATCACCCACAAGCAAATGGAACCACGGAAGCATTTAACAAAATATCGAGTCATACCCCGACAAAAATTCTTGATGTCGAAGAAAAGATTGGGATGACAAGGTATCATCTCGTATTATGGGCTTATAGGAAAAATTATAATTGGTGTTTGGCGTGGAATTTTTTTATGGTTGAGTTCATGTTACCTTCTCTCATGAATAGTGTGCGCGGGAGGGCTAGCTAATGAGAAACCACCGGAAGAGAGAATTTATGAATTGATGAAGCTAGATGAAATACAATCACTCGCCATGTGGAGCCAAATAGAAGAAAAAGCAAAGTAAAATGCATGGCATGATCGCCACATTAGGAACAAGAAGTTTGAGGTTGGGCAAATGATCTTAGTATATGATTCTAAGTTTTTGCGCCACCCTGGGAAGTTAAAGTTCCATTGGTTAGGTCCCTATATAATCTCGTACATCCTTGATTCGGGCACGTGCCAGTTACAAGCACTAGATGGAACAAAATTTCCTAGACACTTCAATGGGAGTAGGCTAAAGCCCTACTATAAATAAGGCTTCTTGGTGTTTATAAATAAGGCAGTTCTACTAGATAGTTTAGAATTTCCTTTATGCATTTCCTTTCTTGTGTTTCCCTTTCACATTGTTGTTTTGTTTTGCACTTTGGGCACTAGTAACCTTGTTACTTTTTGAAGGTTTTGAATGCATGGAGGACCATGCATTGTTTTAAGTGTGGGGTGGAGTGATGTGAAGGAAATCGTGGGTAAAGTGTCGAAGAGGATTGTGTTAAAAATCTTGGTTGAATGGCCCTATTGAAAGAGGTGCATGAAATGAAAGGTAGAAAAGTATGGTTGGTGTCAAGATAAGGCTACTTTCAGATCCCATGTACAGAGGAGGAAGAAGTGCATAAACAACATGAGGTAGGTGAGAGCAAAAATCATGACAGAAGAAGTGCCTTCAGTGTTGGTTACATGAGCATAACAGTCTCCTGTCAAGATGGATTGGTTGCACGTCAGAAGGTTGGAATATTTTTTGTGTAGGGTTGGGCGCATGAGTTAGGGTGCAAAATTTGGGATTTGTTTGAAAAAACTGCATTAAACATTAAAAGTATAGTGGTAGGTGAAGTAGCATTTAATGCTTAAAAATGGGAAAAACTATAAATAGAGGTTCAAACATTTCATTATTCACTTTATGAATACAAAGAGAAGATATTTTTGAACTAGGGTTTCCAGAGTTGATCCGTGTGAAGAAAAATTGCAAGAATTTGAGTGTGAGTGACCAGTTTGGATTTAAAAACTAGAAAGGAAGTGATTCACGATGTGGGAAGAGTTGTGGAGAAGTGTCGTCTAGTGAAAAGAGATTCCAATTAGGGTTTGGTATCTAGGGCACGGGTCGGAAAAGATTTTCTTTGCCAATTTGAGATCTAAACTTGGAAAGGGGTAGTAAAATAAAGCAAGTGAAAGAAGTTAAAGTGTTAACATAAACAATGGCACCCAAGAAACCAGTTGGCACACCTAAGAAGAGGACAGGCAAGGGCAAGGGCAAGCAACAAGAAACTGTCGTGAGTACAAATGAAGAGTGGTATGCAAAAATGCAGTACCCAGACGGATTATTACTTAGGCACGAGTGGGAGTCCCATTTAAGAAATATGTTAGTAAATGATTACAATCATAATTCGAGCACAATTGAGAAGGAAATGGTGTTGGAGTTAGTGCGCCTAAAAATAAAAGGACACCAAAGGGTTTTCCCATCTATAACAATGATGTAAAAGTGAAGTTGCAGAAGTTAAGATTATTTTAACTCTTTGAGTTGCCCTACTTCGGAAAGCCTGAGTTCCTATATCAATGGTTGATTTTGCACGTGCACGAAGATTACTTCCACTTTGCAAGATGCAAGATGCGCATTACCCCTCATCTTGTTTCACATTTCACAGGCCTCATCTGTGAAGGAGAAAGTTTGGAGGATGACCTATGTGACAAGGAGGCAATTAAGGAAACTGTCACTGCTTATGCATACAAAAAGGGGTCGAGGTACTTTGATATCACGGACATCAAGGACCTGGTTGATGAAGATGGCCGCACACCTTGTGACAAAGTTAAATGGCTAGGAGAGATGGACCCAGGTAAACAAGTCCTGGCTGAATGTTTGTAGGAGGATTTCGGAGGGCACCATCTACAACTTGTCTGCATTCATCACGGATAAGATTGTCAGCAGCGCATAGGAAGGTGATAAAATCCTCTTTGGTAATGTCCTATTAACCATTGTATTCTCAAAGATTGGAGTGCTAGATGCAGCAGAAAAATTTGTGTGGGAGTACACTGAAGACCCTTCACCCGCGAAGAGGTTTGAGAAGTACACCTGTGATAGTATGATGGATGTACATAAGGCACACCTAGAGAAGTGGTACATGCACCTAAGGAATGCATTTGGGGTGGAATGGAGGATCCCTGAACAATTGCTAGCAACCACCAAGGAGAAGCCAAGTTTGTTGTGTACCAACATTTCTACCTTGGCAAATTTAAACTAATAGATGAGACATGGAGCCCATGGTGCAAGCTCCCTTTTTCCTTCATAGCTCAACACTTCCAAGTGGGAGTGAATAGGTTCAAAGAATCCAAGAATTTGAAGTTGGACCTTGGTAATCTAGACCGGACCATAAAGAAATGTGCAAAGGGTTGGTCTATCCCAACAAGCGCGTGCACATGGAGATGTACGTGTCGCGTGAGGTCTAAATGGTGAAACCCATGACTTTTCCCGTTACAAGAGGGACCGCAGCATGAGTATACCTCCATATAAGACCCAAATTTGAGAAAGGCACATATCTGGAGAACGAGTTGTCCATACCTAAGGACCTAACTAGTAGGAAGAGACCCATGCCTAGACAGAAGGAAAGAGAACCAAAGGAGAAATTACCCAAGTGTAGTGAATACACAGGCAATAGGTACCCCTGGGACAAGCGCCATAACAAGTATGTATTTTTGCAGGAAAAATTCCATAGTCAAAAAGAAGACTCCGAAGCCGGCAGGATCCGTTAGACAAGGAGTCATTGGAAGAAGAAGAGACAGAATCACCTACACCGAATCCCTAATTGGAAAGAAGTAGAAGATGACGAGGAGTCGAGTCCGAGTAGACTTAGAGCTATGGGGCCTACCAGGGTGAAAGTGATGATGATGAGGAAGATGAGCCTAAGGTAAACCCGGAACAACTTGTGTCCAAAGTGTATGACTTAGAGGAGGGAGAAGGAGACAATAATGAGTACATCTTTGCAAAAAAAAAAGGTAGCCAGGAGGAGGAAGGTGCCTAGGACAAGGAAGGGAGTGAAGAGGTAAACAAGGTGGCGAAAGAGAGGCTGAGAAGATCATTGAGACCTTGGTGGAAGAGGAGTTGGAACGTAGCGTTGAGCTGGTGATGAATGAGGATAAGGAAGAGAGCAGGGAAAAGGACCATGGTAGCACTGGAAGCCCCACTTTAACTGTAAATATTCCTAAGGGAACGTGCATGAGAGGAAAGTGTTCGGAGGAGGAGAGGGCATGGTTGGGTTATATTGATGATCCCAAAAAGTGTTGCATGCACGGTTCCAGTAGAGGAGCTCCTGGAAATGTCATCTTTTGATAAGGAGGTCACATACCCATGGACAAGGAAGATGTTTTCATGGGCATTTGAGTCCCATCTTGATGAGACAGAATTCAAAGTAAGCCACTGGGAAATAATAACATTACTGGAATCAAAAGGATACAACCCACAGTGGTGATGCTCGCAGCTCTCGGATGAATAACGTGTAATGCGCTCAACAAGGTCGAAGCTAGACTCTTTGGGTGGAATGATAGAGTCAAATTTCTAGAAGATGAACTGGATGAGAAAGAGGAAGAGCTAACTGAGAGGACAAAGGAGTTGAGTCAAGAAAATCTGATCAGTGCCCAGTTGCAGCGTGAGTTAAAGGATGAGAAGGCTAGAGTGCGTGAAGTATACAAAAAGGAGTACATTACGATGCAATAGTTTTGAAGCATCCGAACCTAGTGCCTCCCGCATAGAAGTATGCATCTACCCTAGAATTCCTATAGGAATTAACAAGGATCCTCACCATGCACAGGTAGCCACTAGCCTTGGAATCTGTAGAAGAAGTGGCTACGCATTTAGAAAGGAAGGATAAATTGAAATTTGTGGCGCTCATAGCTGAATGTAGCAAGGTCCTTGCTGATGTGAATATTTCTTCCCAGACTGCTGAGGCCGCATATGAAAACTACATAGACAGAGACAAAGTGGCAAGCATGTTGGTTTCCAATGATGAAGCAGAACTTAAAGAGTTCCAGGAGAAGAACAAGGGGAATAGAGAGGAGCGAGAAAAGATCCTAGCCGAGGTAGAAAATAAATCGAAGCTATGGACTCCTTACGAGGCTTAGTTAAAAACTAGATAAAGGAACTATACCTACAGATTACATGAAGAATGGATGCATCTGAGGATATAGGCAAGGAGTTAGAGAAAATTGTTGACACCATGAGTGCATAGAGGGATGGGTTGGGTCTTGATCAGGAAAGTGCCTTAATAGGAGATCTTTTCTAGAGAGCACAGAATGAGGTTGATGCCTGGAACAATCTGGAGGCCAACTTGCAGAATGAACTTTCCTCTCTTATTGCTTTAAGTATCATCATTCCCCATTCTTCCTTCTTTTCCCATTCTTTTTCCCCTTTATTGTGTATTTCTTTATTCTTTGAGGAAGTTTCTGAGGGTGGAGAACAAGTAAAGTGTGGGGTGATGTTGGGCCCCTAAAATATCAACTAAGTCCAAAAAGGGCACATAGGCGTGCAAGGTTGCAAAAAGTGCGTAAGATAAGGCATACAAGGAAGGCTTCAGGTAGGGTTTTGGTAGAACCTGGGATGCGCGCCCGCAGAGAAAAATCCAGGACTTAGCCATTTTTGACTTATCAGGTAGGACGCAAGAAAAACATGACCCGAGTGGATAAGGTGCCACCACTGGCGGACAGGTGGCATAGGCACGGATATGCCCTGCGATAGAAGCTTCTAGAAGGACATCATGGCAAGGAGTGACTAGCTCAGGCTTGGAGGAGCATGCACCCGTGGAGGACCACTTTCAGACACTTGGCGACATATATGAGGCCACAGAAGAATGAGTTGACAGTTCAGGAATGCTATATATACAAGTTCCTATAGAAGCAAAGAAAGAGAAAGGAATAGAGGGCGGAGCTCTACAAAACTACTATAAGGACTATGTTAGCTTGGGTAAATAAGTGTAGGAAAAGATGTATAAGGGATTTGGGGGTTTTTTAATTTTCTTTTGAGAGCCTAGCCATATGAATCTGGTTATAATGCATGACTACGGTCTGCGTTTCTATGACATTCTGTAATGGGCCTAATGAATGTAATGAGGTTACCATTTTATGTGAATATGAACATTAATAGTTTTGATGTATACATCCTTCTTCATAGCTCTTTTTCATTTATGTTTATGAACTAAGTATGAATGCTTTTACAACTTCTTTTCTATTTTGGTGTAAGTTATAAAATCATGTTAAGCTCTTTTCCGCCTAAAATGACTACAAGGATCTAGAAACTGCTTTCAACTCTATGGTGCTTGTATGTCTTATTTCCTCTCAAATCTCTTAAAATCATATCATAGATGATGTTTCCCACTAGAATCACATAAAAGAGACACTTGGTGCCCATGCGTGCCTCGAGTGAGTGCTCAACGCTCGTTGGGTGATAGGCTGGCATGCATGGGATTTCTTTCCTTTGTGATGGGTGTAAAAATGACTACAGGGTTTATGTTGAAAATTACAAACATCAAAACATGTAGGCGCCAAGTATCTTTAGATCCAAGGATTTTGAGAAGATTATTGTGTCGCAGAAATCAAAAGTTTTGATGTTCATCCTATAAAGTTCGGATTTGCCATTTTAAACTTTTTGGGTTTCATAACTACTCAATTTTGGGATATCAAACATAAGTGCTTCGTAGGTTCTCTTAAGACTTTCGTGAGTTAAAGGGTTTCATATTTTTAGCCTATCCAATTTTGAGTTTCGTAATCGCTCAATTTCGGATTTCAAAAGTCTCTACCTTACGGAATTTCACAGTGAGGAATTTTGGGTTGTGGGCATTAAGAGTTTTAGAAATTTGGTAACTTTGGGGTTGGATATTTCAATAATTATGTCTTTGTACTTTGGCTCTTTGGATATTTTGGGGTTTATTACAGAATTCTTCGGGTCTAATCAGTTCGAATTATGAATCAATGTTTGTTTCCTCCTCAAAAGGAAAGGAAAAAGAGAAGTATACATTTTTGGGAGTTTCTCCTCACACTGTCCTATCTTCAAAACATGTAGGCACCAATTCTCTTTGGATCCAAGGATTTTGAGAAGATTATTACGTTGCGAGTAAATCAAAGGTTTTGAAGTTCATCCTACAAGGTTTGGAGTTTCCATTTTTGGGTTTCAGAATCGCTCGGCTTTAAGATATCATACATAAGTGCTTTGGAGGTTCTCTTCATACTTTCGAGTCAAAGGGTTTTGGATTTTGGGCCTATCCAATTTCAGGTTTAAGAACTACTCACTTTAACATTTTGGAACTCTCTACCTTTCGGACATTGCAAACCTTCATAATTTCATAGGTGAGGATTTTCAGGTTGCGGCCATTAAGAGTTTTATATATTTGGTAACTTTGAGGGTCAAATATTTTAGGAGTTTTGTGTTTAGAATTCGGCTCTTTGGAGGTTTTGGGGGTTTATTGTAGAATTCTTTAGGTCTGATCAAGTTCTAAATTTTGAATCAATGTATGCTTCTTCCTCCTCAAAAGGAAAGGAAAAATGAAGTATACATTTTGCGATTTTCTCCTCACACCTACTCATCTTTAGATGTCAAAAATAGTGTGGGTACTAATTTGGGACATATAGATATGGTTGAGTTCTGGGAATGATTGAAGGCTCCTAATAAGAAGCCTTAGATGTAAGCCATATTTCACAAAGCTTGCTCTCACTACCACTTTTCCGAATCTATGCAATGCCTTGAATTTTTCTTATTTGTAGTAGGGAATTTTGATAAAGCCACTAGGACAATAAGATATGATGATGGTAACGTTGTAATTAGACTAGACAAAGGATTTCTTTGAGGACATGTTTAAACTTCTAGATGTAGAAGGATATGCAACAATTTCTCTACAAATGCCTGAATTGAGCATTGGGATAAGGAATATGGACTATGCATGATGGTCATGATTAAAAATTACTTGGCTAAGGGTGCTACCAAGTTTCCCAAGATATTACTCCACTCAAATTTCAAGCGGAAGTCAATGACCTCATTGTGCTTTTGAGTAGAGTTTCAGTCTCCCTTCAAATGAGAGAATTTCAGAATGGATGTTCCTTTATATTGTCACTATTAAGAAGAATAAGATTTAATCAAATGGAGAGAGAATATCGTAGTTCAATATGTTTCCAATTAGGGGATGTGTTGACCTCTAAGAAATTTTTCATGACTTTTTTCTCGTTTATAGAGAAGCTCCAATGGGGATTATACTAGTTTAAACACTAAAGGTGTCATAAGCACTTCAAAGATCTATGAGTTTTATCCTCACTTACATGGTTGAAGGAAGTAAGCATTTCCGAAGAGTGAATGATTCTTTCATTGTTGTGATTTTGTATTGTTTTAACAAAGTTTTTTATAATCAAAGAGTGTATGATGAAGCTTTTAAGGAGGTATGAGAATGGGGATGTGTATGATGAAGATTTCCTCCACCAAGTAACAATCAGCCTCTATTTGGAATGAAAACCCCTATGAGGAACCAGGTTTTCCCTACTTTCAATACAAGTAGCCCTCTACAATTGGCCCATTGAGATACTACCCATGTTTCTGCTCTTAATATTTTACCCATCTATAATGTGGAAACTAATATTACTCCCGTAGATCATATTTTGATGTGGCCAATATTTGTGTAGTGCATAATATCAAATAAAACAATATTGTTTCCAGGATCCTTGCTACTTCTTTTATTGGAAAATCACTTCAATGGTTATGTGGCTTGGATGTTGGCTCTATACGTACTGGATGAGTTAGGTGAGAAGCTTTGTAAGCGGTTTGAAGATATAAGTGGCCATTTATCACTTATGGAACAATTTACTACTATAAAGAAAGCCCCTCAAGAGTATTTGAGTGACTTCAATTTCTGATTCGAAAAGACTTGGAATAGGATCCCAATGCTGATTAAGCCTTCTCCAAATAATGCCTTCCTATATTAGTTGAGAGCCTTAAATAGCGACATAATAGTAATGATTCAATCAATGGGAGGGGTTACTCTACTTGATGCCTATAACATAGCCATAAGAGACAAGAATTCTTTAATCCAATAAGGGAAGATTGCACCCAGACCTCCCATGCCTTTATTTTCTAAACTTTCAAGTAATCAACCAACCATTACCCATGTTCCATCAACTTCTAGCCAACTAGTTGTGTCTACACCAGTTTGTGATCGCACTAGCTCTTTCAAATGAGATTAATGAGGTAAAATATCTACTCCAAAATTTTGGAAATGAACTAGTGCCTCTTAAGAGGCAAAAATCTTAGTACGGTCACCCTTACCAACCTCAAAACCAACAATATCATTCCAATAGACAACATTTTCATAATAACACTCAAGCCCAAAATCAGGTTGCTAATGTCAAACCTCTAAATGTTAAACCCCCTTCTGCCACAAGTTCCTCAAGAGCTTTGGTACCTATGCAAAACAACTTGGTTCAAGATTACGATTGGTGTTATCCTTGTTCTCAGCCTCATAATTAGGATATTTTCCGTAATGGTGTTCTTTAAAAATTCCTTATGTGTCATACTTGATCCTCTTCTAGTGAGTCAACAAATGAAGCGTCCATGCAAGAAGAAGTTCATCAACCACCAAAATCAATGGAAACCGCTTTGCTTGAATTGGTAGGTGAAATATTTTTGTGAATTAAATATAGATTCTACTTCGATAGTAGCCAACACTCACTCTAAGAAGAGGGTAATATAATCCCAATCTTCGGTAGTTGATCAAATGGCCACTTCACAGCTTAGCCATAATTAGCTGCCAACAAGAAAATTACAGAGACAAAAGCTAATCAAATAGTAAGATAGGAAGGTCCAACAAGTATTACGATACCAAATGATCATCTCCCAAAAGGAAGTCTTAGCTCTCAAAAGAACATTGGAAAGGTAGGAGGTATTCCATTTAGCATTGTAGAACATATGAAGAAGACCAACTTGAGTGTTACCATGTGGGAAGCACTCTCAATTCCTTCTTAAAGAAACCTTTTGTAGGAAGCGGTGAAAAGTTTTAGACAATACGCAGTTGGTGAAGCAAGAAATCATGGATCAATGACTTCTAAAATTTTATGTCAACCTAAAGGAAATGATGTTAAGCCTCCACCATTCTATATTTCTCTAGTCATCGGTGAAAATTTAGTGCATAACCGCATGATCGATTCTAGTGTCGGTGAGCTCGGCTTATGCCTAAAATGATTGCAGATTTTTGGGTATTAAGTATACACCGCTTCTAAAGGGGTTGTTTAGTTGGATGGAATAGCAGTTCAAACTGTCAAGATTATTAAAGGACTACAACTTTCCATTCATGCATGTCTAATTTTTTCATTCACGAGAAGACATATCAGCTTATAAATCTTCCTCCATTTTTTGTCGTGTGTTTCTCTTAAGACTTCACCGCTAAGATTGGTGGTTATCTATCTTCTCATTGATCTCATATGATTCTCATAATTTGATACGGATCCAAGGTAACCATAAGGGCATAGTCAATTTTTCATAACCACATGGATCCATATACTACTAATCCCATAAATGGAAATTATGCCATTTATGATCAAGAGGAAGAAATAGCTAACCATGAGTCTACTACTCTTGTAGAAGAGGTCCCTAATGTTTTTGGATGTGGTAAGTATATAACATCAGTTCGATCAATACTATAAATCATTAGTAGAGGAGGAGGTTGGTCTACCATTTTTGGAGGAAAAAAGTTTAGGTACATATTGTATTCATGAGGAAGGTGCAATCATACCATAGCTCAAAAACACAAATGAGTTTCAAAGATTTGGGTAATGTTCTTTGATGGATCAAGGAGTAAGAATGAGGTAGGTGTTGGTGTCATGTTGATTTCCCCACAAGGTGAGAAGTATTTTTCATCTTTTAGATTACAATTCAGTTGTACTAACAATGTAGCCAAATATGAGGCCCTTGTTCAAGGAATCCAATTGGCTCAAAAGAGGGGAATCAAAGCTTTAACTATCTTTGGAGATAGTGAATTGGTCATATATCAGGTAAGGGCTTGAACCGCATCAAAAACAATCTACTAAGGTCATACAATAATCGAGTATGGGATTTAATCAAAAAAATTGAGGATTTTGGAATCCATACGATTCCTAGGAATCAAAATCAAGATGTTGATAGACTTACGACGGTTGGCACACAACATGACCTACCTATTGATATTATGAAAGATAAGGATAGCCTATCAAGATGGTTGTTCACCCTATAGTTCCAGATAATACGGTTAGTTAGAAAGTGTTTGATAGTGACAAACAAATCATCTTTTTTCTAGGAGGAAATAAAATTTGCTGCAAAAATAAAGCCAAGTTACAGGAGGCATATAGCGATCAAATTATACAATTAATAAGTAACAAGTTTCCAAAAAGTTTAGTTACTCTCGAGTCTATATTCAATTCAAATGATTAGTTTAGGAAACAAAATGCTAATATGGTGGTCAAAAGGAGGATTTTGAAGAGGTTGAGGTAGAAAAGAAAAATAAATAAAAATTGGCAAAATATGTACCAAAGAAGAGAAAAGTTTGTTTGTTAAAGCTTTGTCAAGAGTATAATGATGTTTTTGCATGGAGTTATAAGGATCTCTCGTGGTTTTGATCCAGGTTTGGCACAAAGACACCATCAAACTTGATCCTAATGTTAAGCCAATTGGGCGTAAGCGAGAGACTTTGTGAATCCTAAGATTGAACCGTTGATGAGAAAAGAGATTTCTAAGCTTATTGAAGCTAGCATCATTTTCCCGATCAAACATTCCTCTTGGGTGGCTAACATAGTCCTGTCAGAAATAAAAATGGAGAAATTTTTCTATGTGTAGACTTGATGTATTTAAATTGGGATTTGCTTAAAGATCACTACCCTCTTCCCTCTATGGAGCAGATTCTTCAAATAGTAGTAGGAGCTAAAATATTTTCTTTACTCGATGGATATTCGGGTTATAATAAGGTATTGGTTAAGGATTCCAATGATTTCAAAATAGATTTTATGACCAAGTGGGGCACTTATTCCTACAACAAAATTCCTTTCGGGTTATCTAATGTTGGAGCTACTTTCCATTGAGTTATGGATATGGAATTTAAGGGATTAATCAATGACATTATCCTAGTATATCTTGATGATATAAGTGTGTACTCCAAGCGCACGAAGATCACATTGCCCATCTGTTGTCACCCTCAAAATCCCCCTCTTTTTGAAGTCAAGTTTTATGAATTTTGAGTTGGTGCCTTGGAGAAATTCGTGCTTTGAAGTCGTGGGTGCTCGGTTTTAATCTCGCCTTTTCGCTTGAAAATTCTTCAGTCTTTACAGTTTGAAGTATTTTCTATTTCCCCATCTGGATGCTTGAAAATCTTTTCCTTCATTTGAATTTTGTTTTCAATCCTTCTCTTTGGTTGTGGATCGTGTCGAGCCTGGTATTGTTTGCAGTTTCTCTGTCTATGGAGAACAATTTGAAATTCGGGCACAAACGGTGGGGTTTTCCCTTTCATTTTTATTTTTACACAGTCGTGAATGACAGGCGTAAATTATGTCCCGACATCTACGGATACGTGGACATCTCTGATTGGATGTGGCATGGCGGGTTTATCTTTTAAAACTTATCACTTTTGTTATTTTTTAAAAAAGTGTCAAATTGGCCCTGTGGCCCAAAGGATCCTGATTAGCTGAAACAAGCGGTGGCGTAAAGGTAGACCCTTTTTGTGTTTTGATGCTTTGAAATTTCAAAGGAAAATTGGTGATTCCTTTTTGTGTTTTCAGGCATTATGGCGAAAGGCTTAAAATGTAAAAAGAATGCCTAAAGCCTGCAAAGGGACACATGGCCATTTTTTTAGTCAAAAGTGGAGAGGTGGGTTGTCGGGACACTTTAGGAATTTTACCTTTGTTTCCAAAAGGGCATAAAGTTATAAAGTGAAGTGCAACCCCGCTGACACCCAGGTGAAGCCACGTGTTGATGCCTATGTTGAAAATTCAAAGCGGGAAGGCGGATCGTCGGAGCAATTTGAAGATTTTGGATTTGTTTGAAAAAGTAAAAGTATAGAGTAAGTCGCAACTCCGCCATTGAAAATTCAAAGCGGAGAGGTGGGTCGGTGAAGAACTTTGAGTTTTTGAGCTTTTCTTTGAAAAGAGTTAAAATTGTAAAAGTGAGCCGTGACTCCATCCCCACTCAAGTAAAGCCACGTGTCAAGCCCGTATCAAAAGCGGATGGGCGGGCCAAAATGTAAAAAGTGCAAAATCTCTAAAAATTCACAAAATACAAAAGGCACCCTTAGGCCCGCTTCAGTTTAGATCTTTTCCATGTGGATGGATCATATTTGAAGTTACAAAACAAGTTTAACGGCTGCATTACAAAGCATCATTTTTTCCACCATTAACGCTTCTACAAGAACCAAGAAACCGAATGTAACCGTTTTTTTGATTATTTAATGGCTTCTCCATGTCATTATGTTGGTTGGATCCTAGTACTCTGTAGATGTAATAGATTTGAAAGTAATCAATACAGAAGTTTTTCCCTTTCTTCCTCTACTATTCCTTCTTTCCTTGTTTGAATTTGTGAATCATCCATCTTTGCATGATAAGAAACTTTTTGTTCTTATTAATATGATTTCGGGAACTTTGTGTCTGTGAAATTATATATATTATAAACACGAATCATTCTATTTTGCATCTCCTTTGATCGATACGTATAATTTAAACTCTGCTATCGATATTTCTTGAAAGTATTGTTATGTTCTTCCTCTCTCATCTCCTTAGTTCTTCCATTCTTTCCTATTGATGATCTTTGGGCATAGAACATTTCAAAGTATAAGGAATCCACACTTTGAAATTTGTACATTTGTATATAAGTTTTGCTGCTTGCTTTCAATAAGGGAGCCTCTCCCATTAAAGAGGAGGGACCTGTTATCCCCTAACTATGGTTTGTTAAAGTACCATTTAAAACCCAACACCATCTAAGAAAAGTTTTCAAAAATGTAGGAAGTTTGGAGTTTCACTTAATCCCAAGAAATGTATTTTCCAAGGCAAGAGTGTAAGTTTTTAGGGCATGTTGTTTCAACAGAGGGGATTTCCATTGATCCAGCTAGGGTCTAATCAATTTTTTCCTTATCCCTCCCAAGCCACAAGAAAGGACTCCAAATTTTCTTAGAACTATTAATTTCATTCCCCAATTCGCAACTTTGGCCAAGCCACTTTAGCCATGCTAAATAAAAATATATCCTTCTCTTGGACTAAACAAGGGAAATAAATCTTTGAAGCCATCAAGACAATGAATATCTCAGCCCCTATGTTGGTAAATCCCAAGTTCGATAAATATTTCATTCTTTATGCTTTTGCAGACAAGAGAGTATTTTTGGGATTCTTACACAACATAATGATGATCTGATGGAACAACCTATTGCATTCTTCATCCATTCTCTCGAAGTACTAAAAACTTAACTATTCATTTGTTGAAAAGAAATTTTTGTTGTCATTTGGGATTTAAAGAAGTTTAGGCACATGTTATCTAACAATAGGATCTATCCGATGGTATCCCATCCTAGGGTTAAAGACTTTTTCTTAACAAAGATATGAAGAGAAACGTGTTGGATGGATTACCAAATTCATGGAGTACGATATGCACATAAAAGTTACCAAACTAGTTAGAGGAAAAGGTTTGTGTCAGTAGTTAGGTGCAGATTTGGAATCGAAAGCTGAAGAAGATACAATGCTCCTTAATGAGGACCAGAAGATGACCAAGTAGATTGGATGTCAAAGATGAAATTTTTTCTTCTCTTAAGGGTGTATCCTACTAACATGGAAAAAAATCAAATATGAAGCTTCCATCTTCAATTTGTTCCTTACATCTTTGTGGATGGTCTCCTCTTTCACAAAGATTTAAATGGTGTTCTACTTCAATGTATAGGACCAAAACATGTGGATAAATTTTTGCAAGAATTTCATAATTGTATATTAGGAGGGCATTAATCTGGAAGAACGATCATCATGAAGATTATGAGGGTTGGTTACTATTGGCCTGACCTATTCAAATATGTTCACTTTTGGATAAGGAAATGCAAATAATGAGCCTTCTTCACTGGGAAACACAAGTTAGTTGTTCTTCCACTTCAACCAATCCTAGTTAATCAACATTTTTTCCAATTGGGATTATATTTCATTGGGATGGTTAACTCTCCATCTAGTGATGGACCTAAGTGGGTGCTTACTACAATGGACTACTTTACTTGTTGGATGGAGGTTACACTTTACAGGGAAGGAAATGAGAAAGTAGTATTGGATTTCTTAGAGGGAATAATGACAAGGTTTGATGTCCCATTTACAATTATCTCAAACGATGCAATGGCTTTCATTTTTCTGAAACTAAGTGAGTGGGATGTTAAGAATGGTGTTTATCTCAAGACTTCATCCAATTACTACCCGTAAGGGAATGGATTGGTTGAGTCCAATAATAAGAACCTCATATGGATTATCAAGCATATGATGGAGACCAATAGAAGGACTTGGCATACACAGCTAAAATTGCATTGTGGGTATATCGGATCACACCAAAGAGGGCCATTGGCACATCTCCTTTTATGTTGGTGTATGGAAGAGAGTGAAGCTTCCTCTATCTTTATAATTACCTTCTTTAGAGTTAGCTCATCAATTGGAAGTTTTGGAGGATGGTCCAATGATAGTTAGGTTTTCTGAATCGATAGAGTTAGATGAAGTTAGAAACCAAGCAATAAATACCTTGGAGCAACATCAGGCTTAGGTTAAGAATTCTTTTGACAGAAGGCATATCAAAAGAATTTCCAAGAAGGAGATTTAGTTCTCAAATGGGATGTTGATAGGGCCAAGCCGGGTATGCATTCTAAATTTGATTCCCTCTAGAGTGGACCATATATCATCACAAGTTACAAAGAAGCAAATTCATTTTGCTTATCTAGACTCAATGGAGAAGAATTTCCCATTCATGTGAATGGGATTCATCTCAAAGCTTTCTTTTGAGAATCCTATCACTGTATAAATTTTATTTATGTTGTTTCCTCCAAGTGCTTCGCACATTGTTTTGTTTTTTGTTTTCTTCTACTTGTTTGCTTTACTTGTTTTTGTGTGTGTTTTGAATATTTCCAGTTTAGGATTCTTTTTCCCAATGGATTGCATAAGGCTACTAGAATAAAGACTTAGTAGGAAAGCATTCCCAGGATGTTGCCAAAAATGTTAACTTTTTAAGTTGCCCTTGATTAGAAGGCTACTTAAAAATTTAAAGTTTTCCTTCTCTGTGAAATTTTTGCCTTAGGAATTTCGTTCATAGTATGAGTTTAATTTTCAAATTTTTTTAGAGTATGGAATATTTTCGAACTCTAAAGTCTGAAATTAAAACTTTGGATTCTAGAGGTTCATCATTTTAGAACTTTAGGCATTTAGGTTTTGGAGTTTCATTTTACAACCTCGGGTATTTTTCATTCAAAGTCTCAAGTCCAAAACCCAAAGTTCCAAAATTTCAAAACTTCATACTTTCGGGTTTCGGACTTCGGAGGTTTGTTATTTAAATAGTTGCGCATTCAATTTCGGGTTTTATACTTTTAAGATCATTTATTACCCAACAACCTCACACATGTTATTCTGCATGCACATTAATTCTCGGTTTACCTATATAAATCTAGATTTTTACCCGTAATTTTCACCGGATATTTACTCGACATCTTTTTTTTTTTAGCCCATAATCGTACTTCCAAGGCATCATTTTCAAAGTAACGTTTTTGTGTTTTCTTTATTTTTGGTCTAGATTGATCTATGGGGGTTTTGTTTGATGTTCTCCTTTTTCTTCTCTATTTTTCCCTTCTTGTTTGTCAATCATGGATGTCAACTGTCTTATGTTACACAATCTCAATCCTCTTCAATTATGATGATGGGGTTTATGTTCAAAATTAAAAAATTGAAACATGCAAGCAACAATACTCTTTGGATCCAAGGATTTTGAGAAGATTATTGTGTCGCAGAAATAAAAGGTTTTTGAAGTTCATCCTACAAGGTTCGGAGTTGCCATTTTCAAATTTTCAAGTTTTAGAATTGCTCACCTTTGGGATATCGTACATAAGTGCTTTAGAGGTTCTCTTCAGACTTTTGGAGTTAAAGGGTTTCATATTTTAGGCCTATCTAATTTCAGGTTTATGAACTCGCTCAATTTCGATTTCGAACTCTCTACCTTTTAGACCTTGCAAACCTTCGAATTTCGTAGGTGAGGATTTTCAGTTGTCGGGCATTAATATTTTCATACATTTGGTAACTTCGAGGGTTGGATATTTCATAAGTTTTGTGTTCATAATTCAGCTCTTTAAAGGTTTTGGGGTTTACTCGCAGAGTTCTTTAGGTCCGATCGTGTTCAATTCGAATACATGTATGTTTCATCCTCAAAAGGAAAGGAAAAATGAAGTATACATTTTTGGGATTTTCTCCTCACACCTTCTTGTCTTCGAAGTCAAAAATATTGGGGATACTGATTTGGGACATATAGATATGGTTGAGTTCTGGGAACGATTGAAGGCTCCTAATAAGAAGCCTTGGATACAAGCCATATTTCACAATGGGCCTGCTCTCATTGCCGCTTTTCCCAAATCTATGCAATGCCCTAAATTTGTCTTATTTACAATTGGGCATTTTGATAAAGCCACTGGGACCATAATATATGATGATGGTAACATCATAATTAGACTAGAAAGTGATTTCTTCAAGAACTTTGTTTAGACTTCCGGATGTAGAAGGATATGAAATAATTTCTCCAAAGTCTATAATTGAGCATTAGGATAAGGAATATGAACTATGCATGATGGTCATGATTAAAAAGTACTTGGCTAAGGCTGATACCAAGTTTCCCAAGATATTACCCCACTCAAACTTCATCCAAGAAGTCAATGACCTCATTTTTCTTTTGAGTAGAGTTTCGTGTCTCCCTTCAAAGAGAATTTTGGGAATGGATGTTCATTTATATTTCCACTATTAAAAGAATAAGGATTTTATCGATGGAGAGAACATATATCGGTAGTTCAATATGTTTCTAATTATGGGATGTGTTGACCTCTCAGAAATTTTTCATGACTTTTTTTCTCGTTTATACAGAAGCTCCAATGGGGGATTATACTAGTTTAAACACTAAAGGTGTCATAAGCACTTCAGAGATCTATGAGTTTTATCCTCAACTTACATGGTTGAAGGAAGTAAGAATTTATGAAGAGTGGATGATGCTTTCATTGGTGTGCTTTTGTATTATTTTAACAAAGTTTTTAATAATCAAAGAGTGTATGATGAAGCTTTTAAGGAGGTATGATAATGGGGACGTATATATCTTTAATTCCCGACATTCACATACATTAGGGTTCTAAGTTTCTCAAGTGCTCCTAGAAAATTACCAAGATGTCCAAGTGATAAGTGGGTCCTATTAAAACAAGTTCGTGAATTATTGGATTATCATAAGATTCATAACAAATGGCATAAGTCGGGGACCAATTTCCCATTTTGATTGAAAGATACACATGTTCTAGCATCTACAAAGCCAAGAATGTAGAAAGAGAGATTTCTTAAGTTACCTGTTTACATTTCATCCAAGAACTAACTTTTATTACTGGGGTAAATTCAGTGAAACAGGGCTAGCTAGCACTCATGTTCCTCAGTTGGAGGATAGATGGATCCATTGTCGGGATGAGATTATTATAAGGCAAAGGTGAGAGTATGAAAGGTTAACCACCGAGTGAGGTAAAACAATTTGGCATTGTGAATGTTCTAGAAGAAATTAAAGATGGTGAAGAGGTGTTCGATCCTATTTACAAAAGTAATAGCATTCCCAATCAGCCTCTGGTATGGATAGATTGGTATCAAGAAAAATTATGTAATACAAAGAAAAGGGTGAGACCCATCTTAAGAAGGACATATGATTGGTTGGCAACTTTGGGAATTTCACCCAAAGTGTCAGATCATCCTATAGGGATAGTTCAAGCACATTCAACACTAAGTCACCCCACAGTCGTTAAGAAGCAAGAGGTCAACCCATAAGTTCGTTATAACCCTAAGAAATATTTCATTTGTTGTATGAGGTTCATCTCCTACAAAGGATCCCACTACTAAATTTGTGCCTCCACAAGTACAAGTCTCTGAAGTCGTTAAGGTAAGTGTTTCTCCAATTGTGTCTCAGAATTTTCTACTTTCCCCTTCACCGCCATCTTCACCACCATTCCCTCCATCATCATCTTCCCTTTCCTCTCTTCCAATTTCCATTTATCCATATCCTTCCATGGCCCAATTTTTCTCATCCCTTCCTACACTTTCAATTGGATAAATCATGGGGTTCCCATTTTCCACTCCACTTCCTCGACAACCTTATCCTACATCTATTTTTGTTTCTATCCCCATTTCCTCTTCTCCCGAGGCTATTCTAACCACTACACCCTTTATTGTTGTCACTTCCTTTCCATCTTCCATTAATGTCACCAATGCTATTGTAGTATCCAGTGTCCCAAGTTCATGTACAACTATGTCACCTTCATCCTCTTCTACCATACCCGAATGGTTGTATCACTAGAATCTTAAACAAAATAAAAAGGTACCCCTTATAGATGTAATGTATTTGAGTGTCTTAGATCTAACTCCTAAGAGATAAGACAAACGAATAAGAGTTGTCTCTAACCTATCATTAAATCAATCAGGAGAGATTCATGGATATAGCTACCCCCACTTTGAAGGAAAAACAAAAGAATCCATCACAATAGTAGATTACCATATCTCCATATTTGCATTATGAAAAGCTACGGACAAAGAGGCCAAACAGGATGTCCAAGTGGCCCTTGTTAATTTATTTGACAAATATGATAAGGACTAGGCAACAAAGGATGAGTAGCTCACTACTATTTTGACTAAAGTTACAAAACCATCTTAGGTCACGGGTCCTCAAACTACAACTGCTCTGGCCATTTCTTCTAGTTTCGATGATATTTCATATCACGTAGTTGAGAAGATAGGTCAAAAAGGGAGATCAGTTGATGGATGGATTGAATGCATGCTTCAGGAAGCTAACCCATTAATTAAAATGGTTGTATAATTGTACAATGATTTACATGCTGAGAGATCTTCTATTAGAAGGTTAGATGAAGTCCTCTCTGAGGATAGTAATAACTTGAACCTTAGTTTGACTACTTGGAGAGAAGTTAGGGATATCAATTGAGATCTACATTTCTAGGAGGGTGTGATTGATGAAATCTCTAAATTATTTGAGTTTCAAAAATCCATGGAGTTCAAATCTAAGGTATTGCAGGATTTAATCAAGAAATTAGATGAGAAATGATTCAAAATAATGGATGGAATAAATGACATTTTCAAGAATTTGACAATATTCACTATAAATTCTTAAATGAAAATATAGATGCTCTCCCAGTTGATCATATTATAGAAAATTTCAAAGGTTTAATCAAAGAGGATGATGAGGTGACAAATACTTTCAACATTGATTCAATTTACAGGTTAGTTTCATGCCAAAATTTGATAATCCAGCTTAAGAAATTTGTGAACAAGTTGAAAAGACTACCAGCCAAGGTTTCCAGAGAGGCTTAGATAGCAAATGTCGTAAATTATTATGCATGTGGACCTAAGGAGGAATAAGTACAAGGAATTATCAAATGCTTCATCGAATACAAGAACCATATGGCTATGTGGTAAAAGGATCAAGAGGGACTGAACAAGAAAATGACATTACAGGCCCCGAGATAAACCTAGAAGCTATTGTTGGAACAACTCCAAGCTCTGGATCGGTCAAAATTGTAGGTTGACTTGGTCAAACATGTGTAACAATTTTTCTATTTTAATGGGAGCATGTTCCCTTAAACTTTAATGTACTCTATTTTTAGTAACTAGTTAGTTAAAGGTGGAGCTGTAATGGCTCAACCTCTTGAACTTATAAATAGTTAGAGGCATTATGCTTTATGGATGACTTTTAGACCTTGGTGGAATCACTCTTCAATCTTGGAAGAGTGTTTTAACTTCTTTGAGCCTTTTGATAATATTCAGAACAATATTTTTCCATGGAATATCTGATATATCATGTTACTCATTAGTCTATCTCTCACTTGTGAATGTTTAGTTCCTTGGATTTGATTGATTATCATACCTTTATATCAATTTTTTTTTATGTTTGTGGAAAATGATATAGAATCTCTATATTTAAGTTGTGGAAAACTTATTTCCTTTATGTTATCAAATGGGTTATCTTTTCCAATCATAGATTAAAGATAGTTGTAGGAAATGTGCATGTGATATGTTGTTATGAAATGTTAATTGTGTCATTAAGTGGATCTATTTATTCAGTTTATATTTGGTGCATCACCCTATTTCAAGTTAGTGTGTGTTTATGTCCTACCTTAATCCCATGAATAGAGTAGATTACATTATTTTCAAAGTGTTTTAGCCTTACACGTTGATCTTAAATCAAGTGTGTCAAGTTTCACAGAATCCATCCTTCTCTGGAGGTTCATCCCAAGGCAACAAGTTCCCGCACCTTGGGGATGTTTCAACATTACACAGGATCACTCAAAGATTTAACCAAAGTGTGTGATCCATGTGACAAAGTATCATAGCCATAAATCTATTGTTGAGAGTGATATCCAAAAACTTAGACAGCAACCACTTATATCTTCAACGGGACTTTTGAGAGTAAATAAACTATTGATCATATTCAAGTTAGGAAAAGGAAACTGGTGTCCATCTTCAACTACCTCTAATCACCTATATACCCTATACAGGCACTACTCACCCACATTTTTTCATGTTGGGGATTGATCAATCTACTATAAAAAGTTGGGGGAACTAAAGAATTTTGGGAAAGTGGTGTGGGAATGGATGAATCAAATTGTGTAAGGAGGGATCATACTTATTGTAGATACTATGGTCATTTATGTAGTTGTATAAGATTCTAACGTACTCTTCTATAATTTTTTATCCAAGATCAACAATGTGATCACTCAATGCTAATAAATGGTAGTTGATGCTAAATATATTAATTTGATGGATGTAGTGAACCTAGTTATTAATACATTTTTCTCCAGAGGGAAGATAAAAATTCTTATGATTGGAAATAATTTCTCAAGTGGAAGGTCATATCCCTAAAGGAAGTAAAGAAAGAGATAGAAAAACTCATCAAATAAGATCAAATGAGGCCTGAAGCAATGGATCAAAGCATAAGATTATTTTTTTGTCATTTCTTAAAATAGGATGGCAGCATTCATTATGTAGATGAAATAAAAGGACAACTCACCAAGCTAATCAATGAGAAAATTCTCTAGGATGAGTCTATCTATGTGTTGTCCATGAAAAAACTCATTCAATTGCACCAAATATCAATGAGTTGGATATTTATTTGTCCACCTTAATAATTATTCCAATGGATATGAATATGAATCTTTATACATTGATCGTCAAGTGTCAAGGTATATTCATCTCCAATGAAAAAATATCGTTTATAATTTGTATACTTTTAAGGATTATAGAGCCAATAAAGCAACAACTAAAGAGAATGGAGAAACCCAACTTACTTGATGTTATATTTTCAAGTTACTTTTAAGAAATAGAAAGTAACTTGAGTGGCTTTATTTTTTAAAAAGGAAAGTTGAAAGATGACTTCTATTTCTTTATTTTTTTAATTTAAAGGGAAAATTTTGAAGGTCTTCCTACCTATTCCAATAATTACTTAAATTCTTTTAAATAGTTGTTTGAGTAATGTATTAGGGTATTTTTGGTGTGGCCCTAAATTTTTATAAGGAACTTTATTGCATGAGGCTTTACATTCATTCACACTCGAGAAGCATAAAGAAGGTTTTTCAAGCTTTGTGTTGAATTTCCCTTTGGTTATGGTATTTCCTTCTACATTGAATATATGTCTTTCTTGTGTTCTCTCTCCTTTAACATTAAATAACATTTAAATTTTCAATGTCTCACATGGTAACTTCTTGGATGTTTAGATGAAAAAAACTTGTTTATTCTATGCATAATTCTCCCATTCATTTATCCCCCTTATTCTTCTTCTTCCCTTCCTCACTTCTTCCCCTTCTTCCATGATATCTTTCAAAACCCCATAAGCTAAAAGTAGTATGAATGCTATAAATAGTTGTGTGTTGTAGTTTTTAATAAAGGGAGCCTCCTTTCAAATAAAGGAGGGAATTTTTCCCTTCACTATTATTGGATCACTTGTATTTGTATGTACATACAAAATATCCCACTAGCAAGAACTAATCTTTGAAGTATCAAATCCTTATAACACACTATAAATATACAAGTCTAAATACATCTTATGTCATGACCTTAAAACATTCTCATGCACTACTGACTAAATTCAATTATCGTTTCCATGTTTTGTAATCCTTATTGGGGTCTTGCCAAAACCACTATTTATGAACATTTGCACACATCCAATATGAGGGAGAAATGCATACGATTTTATTCCCTTTTGATGTGTTATGTAGGTAATATTCAATAGTGGGCATATTTGAGGTCAATTCAAGAAAATTGGACTAAACCCTTTTTCATATCACAAAGAATTTAGGGTTTCTACAAAGGTGAGTCCATTTATAGGTATTGAAGTGGAATTATAGAATTTTGATAAAAAAAAATAAGATCCAATTACACATGTATGATAAATATTAGAACCTAATATCATATCATAATGCTAAAGGGAAAAATTTTAACAAAGAGGGTCAAAAATTCCACTCATTTCTATCGAGTTCAAATGATCGTGTCTTGTACTTATTTTCAACACTCCAGGTTTTGTATAACTCTAATGATGTTTTGTATAACCCATTTTCACAATTCCAAATCTCTATCACACTTCCAAACTTATCAAAACAATGTTACCTCTCTAACTCTAACCCTAATTTCAATTTTGTAGCTTTCAAGAGTTGTGTTTATCTATATCTTAACTACACATGATTTAGAACTTTTGTATTTAGTATTTTTACTATATTTCTAATTTTAAATCATAATTTACACATTATAATTATTCTTAATAATATTAACCCTAAATTTTTATATTACATTTTTTAACCTAAATATGTATCGTTACATGCAACCTACATATTTTTTCCTCGTCTTTAGGCTTTCATATTTCTAAACATGATCGGTAATACCATAAGTTTTCTTTGGGATTTTCTAAAAACCATAATTTTCACTTGTGTTTTTACATTAATATGGTTGTCAATTATTTTCCATGTGTTTTTATGACTTATAGATTACATCCTAAATTCTCACTATCACTTCCCATAGGGAGATATCTCTTAGAAAAATTTACACCCCCTTGATCATATACATTAGGTCATATTAATTTTTCACCTAGTAATCATGTATCTATGGTCAAACACATAGCTTCTAGGAGGTATCAAAGTCACAAAATGATGTAATAGACCTTCACTCAATCTAATCCCCAATAAGAAAAAATATCATAATACTAACCCAATCATCCTTACACTACACATATATCTTATCACAACCACAAAGGAATATGATATTATTGACTAAATTAGAAATAAACATGATCCAATTTCTATTTTGGAGTTTCTCTAATTTTCTACCACACATAAAGATATTTTTACATCAAGCACTACAAGAGAAACTATCTTGACTGATGTAGAACCCATATATTTTTTATCCCTAAGTTATTGATCTGCACATCACCTTTGATAATGATTCCCCTCCATCACAACACATTATTGATCTTAATTTTCCAATCTAATATTAGATGTTTTCTAAAATTATTAAATGAACTCTTATTGAAAATGGATCTGGATTAAATATACATAGAAAAACCTTATTGATTATAATGGCCCTCTACACAAAAACCTCTAAAAATATGATCTGATGATAATAGGGTGTAATAATATTTTTCATCCGAAATGATTGTCACCACCTTACCTATTACTTTGAATCCTATTATTATTCCCACATAGTTCCATGTTATGTCATTAGACCTAAACTACATTTTGATTAAGTAAATATTGAAATAAATAAATGTTAAATATAATATGTAACATCGTTGATAAATATGCATAAAGTATGGAATTTGACCCAATAAAGTAAGGTAGAAAGTGTGAAACCATATTTGAAAATGACAAGATAAAAAGACTTGGCTGATTTACGGTGATGTCGAAGGTGTGAAGAGCTTGAAAAGTGTTAGAATAGAGAGGTAGGATGTCACAATCAGACCCAAAAAATTACAAGAGTATCATAAATGCTAGGACCAGAATTGGTACCTATGTAAGGTCAAGGCGCTTGGGGTGCAAAGACCTATTCTCAGCACTTGTGACTTCTTAGAAGCTACGAAACCCAATTTTGTTGGGTCATGAGATGTTCATTGGTTATCACCTTTGATCACCTGTATGTTTTTGTACTTCATTGTTATTCACCCGAGACCTACAGGTAAAAAGAAGAACCTGTAAAACCTAAAGGACATCAAATCCTAAAAAATAAAGATGCAAAATGAGGGGTCGATTGTCATTAGTTGTCCACAAATTAAACTTACAACCGAGCACTACACTACATCTTAATACCAATGTAGTTCTATGTGTGTGTGTGAATAAATCATGCCATAGTTGTCTCTTGTGCAAATCAAACTTGATAACGAGCAATAGCTAGATTTAGAAGATGTAAATAGATGTGTGCATGGAAAAATGAACTTCCCCTCTTATGCGTGTATGCAGAAATAACAGTCCCTTTTCACTTCTTTGAAGCTACATGGAAGCTTAAATTCTCTTAAAATGCTCTTGGATGTAACCTTAGGTGGTGATAGATAATTCTTAGTTCTTAGTCCTTCATTATGGTCACATAGATTTATATTTATATAATTCCCTTGCTTTAATTTCTTAATTAATCACTAAAAGGCCAACCACCAAGAAAAAAGATACCCAAATAGCTAGAAAGGACCCAAAAAATGTGAGTAAAGTATAAAGAGGTCAGGGGCACCCATAGGGGATGGGGTGCTGGACGCTAGCCTCCTGGCCAGGCACTAGTGTCCAGACTCATAAAAATTGAAGTGTTGAAGGTCGGGCTAGGCAAGAAGCTTTGTAAGACCAAAAAGGAAAACTGAAAGCAAGTAAAGAAGCCAAAGACAGTGATCAATTAGTAATTTTCTTGCTTAGGAATCATATGAATAGTAGTATGTGACTAAGACCTAGAAATTTACCAAAAGTATGTGATTTAGTGTCCACACATTCTCTTATTTAGATGACCATGAATTCATACCATGCGGGAAATACCCTCCACCTTACATTAGTGCCTCCAATACATACATGATGGATATAAAAAAACATGTATTGTAAATAATGATCGTTATAAATATTGTTAGGTGGTGAACTCATATAGCCAATCTACCCTAAAAAAAATTGCTCCATAACCACTTCTATCACTGATTTAACCCATATTATAATAACATAAAGGTGGTTAAATATCTTACTTTAGTTAGAAAGCTAAAGACTAATGCTCAATCATATTTTATGGTTAAATACATTGACATTCAGCTATGATTAAACATGTAAATATAATAAATAAATATGATTCAATTACAAACATTCCAAAATATAGTAATACATAAGAATATATGTTTAATCATCTTCATAGATATCTCGTAGATGTTATAGATCTATAATTACAACAAACATAATGTAACTAGGCTAAACTTTCTTCCTCTTAGATTTTTGACCACAAAGCTTCTTGGACACCGGTGTCGGATGTGGACATGGGAAACATGTGATACTCTCTATTTGACACTAGTTAGTGGCACTATTTATCAACTTATGGTTAAAATGATTTTTTTATCACTAACTATATATCCTTCTTGCCCTTTTTGTTTCCATAATCCTCGTGCATGTACCTATAATGATTAAACCCCTAATTCTCCTACACTATCAATTTAAGCATGTGATTAGATAATAAGAATGGTTTTGTGTGGTGTAGTTATACAAAACTTTGTTTCCAAACCACCTTGTTTATTCTAACCAAGCATTAAACTACATCTTCCAAGTGAAGGGATCAAACTCTATGTAGCTCTCCTAGTTCTTGTGCAAGTGTGAATGCATATAGAAAGTCATCCCCCTATGTTTGACCTTGCATGTCAACACAAATAACAAGTGTAAATTTATATAGAATTTACCCATTGTGATAGATATAGTTTTGTAATAAAGTGATAAATTAAAGTGCATCAGTAGATTGTTTGTAAATATAAACCCTTGAAATGCCATTTGGTGTGTAGGTGCTTTATGTCAAGACGAGGGGTGAAAACTATATTCACCAATTAATTAATTAATGTAAAGGTAAATATTATAACATAAATGTAAATGTAACCATACAAAATAAATGAAATAAACACATTGAACACATAACACAAATATAATGTGGAAAACCCCTAAATGGGTAAAAACCACGGAAGAATAATCCACTATTCGAGAAACTTTTACATCACTAGTCCAGTAACTCCCTCCTCATTTTATTCCATGTTTTTACCAGGATCACCCGTAATCCATTTGATTTATGTGATATATCCTGAATATGACCTATAGTCATATTTAAATAACCTAAAGGGTTATAACCATATTAAGTGATGGGGTACACCTGATTTAATAATTAGTTAATTAATAACTAATAAACCTAATATAAAGTTTATATTTAAATAATATGAATATAGTTTATTCTATATTATTTAAATATAAACTATATATTATGATGCACTTAATATTATAGTTCTAACACTTTATAACACTTGATAGAATTTTGGAATGCTTTTGACTTAGCTTGGGATGCTCTTGGAATGTTTTGGAGTACTTTAAACCTACTTAGAGATTTTTGATGTATGATCTTGATTTAGGTAATTTTATGGAAACTTTTTCATAGATTTGGAGATGAATATCAAGAGTTCCTTGTTATTAACTTATTTCCAATTATGAGCTAGATGATTTCCCATGTTTCAAGTGAGTAAATGAGATTGTTTAATTCACCTTTATACTTTTCCATGGGATATAATTTTCCATTAAATCTTACCTTGAAAGATAAATCGGGATAAACTTAATAAATTTGATCATTGAGAAGTATAAGACACTATTTCACAACTCAATATACTAGCCTTTTGAGCTAGTGTTCAATTAGACATTAGTTTCCAAAGGAAAAAATATGCAATGAGATTCCTTTAAGAGGCCTAATAAGAGGTAAGAGATGTTTATAATAATTTAGATATGGTGTGTTGGTTCGATCATCTAAGTGAGACAAAAAGGATTATTTGCAAGTCTTAGGAGATAAATGGGATAATCTATTTACATTTTTGTATGCAATTTGTAATTAAGGGATATAAGATAAATCAATAATTATCAAGCACATGATTACTAGATTTAGGTGTTTATATTTTCCCCCTTTTAATTAGTAAATTATTTTTTAGGTTAAAGGAAATGCGTACCTAATATTTTGATTTTTCTAAAAAAATGAATTATTAAGTATTTGAGATATTACGCAAGATACCTCTAAGAGTGAATCTTGCAAAAAAAGAGTGTATTCATTAACCATATACTGAAAATAAAGTTTTTAACTATAAAAATATTGAAATTTCCAATTGTAAAATTAGAGATGAGAAAGGAAGGAATAAACTTGTATGTATGGAGCCAAAAATTCTTTGTAGATGGAGAATACCAAATCCCTTTACCAATGGTGTGGAGAGATGGATATTATAACTGCGGCCATGGAGAAATGGGGGTGATCAAGTGGCCAATTGTAAAATAGAAAAGTAATAATAAAATGAACTAGGGGTTTGGTCTATTGAATATACAATACTCTAAGAGGAATGGAACCACACGATCCTACAAATTATAATTCCCTAGAGTATTTGGTGTCACAATATTAACACACCTAATCTAATAAATTACATTATTGTAAACAAGTCTAGGTTTATAGATTCTTGAATATCTTGAACTTTTTTACGAGTTCTTGAAATAGAAATAAAATTATGTGAGGTATGTATGATCCCTACATCTAATAAATGTAATGATGTCCCCTACATTTCTAATTAATGCAATGAATTTTTAATTTGTCCCTATATTTTTACATGTATATTTTATTGATATTTCTAAAATAATCCCACTAAATTCCCCATCTTTTTAGGCGAGCTATATGTCATGTAGATCACTCAAGTAAAAGAATAGAATTGTATCCAATAATCATCATATAGAAGGTGGTTGTAGGTGGCAATAATGTAGAATTGGCCTACATAGAAAGTGTATGATATAAATCATGGAACATAGAAGATAGAAAACTTGACCGAAACTTACAAGCATATAATCTCACACACAAATTCATGCACATTATCATGTATATAGCACCTAAAAAGGACATGAGACTAAAAACAAGGGAATACAAATAATCGTCCAAGGGTCATACAAGAAAAGGATAATGAGACCGGAAAAGGGCGTGTGTGCGCGCACACACACACACACACAAAAATTCCAAATGACACACATACAAGATGAATAATGAGCAATCTAATGATTAAATAATTAATAGATAGTGGCCAAAAGGCTAATAGAAAAATATAAGCTAGCCTTGTATAATCCATATATGTTAGTCCCAAAATTCATGATAAATAGCATATATCGTCATATACTATATCAACCTAACTAGGATATGTGAAGTATATGAAATTAAAAAATAGCACCTAATAGTGTATAATATGCCCTTAATTAGCAAGGATATTGAGTGAAAGATAAGTGTAACATTCATAATCATGTAGAGTCATGTGTATCTTATATCATGATCATATACCTCATGAAATGTGTGTGTGTGTATAGAATATATAATATGCTTCTTATCCAACCATTTGAAAAACAACATATGTAAATTATAAATTAGTAAATCATAACATGTTGACATCCTCAATTTATATTTTTGGAATATTCAAATGTTTTTGAAATTTTCTATTTTTGTATTTTTGAAAAAAATATATAATGGACTTGAACGTGTATTATCCAATGAGAAAGTAAAATGGAGGAAGGTCAAGAACCATGCTTAAGTAACTAGATATGTTATATGTATGCAAGTGATAGCCTTGAATAGGATCATGTAATGTAGTAGAAGGAAATAGAGGTATAGAAGATTGCATAGAATGAACTACTGGAGAAGGCTTGTGCCTCGATTAAGTGCTTTATATAGAACATATTTTTGTTGTTTTAAGATTAGCTTGTGTATTAAATTTATTTGTCAAAACATATTTGTGTTGTTTTAAGATTAGCTTGTGTATTAAATTTATTTATCTAGAATGCTCTAGGAGAAGTCATTGAATTAGATTATCTTGGTCTTCATTGTGTCTTATGTCGAAGGGACAATATTTTAGAGTGATAAGAATTAGATTAGGAGAAATTTGAATAGATGTAGCAAGTATATGTGGCTTAAATTTTTCACATAAGGAATAGAATCAATAGTGATAGTCATGAGTAGAAAATGATATACATAATGGATGCCATGAGCCTTGACAACTTCACTGCAATAAATATACTTGACACATTTATGTATATCAAAATCAATAACATATAACGTATGAATCCAAGGTCACCCTAGTAATATGTCACATGTCTATATTTTCATTTTACGTCTTTCCTATTTACGGCTAGGGTGCACTATCCCAGACTAGGGTGCCCTGGTCCCCTCTAGGTGCCCTGATCCTCTTTGCACTTTAGTCTCACCTTTTGGGCACTTTCTAGCCATTTGAGATCTCTATGTTTTTAGAGTTCATCCTTTTCAAGGTTAATTATGAAATTAGAACAAGAGAACCATATAAATATAAAGTTATGTGACCATAATGAGGGACCAAGAACTAAGCATCTACTATCACCATCTAGATTTGCATCCACCAAAGGCACCTAAATCTATATTTGCATCCATCTAGCTCCATTACAAGGCACACAAGGTTGGTTTATTTGCATCAAACTTCATATGAGGGGAGTCTATTATTTCCATAGACACATTTATTGCATTCTACATCTAGTTATTGTTTGTTACTTCACAAAGTGTGACTGACACAAGAGAAACCTAGAACATGAATTACACACACACACACACACACACACCTAGAACTACATTGGGTCTGGTATGTAGTGCAGCACTCAGTGATAAGTCCATCCATTTGGTAGCTGAGGATAGTTTGACCCATTCATATGTATCTTTATTTTTTAGCAGTTTGATGATTTTTCTAGGGTTTTGCAAGTGATTCTTCCATCCTAAGTTTACAGCGACATCCGTCGTAGTTCAATGCACTTGTGCGACAAGAAGAAAACACATGAAAATATCCAATGACACTCTAGAGGAGGTTACCTAGTCATTTCTACATACCAAGGCACCTAGATCTCAGACCAGGGCACCCCAAGCACCCCTATCCTTCTCTAGGTGCCCCATCTGCTCGGGAAGCTCATATTTGCATTTTCCTGGACTCTTGTACAACATTTTCCTCCTCCTTTCACCCAATCTCCACTACGACACACGATCCTGCACCTTTGTTAAATCATCTAAGGATTTTCTTAACCCTTTTTCACATTATGGTTTCACATTTCGTTGCTTAGATTTCTTGGGTCATTCCCTTTATTTATTTAGTTGTTATTTATTGTTTTGCATAGCATCAAATTAGGCTAAGATTATTCCATTTTAGTTTAATCATTTTGGTGAGCCCGACCTTCGAATACACTTTCTATTTAGGCCTTTTCTTCGCATGCCCATCACTCATAGTGGTCATTTTAGGTATTTTCAATATTGTGAGCTTCCTTCATTTTCCCATAGGGTTTCCAAACCAATGGTTGATATCCCTACTTCTATAGCTACAACTAAGAATCCCTTGGATTCATCTCGCTGAATTCCTCTTCACAAAATAGAAGCCTTTGGTAGTGAAAAATCCTACAATGAAGATACCAATGTTGACCAAGATCGATTAAATATGCATATTGATTTTCAACAAGCTTTGTGTGATCATCCCACTCATCTTCCATATGTCATACATCTTTTAGTTGTTAAAAATGCTTGTGATGTTTCCACCTCTATAATTTCCCATTCTTCGGATATCATGGTCTCCACCCCACCCATTTACGTCTCCACTCCCATTCCTTCTACTACCATTCATGTCATTCACCCGAGCACACCTAATATGCATCTTGGCTCTTCTTTGAATACTCCTAATTTAAAATCTTTATATCAAGACTTGCAAACCCAAATTCATCAGCTCTATCTCACTACTTCTCGTGCCTCACCATATTTAGACTCTACTTCACTACTGCATACTCCTTTTACACCTAATATATCTTCCTATCCCTTGCCACCTAATTTCATCTCTCCCAAGTTTCCCATTTTTAAATTCCATGGTAACCCACAAGAGAACCTTCAAGCTTTTCATGTATCATTCTTGGACTATGCGGGTGATCATACCATACTCACTAAGATTTTTCCTTGTAGTTTGAAAGATTACGTGATTTATTATTTTTTATGACCTACCTTTCCATTCAGCAGTCTCTTTCACACATCTCGTTGATGCTTTTATCACTCATTTCTCCATCAACATCATCTCTAAGATCTCTTATGCCCAACAAGTGCAACTTGAACAAGGATCTAATAAACATTTAGTAGATTATATCTTGTGTTAAAAAAAACTTAGCTAAGATGTCAAATGTGTTTGTGGATGCTTTGAGCTTTAGGAAATTTTTACTCAAAGTATCGTATCACCTCTCCAAGAAAGTGTTCTCTTTGAGACCTCTCCTTCTTTTGATCATCTTTTCATACTCTTAAGCTTCATGAAACCAAGCTCTTAGCTACGGAAAGCTTAAATACCAAGAGCAAGTTTCTTCTTCCATGTGTTTTCAAAATAATTCAACATTTAAACCATATGAAACTAAACCAACAGACACAAAAGTTACTTCAACACATAGATATTTACCACTAGGAGCTTCAAGTGCAACCACGTTGTCATATCTTGATAAGATTAGTGCACCTCCACATATTTTATTACCACAACTTGTCAATAGTAATCTCATTACACTGCCTTCTCCACTTTTAATAAATCCATCTTGACCAAAAGGGTGTAATTTTGATGAAAATTCCCATTGTGGCTATCATCAGTGCATAGGACACTCCAATGATCGTTTCTTCTGACTTCAATTTCTCATTTAGGGATTGATTGATAATGGCAAAATTGAGCTTGCAAAACCTACAGTTTCTCCACCTGTCAATGAAAATCATAAGTTATATATATTTAACAACCCTCTACCCAAACATGACACGAAAGTAGTTGAATCTTCAGCTAACTATGTTTATCACATAGTGCCTCCACTTGCATCAGGGGCTCTTGACTTCTTGGTGGCACATATTGACACTTCTCCACCACTTATTTCTTTCTCTAACCATGATTATCATGCAAATTTTACTTCTAATCACTTGTATATTAAGGCCTCTATTGGCCAATCCCCATCAATAATACTAAGGTTGATCCATCATGGCCCATCAATGCATATTTTGTACCACTTATTGATGTTATCAATTATTTGCATTCAAAAATTTCATATCTAATGAACAATTCATATGGTTTAGTTAAACTTCATGTTACGGTAGGACCTCTTACTATGCTTGTACCTTTCCTTCTTGATCAAGCAACCGACGGGTGTAACATGCTCTTAGGTATCAAGTGGATTCATAGGTCACAATCTATCATTTCCATGAATCATTTGCATCTCAAGTTCATTCATGACAATCAAGTTGTTTATATTGATGGTGTACCTCCTTCTAGTCCACGGTTTTCCTCTCCTCAAGCACTAGTTTGTGTACCTACTACTTCATATAGTTCATCACAATCCATGTTAATTAAAAAGTGCAATCTACTCCTATTTTACATACACGTACACCACCTACGTGGCCTCATCACTCTACTATCCCTACACATAGGCATAGGTCCATTCCTCGGCATAGTTGTTGCATCTCGAGATAGGTCACCACCTCATTTCATTCTATTCAGTGTCCATAACCTATGCATTTTGTTACACCTATGTGTTCCTCATATATTCACCCATCACATGCACATAGAATTCACTCACCCACACAACATCTATCTACTATACCACCACTATTAGAACATGATCATATACTTTCACCACCACTTACATCAAATGGGGACCTTCATCCTTCACTTTCATTGGTTATTTCATTCAATAACACGCACTTGGGGGTATGACACTACCCCCATCCTAATAACAATACATGTCTCATACTCACATTCACACACATCCACATTCTAGCATTCACATAGTCATCTACATTACATACATTGTTATTACCCAATGACACACTCTTGTGCTTCAGTTCACACTTGACTATTGAGGGCATTCTATACACATGAACCCCACACACTACACAATAGTCACTACACCTTAGGTATCACATATCATCACACGATCCTACATCATCTACATATTACACACTACATCATAGGTTATAGACATTGTGTGTCTTCATACATTCTACATTTCACATCTTGTCCTACATACATCACCCCATAATTATCACATATTGTGTGTTTTTACACCTCATACATGTCATCTTAAATTGCATCTTACATCTACTCTACATCTACACATCTTAGGTCATCTACGCATCTCACATTACATACCATACACTTTACTACACACACTACACATTTTACATATTCTCCTCTACGCGCTACACTTACTACCCTATGACACACTTTAGTCTCATGGTCCATACTAGACTATTGAGGGTTGACATCAAAAATGGACCACATCTCATTTGCACATTCAATCATTCAATATTCTTATTCTCATACAAAATTCCTAGGATTAGTGATATACACCTTAGGCTATATGGTCACTTCTTCTAGCATCATCTCGTAATAGGCTACATCATTAATTTCACTTACATTGTTTAGTTGTATACGCTTTAGGATAAATCACCACCTCCTTTATATTCATCTTATCATGATATACGCTTAGGCTATAGATTCATGCACACATCATCGTTATGTCGCATCTCATCACCACACACTCATCATAGTGTGCTACACACCACACATAGTTCAACCATTTCCCGATGATGCACTCTCATTTTTGGTTAATTCTTGACTGCTGAGGGGGCATACTAAATGAACCTCACTGTATACAATTTCATTCACTTAGGGGGCACATTGCTCCTATCATCCACTTTGCATTTTGTTCCATCCATCCACAGCATACTACATTCTATGGTTGCATTTTATCTTGCTTGTTCTTACTCTTGCATGTTCACTTTACTACACATGTTAGATAAATCTCTTGTATGTCATTATCTTTACCATACACACATGTGTGTTCACGTATTTTTCTAGTTGTGATCGTAGGCTATATAGGGCTACTACATGCAAGCAAGGATGTTGGAAACACTACCTACTGGGGTCATCCACACTCATATAATACATGTTTTATTGTTTCATTTTGTACTTAGCACTTTCCATTATCAGGTTATACATGTTTTGAAATACTTTCTATTTTATAACATGCTAACGGGTGCTTCATGTGCACCATTTATTATGCAAGGACATTTGTTTCCATACTTTTTGTTACATTGTCATTTATTGCTTGTTTTTTTTGTGGTTTTTTCCCTTTTATTGTGTGCACAGTTGTTTGTTTAAGGCCATGATGGCCTTGAGTGTCTTGCAACACCATGAGTGGTGTCCCATGTTTGTAACCTTCTTTATGTAGCCTATATTTTCTTTTTGGATGTTTACATTGTGGCTTATGTTCTACCTTATACATTATTTGTCTTATACTTGTTCTCTACATGCATGTTTGTTCCTACTAACACTTATTTTATAGCCACTTGTTTGTGCATGCCTTGGTCTTTACCAAGCACATTCCCTTCCCCTACAAGGAAAAATTTTATTTTACACGATTAATCCACTTTTGGGGCCGCATTCTCCTATCTCAGTGCATCGCATGCACCCCCAAAGAGGGGGAATCATTTGGGGTTTATACATGGTACCAATACAGTTCATTCTATAGTTTAGTCTATAGTCTTCGTCCATGGAGCAATTCAATTTACGGTGAGTGGGTTTAGACTAGTATACAAACTTTGATAAAAAGTATCTTTTACAGGGACGGGTTGTCCTTATCATTCCAGGGAGAAGTTATAGGATGGAGGATACAACAAAATTTCCTCCCTACACTACTTTGGCTAACAACATCGGATCTCCCAAAAATATAGACAATACAAATATCTATTCACCAATCTCATGAAAGCAGTTACAGGATGGAAAATAACATATCTTTCTCCCTACACTTCTTCAACCACAATAGCGTGAGATCTCCCAAAAAACTTGCACTTCATCAACAGTTACATGATATATTTTCTACACCCTTTTGTCTCATCATGGATCAAGTGCACATGTTCCTTTTTCATTGTCATTTTCATACTATTTTTACATTTTCTCTACATATATACATGTATTTTTACACATATACATGTGTATTTGACTACTTGATCATCTTCTCTTTTGCAAGTCCATCCATATGGGAAGCAAGTAGTCAACAACAACACACACATGGTGAGTACATCACACACATGGTACTAACCATGCAGGTACACTACACACATTGGCATCTACACACGCGCTTCCACCCTAGGTTCACTCTCATCACTTTTACACTTTTACATCTTTAGTCTCCATGCTCCATATTTTTATCACTCCACGCTTTTTCTAGTCCTTCGGCACGTTTCTACATCACTCTACATGGATTATCAAGTATGTATCTCTATCTACTTTATGTTATCAAGCTTTACGTTCACCAACATAAAGTGGGGGAAAATGTAGTTACTAAATCACATGCATGGAGTCATTATTTAGTCTCATTATCATACTACTATTCATATGGTTCTTGAGTGATAAGAGTAATAATTAACCCATGTCTTTGGCCTTTTTACTTTTTTTTCTATTGTCACTTTGGTCTTGCACTGGAACTTGCCTAGTCTCGTATTTTCATTTTGTGTCTTTCCTATTTCTAACTGGGGTACCCGGTAGGACTAGGGCACCACAGGTCCTCTTTTCACTTTAATCTCTCACCTTTTGGTAACTTTCTATCTATTTGATTTTTCTATTTTTGGAGGTCATCCTTTTTGGGGTTAATTATGAAATTAGAATAAGAGAACCATATAAATATAAAGTTATGTGACCATAATGAGGGACCAAGTACTAAGCATCTACTATCATCATTTAGAGTTACATCCATACAATGCACCTAAAGCTACATTTGCATCCATTTAGCTCCATCACAAGGCACACAAGGTTGTTTCATCTACATCACAATTCATGGGATGGGAGTCTATTTTTTCCATGCACACATTTATTACATTCTACATCTAGTTATTGCTCACTACTTCGCAAAGTGTAACTAACACAAGAGAAACCTAGGGCATGATTTACACACACATGCACACACCTAGGACTACATTGGGTTTAAGATGTATTGTAGTGCTCGATGATAAGTCCATCCATTTGGCGGTGAGAACAGTCGACCCCTTCATATGCATCTTTATTTTTTTAGGGTTTTGATGTGTTATCACGGGGTTTTGTAGGTGATTATTCCATCCTTGGTTTACATCAACATCCGGCATAGTTCAACAACATTTGTGCAACAAGAAGCGAACACGGGAATATCTAATGACACTCCATAGGAGGTTCCTGGTCATTTCTAAAGACCAAGGTTCCCGTGATCTCATACCGGGTGCCCCAGTGCCCTTATCCTCCTCCACGTGCCCCATTCTTCTCAAACACCTAGGATTTGCATTTTCTTGGACTCCTATACAATGGTTTCATCCTCCTGTTCACCTAGTCTCCACTACAACACATTCCCACACCTTCGTCGAATAAGCTAAGGCTTTTCTTAACCCTCTTTATACATTAGGGTTTCACATTTCATTTCTTAGATTTCTTATGTGTATTTTTGTATTTTTATCATCATTTATTTATTGCTCCTATAGCATTATATTACACTAGAATATATATATATATATTAGTTAATCAAAAATACAATACTAGGTGTTGATTAGACATTGGACATATATTTAAGCTTTTTTATTCGTAAATCTTTACTTCATGATTTTTGAGTGTATGAAATATATCATCAAAATAAATAAACTATCAAAGATGATAGACGAAGCTCATTATCCACAAGTGAATTGTTCATTTTAATAAGCATGGTCTTGTAATGTAACACATAAACATTAATAACCTCGTTCGATTCTTGCTTAAGTTTTTACATATGAGAATAAGATATCTTATCACCAATATTGATTGAAATTTGAGATGATAATTCATCATCCAAATGTTTAAAGTCCCAAAAATATTAGTGAGGGAGATTATAGAACCATTATAAAGTGTAATCCTTCAAATTTTATTGAAATATATTAGTAATAAGTGTTTACCAATTTTCTCGTTCCTAATGAATTTAATACACTGAGATACTAAAGAAACTAGAAAACTCATAAATTATAGAGGGTTTATGTTACCTCGGATATGATGAGATGAATACGAGTGCAAAGTAGATGATAGATCCTTGTTATAACTAGGTAAACCTGTAAATAAGAATCACTAAGAAAGAGATTTGATTAGATGGGATATGTGGGGGTTGACTAGACAAATCGGCTCCAATAAGCATTAACTTCCTTGGTGGATGTCAACCCCAGTGTTTGGATAAAATATGATAAAAGTAATAATGATAAAATGGATATTTTGTAGAATCTAAGGCACACATAAACTAGAAATGTAGAAATGGACATAAATTAAATGGTACATGACTGGGGTTGATGGAAATCCAGGACCGTGTAGAGGTAGGTTGATGGTGACCTGGATGTGTAGATCTTATCAACAATGCAAATATGTAGATCTGTGGGGATCTAGATGCCAACTAAGTAATCGCATGAGGTCAGTAAATGTTGGAGCCAACTGGAAAAGGGATATGTGGGAAAAGAAACCAGAAGATGATAGAAAACAAAGATGAAAAAGGGTAGATTGAGGATTGGGACCCTAGTCAACGGAGACCAAGGTGAAACAACAACGACGGAGTGTATATAGGCTAGTAATGTTGTAACAGAGGAGCTAGATGGTGGATATGGGGTCTGAAATAGAAGAAGAATATATGCAAAGGTGGGGAAGGCTCTGGAGACATAAAATATCATGACAGAGGACCGAGTTGATGGAAACTGAGTTGGGTAGTAGCGATCAGTAACAAAGTGAGGAAAGGATGAAGAGAAAGAAAATGAAAGGGAAACTTACAAGTAGAGGAGCTAATGGAATAGGTTGATAATAGACCCTCAACCGTTGTTGTCGGTCTGAAAAAGGTTAGATATGACAAGAGAACAATAATATGATAACATCTAGATATAATAATATAAGGATGGTGATAATCTCACAAAAGAGGGTTCATGAGTGATGCAATCAAGTTAGAAGAAGCTCCGGGAGGTATGCGGTTGTTGCGAGGATGCTCCAAAGATGAGAAGATTTTTGCAAACCATATAAGAGGAATAGAAAATATGTAACCCTAGGGTAAGATTGTAAGATAAATTTTAAAATACAAAGATCGGAATGGATTATATGAAACAAACCCTAGAAGATAAAAATTGGAAATTGTATAGAGTAGGGAAGGAAGTTTGAATTTATCAATAAACAATTTCACTAAATTATTTAACCCATATTAGAATCATATAAATGTGGATAAATATCCTAATTAAGTTAAAAATATAAATACTAATGCCAAATCATATTTTATGAATAAATACGGTGAAATTCATATTTGACATAATATGTAAATGCAATAAAGAAAGATTATTCAATCAACCACATTCCCAAATATAGTAATATACAAGAAGATATATTGAATTAGATTTATGTGCGCCTTGCAGATGTTTTAGACTTGGAACAAGGTAAAATGAATTATAACTAGGAGAAACTTACTTCCTCTTGGATTCATAACCTTGAAACCATCCTGAGACATCGGTACTAGACTCAAAAATTAATAGTAAAAACTATCATCCTATTTAGTACTAGTGTCCAACACTAATTTTTAACTTCTAGTCAAACCCAGATTGCTTTAGGAATGACTATAAATCCTTCTTACACTTTTTTATTTATTTCTAGAATCTTCATAATCTACACTAGCACTTCATCACGTGATTAGATATATAAAAATGGTTTTGTGTATTGTGTATTTCAAATTCCCTTGCTAGTTAATCCCTTTGTTGATTAAAGTAATTTTAGGCCATCTTTGCTTGAGATTTGGAGATTAAGATCAAGTTCTCCTTGTTATTTCCAAGTATGAACTAGATAGTTTCCCATGTTGTCAAGTTAGAAAATGAGAGTGTTTGATTCATTTTATATCTTTCCATGTAATGTAATTTTTCATTAAGGCCAACCTAAAAGGGGAATTATAAAGAATCAAAGATATTTTACCCTTGAAAAGAGGACAATAGCACATAGCTTGGGACACTAGCGTTCGGCACTAGTTTCTTACTATATGGTAGTGTACAAAGGGTAGAAGTTGTAATAAGAGTCTTAGAAAGGTCTAATATGAGGTAAAATATTTTTATAAGCATTTAGATTGGTCCTATAGGTTTTGTGTAGTTGATTAAAAATATATATTTGAGAACCTTGTGAGATAAGTAGTATACGAGATAAGTCAAATCACTAATTATCAAAAACCTAATACCGATTTAGGTGCCTAAAATTACCTAAATTCCAATAAAAATTTTGTTAGGTTGTGGAGCCTGTTTTCATGTGAGAAAGTGTTGAAGACTGCACTAAGAGTATTGTACACTTTCCACAGTTGTCTCACCGGGGTTCGGGCCGGTCGGGAGCCCTGCCGGGGTCTAGGGGTAGAAGCCCCCAATAGCAGGGGTTTGGGGCGCATCCCTGAAAATAAAAAAATTTGGGCCTTAAAACGTGCCCGATATATCGGGAAACATGATTTTCTCATATGCGCAAGATTTTTGACCCATAGGTTTATGGGACGTTTTGGCCCATGGTTTTGATACCCACAATTTTGTAAAATTGCTTAAGCAGTTGTCTATTTATATGGTTTTGTGCATATGGTAGATATAATGTAAACATTGTAGATGTGTTTTGAATTCATTGTGAATTCTGTAGATTTTGTTGAGCATAGCTCCAAATGGATCTGGTATTGTATTGAGAGAGTGGTGGCTTGTAATAAAATCTGAGCAAGTGATTCTTTGTGGACGTAGCCCAAATTGGGTGAACCACGTTAAATATTGTCTCTTTGTGTTGTGTTATTTTATTCTACACTTTTATTTGAGATCTATAATATTTTCTAGCATATTAGTTTCTATTGTTGCGATTCTATGAGGGATTATTTCACATATTTTATCCCTTATTTCCTAACAAGTTCTAAGTACACCTAGATCGAAGGAAGAGTTTAAATTATTTACTATTCCCAAGAGCCATACCAAAGTACCACAAAAAAAGACACCATTAAACACGGGTATATGCAAGATAATAGGGGTCAAGATTGGGGAGGATAAGTAGCTAATATTCACTACAAGAATTTCACACATTTAACACCAGGACACCAAAAATTTTGTTGTTCATATCTATTTTTTGTAATATAACACCAATTTGGTATCATCCTATAAATTAACACTGGTGATTTAAATAAATTTAAATCTTTATCTCGAGGACCGAAATCAAATGAATACAATAGTAATAAGCAAGATCTATCATACAAGAAACAATAAAGTGTTTATAATATTCAAATAAGATTGACTTAGCTTTTATTAATAGGTTTGGACTAATTATGGGTTAGAAAATAGGATTAGAAGGATCCAGATTTGAATTGTGTATGCTTTGTCGAGAAACTAGGATTTGTAACCTCTTGAGATAGGACTGCTCAAACAAGGATAGGACCGCTCAAGTGTTGTTGTCTAAATTGGGCACTAGTATTCTCGCATTAACTTTACTTCGATCTTTTCAAGTCCGAGCTTCTCTTCTTCCTTTCACTCTTTTTCACATCCACTTCATTATAGGGTTCCTGTGTTACACCTAAACCTACAAAATAAACCCTAGCTACCTACACAAGGCTCAAGAAAACATTAGATGGAATAAATAATGCATATGCTTAAGTTAAATGACCTCTGAATCACCTCAATGTGATTATCACCTAGCATTATACTACATTTCAAACTCTATGTAGTTTTAGTATGTGTGTGTATGTGTGTGATTGAATTGTGTCCCTTGAAGCTAGGTTTCCCTTGTGTCATTCACACCAAGATAGTGGGCTATAACTACTTTTCCCCAAGATAAATGTGTGATATCGAATTTGGAAATAGCCCATCTTATGCAGTGAATAATCTATCCCAAATGCATTCCTTGAATGTTGCTCTTTTCCCAAGTAGTAAATAATAAGTATTAGCCCAAAGTTGTCTAGTCCCTAATAATAGTGAGTAATTCATGTATATATATGATTCCCTTATTTGAATTTCATCATTAACAACCAAAAATTCCAACCCAAAGTGATGGGTAGTAATTTAGAAAATATAACAAATGATGTGGCAATTAAAACTTGAAAAGAGAGGGAACATGACAGAAGCGCCCAAAGGGGACAATAGCACTTGGGCACTCATGTCCCTAATGGGTGGGATTATTGGAGGATATAACAGAAAATACAGAGTCGGTTCATATGTTGTCTAATGTCCAAAAGTAAAGTGATCATTCCATAAAAGTAAATCTCAAGATTATGAAAATGGATAAAGCAATGTAAAAGAAAAATAAGTGTTGTTAATGTCTAGTTTTATTGCTTAGGAATCATGCATATAATGACATACTTAGAAGAGTGATGTAAATAGAAAGTGTTTGATTTCATGAATACATTTCCCCCACTTTATGTTAGTGAATGACTATTCGATAGCATAAAGTAGATAAGAAGAGCATACCTTATGGAGAGTTGAACAGAGTTATAACCAATAGCGTGTTGAATGAGGATTGTGCTTGATATTGTGTTGAATGGATATTGTAGAATGTGTAATGGAATCTAGAAGAGGATAAGGGTCCTAGAGGTGACCTCATGTACATAGTATAAATGATGCTTGTGTTTGTTCCTTGGATATTGTCTTTATCGGAGCGTCTTATGCTTGAGATTGTTCCTTGTTCCATTTGTGTGTTGCCTTTTGTTGGAGTAAGGTCAAACCTACAAAAGAAGATAAGTGTAGTTAATGCTCATGATAAATGAAATTAAAATTTAACTTAGTAAATGTGAAAATAGAAATGTGTATTGAAAAACAAGTGAATCAAGGATAGAATACACCTGAATGTCATGAGAGAAGAGATAGAATTGTTCATGTATGTTTTTTTCCTTGGAGATGGTTGGAATAATACTGAGGATTTAGGTAGAATGCTGCTAAAATAAGGATTTAAGTATCATGTCGCTAAATCGAGGATTTTAGGCATCCTTTCACCAAACTGAGGATTTGAGCATCTTGTCACTAAATTGAGGATTTAAGCATCATGTTGCGAAGGGAAGAGTATTGGGAGAGTTTTAGGATTTTCCCTCCAACTATTAACACCTTGTGGTGAATAAGTACCATTACAGATGGTCACAAACCTAATAGAAACTAGCCATGGATGATCTTGAGAAAATAGAGTAATTAGTTCACTTCCTAAAGTGTGTAACTTGTCACTGATTTTATGCATGTTATTCCTAATAGTAACATGTAACTGATTATGTGCTACTAAAATTTGGAAAAAATTATAACTTGAAACCTATTGATTCTATAATGTACTTATTTCTACCCAAGGACATAACCACCTAGGTGGGACACTAGTGCCAGTTGTTTCTATTTGTGTTGGGCACTTCTTTTCGTGCACTAATTTTGGTCCAATTTTTATTGTAAACATGTTTCTTAGCTCTTTCTTTTTCTAATTTTGTTGTGTACCATTATATGTCTAGTATTTGTACTACTAAGAAGGTGAAATAATCACCCAATAATTTCCCCTACTCATTTAGGGTGCATGAGATGAACCAAGGTGAGCGCGGCCTAAATGTAGAAAGTTGAAACTGATGTGTAAATCTAAAATAGAACTCCTACATGGGGAATAATGAATGTACATGGTTACAACCATAGTGTATGAAAAATAATTGGAAAGGTTAGCCAAAAGTGTTATTCATAAATAAACATGGTTTGATGTAATTGAAACTAGTCAAAATACATAGGAACATGGTAAAAGACACATTGAGTAGTTGGTTGAAAATATGGGACACCACTCAAGATGTTACAAGACATTGGAAGCTCTCAAGGCTATGGAAAAAATACAAGCAATCAAGTATCAGGCATAGCCCACAAATAATGACAATTAAGACACAAGCGTAAACAAGATACAAGCAAATCAGATAACCATGGTTGGAAGTAGGCCTACAAGATAAATGTTACACATGAAGCACTTGTTAGCATTTTATTAAAATTGATAGTATTCCACAATGTATAAAATTTAAAAATAGGAATGAAAGTATTAGATATTGCAATGATATAACCTGAATATAAAGGAATAGGGCATGTATATGTCCCCAAGAGCCTCAATGGGACTGTTAAGAAACAACACCAAGCATCATACATCATGTAAGAACTTGTATGTAATTTATATTCACCTCAAGAGTACCATGTGAATGCACATGTGTGTATGGAAAAATATAGAGCATACTATGAATCAAAGTGACATGGTAAGAAAGGTGTACCATAAAATAGTATAAGAAAGGAGAATACATCCAATCAAGATCTAAGCTAGTATTTTTATATTTTTGAAATAGTATAATGAAAATGTGATAACTAGGAGAGGGGGCAAGGTTTTATCACATAAATTGAGGTCCACATAGGAAAATGCACCCTCATTAGTCATGTATGAACCTAGAATAATATTGTGTCATCGAATCGCAAGGGGATAACACAAGAGCTACCAAAGAACAATGTCAATAGAGTGAGGGGAAAACCCTATAGAGTCTAATATTCCAACTACATGAGTAGTAAGTGTAATGAAATAAACAATAAGATTGTTTCCGGTAGGAGAAACTAGAATAAGTGAAACATTGGGCTTATTGGCAATAGTAGAAAATTAAGTGCAAACATAAGGATCAATGTGTGAATCAAGAGATTTGTAACATGTGTAGTGTTAGGAGGTTCATCATATCAACTATAAATAATGTAGGAGAGACACAAAACTTGTCATAAATAGTAGGTGCAATTTGGGTAGATTGGAAGCATTAAAGTTACTCTTAGGAATATTATTATATTAGTGCTCACATTATATATTTATATGGTTAATGGTTTGTTATTAAAACAACTCATCATAGAATAGGAACATTTGTGGTTGTAACCACATACATGGAATAGGATGAGTTGAGTGGGTGGTTAAAGCTAACTCCTTGTTTATAGGAGAAACTTGACCTATAAATATGTAATCTTGTCTTGCTTGAATAATATAGACAATATTATTATTTTCCTTATGTAAATATTCTCCTTACACTTTGTATTTAGTATCAAAGCGATTATGGATCCATGATATATTATTCAAGGAAAATATGTTGTTGTTCATGGTTTCCCTAGTTAATGAGAGAATGATTTTGTGAAGTGTCTTTATATTTTTTTAAGTTTTACTGATATTCTATGTTATTTTTCCAAGGGTGTTGTTATTTGCTACGTGGAGCAATGAGTGGGAATATGTCATTACATTATATATGGGATTTTTGTATTGAAGCTTGATATTTTTGTATTGTATTGACATCAGTGATCTACATTGCTACTAATTGTGAATTTACATTTAACTCAAGAATATTTAATATTTGATATCCATCATTTCAAGAATTGATCCATATTTGATTGATTTAGTTATCTTCTCCAGTCTTTGCATTGATTTTGAGACTACATGATTCACTCGTGTTGAAAGGTAGTTTCCTCAATACCCGCACATGAATGCATTAGATCTGATAATAAGATAGCTCATGGAATTGGATGAGAGATGTTTAATTTCATTCAAACTTGGTACATTGATCTATATTGAACAACATCAAACATTTTTCCTAGACCATGACATATTGATGAGAGTGTCCGCAACATTGGATAGTTTTGAATCAATTTCTAATTTTTTAAACTCTCTCCATGTCAGCCAAATCAAAATCATATAATCAGCATCATCCAAAATTAAATTGATCATATAATCAGCTATTGATTCTTCCTGGGGCACACCCACTCACCCGATGCATGTATCGCTTAAGCATCTAATTTCATTCCTTATCTATGCATGTGGGTTATGGTTTTGTCAAGGGCTAGAACTATATTTGAGTAAGGTGGATAAGAAATTGGCATTCAAGTTTCACATCATAAGCATGGTGTGATTCTAACTCATATAAATATGTCCCACTATCCATACACATATGTAATGATGGAGCTATCTCCACAAACTCACCCAAAGAGAAGATTCTCGTTCAAATTTGTAAGTTGTGTTTAATTTCTAATTATAGTTTCCAACTATATTATAAATTATAGTTGTCAAGTGTAATAAGTATTAAATCAAGGAATTAGTATTATTATTATTTTGTTTAAGTGAAAAACTCATAGTTGTTAAGTGTTTGTATGAGTCAAAGTTAAGAATAAAAGTCTTTGTGTTATATATGTAAAAAGTAATTAATATTACTTTTTAATTATCATTTTGTTCAAAAGTAGTGTCTATTGTCAAAATTATATGTGTTTCATATTTTTAAAAGAGTCATCAAAGATGTAGTTGTCTAGTCAAAAGAGTCAAAAAATTGAGTCATTTTAAAATTCTAAAAAATAAAATAAAAAATTGTCTTACGGACACATTTTTGGTGTTACCTAACGTCTGAAAAATTAATGATTTCACATTCTAGGGGGAATAATAAACAATTTGGAAATCATTGAGTGAAATGATCACATTCTAATGAGGTAGCAATTTCATTTAGTGGATGATAGAGGCACATGAGGCTAGAGGTCAATCAACGACCTCTCGTCAATCATCAACGACGGGACCGCATGAAGTGTGGTAGCAATTTAGTTTACAATTATGTGTAGTTTTTGGCATGCTTCATTTTTAAAGTGCTTGTTTTACAGTGTGTGTTCTTGTTTCCATTTTTCAATTGATTTTTTTGATATGTTTGAATAACATTCCTATTCATATTTATGAACAATGAGCGATTTCCTACATAATTCCGTGAAAGAAAAATATAGTAGACAAATAAAAGCACGGTGAAACACAAAGATCATGATATTTGGTTTGTTGATTTTCCTATAAAACCAATATGTATGTTTGTGTTATTTTTTTCCCTATAAAACCATTTGTATGTGCAGGTTGTTGGCGTTCCTTGGAAAACCATCTTTGAAGGTTATTGGTTGTCTTGAAAAATAATCCGATCATGAGCATATAGAGGTGGCAAGATGCAAAAAGAAGTGTAATTTTTTTCCTATCATGTTGGCACTAAGGGGGAATCGGGGGCATTTCATGTCCCGGCAACCTAGGCAGCTGCTTAGGGCACATGATGCATAGGGACGTCAAAAATGAGTTGTTGACTTCCTTAGGTTGGCTACAATAGAGAGTATAAAATTACTTGAATGTATTGGTATATATTAGCTAGTTTCTATGTTGAATTGTGTGAGCACCGAATAGTGAACAACAAGAAAATCTAGGTGAAGCAAGTGCAAGTGTACATGGACTTATGATTGTGCAAGTGTATTTCTTTAATAGAGTATTGTTTTGTTTTGCAATCTCTATTTCTCAAAACATCTAAATTATTTGGAGATGAGCACTCGTAAATTTTCAAGGCATACTTAAGTTAGACATGACCAGCAATGACAAAGATGTGAGATTCACTCTATCCCTCAAGTTTTTTATGAATATACCTACAATTTATAACATGTAATATGATATTTGCAGTTGGACTTGTACTCACACATGTTGCTCTCGGTGTTTTGAACTTCGTGTTACATTTGTTTGATGAAGAAATAATCGAGAATTATTTTTCTTGTTTTACCTAGAGCGTCATTAATTTGTATGGGAACTTATTTATATTTTATGTTTGATTAACAATGAGTGATCAAACTTTAAGGGTTAAGTTAAGCTTGATTTTTCATAAATGATAAATTAAACAACAATGAGCACCTCAAAGATCATGCACATTTGTAATCAATGTTAATACTAATTTTTGACTTTCATTCATTAAAATTAGCTGTGGTGTAGTGGTGGGAGTTAAAAATAGTTGGGCAGAGGTCATTTGTTCCATTTTACTGCCCTCCATCATGAACGATCTGTGATGGATAGTTCCTTAAACAACATATTATCTTTTAATTGAAAAAATAAATTGTTAGTTACTTTTAAATATACTTAATCATATGTTGCTCCATGACGCTCCTCGGTGCATCTCAAAAATGACATCATACTTGGAAATGACATGGTAAAACTGATCCACCCATCTCTCCCACCTGAATAGCTTTCCCAAATATATCATCTCTAAGAAAGGGAGAACCAAATGTTATGCACAATCGGAGCCTCCTTAATTGAATGGCAACGTTGCTCAAGATAGTATAAATTATGATGACATCATTGATAGTTTTGCTATGGCAAAGGCAAGAAAAAATCCTTATAGCTTTAATTGAATGTGTTAAAAGTTATACTATAATTGTTTTAAAAACATGCACATGCAAGTTGGTGGTTGGTCACAACAGGGGGCGTATGCTCCAAGTACTTCCTAGGGCACTCTGAAACCTTAATTTGACCCTAGTGGAATGTTAACAATGTTATTATATTAGTGCTCACATTATATATTTATATGGTGAATGTTTTTTTATTAAAATAACTCATTAGTGTGGTTGTAACCACATACATGGAATAGGATGAGTTAAGTGGGTGGCTAAAGCTAACTCCTTGTTTATATGATTATCTTGACCTATAAATATGTAATCTTGTCCCACTTGAATAATATAGAGAATATTATTTATTTCCCTTTGAAAATATTCTTCTTCCACTTTAGTTACATGTAGTATTTTCTATGATCATATACATAAATGTGGAAAGAGGGGAATTGATTGCCCCATGGATGCAACAAGATGAGGTTTAGTCATAAAATATGAGTCATGCATATAATTTTAGATAGGAAGTGAATTAAGAGCATCAAGAATCATATCGCTTGCATTGTGTTCTTACTTGTGGTGAGGAGGTTGCAGAAAGTGATGTAACATTGGAATCAGTAAGCATATGATCATTAGAAGTGCATCGAGAGTTGTTCCAAGAAACAAATTTGAAATTCATGGTCATGGTGAAATTTTGAAGGGGGATATGAGTGTCTCCCAACACCTTAGGTATCATATATGTAGCAACCATTATAGGGGACAAAGATATAGATGCATGTACATATGTAACAGTATGCATTAGGGATCAATTATCATATGGATGAGAATTAGACATAGTGGGAGGAGTATCATGGGTGTTAATAGAAATTTCATCATGTAAACTAGTAGCATTGTAGTCCATCACAAGAGAAGAATGATGTGTAATGTAAGTAGTAACTTCATTATCATGTATGAGAGGGATATTACAAAAATTAGCAACATGATATGTGGAATCTATTGTAGCACTATCCATGGAAGGAGTGGCAAGGGCATGGGTAGAAAGAGTTGCATGCATAGTATGTAACCAAGGACGGCCTAGAAGGATATTATAATTGAGATTATTAGGCATAACATGACATAGAACATTAAGAGTGCAAGGGCCTATAGTAATGGGTAGAGTGATTTCTCCCAACACTTTCTTAGGTGTGTTATCAAAGCCACAAATACATAGAGTAGATGGAGTTAGATCAACAATAGAAAGTCCTATTTGATGGAGAAAGGAAATGTTACATACATTAAGACTAGATCCATGATTAACTAAAGCATGCTTAAGAAGCACATTACTAATTTGAACTTGAATATACAATGGAGAATCATTGTCATCAATTGTATGGTAAGCCATAAAATAATTTTACACAAGCAAGCTAAATAGACAAATAGATTTGTATTGAAAGTGATGTTGATCAAAAATGAATGTCGTCAAATGAATAAAATGACCATATTTCAAAATACAATTTGAATTTTATAAAATAAAAAGAGGCTTTTTTAATATAATGATTTAAAATAAAAACATCCAAGGGATTTTCTCAAAAGTGTGTATTTTTTGAATTATGCCTTAGTTACCAAAAAGTGTAATTTTGAATTTCCAAAAATTGTACTGAAAACTAAGGAAAAAAAAGGTTTTCATTACATATGTAAAAATTAAAAATAACCTCAAAGGAATTTTAAAATAGAGTCTTTATGCTTGAGATATGAAACAAAATGTGTTTTGAAAATTGGGATCCCTAGAAAGTGACCCAAAGGGTAGGATGAAGCATGAAACCCTAGGAAAAAAATTTACAAATTTGATTTATGACAGGTGATAGATGGAAATCAGGTTTGGATCTAAATATAAGATATAGATATGAACCCTAATGCAACTAGGGTTTGGGTTTGATAGTATTAGATCCATTAAATAAATATAAATCTTTATCGAGAGACAGAGATTAAATGAATACAATAGTAATATGAAATATATATCATACAAGAAACAATGAAAGTGTGTATAATAGGGAAATAAGAGTGACATAGCAAAGCATGTATCGACAAATTTGGATTGATTCTGGGACAAATGACTGATTTTGGGCTAGAAAATAAGATGATAAGATTGTATGTGAAATGTGTATGCTCTATCTCGAGAAACCGGGATCTATAACCTCTTTAGATAGGAGTTCCCATATGAAGAAAATATTTTCTAGGCGTTGGTGTATGAATTGGGCATAGTGTCCCGACAACAACTCTACTTCTAATCTTTTCATATTCTCGAGTTTTTTTTCCTTTCACTTTGTATCACATCCACTTCATTATAGGGTTCATAAGTGTCACACTTGAACCTGTAAAAAACCCTATCTCCATGCACAAGAGATCAAGTAAACATTAGATTGAATAAATAATGCATATGCTTGAGTCAAACCGACCTTCACAGTCACCACTGAATGTGATTATCACTAAGTGTTGCACTATATTTCAGAGTCTATTATTTCAAGTGTGTGTGTGTGTGTGTGTGATTTAATTTTGTCCCATAAATATAGGTTTCCCTTGTGCTAGTCACCACCAAGATAGTGGGTTATAACTACTTTGCCCACAAGATTAATGTATGAGATGGAATTCGAAATAGCCCCTCCTACTCAATGAATAACATTAGACCAAATGCATTCCTTGAATGTTACTCTTTTCGCAAGTAGTAGATAGTAAGTATTAGCCCAAAGTTGTCCCACCCCTAATAATAGTGAGTAATATATATATATATATATATATATATATATATATATATATATATATATATATATATATATATATATATATATATATATATATATATATATATATATATATAAAATTCCCTTGTTTGAATTTCTTCATTCAAAACCAAAAGGTTGACCCAAAGTGATGGGTAGTAATTTATAAAATATAACAAATGATGTGGCAATTCAAATTTGAAAAAGAGAGAAAAGGACATAAGTGCCCAAAGGGGATAGTAGCGATAGGGAGCTATTGTTCCTAATGGGTGGTACTATTTAGGATGCTTAAAGGATATAACAGAAAATATAGAGTTGGGTCATGTGTTCAAAATTAAAGTGACCATTCAAGAAAAGCAAATTTCAAGAGTATCAAAAGGGATAAAGAAATGTAAAAGCAAAATAAGTATTGTTAATGTCTAGTTTTCTTACTTAGGAATCATGCATATAATGACATAATTAGAGGCATGATGTAAATAGAAAGTGTGTGATTTCGTGACTATACTAAGACACCAAATAATTTGGTGTTTATATCTATTTTTTGTAATGTAACACAAATTTAGTATCATCCTATAAATATAACACCAAGACACTAAAACATTTTGTGTCCATGTTTATTTTTTTGTAATGACACACCAATATGATAGTGTTTATTTGTAAGATGATACAAACTAGGCATTTTTGGTATCATTATTATCATCCAAATGTGCTTGTGAAAGGTCGATAAGGAATTTTTGAATAGGTTATTCATCTAGTGTTAAATGTGTGAAATTATTGTTGTGAATTAATTGAACTATTTTATATATTCAACTATATTTAATATACAGTTTACATATAAATTTGTATAAAAATAATGATCATATTTATATATACAAGTTGCATGTGACAGTTATTTCAAATATTTGCAATTATTTTATGGCTAAAATCATTTTTAAATGTCTAAACAACCATTAAATTTAACCCGTGAGTCAATGACATATTATATATACTCATATTGCATATTTGCTTGTAATGTTTTGTATAGGATATTAACAAAAAAAAATGTTGTTTTGTGCCTAACTTCTTTTTACCATGCCTTTTTTTATGAGTGTTCCACACAAATTTGTGGATGCACATAATGTTATTAGTATTTTTATGATGTTTAGGTATATAAAGATGGTAATTTTTTTGTTAATATAAAATCAAATGTAATAGTATCCACAAAATTTTAATTTTGAGGTATATTATGCTCCCAACTAGTATTTGGAAGGAAGTCAAATTTGGGTCCAAATGTTGTTTTGGATTTTTGGAGGGAAGTCAAATTTGGGGCTAAATATTGTTTTTCGTTTTGGGGGGAGATTGTTTTAGCATTGGAGGGAAATATTGCATTTTGGAGGAATTTAGGGACAAAATAGTGAGTGACATTTGATGCGAGAGGATAAATTTAGGGTCATGATATTATTTTGTCATTGGAGGGAAAAATTGTAAATTGGGGGCATTTAGGAAAAAAACAAGGAATGACATTTTTACATGGGCTGGAACTATTTATAGAACTTAAATTTTATAAGAATAGAATTTTTGAATAAAAAATTGACCAAAGATGAGGTTAGGAGCATCAACTTACAGGACATTAGAGCCTTATGGATCAACAAAAATAGCTAAGGTATGTCTCTGTTTAATATTATTGAACTCTGTTTTCAACTTATTCTCCTCCATGGGTTCTATATGTCTCCTCCTCATAGTTGGTTGTGTTCATCTTTCACACACACACACACACTTTGTCATTATGGAGGTTCTATGTGTGGATCTATACTCTCCATCCATCAACAATGATGGTAGGAGAAGGTCCAAACTAATAATAATGGGTAGAACTCATGCTTTTGAACAAGGGTGTTATATCAAGACCTTCTCTCTAGATGCCTTTGAGTGTTGAGTTGGGCCTAACCCCTTTCACAATTTAAATTTATAACCTAGTTTGGAGTCTCCTATTATAAATTCATTTTCAAGATAAAGGGTCAACTTAAGGCCCTTACACAAGAGAAATTTCTTGTATCATTACCACTTCCCTTAGATATTAGTATTAATGAAGCCTCTAATAGGATATCTTTGCAAATAACCAGCCTCAACCTTGTGTGGATTTCCTCTTGATTCCATGTCAATGTTTTATTTATAAATATTTTATGGTGGGAGGCATCGCTTAACCTATATTTGGTTTTAGTTTTTTTACACTTGCTTATTTACTTGAGGGAGATACATCCGCCAATGACTCATGAGTACTCTGTCCAATACTATAGGGTCTCTTAGATTAGATTTTAGATAAATAATTTAGCACATATTATATTGTTGCTTCTTAATACACATCTTTGCAATGGGTGGAAATTTTCTATGAAATTTTGATGTAACCTCACTAGGAGGTCAAAAGTAGTTGTTTCACAAATTTGAGGTTCTTGGTGTTTGAACATTCATATTCAATCATTATTCTCATATGACATGCCTTGAAAATCATATCACTAATTTCTTATGGTTTTAACACCTTCCCAAAAAGGAATCTCATAGATCCATCCATATTCCCTTCACTCCATGTCATGGGTATCTATGATGGTAATTAAAAATATAACTTATATCCTTCCAATGGTTGTATGAACAATAAACAATAACGAATTAGAAGAAGATAAAATAATAAACAAATCAACAGACAAGATGATGCAAATATGGGCTCCCAAAATTGAAGCATAGGTATTCAATTTTGTTTAAGTGAACTCGTATGGATCCCACTAGACCTCTTGAATGCATGTTAGAAGATGTACCTTAACTTTAAATTAGCATAATGTATTTTTTCTTGCAATAGTGAATTCTAGCATTAGATTTCTAGTTCTTATAAGTATTATAGGCATATAGTTTTTGTTACCATTTGAATCCTTAAGACATTGTGAGTGTTGAATGATTGAAATGATAAATCAAATGCCCATGCAAATAAACCATCTCATTTGCAATACATAAATTTACCTTGAGCTTATTATATACCTACAACTCATGCCATAATGAACTAATTTAAATCAAATGTTACATTGCCTACATGAAATTTGAATGAAGCATTTAGTGGAAGATTTCATAGAAAGAACGGAAAAAATAATAATTCTTCTTATACCCAACACAAAAAATTATCACCATTGAACATTTATTAAGTATCCGGATTGAATCATACATCATAGGTGTGGAATCGGAATTCACACATCATTATACTTAGAAACTCAATTCAAGTGACGTACAAGTAAATTTAAACATGTCTCATTAATTCTTCTTCCATTGATATGACTCTCCAGTTCACTAACTCTTTTTTATTTTTCAAAATTAAAGAGGTTAAACTCTTGATGTATTTTGCCAACAATATTATTATGATGCAAAAATAAGCACTCAAATCTAGTTTGAAAAAATGTGTCTTAAGAATCCTAATTTCATCAACAAATTTGATACATGGTGGACCAAAACTCTATTCATTCCTGGATATCTACCATAAAAAAAAATTAAAAACTAAAATCAAACTCAAACATAATAGAAATTGGTAATATTTTTTAGATAGGGAATAATATTAATGCCCAATTAGCATCCTCTTAGAAGTTAATAAGTAAACAAGGGATCAATCAAAATTGGAAAAAAAAGAATGAAGATTAAATCAAGAGTTGGCTCTAAACCAAAAACGAGAAGAATATTATTAGTAGAAAAATCAAAAGAACAATAGAACAAGCAAGGAGAATCTTATAATAAATTCTTTCACTCTTTTTTTCTCAATGGGAAGCATGTATACTCAGCTCAAAGACTTGTAGAGAATGGAAATCTTCTCACTTCCACTTGTGATAATTTTATCTTATGCCTCATATTTTTCCAAGGAATCTTAACAAAAATTCTCCCTACTTCTTAAAGGTAAAAAATATTTTTTTAATTACTCCATAAGATTTTGAAGATTATCCACGATATAAAAAATATTCACATAATGAGACTTCGGTGATTTTATAAAAGGATCTTGTGCTTTTGTAAGAGACTCTTGTGCTTCTCTAGTGGACTCGATGATTTTGTAAGAGACTCTGACACTTCTCTAGTGGAATTTGGCACTTTTTTAAGAGACTTTGGTGTTTCTATAGTGGATTATGGAACTTTTGTAAGAGACTCGCACTTCTCTAGTGGAGCTTTAAGATACTCTAACACTTCTCTAGTAGAATTTGGCACTTTTCTAAGAGATTTTGGCACTTCTCTAGTGGAGTCTAACTCTTTCTAAGATACTTTGATGCTTCTCTATGGACTCGGAAATTTTCTAGGATACTTTGGCACTTCTCTAGTGGACTGGCATTTTTATGAGATGAATTGATGAGTTACTAATCAGAAACTCTTCAACTTTAGAATTATTCACGAGAATCACAATTAATTGTTGTTATTCTACTTTCTATTAGAAAATAACAGAGAGATAGCTAGTGAATGAATTGTACTTATTTCTTAGAATTAACAACTTGCGAAAAGGGAAAGAATATAGACTCATACACCAACAATTTTATCCTAGAAAACCTCCGAGAGGAGGAAAAGCCAATCGAGAAGGGCAATTGTTCTTTCTTCCCACTTTTATTGGCCAATTCAATAATAAGTATAGAAATTACAATAACTATGAAAAAGAAGTAGATAATATCTCACACTTCGTCCCAATTACTTGCTTGCTCTGTCTCAATTACTCATTACTTCTACAAATCACAATTCCAACACTAAGAGATTCTTACTCACTTGCTTCATGCTTCAATGCCTTTGTTCTCTTCCATAACATGCATTTATAGCCTTTCTCATGTTCTCCCATGCACTGGAGAATGGGAAAGGTCATGCAGAAGAAGAGACATGGACACCCTTTGGAATTATGGGATTGTTTGTGTCATATTTTATTTTCTATCCGCAAGAGCCAAGACAAATACCCCAATGTAGACCGGTAGTCCCGGGACACCGCCACTGGTGGGTTGGTGGTTCTATAACTATTGCCCTACACAGGCGGTGGTTCTGTCACTAAACAAACAGAACCTTTGTGTATCATTTTTTTCTTCTTCATGTTAGCTGATTTGATAAAGTAGAGTCATTTTTGGATCCTAGGATCGATACATCTAGTGTAATTGCTAGTAATAACAAATACCTTAAATTTGCATCTTATTAATAGAGGAAATAAATCCCAAACACTAAAAATTAAAATTGTTTCCAACTTATAATATGATACATGTCTACTTGCAATGATTTTTCAATTTTGAAATTTTATTTATATTATGTTGTTCATTTAGGTATATATTAATTTTCACATGTTGTGTGAAATAACTTGTATACACATAATCAATGTCCCAAAAATTTTGCATACAAGCTTGGATAATAAGACATATAAGCTTGGATTAAGGTCTACACCATCACCTTCCAAAATTTTAGTTTTCTAACCTATATTTGGCTGAAGTGGATTTATGTTGGTTGTAATAAGTTCATATTTGAATGTTTGTATGTCATTTATTGCAGAAATTTAAAGATGATTCGAGCTTAAAGATCGATGATGGAAAATATCATGATTGAGGCTTCTAGGGAAAATGTTACTCAATATCCATGTCCATGTAACCATTGTAAAGGTGGAATAGTTAGAAAAGGGAAGTCATCTATGGGCATATAATCAATTATGGGAACTCTAGAGTTATCCCTTGGCCTCAATTTGATTATCTTGATGAATTTTATTATCATGTGAGAGGCCATGATGAGAAAACACATATATGAAAGGATGGAAATGAATATACTAGTGAATGATGTTTTGCAATTACCTCACAAAGAAATTATAACTCATTTTGAGGGTGACATAAATTTCAAGGATAAGGATACAAGATTTTGGGAAATTTTAATGGATCAAGATTCAAAACCTATGTATCCAACTTACAAACTAAGTCTTTTATCAGTAATCCTAAACATTCTAATTTACAAGTGGTTCATGGATGGAAAAATGATAATTTGGATAACTTGCTAGAATTTCTACATGATTTATTACCAGATGGATCTTCATTACCAAGCACATGCTATAAATGTAAAGCTTTGATTTCCAAGCTAGGATTAGGTTATGAAAACATTGATGCATGTGTGAAGGGTTGTGTGCTATTTCACAAAACACTTGCAAATGAGATCCATTGTCCAATATGTGGAGAAGCATGGTATAGAACAAGTTTACAATTAAATGTTCTAAGGAAGGTTCTTCATCGCTTTCCTCCTAAAACAGGTTACTTCAAATGTATAGGTGTATATAAATTGTTAAATATATGCAAACAATGTCATCTTATTGATTCCCAAATATGGATGGAATTTGATAACAAATGGCCTAATTTTGTAAAATAACAATCCAATATAAGGATTGGGTTGGATTTAGATGGTCTAAACCCATTTTTAGATATGATAATTTCTGTCCAAAATAGCACCCTATACTATTTTGAACAACTCTTCCACATTTCATACTTAGGTGGCTCCAAATTAAAGACCCGTAAAATGAAGAATTTGAAAACATGATCTTTCACAAAGTATTGATGAAAATATAGTGTTACGTGGACTTGGAAGATATGGAATTTTGCATATTTGGTTAATTCCACACAACAAAGCATACATCCCTATCAAGATAAATTACAATGCAAGGAAGAAGTGTCATGATGATATAATAAGTAAGGTAATTGAAGTTTGAATGTGGCTAAGATTAAAATTTTTGGGGCAAGAATGATGTGTTCCACATGTTCTCAATAAATGAAGGAACATTCTTCCAGTCCAAAATCCGTGAGGAAAGGAAGTGGTCATCACGGCATGTAAAGAAGGTAATTTTAATGTGGAATACATTAGGGCCATGAAACATGAGAAATTTCTAAACAAGAAAAGCCACAAATCAAAACAGAATCATCTAAATTCCATGAGGCATGATAAAGCCACGCATGTTTTAAACCGACACTCAAAAACTCCACTAACATAAATTTAATTTTAAGCGATTGTTCTCCTACACCGGAAATCTGATGGCATATTATTAGAGTGATGACAGCACCCATACATGGGATGCGAAATCTATGGCGATTGGTCCTTGGTGTTGGTGGGTGGTTGATTTCATTAATCACTAGATGTGATCGATCTCTTCTCCCTTCTCTCTCAAATTCTATAAATGTAAGTGTTTTGGCACATAATACAAGTTCAATTTTTACAAGTTGAGAGATCTAATTTTGAGATCAAAAATGGTTTCTTACAACCTTTATAACTCACTTGTGGTGATTTTTTTGCCTCGTCTTTGTGCTGTAAATGGTTAAGTTTTGATATTAATGAAAGTTTGGTTTCTTTCCTCTAAATATTCTACGTGTAATGTGATTAGCATTGTCTTATTGCATGCCTTCATTCTTTTCAAAGTTATTCTCCTTAAAAGTTATGTTCATATTTTAAATCTTCACTTGTGTGTTCACATATGTGTCTTTTAGAGATAGAATCAATCCATTTTCTAGTTTAGTGCATCACCTCCCTTTTATTTTAGTTCTCTCTCTCACCATGTCTCCTTGGGATTCTTAGGTTACGTTTGGATAGTGTTAGAATAGAAGCTAGTTAGAGTAGTTGTAGAAAATTGGGGTGAGAGTAACCGGCCCTTTCATTTGAGGTTTGATCTTGATTTCCCCCACACTTTCGACATCATTCATATTTTCACTTGAATTCTAAACCCAATTTCGGTAGGGTGTGAATTTCAACAACAATATTAGGACACCCGATGGGACTAGGTGGTGAGTTTTACACCATCTCCACTATGATTGGTGTGTGTCTTAGTATATTTTAGCCTTTGGAGGAATATGTCTACACATCTGGTGACTCCCAAGTCTAAATCTATTGATTAATCAGTCTAACACTCACTTTCATGAGAAGGATATAAACAAGGCAGAATGTATCAAGAGGTGAATCTTTTGAGTATCTACAAATATCACCAAGAAGAAGTAAGGGAAGAAGAGAAAGATAGGTTCGATATCTCTTTTACCTTAAAACATAATTATTTCCACTTATCCTCTTGGTAGACCCTTATCTTTCTCCATCAGAAACTTAAGGCCTATTTCCTTCATGGCACATCAGAGAAATCTCCCCTTTGTAAGAATTAATGGAAATAGTCCCTTGGACCTAAATTCCCAACATGATATACCGCTTTCTACTTTGAAAAGTTTTCCTTTCTTCATTGATGAAAATCTTGCAACCCGTATGGATCATATCCATGATGTTCTAAATGTATGCTCAAATCATCTTATTATTAAAGATGATATAGCATTCAAACTTCTAGCTTCTTTTGTAAAGGGAAAATCATTTCAGTGGTATATGAGTTTGACGGCTTCTTCCATTCACACATGGGATGAGCTTAGAACATCCCTTTATTAGTAGTTTATGAGAAAACAAACAACATATATCTTTTAGAATAGTTAACAGCCATCAAGAGGGATCCCAATGAACTCATGGAAAATTTTTAACTTCAAATTTTATAAAACATGGGACAGAATTCTAGTTCTTTTGAGAACAACTCCCCAACATGCTTTCCTATATTTCTTAAGAGATGTGAATTTTGATGTAGTTGTAATGATAAAATTTATGGGTTTTATATAACTACCTGATGCATGTGTAATAGCCATTAGGGATGAAAATTGTTTAATAGAAGCTATAAAAATAGCCCCTAGATTGTTTATGCCCCTATTTCCTAAACTTCCTCAAAACATTCATCCCTCCCTTGTTACCATTCCTAGGATAAATGATTCATATTCCACCTCCATTTCATATCCTTCCCAAAAATAGAATGATGATGATGACCTTAGAGCCATGGTTAAGAAATTTTCTAATGAAATTGTCTCTCTAAAGAGGCAACAAGCTCAATCCTCTAGAAATTACCCAAGTTTTAACCAAGGTAAATTTTTAGGCCAAAGTTTTAATTAAGTTCATCATCCACAAATAAGCCAATATCCAAATTAAAGATATGGCCAAAATCATCAAATGGATCGATTACAAGGCCAAAATCAACATCTACCTCTTCAAATGGTTGTTCCTACACATGACCACTTCTTACCACCAACTCAAGAAAAGAACTCTTTCCAATGAAAATTAATGTAATACAAGAATTTGAATCGTGTTTTCCATGTAATCAACCACACAATCAAAATACTTGTGCAAATGGTGTGTAAATCCAATGCCTCATGGTGCAAAATTCTTTTAATCAACAAGAATTTGTGATGGAAATGGAAAGTACTAATGCAAAAGCACAAGAGGATAACACTGAGCCAAATTTCATGTTTTTAGGTTTGATGATCTATGTGTGGTTAACCAAGCCACAAATAATTTGAGCAGGCCAAAACTCCATGTGGTGGATCATACAAGGTCAAAGAGGAGGGAGATTGAAATGACTACCCCATCCCCTTCATTACAAATTCCCAATTTCAAAGAAATACAATCCACATACTTAGGTGGAAATATGGCTTCATCTAGTAACCCACATAACACAAAAAACCTATAGAGCACTACGAATCATGGAACAAAGAAACTTTGGTAACCAAATAACTTCCATAGATGGAGCAAACAAAAAAGGATAATACCGCACCTTAGATTATAAGGTCACACGTATTCAAGTAAACATTGTTGAGCAGAAGAAGAGGAAAAATCTAAATTTAACAGAGTGGGATGCCCTATCTATCCCATCTCGAGATGGATCTTCTAAAAGAGGCCTTGAAGTAGCTTCCCTAATTTGAACCAACTATGTGGGAAACAGACTCTATGGTCAAATTGTGCCAACCAAAGGAGGAACAAGTAAGAAAGGTTAAGAATCCTCCACTCTTTTACATGTCTCTAATTTTAGGCAAGCACCTAGTGCATAATTGCATGATTGACTCAGTCTTAGCATACAGTAGTGCCCAAGAAAATTGTTGATATTTTAGGCATTGAGTACAATCCAATTTCTAAAGGTAGCTTGTAAATTGATTGCTCAACCATAAAAAATTTATAAGTGATCAAATATCTTGAGTTAACCCTACATGCTTATCCAAGTCTAACCATAACTCAAGATATCTCAGTTATTGACTTTCCTCCTTTATTTTCCATTTTTTATCAAGAGATTTTACATCCAAGGTAGGTATATATTTGTCTTCTGATTGGTCTCATATACTCCTAAGAACTAGATATGGTATAAGATTTACCATTAAAGTTGAGCCAATCTCTTTTTATCATGTTGAGTATTATGACCCTACCCATATCCAATCCAATTACACGGTATAGGAAGATGAATACCATGAGTTGATATCGTCACAACAGCCCACTCCTCCTTGTTCGATGCATAATATTTGGTTAGATGAATGGACCAAGGAACATCATGAGTTTGTTCCTTATGACACTATTGTGGAGACTATCCTAGGAACATATTGTATTCATGAATTACAATTCATGGTCCCCATACCTCTCAAAGGAGATAATGACACTTACGGTGTATGGAAGAAGTTTTTTTATGGTTTGATAAGCATAAATATAGGTAGTGTGGGTGTATTCCTTGTCTCTCCATCGACAAGCAGTTATTATTTTCTCATAGGTTGTAATTTTCTTGTTCAAATAATGTGGTAGAGTATGAGGTATTGACCCATGGAATAATTCTAGTATAAAAAGATAGATTAAGGCCTTGCAGGTGTTTGGGGATACTAAATTAATTATTCACCAAGTTATAGGAAGGTGTGTGGCCAAGAATAAGATTTTAAAATATTATAGACATAGAGTTTGGGACCTCTTAGAAATTTTTAATGCTATCACCTTACAAGTGGTGCCAAGGAAATTCAAAAAAGAAGCTAATCAGATGGTAGCCATTGGATCACGGTTTTCTCTAGATAAATACCTCATCCAAGGCAATGAGAAACATGTTATGATATTTGTAAGGCCATTAATCCTATAAAATTAATTTAGCTGGAAATATTTTATAGTGATGAATAAATTGTTCATTTCATCCAAAATGAAGTTGAGTTCACTTCAAAAGTGCAAGATGATTATGGTGATCAAATTATTTAGCTAAAGACAAACAAATTTCCTAAGGTATTGATCACCCTTAAAGATCCATTCAGTCCTAATGATAAGTATCAAAGATGAGAGAAAGAACATAACACCAAAACAAGAGGACTATCAATCACTCACCATTACATAGGAAGGGATTTATTTCTTGGGAAGGTATATGATGAGACAAAACAATAAGTTTTCTTCTCCTTATGTAAGAAATTCAATGATGTATTCTCATGGATTTATCAATATCTTAGATATTGTGAGCCCAAATTTTCTTAGCAAACTATAGATCTTGATCCTAGTACTAAGCCAACCAGACAGCGAAACAAAGGCTTGTCAATCCCAAAATAAATCCCCTCATGAGAAAGATTTAACCAAGCTCATTAAAGAAAAATATGTTCTCCATCAAAGACTCCTCTTGGGTGGCTAACTTAGTCCCTGTTAGGAAGAAAAATTGAGAAATCAGTTGTGTGTGGATTTTAGAGACTTGAATAAGGCCTCTCTAAAGGATCATTATCCTTTTCTCTCCATGGATCAAATTTTATAGAAACTGTTAGGGGATAAAAGCTTTTTTATTCTAGATGGCTACTCATGTTTCAATTATATTATATTTTATAAGGAAGATCAACATAAGACCACATTTACAACTAAATGGGGGACATATGCATATGAAAATATGCCCTTTGTCTTATCAAATGAAGGTGTCACACTTCAAAAGCCATGGATATTGCTTTCAGGATACATAAATGAATTCATCCTTATGTGCATAAATAACATCACAGTCTTCTCAAAAGAAAATAAAGATCATTATAGTCACCTTGAGAGAATTTTTGAGAGGTGTAGAGAGTTGGGAGTGTCCCTTAATCCTAAAAAGTGCATTTTTCAGTTCCGTAGGGAAAGATTTTGGGTAAAATTATTTCAAAGGATAGTGTTAACATTGACCTGAAATAATATATGACATCCTTTCTTTCTCTTTAGTAAGTCGCGAGAAGGTTTTGCATTCTTTCCTCGATAAGATAAATTTTGTTAAGAAATTCAATCCTAACTTTCATAATTGGTTAGGCCTATCATTCTAATGCTCAAGAAGGTTGTGGCTTTCAAATGGACCATGGAAGTAAAATAAATCTTTACCAAGATCAAACATGTAATTACTCACCACCCACACTTATCAAACCCGATTATTTAAAGGATTTTATCGTTTATGCATATAGAGATGAGGCCAGAATTGCCACGGTTTTGACATAACAAAATTATAAGGGTTCGAGTAACTAGTGGTATTATTTAGTCAAACAATGAAAGGATTATGAATTAAAATACATTAATTTGGAAAATAATTTCTTTTCCATCATGAGAGCTCTCCAGAAATTCAAGAGCACGTTTGCCACTAGCCACATCAAAGTTTTAGTCTCACACACCAGTGTGAGAGAATTCATCATGGTAGTATAAATTGATGCAAGGAGGGGTGGATGGGTGACCAAAATTATGGAGTATGATGTGACTATTAAGGACACAAAATTAGTAAAAGGCAACCCACTTTGTGAACATATTGCTTTGGATTCTTGGGATAATCAAAAAAACCTCCTTCTTCATGGAAGAGGATCTGGAAAAAAATCTAGAAAACCCACATGACACAATAGATCCAAAAATTGAATAGGATCCAGGGAAATAGAGGAGGTCAAAATAGTAGTAATAATTGGATTAGCAACATGTCTAGATTCTTATCTACTAGTGCATATCCTCCTAGTTTGAGATAAAATAAAGGGTAACATATAAGATTGTTATATACCCCTTATGCATTAATTTGTGTGTTCCTTTTCAGAAAAACCTTGATGGAGTGTTGTTAAGGTGCATTGAGGGTTTTCAAGTGAACAAGGTCTTGGAAGAGTTTCAAATGGTTTATCTGGAAGACCCTTCTCATCAAGGGCCACATTAATGAAAATTTTAAAGGCGGGATACTTCTATCCCACATTGTTTTTGTATGTTCATCAATGGGTCATAGGATGCAAGGAATGTGCTCTCTTTACTAATAAAAATAATATGGAAGCCCTCCCACTTCATCCCATTCAAGTGGATGAACCCTTTTCTCAATGAGGACTTGATTTTATTAGTATGGTTAATCATGTGTCAAGTGTGGGTCATAAGTGGGTCTTGATAGCAATCGATTTCATTACCAGGTGGATGAATGTCGTGGTACTCAAGAAAGATATTGAATCAACTATATTTTATTTTCTTGAGGACATTATTACAAGGTTTGGTGTTCCTCATACCATTATTTGTTTTATGTTGTGGAGATTGTTTTCATGTATGGAAGTGTTGAAGACTGTAGAGTTTTCTAGCAAAGGTTCGAGGGTCGGGCCGAGCCACAGAGTGGGGAGCTCAAGGCAATAGCCCCCATTAGCGAGGGGTTTGGGGTCACATCCCCAAAGAAAAAAATTGGCCATGAAAAACATGCCATATACCTTGGGAAACATGTTCTTCTCATATGGTCGGTGTTTTGACCCATATGTTTATGGTGTGGTTTTGGCCAATGTTTTTGGTACCCACGGTATTATAAAACTACTTAGGAAGTTTCCTATTTATGTAATTTTGTGCATATGGTAGGGAGACATAACATAGTAGATGTGTGTGAGTTCAAGTGTGAATTTAGGAGAGTATTGATCATAGCTCCAAATAGATTTGGGTATTGTATTGAGAGAAAGAGGTAGCTTGTAATAAATTTTGAGCAAGTGATTCTTGGTGGATGTATCCCAAATTAGGTGAACTATGTTAAATATTGTCTCGAGTTGTGTTCTTTTATTTTCTATAGTTTTGTTTCAGATTTGTGATATTATTTTGTGTATTAGTTTATACTATTGCAATTTCGTGTGGGATTTTTCTGCATACTTTATCCCTTATTTCCTAACAATTGGTATCGAGCCTAGATTGGTTTTACGAAGTGTTGAATTGCAACGAAATTTTTAGATTGAGTGGGAGATATGCAACTGATGTAAGATAAAAGGTTGATAAATATAACGGCAAAATTTTATTCTTTGGAAGATGCAAATGGAATATTACCTTTATCAAAAGGATCTTTACATTTCGTTGTCGAAAAGGGAACAAACCCTCGAGCATGATGGATACAGATTGGTATTTTCTAGATATGAAGGAACTTGGGATGATCCAAATATGACATGCATCTCTGGTATTATTTAATGTTTCAAAGGAGAAGACTACAAAAGAACTCATGGATGCATTAGGGAAGTTATATGAAAAACCCTCTACCTCTAACAAGATATTTTTAATGAAAAAGTTGTTTAATATGAAGATGTCTGAGAATATTTTAATAGCAAATCATTTGAATGATTTTAATCAGTTTTGAATATGCTAGCTTTGGTTACAATAGAATATGATTTTCATTTTTACTCCTCACCCGAGAGTTGGAATAGCTTGGTAATGGTGGAGTTACGTTGATTTGAAAATCGCGCATGCGAAATGCTACCTGATCAAGCTAAAAGCCAAATACAAAGCTCCATGGAAACCGAAGACAGTAGTAATGTGATTGATGACAGGGAGCGGGCTATTCCCACATGTGATTTTCCGCAGACTCAGATCAGCAGACACACGCTCTCATGGGAAAAGCAACGGCTCTCATTTCCAATATTGTGCGGATTACAATAGCAAGAAGCGGACGGGTTCCAGTGCTCACAAGAATTTGGGAATTTGTTGCAAACAGTTAAGCACAGAGAAGATGGGGGGACCCCCTTGCCAAATTGAGCCTAGTGTGGACCCGGACTGGAAGGATAATATTGAGCTATGGAGCATACTCAGCAAGGGTGGCATCACCAACTTCATGGAGAAGGTTCAGGGGCATGATCAAAGCATTTCTGTGTGTTTTGTGAAGGAATGGAAGGAGCGGACTGTTGAATATGGGGGTAGAAGATCTTGGTCAATGAAGAACTTATTGCTGAAGTGACCGGCCTTAGTTTGGAGGGCTACCGTTTCTTTAACAAAAGGGTTGACAGAGATGTTGAAGAGAGGAGATTTGTGGAGGGATCTGAGAAGCTGATCTATGTTACAGCGGGCCTGCTTGTTAGCTCGATCCCTCCACCTTATGATGAGGTTACTCACATGATGATATGGTTCATCTCCTTGGAAGGAAGGTTTGTCACTGTTCCTGCTAAGCATCTTATCTTTCTTAACCACTTCCGTAGGAATCGCTTGGTTTGTTTTCCCCATTACTTGCTGAACTCTCTTGAGCGCTCCATTTTGGAGTTTCAGAAGCATACCTGGGTGGTTCCTTTACACCAAGGGCTTATTTTTCTACTTCATAAATGTTGTCTTCTTAAGTATCCTGGTCTCCCATCCTCTCCTAGCTCGGTTCCCCCTCTGCCGGGTTCTGCTGCTGCCAGCCCTGTTTCTCCATTCTCTGCCCCCGCCACCGCTGCTGTCACCCCCTGCCCGGCTGTCCAAGCTTCTTCTTCCATTCCCCCTCTGTTGCTCCCACCCCCACTTCACCTCCACCTCAAACAGACCGGTTACCAGGGCTTCTAGAAAGCTTAACCTTGAGACTCTTGCTGTGGAGAAGGGGCCTCATGAAATTGAAATTGCACATGACCTTCTGAATATTAGCAGTGCCAGTCCCCGGGATGTGCATATGGAAAGCTCTTCAAAAAGGTTGGATGCCTTAGAGGCTGATATGAAACTGTTGAAGGATGAGGTTAAGAACTTGGCTAAACAGAAAGGCAAGAGGAAAAAGGAGGAGGGGGATATTGATAGCAGCCAGATTGATGATATCTACAAGAAGCTGAACTCCTTAGACTCCCATTTAGGGAAGGCCAAAACTCGACATGATTACAACATGGCCATCTTTAGGGCGATTGAGGAGTTCATTGAGAAACATGTCAAAAGTGTCTCCAACCTCAGTGGTGTTCCGGCAACACTTTGGGGTAATGATAAGGAAAGCAAAAGGACCATTGAGCAGCTGGATAATACTGATGTTGCCCACATGACAACTTTGGGTATGTTTCACTCCTGGAAGAATATCAAGACCAGCATTGACAAAGCTGCCAAAAAGTAGTTGTAGATGCTTTAGTTGTTCTTGTATGTTTTTATGCTATTTTTTTGCGGTCTCTCTACTGCTTTTTGCAGTATTTTTGTTGTTTTGTCTCGTTTGGGTAGCTATTTTTTGGCTACTTTGAGCTTCATTGTGACATTTGGATTTTGATCCTTTTCTCTCTGCTTCTCATTCCTTTTCTGGCTCATAGGCCATCTTTTGTACTCAAGGGTATAGTCCCTTTCAAAAAACTATTTTCCAATAATAAAAAAAAATCAGTAATAGATAACTCAAATTTGAAGTTTGAGGATGTTGTAGGGGTGATTCTAAGTGAGGAAATGTAAAGAAAAATCTCCAGTAATCTTCTACTTCGATGAATGCTTTGACGGTGGAAACTATAGGGAGATAGAAGAATAGAGGATGTCGTGAAAATCAAAATATTGGGCAAGGAAAAAATCCAAAAGCAAGATGGTAGATAGCACTTTATGGAAATCCTGGGCATGCAAAGAAGTATTTTTAGGAGCTTCAAGATAAGAAGAAACAAAAGGAATAAAACAAGGAGGTGAATGTGGGAATAGGTAATGTTTGTCATGATGTTTTGATTCTTTCTTTGCATAATATTATTGAATCTTGGGTTTTAGATTTGGGGGCTTATTTCCATGCTACTCCATGTTGACTGGAGAATATATTGGCTAAGTATAAGAGGGTGTATCGATAGGCACTGAAGTTTGATAGAGTTGTACCACACAGAATGTCCATGCCTAGGAAGGAAAATTTTGGCACTTAACCTCTTTTGCATGGATCAAGTTGGGGTTAAATGTGAAGTGATGAACAAGCATTGGGTAAAGATAGAAGACTTTTAGAAGAGGTAATGGTTATTTTTGGAGCAAGTGGGAGATGAAGCACCATGCAGAGTCGAGCTAATAATAGGATTATAACTAGAGTTATTTATAGGTAATCTATTATTAGGCAAAACTTACATGATTATGTAGTTGCTTGTGTACTAGCGCATGGATATTATTAGCATGCGGCATATTTTATGAGTGCATGAGTAGTGAAGGAAAGACCCCACTACCTATATATATATATATATATATATATATATATATATATATATATATATATATATATATATGTATATGTATGTATGTATTGATTTGCACGGTTTAGACAACTACTAAGATTGTAACAGAGTTATGTTGTTGGTGTACTTGCGCGCATGAATTTGTGATGACTATTATAATGTATTCAGCTATTGTGTTTTGATGGATTAATATAATGGACCATTATGGTTGGATATTGGTTGTTGACATCTCTGTTATTGGTTATTGTATGGTAAATCTGATCTTGATCCTTGTTTGATTCATTATGCACTATGGTTTTGATCTAGTTCATGTCATGTTTTACCTTTAATTACTTGCTATGAATATGGAATACTTGTATGATCATGCTAACACCTTGACAAAGCTGGTATTAAAAAAGGGACCTAGTACCACCACTCGATTTGGGTGAACGTCGATATGTCTGAGTGATAGGCCAACATGTCTAGGGTTTGATCAAGAAAATAGACTACACTCCACATAGGCATTATTTTGTTGATTATGTTCAAGGGGATTTTGGGCATGTTTTAATTGGTGATGATGAGCCTTGCAACATATTTGGAAAAGGCTATGTTTAGATTAAGATGTGCCTACATTAAGAAAAAAATTGGTATTGATGAGATAGTTAGGAAATGATGGTTGTACTGTAATATTTACAAAGGACTCTTAGAAGGTTACCAAGGGTACTATTGTGTTGGTAAGAGGTAAGAAGGTTGGAACCTTTTATTTAACCACTAGTAGTGCTAATGCTTGTAATCTTGTGGCTTCATAAATAGATACAATATTGTGGCACTATAGGATTGGACATATGAGCCATAAGGACATGTAGATCATAAAGGAAAATTTTCCCAAATTTAGAGAAACGGGTTTAGATTTTTTGAGAACTACATATATGGGAAATAGAAACGGGTAAAGTTTCTCAAGGTTGGACCTATGAAGAAAGAGAGTAAGTTAGATCTGGTACATTCTTATGTGTGGGGGTCACTCAAGTATCATCTCTTGGAGGTTCAAATTATTATGTTACTTTTATTGATGATATAACAAGAAAAATTTGGGTATATTGTATTAGAAATAAATCTGATGTATTTGATGCTTTTGTTAAATGGAAAGCCTTGGTAGATGATGAAATGGGTCTTAAGGTTAAATTTCATAGGTTAGATAATGGAGGGGAGTATTGCAGCAATGAGTTTGATGATTATTGTTCTAAGAATGAAATCCATAGGAAAAAGATGGTTCCAGAACTCCACAACATAATGGGGTGTCAGAAAGGATGAACAAGACAATAATGGAACAAGCTAGGAGCATGAGATTACATGTGGGACTACCTTTTTCTTTTTGGGAAGAAGTGGTAAGCACATCTATGTACTTGATAAACAAAGGACCCTCAAGTTCCTTACACGGAGGCATACCCGAGGAGGCTTGGTCCAGTAAGAAAGTTGGTTACTCATTTCTTAGGGTCTTAGATGTGAGGTGTTTGTTCATATTGATAGGGATGATAGGACCAAGCTAGAGGCTAAATCAGAAAAATGCACTTTCGTTGAACATGGTGGTGATGACTTTGGATATAAATGTTGGACTATTAAGGACGTGAAAATCATTTGATATAGGGATGTGATCTTTAATGAGAAAGTTATGTATAAGAAACTGTTGTAGGAAAATAGGAAGAATCCAAGAAAGAATATGCGGTGGTAGAGGATCTTCTAGGTGGAAAAGTGAAACATGAATCATTTTAGGAACCTACTCAATATGAACCCCAAACTCATAAATTGAGGAGGTCTTATAGGGAAGGAAGATCACTCAATGTTTTTCTCCTTCTCTTTATTATTTATTACTCACCGACAATTGGAGATTTAGAGAGATTTGATGAAGAAATGCAGGTAGATGCCAAGAAGAAGTGGGGAAAAACCATGGATGAGGAGCATCAAACTCTTATGGAGAACCAAACTTGGGATTTGATGAAGCTATCTAAAGGAAAAAGAGTGTTACTGAGAACAAGTGGGTGTACAAAGTTAAAGAGGAAGAAGGAAAGAAAAGATAAAAAGCTCGGTTTGTGGTCAAGGGGTTTGCACAGAAAAAAAAAAAAGGTATGGATTTTGATGATATTTTTGTCTGTAGTGAAAAATGACTTCTATTAGAATTGTTCCTAGAATAATGGAAGTAGAAGACTTGCACTTAGAGCAACTAGATGTAAAGAGGACATTTCTCTATGGTGATTTGGAGGAAGATCTATATATGTATGTTGGTTTGAAAATCAGAACTTGGGTAGATTTATGGATAGACAAGCCAATAGTGTGCGTGGCATAGCCCATCTTTGAGTAAGAAAAGTGAAACTGGATTATTGCTATTCTACCAAATAGGAATCATGCAAGTCTCACAACATTCTCGCCTTCGGGGTTTTGGGATCTCATCCCAATAGGGGTATTTCCAACTGCGAAAAGAAAGGAACAGAGTAGGGGATGAAGAAAGATTAGATCTGAAAGGAGAAAAGAAATGAATTCCAAAGCGTAAAGGTGGGAAGGTTTATGTTTTGGGATTGGTAGTAAATGTGAGCCAAACCTATTTGCATAAAAGCAATACTTTGATGAATAAATAACAAAAAGGTAGAGATAGATCCAATGAGAATAAACGCATAGATCTAACATAAGAAAGATCGATGCCCATAACACACATATTTAGCACAAATTTTTAATATTTGTATTAATATTTTCTTTACATTGCAAAAAAGTACAAAGCCTTTTCTCCTTACTTCTATTTTTCATCTAAAAGATATCCACCACCTGAATACAACAAGTATTCAAGTATATATAGAAGGAGAGAGGAAAAGAAGACAAAAGCAAACAAACCACTTATTTACAAAAATATCTTACAATAGATTACAAATTCATTTGTTGAATTTTGACAAATTTGGTGGATGACATCATCCCATGGTGCAACATGGATGATGTCATCGTTTGTGTCAACATCACTTAGATATTTTACAAAGAGAAAGATGAGAAGGAAGAAACTATTCGTCGTCATCCCGCGGGCCGGAAGGGGGTATCTCGCTTTTGCTTTGCTCGGGCGGCAGATGTGGAATCAGGCACGGTACTCCATGAACTTGCTGATCATGGGTTGAAGTTGATCCTCGGAAGGATCCTTGTGCCGATCACTGATAGCTTCACAGGTCTCCCGCTCATCTATGAGCTTTTCCGGGAGTTTGGAATAATCATTCTCTGCCTCTATCAAGTACCCGATGAAGTCATGACACGCCAACAGGTTATTGATGGATTCAGCGTCGAACGTGACTTCTAGCCCCAGTCCCTGTGAAACGATCTCCTTGAAGATCTGAATAGTTTCTTCCACCTTTCTTAAGGTGAAAGAAGGAGTGAGAAACCCTGGAGACATTCTCAATCTGTTCCATTTGATGCATTACATCCAGGGCTACCTCCTTTACCTTGTCGATCTTTTCCAGGACGAACTCTAGCTGATCCACCCGATAATCCAAAGTGGAAAGGATTTTATTCAGTGCTCTAGGGTGTCCAAAGATGCAAAACTTGACCAGATCATCAACTGAACAATCGAGCATTTTCTGAAAGGTCTCGTGTTGCATCCTGGCATGATCAAGTTCTTCGGAGATGGGTCCCGCCATCGCCTGGAGTTCTTTGTTTGTTTGATTGATATTCTGATACAAATATGTGAACTTAGCGATAACTCCCTCGCTTTCTTTGAGGATTTGGCTCCTCCAGTGGAAACTACCATGCCCTGCTCACCGATTTTAGCATATTCATTGATCTTTTCCTGGCTCAGAGGCTCAGGAGATTCGGCGGCAGTTGTAGGAGGTGCACTGCCCATTTTCTGCAAGGCGTGGAGAAGATATTTATTTTGCTCCTTTAGCTGCCTTTTCTCTTCCTTTGCTTCTTGGAGTTTCTTGCAAAGGGCGTCAACTACAAATAGGGCCTCTCCTTGCAGGATTTCTAAAGATGTCCCCATTGTGACTTGAGTCACTGTGTAATCTATCGAAGACAGATCCTTTTTATCCTTCAACGGATTGGGGTACGCAATCTCCATCACTCTCTCCCCTGATGCACTCTGAGAGAAATGGGTTATGGGCTTCTGCTTCTTTGCCCCTTTTGATGGGATTACGGAGAAGTCCATCGGTGCGATGGGAACTTTCCTTTTCTGCTGACTCAGGTGCTGGGAGATCCAGGCTGGACTTATGGGAGAAGGACCAGAAATAGAGAAGGGGGCAGCTGCAGTAGTAGAAGGGAAAAACGTGGAGACACGTGGAGGCGGCATGGAGAGGAAAGCCGAGGAAGTGCTCACGGGAGGAAGGGATACTGCAGGGGAGGAAGTCATAGGAAGGGAAGGGAGCTCAGAGATGAGGGAAGAAATGGAGGGGACAGCTTACGAGAAAATGGACGAAGAAGCAGCGAGAATGAAGAAGAAGGGGGAGAGGATACGACCAAAGGAATGGTCACTTGGGTCACTCGAGGAGGGGAAGGAGGAGAAGGAGAAGGAACAGAAGGGACCTCAATTGTTACAGTCGTGGCCACATCCTGAGTGGATGTGCCTATTGGAACATCTTCCGTTGTTTCTTCCTCTGAGCTTTCCGGGATTGCAACCCGTTCTTGTGAAGCGAAGGAGGGCTTTCAGGAGATTCCTCTTAGGTAGAGCTGGATTCACCCTCTTTTCCTTTCCCCCTACCCTTTGGTTGTTGTTTCGACCGAGGAGGTGCATTGCCCAACGGAGAGGTTGTGCAATCGACTCCGAGGTAGATGAGCCCATTCATTCGGCACCAATGCTCTGTTCTACGTAGAGTTTCCTTGACCCTCTCCTCAATTGTTTGAGGAGCTTTGGTTCTATCAATCACTGCGAAAGGCCAATCGTCCCCACCCATGTCAAGATACACTTGATCAACTTCTTGCTCAGTAGTTTGGTAGCCTTTTGGGACGATGGCTACCCCGTACTAGATGATTTTTGCTAAGGCCAAGCGAGAATGATCCTTCCTCCTGAGCTCAACCTCATGATATATGTCGATGTAGATATCTTCGATCTGAGGGATGTGGATCGGATCGAGCTTAGCCCAGGAAAACAATTTCTTGGGTCGAAGGTGGGCCTTGCTAGGAAGTTATGTTTCAGATTCAACAGCTCCAGCTTTCTGTAAACATGTCTTTTGCCTTGTGGTGAGTGAGACACGTATACCTACCCACTGTGAGGGGGAAAGGAGTCCCACCCTTCTTTCTCTTTAGGCACTTTTCGTGGTAAGTAATAAGTTGCCTCGACAGCTCCAACAGGATCAACTTGGGACCGGCATATCTCGGCAATTTAGTTGGTTCTCCCAAGAAGTTAACCGCCCTTAGATAGGTGAATGTGGGGAATTGAGTGAACAGGGCCCCCCATTTCTCTGTAGCTGCTACGATGCTCTTGGTCGTACGACCGTGAGTCATATTCGGCCTCAACAGGCAAATGATTAAATAGAAGAATGCATCGTTGATTTTTGTGAATTGGGGGATATTATTTTCCAACTTCAATTCTGGATAGTATTCATATATTTTAACCTGGGGCCAAACCCCGCATCGCATCAGAGCTAGATAGTCTCTCTCTGAAGCCGCAGCATAGACCACATAGGAGTTCATATAGAACCTCCCTGTTGTGTTAAGTTGTTGGAGCTGCTTAGATATTGTGTTGCTTATGATTTCTTCCCACTCAAAGCGTTGATCGGGCACATTTTTGTTCATTGTTTCCAAATATCGCAGCATCCACTTGTGAAAATAATGGGCATCAGGAAGCCCAAAGACTCTGCTCAGGAACGTGATTGTGTCGCTGAGTTCCTCTGAAAATTCACTGCGATGTATGACTTGTGGCCAACGAGTCACCACCTTTTTGTTCTTCAAATATACCTCGTTCATCAGCTGCATGCACTGATCCTCATTTTCGTCCCAGGCCTTGATGCAATCTTCCTGGCTTACGGCCACAAAGTGCCGGTGGTGAGGGATGCCGAGCATTATTTCAAAGTGTCGGGCAGTGAGGTTGATTATAACCTCACCCTTCTCATTGTGGACACATCTTGTGTCTTTATTGTAGCATCGGGCAACTACCATCATGAATTCGTTGTTCACGGCACTAACTGGGATTCCTCCAAAGCAAGTGCAACACACTCGCCCATCGCTTGTCCATCCATGGACTTCTTGTGACCCTCTGGGTTTCGCCCAGAAATCTTCCATGTCAATATGACCCAGTTCGAGTCTCCGATGTCTAGGTCACACTCGGCCTGGGACTCGGGCATCCTGACCCTCTGATATTTATACTTCATTTCTTCTTCTGTGAGCTTGGCTTTACCCTTAGATTTGGTAGGTCTCTTGCTTGATGTTGACATATGTAACTCTGAACTTAATTGCTGATCTGCAAGAAGAAGAAGTGAAACCCAACGCAAGAAGGTCATATTAGTCATTTGATCTTCCATTAAAGTGTCAACAGAAGAAAGAGTTAGTGATTTAAGGCCTTAGGGCGCAGGCGCATGAATACTGCTGGTTACAGGGCTAAATAATAAGGCGCACAGGAAAGGGTTGCTGCAAGGGATAAATCAGTGCCAAAGGGCGCATGGCACATGGACACTGCAGATTGCATTTTTTGTTTGTAAATGCGAAGTGCACCCGCATCATGTGTATGCATTTTATAAAGGGCACGGATATTTTCATGTTACACGGAGTGCACAGGATGTGCCAAATTGCGCGAGTTTAATCGTGTAACATCATTTTTTCATGCGCCACAGGAAAGCTTGGCACGGCGCATGGAAGGTCTACATAACATGATGTCGTTGCAACAATGGGTGCGTCCTGTGCCGCTTCAACAGTTGCACTTAGCGCATGTAATTTGAATGTTGCATACATACAGGGTGCGCCAAAGGGCGCAGGTTTAAATACTGCAACATATGAGTTGGGTGCGCCAAGTAGGGCGCAAGGAAAGTGTTTGCAACAAGCGAAGGGAGTGCGCCTTGAGGGCATGGCTTTTCTTTATGTAACAGTCATGGTATGTGCGCCATTGGCGTGACTGTGTATTATGTTACAGGGATGACAGATGCGCCAAAGGAGAAAAATAACAGTGTCTTCTTTTCAAGCCATGATCTTTCTCTGAGGGGTTTGCATGTTGATAAGCTTCTTTTTAAGGGTACCTTTGGGTTATGAAGAAGCTTAATCAAAGAGTTCCAAGCCATTTTTTAGGACAGAGTCCCCTTTACCAGCAGATCTGGAAAGAGGGGGAAAATGCATGGGTAGAGAAAAACAAGGAGGGTGGGGAGTTCATGTTTTGACAGCTTTTTTAACTCAATCCACACCAACAAGCAGCCAAAAACCAAAGCACAAAATACACAAAAGAAGTGAGGACCTCTTACCAGGTTATATAATGGAGAAGTGTGAAAACGGGTCCACGAAGTGATTCGAAAATGACAGGCGGAGTGCGGCTGGCGAGTACAGAGATGTAAGAGAAAAATCATGTGATGTGTCGGATGATAATGACAGTGCAGACGTGCCTATATATAGGCGAGGTGGTAATAAATGTGCCACCAAATTTTTAAGTGGTGCATGAAAAGCACTATCGACACAAGAAAGCATATGCCCTTGGCGCACCAAAACACTTGCCAACCGAAAGTTATGTGCGTCTTTGGTGCACTAAAAAGTGGCGCAACAAAAGTATTGTTGACAGGAAGGCGCATGCGCCTTGGCGCATGCAAGAAAGACTCAACATAGTGAGGCGCACCAAAACACCTGTTGACACAAGAAAGCATGCGCCAAAGGCTTAAAAGGGCGCATCAAAACTTGATGTTGCATAGTCATTATGTGCGCCCACCAAAAAAGACCAAAAATGGCTAAGTTCGGAAAACTAGATTTCCTGGGAAGGGATTTTGCAACGTTCCGAACGCAAGGGGTCCCTGACGAGGGACCGGAACAAAATTTTGGTAGGTTATCTGTAAAATTGCCCTTGCCAATTTTACGGGATAACAACTGGCTCTTTCTGGGGACTATCTCTGCGGACCTCGGGGTAGAGAATCCCAGATCTCACGTGCCTATCCATTGGGCAATAGAGTCAAAAACAAGGGAGACCGGGAAGGGAAACACACAACCAACGGAAGCAAACACACGACAAAAACAAACACACAACTGAAGTAAACTGTACAAAGAAGAGAGCGAGCTCTACTTCCTGAAGATTTTCAGATGTTGCCCGCTATAGGGAAGCGGGAGCTTAGTTCCATCCAGATACGAGAGATAGAAACTATTCTCTCCATTGAGTTGTTTGATCTTGAAAGCCCCTCTCCATAGGGAATCAAATTTTTCGTGCATGCCCTTTGGCTCTCTTCGTTTGTCCCACAAAAGGACGAGGTCTCCCGCCTAGAAATTTCTTGGCTTAGCTTTTTTATCAAACAATCTTTTGACTTGATTCTGATGCTCTATGATCTGGTTTACCACCCTTACTCTCTTTTCCTCGAGCTCTGCTAGATACATGATCCTCTTTTCAAGGGAATTTTGAAAAGTTTCATCTTCGATTGCCCGTGCTAAGCGCAGAGCAGGGAGTTTAGTGAAAATGGGAAGCTCGGCATCGGTGCCATACAACACTTGAAAAGGCGACATACCGAGAGATCTCTTGGGGGTAATGCGGTCTACCCACAAAGCATTGTATAAGGACTTGTGCCACATTCGTTGATTCTCCTCCACTAGCTTTCATATGATGGTCACCAAGTTTTTGTTACTAGATTCTGCCTGACCATTTCCCTGAGGGTAATAATCTGAGGCGTGAGCTAAAGTTATCCCATATTCATAGCAAAAACCAATAACTTCCCGTGAAGAAAAGTTAGAAGCATTATCAGCAACAATCTTGTTTGGGACGCCAAACCTGACAATGATATTTTCTTTGATGAAACTGCAAACAACTTCGGAAGTGGCATGCTTGACAGGTATGGCTTCCACCCACTTGGTGAAGTAATCTATTGCCGTAAGGACATAACTATGTCCAAAACTCGATTGGGGATTGAGTGCACTGATAAAATCAATTCCCCACTGCTTGAATGGTTCGTCGATGATGACCGGCCTGAGGGGAAAAGCAACCAACTTGGGCTTGCCGACAAACTGCTGGCAAGGCTCACACTTTCTACCCAAGTGGCTAGTATCTTGGAAAAGCGTCGGCCAATAGTACCTAGCCTGGATGATCTTGTGTGTTGTTACGGAAGAGGAGAAATGGCCCCCACAGGCTGAATTATGAAAACTTTCAAGTAACTTCACCTGCTGTGGCTTGTCGACACATCGCAAGAAGACACCATCTATTCCATGTTTGTATAAACCGTCATTCCAGATGACATATTTGGCTGCTCTGAGCTTTATAGTGCGCTTCTCCTTTGCAGTTAGGTGAGTTGGGCATTCACCGTAGGTGAGGAAGAAAGCAATATCGGAATACCACTCATCGCTGGTTGCGACAAATAGGACCAGAGGCGTGAATCGGGTTTCTCGGTTGACTCGTGCTTCATTGGTACAATGTCGAGATGGTGTGCGCGTACAGTAGAGAAAGATCAGCCGACTCATGGAAGAACTCCTTTTTGTCTTGGAAGGACTACCTGTAAATAAGAACACAAGACCACAAGATTTTGATTAAACAATAAATGAGGAAACTACCTTGGGCCCAGGAAATATAAAACTTCCTTTCGAAGGTGGTCAGTTCCCCTGCTAATATGAATTAACACAAAAGACTGCAAAATATCAATTAAATTGTCTCGTTGAACTGGGTAGGGGAAAGGCTGGTTTTCTGTTTTTGATCAGAGGAACCGATGCCGGTTACTGATAACCGATGCCGGTTATTGATAACCGATGCCGGTTACTGATAACCGATACCGGTGGGTTCTAGGATCTTCTTGGTAGCTATGGTGTTTGTAATGGCTGGTTTATGGATGATATTGGGAAATGAGACGATGAGGGATAAAAGAATGACAGTTAGATGCAATGGCACGTTGGGTAGTGGATTCAGAAACGAATTTAGGAGGACTGAGATTCAAGAAGCATAAGAAATGTTATAACAGAGGACATGCAAGATGTGACTTACTGGTTTTGGCGAAGATGCAAGTTGATATCCTCTACTGCAAGCACTTCTGGTTTCTTTACTCGTCTCTGCTTGATTAAATGAAGATCTGGACTCTGTTTCTCGCTCCCAATGCTCTCTGTTGATCCAGAAATCCTTCGACTGATCCCCAAAATGAATTTTTCGATCCGTTGTTTTGGTTTGGGGAGCCCATTTACAGGGAACCGATGGCGGATGCGTAACCGACGGGCCGAGTAGCAGAACCGATCGGTAAGGAAAAAGTAGGCTATTTTTAGTAAAATAGCCCACCTTCCCCGCTTTCTCCCGAGAGATCAGGGCCATGGGCTTGGTCAAGTGGCTAGAAGGTCGGCTTTGGGTGCGAGTAAGGAGGCATTAGTTATGGATGTGAGTCTGACCAAGTCATGGGTCTTAATTAGGTTAGTTTAGGTTAGGGCTAGGTCATGATGAGGTGGCAAAGTGAGGTGGTAAGGTAAGGTGATGTGGATTTATCAATTATAAGGTAATTAATAAATAATTGTGTAAGGTTTAGGTGATGAGGTTAGATTGCGAGAGGAGATGCGGGTCACAAGGGGTCGTAAGACACAAATTTGGTGTCTACATTAGCCCTTTATCATCGTGTAGCTTGTTCTCGTAAAGTCACGACAATAATATGAAGTGGTTTCTCGTGTTAAAGATATAGGTAATCCCCTCAAATCTATCGCCGATTGAGTGAACGGAAATCGTGGGATAGGGTTGATAAAGGGTACATGTCAGAGAGGATGGTAAGGTGGTGGGGTAGGTCCAAGGAAGCGAGACGCATGTTGAAATGCAATAAGACGATGAGGGTACATGATTTGACAAGCAAACCAAAGAATGTGTAGGCAAAGGTCGATAGTTTATCCAAACAAGGGTGATATAATCCCGTATCCAAGGCATAGGAAGTAGCTCCAGGTATATAACAGTGTGAGGTACAGAACGCTTAGGCATGTTCGGCAAGCACAAATGGTTGGTTTGGTTGAGATAAACGTCACGGTCAGGTCTAGGCAAAGTTGGTCGACGATCAAGTCAAGGACCCTAATCATGCTAAAACACGAACAGTGAGCTCGATTGAACAAAAGGTACATGATGGATGGATAAAATAAAACGCTGATTGTGGGTATGGTATCAAGTGATACGCCTCGGATCGTGCCAAGTGGTTGGGCGGTGGCCCCGGTCAGCCATAAGGGTAGAGTGAGGCCTTGGGTCAAAGTCAAATTGTTAGGGCGAGGCCTTGGGTCGGGCCAAATAGGTAGGGCGAGGCCTTGGGTCGGGCCAAATAGGTAGGTTGAGGCCTTGGGTCGGGCCTAATGGTTAGGGCGAGGCCTTGGGTCGGGCCGAATAGGTAGGGCGAGGCCTTGGGTTGGGCCGAATAGGTAGGGCGAGGCCTTGGGTCGGGCCAAATAGGTAGGTTGAGGCCTTGGGTCGGGCCGAATAGGTAGGGCGAGGCCTTGGGTCGGGCCAAATAGGTAGGTGGCGAGGCCTCGGCCTCGGGCCAACAGGGGCCGAGGCCTTGGGCCGGCAGGTAGGCGAGGCCTCGGGGTCAGGGCCGAGGCCTGGGTCGGGCCAAGAGGTAGGTTGAGGCCTTGGTCGGGCCAACAGGTAGGCGAGGCCTTGGGTCGGGCCAAAGAGGTAGGTTGAGGCCTTGGGTCGGGCCGAATAGGTAGGGCGAGGCCTCGGGTCGGGCCAACCGGGCCGAATAGGTAGGGCGAGGCCTCGGGTCCGGCCAAATAGGTAGGTTGAGGCCTTGGGTCGGGCCAAATGGTTAGGCGAGGCCTTGGGTCGGGCCAATAGGTAGGGCGAGGCCTTGGGTCGGGCCGAATAGGTAGGGCGAGGCCTTGGGTCGGGCCAACTAGGTAGGGCGAGGCCTTGGGTCGGGCCAAATAGGTAGGTTGAGGCCTTCGGGCCAGTCGGGCCTGGGTGGGTAGGGCGAGGCCTTTCGGTTGGGCCTAATAGGTAGGCCTTGCGAGGCCTCCGGGCCAAATAGGTAGGTTGAGGCCTTGGGTCGGGCCTAATGGTAGGGCCTCGAGGCCTTAGGTCGAGGCCTCGGGTCGGCCTTAGGTAGGCCGAGGCCTTAGGTCAGTCGACAAGTGAACAAATGGTGTGCAAGAAAGGTGGATAGAGGCGATAGAGGCGAGATTGGTGAAAAAAGGCAAGGAGTAAATAAGGGCAAAGAATGGGGTGAAAGTGGGGTAGAGAACCGATGTCGATTCTGCATGACCGATATCGGTTAAGGGACCGATACCGGTTCCTTAGGGCAAAATGAAACCGATATCGGTAAAAGGCGAAAAACCTATAAAAAGAAAAATACGGCTGGTCATTGTCACTTTTGTTATTTGCAAACCAAATCGACTTGTCTGACGTGGAGAGTTGGGATTAGAGGCTTGATTGAGTGAGGTGGAGTTATTGTATTGGCGGAGAGAGTTGATAGTGGGCCCGATTAAGGAGGAGGCAGCAGTTGATTGGCCGGGGACCCAAAGCAGATCGATCTGGAGCCATGGCACAGCAGGAGGGAGCCGGAGGGGCTGGACCAGCTGACCGCCACCACCCATCCCACCACGACGACGTGTCGTGTCGTCGTCGGTAGATTCAAACTCTTTAATTTGGTGATTTGGTCAGTATTATGCTAAATTGGGGGTTTGGGTAGAATTAACCTTTTTTAGGAAATAATGAGAAAATGGAAATGATTTGAAAAAGGGAGAGGGTAGATAGGCTAGATAGGCTAAGGTGGGTAGGTGGGTAAGTTTTTAGGGTTTTTGGGTGGGTAGATGGGTAGAAATAGGTAAAAATGGGTTTTGGGGCCGTGCGGGGTTCGGCCCGGAGAGGACAGGACCGATGTCGGTCACTAAGACCTGCATCGACGGCGCACACAATTTTAGGGAAAGGGAGACTTGTTGGTGACCGGCGCCGGTCATGTATCGGCCGGCGTCAGTAGCTTGTATGTTTTTGGGTTTTTGGGTGGGAGTGGGGTTGGGTTGGGTGGGAGTGGGGGGTTGGGTTGGGTTGGGGGTTGGGTTTGGGTTTTGGGTTGGGTTGGTGGGTGGGGTGGGGGTTGGGTTAGGGGTGGAGAAGGGTTAGGTGGGGTTTGGGTTTTGGGTTTTTGGGTTGGGTTTTGGGTTTTGGGTTGGGTTGGGTGGGGGGGTGGGGGTTGGGTGGGGGGTTGGGTTTGGGTTGGGGTTTTGGGGTTTTGGGTCAGGGTGGGTTGGGGGTCAAGTGTGGGGGTGGAGAAGGGTTAGGTTGGGTTAGGTTTTGTTTTTGGGTTGGGGTGGTTGGGGTCGTTTTTGGGTTGGGGTGGGGGTGGGGGTGGGGTTGGGGGTTAGGGGGGTTGGTTTTGGGTTTTTGGGTTGGGTTGGGGCTTTGGGTTTTTGGGGGGTTGGTTGTTTTGGGTTTCAGGGGTGGTAGGTTGTTAGAGGGGGCGGTAGAGAGTCGTGGTATGGCCTGGGGGATAAAAAGGGGTGTTTAGATGATAAAGTAGATGTTGTAATAAAGAGTAGGTCTAAGGATGTGGGTTGGTTTTGCAGCACGCGCCAGCTGACGATGCGGATAGATGCCCCGCTGTTGGTGCGGATGAGGCCACACGTATCTCGCGGCTCATCGGGCCATCATGCGTGAGGTGGGACTCGGGGAGTCCAGGTACAGAGCGATAGAGAGAGATCACACCCGATGGTTTCCCTCATCGAGAGATGGGATCCGGCGACCAATGTGTTCCATCTCCCGACTGGGAGATGACCGTCACATCGAGGATGTGTATCGCATCCTTCGCTTACCTATCGAGGGAGAGGCGCTTCCGTAGATTCAGAGATCGCCATGGACAAAGATACGCAGTTTTTGGGGATGCACCGCATGCATCGACCTACCATAGCGCGAGTATCGGGTACGGTGACATGTACCGTGCGCATCGACACGAGACACGACTGGCTGTGTTGATGATGGTTGGGATCACCTGCTTCGCCCTCCCGACTCGGAGGGAGGCCGCTCCCACGAGCATTGATGGGGGTACTGCTGGAGATGGTGGAGGAGCACACCTGTTACGCCTGGGCACCAGTATATCTGGTGCAATTATACAGGGAGCTATGGGGCTATCGCCGGAGGAGGCGATTTGGTATTTGTTCTACATTTTTGTTGCATTGTTGGGCATACGAGCACATCGTATGCATCAGGCCAGTAGGGTTACCGCAGCAGCCAGGGCCTCAGGTCATATACCGATATGGCTTTCAGAGGTGGTCAGGGTCGTGGGCCACCACGACGCAGCAGCTATATGGCATGGGATGTGGCATACTATGACATTTCTCAGAGGGCCTTACAAAGAAGAGACATTGTATGGAGACCCTACAGAGGTCACCAGCCTGGCAGAGGAGCCCGCGTACAGCTTGCGCTAATCCAAGACACATTCCTGGATAAGGACGGAGGCCAGAGAGTACGAGCGATACCCCGAGAGAGGGTACGCAGCAGATGGGGGGCCGCGACAGACGAGCCACCTCCCGTCTCAAGACAGAGAGATGATGTAGAGGCCCCACCGCCCGCACCACACCTTTGATCCAGATTGGGTTGCAGAGAGGCCAGCAGATGATGGCATAGATGATGCCGGGTGCACGGAGCATACAGGTTTGGTGGGTCGGTCGAGAGCAAATGAGGGTAGATACGACACCTCGCACAAATGCCTGACTTGGCAACTTGCGTGACGGAGAGAGAGATCAGCTTAGGGGTCAAAGCAGCTCTTACAGGGCAATTGTCTGCACAGCACAGTACGTATAGGGGTCTTACAGGGCAGCTAGCCCAGCTCAGCACAGCACAGTGCAAAGACCACCACAAGACCACACACCACAGCAGCAGTGTACAAGTAGTAAAAAGAAAGACAGTACCAAAGACCACCACCGACAAATGCAGATGCAAACCACAAACCCTGCACATGTGCACAGTACAGTACCACAACACAGCACCACCAAATGCACCAAAGACAGCACAGGGGGCACCGGTAGAGGTGTCAGGACCACCCCCAAGACTACTACGGTGGCTCGAGAGCGTTACATGGAGGCTAGAGCGAGGCCCGATACTATCGATATTCTTGATGGTACCGGGCTGATTATCACCCTATGCGGCACATAGAGCGCAGAGACCTCCTGAGTCGAGGTCTCAGGGAGGTGCAGCCACAGCTGGTGGGTCCGTCACAGGCAGGAGGCGAGAGGCACCACAGGGACCAGCGGGGAGAGGTGCCGAGGGCGGTGGGGAGAGCTGAGAGATCCCAGACATGGTGTATTGATAGATGGGCACCGGTCTGCGAACCGGGTGTATTGATAGAGGCCTGCGTGCCTATGTATTATTCATGTATTCATTTATTCATTTATCAGATATACCGGCCTGCGAGCCGAGTAGGGGTCAGATAGTGGATACCGGCCTGCGAGCCGAGTATATATCTATTTTTGATACGAGGGACCGGCCTGCGAGCCGAGTCGAGATTTTTTTGACAGTTATTGCGGCCTGCGTGCCGGCTTTGGTGGATTATGAGATCACAGAGGCCCCGATGTAGGGCACATTGTATTTTTGAAAATTTGTATATATATAGAGACGATGTTTTGATTCACATGCAGTGTTCAAAATGTTTAAATATTTTGTTAATGGTTGGTAATATATAATGTATGATAAGTTTTAGTTGACATGTTGATAGATGGATGATGTTGATGTTTTTGTTTTTGCACGTATATATGAATGACAGGTTATGTGATGAATTGTTGGTTTTGTGACATTGTGATATATGTAACTGATGAGTTGGATCCAAATGATGTATAGATTGATAGTTTCTTGATATCCGTAGTTGATGGTTTGTGTATTTGTATAAAATAAATGATGTTAATGAAAGTGTAATGCTATATGTGGTGGATGAACAAATGTGGTAAATTGTGTTGTTTATGCAGGAAAAGAGGCGGGCGCGACAAAAATTTAGGTGAGAAATGAAGAAAAGAACGCTGTTGAGAAAAGATAGGTGTGTAACCGATATCGGTTGAGGAACCGATATCGGTATCTAGTAGACCGATATCGGTTAAGTAACCGATACCGGTTATTTAGGTATGAGCTTTTCTAAAAATAGAAAAGCTAGGGTGGCAACTTAAGTTTTAGTTTTAGAGCCATGCAAGAGGTTAAATACGCGAACGCGACGCTTTTTGACGACTGAGACAGATATTTGCATGAGAGATTTGAGTGATAAGGAGAAAAGAGACAGGAAATTGCATGAGAGATTTGGGTGATAAGAAGAGAGACTGGGAAGGTGAATGCGATCTGAGATTCAGAAAGTAGAAAGGTGAATTTGAAAAGGGTGGTGATCATGGCAGAACGAGGAGAAGCATCCAGCAGGCAGGGACAAGAGGGAAGACAAGGGCCACCTCAAGCCACTGCAACCCAAGAGGTAAACGTTTTGATTGGTGATCTGATTTTTGCATGTGTTATGAATAAGAGATTAAGTGGGTAGATATGAAGAAGAAAACATGATAGCAAGGGTTATAGGTGAGGTAAGTGTTACGTGGTAGGTAATCAAGGGTTTCGGGTATGTCTGTGTATACAGAGAGGAATAAACGAGCAATTTATTGTCGTAGGTGGTTGTTTTAGGCAAGATGTATGTAATTGATACAGTGACCGGTAGCGGTTAGAGGTAACCGTATCGCCATCGAACCGATAACGGTTATGTATAACCGATACCGCAAGCATCGGAGGAATTTCCGTATCGTTTGAAAAATCCTGACGATTGAATGGTTGTTTGTTGTTTTGGTGTATGCAGGCAGAGGCAGGGTTGAGGATGAATGATAGTGTGCCAGCGCTGTTGTCACGAATCCGAGCGGATGTAACACCAGCTGAATGGACATTGGTAAATCGTTTGGGGTTAAGTGGAATCCGCTATTATTCACGAATTGCACGGAACCATGCTATGTTGCAGGCATTGATTGAGAGATGGAATCCCGAGACAAATACCTTCTATCTGCCAACAGGGGAGATGACAGTAACATTGGAAGATGTGTTTCGTATTTTGAGACTCCCCATTACAGGAAAACTAGTATATCAGGCACTACCTAACATGCGGCACCTGGGAGCGATAACAAAGAGATTTGGTCCATACGCACGAGATTTGACACAGCGAGGTTTATCCTTTACGTATGGGGTAATGTATGCAGCACACCCTGAGGAGACAAGGTTAGCAGTGATATTAATGATAGCGGTAGGGTATTATGCATTACCGAGGGCAGAAGGAGGAAGATTTCCAAAGGCATTGATGTGTGTTATCTGGGAGATGGTAGAAAGGAACGTGACGTTTGCGTGGGCACCTGCATATTTGGCGGAGCTATACAGGGGTTTATGGGCTTGTAGGCAAAATCACAGGACGACGCTGGATTGTTCATACATACTTATTACACTGCTGTTGGGCCTATGAGCACATTGTTTGTGTGCGACCAATAGGCCAATCCCTCCAGGCAGAGAGACCGGAGTACAGAGGTTGGGATTCAGACGATGGGTCCAGACAGAACAAGAGGCCAGATCCCAAGCCGTGACGGGTGATATTGAGTATTACAGGCAGGTATGGGAGAGGGTGACGGTTGCGGACATCTGTTGGAGGCCTTACGGGAACTATATGGTAACAGAGAGCATAGCTGAGGAGTTAAGGGGTGTAGAGCGAATGAGGTGGATCGCGGGGCACAGGCCAGGTGAATATGAGAGGATTCCTATAGATCGCGTGCGGCGACAATTTGGATTTGTGCAGGATATACCCCTGGCTTATAGACCATATATGAGGATCGACGCAGAGGCAGTACTCTCACCTCCCCAGCCAACACCTCCAGAAGGTCCTGAAGAGGTAGCAGCCGATCGCAGGGTAATGGACGCAGGAACGACAGAGGCCTATAGATTATGGTGGGCAGCGGAGCTGCGAGGTATACGTGATTGTCCTGACATAGCTGTGATTACAGCAGAGAGGGATCGTCTGCAGCGTTTAGTTCAGCAGCTCCAAACGCAGGTGAATGAGACAAGAGGATTGTTAGCGGTTGCGGAGTCACGGGCGGAGAGACTAGAGGCTGGAGTCCTCCATGCGAGAGGGCGTATTCAGATGTTACAGGAGAGATTGGCAGATCAGTGGGCGGTACCAATAGCCGTGGTACCTTTGAGGACAGAGAGGCCCGGCGAGAGGGGTCGACGATCACGATCATCACCTAGTTCGGGATGAGGCGTGAGGGTCTGAGTAAATGTTAGCAAGGTATAAGAATAAATAAGAGTACCGACCTGCGTGTCGATGATAGAGAAGATGTATTTGTTTAACATCTAAATAAAACTGAATATGTATGTTGATTTGAGTTATGATAATAATAAGAATGTTTGTGTTTTGATTTTCGGTGTTTTTAAAAAGGATAAAGAGGAATGTGATTAAATAGAAATACACAAAAATATTTATATTCACCACACAGGATAGGTTATGGTAGGGGATGGTCGAGCTAACCTTGGGAGACCCCATGTCTCCGAAGTGCTGCCTACATAGCCCATTGCACAAAGCAAGGAGGGGCCTCAGACCGATGTAGTTCTCCCTTAGGATCAGGGAGAGGCGAATTCAGGCAATTGGGTACGGTTTAGGCAATTGGTTGGTTGGTAAAAATATTAAGATTAGTAAAGGTAAGGTGGATGGTGTTGGTAATGAATTGGTGATGTTGTAAAAGGTATAAGGGAAGCGAAAGTTAGCCTACCCAAGTAGAAGGGAATCATGTCCTGATTAAGATCAACACACAATCCTAGATGCAAGGCAAAGCGGAAAGAGTGCTCCGTAGATGAAGAGAGCTAAACAAACCACACCACGTAGAACGAGCTTGGAGCCCTAGGTACCGTGCATAGACGAGAAGTCAATAGGTGAAAAGAGTTGTGTGATCACAATATATCGAGCGTACATTACGTCCCTTGAGTTGAAACAAATGGTGAGGTGAGGTGGATGGTATAGTTGAGGTGCAGAGAACTTATTACAAAGTGAGTGTTCTAACGAAAGAGAACCTACCCTAAAGAGACAAGTCCATGACTCAAAAGTTCTTTTGAATGAGGCTTTTATTTTATTGAATGTAGACTGATCGATGCGGGAAGTCTACAAGGGATATTGATTGTATTATTCTTGAGGTCTTCACGAAGCTGATCAATGCGAGAAGCTTCTGATAAAGGCTGACTGTGTATAGCTGTCCTTCGAGGGAGCAGTCTATTTATAGTAGCAGATATGATTGTAATGCATAGCTGTCCTTCTGGGAGCAATATATATAATAAAGAAAGAATAGTTCGGCATATAGCCGTCCTTCGAGGGAGCAAATCTATATTTAATTTAGATGACTAGATGTTCTTTTGGCGTGAAGCATCTAGTTTAGTAGGAAGTTTGACTCAAGAAAATCCCATAAGAATACGGCTTATTTTAATACTTTGAAGTCATGGACTAGACTAAAAAGGGGAAGGCATCATCAAGGGGAGGTGAGAATCAAACTATGTGAGCTTGATTGTTATTATGAGGTGTAGGAAACAGAGTGTATGTAGTGGTAAGTGAGCTCAAGGGACGAGCGGCAGGTAGATAAGAAGTGATATAACACTAATTTCAACAGTAGAATGGTCGAAGATGCAAGGCATTAAGGGGCTCAGCTCAGTTTACCATTGCTTGCTAAAACGATAAGCGCCTGATCCATAGGTGTGAGTGATTATGTAAGGCCCAATCCAATTGGGAGCAAATTTTCCACGTTTGCTCTTTTCTAGTTTGGTTACATGTTGATTCTCTTTGAGGACAAGATCACCAACCTTAAAGGTACGCTCATGAAGTCGCTTATCATAGCACGTTTAATGCGTTTTTGATAGATTTGAAGGTGATCAAGAGCCGTAAGACGGCGTCACCAAGAAGCTCCACTGGGCTAACCGCTCTTGGCGGAAATCATCGTTGGTGAGAATATCCTCAAGAGATATTCTAAGGGAGGGTATTTGTATTTCGAGAGGCAAAACAGCCTCTGCACCGTATACCAAAGAAAAGGTGTGGCATTAGTAGAGGTACGAATGCTAGTACGATAAGCCCAAAGGGCAAAGGGAATGTGATCGTGCCAATTTCTTCCTGGATTCATCGACAACTTTCATGAGGATTTTGGTTAGTGTTTTATTAGAGGACTCGGCTTGCCCATTGGCTTGTGGATAGTAAGGTGATGAGAAACTAAGTTTGATACCAAAGTTGTCACAAAGGTCTTGCAACAACTTGTTTTTGAAAGATTTTCCATTATCTCGTTATCGTGCGATGAGGAACACCAAAACGACAGATAATGTGGTGGTTAATGAACTCGACAATTTTCTTTTTTGATTGAAATGAGTGGAATAGCCTCCACCCATTTTGTGTAATATTCGGTCACTTGTGATTATCCAACGGTGACGCTTGTGAAGAGGTCGGGTGAATCTCACCAATAAGGTCTAAACCCCATCATGAGAAGGGCCAAAGATCTCGAGCGATCCTGAGCGGGTGGCTAGGAGTATGTCAAGGTTGGCATGTTGTCGACACATAACACAACGCTTAACATATTCGTAGCAATGTTATTGAGAGTAGGCCAATAATAACCAAGGCGAAGGATTCGTTTGGCCACGGCAAGGCCGCTGAAATGTCCACCACAAATACCGTCATGGACCTGTTGGATGGTATGAGTGGCCTCCGCGCCAGTTAGACAGCGAAGGAGGATGCCATCAAAGCCACGTTTATAGAGGAGTCCCCCCATGACAACATAACGCGAAACACTTTTAAGAAAAGCACGTTTGCCGTTACTAGTAAGGTCAGGTGGGAGGACAGAGATTGTAAGGTAGTCGTGAAATTGGTGGTACCAGGTATCCTGCGAACTAGTAGACACAGTATTTATCATACAAACTACCGGGGTTGAATAGGATGGTGCAAAAAGTTGCTGGACCACAACGAACAATTCGTAGTCAACAGGTGCGGTGGGAATTTGCGAGGCTAGGCAAGCCATAGTGTCCGCAAATTTGTTAGTGGAGCGTGGAATGGTTTGTATAGAATAGTGAGTAAATAAGGCTAGAAGTGAATCCACGTAGTGTTTGTATTTTTGAAGTTCCTCGTTTTTGCATTGGTAGACGCCCATAACTTGATTGACTACCAATTGAGAGTCGCCAAAAATGTTGATAGATTTGATACCTAAGTGTAACGCAACTTGGAGACCCAGAACAAGGGCCTCGTATTCCGCTGTATTATTAGTGCAAGGGAAATCGAGTCGGAATGAAAGAGGCATAGGTTCAGCGTTGAGAGGAATGAGAACAACGCCGGCTCCTCCGCCGCGCTGGCATTTAGATCCATCGAAGAAGAGGGTCATTGGGTACGACTCCTCCGTGAGGGAAAGAGTAGCGATGAGTTCGTCGGAAATGTGAAATTGGTAAATTGTTCCCTAGGTAAAGGAGCTTCTGCAAGTTGGTCTGCGATGGTTTGTCCTTTGATTGATTTCTGGTGGACAAACTCAAGGTCGAGGTCGGCGAGAAGCATGAGCCATCTGGCAATGCGTTGGTTCAGATGAGGTTTGGCATACATGTAATGGATGGGGTCTTGGATTGGTGATGACGAAAGTCTTGTGATTTAGAAGGTAGTGTCGGAGTTTGGTGGCCACGAATGATAGGGCTAGGCATAACTTTTCTATATGTGTGTACCTAGTCTCATAGTCCACCAAAGTACGACTTATATAATAAACGGCTTGTTCGCGATTCTCAGAGTTACGATGTGCAAGCATGGCTCCTACAAATATGGTCGGTGGCGGAAAGGTAAAGGTAGAAAGGGCGGTCGCCTTGGGGTGGGATAAGCACGGGTGGCTGCAAGAGATAAGATTTGAGAGCTTCAAGGCTTGGTGACATTCTTCGCCCATCGGAACGCAATATCCTTTTTAAGGAGGTGATGAAAAGGTTGACATCGATCCGAAAGTCGGGAGATGAAACGCCGGATAGATTGAGCTTACCTTGTAAACTACGCAATTGTTTGAGATTTTTGGGTGGGGGCATTTCTAGGATAGCTTTGACTTTAGATGGATCGACCTCAATGCCACGCAAAGAGACGATAAAGCCAAGAAGTTTTCCCGAAAAGAACACCAAAGACACATTTCTTCGGTCAAGGCGACGAATATTGTAACAAAGTATCAAAAATAATGGTTAAAACATCGAGATGTTCACTACGATGTTTAGACTTGCCGAGAAGATCGTCGACATAATCTTCAAGGATAGTGTGCATAATGTCATGAAAATGTAGGTCATAGCCCGCCGATAGGTAGCACCAAAGATTCTTAAGGCCAAATGGCATGACACGATAATGTAAGGTTCCCAAGGAGTTATGAAGGCAATTTTGTGTTGATCGGCAGGGGCAACCAAAATTTGGTCAGATCCTCGAAAAGCCATCCATGAGAGAGAGCATCTCATGACCTGCAGCTAGATCAACAAGTTGGTCAATGCTAGGTAAGGGGAAGTCATCCTTAGGGCAAGCGAGGTTAAGATCCCTAAAATCAGGCATATCCGAAGTCCCCTGCCGCTTTAGTGACAGTACGATGTTAGAAATCCATTGAGGATAGTCAATAGGCAAGATGAAGGAAACAGAAGGAGTCGCTGAGCTCCTCTTTGACCAAGAGAGCAATGCGTGGATGCATTTTTCAATTTCGTTTGACTGGTTTGGAATCGGGGTTTAGGGTAATGTTATGGACGGCGATGGTAGGATCAATTCCTGGCATGTCAGCGTAAGACCATGCGAAAGCTTGATTGCGAGCACGGAGAAAGGTAGTAAAGGCGGCTTGTTCTGATGTGTTAAGGGATTGTCCAATCTTCACAATGTGAGGATCCTTCTCCGTGTGGATGTTGATTTCTATGGTAGATTGCTCAAAGATGGTTTGGGTTTCGATGGTAAGGCTCGTTGAATATAAGAATCATCCGCGCCAAGGTAAGTGAGGATGGATTCGTCATCCTGACACTCAACAACATTAATCAAAGGCGAATCCTCTTCGATCATGTCTGGATAAAGAAGGGGCAAAGAAGATGGGTCGTCATTATCGCGTTGATAAGTGAGAGGACCTATGAAGATAGCATTTATGAAAAAAAAAAGTTAGGAGGGATGGATTCAGGGTCTATAGATTCTATGGGTGATGATGGCAAAGTGGGTGATGATGGTTTGGTAGGGGCGACGCCTTCTTCTTCCAGGATACAGCTGACAGGAGGTGTCTCCTGTGTAGGTGTTTCGGGAAAACGAGACCACCGCGATCATTATGTTTACGGGTAGTCACGGAATGAGTGTATGTCGGCCTTGTTCGTAAAGGCCAAAACCAAAGCCTTCCACGCACAAAGTCAAGAAGGTGAGGGATGGAAACGACGATTTGTCAAGTATTGAAAATCGATTGAAAGGAACCACACCAAGAGGAGGTTCAGGGGTAATGGAGGATGCGCCAACACCCCCATACGTTAGGTTAGTGCGGCAATGGGGTGGTCCGTAAGAGATTATCTCCCCACGCGACGGTCGTAGGTGGGATGTGCATGTAATTGTCCGTACTCTGCGGGTAGGGAAAGAACTAACGTTATATAAAGCGGTACTCCCCAACGTAAGGCAATCGAAAAACATCTACTAAGGGGTCTGAGGTTGGAATGTTAGTCATGGAAGGGAAGTGGTTTTTGCGATGGTGGTTTCATCAATCAAGGCGTAGGCGGAGGTGGATGGTTGAGGTACATTTGAGGAGGATGGTCAGGTTGAATGTATGGGTGTCTTGATTGGTATAAGCACATCGTTAGGGCGGTATAACATATTGCAGGTTTTAAAGGGGGAGGGTCACTTTTACTGTAAGACTTCCCTCGTACTCAAATTTTATGCATCTATGTAATGTTGAGGGAACGCATCCCATGGCTCGGATCCAAGGACGACCCAAAGAATATATTATATCGAACTCTCCTCCAAGACATAGAAGAGTTCGGGTAAAGTACGTGGTCCTACCCGAATGTTGAGGATCACGGTGCCTAAGGTAGAAGTAATAGCGTCATTGAATGACCGCAACATGATGGGGTTGGCACACATGCAACTAGAAGGGATATTCATTTGTTGGAAGGCTTTTGAAGAGATGATGTTTAGGCTAGCGCCCCCGTCAATCATAACCCGACGTACTCGAATGTCCCGGACGTAAGCGGAGATGAAAAGGGCAGGGTCAGGGTCTTCTGTACCAAAGTCGACAATTTCATCTTCCGAGAAACTAACTCACAGCTTGCTGTGCAGTACGAGAGACAGTATGGTGGGGAGATGGATTGTTTGGTGAGAGAAGCAACGTGATTGGGTGTTAGAATGGAGGCGACAGGCAGGGTTTCATTAGGTAAAACCTCTATCCCTTGAAGGATCTCAACGAGAGCTTGTCGATGAGATTCAGAAGTCTGAATGAGATCATACAATGTCATTTTTACGGGCGATTGGTGAAGCTGTTTAATCATATTTCGGTGGGCAATGCCATTAGAGACGGGATAGGCGGGTCCGCGAATGACCACTTTAGGTGGTGGTGCAATGGATGTTTGACGGAGAAAGAGATGCCGCAGTGTGTTTTCTTTGCTTTCCCATTGTTTTTCTCGCCTCGAGTAATGCGACACTAATCATATTAATCTCGTAGACCTGAGATGAGGAAGATGGTTGGGATAACTCATGGTCTTCAAGAGGTGGGGTTGTAATAATGATAGATCTTGGTGAGGCGGGGACAGATGGTATAGGAGAGGGAATGGAAACTAAAGGTCTCTCCCTTCGTAAGTTGTCTTTCTTAATCTTTCTATCCGGGAGAGGTGACTGACGAAGGATGGTTTTTAGAACTTTGCATCCCTCCACATCATGTCCTGGTGTGCGGTGATAAGCGCAGATTTTAGACTCATCGTAACCCATAGGTCGGGGTTTAGACGGGTCATAAGGTCTAAGTGGAGGTAGGGAAATGGTCGCATTCTCCACCAACATAGCAAGGATTTTGGCGTAAGATCCTTTGAGTGGGTCAAAATCGGAAGAGGATGAGGGTATTGGTTGTGCGGGTTTTGGTAATGTTTGGGCATGATTGGTTCGCACGGGTGGTGGTTTAGCCGAGGGGTGTTGATACGTGGTTTTTACTAAACGTGATTTCTTTGGCACAGAAGCTATGTGGGATGATGAGGCCGCAGATGATGTGGTATCAGAAAACAACCACGGGGAGATAGGAGTGACCGAAAACAAATCTTTTGATGATGGAATTTGTTTAGGGTTGATAGGTGGACAGGATACGCGGAGTGACGGTGTTGCTATACCCTGGAATTTCTGTATAGGTGCGGAAGGCGTAGGTTGTTTTGAAGAAAACGCAGGAGGTATGATATATTGATGTAAGGTAGAGGGATGGGGTCCCAATATGGAAGGTAGGTATGACGATGATGGTTTTGATTGTGATAGGGGCACGGATTGAGTTTGTCTCCTAGGTGGCGGGACGGATTTATTTTTGGATAGATCGAGTCACTTAGGCGGGTGCGTTAGACTGGGCATTGGTGAGGCTCCAAGCGTAGGGGAAGATCTGGTTAAGTTGATAGAAGTGGACGGGGCATTTGGTAGAGGTGAGGGGGGTGAAGGTGAGAACAGGGGCATTTTAAGCTTCTGTAAACACTTCGGGTATATGGTGGAGACATCAGGATCAGTCATTTGCATTTGAGTAGAAAAAGGGGTACTCAAACGTTCCCATAGGGCCTGTCTATCTTCTGTGGAATGACAGTCTCCAGGTGTGATTTGTAATTTTTGTACGGAAGAAAGGTGGGTTGTAATTCCAGTCCACTGCGGGTGTGATACAAGGGGTAGATGAGGCGCTGTATCAATAGATGTTAAGAGGTCAACAGGTCGCTGAAAAGATTTAGGCGATGAAGAACTAATAGGTAAGAGGGCGTGTTTGAGGGGGTCCGTTATGGTTAAAGAAGTTAGTGATGTCGGTGTAAGAAGTTTCTCGTCTAAAGGTGACAAAAGGAGTGGCGAGCTCTCCTCTTGTGCAGCGAGAGCGGTAGAAGGGGATGTTTGGGAAATAGATAAATTAGATAACATCCGCTCACAGTCTTGTAGGGATGTGGTGTAAGAAGACTCGTCGATGAGAAGAGAAGTCCGGGGCAGTTAACTCTTCTATGGGTAAAGGAATGATTTCACTTTGGCTTGATGGTGGTGAAGGAGGTTCAGACTCCTGTGTTGGTGGAGAGGCTTGATTCAAAAAAATTTCAATAGAGGCTTTTGGCTGAGAATCGAAGACTGCATGGATCTCATGAACACTCTCCTCGGCTAAGATATCTTGGTTTACGTTACTGTTGGATGAGTGATTCGGGAATGGCTTGTTGAAAATTTTCAGATTTCGATAGCAGGGGCGTTAGGATTATCGAGGGTTATATCCCCTCGCGTCAACCATTTCCTGCACTATGTTTTTCAACATCTTGAAGTTTTCATGACTATGTCCTTTTACGCGGTGAAAGTTACAAAAGTCATTTTCTTTGTACCAGGAAGGTATTGCATGGGTGGAGTCAAACCCAGAGTGAGGTTTAACAGGGGGCAAGGTGATAGCCCCAGCTTTGAGCAATTTCTCCAGATGACGCCATAAGTTTCTCCCAAGGGAGTGTAATTGATGGGCTCGGCTTTGTACTTATAAGTGGTTTTCATGGAGTATCGACGGTGTTTGAGATTTGACCATTACCGCGTGGACAGCTCCTTTTGATTTAGAAGAAGTGGACGCGTGAGGAGTGGTGGTGTTTGGCTTGTTGGTAGAATCAGGAGTTCAGAAATTGGGGTTTTTGTTACGCAACCGCAATTTCTCTTCTTCTAAGGCTCGAATTTCTAGTTTCCGAGCCATGGTAAAGGCCTCGTCGAATGTGCGGAAAGTTTGAATTTGGAGGGTAGGGGAGATGTGCTTAGCGCAGGCCCGCGTAAATAGTTCGATAAGTTCGGTTTGAGGCAAGGCATACGTAAGTTGGTTGATAAGGCCCCGCCATCGTCCAACGAAATCTGCGATAGATTCGTCTTCAAATTGTCGGATGGCATAGAGGTCGGTGATAGATACTTTCTTGGCAATGTTAATGGAGAAATGATCCAAGAAAGATTGGGCTAGTTGGTTAAAAGAGAAGATCGAGTGCTGGGTTAAAGCACTGTACCACTCCAAGGCGGGTCCTGATAAGGACATGGGGAAGGTGCGGAGTAACAAGGCGTCATCATGGGCAATCAAATAACAAGCATGTCTAAATGATCGCAAGTGTTGTTGAGGATCCTCTTTACTGTTAAAACGAGTAAATTTTGGCAACTCCCATTGAGGAGGATATGAATGAAGGGGGACCGAAGGGTGAATGGGCTCCCGACAAACTTGCTCGTATGTCAAGGCGCTACGACTTCCCAAATGTAAGCCTCCAAAGTTGTGCATTTTGTCCATCATTTGTTTGATGAAGTCTGTGGTTGGATGAGATGATGGTGCCACAGAATAGGGATGTCCCATATAAGGTGTTGAGGTTACTGGATACGTGTATGGGAATGAAAAGGTAGGCGGAGCTTGAGAAGGAAAGCTCGTGTGAATAGGTGGCAGAGAGTAAGTCATGAATGGAGTGGTCTCGAAAGAGAGATGAGGTAGGGGCAATGGTGGTAATGATACGTGGGGTCCAAGATTAACCAAAGGAAAGCTAACCGGGTCGTATGAACCTCTCAGCCGCCGGATTGGGAGACGGGGCTAGAGATGCAGAAGTAAGGCAAGTTGTTATCGAGGAGGAGTGGGAGCTAAATGAGCAGCTATACTAATAGGCATGCCAATAAGGAGCTGACCATCAGGCATACGGTCAGGGGCATGAGACAAATAGTATTGTACAGCGCTGGGATTAGCATCCAGAAATTTGGCAAAGTCCTTGTCTCCTACAGGAATTTGGGGGATCTCACTGGTGTCCGTAGGGTTCCCTATAGAATGTGAAGGGGGTGATTCAGGCAAAGACACAGAGCAGGCATGTGAAACCATGGCGGCGGCTTGCTTCCGAGTGATGACAACCATGGACAAGAACACACAGGAAAGTTTCAATCTATCAAGAACAAAAACAACCTCAGAATGATGAATTTGGCAAGTTGCTGGTTTGTCAGGGGCTGATGAAGACAGTAACCGATATCGGTTTACTAACCGGTGTCGGTCACAGAGCAAACGACGTCGGTCCCTTAACCGATGCCGGTGTCAAAAGTCTAGGATAAGAAGATATAAAAGGCTGCTAATTTGATTTTTAGCAACGTTGAGTATATTTATCAACTTATTGATCACAGAAGACAAAATATGACAGAGAAAACAGAATTTGAAAACAAGCAAGATGCACACGCAAATCCAGAGACTAATCCTAGGGTTAATTTTAATTATCGTGGGCTTATGCCTTTAGACGTAGAATGATGTCGGAATCCTAAACAACAAGACCTAGGGGAAATGTCAAGTTTGTTTTGGCTTATAAGGTTACCTCAATCGGGTGGAGGAATACGCGGAAAAGGGGGATGTTTGAGTCATTGTGTTAATGGTGAAGTGATTCGGTATGTGTTGTGCAAAGAAACTAGGGTTAATTTCCGTCAATACCGTGGATATCACCCCCACGTGTACGACCTTGCTACTTAATCTATGTTCACTAGAATTGAAGAACAACAAGCAGGAATGCAATGCATGTGTTTTAAACCCAAATCGAAAATTATGTTCGATGAAGCAAGAGAGATGACTTTCACTAATGCGAAACTAGGAAAGCAAGACAAATTCTTTACGAAATATATAACAAAAGCAAAGCAACAAAAGAAATATGCTTCCTAAAATGAAAATAAGCAAGAGAAAGAAACCCAAAATGGGTCCCACTGTGCAAAAATGTTTCACTCGGAATGTTTCGGCTTCTGGGAATAGAGTTGCTTCTATCCTTTCATTCCTTTTAGAAACAGATGAGGTTAGGGTTAGGAGGAATACCTGTTGAATGTCGAGATGGTGTGCGCGTACCGTAGAGAAAGATCAGGCTGACTGCGAAGAACTCCTTTTTGTCTTGGAAGGACTACCTGCAAATAAGAACACAAGACCACAAGATTTTGATTAAACAATAAATGAGGAAACTGCCTTGGGCCTAGGAAATATAAAACTTCCTTTCGAAGGTGGTCAGTTCCCCTGCTAATATGAATTAACACAAAAGACTGCAAAATATCAATTAAATTGTCTCGTTGAACTGGGTAGGGGAAAGGCTGGTTTTCTGGTTTTTGATCAGAGGAACCGATGCCGGTTACTGATAACCGATGCCGGTTACTGATAACCGATACCGGTGGGTTCTAGGATCTTCTTGGTAGCTACGGTGTTTGTAATGGCTGGTTTATGGATGATATTGGGAAATGAGACGATGAGGGATAAAAGAATGACAGTTAGATGCAATGGCACGTTGGGTAGTGGATTCAGAAACGAATTTAGGAGGACTGAGATTCAAGAAGCATAAGAAATGTTATAACAGAGGACATGCAAGATGTGACTTACTGGTTTTGGCGAAGATGCAAGTTGATATCCTCTACTGCAAGCACTTCTGGTTTCTTTACTCGTCTCTGCTTGATTAAATGAAGATCTGGACTCTGTTTCTCGCTCCCAATGCTCTCTGCTGATCCAGAAATCCTTCGACTGATCCCCAAAATGAATTTTTCGATCCGTTGTTTTGGTTTGGGGAGCCCATTTACAGGGAACCGATGGCGGTTGCGTAACCGACGGCGGTCGAGTAGGAACCGGCATCGGTAAGGAAAAAGTAGGCTATTTTTAGTAAAATAGCCCACCTTCCCTGCTTTTCTCCCGAGAGATCAGTTGCGGGCTTGGTCAAGTGGCTAGAAGGTCGGCTTTGGGTGCGAGTAAGGAGGCATTAGTTATGGATGTGAGTCTAGACCAAGTCATGGGTCTTAATTAGGTTAGTTTAGGGTTAGGGCTAGGTCATGATGAGGTGGCAAAGTGAGGTGGCGGGTAAGGTGATGGATTTATCAATTATAAGGTAATTAATAAATAATTGTGTAAGGTTTAGGTGATGAGGTTAGATCATGAGAGGAGATGCGGGTCACAAGGGGTCGTAAGACACAAATTTGGTGTCTACAAGAATACCCGAAGTTTTTGACTTGCTTTGACAATGGCGAAGGCATGCTTTTCCAATTGAGACATTTTTAATTCGTGAGGCTTGAGGGAGAGCTCATGAACGTAATTGGGGATTCAACATTCTCATAATTCTTTTGCATCAAGATGGCGATACAAAGATGCTCGATGCATAGCTATACATGATAAAATCCTTGGAGAAGTTGGGACATACCAAGACCGGTGCATGAGCGACTTTAAGCTTTTATTTCTTCGAATGACCTTTTCCCTTCCTCACTCCATCGGAAAGTTGGTGATCCTTTCATCATGTCCAATATATGACGAGTCTTTTCAGCAAAGTCGGGAACAAAGCACCTGAGAAAATTCACCTTTCCGAAGAAAGAGTGGATGCCGGTCTTGCTTGTAGGCAAAGTAAGGCTCTGAATAGCCTTAACTCTTTCGGTATCTATCTTTGTTCCTTCTTTGCTAACAACATGTCCTAGCAACTTTCCTTCTGTGACTCCAAAAACAGATTTTTTTGGGTTCAGGGAAATCCCATGCTCTCGGCATCTGGCCAATACTTGCTCCAAATGATCACAATGATCATTTTGTTGTTTAGAGAACACAGTTAAGTCATCCAGATAAATGACAATGACCTTCCCCATCATACCTTTGAATGCTAGGTCCATGGCCCGCTGAAAAGTGGTGCCAACATTGGTCAGGCCAAAAGGCATCCTGCTGTAGGCAAACGTACCCCAGGGAGTAGTGAATGCTATTTTAAATTGATCTTCAGGCGAGACTTCAATCTGATTGTAGCCTGAAAAACCATCAAGCATGGATAGCATTTCTGATCCAGTTACCGCTTGTAGAACTTGATCCATTATGGGAAGTGGGTAGTTGTCCTTTAAGGAAGCTTGATTCAGGTTTCGAAAATCTATGCATATGCGTATTTCACCATTTTTCTTGCGTACGGGCACAATGTTTGCCACCCAAGTACTGTGATGGATAGGAAAAATGATTCTTGCATCCAACATTTTCTAAATTTCAGCCTGGATAGTACCTGAGATCTTAGGGTTATAATGCCTCTGCTTCTGGCGAAAGGGTTTGACGTCCTCTTTCAACGGATGTCATGCTAGACGTCCTTTGGCTTAAAAGACTTTAGATCAGCGTAGGACCATGCCAATACATCCATGTATTTCTTCAGCAGTTTGACAAACTTCCGCTTCTCTTCAGGTGTGCAACATTTTCCAATGTTCACAAACTGCGGATGTTCTACCGAACCTAAATTAACCGGTTCGGTTTCTGGGGAGGAGCCCGTACCATCTCGCCTTTTCTTTTTTACAAAACGGTCATGCCTGTCGAACAACCACTCCAAAGAAACCAGGCCCTTCGAATTTTATTTCCTTTGAGCTGACAAATGCCGTCGTTCCCTTTGGATTCATTATCTTGACCGGTGACTGATTCACGGCACGTAGAAGTGGATCCTTCAAAGTGAAGTTCCTTAAAATTTTCTCGCCTTTTCTAAAAAGGCAATGAGTTGATTGTCATCGTTGAATACTTGCCAATCTGAGAATTTTCTGGCACGCTTGGGTGAAAAACCATCTCAATGGTGTATTTGTCTGTTTTCAAACCTGGGTGAGGGAGCATGAGGGACGCTGAAACGGCCAAGGAATCAGCCATGTCATTCTGAGCTCTCGGAATGGATTCTATTGAAAAGGCATCAAATTCCTCGATGCTGTCCCATACCGCATTACGGTAGTGCCTGAGCCTCTCATTCTTCACTTGATATATCCTCTTAACTTGATTCACGACTAGCTCTGCATCACCTTGCACTTTTAGATTTTTAATCCCTCTTTCCTTTATGGCTTGCATGCCAAGTAACAGAGATTCATACTCAGCAGGATTATTTGTGTTGAAAACTGTAATTTGAAAGAGAGAGGACAATCTCCCTTCGGGAGATATTAGTACGGCTCGCGCCACATCCACTTTGTTGCAGCACTGCCATCAAACTGCAAAGTCTAGATCTTATTAAGATCTTCCTCTTAGATGAGAACAAACATTTTGTCGGACTCAAGAGATAAGAAATAGTTCCCATCCCTAATGATTCGAAAATAATTTGAGCTTTAGGGTCCTCGAGTTAGTAACCAAGTACTTCTTTTGTGATTCTAGCTCCAATGTATGCATTACTCCTTTGACAGGGATTCTAGCCTTAGACCAGTCCATATGAATCTCTCCACCAACTTCGCTGCAAAAAATTCTCCCCAGCAAAATTCCGTAGGCTGCTGGAATGTCGGCAATGAGGATGGTCATCTTTATTCTTTTCTCTGGGAACGCCGCAAATGCAAATCACAGCGCATCTTTGATTTGACCAATCAATGGACCCTGCTTGGTTTCTAAGGAATAACATCTGCCAAAAGGCTTGGTAAGGGTAAGGCCCAAAGCATGGGCGACCTTGGCCGGCATGACGTTATCGGAAGCTCCATAATCAATTATGCAGTTACTTATTTGTGGCCATTGATTAGGAGGGAGAGATAGAAAGGTTCTATCTTGCCTGATGCAGATGTTGAGGCAACATTTATGTGGGATGTAGGAGGAGTGGAAAGGATTCCCTTCGGGGGATCCGGGGAGATATGACAAACTTGACTTTGAATATACTTGGTTAATCTTACAAGTCGTTCGGGGTTTGATCCGAAGATAATCGGCTTGAGACATTTGGATCTTAGTCTTCTTAGCATGATCTATGATGTCAAACACACTAAGGGTTGCTTACTGTGAAGGAATGAGTCCCTCACTTCACGATGGTAGAGTAGGATCACTGGTCTTTATGGAAATAGAAGAAGTCTAATTTGGAGGAGAGATGGGGGGAAAAGCTTTCTTTGTAAAATAATTAACAGGGTGTTGAGTAGGAAGAGGATTACCTCTTTTAGAAATGATTGGAGGTGTGTTTGACACGACTTTCTCTTTCCGCACATTGGCAGCAACTTCGCTTCTTTTCCTTGTGAGCGGGTAAAAACAGCATATGATTGTCCACTTGCATATCCTTGTGTACCCTCTTCTTCATCAAATTCTTCCTCATCAAATTCCATATACCCGATAGTAGAGTCGTCAGTCGGCTCACCGACATTTTGATCATCTTCGCCTTGAGACGAAGGTTCTTCGTAATCTAGCACCTCTTCTTCGATTTCGGCTAAAGCGTTGACCGGAGGAGCCTCAAGCGCCAACCGCAGAGCAATTGCAGGTAGGTGCAGCCTTTGAGGAACATTGTTGGAAATGAAATTCCTCCGTGGGATATCCCGGTATAAGGAACTGGGGGAAGCTTGAGCTAACTGCTTTTTTAATGTGAGCAAGTTGTTTGCCATCTTTTGAAATGCTTTGATCGACGGTAGTGGGTGAAGGGCCCGAAGATTTAAGCTTAGATGATTCCCTTTTCAATTCACCAGATATTAGCAAGTTGTCTTCAATTCGGATTGCAGCGGCCTGGGTGAGAATCAAGGTAGCTACTTGTTCTTACAGGAGTAAGAAACTTACTTTCGAGCTCATAGCATTTACGAAGAAACACTTCTGATTTTCCAGTGTTGGAAGCATGGCAACAGGCACACGGTTGATTAATGCATTGAACCTGGCGATAAAATCACGCATGGTCTCATTGGCCTCCTTCTTTAGGTGAGTGATCTGTGATAATAGTGCAAACGCATCTTCCGAAGGCTTGTATCTATCTTCAAAAGCATCCCGCAAGGTGGCCCAACCGTAATAGATCCGACCGATAAATGTTGAAACCATTCTCAACTGCGGCCCTTGTAAAGTTTCTGAAAAGGTGAACCGACACATCTTCATGGGTCACATCTAGGATATCTTGCATGACATAATGAATACGATATGTGTGAATCTCATGCTTTGGTTTCCACTACCATCAAATTTGGGAAAATTCTTTCGATTTCCGTGTGGGAGTGCGAGAACGGGATGCGGTAAGGCCAGGGGACCCATAGAGTTTCCCCATGGAACTGCCATCTGAACAGGTGGAAAAAGAACACGGGCTGGAAGAACAGTTCCACTAAGCAGCAAGGCACTACAAAGGGATGTGGAGGCTCCTTGTGAAACTGGTTCTTTCGTGGAGGTGAGGCACTTCGGTGACCGATCACCGAACTTAGTGATGAAAAGCGTCTTTGGTGTTATCTGAAGTTGTGCCTTTGAAGCAGATCGAAAGTAGGATCGACTTCTCCACGAGCTCTCCTGCTACGAGTAAATGGTTCACCTGCCAGCGTACCCTCCCGATCTGCAATATTGGGGAGCAGATTTTAAAAACTCTTTTTGGTTGTACTTGCTGACTTCCTGATTTTTCTGACAAAAAACAGCAGCATGCACTTTTTTGAATATTTAATTTTATCCTCTTCTGAAAATCGATTACGGTTTAATGTCAAGGAACAACGAGGATAAAATGATGGTGAAGCTTAGTAAGCTGATTTCCAGGTCTAGAGTTGACTTTTCAAAGAGTTTGAAAACATTGGTAAACTGTCAAAAATTCATAACTATGGAAAAATACAGATTTTTATAAAAATTCAGTGAACTAAAGATCTCCAACTAGGCCAGATCTATGGATCTCAGAAGAAAATTTTCAATTTGGATCACTTTTTTACAAAGATTTTGGATTTTGGAAAAAGTTAAAATTCACAAACAAGTAGTGACTTTTCTGATTTTATTTTATTTTCTATCATACCACTATCATAGATCGGATAGATCTATTTGATCCCCAAATGAGTCGCCAAAAATCATTAGTTTGAAAATCTATAACTTGGCGGTTATGGATAGACGAGCCAACAAAGTGTGCGGGGCATAGCCCTCTTTGAGTCAAAGAAAGCAAAACTGTTTATTGTTATTCTACCAAAAGTAGGAATGCATGCAAGTCTCACAACATTCTGCCTTCGGGGTTTTGGGATCTCATCCCAGTAGGGGTATTTCCAACTGCGAAAAGAAAGGAACGAAGTAGGGGATGAAGAAAGATTAGATCCGAAAGGAGAAAAGAAATGAATTCCAAAGCAGAAAGGTCGGAAGGTTTATGTTTTGGGATTGGTAGTAAACAGAGCCAAACCTATTTGCATAAACAAATAAAGCAATACTGATGAATAAATGACAAAAAGGTAGAGATAGATCCAATAGAATAAACGCATAGATCTGACATAAGAAAGATCAGATGCCCATAACACACATATTCAGCACAAAGTCTTAATATTTGTATTAATATTTTCTTCTGTTGCAAAAAGTACAAAGCCTTTTCTCCCTACTTCTATTTTTCATCTAAAAGATATCCACCACCTGAATACAACAAGTATTCAAGTATATATAGAAGGAGAGAGGAAAAGAAGACAAAAGCAAACAAACCACTTATTTACAAAAATATCTTACAATAGATTACAAAGTCATTTGTTGACTTTTGACAACTTTGGTGGATGACATCATCCCATGGTGCAACATGGATGATGTCATCATTTGTGTCAACATGACTTAGATATTTTACAAAGAGAAAGATGAGAAGGAAGAAACTATTCGTCGTCATCCCGCGGCTGGAAGGGGGTATCCTACTTTTGCTGCTCGGGCGACGAGATGTGGAACTGGGCACGGTACTCCATGAACTTGCTGATCATGGGTTGAAGTTGATCCTCGGAAGGATCCTTGTGTCGATCACTGATAGCTTCGTAGGTCTCCCACTCATCTATGAGCTTTTTCGGGAGTTTGGAATAATCATTCTCTGCCTCTATCAGGTACCCGATGAAGTCATGACACGCCAACAGGTTATTGATGGATTCGGCGTCGAACGTGACTTCTAGCCCCAGTCCCTGTGAAACGATCTCCTTGAAGATCTGAATAGTTTCTTCCACCTTTCTTAAGGTGAAAGAAGGAGTGAGAAACCCTGGAGACATTCTGAGAATGATCTGTTCCATTTGATGCATTGCATCCAGGGCTACCTCCTTTACCTTGTCAATCTTTTCCAGGATGAACTCCAGCTGATCCACCCGATAATCCAAAGTGGAAAGGATTTTATTCAGTGCCCTAGGGTGTCCAAAGACGCCAAACTTGACCAGATCATCGACTGAACAGTCGAGCATTTTCTGAAAGGTCTCGTGTTGCATCCTGGCATGCTCAAGCTCTTCGAGATGGGTCCCGCTATCGCCTGGAGTTCTTTGTTTGTTCGATTGATATTCTGATACAAATCTGTGAACTTAGCGATAACTCCCTCGCTTTCTTTGAGGATTTGGCTCCTCCAGGGAAACTGCCATGCCCTGCTTGCCAATTTTAGCATATTCATTGATCTTTTCCTGGCTCAGAGGCTCAGGAGATTCGGTGGTAGTTGTAGGAGGTGCACTGCCCATTTTCTGCAAGGTGCGGAGAAGATATTTATTTTGCTCCTTTAGCTACCTTTTCTCTTCCTTTGCTTCTTGGAGTTTCTTGCAAAGGGCATCAACTGCAGATAGGGCCTCTCCTTGCAAGCTTTACGAAGATGTCCCCATTGTGACTTGAGTCAGTCATCTGTAATCTGTCAAAGACAGATCCTTTTATCCTTCAAAGGATTGGGGTACACAATCTCCATCACTCTCTCCCCTGATGCACTCTGAGAGAAGCGGGTTATGGGCTTCTACTTCTTTGCCCCTTTCGATGGGATTACGGAGAAGTCCATCGGTGTGATGGGAACTTTCCTTTTGTGCAGACTCAGGTGCTAGGAGATCCAGCCTGGACTTATGGGAGAAGGACTAGAAATAGAGAAGGGGGTAGCTGCAGTAGTAGAAGGGAAAAATGTGGAGACACGTGGAGGCGGCATGGAGAGGAAAGCCGAGGAAGTGCTCACGGGAGGAAGGGATACTGCAGGGGAGGAAGTCATAGGAAGGGAAGGGAGCTCAGAGATAAGGGAAGAAATGGAGGGGGACAGCTCCACGAGAGAGGAGAAAATGGACGAAGAAGCAGCAGGAATAGAAGAAGAAGGGGGAGAGGATACGACCAAAGGAATGGTCACTTGGGTCACTCGAGGAGGGGAAGGAGGAGAAGGAGAAGGAACAGAAGGGACCTCAATTGTTACAGTCATGGCCACATCCTGAGTGGATGCACCTATTGGAACATCTTCCGTTGTTTCTTCCTCTGAGCTTTCCGGGATTGCAACCCATTCTTGTGAAGCGAGAAGGAGGGCTTTCAGGAGCTTCCTCTTGGGTAGAGCTGGATTCACCCTCTTTTCCTTTCCCCTTGCCCTTTGGTTGTTGTTTCGACCGAGGAGGTGCGTTGCCCAACGGAGAGGTTGTGAAATCGACTCCGAGGTAGATGAGCCCGTTCATTCGGCACCAATGCTCTATTCTGCGCAGAGTTTCCTTGACCCTCTCCTCGATTGTTTGAGGAGCTTTGGTTCTATCAATCACCGCGAAAGGCCAATCGTCCCCACCCGTGTCAAGATACACTTGATCAACTTCTTGCTCAGTAGTTTGGTAGCCTTTTGGGACGATGGCTACCCCATACTGGATGATTTCTGCTAAGGCCAAGCGAGAATGATCCTTCCTCCTGAGCTCAACCTCATGATATATGTCGATGTAGATATCTTCGATCTGAGGGATGTGGATCGGATCGAGCTTGGCCCTGGAAAACAATTTCTTGGGTCGAAGGTGGGCCTTGCTGGGAAGTTATGTTTCAGATTCAGTAGCTCCAGTTCTCTGCAAACATGTCTTTTGCCTTGTGGTGAGTGAGACACGTATACCTACCCACTGTGAGGGGGAAAGGAGTCCCACCCTTCTTTCTCTTTAGGCACTTTTCGTGGTAAGTAATAAGTTGCCTCGACAGCTCCAACAGGATCAACTTGGGACCGGCATATCTCGGCAATTTAGTTGGTTCTCCCAAGAAGTTAACTGCCCTCAGATAGGTGAATGTGGGGAATTGAGTGAACAGGGCCCCCCATTTCTCTGTAGCTGCTACGATGCTCTTGGTCGTACGACCGTGAGTCATATTCGGCCTCAACAGGCAGATGATGAAATAGAAGAATGCATCGTTGATTTTTGTGAATTGGGGGATACTATTTTCCAGCTTCAGTTCTGGATAGTATTCATAGATTTTAACCTGGGGCCAAACCCCGCATCGCATCAGAGCTGGATAGTCTCTCTCTGAAGCCGCAACATAGACCACGTAGGAGTTCATATAGAACCTCCTGTTGTGTTAAGTTGTTGGAGCTGCTCAGATATTGTGCTGCTTATGATTTCTGCCCACTCAAACCGTTGATCAAGCACATTTTTGTTCATTGTTTCCAGATATCGCAGCATCCTCTTGTGAAAATAATGGGCGTCGGGAAGCCCAAAGACTCTGCTCAGAAGTGATTGTGTCGGCCCGAGTTCCTCTGAAAAGTCACTGCGATGTATGACTTGTGGCCAATGAGTCACCACCTTTTTGTTCTTCAAATATACCTCATTCATCAGCTACATGCACTGATCCTCATTGTCGTCCCAGGCCTTGATGCAATCTTCCCGCTTACGGCCACAAAGTGCCGGTGGTGAGGGATGCCGAGCATTATTTCAAAGTGCCGGGCAGTGAGGTTGATTATAACCTCACCCTTCTCATTGTGGACACATCTTGTGTCTTTATTGTAGCATCGGCAACTACCATCATGAATTCATTGTTCACGGCACTAACTGGGATTCCTCCAGCAAAGTGCAGCGCACTGCCCATCAGCTTGTCCATCCATGGACTTCTTGTGACCCTCTGGGTTCTGGCCCAGAAATCTTCCATGTCAATATGACCCAGTTCTGAGTCTCTGATGTCTAGGTCACACTCGGCCTGGGACTCGGGCATCCTGACCCTCTGATATTTATACTTCATTTCTTCTTCTGTGAGCTTGGCTTTACCCTTAGATTTGGTAGGTCTCTTGCTTGATGTTGACATATGTAACTCTGAACTTAATTGCTGATCTGCAAGAAGAAGAAGTGAAACCCAACGCAAGAAGGTCATATTAGTCATTTGATCTTCCATTAAAGTGTCAACAGAAGAAAGAGTTAGTGATTTAAGGCCTCAGGTGCAGGGCGCACGAATACTGCTGGTTACAGGGCTAAATAATAAGGCACACAGGAAAGGGCTGCTGCAAGGGATAAATCAATGCCAAAGGGCGCATGGCGCATGGACACTGCAGATTGCATTTTTGTTGTTGTAAACACAAGTGCGCCTGCGCCATGTGTATGCATTTTATAAAGGGCGCGGATATTTTTCATGTTACACGGGTACAGGATGCGCCAAAGGGCACAGTTTAATGCGTGTAACATCATTTTTTCATGCGCCACAAGAAAGCTTGCGCGCGCATGGAAGGTCTGCATAACATGATGTCGTTGCAATAATGGGTGCGTCCGCACCGCTTCAATAGTTGCACTTAGCGCATGTAATTTGAATGTTGCATACATACAGGGTGCGCCAAAGGGCGCAGGTTTAAATACTACAACATATGAGTTGGGTGCGCCAAGTAGGGCGCAAGGAAAGCGTTCGCAACAAGCGAAGGGAGTGCACCTTTAGGGCATGGCTTTTTTGTGTAACAGTCATGGTATGTGCACCATTAGCGTGACTGTGTATTATGTTACAGGGATGACAGATGCGCCAAAGGAGAAAAATAACAGTGTCTTCTTTTCAAGCCATGATCTTTCTCTGAGGGGTTTTCATGTTGATAAGCTTCTTTTTAAGGGTACCTTTGGGTTATGAAGAAGCTAAATCAAAGAGTTCCAAGCCATTTTTTAGGACAGAGTCCCCTTTACCAGCAGATCTGGAAAGAGGGGGGAAAATGCATGGGTAGAGAAAAACAGCAAGGAGGGTGGGGAGTTCATGTTTTGACAGCTTTTTTAACTCAATCCATACCAACAAGCAGCCAAAACCAAAGCACAAAATACACAAAAGAAATGAGGACCTCTTACCAGGATTATATAATGGAGAAGTGTGAAAACGGGTCCACGAAGTGATTCGAAAATGACAGGCAGGTGCGCTGGCAGGTACAGATGTAAGAGAAAAATCACGTGATGTGTCGGATGATAATGACAGTGCAGACGCGCCTATATATAGGCGAGGTGGTAATAAATGCGCCACCAACTTTTTAAGTGGCGCATGAAAAGCACTGTCGACACAAGAAAGCATGCGCCCTTGGCGCACCAAAACACTTGCCAACCTGAAGTTATGTGCGCCTTTGGTGCACCAAAAGTTATGTCGACACAAGAATATGTGCACCTTTGGCGCACCAAAAAGTGGCGCAACAAAAGTATTGTTGACATGAAGGCGCATGCGCCTTGGCACATGCAAGAAAGACTCAACATAGTGAGGCACACCAAAATGCCTGTTGACACAAGAAAGCATGCGCCAAAGGCTTAAAAGGGGGCGCATGAAAACTTGATGTTGCATAGTCATTATGTGCGCCCGACCAAAAAAGACCAAAAATGGCTAAGTTCGGAAAACTAGATTTCTGGGAAGGTATTTTGCAACGTTACGAATGCGCAAGGGGTCCCTGACGATGGACCGGAACAAAATTTTGGTAGGTTATCTGTAAAATTGCCCTTGCTTATTTTACGGGATAACAATGTAGCAAATTAGAGGGTTGTGAGGTCAAAGGTAAAGAGGAGATGGTGTATAAACTTAAGAAGAGTTTGTATGGCCTGAAATAAGATCCACGTCAATGGTATAAGAAATTTGATAGCTTCATGATGGAGAAAGGTTATATTAGATGTCATTCTAACTATTGTGTATATATAAAGAAATTTCAAGAGGTTAGTTACATTATCATGTGCTTGTATGTTGATGACATGTTGGTTGCGGGAAAAAACATGTAGAAAATAAAAGTACAAGAATCATATAAGTGACTCCTTTCTATGAAGGATTTTGGGGCAGCTAAGAAAAACCTCGGTATGAGGATATCTCGGGATAGGAAGGAATGGAAGATGGATTTATCTTAGGAAGAGTACATTAAGAAGGTCTTGGAGAGGTTTAATATGTAGGATGATAAATAGGTTGAGACTCCTTTAGTAGGCTGTTTATCCAAATTCCCCCAGGAGTAAATTTTTGATAACATGCATTGAACTCTCAAGCCCCGGGAAATTGATTGATTCAGGGGAAAAAATCATGTTTCTAGGGTCCCCTCATATTTTTCTAACTCCCCTAGCCGAAGAAGGAAAGAGCAAGCACTGAGAAAATGTGAAAAAGTTACAGAGAATAAGCTTGGGCCAGAAAAAATTGTGAAAATTAGCTAAGTCCTAGTCCTCGCAACAGTCGGGACATTTGGGACATCAAGGCGCGATTCAGCCGAAATGCCTCCAGGCGGCCCGCGAAGCAAAGGTACATCCGAGACAAATGGATGCGAACCGGCCGGTTCTGCTGAAAAGGAGAACTTTCGCAAAGGGACAATCGGGCCGTCAGGACGCGTGAGACGCGGAAAGCCGGTTCGGCCGAACGAGAAGAAAATCGACTAACTGCTCGGGACATTTGGGCCTTGAGGACGCAAAGCCGCCCGATCAACCGAAAATGGAGAACTTTCGTACTAGCGGTTGGGACATCTGGGCCACGAGGACGCGAAGACGCGAAAAGGCGAAGCGGCCAAGAGCAAAGGAAGCCCATTTCGGGCGGTTGGGAAGAATTTGTCCCAAACAGTCCGGGACAAGTGGAACAAATGTACGCGAAGGATGCGTGAACCGCCGGTTCAAATTCGTTCCCGAAGCGGGAACTTCAAAGCACTGGGACAAGTTTGACAAAGGGACGCGTGGGGCGTGCGGATAAATGCCGAAAACCGAGAGCCAATCGATCATGACACATGTCACCGATGCGAAGAAAGGGACATGGAAGCCCATTTCGGTGGGATCGGAAGTTTTGTCCCGAAGCAAAGGGACATTCGGGACAAAAAGACACGAAGGGCGCGAAAATCAGCGACCCGCGGACGAATCAAATCGTGACACGTGTCACAAGGGGAGATAGTCCAAAAGTCAAAGGGCGAGGTTTCAAGCACGATCGAGCCCAATAAAAGAGGACACATGTCCAATGAAGCGAAGGAGAGAGAATCACGTGACCAATCAATTCATGCCACGTGTCATCCATGTGGCAGAGCGGGAAGAAATTTAAAAATCGGTTTTCGCTTTGATCGTGCCTAGATCTTCGTCGACATATCTTTCGATCCAGAGCTCGATTTGCACGTTCTTTATATCAACGGAAATCTTGTGAAATTCTATACATGATTTCGTGGTTAATCTTGAGTTTTGGTGTAGTCCGGAGAGAGAAAATTGAGAAACAGCTCGACGCGTGTTCATGGCCGAAGCCCGACATTTCAAATGACTGCATTTAATGCGTAATGGGTCGCCTTCTCCTGTATTTCGGTCAAAATGATAGGGTATGGGTTTGTAAGGTCCCCATGCTGTTTTAATGCATCTACGATCAAGGAGGGATGGGTTCCCATTATTCTATACGTTTTATGTCCCCTGGCTCGACCCATGCAATGTAAAAAGCCGATTTGGCTCATTTCTAGCAGGGGAACATTTCTTTGATAGCAAGCTTCTTCTTTCACCTGTAACAAGTGATTTTTGCAAGTATCGACCTCTTCTAAAATTGTAATGAGTTTTCTACCTTTTGATGTTGTAATACAAGGGTTTTGACAAAGGAAATGAAAATACAGTGCTCTGTGATCGGGCAGTCCTCTGTTTGTGTTGCTTGTTTCATTTCGCACCTCGATTACATCTTATCAACTTGTGCATGATGTTTTATGTTGCATTTTATGATCTGTGTCTATCTGCAGAACAAGAAGTGTTCACCACTCCTTCTTTGGTGTATCACCTGTTAGTTTAGTTTCATTTTTGCACTTTCTATCTCTGTCTCCTTGGATTTTAGAGTAGGATTAGGTTTCAAACCTCTGTAGTTTTGCAAAATATAGATCTAAATCGAGAGGATTTTGAGGAACCAGCCTCTAATCTGGATATTCCTCTCTCGTTTCACAAGTCCCCACACTTGGAGAGAGGTTTCCATGTTGTGCAATCACACTAGATGCTAGAGTGATCAACCTAGAAGCCTGATCTGCATCCAGGGGTGCTGTGAGTCTGCAACAACAACGGTTTTGCACGCCGGTGGGACTAGGGTCTCATTTTTATTGAGCAGGTTGATGTGCATCTGCTGCATTTTTCTTGCTTAAAAAGAGCTATTATTTGCATATCTGGCGACTCCGAAGGGAAGAATCGATTGGTTCCAAGTGCAGGCCTGAAAACTCATGAGAAGAATCACCACAAGGTCAAGAGTTGGAGAAGAAGAAGTGTTGTTTGAATACCTGTAGTTATCTCCAAGAAGAAGGCAAAGAGGAAGAAGGATTCAAAGGTCTCCATCTCCACCAAACAGAACTCTCTCAACTCCTCCACCTGACAGGCCTTTCATTCAATCAACAAGGGTTTTAAGACCAATCAGAATGGCTCAGAACAACCCCTACGTCAACTTCACAGTAGCAGAGCCCACTTGCTCTCAATGCACAACATCCAGTTCCTATTGCAGCCTTGAAGAACATTCCCTACTTCACCGGAGAAAATTAGACTACTCCAGGTGATCATGTTAAAGATATTGCTAACCTTTGTGCAATCCATGAAATCAATGAAATGCAAGTGGCTGTCAAGTTACTGGCATCTTCCTTCAAGGGTAAAGCATTGTAATGGTTTAGGAGCCTTGGAGCTGGTTCTATCACAAACTGGAATCAGCTGTGTATTGCACTTCACGAGCAATTTGGAGAGAAGGGAGACAACTTGTCTCTTTTGGAGCAGCTGACAACTATCAAGAGAGCCCCCAACGAGCAGCTGACTGACTTCAACTTCAGATTTCAAAGGTCTTGGGATAGGATTCTAGTGGCAGTCAGGCCAACAACAGAAGGTGCTTTTCTATATTACCTTAAAGCTTTGAATTCTAATATTTCTATGTTAATTCAATCTATGGGAGGCACAACCTTACCTGCTGCTTATAGCATTGCCATTAGAGCCGAAAATTGTCTTATTCAAGCTGGTAAACTGGCTCCTAGGCCTCCCATGCCCTTGTATCCAAACTTAGAAAATCCAAGCACTAGTCAAGCACCCACTTTGGCTCCTGTTCCCACCCCTAGAAATCAAAGTTCAAGTGAAACTTCTACTTCATCCTCTAGTGCTTCAAATGAACTCCAAGAGGTCATGAAACAATTGCAAAATTTGGGAAATGAGCTGGTTACTATCAAAAGACAGCAAGCTCAAAGTGCTAGACCGTATCAGCCTCAAGTGCAATACCAGGCTAGGCCCCCATACCAACAAAATAGGTCGCCAAATCAGGCTGCAAATCAAAATCAAAGCCAAGTAAGGCCTCCTGCCAATAGACCATTCCAGCCCTATAATCCAAATGCCATATCTGCCTCTAAGGCATTAGTGCCAACCCAGAACAACATTGCTCAGGAATATGATTGGTTCTTTCCATGCAACGAGCCTCATAACCAATCCATGTGTTTCAATGGTGCTCTCAATCAAGCACTAATGGTGACAACTCTTTAGTGTGGAAAGTGAGGGCATCGAGGAAACAGTTAACAACAAGAAACATTCCAATAGCAATCAGCCCCAAATGACACCACATTGGTGAACTGGCAAGCAGAAGATTTCTGTGGCATGAATCAAGCAGTTTCTCAAGGTGTTGTAGCCAACACAAGGTCAAAAAGGAGAAATTTGGGTGAAGAACAGCCATTAGCCCCAACCAATCCACAACCTTCCACGGCTCCACAAATGATTGGCAAGCAAAATCTAGTTTCAAATGCATAGGAGCACCCAAACCAGCTCCTAAACCAACTCGGATGCCATTGTTGCTGCCCATGTGCAAGGAACGAATGTGCAAACCAAGGGACAACAAAAGGATACTTCATCCCCATTCAGTATCATTGAACAGATGAAGAAGACTAACGTCAATAAATCAATGTGGGAATCCCTATCCATCCCAGACAAAGAGATCTCGCTGCAAGCTGCCATGAAGGACTGGCCAATTTCAAATCAACGGGTTCAAATGTAAGACAAAGTGCTTACAAATGCTGCCCACCCTGAAGGAAGTCATGAGAGGGCAACAAGGTAAAATGTCGAAGCCCCTCCATTTTATGTTTCATTGATCATAGGAGACAAGTTGGTACATAATTGCATGATTGACTCTGGGGCAAGTAGCTCAGTGATGCCCAAGCAAATAGCTGATCAGCTGGGTCTCCAATATGAAGTAATATCTAAAGGGGTAGTACAATTGGATGGGACAGCAGTAGAAACCATGGGAGTAATTAAAGGTTTGAATCTTACCTTGCATACATGCCCCAACGTTACCGTTTTACAAGATGTGTCAGTGATAGATTTGCCACCACTCTTTGCCCTATGTTTATCAAGGGATTTCACAGCCAAAATTGGAGGCTACTTATCTGCTGATTGGTCACACATGTTGTTCAGAACAAGATATGGTACTAAGCTCACAATCAGATCCAAACCAATTACAAACTTTCATATTGAGCCTCATACTCCAAGCCAAGTCAATGCCAACTGTTCAGCATTTGATCAAGAAGATTATCCAAACATAGATGAAGCCGACACCAAAGTTGGAAGCATTCTAGATTTGACTCTTGATGAATGGGCAAGCAAGGTACATGCTTTTGATCCCTACCAAGAAGTAGAAGAATCTGAAATAGGAGTCTATTGCATACATGAAGAGAACAACCTATTCCTAGCATCACCAAACCAAACCATAAGGATGACAATGAGGTATGGAAATTATTTTTGATGGATCAAGGAGTAGGCAAGGTGCGGGAGGAGGAGCTATGCTTGTTTCACCTCAAGGCATCAAATATTATTCAGCTTTTTGTTTCCAGTTTTCTTGTTTAAACAACACAGCTGAATATGAGGCCTTGATTCATGGACTTCATTGGGCTAGAAAAAGGGGCATAAATAACTTGCAGGTGTTCAGGGATAGTGAGCTAATCATCAATCAAGTCAGGGGACAACATGCTACAAAGAATGACCTGTTTGAAGAACTACAAGAATAGGGTATGGGACCTCATTGAGGATTTCAAAGCTTTCAACATCGTGTCCATACCTGGGAAGAAAATGAAGCAGTGACAGACTTGCAGCAATTGGGGCTGCATTTGATGCTGTGGAAAGTATCAAAAGTGAGAAATCTCACCTCATATCAAATTGGTTGTGAGACTAGCTGTTCCGGATAACAACACAAGTTGGCAAGTCTTCGAGAATGATCAGCAAATTGTTAATTTCCTACAAGAAGAAGCTGAGTTCTCCGCCAGAAATCAAGACAAGCTGGAGCAGCAATATGGTGATCAGGTAGTACAGCTGAGAACTAACAAGTTACCAAAAGGCCTCATAACCTTGGAGTCAATCTTCAACCCGAATGATCAGTTCCTGGAAGGAGAAAGCGAACATTCAAGTAAAGGGTGAAGATTCAGAGCCTATTTTAGTGGAAGAAGGCAAAACATTGCAGATTGGCAAAGTAAGTACCTCACAAGAGAAATCTGATTTTGTTCAGCTTTGTCAAGAATTCCCAGATGTTTTTTCTTGGACTTACAAAGATCTGAGAGGTTTCAACCCAAAGTTGGCACAACATACTATTGAGCTAGATCCGGAATCCAAGCCTGTCAGAAAAGCAAAGGCCAGTGAATCCCCATATTGAACCTCTAATGAGAAAAGAGTTAAAGGGCTTATTGAGGCCAGTATCATCTTCCCCATCAAACACTCAAGTTGGCTCACCAACTTAGTCCTAGTCAGGAAGAAGAATGGAGAGATCAGGTTGTGTGTTGACTTCAGAGACTTGAACAGAGCCTCCCTCAAGAACCATTACCCACTCCCCTTCCATAGAGAAAATATTGCAAGTTGTATCCGGTTCGAGAGATTCTCTCTCTAGATGGCTACTCAAGGTATAATCAGGTGATGGTGAAAGAAGAGGACCAGTTCAAGACAGCTTTCACCACCAAATGGGGGACCTATTCCTACAAGAAGATGCCATTTGGGCTATCAAATGCTGGGGCCACTTTCCAAAGGGCAATGGATATGGCATTCAAGGGTTGATCAACAAAATAGTTTTGATATATCTTGACAACATCACTGTATTCTCCAAAAATGCAGTGGATCACCTTTTTCATCCGAGGCGGTATTTCAGAGGTGTAGAAAATTTGGGGTATCATTGAATCCCAAAAAATGCATATTCCTGGCTCACGAGGGGAAACTTCTAGGCCATATTGTCTCGAAAGAGGGACTGGCAATTGATCCAGAGAGGGTTGAAGCCATAAGAGCACTACCATTGCCAAGTCACAAGAAGGCTCTTCAAAGCTTCTTAGGAAGGATAAACTTTGTCCAGATTTGTGCCTAATTTTGCCACTCTTGTGAAGCCTCTAACAATGATGTTGAAGAAGAGTCATGGCATTCAAATGGACAGCGAAGGCAAAGAGAGTTTTGAAAGCATCAAGCATGCAATATCACAAGCTCCAACCCTTATCAACCCGAACTTTTCAAAGGACTTCATGTTGTATGCGTTTGGAGGATCGAGACACAATCTCACTATCTTAACACAAATTGAATAGAGAAGGTTGAACAGCCCCCATAGCATTCTCCACCAAACCTTGGAAGATTACGAAATAAAGTATTCTTTCATCGAAAAGCATGTCCTTACTTGTCATCGGGAGCTTGAAGAAGTTCGGACATTTGGTCTCAAACAATAAGATTCAACTGTTGGTCTCACATCATGCTGGGTTAAGGATTTCCTCCTCAACAAGGATTTGAATGAGAAAAGGGCAGGTTGGATCATCCGTGTCATGGAGTATGACATTGAGATCAAGATCACCAAGTCTGGTAAGAGGGAAAGGGTTGTGTGAGCAACTGGTTTTGGGAAACAAAAGAAGTATGCAATGAAGAAGAGGTTGTTTTGACATCCAGATAGTCATGAGCCAAGTGGCAAACAAGAAGAAGATAATGCTGCCCCAACTCCTTGCTGGACCCAAGGTATTATGCACTTCCTAAGCACAGGCCTATGCCCTCCGGAGATGAACAAGACCCAAAGGAGACACTTCAGGTTGCAGGCTGTTCCGTATGCCATTGTTGATGGAGTTTTGTTCAAGAAAGATGTGAATGGAGTGCTGCTGAGATGCATTAGCACAGGTCAGATTCAAAGGGTGTTGGAAGAGTTTCATGGTGGACCAGCTGGTGGCCATTTTGCACCAAGAGTGACAACTCTAAAAATCATGAAGGCTGGTTATTATTGGCCTAAAATCTTTAGTGATTGTTATGCATGGATCAAGATGTGTAAGAATTGTGCACTCTTCATGGGAAAAGAGAGACTTGCTGCCCTTCCATTGCATCCAATCTCAGTTGACCAGCCATTCATGCAATGGGGTTTGGACTTCATTAGAGTCATTAATCCCAATTCAAGCCAAGGGCACAAATGGATTTTGACAGCCATAGACTACTTCACCAAATGGACAGAAGCAGTAGCACTCAAAGAGGCAAATGAGTCTAGCATCTTAGACTTTTATGAGGGGATAACAACCAGATTCGGTGTACCTGCTACAATAATCTCTGATAATGCATTGGCATTCATTAGATCTAAGGTGACTGAGTGGGCTATCAAGAACAGTATTTACCTAAGCACTTCATCGAACTATTACCCTCAGGGCAATGGCCAGGCCGAGTCTACAAACAAGAACTTGTTGAGGATCATTAGGAGAACTCTTGATGAGAATCAGAGGTCTTGGCACACCAAACTGAAATCAGCCCTATGGGCTGATAGGATAACTCCCAAAAGATCCACAGGTAACTCTCCATTCAAGCTTTTCTATGGAAGAGAGGCAATCTTTCCCATATCACTTGAGTTGCCAACATTGGAACTCATGAAGCAGCTGGAGTTACTTGAATTTGAGCCCATGGAGGTGAGATATGTAGAGTTGATGGAGCTGCAAGAGATCAGAAATTAGGCATTCCAAGCAATGGAAAAGGATCAAGCTTTGATCAAGAAGACCTTTGATAGAAAGGCCAAGGATAGATCTTTTCAAGTTGGAGATCTAGTGTTGAAATAGGATGCGGACATAGCAAAACTGGGAAGGCATTCAAAATTTGATGCCATTTGGAGTGGCCAATACATGGTCACAAAGTGCAAGAACAAAGAATGCTTTCCAATTGGCCTCACTGGAGGGTGAAGAACTGCATATTCCAGTCAATGGAATCTATCTCAAGCGTTGCTTCTAGAGGGAAGTTCACTACCTCTGTAAATATTAGATTAGATTTTCTTTCCTCCAAGTGCTTGTGCACATTGTTTTGTTGTAGGTTAGTTTTGTTTTCCCTAAGTGCTTTGGCACAGCTTGTTGTCCATGGAGATGTTTAGCAGTCCTTGCTTTCATCAGGTGACATTCCATCTTCCTCCTTGCACATTCTGAGTCAGTTGAGGTTCTAAACAGAATATTTGATGACTCCATGCCCAATGGACTGCTTCAGGCAACTGGTATCTTCTACTCTAGAAGAGTAACCCCATTGAGTCGCTAATTGTTATCCAAATTCCCCCACCTGGAGTAAATTTTTGATAACATGCATTGAACTCTCAAGCCCCAGGAAAATTGATTGATTCAGGGGAAAAAATCATGTTTCTAGGGTCCCCTCATATTTTTCTAACTCCCCTGACTGAAGAAGGAAAGAGAAAGCTCTGAGAAAATGTGAAAAAGTTACAGAAAATAAGCTTGGGCCAGAAAAAATCATGAAAATTAGCTAAGTCCTAGTCCTCGCAATAGTCGGGACATTTGGGACATCAAGGCGCGGTTCGGCCGAAACGCCTCCAGGTGGCCCGCGAAGCAAAGGGACATCCGGGACAAATGGACGCGGAGGACGTGAACCGGCTGGTTCGGCCGAAAAGGAGAACTTTCGCAAAGGGACAATCGGGCCATCAGGACGCGTGAGATGCGGAAAGCCGGTTCAGCCGAATGAGAAGAAAATCGACTAATTGCTCGGGACATTTGGGCCTTGAGGACGCGAACCGCCCGGATCGGCCGAAATGGAGAACTTTCGTACTAAGCAGTTGGGACATCTGGGCCGCGAGGACGCGAAGATGCGAAAAGGCAAAGTAGCCGAGAGCAAAGGAAGCCCATTTCGGTGGTTCAGAAGAATTTGTCCCAGACAGTCTGGGACAAGTGGAACAAATGTACGCGAAGGACGCGAACCAGCCGGTTCGGCCGAAATGGGGAACTTCAGCACTGGGACAAGTGGGACAAAGGGACGCGTGGGACGCGGATAGCCGAGAAACCCGAGGGCCAATCAGATCATGACACGTGTCACCGGCAGAAAAGGGACATGGAAGCCCATTTCGGCGGATCAGAAGTTTTTGTCCCGCGAAGCAAAGGGACATCCGGGACAAAAAGATGCGAAGGGCGCGAAAAGCCGGCAGACCACGGACCAATCAAATCGCGACACGTGTCATAAGGGAGATAGTCCAAAAGTCAAAGGGCGAGGTTTCAAGCACTGACCCGAGCCAATAAAAAAGGACACATGTCCAACGAAGCAAAGAAGGAGAGAGAATCACGCAACCAATCAATGCATGCCACGTGTCATCCAGTGGCGAGCACGGAAAGAAATTTAAAAATCCGTTTTTCTCTTTGATGCGTGCCTAGATCTTCATATCGACATATCTTTCGATCCGAGCTCGATTTGATTTGCACGTTCTTTATATCAACGGAAATCTTGTGAAATTCTCTACATGATTTCGGGGATAATCTTGAGTTTTGGTGCAATCTAGAGAGAGAAAATTAAGAAATGGCTCTAATGCGTGTTCATGGCCAGAAGTGACATTCCAGCGACTAGATTTAATGCAGAATGGGTCGCCTTCTCCTGTATTTCGGTCAAAATGATAGGGTATGGGTTTGTAAGGTCCCCCATGCCGTTTTAATGCACCTGCATTCAAGGAGGGATGGGTTCCCATGATTCTACATACATTTTCTCGTCCCCGGGCTCGACCGTCTGATGTAAAAAGCCAGATTTGGCTCATTTCTAGGGGGGGAACATTTCTTTGGATAGCAAGCTTCTTCTTTCACCTGTAACAAGTGATTTTTGCAAGTATCAGACCTCTTCTAAAATTGTAACAGGTTTTCTACCTTTTTGATGTTGTAATACAAGGGTTTTGACAGTGGAAATGACAATACAGGCTCTGTGATCAGTTTTCAGTCCTCTGTTTGTGTTGCTTGTTTCATTTCAGACCTCTGATTACATCTTATCAGCTTGTGCATGATGTTTTATGTTGCATTTTATGATCTGTGTCTATCTGCAGAACAAGAAGTGTTCACCACTCCTCCTTTGGTGTATCACCTGTTAGTTTAGTTTCATTTTTGCACTTTCTATCTCTGTCTCCTTGGATTTTAGAGTAGGATTAGGTTTCAAACCTCTGTAGTTTTACAAAATATAGATCTAAATCAGAGGAGTTTGAGGAACCAGCCTCTAATCTGGAGATTCCTCTCTCAGTTTCACAAGTCCCCACACTTGGAGAGAGGTTTCCATGTTGTGTAATCACACTGGATGCTAGAGTGATCAACCTAGAAGCCTGATCTGCATCCAGGGGTGCTGTGAGTCTGCAACAACAAGGCCATTTCAAGTTATCAAAGGATTTGTGTCCCGAGACAAAGCGGAAAGAAACTAGATGTCATAGGTACCTTACTTATCATCAGTTGGCAATTTGATGTATGTCATGGTGTGAATTAGGCCTGATATTACCCATCCAGTGAGAGAAGTGAGTATATTTATGAGTGATCCAAGTAAAGATCATTGGCAGGTAGTAAAGTGGATTCTTCAATACTTGAGAGGGACCATGAGGACAGTTTTGTGCTAGAGTGGATTGGAAGCTACTTTATGTGATTATGTAGATTCAAACATGGCTGGAGATGTAGATAGTAGGAGGAACATGACAGATTATATTTTCACTGTAGGTGAGACAACACTGAGCTGGATTTCATGACTACATAAGCTTGTGGCTTTTTCAACCACGGAGACTGAGTATGTTGCTACCATAGAGGCAGGCAAAGAGATTATTTGGTTACAACAGTGGCTTGAGGATTTGGGGCATAAGCGGGGAGTAAGGAAGTTGCATAGTGATAGTCCGAGTGTTATACACTTGCTAAGAAATCTGCTTTCTACTCTAAGACGAAGCATATACGATTAAGGTACCATTTCGGAGGATAGCTTTAGAGGAAGAGAAGTTGAAGCTAGATAAGATGCATACCAGTCATAATCTTGTAGACATGATGACCAAGGTGGTCACAAGGGAGAAACTAAAATTATGTTCATCTTTGGTTGGTCTGCATGGATGATAGTGAAAGGTTGAGAAGCTTTATCATAGGAAAACTAGTCTTCAAGTAGAAGATTTTTATGTTGTGGAGCATGTTTTCATGTGTGGAAGTGTTAAATATTATACACTAAAAGTATTGTACACTCTCCATAGTTTTCTCATCGAGGTTCAAGGTTGGGTCGGGCCCCGAGAGGGGTGCGGGGTGGTAACCCCCTTTATCGAGGGTTCAAAATTGTATCCCCGAAAAATAATTAGCCTCAAAAATGTGCCCAATACCTCATGAAACATGTTCTTCTCATATGGGTAGTGTTTTGACCCATACGTTTATGGGGAACTTTTGGCCCATGGTTTTGGTGCCCATAGTATTTTGAAATTCCTTAAGTAGTTGCCTATTGATGTAATTTTTACATATGGTAGGGAGGCATAACATGGTAGATGTGTGCGAGCTCAAGTGTGAATTTAGGAGAGTTTCTTGAGCACAGCTCCAAAATATTTGGGTATTGTATTGAGAGAAAGAGGTGTCTTGTAATAAATTCTAAGCAAGTGATTCTTGGTGGACATTGCCCAAATTGGGTGAACCATGTTAAATATTGTCTTTGAGTTGTGCTCTTTTATTTTCTACACTTTTATTTCAGATCTGTGATATTATTCTTCATATTAGTTTCTACTATTATGATTATGTGTGGGATTGTTCCACATATTTTATCCCTTATTTCCTAACATATTTATGACAATGTTAAAGCCTTCTTAGGCTCCAAATTCTCTGACTAGGCTCTTAGACATGGATTATACTTGAATACTTCCTCTAATTATTACCCTCAAGGTAATGGATTGGTAGAGTCTACTAATAAGAACCTAATCGAATTATGAAGAGGAAAATGAAGATCAATCAAAGGTAATGGCACACAAAGCTAAAAAATACGCTCTATGCTAATAGGATCACACCAAAGAGAGAAATTGGAAAATCTCCCTTTGTCCTTGTGTATGGTATAGAATCCAAGCTTCCATTATCTATGGGATTACCTTCATTAGAGCTAGCTTGGTAATTAGAATTTGAGGGTGAATACTAAAGAACAATCAAAATGGCGGAGTTGGTTGAGCTTGAAGAATCGAGCTAATTAGCCATGATCAAATTAGAAGAGAATTAAAGGTTGACCAAGCATTAGTTTGATAAGAAATCCAAATCATGGGATTTTAAAACATGAGATATCGTCTTGAAATGGGATACGAGATAGAGTAACACTAGGAAACACTCTAAGTTTGATGCACTTTAGAGTGGGTCATACATCATCATTGCATGCAAGTAAGCCAACTATTTTGATTTATCCAAACTTGATGGAGAGGTAAAAATCCTAGTTAATGGGATTTATCACGATCCTTCTCTTTAAGTTGGTTTCTTGCATCTTGTACATACTTGCATTTCTTTTTTTCCATTTCCTTCTTGTTGTGTTTGGAGGTTCCCTCCTTCTATTTTGTGATGATCACCGATTGAGTGCCTTCTTCCCGTCCCTTTTAGTGATCATTTGAAGTGATTTTACACAAATTTTGGTCCCATGTGCATCTCATAGGTTGAGTTTGTGAAGGATGATAGAGCTGCTTATTTTCAAGGTCAAGTTTCAAGAAAAATGCTAACTCCATGCCCAATGGATGATTCAAGATACGTATTTTCACATCTAGTATGAATAGGTTCCTTGAAAGTCACCAAATTTTTGTCCAAAATAGTACCCCGTGCTATTTTTAATAACTCATCCAAGTTTCAGACTTAGGAAGGTCCAGTTAAGGACCCTCATAATGAATAAGTTGAAGACACGATATTTCATGGCATTAATGAAAATAAAGTGTTACGCAGACTTGAAAGATATGGAATTCCACGAGATGGTTAATCCCATATGACAAAGCATGCAAATCACTCAGGGATATCTTTGATGTTGTTACAAAATATTGTTCATAGTGTGAACACTTAGGAGTGGTTTGGGTTATTTGGTAGTAATAGGTTTTTAATAATTATAAAATAATATATGAGTGTGCAAAACAGTTGTAATGCACAACTCATAGTTGAGAGATATTTGGGATATTGAGAGGACTTAGAGATTAGCCTTGACTCCTTACTTATAGGAGTTCATTGAGCTATTTATATGTAATCTCTCCATTGGGAATTTGTCCCAAATGAATTACAATATCTCTGGTTTTATTATTTTATTGTGCAATGTTTTGTTTTTTATTTGATTAAATCATAGATATTTACAAGATTTGGTATCAGAGCGGGTTAGACCGCAATGATAACCTATAGGAATTTGTGAGGCATTTAGATCTGGATCAAATTTGTTTCATTGGAGTCAAGTTTGTGACCTACATGTTTCATTGGAGTCAAATCTGTGACCTGCGTGTTTCATTGGAGTCAAATTTGTGACCTACGTGTTTGTCTACCAACAAGCAGTGATGATGCTTCACTCAGGTGAATCCATACTTGGTTGCAACGTGACTTCTTTCAATATCTAGATCCGTAGTAACAGAGGTATTTTGCGTTTCTTTCCTTTTTTGGATGCAGATGAAAAAAATAGACAAAAAAAAAATTGCCAAATTTGGAAAGGGTCCGGGAAGATGTTGGAGTTATAACTTAAAATTGTCATAAATTTCAGCTGGTAACTCAGATTAATGTGCCATTTTTTGAAAAAAATGTGTATTTTTTTATCTCTACACATTGATCCTGTGTTTTCTATTGCTAGACAAAAAAAAAAATTCCTTTTTTGGCAAATATGTCAAAAAATTCTACTTTCAGTGTTTAAAGTTTATTGTAAGGGTGCATTTTCAACTGAGTTCGACACCTATTATGGAAATTCCATTAGATAAATTCAATGGATTAAATTTTCACACATGGAAGGTGAAAATACAAATGCAATTAATGAACAAGAACCTTTGGGGAATTGTGAGTGGAAAAGAACTAGAACCAATAAATGCTGCAAAATTGCTTGAATGGCAAACCAGGGATGACAAAGCAAAATCCATTATTGGGCTTGCTTTATCAGATACTGAGTTGCATTATATAGACTTAGAAAAAAGTCTAAAGATATATGGGATTCAGCTAAGTAAGACATTTGGTGCAAAGGTTGTGAATGCTAAATTCTCACTTAAGTTGCAGTTATTCAAGTTGAAAATGAATGAGGGTGTAACTATGTCAAGTCATATTAATGATCTTAGATCTCTTCTAAGACAACTGATGGAAGTAAGTGCTCAGGTAGATGATGAATATGCAAAAGCTATTTTATTAAATAGTTTACCTCCAAAATATAGTAATGTAGTTTTTACTCTTGGTCAAATGCCTTCTCATTCACTTGAAGGTATGATTTCTACATTACTAGTGAAGAAGAAAAAGAACAAAAGAAGATATTAAGGAAGAAACTACTCTTTATATTAAAAGGAAGCATACTAATTTTTTCAAAAACAAAGAGGAATTAGAATGCTTTTATTGTAAGAAAAAAGGACAAAAAAAAAATTGTATTACTCGTGTCAAGGACATCATAAAAGGAAAGCTAAAAATGGATGAAGCTAACACAATTCTAAAGAAGAGTCGAGAGAATGAAGAAGAAGATGAACCCGAGCGAGAATGAGGATGAAGATAAGTACATATACTAAGTAGTGTGTCGATGGAGGATGGAGGCATAGGAGGGTGGAGGAAAATTGGCATCTCTTGTTATTCACCAACAAAGAGATTGCTTCATTGTATTGGTGACCTTTTGTTTTAGTTGTATGGTGTGTTTGCTTTCCGCCGTACTAATGAACAGAAGTAATATTCCCTGTTCAAAGCTCCTACATGTGCATAATAAAATATTTTTTTTGTATTACTCGTGTCAAGGACATCATAAAAGCAAAGATAAAAATGGATGAAGCTAATACATCTGTTAAAGAAGAGTCTGAGAATGAACAAGAAGATGAACCTGAATAGAATGAGGATGAAGATGACTACCTATACTAAGTAGTGCCTGAGGGAGGATGGAGGCAAATTGGCATCTCTTGTTATTCACCAACAAAGAGATTGCTTCATTGTATTGGTGACCTTTTATTTCAGTTGTGTGGTGTGTTTTCTTTCTGCTGTAATAATGAACAGAAGCAATATTCATATTCAAAGCTTCTGTGTGAGCATAATTTCTTTTTATAAGCCCTCTAAGTTAGAAACTGATGTGGGAGTATAACTTGCGGAGACCATAACTTTTAATCCGACCATTGGATTGTCTTAAAATTTTACAGGGTGGTAGATATACATTAGTATTATGTCGAATTCAATTTTAAGTGAAAGGTTGTGGCCATTTTGGCACATTTTCGGGCCCGATTCTTTCATCTAGTGGCCTCAAATTGGCTCCGATTGTTTTTTTACTTTTGACTAGGTCTTAGAACTTTAATAACTTTTGTTGTACTTGTTAGAATAAGTCAAAATTTTGCATGAGCCTTAATTTATAAAGGCATATTTGGCACACAAATTTTGGGGCCCATCCGAGTTGTTTTTCTAGTAGGTAATTTTTGGCTTTTTAGGGTTTTTGGCATTTTAGGGTTTTTAGTGTAGACGTGAAATAAAAGGAGGATTGTAATGATGTAAAAGATCAGTGTGGATTCCAAAATGAGAAGAAATCTATTTTGAAAATCCTGGTTTTTATTTGTAAATCTTTTATGTGTGTTTTGGAGGTATTTCAACCTCTTGCAGCTGGATTCACATCAATTGGTATCAGAGCCGATTTTGATCTTGCAGAAATAGTTAAGGTAACATATTACATTTTTCTATGTAATTTTTTTCCTCTATTTTATATAATCATTGCTATACATGGATAGGAGGTTATGCCTAGATGAATAGGCATATGCAGGAGCTACAAAGACAGGTTGTTGAGCTCACAGGAGAAGTCACCCGCCTTAGAAGGAGACATGCAAATGGGGATGCAAACCCAGATAGTGATACTGAAGAAGTACCTCCATTAATGAATGAAGGAGGGGATGGAGAAGAAAATGAGAGAGATGAAGAAATGTTGAATGAGAGGCCATTTGAGGAGAGATTGATCCAGGCTTTAGAGGGAAAAAATGATGGCATCAAGATTAATGTTCCTGATTATGGTGGAGGGTTACGACCAGAAGAGTTGATTGACTGGTTGAATCGCATGGAAAAATTCTTTGAGTGGAAAACCCTTTCAGATGAGAAGAAGGTTAAGTTTGCATGCACTAAGTTGGCCGGACATGCATTGATCTGGTGGGATCACCTACAAAATGAAAGACAAAGGAATGGAAAGGGAAAGATACGAAACTGGAATAAAATGGTAAAGAAGTTGAAAGAAAAATTTCTTCCTGTAGATTATGCTCAGACACTCTTTCAAAGATTCCAAAACCTAAGATAGAAGGATCTCAACATTGAGGATTATACGAATGAATTTTACAAGTTGTCAATCAGGGTTGAATAGGGAGAGTCTAAAGAACAAAAGGCTACATGGTATATAAATGGATTGAGTTACACCATACAAGATGAGTTGAGTATGCTCTGGATCCATAGCTTGGATGATGCTTATCAACTTACATTAAGGGCAGAAGAAAAGAACAAGAGGAATAATTTTAGAAGAGGTGTGAAAAGAGGGCCATCATCATCGCCAATGAGAGGCAGGGGTAGATTTGAATCTACAAAAGGTGAATCCTCTAATGTAGAAGGGCATGAAGATTTTGGTCAAAGTTGTGGTAACTACCAAAGAGGTAGGGGGTTTCAGAGGGCAAGAGGTTATAATGGAGGACATGGCTGGAATAGCCCCAAAGGCAATATACATGTTATAGGTGTGGTGAAGAGGGTCACAGATCCTTTGAGTGTCCGCACTATCCTACACAAGATAGATGGCAAGGAGAACAACCAAGGGTAAATCTAGTTGAAGCTGAAGAGGAAGAAGAAATGGAGGTTGCTTTGCAGACTTGGGTGAAACCCTCATGATAAGGAGGATGATGATTGTCCCAAGGAAAGAGAAGGAACAGGATATTGCTTGGTGTTGATTCGTGGTTGCAAACAAATATATTTCGAACAAGATGCACCTCTGGAGGAAAGGTATGTAAAATTATTATTGATGGTGGTAGTTGTGAAAATATGGTTTCGAGTGTGATGGTTGATAAACTCAATCTGAAATGTGAGAAGCACCCATATCCTTATCATATATCATGGTTCAAGAAAGGGAATGAGGTAACCATAGACAAAAGGTGCCTTATAAAGTTTTCGATTGGGAATACCTACAAGGATGAGGTATGGTGTGATGTTATCCCAATGGATGCATGTCATATATTACTGGGGAGGCCTTGGCAATACGATAGGAAGGTTACACATGATGGAGGAAAAAATACATATACCTTTTGGAAGGATGGTGTAAAGGTTGTCTTGTTACCCTTCAAGGAAGAAGAGAAGAGTGAGGGCTTATTGGCAACAAAAGAGTTTGTTATAGAAATGGAAGAAGTTGGCTAGTGTTATGCACTAATGTCAAAGAAGGTGGAAACAGAGGACTTCAATATACCTGTTGTTGGCAAAGGTATTAAAAGAATACAAAGATGTCATACCAGATGAGCTACCAGATGGGTTACCTCCAAAGTGAGATATTCAACACCATATTGATTTGATCCCAGGATCAGCCCTTCCAAACCAGGCAACCTATTGGATGAGTCTGACATAGAGTGAAGAGTTGAATAGATAAGTGACAGATCTAATATAGAAAGGATTAGTGAGGGAAAGCATGAGTCCATGTGCAACCCCAGCCCTATTGACTCCAAAAAAAGATGGAGACTAGAGAATGTGTGTAGATAGTAGGGCCATAAATAAGATCACAATTAAGTACCGATTCCCAATTCCAAGATTGGATGATATGATGGATGTGCTAGCTAGAGCCGGTATTTTAGCAAGATTGACCTACGGAGTGGGTACTACCAAATCTAGATCCGTGAAGGGGATGAATGGAAAATGGCTTTCAAAACAAAATAAGGGTTGTACGAGTGGATGGTGATGTCATTTGGGCTATCTAATGCACCTAGTACATTCATGAGGCTGATGAACAGAGTACTCAAAGAATAAAATGGTAAGTTTTTTATTGTCTATTTTGATGATATTCTGATATTTAGTAAGACAGTGGAAGAACACTTGTTACATATGAAATTGGTGTTAGACTTGTTACGTAAAGAGAGTCTATATGAAAATTTAAAGAAGTGTAGATTTCTTCAAAAGAGTCTAGTTTTTTGGGGTTTGTGATATCAGAGGATGGAGTGAGGATGGATGAGGAGAAAGTAAAGGCAATTTTGGAATGGCCTATTCTGAGGAATGTGACAGAGGTTTGTAGTTTTCATGGATTGGAAACTTTTTATAGGAAGTTCATTAGGAATTTCAGTAGCATCACTGCACCCATAATAGAGTGTACAAAAGGGAGGGAGTATGTATGGACTAAGGCAACAATAGATAGTTTTGAATTTTTGAAGAAGAAAGTGTCAGAAGCACCTGTTTTGGTATTGCCAGATTTTAGTAAGGTCTTCGAGGTTGACTGTGATGCCTCACATGTCAGGATTGGAGCTGTACTGAGTCAAGAAGGATGACCTGTAGCATTCTTTAGTGAAAAGCTAAATGAAGTTAGGAGGAAATATTCTACTTATGATGTGGAATTTTATGTTATTGTTCAAGCATTAAGGCACTGGAGACATTACTTGGTAGCAAAGGAATTTGTATTGTTCACTGACCATGAAGCATTGAGGTATGTAAACACACAAAAGAAACTAAATAGTAGGCATGCAAAATGGGTTTCATTTTTGCAAGAATATACTTTTGTCTTAAAGCATAAGTCGGGTAAGCAGAATCAAGTTGCTGACGCCTTGAGTCGGCGTGTAGCACTTTTGACAACAATGGAAAATGAAGTAGTAGGGTTTGGGGCAGTTAAGGAATCAGTATGAAGGTGATCCAGATTTTGGTGATGTTGTGAGAAAAATTAAGGATCCTACAGTAGGTAGTGGTTCTTCTGATTATTTGATGCATGATGGTTATTTGTTCAAGGGGAAACAATTGTGCATCCTGTTGGTTCAATGAGAGAAAATATTATAAGAGAGTTGCATAGTGGGGGGTTGGCTAGACACTTTGGTATAAGTAAGACAATTGCTCTTGTTGTAGATAAGTATTATTGGCCAAAGGTAAAGAGGGACATAAGTAGGATTGTAGCAAGATGTAGAGTGTGCCAAATGGCTAAGGGCCATGCACATAATATTGGGTTATATATGCCATTACCTGTCCCTACAGGGCCATGGGTTGATTTGAGTATGGATTTTGTGTTAGGACTTCCTAACACATAGTGAGGGAATGATTCTATATTTGTTGTGGTTGATAGATTCTCTAAGATGGCACATTTCATTTCTTGTAAAACAACTAATGATGCTTCTAGAGTTGCAGATTTGTTTTTTAGAAGTGGTTAGATTGCATGGAGTTCCAAGAACGATCACTTCAGATGGGACACGAATTTTTTTTGAGTCACTTTTGGAAGACTCTGTGGAGGAAAATGGGGACACAACTACAGTTTAGTAGTGCATATCACCCCTAAACTAATGGGCAAACAGAAGTAGTGAACGAAGCTTGGGAAATCTCCTACGTTGCATAGTTGGAGAAAATCCAAAACAATGGGACTTGGCTTTACCACAAGTTGAGTTTGCATATAATAGCTCGTAAACAGGTCAACAAGGAGGTCTCCTTTCCAGATAGTATATGGTAGGAATCCAAAGGGGTCCTAGATCTGATTGTGTTACCCAATGAAGATAAAACTAGTGATGATGTAGAAGCATTTGCAGAACACATTCTACAGCTACATGATGAAGTGAGGGAAAAGCTAAAAGTGAGTAATGAAAAATATAAAGCAGTTGCAGATACTAGTAGGAGAGTAAGTGTATTCAAAGAAGGAGATATGGTGATGGTTCATCTTAGAAAGGAGAGGTTTCCAAAAGGGACATATAATAAACTCAAGTATAAGAAGATTGGGCCGTGTAGGATTCTAAAGAAAATGAGTGATAATGCCTACAAGGTGGAGCTACCTGACAACTTTTCCATCTCACCAGTTTTTAATGTTTCTAACTTATATAAGTTTCTAGGTCATGATCAAAATGTTGCAGAGGAGGAAGAAATAAACTGGGAGTAGCAGATGCCGAAGAAGAAAAAGGAAAGGGTAATGCGTGTCTTGGACCAAAAGACAGTCACTACTAGACATGGGAGCTACAACAGATATTTGGTACAGTGGGAAGGTTTGCAACAAGAAGAAAATACTTGGATTCTTGAGTGGGAATTGAAGAAGATTGACAATGACAAAATTAGATGAATTTCATCAACTGAATTCACAGGAGCTGAATTCTTTTCAACCAGGGAGAATGATGTGGGAGCATAACTTGCAGAGACCATAACTTTTGATCCGACCGTTGGATCGTCTTGAAATTTTACAGGGTGGTATATATACATTAGTACTATGTTGGGGTCAACTTTGCACACATATTTGTGGCCATTTTGGCACATTTTTGGGCCCGGATTCTTTCATCTAGTGGCCTCAAATTGGCTCTGATTGTTTTTTTCACTTTTGACTAGGTATTAGGACTTTAATAACCTTTGTTGTACTTGTTAGAATAAGTCAAAATTTGCATGATCCTTAATTTATAAATTCATATTTGGCACAAAAAAATTGGGGGCCCATCCGATTTGTTTTTCTAGTAGGTAATTTTTGGCTTTTTAGGGTTTTTGGCATTTTAGGGTTTTTAGTGTAGACGTGAAATAAAAGGAGGGTTGTAATGATGTAAAAGATCAAAGGTGTGGATTCCGAATGAGAAGAAAGCTATTTTGAAATTTTTGGTTTTTATTTACAAAGCTTTAATGTTTGTTTTGGAGGTATTTCAACCTCTTGCATTGGAATCACATCGAAATAATGATGTGAGAAAAATAATGTACACTGCGATATGTAGTGGTTAGTTCCACTAGAAAACCATTTTCTACGAGTTGGAGGTTCTCTTTGAAAATATCATATTGTTTGATTTGTTGGTACTCATTGAAAACCTTCATTTCTTTCTAGATCATGAGTGGGTACAGGATATAGCTTTCCCCATGTTCACACTAAGGGGGTGAATGTTACAGAAATATTGTTCATAGTGTGAACATTTAGGAGTGGTTTGGGTTATTTTGTAGTAATATGTTTTTAATAATTATAAAATAATATATGAGTGTGCAAAATAGTTGTAATGCACAACTCATAGTTGAGAGATATTTGGGATATTGAGAGGACTTAGAGATTAGCCTTGACTCCTTACTTATAGGAGTTCATTGAGCTATTTATATGTAATCTCTCCATTGGGAATTTGTCTGAATGAATTACAATATCTCTCGGTTTTATTATTTTATTGTGCAATGTTTTGTTTTTTATTTGATTAAATCATAGATATTTACAAGATTTGGTATCAGAGCGGGTTAGACCGCAATGATAACTTGTAGGAGTTTGTGAGGCATTTAGATCTAGATCAAATTTGTTTCATTGAGTCAATTTTGTGACTCGCATGTTTCATTGAGTCAAATCTTTTACTGCGTGTTTCATTGAAGTCAAATCGCTGACTGCGTGTTTGTCTACCAACAAATGGTGACGCTTCACTCAGGTGAATCCATACTTGGCTATGACATGAATTCTTTAAATATATAGATCTACAATGAATAGAGGTATTGCGTTTCTTTCCTTTTTTGGACGAAATGAAAAAAATAGGACAGAAAAAAAAAATTCCAAATTTGGAAAGGGTCCGGTAAGATGTTGGAGTTATAACTTAAAATTTTCATAACTTTCAACTGGTAACTCAAATTAATGTGCCATTTTTTTAAAATGTGTATTTTTTTATCTCTACACATTGATCCTGTGTTTTCTATTACTAGACAAAAAAATTTTTCATTTTTGGCAAATATGTCAGAAAATTTTACTTTCAGTGTTTAAAGTTTATTGTAAGGGTGCATTTTCGATTGAGTTCGACACCTATTATGGAAATTACATTAGATAAATTCAATGGATTAAATTTTCACACATGGAAGGTGAAAATACAAATGCAATTAATGAACAAGAACCTTTGGGGAATTGTGAGTGGAAAATAACCAGAGCAACAGTCCGCAAAATTGCTTGAATGGCAAACCAGGGGATCACAAAGGAAAATCCATTATTTGGCTTGCTTTATCAGATATTGAGTTGCATTATATGGACTTTAAAAAAAGTCTAAAGATATATGGGATTCGCTAAGCAAGACATTTGGTGCAAAGGCAATGAATGCTAAATTCTCACTTAAGTTGCAGTTATTCAAGTTGAAAATGAATGAGGGTGCAACTATGTAAAGTCATATTAACGATCTTGGATCTCTTCTAAGAAAACCTCGATAAGTAAGTGCTCGGTAGATGAAGAAGATGCAAAAGATATTTTATTAAATATTTTACCTCCAAAATACAGTAATGTAGTTTTTACTCTTGGTCAAATGCCTTCTCATTCACTTAAAGGTATGATTTATGCATTACTAGCTGAAGAAAAAAGAACAAAAGAAGATATTGAGGAAGAAATTACTCTTTATATTAAAAGGAAGCATACTAATTTTTTCAAAAACAAAGAGGAATTAGAATGCTTTTATTGTAAGAAAAAATGACATAAATATTCTTTTTGTATTACTCATGCCAAGGACATCATAAAAGGAAAGCTAAAAATGGATGAAGCTAATACAATTGTTAAAGAAGCGTCAAAAATTGAAGAAGAAGATGAACCTGAACATAATGAGGATGAAGATGACTACATATACTAAGTAGTGCCTGATGGAGGATGGAGGCATATGAGGATGGAGGAAAATTGGCATCTCTTGTTATTCACCAACAAAGAGATTGCTTCATTGTATTGGTGACCTTTTGTTTCAGTTGTGTGGTGTGTTTGCTTTCCACTTTGTAATAATGAACATAAGTAATATTCCTGTTCAAAGCTCCTACATGAGCATAATTTCTATTTTGTAATCCCTCTAAGTTAGAAACAATGATGTGAGAAAAATAATGTACGTTGTTATGTAGTGGTTGGTTCCACTAGAAAACCATTTTCTGAGTTGGAGGTTCTCTTTGAAAACCTCATATTGTTTGAGTTGTTGGTACTCATTGAAAACCTTCATTTCTTTGTAGATCATGAGTGGATATAGGATATAGCTTTCCCCATGTTCACACTAAGGGGGTGATGTTACAGAAATATTTTTCATAGTGTGAACACTTAGGAGTGGTTTGGGTTATTTGGTAGTAATAGGTTTTTAATAATTATAAAATAATATATGAGTGTGCAAAATAGTTGTAATGCACAACTCATAGTTGAGAGATATTTGGGATATTGAGAGGACTTAGAGATTAGCCTTGACTCCTTACTTATAGGAGTTCATTGAGCTATTTATATGTAATCTCTCCATTGGGAATTTGTCTCCGAATGAATTACAATATCTCTAGTTTTATTATTTTATTGTGCAATTTTTGTTTTTTATTTGATTAAATCATATATATTTACAAGAGATGCAAGAAATAAGTTCTGCAAGGATCTAGTAAGCAAGGGAATTGAATTTTGAATGTAGTTAAGGTTAGAAGTTTTGGAACAATAATTATGTGTTCTATGGGTTCTTAGAGAACAAAGGAACATTGTTGCATGTCCAAAATCCATGAGGTGAAGAAGTGGGAAGTGCGGCATGTAGAGAAGGTAAGTTAAATGTGGAATACATTAGGGTTGTGGAATATGAAAACTTCATAAATAAGGAAAGTCGCATATCAAATAAAAATTATCTAAATTCCATGAGGCATGATAAAGCTACATTTACTTTGAACTAGATGCTCAACCAATCCATTGGCCTGAATTTAATTTTAAGTGGCGCCATTCTCCTTCACTGGCAATTTGATGGTATGTAATTGGAGTGATGTCAAGATCCCATATCTCGGGCTACGAAATATATAGTGATTGGTCCTTGGTGTTAGCAGGTGGTTGGTTTCATTAATCACTAGATGTGATCGATCTCTTCTCCCTTCTCTCTAAAATTCTATAAATGTAAGTGTTTTGGCACATAATACGGGTTTGATTTTTGTGTCTAGATCTCTACTTTTGAGCTTGAAAATGCTTTCTTGTGACCTTCATAACTCACCCGTGAAGATTTAATGCTCATTTTTGTGCTTGTAAATGGTTAAGTTTTGATATTAATGCAAGTGTGGCTTCGTTCCTCTAAATGTTATGTGTTTAATGTTAATATCACTATCCTCTTGCACACTTTCATTCTTTTCCAAGTTATACTCCTTAAAATTTGTGTGCATCTTTTAAATCTTCACTTGTGTGTTCACATTTGTGTCTTTTAGAGCTAGAATTGATCTATTTCATAGTTTGGTACATCACCTCCCTTATATTTTAGTTATCTCTCGACTCTATCTCCTTGGGATTCTTAGGTTAAGTTTAGATAGTGTTAGAATAGAATTTGATTAGAGTACTTGCAGCAAATTGGGATGAGGGAAACCAGCCCTTTCATCCGAGGTTTGATCTTGATTTTCCTCTACACTTTCAAGAACATTCATGTTTTCATGGGAATGTTGAACCCAGCCATTTGGGTGTAAATTTCAGCAACAACAAGAAATACTTGTTCAACTTGACCAAGTATTTTTCATAAATTACAATTTACCTCCTTAGTTAGCAACCATTCCATATTTCTTGATGTTTTAATTGATTATACCAGGGAATAAAAGTGTAACTTCAAATATACCAGATGTTTATTTGGAGCCATTATATGATGATTTAAAATAATTTTGGGTTGATGCATTTTAATCTTTAAGGTATGGTTCTTGTTTGAGGTTCACATTAAGGGTAGCATTAATTTTTATAATACATGACCTTCCTACATACGGAGCCTTATCTAGGGCTCATTATTCATGGTGATAATGGATGTCTTGCTTGTATTATCAAACCATTTGTCTGACGCTCAAGCAACTTCAATAAGTGCATTTATTGTGGACAATGTTCTTACCTTCCAATAGATCATCCATATCATCAACAAAAATCATGTTTTGATGGTAACAAAGAGTTTCAACAATCCCCATTGGCAATAACAAGTGAATACATTATTGAGAAGTCTACAATAAGAAATAAATTTATGGAAAGTGGTGGTATTTTTGATGGTAAATATGATCTAGTAAATGATACAGGTGTAAAATGATTGTGTATATTCTACAATTTTCCATACTTTGTAGAATTTCTAATTAGACACATTATTGACTTCATGCATTGTGAGAAAAATGTTGCTTGGGTTATTTTGGAAACTCTTTTTGGTGGGTATGATATAGTTTTAGTGTGACAAGACTTGAAAAACTAAAGATTTGTCGAAATATTTGGGTTGAAAGTCTTAATAATGGAAAATTCAAAAATCCACATGTTCCTTATGTGTTGACATAGGCACAAAATCAATAATTCATAAGCTCATTATATCAAACACAATTTCCCACTGGATATACAAGCAATTCATTGAGAAATCAAGATGATATTAAAGGTTTAAGAGGTCTAAAGACCCATGACTATCATGTTTTGATTGAGGATATTTTACCTATTATATTCATATCAAGTTTAGAAAAAGGGCCCAAAATAACAATCATAAGGCTATGCTTGCTATTAAAAAGTATGAGTTTACATGTGTTAGATCCTTCAAATTTTGATTATTTGAGGCAAGAGGTTATTGAAGTCCTTTGTTTATTAGAACGTGAGTTTCCACCAGTAATATTTAATATTTTTATGCATATTATAATACATATAGAAAAGGAAATTGAGTATTTAGGGCCATTGAGAACAAGATGAATGTATCCTATAGAACGATACATGAAGGTTTTGAAAAAAATTGTTCATAACAAGGAAAGACCTAAAGGTTGCATGTCTAAGGGATATTTAATGCAAGAGGCTATCAAATTTTACACAAAGTATATGAAGGACTTTACAAGTGTAACTCAATGTGTATGGGATGATGAAGAAGAGGAAAGATTTGCAAGTGAGTTTCTAGAAGGAAAGGAGACTCATTTTTGAGCTATCACATAATGAAAGAAATGTGATACATTCTTATGTTCTTCAAAACATGTCTACAATGGAGAAGTGGTATAGGTGAATATATTCTCTATTAGTGATGTTTTTATTATTTAATTTTTTAATGTAATTATTTTCACTCTTTTCTATTAAAATTTTGGCAATATTGTACAATTATTATGTTTGTAGGCAATATAGTTGAGATAAATAAATGGGAATGCCTCTTTCTTGAAAGCATAGACAAGATGTACCAGTTCAAGAATATTCATTTCCATCCTTTGATGAATGGATTATTGATGAAATGAATCAAGCACATTGGGGTTCATTTTCTTAGGTAATATCCTAACATGTTCATTCATATTGAGGTAGTTAAAAATACCACGAATATTGCGAGTATTACCATGTTAAGGGTCATGACATGGATTGATGTATGAAATTGAAAAACTTCATTCAAGATCTCTTAGATAAAGGAGATATCAAACTTGATATGTAAGAACCCAAAAAAACATATAATAATCAGTTGGGGATTTATAAGGAACCTTTCCCAAAACATAAACAAGTAGAAAATAAGTTGGATCAAGGTCAATCCTCTCAAGGAAAAAGTTTCAACCATGTTATTGCCCAAACATATAATCCATTTGATTCTCTTATTGGTTATATTCATCCTATCATGGACCATATGTGCTAATATAATGCAATCCGCTCATCTTATTGTTCCAGGACCCCCTCTATCTACTCCTTCAAATGGTCATTATGATCTCCTAGAACAACTTGAGAATACAACTACCAATATCTCTATCTTGGATCTTCTTAAGATATATATTATTCATAAGGACATCCTCTATAATATCCTTTAGAAATCAAAATTTCCTATGGACATTGACGCTTCATGCTTCCTAACCTTGGTTGTATAAATCACCCCATTTGAGCAAATCATTTTTAGCCAAAATGAGATTGTTACAAATCATCGAACACAAAACTTACCCTTGTACATAGAAGTGATCATTACCCATAAAAATGTTAAAAGGAAATTTTTGGAGAATGGATCCAACCTTAATATATGCACTCTAAATCTTGTGAAATAATTGGGACATACAGATACTAAACTTAAGCCTAATGTGATCGCCATTAAGGCTTATGATGATGTTGACCGATAATCGCGGGTATAATAACCTTACCCATGGAAGTTGGCCCTATCATGCATGAAACAAGATTCCATGTCATTGACTTGGAACTTCCTATAACATTATCCTCAGTCACCCATGAATCCATGTCATGCATGTCATTCCCTCCACCTTCCACCATTGTATCAAACTATATCAGCAAGGACATGATCTTATAATTCCCAGTGACCCACAACCCTTTGCCCACTACAAAGCGCTAGGCGATTATTACAAGCAGCTTACGAATGTCCTTTCATAATATTAGCCATTAAAATTAAATTAGAGGCCCTCACCTCTCATTTCAATCCAGATACACTCATCCTCATGCAAGTGATGTTTCCACCTCCATTTCCCCCTTTGCTACATATAAATCCAAGTTGAAAATTCTTCATACTAATTGTACAGAATATGACCTCTAATAGGCCCTCCTTGTATCAAACATTCCCCTGTCACCCAAAATGTGTGATAGGCCCAACTTTTAATTGCAAAGAACTCAGGAGTCTTGTAATATCGACAAATCACCCCTAGTGGTATCCTATTAGAAGAACGATTGAGTAGCACTTGCACATTCTAGTCCCCTAATGAAAATATGGCCTCTTGCTATCAATCCTCGGAATATGTCATCCCTAAAAAAAGATGTATGATATGGGATATAAAGGATATGGATGTGACTTACATGAACAAGGTATGTGCGAACCTCTTCCAAAGACATGAAAAAATGGACATTTATTGAAAGGTTGTCATTGATGACAAGATGATGTCATTGATGCGTTATTGAAGAAGGAAAAGTACATTGAGAAGTCCACTCATAGCATGAAGAGACATAGTGAAGGTATAAGCATGTTCATGGTTGCTTGGTGAAGATGGATGAAGCATGGACATAGGTATGACATGTTAATTCAAGTATATTGATGAAGTTTAGAGTGTTTGTTTGAAGGATTTTGCAAGATCTAGAATTTTTGTCTTATTGAGTTCACATAACAAAAATACAACCAAAACTCAATCAAAGTACAGCCATAGTGTAGCATGTATGCAAATAATTGAAATGGAAGGCTAAAGGACACTAATAAATGATGGATATTTAAAGAGTTGACTCATAAGAAGTGAAGAGTCACATAATCAGTTATAAAGGTAGATGAAGCTAAAAAGGCAGAGAAGAGAATAAGAAGAGAAAAAATCTTGTGTTGTGATTGATTCATGTATATAAAGGTTAGAATATTTTAGGCCCGGGGTGTGGATGAGGATGGGTGAGGTATAAAGGATTGAGAGAGGTGTAAGAGGTCTTGTATACCATGAAGAATATGTGTATATAATTTAAATATCTTAAGTGATCAACTATGAAGAGCAAGTTATCCATGTTTAAGTCGAGTTAAAGAAGAAGGATGAGTGAGTAAGAAAAGTGAGCACTTTGTGAGTCTTTTTAGACACTAAATCACGCACTTGGGTACATTTCTAGGTCATAAATACATACTAACATTCATATGATTCCTAAGAAAGAAAACTAGTAATATACATCTTTGGCCTCTTAGCTTTCTTTATTGTTTCTTTTTGGTCTTACACACCCTATAGCCCATCGGGGTTTTACCGATTTATCTTTTATGGCTCCGGACACCAGCGCCCAACAAAGACAGGATTGCTCAAGTGCCCTTGTCCCCTCTCAGCACCCCCTAACCCTTTTCCACCTTACTCACTCCCTTTGGATCTCTTTTATCTTTTGGGCATTTTTTTCACTTATGGGTCAACCTTCCAGCTGTCAATTACGAAATTCAAATAAGGGAATCATATAAATAAATAGTTATATGACCAAAATAAAGGACCAAGCACTAAGCATGACTATTACCACCTAAGCTTGTATCCAAAAGGCACCTAAATCACTTCAAGGCATCTATCTAGCATCCATTCAAAGGACAAGGGATCGAACTTTCTGCATACACAAAGCATAGGATGAGGAAGTTCTTTATTCCATCCACACATTCTACTACATTGCTACATTTAGTTGTAGCCCGCTATCATGTGCAACTTGCACAAGGGCATCCTAGGGCACAATTTCTACACACACTCACCAACTACATGGATTCTAATATGTAGTGTAGCGCTTGGTCATAAGTTCACTCTCAAGGTGACCTCTAGGGTCGGGCGACTCCACATATTACATATTTATTTTTAGGTTTGATGTGGTTTATAGGTTTTTACAGGTGAACTTATATTTTACAGAGTTACATATACCCCTCAAAGATCATTGTGTGACTCTTAGACGATCAATAGGAAGTAATAGTGATGATCTTTTGAAACTACATAAATTAGGTTCTGAGTATTTGTGCAATCACAGCACCCGAAGAGGTCTTATGTAGTCTTAATTTCTTGCTCAAAACCCTAGACATGTTGGCACGTCACTCGATGATCCGAGCACTCACCCAAAGCACGCAGTTACCAAGCCCCTCTTTGTTACCGTCTTACCAGCATTGTTAACATCCATACTCATAATAACTAGTTCTTAAAGTGCATATCCCATTCTAACAATCAGATCCATGAGCTCAATTTGAAAACACACATAACAAAGAACATACATATCACATAAAGATTAATACCATATTCACCATATAATAACCATGAGAAGTAACATCAACAATCAATATCTAACCATAATGATCCATTATATTAAATCATGACAACCCAATAGCTGAATACATCATAATTACCATCACAAAGTCATGCACATAAAATCATACTAGTAGCATAACTCATTATATCACAAAAACATACATAAACCATACAAATCAATACATATATATAGGGGTGGGGACTTTCCCTTCACCTCCCATGCACTCTCAAAATAGGTTGCATGCTCAAAATAGCCATGTGTTGCTACAAGGATAACTAAGGAAGCATCTGAAGCTCCGCCCAATAATAAATCATCTATAGTTATCTCCAAATATAATCTTATTATTAGTTCCCATTCTTCAATTCAAATACAAGTTCCTTCCTCAAAAATAGACTCTTCTTGACTGCAAAATCCCCTTGCATGTCACACACTCCATGTCTATATTTAGCCCAATACTCAAAAAGTGACTAAGTCCTCTCGCCCTTCTACGGTGATCCTTACACGCCCTTCATTCCATCTTCCGCTTGCAAGCTCTATCACTAGTGCGCTAATCTTGTTCACTCCTCCACATGTTTCCTCTCAGTAACCTTCATGCGCATGCATTTCCAACACTAAGTCATTTTATGGTGCCCAACATTACCCCACACCATGGCAGGAACTACAGCAATAGTCAGGTCCTCACCCCTTTCTTCACCATTTTGACCAGAGTCTCCGGATGTTTCCCTACATCACTTAACACATTCATCTTGTGTGTAACCCGGGGTAGAAGTCTTTTAACTTATTATTAATAAAGGCTCTTAACATATCAATTTCCTGCCTCTTTTGCTCAACCTTGACCAATATTATTTCCCATTCTGCCCTGTTCCCTTTTTTATTGTCTTGAAATTATTTTAGATCTGCTTCATCCTTTGCAACAAGCAGTCCTACTACATGATCCCGATCTTTGTAATTGTCATAAACAACATTTGACATATGAGAATATTCCTTCACTACTTCAATTAAATCATTGTATTGTGCTATGGTGGTTTCAATTTTTTCTTTCTCCTATTGTCTCTACTACATCAATACTTCTTCTGCAAATTATAATGCAAGAGGTGGTTATTAAGAAGTAATTATGCATGTTAAATCCTCTAGACAATGAAAATTAGTTTCGTACTTGGTTTCATCAAGAGGGGCTAGATCCGGGTGCACTAGTAAGATTGCATCAGCTATTCCACCTTCTTATATGCCATGCGTGTCCACCCTTTTTCTTCCCTCAACTCTTGTTTTAACTACACAATAATTTTATCTTTCTCTTTTATCTCCTTGTCTCTTTCTCTTATTTCCTTATTCTTTTCATCCAAATCCCTTTGCATAAATCGTATCTTGTTGTTTTTATCAAAAATCGGGCACCAACCTCCATTAATAACGTATTTAGTGCATTACACGCTTATTTGTTTGATAACTGCTGGGAATCCACTATCGGATATGTATCACCAGAGGTTTCCACATCCTAGGTATCTATTAATGAATAAGCGCTTACTTCAAAATTTGGCTCATCAATATATGACTCAAGAGCCCAGGATAACATCTTTCTTATGTGTGGTAGTGCCTCATCCCTAGTGAAAAATGACCAGCAAAATAATTGGTCTGGAGGTATCGTACTCTGATATCAAACATGCAAAACCTTACTCAAGTCATCAACATATTGCATTATTGGACCTTGGGAGTATACCTTGGCTTCTTATTCTTTCCATGAACACCCTTCAGGAAACCTAGTGTAAGAGATGTCCCCACGTTTAATGACTCAATATGTCCCTCAATCCTTTCTCCTTAGCCTCATGCCACCTCATGATCCACTAGATGTTTGATAATTTTTGCAACCTCCTTCTCCAGCTTATGCTCTAGTTCAGGGTTGGGGGTGTGCCTGGCCTCATGCTCCATAGTTGGTTCTAGTTTTTCTTCTATATTTTGTATTATGGAAGCCACATTTATGACATGGGTGTCCTCGTAGTTCTCACTCGCCTTCTCGCATTTGACTCATTGATGGTGTACACATGTGGGCTCACCTTTCCTACTAACTCTTCCTCACTTTCAGCCTCTTCTTCTTCTTTCTGGTTCTCCGTCTCCTCGCAGTCCAATATAGGTACTATCCTTTGTTTCTTCCTTACCGGTGACCTTCCTTTGGCAAGATGCCTTCCTATATAGGTGCTTGTTCCTAAATCCTTATGCAAAGTGATGTCTTCCCTACATGTGTGCTAGAACCAGGAGTCTTATCTTTACTTCTTCTCTCATGGCCACCGACAAAGGGGAGTTTCTTTGCACACTAGTTTATTCTATTCAACCTTCTTCCATGCGGAGGGCTCCTCAAGGATAGTCACATCATCTTCTACAAACACTCCATCTACAACTTGTGGCCTTAGATAATTTATTTTTTCTCAAGCATGCCACCGAAGCTATTGGTAAAGTAACATGTTTATATAGATGAATACTCTCTTATACATACTTCTCCTCATATGCATTGTTCTTGGGGTAGACAAGCGTTTGAAGTATCTCATGGTGCTCTTTATACACTTTTCTTATATCAATCCTTAAATTACGTGCTTCCTTAAACCTATTCACAACACTCTAAAAGTATTGCGTTGTAAAAGCAAATGGAAGTTTACACCATGGGCTCTTAGTACCACCATTCAATGTGAACCTCCCAATACATAACTGTTGATAGACTACAAACTTGGAAATCCCATCTACAGGAGTAGGAAACTCACTCGGAATTCACCATTTTGTGATGAATGCATTGTGCATCTGTTTGTACCATTTATCAACTCACACCTTGTATGTTGGTGTTATGAATCACATGTATATTTTGCAAACCGCTTTGCAAGAGAGGGGTCTTCGTCAGGATACTCACATATCTTATCCTTTGGACAACCCAAATATCGAGAGAACACTATCACCAATAGGAAATTTCCAAAGATGATTTTATCGCCATCATGCATAGCTTCAATTATCTCCTCTGTTATGAAGTGATGTTATATATTGTTCCTTCCATTAGCTTCTTGCATACATGTAGCCAATGTTTATTTACTTGAGTTCACCTTTCTGTCCATTCAACTTTGTGAGAAAGCACGTGACCATCCTCATGATAGGATCATTAATTTTAGTGATGTCCATCACATGCCCTCCTTCTTATACTTGAAATCCACAACAATCTTCTTCACCGCAGTGTCACATGCTACGTATTCATCAAATGTGACTCTTGTACCAATCAAACTAGTATATTTCTCAATCAATTGCATGGTAATGTGCATCCTTCTACTTGTGAAGTATAAAAGTCCTCGTGCATGTGTGACATCAGCTATTGGTCCAATCTCTCATACTTCCCAAAGAACGGAAGCTCGTATAACTGTAATAGCCATGTTTTATCCAATAACCTCTTCCCCTTGTCATCATACACCAGACTTATCATTTGGGGTTCTCTCCTTCATTGGCTTAACAAATTCTATCACCATATCGCACACCATTAGATATGTTTGATGATTTTAATCATTCATGGACATGTTCCTAACATAAGACACCCACTCCTTTCCCATCAACACCCCATCTGGGTATTGCATTTTTGTGTACTATTCTTCCTGATATCAATGGTAGGTGTCAGATTTTCTTTTCCCTTGCCCTTCTTCTTTGGTGAAGCGGTCGTTACTTTTCTCGGTGCCATTTTAATTGTGCAAACTCAAATTATTACATGTTCCTTGTTCTACCCTTAGTTCTCTAAATTTATTTCGTAAACTTCAAAGACAACAATTCTACACTTCCCAACTCAAACTCTATATTTTATGCCATAATCTTCAAAACCCTAGCTTGAAAATTTGTGATCCCTTCCAGCTTTCAACGTGCAAGACTCCCTCCAATGGATTTCACACTTCACTTAGCCATGACTCCTTCACTCTATTCTTATAGATTCTCCAACTCAACACTCGATATCTCACTCAATTGCTCAAGTTTTTCCTAGGTCGCACAAAAGCACTTCACAAATTTCACGCAAGGTAAGGTAAAAATGATTTTACCCGATGCTCTATTTATAGGTTTTCAAATTTTACCCACATTAATTTCTTTCCAACTACCACCATATAACTACATTTAATTCATCTTTTCTGCCTTTTTGTAGTTTTCATTGCACTTTCATCACGTGCTCCATTCTGAACCTTCAGTGCACAAACTACTTCCCCGACCGTAGACCTCCTTACACGCATTCCATGTGCCAAAGTACATAAAACTTTACATCTTATACCAAGTAGTTCCACATGCAATTTCCTACCTCACGTTACACTACGTGCTTATTCATCATACGTGGGTTTTAATCTAGGAATTTTCCTTATTATCACCATTCCTCTTATGACACCCGAACATTGTACTTCAGCAACCAACATCATCATTGATGTGCACACTCCTTAGTTATTAGGCCATTATAAAGATAAACTCTCTTATGCATGATTTTTCTTATAATCCACCCCACACTAAATGTATGCATAGTCCTCTACACATAAATTTAATAGATAGTAATCAGAATGGTACGCAAGCACACTTATTACAACAAAACACTAAACTAAATTGACAAAGCATAACAACAATGAAAGGAAACACATAAAAATGCATGAAATGGAAATCTAATCTAAGTGGAAAGACTACCTTATTACAAACACCAAGAAGACTTATTTATAGTAGGGCTTCATCCTACTCCCATTGAAGTAACTAGGCAATAAAGTGCCATCCAATGCCTATAACTGATAAGCACCTAAATCAAGTATCTTTATTACTACAAAGGGTCCCAACCAATGAACTTTCAACATCCCATGGTGGCGCGTGAACTTTGAACCATATATAAGAACCATCTTTCCCACCTCAAATTTTTTATTCCCGGTATGCCTCTCATGTCATGTTTTTTGTTTTACGGCTCCATCAAGCAATTGTACCCCTCTCATCCAACTGCATTAGTTTATTTATGCATTCGTCAATAGCTTATTCATCATCAACTCCTCCTACATGCCCAATACATAACTATTGATAAATTGTGAACTTGGTAATCCCATCTACAAGAGTAGGAAACTCACTCGAAATTCACCATTCTCGTGATGAATGCATCGCACATCCATTTATACCATTTATAAACTTGCACCTTGTATGTTGGTGTTACCGAATCACATGTATATATCACAAACCACTTTGCGGAGAGAGGGGTCTTCTTCATGATACTCCCATATCTTATCCTTTGGCCTATCGAGCACCCCAATCTCAGAGAATACTATCACCAATAGAACATTTCCAAAGATGATTTTATCTCCATCGTGCATAGCTTCAATGATCTCCTCTGCTATGAATGAAGCAATGTTATATATTGTTCCTTCTATTATCTTCTTGCATACATGCAGCCAATGTTTATTTACTTGAGTCCACCTTTCCTATCCATTCAACTTTGTGAGAAAGTGCACAGTCATCCTCATGATAGGATCATTGAGTTTATTGATGTCCATCGCGTGCCCTCCCTTCTTATACTCAAACTCCATAGCATTCTTCTTCACCTTTGTGACATCACACGCTAGGTCTTCATCAAATGTGACTCATGTACTAATCAAACCAGTATATTTCTCAATCAATTGTGTGGTAATGTGCATCCTCCTACCTGCGAAGTAGAAAAATTCCTCGTGAATGTGCGACATCAACCATTGGTACAATCTCTTAGACTCCCAAAGAACAAAACTCATATAACTTGTAATAGTCATGTTTTATCCAATAACCTCTTCCCTTGTCATTATACACCAGCTTATCATCCGAGGTTCCCTCCTCTCGTTGGATAAATAATTTCTATTGCCATATCACATGCCATTAGATATGTCTGATGATTTTAATCATTCATGGACATGTTTCTAATACGAGACACCCACTCCTTTCCCATCAACACCCCATCCGGTATTACATTTTTGTGTACCATTCTTCCTGGATATAAATGTTAGGTGTCAAATTTTATTTTCCTTGCCCTTCTTCTTTGGTGATGTGGTCGCTACTTTTCTTGGTGTCATTTTAATCACGCAAACTCAAATTCTTACATGTGCCTTGTTCTACCCTTAATTCTCTAAATTTATTGACATAGAACTTTCGTGCAACAACTCTACACTTCCCAAATCAAATTCTATATTTTATGCCTTAATCTTCTAAACCCTAGCCGAGAAAATTTGTGATCCCTTCCCATTTCAACCACCAAGAATCCCTCCAATGGATCTCACACTTCACTTAGTCATGCTCTCCTTTACACTATGCTTATAAATTCTCCACTCAAGACTCAATATCTCACTCAATCACTCAAGTTTTCCCTAGGTCACACAAAAGCACTTCACAAATTTCACACAAGGTAAGGTAAAAATGATTTTACCCCGATGCTCTATTTATAGGTTTTTAAATTTTACCCACATTAATTACTTTCCAACTACCACCGTATAACTACATTTAATTCAGATTTTTCACCTTTTCCGTATTTTTCATCGTTCTTTCATTTCCAGATTGCTGACCTTCTGGTGTGTAAAATACTTTCCCGATCGCAAACCTTATGCGCGTTCTCCATGCGCCAAAGTACATAAACCTCTACATATTATACCAAGTAGTTCCCATGTCATTTTCTACCTCATGTTACATTGTGTGCTTATTCATCATACGTGGATTTTAATTTGGGAATTTTCCTTATTATCACCATTCCTCTTATGACACCTTAACATTGTACTTCAGCAGCCAACATCATCATCGACACATGCACTCCTTAGTTATTAGGCCATTGTAAAGATAAACTCTCTTATGCACATTTTTCTTATAATCCACCCCACACTAAAGGTATGTGTGGTCCTCTCGCATATAAATTCAATAGATTGTAATCAACGACATCAAAAGCGCAAGAACGCTTATTACAACAAAACACTAAAATAAATTGACAAAGCATAACAACAATGAAAGGAAACATAGATAAAGAAAATGCATGAAATGGAAATCTAATCTAAGTGACAAGACTGCCTTATTACAAACACCAAGAAGACTTATTTATAGTAGGGCTTCAGCCTACTCCCATTGAAGTAACCAGGTAATAAAGTGCCATCCAAGGCACAGAATCGATAAGCACCTTAATCAAGCATATTTGTTACTACAAAGACAAACGGTCCCAACCAATGAACTTGTAACTTCCTAGGGTGGCACGTGAAATTTGAACCATACCAAAGAACCATCTTTCCCACCTCAAATGTTTTATTCATGGTATGCCTATCATGTCATGCTTGCTTTCTGGTCATTTCTGTCTTCTATCTCCATCGAGCTACTTTTCTCCTCTCATCCAATTGCATCGGTTATATATGTGCTTCTCAATGGCTTGTTCATCATCCATTCCTCCTACATCGTGTCTGCAGAGAGGGTAACATTAACTCCATGGGTAAAATAGCCTCCCTGCCAAACACCAAATGAAAGGGTGTGGCTTTAATCAATCTTTTGTAAGTGACCATGTATGCCCAAAGGATAGCGAGATACCTTATCATCCCATTATTTCCTTCCAACATCACATATTTTTGTCAATGTATGTCCCAATATCTTTTTGAAATCCTCAACAGTACCATTGGCTTTGTAGGTGATAGGGATTTATCTTGTGATGTGCCACCATAAACTCAACCAAAATAATTATGATGGTCTCATTAAGAAAATGAGTGCCCCTATCACTTGTCAAGCTCAACGGACATCCATACATGTTGATAATGTTTTCCCATATAAATCTTGTTGTTGTAGTTGTCATGCAATCCTTTATAGGTGTTGCTTCTTCCCACCTTATTAGATAGTGTAGAAGTTATAATATAGTGCACACCACTCCTACATGTGGGTGGGTAAATAGGGCCCACAAAGTCAATCGCCCATTTCTCAAAAGTTTCAAAGACTTTCAATAGGCCTCAAAGGCATCTCATCCCTAGATCCAGGCTTCCCAAGGCACTGACAATGATCACATGCCTTGACATATTATTTAATATCCTTATATAAGGTTTCCCACTAAAGGCCAACCATCAGAATCTTGTGCATGGTGGCATTACCTACATAATGACCTCCTACAATTCCACTATGAGCTTCTTCCATTATTACTTTGCACTCATACTCTAGTACACACCAATGTAAAAATTCATCATGACCAAGTTTATACAAATCTCTACCTATCAACCGATAGGACACCTGTGTATTGCAAGTTATTTCTTTTCTAAAGTCTTCATTCCCTTAGGTTCCTATCCAATGCATAAAAAGACTACAATATTTTTCAACTCGATGGATGCGCGATTCAATCTAAAACATTGTGCATCCGGGATTGTATCCTCAATGCTATACATGTCCTCACTAGAATTGATCCTTAACAAATGATCGGGCTCTGAGTTACTTTTTCCTGGTTTCACAAGCCTTTGTAAAATGAAACTCCTAAAATAGTAATATCCACCTACAAATGTTCCCTTGTACTACGTGCTTGTTGACTAAATAATTTAAGTGTCATATGATCTAAAGAAGATAAATGGTGTAGCCAATAAGTATTTTCTAAACTTGTGCAGCATGTAAATCATGGACAAAGCTTCACGCTTAGTAGTTGTATAGTTCTATTCAACTGGTGTCAACTTCCTGCTTGCAAAACAAATAGGGTGGTCTATAATTCCTTCACCTGGTTGTGCTAACACGATGTAAATCTCCATCCCAAAAGCATCAACATGAACATGAAATTTTTATCCCAGGAAGGAAATCACAAAATAGGTGTAGTGGTCAACCTTTCTTTCAGTGTTTCAAACACCTATTGTTGCGCATCATCCTAGTAGAATTTCTCTTTAGCCTTCAATAATTCCTCTAGGGCATGGAAATCTTTGTATAGCTCTTAATGAATTTCATGTAATACCCTGTATGACCAAGAAATCTTCACACTCCACTTTGATTTTTATGTTCTTCCAAACCCAAGATCACAACAACCTTGGCTGGATCTACCAATAAACATTCCTTATGAATAATATGCCTAAGCAAGTGCCAAAAGGTGTAGCAAATATGCACTTCTTAATATTCATAGAAATGCTCAACTGGTTTCACCTCTTAAACATAAGCCTCAAATTGTCACAATGATCCATAACCAAACCATACACGGTCCAATCATCTAGATACACCTACAAAAAATTATGAATGAAGTCTTGAAATGTTTGCACAACAATGTGCTAAAACACTACAGTGCATTCTTCATTCCAAAGGGTATAACTGTTTATGAAAAAATTCCCCACTCAGTGGTGAAATTTTTATTTTACTGATATTATTTTGTTATGCACACTTGATGATATCTAGAAAACCCATCTGTAAAAGAGTAGATTTCACGCCCAACAACTCCTTCAAGGATCTCTTCAATAAATGGGGTTGGAAAAGAATCAATAACACATGGAGCATTTAATTATCTGTAGTTCACACAGATCCTTATCCTCCCATCCTTTTTAATCTTGATGACCATGGGACTCACACACTCAGATCCCTCAATGGGCTCAATTATACCAAACTTGAGCATTTTATCAATTTCTTCCTTCACCTTAACATACATATTAGGATTCATCATGTAAAGCCTCTTTCTAATTAGGTGCACACCTTATTTTAGTTTGATTCACATCTCACCTAAGTGAATAACTAGGTTGAGTTGTACGTTGTTGCACCTTTGTTTAAATATAGCCTGAAAATGGGCGAGTTGGCTCGATAAATCGGCAAGGTGGTATATGACTCACTCTTAACTTGGTACTAACTTAATTTGTCCCCCAACTCGGTGAGCTCAATCCCAACTTGGTCATGGCTCAACTTAGTCTATAGCTCGACTCGATAAGCCGATTGAAATTGTATAGTGACCGTACCCCTCCGAAATAAAAGTGGACCCCTTAGTTGACCAAATTTTTGCACCATCGAGCAACAAAGACCGGTGATGAAAACTCGGTCTTTATTTTCTCCGAGTCACCTCGACATCATGACAACACATGTCAATTTTCCGCAATTTTCCCAATCTTTGCATCTTTGTGCCCTACTTTGTCCCAACTTTGACCGAACTTTGACCAGCATAGAACTTGAGCATGTGATATCCATTTTGTGTGTTCTAATAGGCGCCGAGAAAGATCTTGGAATGCTCTACCTTATTGGCATTATTTTGGGAGATTTAAGGATTTTTGAAGTTCCAAATTATCCTTCGATCAATGTTTATCAAATAGTTGTATTGAGGTTGTTTTTATCTCTTAGATGTTAGTGGCCTCATTCAAAAATGAACCTTTCTTCATAGAGCATCCCACGTCCAAATTATTGCACCATGATTGTACCAACATCATTTATCTTCCTTAGGATTCATATCTGATCTAGAAATTCCATTTTGGTAGCATGTACCTCAAGGGCGTCAAGGTCAAGACCCTCAAAAGTATCATCATCAAAAGTGTGATCAATTGGCTCACTGACTTTGTTTTGTTTAGTGGACATACCAAAATCTTCTCTCAAGTTTCTCTCATATTAACCTTGATGGTCTTCCCTCACTTCAATAACATTCATATTAAGCTATGGAAAAAGTTTATCATATATGTAAATGGTGGAAGCATGAAAAAGGAATGTGAGTTGTTTGATAAAATAGATAAAGTACATATTCTCTAATGGACTACAATTATCGCAAGATATGTATAAAATGGGTATGTTTAAAACGCCTTATTCATATTTATTTTTACATGAAATATTGGTTATAGATATATGCATGCAATTTATAACCAGTGAATGTGAAATTTTATTCAATGTGTTATGTGAAAAATCCAAGATTCCCATCTCTTGACATATTTTAGAAAGATGTATTTAAGATATCTATACTAGTTGACTTATTTTGAGATTTTGAGATAGGTATGTTTGACAATTTTGTGTTCTCTTTTCATAGTAAATAAGTTTATTACTACCTAGAACTATGAGAGCATTTGTTTCTTTTGATTTTTATAACTTATATTTTATGTATTGAGTACTTTCTATTTGATGCAGTGATAAAAATGCAAACATATGTAGGTTTAGATTGGTGATAAAGAAGTGCTTTTTGTCATAGATTTAGAAAGAAAGGATGTTAAGAGAAAATTTGGTGGCAAGTTTGGATATACGAGCATGTTTAAGGAATTATTATTGGAAAAGATATATGATGTAGGTACATCATGACTCAAAGAATGTAATGGGTGTTTTTAGTCATTAGTGTGTTTAGGTGGTGTGTAGAAGTCAATAAAAGCTCATGATGGAGCTCTATGTAATTATTTTAGTCATTTGTAGCCTTTTTAGTGTTTTCTTGCCAAAAGTAAAATTTAAAATTCTAGGATTGGTTTGGAAGAATTAAGATCATTAGTTGAGTTTTAAAGGTAAAAGGTCATCTGGAATTCGCTTATTTAAAGTTGTGTTAGTGTAGAGAAGCCCTAACCAACTTATTTTTTCTCATTTTGTGGGAAAATTCGTGATGTATTCAAATTAGAGGTGAGAAGAAGTTAGTTTTGGAGGTAGAACTCTATATCAGAGCCTTAGGGCTCATGGAGCTTGCAACTTTCATGTTTGATCAAATAGAAAGCTTCTCTTGATGGAAAACTATGTATGAAGTCATGATTGTGTGTTGTGTATTAAATGATTGGATTTATGAATGAATTCTCATGTTTAGATGTCTTTTGAATCTTTTCTCAGATATGGAGAGTCTATGTAGGCCCTTGGAAGATTAGAAGAAGACTACAATATGGTGAAAATGTCATGAAATATTGTACCTTACAAATTTGATTCATTGTGTGTTAAGGTATAGCTATGAGGTGCTTATGAATGTAAGAATAGAGTGAGAAAGGTGTTAGGAGATGATTATTTCATGCTTTAAAGGAAGCTATATGGTGATGTGATTAAGATAGGGTGACCAATAATAAGATTTGTAATTGACTATTGACTGTGGAATCAAAATTGTAGGTGTGTGTCTTAGGAGAGTTTAAGAATTTATGATCATTGTCTATGCATGAAGCTTGAATGGGAAGTATAATGAATTACAGGAGGTTTGTAGATGATCTTTTTATCTCTCAAGATACTTAATATTGTATAAATGGTGTCAACTTTGTGAGTATCCCTTCACTATTTGTTATACCTTGTTTCAAGGGTTTGGGGTCAAAACCCTAGTGAGTGTTAGATGATATTGCTTCAACGTGTCTCAACAGGTTATTAAAGAGATTAAGGTGGGTATAATGTTTTCTCATATGTGTTTCACAATTATAAGAAGTGTAAATGTTAGTCTAAATACATCAAACTCAATCTGATAGAGACATACACAATCTAGGAAAGTTTAATAAAGAAACATCTCTTGTGTAGAGCCTCATTTCATTATCATAGAGTGGAAAGGTTAGAGATAAGATTAAGGAAATATTAAGTGTATTGGAGGTCTTAAACCCATTATAAGGAAGGTATCTAAATTTTTGTTTCTTGAAAACTGTGTTAATTGTTTTGTGCACAGTGAAAAGGTATGAAGGAGATATTATAGACTAACATGTTTAAACAATGATTGATGGAGATCTGTGATTGATTGAGGAAGTAAGAGAAGGTATTTAAGAACTAATAACCTCATAACTAGGATGAGAACCCAAGAAAAGAGTGTTATGGAAGACAAGATAGAAAATGAGTGTACAGACCTAAACCCAACTTTGTGATAATCATGCATAGCTAGATTAACATTGATCATATGAAGTGAAGGAGAAAAGGGATTGAATAACAAGTATGACAGTGTTTTTTTTAGTGTCTTAATCCTTGAAGGTGTGGAACAAGCCTTTGAGAGAAATCAACAAGAATTCAAGTGGATAAACCATGAAGTGTGACAGTCTTGTAGAGAAAGGCATGACAGTGAACTTAGAATCCAAGTCATCCATGAAGAGGTAGGTAAATTTAATTGGGGACATTACCAAGGATTGATTAAGGTCTAGAAAGGAGTTTGAATTTCTTTAAATCCATACAATTAAGAGCATATTGCCTTGTTCGGGATGGTTAAACCAAAGTGGAGAAACTTAAAGGAATAACAAGAGTTTGGTGTAAAAATGTCTTGAAGATGGGTTTAAAATATTGATATAAGTAAATAGAGAATGTTAGGTGATGGAAATTTGTATCATAATGTGAGGTAATTTTTACATTGATGCTTTTGCATCAGAATCCAAGGGGAAGAGCATGTTGAAGGAGCCATGTGTAGGCTTAGGAAGTTTGTAAGTGCTTAAGAGATAATGAAACTCATATTTACCTTTTTAAAAGTTTAAAATTTTATGATGAAAATGGTGCTCTTACCTTTTTATGTTCTTTGTTAATACTTGGAATATGTAGATTTAGTTATGATTTGTATAAAGAGAAAATGATTTTTAAAGGAATACTTTGAGGGTTTGAAGAAGAATTCTGAGCTTTGACTCAAGAACTTGAATGTCCAAAAATAAAAAGGAATGAAGGCATGTTGGAGTTTGCAAGAGGAAAGGAATAGTGTAGAGGGATGAAAGTGGAATAACTCAGTTTGGATTGTTTGTTCCCAGTTTTGAGAAGTCATAGTGAGACAATAATGAGAATAAGTAAAAGATTATTTTCTTCCTATGAGTTAAGTTTGTATGGAAGTTTTATCTTAAGGGTGGTTTGTAGAGAGTTCGATAACAACACGAGTAAGGTAACCAAGAAAAATCATCAAATACTTAGTCTCGTGCCAAGAAGTATCATCTTACACTTAGTCCTAATCAAGTTTACTAATGAAAACATAACATAATCATCTGAGTGAGTGGCGAGTGGAATGAATAAGTGGAAGTGAGTATATGGTGCTCATAAACTTAGAATTCTAAGAAAGGAGAAAAACAAGGTTGAATCTACTACTGCATTGGTTGAAGTTGAGTAAATGATTGCATGGTGCTCTGCATCACATACAGATTCAGATGTTGCTTTGTTTTATAATCTACAAATGTTACATTACGAATAACTCTACCTTCATTTCATTATTTGCAAGCATCTCCCATGGCCCATGGGAGAGAGGAGAATGAGCATATGAACATGCACAATAGTTTACAAGTAAGTAATTAAATTTTAGTTCATTAAAAAAATTCGAGATCCACAAACAATTTATTATGATATATATTGCTACTTACTACAACTAACTTTATGTCCAATGATTGCAGGCATCGGTCAGGGCCACAAGAGAATTACGATTTATATTACTACTTCTAACTAACTTTATGCCCAATTATTGCAGGCATCATTTGATCACGGGCCATGAGAGAGAGAGGGGGTGCATATGCCTTTGCATGAGTATTTACTGAGTGACCTTTACATGAAGTAAAATTGAGATTTTATATTGTGATTCATTTTATTATATAAATAGTGTTAAAATTTGAAATAAAGATATATTATATAATTTTATTTTTGTTTGGACTAACTATTATTCTTGTTTTAAAAGACTAAAGTGCTCTTATAATACAGACCTCATCCATTCTTTGCTACATCCATTACAGATTACCAATAGAATGTTGTCTATTGGTGATGATGTGGATGTTTTAATGGATGGTTGAGTGGTAAGACATGAAAATTTCATAATGTCGGTGGCGATGTAATCGTCCACGACAAGAAATATCCATCAGATTGTGTAGTCATTAATATCCTTCATGTTATCAATGTTGATTTCCCTCTACCAGTTCCAAGAGCTTTTGAGGATATGTTAGTAGATGTTTTCAATGGATTTTCCATTTGGCCACTTTCTAATGTGCAACATAGTCATCCATCTCAGGTAGTAGCTTGTTTGCAAATGTGTTATATGTAGTAGCGGCTTTGTTTTATTATCCATTTATATTTATTATTATAACACAAACTTTTTTAATTTTGTAGGATGATGTGGTACCTGCCACCAAATCAAGGTGGGCACCAATGACGGGAGTGACCCCGACTAAATTCATATGGATCCCCAAAAAGGCCTTTTATGAAAGAATTACATATGTTGTGACCATTAGGCAACAAGGAAAAATTGATTTCATAACAAACATTTTTACTTCATAATAAAAAAATTATTATTATGATAAAGTATTCTGAGATTTTGACAATATCCTTGACATGCATTTTAATTCATGATGAGATTTGGAAAATTTATCCTTGACATGTGCTATTAAATTATTATTCATGCTTGACATGTGTTTTAATTGTGGAGAGTTTTTATTTATTCATGATTATAGTTGTCATCATTGTTTTTTTAATGGGCCATGTGGCATCACAATGATAACCCCATGTAATCATTGCAGCTTGTGCCCACTTTCTAACAACCATCATGTGACTTTCAAAATGCTAAACATGTGAACCTATTCTTCCTCTATTTATTACAACAATTTTTCATTGTTAGTATTTTTTTGTAGTTAAAGTTTGATTATTTTTCCTCCCTTCCTTTAATAACAATTAAGGTATGTGCCTTCATAAACTCTGCATATTTAAGTTTTTTAAATTGTTTTTCTTACATGACTATAGGAAATATACATGCAAGATGGAAAAAGATAAATGCATCTCCCCATTTTACTGCATGTGTCTTGATTCCTAAACTATATCATGTTCGCTTGACCAAGTAAATGCCTACTCCTTAAAATAGAGATGTGAATGACACAATTCTTCACCATAATGAAGAAAAATCTTGTTGTTGTTGTTATAATGTGTCATGTTGTTATTTTGTGGGCTGATTTTCATTTTAGTTGACTTCAAGAACTTAGATAATGCTTTTAGAGGTAATGCAAAGTTCTAACTGATTTTTTTTTTTGTTTTACTGGAGTTTGATATTAGTAAACAGGGGTATGGTTTGTAATTTAATAGAATTCATGAACTCAGACAATGTTGATCCCCAATCATAATTTGGATTCTCTTAGGGCTGAATTTATCAATCAGGGGCATGTTTAGCAATTTAGTTAAAATTATTCTATGATAGAACTATTTTATATATGAATGTTAAGTAGGAGTAAGACCTGATTGTAGGTCTTTATGGTTTGGTTCCTGAAACATAGTTTTCAAAACTGTTTTACTAATATTGATTATAATTTTGAATTTGTTTGTAGATTTTTCTTTAGTTGAATTCAAGAACTTATATAATTATTGAGTTTCATTTACTGAGCTCCACTGCATTATGATTTATTGGGGAATATTTTATTAACAGGGTTATAGTTTGTAATTTAGTTGAATTCAAGAATTTAGACGATGTTGCATTCCAATGGTTTTTTGGTATTCATAGGAGCAAAATGGATTGTTAAGAGAGATGGGATCAACTCACCCACGATGCAGATGTCATGTATGAATGATTATGAGAGTGAACTAGATAGCTTGAATAATTAGTGGGATTTATTCAGGGACACTCGTATTGGAAGAATAAAAGAATCATAAGTGTGGATGATGAAAGAGATTCTATGTCCATAAACGACAATATCAACGTATGCTTATAAGATCATTCAAGTGAGATATATCTACGATTGGATGCCACTTCATCCTCTAGTGTTTATAACATCCAAAAACAAAACATTAGAATACACAACCCACATCAAACCGGAGCCACCCAACCAATACACCTCACAAAGATATATTTCACCATCAAATAATCAATTTTGTATTTTCATGTAGTTTTTGTTTTGTATTTTCATGTAGTTTTTGTTCTCCCCAAATCTTCAATTTTGTATTTCATTATATTTGCCTATATAAAACCCATAACCTTAAATAGCCCTATTTCTCCATAACCTTAGTTTTCTCAGTTAACCTCAATTTTGTATCTTCATATAACTTTGTCTCTCTAACTTGGAACCTTATTATAATGGCCACACTTTTTATTAATAAAAAATTGGGAATTGTTTCTAAAATTCGTGAATTAATGGACAACCTTATAGTATAATGATGAGGGTATAAATCCCTCTAATATGTCAATTTAATGATGGACAAACTTATAGTTTAATTGAACTTCTTTTTTTTTCTTTATGTAAATTTCATTGTATATTAATATGTCAAATCATTATTCTAAATCTTTTGTATGTTGATAATGCAATGATAAAATATTTATAGTTTATTGTTAATTATAAGTATTGTTATCAATCAATGTCAGTAGCTCATTCTCACTTAAGAATACCATTCCATGTGTATTATTTGACTATTATCGCTTTTATTGTGTTTTTATTGAGCAATAACATTGTGCCTCTATCACATTTCCAGTCTCACATTGTCAACCGTGATAGTATAGACTAAATTACACGGTGGCTTGAAGATTCCTTCCACTATCACCGATCCACTAGATAATTTCGACACATTTGAAAGTGACTCAAGTCCATCTAAAAGGAGGGGTGACTTGAATTCTATTGTATTTGGAGGTAAATACAAATACGATGATAAGAGTTCACTTTGATTTTTATGTAAATACTCGTTTATGTAACGAAAGGTTTTCACCTAGATTTTTCATCATTATTGAAAGGGTACGAGGACATGAGCCAAGTGGACAAAAAAATCTGAAAGTTTTGGAAGAGAAACTTGCATTTTTGAAAAAGAGAATGAAAAATATGAGAATAAAAAATAGTTGTTAGGATGAAGCTCCTAGAACTATGTGAGACAAAGTTCAATATGGAGTTGGAAATATGTCATCTACAAATGGCATAGAAAAACCTGGAAATAATCAGTGAGGCAAGAAAGGAAATGTCAAAAATTTCCATGGCAAAGGTACAAGAGATGATGACCATTCATGAGTGGGAACATAAACATTGGAAACAAATGCACAAAAGCACAATGGGTTTTCCCAATGAATGTAATGAGAAGACTGATTAAAATGTGTCATTGACGCATGTTTGTAAAACTGTTTTTATCTAATTTGAACATATTGTTTGAAGTAATTGTTTGTATTGTCTATATTAGTATCTACATTAGAACATGGTATATTTACATTAATGTTACTAATTTTAATATAAGAATAATTAGTATCATCATAAAATTTGGTTATGTTTTTATATTTAATATAATATAAAGACATTTTTATGTAACATATAACATTATTTCATTTTGAACATGGATTGTATTTATGTTTCCATTCCACTTGATACCTTTCATGTATTTATTTAAAGGATTAATTCATTCTTTCCAATGATAAAATTGGATCTCACTTTCATGATTTTTTATAGTGCTTTATTTATGTTCCAAACTATTGTCGATAGCAACTCTTTTCCCACTTCAACTCTCATGGTGTACCCATGAAAATTACGATACTCTCATGATGTATCCCCATTCTAGATAATTATGTCTTTCTTGTGTCATGGTAGATTTAAAATTGAAGGTAGATTAAAAGATAGTGGTCGTGTTCTTTGGCTTATTCCTTTAATATAATATGGGTCCCTCCATTTCCAATCTCCATAAAAAATTGATCTTCTATAATGTTCATACTAAGGACCCCACCGCTCTTCATATGACTAATATCATTCCCTCAATCTTGTAGAAGGGTCCGACCCTACCTAAAATTTACCTTTAAAAGAAATGTCCATTACTAAATATCTAAGTGAGGAAAATTTGGACCAAAATTTGCAAGATATCTTGAATTTCCAAATGCTCGGACCATTGGGTGGATAGATATTTGAAAATATCCAGGATGGCTCCATAGATGCACAAAATAATGTATTTTAATTGTCCTTAAATATTTATTATGGTCTTCTAGACTTGTCCAATTGCAAGATATGGATAAAATGGGCTATCATCCTACAAGATGCCTCAAGATTCAAGTAATTTAAGTGTAATATTTACTATTCTTGTCACTATTTTAGAAAATTTTATTTACTATGTGTGTCTGAGATGATACAATGCATCCAAAGATCACAAATCCACCATCCATGAGAAGATGTCAATGTGGTGCTAAAAAGACTAGTTACCACACATCTCACAGAGGAAACACATCTGGATGACATTTGTTATCTATTTACATTTTCTAAGCTTTAGTTCCATTAACAAATTTCTTTTTTGTATATTTATAGGTGTGCCCCTCACATCACTTTTTATACAAAATCAATTCTCAACCAAATTAGATGTGATTTGAGTCCCAAGAGTCTAACTGTAAATAATACCACCGCTATGCCATATTCAATAAAACATGACCTATGAATCTCAATTTTTCATTGTGCCTCATGTGTATGGTCAAATATTTAAACAATTATCTCTACACCAAATATTGTGAACACAATTTCCAAAGAAATCACAACTGAATGATGACTGAAATGGAAATGTGTTGGAGTTGTGCAATGTTAAGTGTGAGGGTGTGTCACCTAAGATAAGAAGATATTTATAAGACTTCACCTGTGATACCCAACATGCATACAAGTAACTAAGAAATTGGTAATTCCCTTAGAAATCAAAAAATCGTAATGTACCAAAAATCATAAGGTACCCACAAGGAACCCGCTCTAATGTCTTGAATGATAATTTGGTCAGAGAAATTCTTACAAATAGTTCTTTTACTACTCACAATAAACTCCTTAATGTTTAACTCATTCGGTAATTTATACATTCATTCTCTCCACTATTATAGGATATATTTGAAACCAACTCAACAATAACCTATTTATGAGGATTATTATAAACAAACTATGTAACTAATAATCCCTAATAACTATTCACATGAGTTTTATATTATAACTCACTTAAAAATACTCACATAGAGCACTAATATAATATTCCTAACAAGATGTTGGAGGTCATCCAAGAGATTTTATAAGAATAAGATAATGAGTTTCTATAGGATAAGGGTGGCATCCAAAAGAGAGAATAAATTGTCACCTGAACTAAAAATCACACTATTGGAGAATGAAATATCCCTGATGGGATACCACTAAAAAATGCACAAAATATTGAAAACTTGCAGCCACATAAAATATTGATTTTACCATATTTTTATAGTAAGGACAACAAACTAAATAGAATCAATATCTCCCAAGATATCCACTCGAATCACATGAAAACTTAAAGAGAGCTTGACATTATTATAATGGACATAATAAAATTGTTTTTGGGAATTTTACAGAGATCAAATTGTTGCTAGAAAATTACAAAATTCCCTAGGCGGCTAGAAAACTTTAGAGGTTTGTGACCCTCTAAATACAGAAGCAAAAATAAGGGTCTTTGGAAACAACAATGATAGATGTAGGGAATAGCACTGCCACCTGCAGATCTGACACGGCCGACTGGAAAACCCCCAAATAGAGGCTGCAAGTTGCCATGCTAGGAATGGAGTCGGGAAATGAGGGAGGTGCCTTCCACGTGCTGCCACACCCAGCCTAGATGGATGTCATGAGTTGGATCTAGAGCCCCTCTGATTGTCTTCCCGAAAACCCCCAAAAATCCTCGAAACCCTTCCTCTAACCCTCTGGAAATATCTCTACAAAGACGCCCGAAAATGGCTCCAAGATGATAGACTAGGGTAGATCTTTCACTACCGAAGAATGCCTGCTAGCTAGGGATGGGTCTCTCACCACCGAAGCTAGGGTCCCTGTGGGATTTGACTCCACAAGCTATAGAAATACAACAGCAACAGCTGCATGAGAAGAGGCTAAGAGTATGCAACCAAAAGTCCTTTTCTTCCTTCCCCGTCTCCATATATACCTTTCCTTGGCAAACGAGCCCCCATAACCCTAGTGCATTTCATTCCATGGAGGGGCCACTAACATAAAAGTAACTATAATTACTTTCTCCCTTTTTTGAGTCGTTGTGTCCAAAAGTGACCCCCAAATGCCAAACTAGGATATTAAAACCACGGGGCCCCTTCCCACAAGCTTCCAGGTCCACAGCCCCAGGTCTGACCACATTTTGGACCCAACTTGGCCCTTGGGCCATTTGGTGTAGGAAGAAGGGGACATTACAGTCCTCCCTTCCCAAAATTTTCTTGTCCTCAAGCAAATGCAAATTAGGATGCTGCAAAATATGCTCCCCCTCCCAAGTAGCATCCTCAAGTGGCAATCCCTTCCATCACACCAAATACTTGGTGATTACTCTACTCCTGAGCCCCCTCTGTCTCATTTCAATAATGGCTTCTGGTTCCAGCACCAACTTCCCTTCCTCATCTAGTGGCGGTAGCTCTATAGATGGTACAATATGCGGTCTGAGCACCTTCTTAAGGCATGAAACATGGAAGACATTATGTATCTTACTGTGCTTCGGTAGCTCTAGCTCATATGCCACTACCCCTACTCAATGAACTATTCAGTATGGACCATAAAATCGTGGTTTCAATTTCTCTGCACCCTTCTACTTCAGTGAGGACTGCCTATATGGTTGTAAACGTAGGAACACTAGATCCCCAACCTCAAAAGACCTCTTTGTCCTATGTTGATCTGTGTATACCTTCTGCTGATTCTATGCCTTCTAAAGATTCTCTCTGAGAGCCTTCAGAATATCCTAGTTCTCTTGTAACCAATCTCGAGCTTTGGGAGCTCGCTATCTGGTAATACCAAATCTACAAATGTCCTTGCATCATACCCATACAAGGCTCGGAAAGGGGTCATACCTATGCTCATCTGGTAGGTGGTATTGTAGCAATACTCACCCATGTGTAACCATTTAATCCATGCCCACTAGTGTCATGTCACATAACTCCACAAGTAGCCTTCTATCCACTTATTGACTATCTCCGTCTGCCCATCTGTCTGTGGGTGGTAGCTAGTGCTAGGAGTTAACTCCATACCTGCTAGTCTAAAGATATCCTACTAAAAGGTGCTCATGAAGATCTTGTCCCTGTCACTGATGATATTTTTAGGCAACCCATGTAGCCGAAAAATACTGGTATAGAAGATCCGGGCCACATCCATTGCCTCGTGCCCTTTGGGTAGGGAAAAGAAATGAGCATACTTAGTTAACCAATCAACTACAAAAGAAATGAGCATACTTAGTTAACCAATCAACTACAACATAAATTTAGCTATGCCCATGCACCAAGGGAAGCCCTGTGATAAAGTCCATAGATATGCTTTCCCATTTCTGTTTGGGAATGGGGAGAGGCTGAAGTAATCCTGCTGGGAAAGAGTGCTCGGATTTGGTTTGCTGGAAAACCATACACTCTCTGACATGATTAAGGACATCATCCTTCATCCCCTTCCATGCAAATATCTCCCTGATGAACCTGTATGTTTTGAAATACCCAGGATGTCCAGCTAGTGGTGTATCATGTACTGCTCAAAGGATCTTCCCCTTCATTTTGGATCTTGGTACAAGGAAGATCCTATCCTTGTAGAAAATGAGATCATCCACTACTCTGTATCGGTCATCCTGTATCATACCATCCATGATCCCACATGCAAACTGATTTTTGGAATACTCAACAAGTATATGAGCCTTCCAATCCACTGAAATCTCAGACATAGAACTAAGCATAGCAGTGAGGTAAGGCCTCCTAGATAAAGCGTCAGCAACAATATTATTCTTACCTCGAGTGTACTCAATGTCAAAGTCATATGTTTGCACCTTGTTCACCCATCTCTGTTGGTGATCGTTGAGCTCTTTTTGTCCCAAGAAGAATCTCAAATTGTTGTGATCCGTACGAACCATGAATTTTCTGCCCACAAGGTACTGTCTGAATTTGGCCAAGGCATGCATAATGGCCAACATCTCCTTGTCATAGATTGAATACCCTCTCTCCACGGGTTTCAGTTTCGACTCTCATAGGCGATGGGATGTTGATCCTGCATGAGAACTGCCCCAACACCCTCTCCTGAAGCATCACACTCTAGGATGAATGGGTGGGAGAAGTCTGGTAATGCGAGGACGGGACATGAACTCATTACCTCCTTGAGGTGGTCAAAAACCTGTTGAGCGTTTGACCAAGCAAAAGCCCCCTTCTTGGTCAAATCGGTCAATGGAGCAGTCAACCGAGAGAAATTCTTCACGAACCTCTGGTAGTATGTGCACAACCCCACGAATCCTCTCAATTGTGTCAATGTTCTAGGTGGGGGCCAATCCAGGATTGCCTGTATCTTCTCTCTGTCCACCTTCACTGTACCCCCACCAATTACATATCCCAAGTACAAAAGTTTGGTCATGTTGAACTCACACTTAGAAGCTTTTGCATATAATGAATTAGCTTCTAATATCCCCAATATCTCACCCATGTGCCTGATATGATCCTCCCAAGTCCTTCTGTAGGCTAAAATATCATCAAAGAAAACCAACACAAACTTCAAGTGGCGGTTGAACACATGATTCATGCAAGACTGGAATGTAGCTGGAGCATTAGACAATCCAAAATGCATCACTAAGAATTCAAAGTGATCGTAATGTCATCTGAAAGGTGTCTTATGCACATATTGCTCCCTGACTTTGATTTGATGATATCCATAGCACAAATCTATTTTCAAAAAATAGATTGCACCATGTATCTCATCCAACAACTCATCAATGCATGGTATGGGATACTTGTTCTTTATTGTCTTCTTATTTAAGGCTCGGTAGTCAATACACATCTACAGGGTCCCATCCTTCTTCTTCACTAAAACCACCGAAGAAGCAAAATGGCTGGAACTCGATCTAATATGCCCCATATACATGAGCTCTTGTATAGTCTTCTTGATCTCATCCTTAAACTGCTTGGGAGGCGGTAGGCGAAGTGACCACCGGTCTAGCATCTTTAAGCTCAATTACATGTCAAATCCCCTATCCGGAGGTATGTCTAGAGGCATGTCACCAAACACAAGACTGTGTTTTCCAATAGACCTATATATCCACACTGGTACTATTGTTGTCCCTCCTCTAATTTCTTGGTCGAAACCAAACATTGTACTGCCCAATCCACCTCGTCGTGCCCATAGATCCTCTTGATCCTCTTGGTCGTAACAACTCGGGTGCCCCCGAGGATAAACCCCTCAAGATCACATTCCTCCCTTCGGACTTAAACTTTAGCTCCATCGTCTGGAAGTTAGTTTGAAATTCACCAAGGGAATGGAGCCACTGTACCCCAAGCACTATGTTGGTCTCTCCAATTCCAACAATATAGAAATCATTGGTAACTATATAGTTACCCATCGCGATGCTCAATTGGGGAACCCGTCGTGTGCATCTCATAGACTCTCCATTGGCTATAACCACGTTGAAGCCCTCAAATTCCTCTGTCTGTAACCCCCGCCTCTCAACCAATGAGGCATCAATAAAGTTGTGGGTTGCCCCACTATCAATGAGTACCACCACTTGTTGTCCCTGTAAAAACTCCCCTAACTCTGAATGCCTTGTACCTCGGGGTACTAGACAATGTGGTGATAGTCTCCTAGGGGAAAGTCTCGCTATCTTGCTCCACACCCACACCATCTAATGCCTCATCATCATCATCCTCTAATGGTTGTGTGTTCAACTCTTCGTCACCATCACTCTCCTCGAAGACCTCTATGTATTGGGCCCTCCCTCTACCCTTGCAATCGTGTCCTGGGACCCAAGGTGCGTGGAAATCGAAACATAGTTTCTTTCGCCTCAATTCCTCCTTGTCCTCACTAGCTCCGAATGGTCTCCAGGCTATATCCTTCCTAGGTGGAGGTACCTTTGGCTACAAACCCCCAGGTTCTTGAAGGGAAACCCTTAGGCTACACTCAAGGTGGAAACCTCAACTTAGGAGTGGATAGCTCTAGGTCACGAGCTCTCTTAATAGCCTCATGCAACAAAGAAGGCTCAAATTCCCTCACAAATCCAACTAGAGCATCTGTCAAACCTGTTGTGAATAGGAAATCAACCTCATCTCTATCATATCAGGTACCATGACTGATAGTCTCTGAAAATCGGTGATATATTGATCCATGAAACTAGTCTACCTTAGATGAGTCAGCTCTCTAAAATACCCGTCAGGGTCCCTCTTATCAAATCTAATCACTAACCTATTTGTGAGCTTTGCATAATTCATGATGTATATGTGTCCATGTGTAATTAACCCATGATGCAACTAACCATGAGCATCTCCCTCTAGATGTAAGATTGCAAACTTAATTGCATCTTCCTCCCACATCGATTCAGGTCAAAGTATGTCTTCAACTTCTGCACCCAAGACTGTGTAGTACACTTCTTAGAACCGTCGAAATGTGGAACAAAATCTATCCCAACCTCCTTTGCATCTCTGGTACTTGTGCCTGGTAATCTCTCCTAGGCCTACTACCAATCTTCATTTTGTAATATTCCTGGAATGACATGTTGTCACGAAAGCCATCACTTAAAGTCTGGTACCTTTCCCAACAAGACTCCTCATCTACAACATCCCCTGGTCAGCTGTACTATGAAACTTCCAGATCCTTCAAGAAAGAAGGTTCGTGAGACCCCAGAGGCCTGGTAGAAGAATGGGGGGACCACTGTCCTGAATGTCCACCCTCACCTCTTTGACCATATTGTCCCTTGTTGCTATTTTCTCCTCTTTCCACATGAGTATCAAACTTGTCCTGTGCTAATCTCCCAGTGAGCTGGCTCAAATAGAGATTGGTAGTCTCCTGTTGCTTTACCATGTTGGTGAACAATTGTTTCATCAGCTCCACCCCTATATCCTCACTATCTTTGTCCCCCATCTTTCAATCCCAACAGGCTGGAGAAACAATCACTCTGATACCACTAAAATATCCCTAATGGGATACCACTAAAAAATGTAGAAAATATTGAAAACTTGTAGCCACATAAAATACTGATTTTACCATATTTTTATAGTAAGGACAACAAACTAAATAGAATCAATATCTCCCAAGATATCCACTCGAATCACATGAAAACTTAAAGAGAGCTTGAAATTATTATAAAGGACATAATAAAACTGTTTTTGGGAATTTTACAAAGATCAAACTATTTCAAGAAAATTACAAAATTCCCTAGGCAAATAGAAAACTTCGAGGTTCGTGACCCTCTAAATATAAAAGAAAAATAAGGGTCTTTGAAAACAACAATGGCAGATGTAGGGAATAACACTGCCACCTACAGATCTGACACGGCTTCACTGGAAAACCCCCAAATAGAGGCTGCAAGTCACCACGCTAGGAATGGAGTCGAAATGAGGGAGGCACCTTCCACGTGCTACCACGCCCAGCCTAGATGGCTGTTGTGAGTCGATCTAGAGCCCCTCTGATTGTCTTCCCCGAAAGCCCCCAAAATCCTTGAAACCCTTCCTCTGACCCTCTAGAAATATCTTTGTAGCACGGCCTAGAAAAACACTCCAAGATGATAGACTAGGGTAGATCTTTCACTATCGAAGAATTCCCTGCTAGCTAGGGACGGGTATCTCACCATCAAAGCAAGGGTCCTTGTGGGATTTGACTCCAAGTCAGAAATGCAATAAGCGAGCTACATGAGAAGAGGCTAAGAGTATGCGACAAAAAGTCCTTTTCTTCCTTCCTCGTCTCCTTATATACTTTTCCTTGGCAAACGAGCCCCCACAACCCTAGCGCATTTCATTCCATGGAGGGGCCACTAACATAAAAGTAACTATAATTACTTTTTCCCTTTTTTGAGTTGCGTGTCCAAAAGTGACCCCCAAACGCCAAACTAGGATATTAAAACCACGGGGCCCCTTCCCACAAGCTTCCAACGATCCACAGCCCCCTTGGGTCTGACCACATTTTGGACTCGACTTGGCCCTTGGGCCATTTGGCATAGGAAGAAGGGGACATTACAGAAAGGGGACATTACAGAGAAAAGAAGATAAAAAGGTGAGCTAGTTGAATTTGCAAACATGTATGAATCTGCCCCATCTCTAGGAAACATGGAGATAATTGTAGAAATTATGGACTATGTTAAAGAAACATTATACTCTATAGATGATATCATGAATGTGTTACCACCTTCAAGTGGAAGACTGAATTAGGGATATTAGGAGGGATGTTATTAAGGTCACACAATTAAAACAAGTTTTTGAACTATCAAAATTCCATGATAAATCCAATCTATAACTTGAGGAGGCATAAAAAGTAAAGGAGTTAAAAATGAAGAATTGTGGAAAAAACAATGAAATGAAACTTTTAGGAAGAAACTAAAACAATAAGAGGTCATCAAAAATTTGAAAATATCTAAAGAGGAAGCTTAGAGGTAAATGAAAATGATGCAAAAATATTTGAGATAACAACAAAATTCCCAAGATGATATAGCACACGTTGCATTATAGGCACAACAACAAATACAAAATATAGGAAGATGAAAGAGGAAGGAAAAACAATAGACATCCATGAAGGATGAAAATAAAATAAAAGAAAGAAGGAGACAAGAGGAGGAGGAGAAAAATAAGAAATAGAAAAATGAGGCAATAGAATACATTAAGTGGGACTCAACTAAGATGATATAACAAGCCAGACATCTAACCACTAATAATCATGTCCACTTGAATTTTCAGCAATACATCTTTGGTCATGCACACATAGATCATAGGTACACAAATCCTACAATAGGTTGTGTGCATTTTGATGAATATATAAGGTACACATGGAACTCTAAATGATCAATGATACAGTTGAAATCTCCTCCAAATTGAGGTGTTCCAATTGCAACAATTTTGAAAGGTTTTGTCTTATTTAAGTGTCAAAACCTCTAAAGAGAGTCTAGAGAGACACACATGTATATTGATAACGTTATCCATTAAAATTTGATGGCGAATGTACAATTATTTTTATTTGTTTGTCAGAATAAATAGTTTTTGGATAATTTATTTTTATACAATACAATCATTCATTACAAAGCAAAGCCTTGAAACTAATTCAATCGTAGATATGATTACCAATAAATAGAATAAAACCTTTACATAAAAAACAACTTCATTCCCCATGACACATAAGCTTAATTAGTTATGTTTTTTAACCCAATTTATTCTCATTCCAAGTTCCATGTTGTATGTGATCTTTATTTGGTATATTTTCAAACTCATTTGTTTCACTTTACACACCAAAATTATTATAATTTGAATCCAAGAAACCTATAAATACATAAGTACATTTATTATAATTACACAAACAATCATTTGAAGCTTAAAAAATCCATTTATTTCTACTTGTTGTATTGATAATTGCATTGAAAATATAAGGTTTGGGTAAATGTATTATACTCCAGATTGCTTATTAAAATCCAATATGCTTATTAAAAGCAAAGTTAGTTAGGGTTTTTTGAAATGAAAAAGAGAAAGGGATAAATCTCGAATGGGGAGTTAGTTGTATTCATTCCTTCATGGATTCTGAGGAAGGAAGTTAAGGAGAAGAATGAACATTGCAAGAAAGTACAGCAAAAAGAAGGAAACTTTGTTTTTGCATGGTGATAGTGTCATTTTCATCAAGAATTTTGAGTTTGACATCTTTGCTTTAAGAATTAGTGACTTTTTCTTATCTACATTGATCTATCATACCACTTCCTATGTATCTTCCTCTCTCAACTCGTTTTCCGTGTTTGAAGAAGAAATGTCATTGATTAAAAACTAATGTTTTAAGACTATTTAGTCTATACTGTCAATACAAGGTGGTTTTGAGGGTAAAGTCGGACATGTAGAAGGATTTTCCATTTGTGAAAGTAAATTGGATATATTTTACAAATAAATTCTCTTAACTGGTTAGTGCAGGAAATGTATGTCTCTTGATTTTGAAGGATTCAAGTGTCCATGAACCATAAATTCTCTGTAAATCATGATAGTCTACATCCTAATATACCTCCATTTCCACCCAACTAGACTTCATTTCAAGTGACCCACAGACAGTTGTAGCACATCGAAGGAGGGAGAAGATCAGTGAGAGGATCAGAATAATTCAAAGGCTAGTTCCATGTGGTACTAAAATGGATACAACTTCCATGCTTGATGAAGCAGTGAACTACCTCAACTTCCTCAAAAATAGGTTATAGCTCTGCAATCCATGTCTAATAATAATAAGGTTGATAAAAATATGCAGATCAATTCCATGCCTAGTTTCTGCTCAGTTGGTAGTTCTCTAAATTCCCTCTCTTCCTTCAATAGTGCTTTGAATTCTCATATTTATCATAATCATTTATTGTAAAGAAGTGTTCATGAGCAGCTATAACAAAGATTGCTCATGACCTTTCTAAACTTGATCATGAACAAGAATCTATTAAAGTCTCAATTACCTAAATCTATAGCCATACTTTTGCATGAGATATATTTACTTATTTTGTTTATGGTGACATTGAATAGTGAAATTTAAGTTGGGGTAATTTATTTATGATATCTTGACCTAATATGAAACATAAACTCTTCAAGTCCATGTTGTTCAGATATTCATTCTTTTGTCTCTAATCATGTTTATGCTTACATAATAGACTAATACCAGATTAAACATGGAATTTGGTGGACAATATTATGAGATCATTTTGTGAAGCTAAATCGCATGGTTGAATGTGTAGACATATACTCATAACTTTGAGAGTCATAGCCATAAAATTCAGAGATAAAATTTCCTCTATAAAATGGGGTTAACACTAATGATGTTACAGATTTTGATATGAAGATCAAAATTTTTGATTATGTAGGACCAAATAAATATGGAGTCCAAAGAAAGGAGCCAAAATTGTTAAAGCCCGAGTTTGCATGCACAATTTGCTAAATTGCATGAGTCACATCTTTTACAGGATGAATCCTAAGCACTAATGCATGGATAATGTAGCAGGCCCTTTGCAAAAACTGGACGGATCAATAAGTTAGAGCCTAGATTTAATAAATTGACAATAATATATGAGATGCCCCTGTAATAGGGTTGTTTAAAGCTTCAAGATTTTTTTACAAGCCTCCATCGTATAAGTTGTTGATTTAACAAAATGATTTTTTTGTGAAATCCTAATTGTTGAGTTATTGAATGTACAATATGATATGTAGGTGATAAATGCATTATGACACAACCAATAAGAAATCAAAGTATAAAACCCTAAGTAATAGATGTCGAAAGAATGACTTAAATGATTAACACCAGATTTGGAAGTGCTTTGGATCGGGAAAAATTTTGAACATGAGGTGGACTATGTCATCAATGCTCAAGATAAATTTTGGAGCTCACAAAGGATGTTGGACATGGGCTCTCATGGTAGGACAAGAGCACTTATGTCTGGAGACCTCTTCTGGGCAGGCATGTGATGCGCGAAAATGGTCGAACCTAATCTTTACTATGTTACACAAGTGTCGAAAATATTCTCGATTGATCACATATGTGTTGTTATTTGATCGCAAAAGTGTTGATTATAACCTACAAGACAAAGATTCACCTACAAAACCCCCAAGACCACATTAAATCCAACAAAATAAAGATGTAATATGGGGATTCGGATTGACCCACGGTCACCCCGAGAGTGAGCTTACAACCGAGTGCATGCACTACATCTCGACTCCATGTAGTTCTAGAGTGTGTGTAAGAATCGTGCCTAGATTCCCTTGTGACAAGTGCACTTGATAGAAGGTTGTAGCTAGACGTAGAAATGTAAATAGAATGTTCGGATGGCAAACTAAACTTCCCCTTCCATTGTAGTGTATGTAGAAAATGCGTTCCTTATCCATTGATCAATACCAAATGGATTATTTGAAGTGCTTTAGGTCCTTTTAAGTGTAATCTTAGGTGATAGTAATAATGCTTAGAGCTCATTCCTTATTTTTGTCACATAACTATGTATTTATATGATTCCTTTGATTGAATTTTGTAATTGAAAACTGGAAGGTCGACCCATAAGTGAAAAATGTTCCCAAAAGATAAAAGAGACCCAAATGAATCAAGTAAGGTGGAAAAGGTTTAGGGGCACTTGGGCACTCCTATCCTCATTTAAAACACTTTGTGTCTACAGCCATAAAAAATAAATAATTAAAATAATGATTGGGTTGTAGGATGTATGAGGCCAAATAGATAACAAGAAACATAGAGAAAAGGCCAAAGACAGTCGTCAATTATTAGTTTTCTCACTTAGGAATCATATGAATGCTAGTATGTTTTATGGACCTAGAAATGTACCCCAATGCATAATTTTGTGTCTGTACAAAAAAAACTAGATTTCACCATTATCACATACAAGATCAACCACACAATACACAAAAACTAGACTGTGTAAACCACAAAACACATAGAAAACAACATTAAGAATTATTTGTCATAAACATAATAAAACCATACTGTAAACCATAGAATACTTGGAAAAACAACATTAACCATTATTTTTGATACACCAAAAAAAACCAGACTATGCATACCACAAAACATATTGAAAACAATATGAATCATTATTTTCATGTACACACTAAAACCAGATTGTGTAAACCACATAACACATAGAAAACAACATTAAGCATTATTGGTCATAAACACAAAAATACCTTCAAGATGCATTTAATGTTCTAAAAGGAATTCGGTGACATGGAACTTAAATTTCAGTTGAGGGGGTTGTCCTTAGCTTCACAAATATATTTTATTGTTATACAAGACCATTTTCGTTTTACTTGTGTATTTTTATTCCAAGATTTGTGTCGGGTAATGTGTACTCCTCAACATCAAGAGCATAATTTTTAAATCCTCCACCATGACCTCATTTTGCTTCCTCTTTTGAGGTTTCCTACTTTCACTGAACCATGGCCACAAATGGGTAGTAGAAGTGTCATTTCCACTACAATCTGGAATGAACTCAAATGGTAACGAACCTGAGTCATGTAAAAGATTTTCAAATTGTTGCACACAATCTCCAAAATTAAATATCTTTTAATCAATGTCTCCAGCACCACATCCAACATGTACAATGAAATTGTTATCAGGATAACAATGATATAAACATAGTTGAAATAATGAAACAAAAAAATCCACCCTCACCACTGAAATTTGGATCCCTTGTAGATGGACTACCCTCGTGTGTCCTTTGAAGTTGCAACACCTTCAAAACATGTTTGCAGTGTTTTCCTTAGGTAGCCCAAGGACAATTCACAAACATGAAAATCTGGGCCGAATCTTCAAACCAAATACCATCAGTCCCTAGATGTTTGACTTCTAACCATGTAAGACCCAAGAATTGTATTATTTACGCAATAGTCACTATCAGTATTGCTCTGACCCTCTCAGTGGTAGCCAAAAATTCCTTCTCCTTCTTGTAATTTGTCAAGAATATTGATACTTGCAACTTCCTCTTATTTTTATAATGTGGTTCAACTCAAAACACCAATGTGTACAACAACCAATCCATTCTCCTTGTGCATTTTTTCTTCGATCACACAAGTATCGAGTCTTCAAGAAACAATGATACGATTCTATGGATGCATTCGTATCTTGATGACATGGATGAAGTTGTGGAAATTTTTTTACCACATAGTTGCACACGGAAACAATAAAACCATTAGAAATGGCCAAAAATTGTTAACTCTACACATAGCTACAAATATAATCATAAGAGCTACAATTAACACTTACCAATATGTCCCTCTTGCAACCACATCTTTCTGAAATACTCCATAAACATTGTCTCCTCCTTGAACTCCTCCATGAATTCATCGATGAGGAAAAAGGTCATGTGCTCATTTTCGGTGATGGTGCACATGATGTCGCCTAGTCTCTAAAACATAACCATCCCCACCTCCTTCTTTGTATATCTGTAAATAAACATTTCATAGACAATAAGTAATGTAGAAAAATAAAAACCAACCCAAGCCTATAAATATTGTATCACAAAATGAAGAAAAACAAACCTATAAATATTCTTTAGCCAAGCCCTGTGAACATGCCAAATGCATAACAAAACATGACAACCAAATACAACCCTAACACACAAAGAATGTTGTTAGGGTTGTAAATTGTGTGCATTAAATTTATACAACAAAATGTTAGTAGATTTGTACCTTATAGCTTGTATTTCGGAAGCCACATCATCTGTAATGAATGCATTGACATGCTAATCCATACTTTTCCTTTTCCCCTTGCGTAGACTTCAACAAGCCATACGTATATGTCATCAACTTTATTATGAGATGAAATTGCCCATGCAATGGGAACCCCACCTCTTTCTCATAAAAAATAAGAAGTGTGTATAATTGGTACTAAGGAAAATGTGTACATGAAAATATGGTTAGAATGAGAATGACATAAACAAGTATATCCAAATATCAAATATGCTTAGAAATGAGATAACAATGACCTTACCCCATATTTATTAGTTGAGAACGTTGAATCTATTGCAATGATGGAGTTGTGGGAATGACAAACCATCATTTCAAGCATCCATGGTGTTTGAAGGCCCATAATGAAAGGCACATCAGTCCCACACGACCTCTGATAATAGAAAAATGTATCCCTCTCTGTGACATGCCACAAGTTGATACTAGTGTTTTCGTGTTGGTGCTTTTGGGATCTAATGCACTTGACCCTCCTCCATGCATTCAACACATCTTTCTTGGTTATGCACTCATCCCTTTTGTTGACAATCCTCACCAACTTCAGATCCATGTAGTGCCTTTCGATAATGGTGTCAATAGATATACTAGCAAGCAAAAGAGATTCAATGTATTACTTGCATTCAACTGATAAATTAGGAGAAAAATGACTTCATGCATCTAATCGTGTGTCATTTACACCATGGAAAAACTTGCCATTCATATCACAATGATACATATAATTATATATGATATGTACCACATCTGGTCTACCAAACATAACCCTCACATTGAAATGACTGACATCCACGTTTTTTAAAACCTCCTTATTCTTTCACTAGTAGGTGGTTTTTTCCTCTTGTTGTCAGGGCCATAAGCACACCAGTAGCTGAAACAAAAGGAAATACAAATTGATATTAGGTATGGAATATGAAAAACATAGCACTAACATATGTGAACACTATTCTTAAGGTGTACCAAACATAAAGTTAATATAAACAAACATGCAGTACATAATGGTAGCATGTGGTGTTTTGTATTCCATTGTATATGTGGATATCCTTTTCTGCTTGCATATGAATGTCATCTCAATGTTATCAAGAAGGCATTCCCCTTTAATAAAGGAATTAATCATTGTTAGAGGGATCACCGCACAAAGATCCAAATGATCATTATCTTCGCCTATCGGTGTCCATTCAAGATCATCTTGTGAAAATTATATTTCCCATTTCCCACATCTTGAACATCTAGGGAAATCAATTGTTTGTACTTTCTTTCGAGGCATCCTAAACAAAATCATGTAAATAAAAATGTACATAAACAATAATCACGGTATTGAACATATCAATATATGATGAAATATGACAAACAAAACATAAGTATTATGCTCTTAAGATATTTGTAAACAAACTTGCATGGAATGATATACAGACTATGTTTTTTTGTAAACAAAAAGCACCCTAATATGATACTAGTAATGAAAATGTTCTAGAGACGTATTTTGTGGTATACACAGTCTGTTTATAGTGTGTATATGAAAAAATGCAACTGTGTATGCAAGTAGGAATGAATTTGTTTTTATGTGTACTATATGGTATACAAAATGTCTTTTATTGTGTGCATACACCAAACAAAATAAATGGGTTGAAACTAGTAATGATTATGTTGTTATGTGTATTATGTGGTATATACACTGTTATTTTAAGCATGTATATACCAAAAAAACAATGGGTTGATAGTATTAAAGAGAATGTATTTTTGTAAAATTATGTGGTATACACAAATTGTGTTTTTGTGCTTATGTGCCAAATGACGTCAACACCCTAATATGATAGTAGACACCGGGTTTTGTCACCCACCTACTTCCTTTGATAAACACATTATTTAATCTAAAAACTATCATTATATCATTATCCTAAGTCACACTCCCTCATCCCGTAAAATAAATTTTTACACCCTCATAAATTACTATCTACCCATCCTAAATTAACTTAACCCCTTTAAAACCACTTAACCATCTCAAAACCACCTCAAACCTAATTTTTATTAACACCCTAACCTCTCCAACTTAACCTTAACCTCCTCCCAACCATTTTACATCACCATTCACCCAAAAACCTTGTTTAGGAAGCGGTTTTAACCCTTTCCTAAACATTTTTCCGAAAATTTTGGAGTGTCCGGTGAGTCTAAAATCGATCGCTAGTAATTATAAAAGGAAGTTTTTCTCTTTCTTTGGGGATCTTCAGACTTCTTTCACACTCATTCTCAATCTAGTAATAAATCTATGTCACTCCAAAGATCACCAAGGACATGTATCAACCTCAATCTCTTGCAACATATCACTTGGGTAGTTTTCTCTCCAATTATCTTCCCGAAACTCAACAATCAAACAACTCCTATCGACTTTATCAAACATCTATGGAGATTACCTATTCAACATATTTCCACATCAAGAGGTATTTCTTTGTGTTGTTTTCATCATTTGCATTTCATAAAAACATAAAAAATAATCATCTATCATCTCGGATCTAATCAATTTATTGTCTTTAGAAAAATTAATCATTTTCATAGTAATTGCCAATGATTACTTGAATCACCCACAATTCCCCTGAATCACCCGTGATTCTTCCAAATTCTGGTGATTCCTTTGAATCACCTACGATCTCTATTAATCAACATCTATTAATCAATTTATCAATCTTTTGTCATTTTTTATCAATATTTTGGATTTAACTTGTCCTTTTCAAGCATGGATTTACTTTAGATGGTAGTACATGGCCAATATTATCCTATCACATGAATCTACAACCTCTCAATAGTTTAGTAGCCCTTCTTTTGGGAACAATACAACATCCTTCATGAACTTACATTGTGTGCAATTTGATTTTAACTCTTTAACATTGAGGACATAAAGATCAGTTTGAGTTCCTCCACAAGATCCAACAAGAAATAATACTTTTGGTACAATTACTTCAAGTTTGTTTAGATCACATCCACTTTGTCTGGGCCACCTTTGAAGATGCGTAGAACTTACCCTTCAATCTTGAGTTCTAAAGCTTCTTATCCATTTATCATCTTATCTTTATCATTTATATATCTTTATCATTATTGTCAATTTGTTTAATTGTATCAAAACAGGCTGACATCCTTGAAGGAAGTCCTTTTGGATTCCTGGAATTGGATTTTGTCAAGAAACTCATTATCCCATTTATCTAATCCACTTTTTTTATTTGTATTTGATCTTCAGGTTTCTGAAGGATCTACATCCAAAACACCAACAATCATCATCGCGGTATCGGTAAACCCCACCATCTTCCGAGGTCAGTTTGTTTTTGTTGTTTCATTTTATTAAGTTAAAGTTGAAAAGTAAAATTCTTTGGTACATTCTAGCATGCCCGGTGGGACATCTTGTCCCCTTTATTTTATTTCAAAATCGTTAAGTTTAACTGTCAGGTACTTTGTTTTATAATCGTTAATCAATCTGGTTAAATCACTAGCGATTTTGGTGAATCGATAGTGATTCCTATAAATTGTCGATGATCTCTATAGATTATTTTTTATTGTTTAGTCAATCATCCTCTAATGTTCATTTATCTTTTCTATTTTCTATTTTCATCTAACCTTTATAAGTTTTTTCCATAGGACCTTTTTCTTTTTGTGTTGTAGGTGTGTTAAAAAAATTCTAAAATCTAAAAAACTTAAAAAGAAGCGTTTAGATGTACATTCTTTCCTTTCTTTTTCTTTCCAAGCATTGTATTTTGTTTTTGTCCTCATCAAAATCAACATTTCTTTTTGGGTTTAAAATGAACCTCTCATTTCTACTTGATCACATAGTCTAATTAGGAGGTTAACATATTGCATTCACTTAATCTCCCCACACACAACCAAATCACTTTAAACACAACTTGCATCAAAACATTCCTACCTAGGTGGACCCACTTAGATTTTATCACCAAGGGATAAGTCACTCGGTGTTACGGCCAGTATAAAAATTGTGGGTGGTATATTGGCTAAACACCTAACTCTTTTATCGTTACGGGACCGTGAAGTGAGGGGGTAGGCCCAATACCAAGCCCTAAACCAACACTAACAAATATTTAGGCCTCACGTACCTTTGGGTATATCAAGGAATCCTACCTTAAACATCACCTAAAACCATCCATAGATTTCCATTTCTAGGACTTGTTAACCATTTTCCACATTTCATCTTCTTTTAAATTGATGAAAATAATTACAAAATTCTTCTATGTGATTTGTCTACTACTTGTAATCAACAATCTAGATTCATTTTTCATTTTAGGTGATTGTTTTTTTCATGGTTCTTACTAGACAACAATCCCGTCTATAAAATTATGATAACATGATAGAAAATTTTCAACAGAATATCAAAAACATTCAAACTGTATTGAGGACACTTCACATTTAAATAAACAACATCGAGTGTCTCTATCACCCCAACCACATGATCAAGAACCTCCACATTCTCCCAATAGTCAATCTGAATCATCCAAAATACCCGATCCACCCAATCCTCATTTCTTCAATAAAGTGGGGATCCAATTTTTTTTGAGATTCTAGACTCAAACCCCGTTGCCCTCAATGCATATATTTTATTGCCTAGGGTGTTTATCTTCAACCATTCACACCTAGACCACGACCCCCGTATCCAAACCTCATATGACTTCTCTCATATTGTTAATCCTAACCATGATTCATTCATACGACAGGTACATCCTTACCCCACTACTAGCTTAATCGAAACATCCAATATCATGTCCTCACCCCCTATCATCACTTTTGACCTTATTGTGGTATCCTTGCAAGACATGACTAATCAATAACCTACGTCTTCACCAGACCTCTCCTCTAGCTCCACATCATCCCAAATAATACCAACATGTCCTCATCCACGTCAAGTCCCTTGGTATTATCTACCATCTAAACTCCTCCTCTAAGTTCAACATCCATCACATTAAACATATCTCAGCCCATCTTATCTCAACAACCCACATCAGTTGTCCAAAACATAGTTATGTTTATCCCGACATCAATACCACCCATTAACACAAGTTCTATTTCCATTGTCCATCCTTCCTCACAACAATCATCTACCATCCTTATTTCCTCTCAATCCATACCTCAACAATCTCAACCTCTCATTCATACCTCCATTCCTTTCCAACACATACCTCAACCATCCCAACCTCTCATCCATAACATACCTCAAAAGTCTCAACCACTCATCCACTCCTCTATTCCTTTTCAACATATACCTCAACAATCTCAACCTCTCATTCATACCTCCATCACTTTCCAACATATACCTCAACTATCAAAACCCCTTATGAACACATACATGGCCTTCCAATATCAGTACATCCAACCTTCATAGCCCTTAGTTTCACAACCTACCTATAATGTTCTCCTAGGTACCCCTCTTCAACAAAATATCCCACAACCATATCAACAACCAAATCAATTCTTATATAATCAACCTGGTTCATCCTCATCCAATACACAACAAAAACAAATTGACCCTCTACAAACTTTGATGAAAAAATATCTAGTCTTGAAGCCACTTCTATGGGTCCTAAAAACACATTATCTTACGAACAAATATGTAATGAACTCATCCATCCATATGTACCATAAAAGGCATATCCTCCACATGGGGAACTTCCTAAGTTCTACAAATTATATAGCAAAGAAGACCCTCGAAAACACATCCAAACCTTTTGGCATGCCTATTATCTCATAGCACATAACTAGGACCTCATGTTGAGGACATTCCCCATGTCCTTAGTTGGCCCTTCTTTAGACTGGTAAAACAACATCCCACATTATTTTTATTCTCATTCACCCAACTTGCTCAACTTTTCTTGGGACATTTCTCAATCAATATTACACACAAAATCACTATTACTGACCTATACGCAATCAAACTATTTGAATCTGAATCCATTGCTGAATTTATCTCTCGCTGGAGGGAAGTTATTAACAAATTATCATTTTCCTCCCACAAACTCGAGTTAATAGAATTACTCTCTCACTCATGTGCTAAGCACATTACAAATTCAATATTTCTAGACATTTGATGAAGCCTTCATTATGGCTCACAAACTCGACACCAAAAGTGCTCTCAAAGATGGTGGGATCAAAATTAGATCGAAGAAACCAAAACTTGAGTTTTCATCCAAACCATCTTCTAGTCATGACAAATCCAAATCATCGGCCAACACATATAGATCTTCATTAAGACCACTCCCAAAGAACATTTGACCACTAAGCACTCTCATCCTCTATGCACTTATATGCCTACAGAAAATCTTATAAAATCATCTTTGATAAACCCATGGCTTCCAAAATGATCACTCTCCATCCTATTAGCCCCATCAATACTCCACAACCAAGCCATCCATCAGAGTCTCCATTGTAGAAACAACGAACATCGAACCAGCTATGTCTCTAGATTCTACTATTAAAAAGAAGGCACCTTTACCCATATCTACTTCATCTTCATCTAAACCATCTATAAGCTCTTCACAAGCTTTACAAAAGGGGCCTATCTTACAAATTTTGAAAATCTCATACGATGACCATGTAGCTCAAGCATTACATATGTAACCTCTCCTAGAATTCCATCACAGGGTACCATGTCCTTCTAAAAAAATAACCATCATAAACCATGACTATTTGAATTCTTCAACACAAAAACCAAAACACTTTCCTTCCATCCTAGGGCCACATCCCTCATCATGATTACCCATCACTATCACATAATCAAAAACCATCCCTCAACACATACCCAAGAAACTACACCAAAGGTAGTGCCTTCAACACATGTCAAATCAAAAGAAGCATCACTTCCTTTGACATCTACCTCGAAAGGACATTATACAACGATCCTCCGTAAGGCTTGTTCAATAGTCAATCATAACATTACCTTCTCTTAAGTCGGATGGCTCTCGAGGTTGGAAGCCTTCCTGGTATAATTTTGAGGCCTTTTGTGATTATCATCATACACACCAAGACATCATATAGAAGATTGTAAATCCCTCCATGTTACTATAAAAATCCATGTGAGTAAAGGCCTTCTCCCCTCAAATCTACAAACATGAAAATCACTCCACAAGAAATCCATGACCACTACATCTAAATCATCTACTAAAAGTGATAAATCTTTTAAGAAATCTCCTCCTCATCAAATCGACGCAATGTGTTTACCACTAGAGCACGTACCCAAAATCCCAACATTACCGATCAAAGAAAATCTAAAGTATCCATCCCACTCACTCCAAAGTCATCAACTCCAAAACCCCTACTAAGGCTAAAGTGTCCATCCTTACCACCCCTCATCACAAAACCACCATAGTTCAAAATATTGCCATCAAACAACTTCACCAAGCTCCAGTCAATATGTCCCTTTATAAGTTAACACCTTAACCTCAAAGCCATGATCGAGCCCATGTATGAACCCAATGTCGAAGATTTGATCTCCAATGGCCCACTACATCTAAAAACAAACCTTGTCTACATAGGGATCGATCACCCTTCAACACATCCTACTTATCAATATCATGCCAAACCATTCATATCAGATTTCAAATTCCTATATAATCAAATCTTCGCATAGATGTATCTTTATCGTTGTGCACTGAAAGATTTTGGATTTGGACGTTATGAATAGGGTTTCATGATCTAATCATCAAACACTCCCTCAAGATGCATGAAAATATAGACTAGGTTATGAGAAACCAACTTTTGAATCCTCCACACATTCCACAACTAAATCCATCATTAGAACCCGAATTGTCCTCCTAATTTATGCAAAATGATGATGACACTGTTTCTATCCCACGTAACTTTTTTTAAATCAATAATATTACATTAGGACCATTGACTTATCAAGCTAATAATGATACTAAGAAACTTCCTCTCATCTGGCTTGAAATGATAGAAGAAGACTCACTCGCTATTAACATCCTTCGATGTCAAGATGATAAAGCCATCTTCTCTCATATGGGTAAAAGGATCATTTCCTTCAAAAAACCTTACCATTTGACACATCGACACTTCTTAATGAATCTACTATTGACGTTAACATAGGGACTCCATAGGAACCTCACATAGCTAAAAATGACCAATCTTTAGATCCACAGGAAATAAACAACTTTACCACCTTCTTATCCAAATGTAGTCAAGCCTTTGCTTGGTCATATAGTGATATGTCAGGTATTGACCCCAATATCATTGTACATACAATATCGTCACTTATCCCAATGCCAAACCCATCAAACAAAAGCTATGCAAAATGCACCTCGCATAGCTCTTCTTATCAAAGAGGAGTTACAATGTTTGCTTTCCACTAACTTCATCATACCCATTGACTATTATAATGGGTCTCTAATATTGTACTCATAACCAAGTGTCAAGAAAGTTACACATCTATGCCAACTTCCGAGATCTTAATCTCATTTTCCTTAAAGACGACTTCCCTCTTCCAAACATCTCCCATCTCATCGATTTAACAGTTGGTCACGAGATGCTCTCTCTTATGGATGGCTTCTTTAGTTATAATCAAATTTTCATCACTACCGACAATCAACATAAAACATCCTTCATCACTCCTTGGGGAATTTTTTTATTACTATATTATTCACTTTAGGCTTAAGAACATTGGTGCCACCTATCAATGTGCCATGACATATATCTTACACAATCTTATCCACAAAACCATAGAAGACTACGTTGATGATCTTTTAGGAAATCAAAGCAACACAAGGATCATCTTTTCATCCTCGATGCATCTTTATCTGTCTTATTCAATACTTTCTTCGTCTTAACCACTAAGTGAGTGTTCGGTGTTCTCACCAAAAACTCTTAGGGTTCATTGTGTCTATCCAGGCATTAAAGTAAGACCCTCTAAGATCAAATCTATCATCGAAATATATCCTTTGTTAAACCTCAAACAACTATGTAGCCTTCAAGGTAAAGTTCATCTATTTGTCGTCACTTATATCACAACTCTCAAATTGTTGTCAACCCTTTCATCATCTCCTTCAAAAAGATGTTAACTTCAAATGGGACCACAATTTTCAAAAGGCCTTTGATGACCTCAAACAATACCTTATATCACCACTTGTGCTCACACCTCCACACGAGGGGGAGCCTTTTTACCTTTACATATCCACTACAAATCATGCCTTAGGTGTTATGATCACTCATCGAGACGAAGTAGGTTGTGAATAGGCTATTTACTATATAATTTGCACCCTTCATGAATATGAGACCCGTTATACTGAAGCTAAGTTTTTGTGTTGTGCCTTATACTTCGAATGTCTAAGCTCTGTCATTATCTACTAAACCACAAGATTTACATCATTACTAGCTGTTAACTTTCTTAAAACCATGCACTCTAAACCATATCATAGTGATCGCATTACTCGATGGCTCATGCTCATGACCGAGTTTGACCTTGAATTTATCCCACAAAAATCTATTAAAGGATAAGCCATCACCGATCAAATCATTGAGGATCATCTCTCTGACAATCAACCAACTCACAAACAATTCCTCGAATAAATCTATTAAACATTATTGATCAAGAATACACCCTCTCAAAATGAAACTCTTCTTTGATGGATCCAAGTGTCAGCAAGGGGAGGTGATGGTATCGTCATTATACCTCCCTAGGGGACTCTTATCCCTTTATCTTTCAAACTAAACTTTGAATGTACTAATAACATGGCTAAATACGAAGCTTTAATCATGGGTCTCCAAACTATTATCATGCTTGGTGTTCAAATATTGGATATCTACGGAGACTCACAACTTGTTATCAACCAAATCAAAGGAATTTATCAATGTAAAAATGAAATTATACAAAAATATAAAACCATTATTGAATTCCTCCTATAAGACTTTGATCATTACACCATCCAAACAGTTCCACAATCCTTTAACAAATTTGCTAACACCATGGATTCTCTAGCATCCCTCATCCCTTATCAACTGACAACTCAACTGATAACTCTAAATTGTTTGTTTTTTTCATAGACTTGATCAACCATCCCAAAAAAATGAACTCCCTTCTATCAACATCATCAAAAACAATCTAATTGATCTTTGGTATACTCAAATATTTGACTATCTTTCGAAACCAAAATTCCTCCCAATCTATCTAAAACCCTAAATGATATTTTCTTTAATGCACTACTTGATACGAAATCGTAGGTGATGTTTTATATAAACACGATTCGATGGCCTCTTATTAAGATGCCTTAAATCCCACAAGTCTACTAAAGTCATTTAAGAAGTCTAAGACAATATATGTGGTGGACATTTCAATGGTACAATTGTCATTAAACATGTCCTTCGAATGGGCTACTATTGGCCTACTAATAACCAAAATTATTGCACGTATGTTAAGAAATGCATCAAATTTCAACAACAATAAAATCTCACTCATATCCCCAGTCAACCCTTACAACCCACTCAAGACCTATGGTCTTTCTCGCAATGGGGGTTAGAACTCATTGGCATTATCAGACCTCGTTCATCAAAACAACATCACTTTATCATCACAGCCACTTGAATACTTCACTAAATGGGTAGAATTTATTCCATTAACATCTACTAAAGATAATAAAATCATTGATTTCATCTATCAACATATCATATGTCGCTTTGGTATCCCTCACAAACTCGTCACTGATAATGGAAAATCCTTTAAGAATAAATACATTAAGAAACTTTGTGACACATTCAACATCAAAATAAGCTTTTCATCACCATATTATCCACAAGAAAATGGACAAGTTGAAGCTTCTAATAAAACACTTAACAAAATCCTCATGAAAACTGTCAAAAAGTAGATAGGAATTGGCATCTCCAAATCATGTTCGCTCTCTGGGCTTATCGAACTAGCATCCGTAATCCGACAAGTGTTACCCCCTTTTCTCTATTTTATGGCTCCGAAGAAATCTTACCCCTTGAATTTCAAATTCCATCACTCCATGTATCCCTCAGAGATTTTATCCTAATGAGGATTATTAACAAGATCGTCTAATATAATTATAATAGCTAGATGAAAAATTCTTAACAAATCTCTATCGAACATCATCGTGTCTATCAAGAGCACATCAAACGTGTGTATAAAAAACATGTAAAAGAACGTGAATTTAATATAGGTGATCTCATTCTCAAAGAAAATCAAAATGTCACTACTCTGAAAAGGAGTAAACGTGGAAAGTTTTCCCTAATTGGATCGGTCCATATGTCATCACTCACAAGTATGGGTCGGATCTTATCATCTAGCCTCCCTTGATGGTACACCTAAAAAGGAACCTCTTGAATTCCTTGCACTTGTGGCCTTTCTACTATTAACACATCGATCGTCATGACAATAGTCACATCAAATATCTTATTTCACCACCAACCAACCATCTTATCATCATAATGATTTGAAAGTATGTGGTTCTTTCCATCACTATCCTCAAAACCTTAAAGATGAGCACCACGGATCTGTTCATCGCATATTTCATATGGACAAGTTCCTCCTTAACAAGAACCCCATAATAATTACATCCATCCACCTTGTTTACCAACCAAAGACATGTCATGGGGCACACATGTGTAGTTTGTGCACACATCTTTCCCCTCCTTGAAATGGTCTATTAGGGATTTCTCTTAGCATAAATATAAATTCAAAATATTTATGGATGCATCTTGTCAAAATAGACTGATCTCTCGAAGGACAACTTTCAAAATATCAAAATTATATTATCAAAAAGAAAATTAGATTGATCCTTGAAGGACAACTATTTGTCAAAATCATAGACCGATCCCTCGAAGGAAGGTTATCGGAAAATTCAAAAATGTAAATTGTAGACCATTCTCTCGAAGGATGGCTACCCATGTAAAAAGGCTTCCCGCATCGATTAGCCTTCAAAAATTCAAATATCAAAATCATTATAGGAAAAAAATCAACTTTCCCATCAATTCAGTTTGTCAATTTGTGTCAAAAATAAAATGTAAAAGCTAGGGTATCTCTCTATGAAACCATTAAAAGGATAACCTACTCTCCCACACAACATACATGTGTCAACTCTTCCCATGTCCTAGGAAGGTACACTTCTTATTTTCATATATGCCTAAGATCCTACATGTGACTACACATTGTTAGTCATATGTCAACATTTGTTATAAAGGCCAAAAATGCACACACCATCATATTAATTCCCATCACATATGTATCAAATCCAGTATAAGGAAATAATTCCACGTTTTAATCTTATCCAAGAATTAAAACACATTTTGATAATAAAGGTCACATTAAAAGTCAAAATCCATAACATAACAACATCATCATCTATTTGTCCACATCAACATCTATCAAAACATCCATATAACATTAATACTTATTAAAACATCTATACAAAGTTTAAAGTCAAACATAAGAAAAATTGACACATGAATCATGAATCAAAATCATCATCATCACATATATATAATCATTTTTCATATCAAAATGTCTGTGTACATCATTTGGAGTCTTAAAATCTCTATATATAAAAAATTATACATCAAACATAGGCTTCACAAAGATCCATATACATAAAAATATATATATCACATCTACCCACTAAATTAAACACTCAAAAGAAATCACTCTCGCGAATGTTGCTCCTCCGAGCACCACCAACACCCCACACCACCATCACTTCCATCTATTCCTCTCCTAGGACCTCCCCATCGGTCCCCTTCTCATCCCTCCTCCATTGGATGTGAGGTGGATGACCCACACTCACTGCATGCTAACACTAGGTCCTTCTCATATTTGAGCCGGATATGTTGCATAATGAAGCGCAGTATGTAGGTTATGTACCACTATATCCTCGTAAAATCCCATCTCATCACATACTAATTGGTAGTTAACTAAGCTAACCATACTAGATGCTCCTATATGACCACTAGCAGAGCCCTAACTACCTCTAACTCGATACATATCATTTGAAGTACCTGTAATCTCGAGAGCCCTTCTTAGGGCCTCTCATTGTTGTCAGAATCGATCTTGATCAACTACATCCTGTGTTAATGTTGACCCAAACTATCCCCATCACCTATCAAGTCATCATGTTCAAACCTCAAACTATCTCTCTTTATGGTCACATCATCATGTTCAACCTCCATTGTGGCCTTCTTGGCCTCTAATTGTGCAATAGTAACGTCGAGAGCTGCTCTATCTACACCATCACCACTATCCCCATCACTTCCCTGGTGCACTCCCTTCACATGATCTCACACCCATCTACCTCCTCAGCGGTTTGAGCCTACCACCATGCGATAAATTCCTCTGTGAACACCGACATCATCTATAGCCACCAGTGCTCCCTAATTATCGACACTCATGGAACCCTACTCGTCTCCACGGAAATGAGGCAACCAACGCACTAGTAATAGAGTCCCCACATCCCCACCATCAATTCTATATAATACTAGAGCCTCGACACATCCCGAATCAAAACAAATCATTTCCTAATGTTACTAAATCGAATGAGCTCACAATCCCCTCCCCGACGGCCCTATACCCATACATCCTGTTGAGTGGCATTAAGTTGACCCTCCTCTCCCTCCCACACTGTAAAACCCAATGTATGGTCTCCACCTAATGTCATCTACCTGTAACCCTGAGAGGAGCTTCCTATAATAATCCTCACTATGTCTTGGTCCATCATTCCCCATATCAAAATTTCATTGAATAAATTTGGCTAATCTCACTAGAAAATCAATGTCCTCCCATGAAAAACCTCTAGGACGAGCCATGACAATATGCTCAAAATCCCAACACTACAGTAGAAAATCAATATCAATCCCAAACCTCTTCTAGATACTCCATGACCAAAGATCCATGTAGGTCTCGTGTTAGCAATGCAGGGGGGCCCATGTAAACATAACTCTCTACTCCATCATGTCAACAACTACACCTGCCATCATCTAAGGAAACTAACCACCACCAAATTCAGGAAAAGAAAAACATGTAATCCCTATCATCATCATGGTCATCAAAGAACGACCCTCTATCTCAAGAGCATATAAAGTCTGGTAATAGAATCCACCCATATAAATCCCACACCATCTACATCATCCCCATATAATCTCCTCATCACATTAGCCCTCTCTGTATCCTCAATCAAACATATGCCCTCTTCATGCACATGTAATCTTGTAATCATATGTACATCCTCTAGGGTGATAGCCATCTCACCCATCGGTAACCAAAAAGTGTAGGTAGTAGGATCCCACCTCTCCATCAAATCCAAAGACAATCCTTGTTGCCTATAGATACATCTATAGTGACGCATTGCCCCTAAACCCATATCCTCCAAATGGTACCAATCCTCATCTGACATCCAAGCCCTCACATCCTCCACGATCATCAGAATCATATCACTGATAGTCAATTTGACCTTCACATGCATCCACAAAACATGAAATTGTTAATTAGAACAAGTTTTAATAACAAATTTATCAACTTTACACAAAAAACACCTATCATTAGTGATTCACCCCAATCATCGGTGATCCATCACAATGGCCAGCAATTTGAAAAAATCATTGGTGATTTTGACTATTCCACAACAATGCCCTTGTATGGGCACTCAACAAAAACTAACTAAAAAAAACACAAAAATGACAAAACAAAGGTACCTACCTCTGCTTGAGTGGGCTTCCTCTACCTCCCGGATGCTCTTGTAGCCTTCATTGCTTGATTATCACTCACAAATCACTCAAATTAGACTTCTAATATCGCAAATCACACTACAAATGAAAATTTTCATAAGCCAAATTGACTATTTGTAAGCATCAAATATCCCGCGCAAGAATTGCCATCAATTTCGTAATTGTCAATGATTCTCTATAATCACCAACGATTCGTTCATGCAATCACCAATTATTCCTTAAAATTACTTTTTATCCCCTTTATTCATCAAAATCATACATTTCTAACATCAATATTTTTTCAACAACATTATCACACTTGCATAACACATTTATCAATAGTGTGCCTCATTTTGAGGACCCCAAAATCCTTACATAGGCAATCCTTTTTGGAATCGTTATATGACATTAGCACCATAAGCCATATGTCTATAGGCCATGAACCCTTTGGTTCCCTATCACTTGAATTTGCGGTCTTTATAAGTCTATCAAATCTCTACAAATCACACGTCATAGGACACAAACCCTTTGGTTCCCCTATCACTTGATTCCATGGCAATACCCATCTTGTTTCGATACCTCATCTTCGGAAATTTCAAATGAAACACCTATTCAAACACTTAACTCAATGAAACTCGTCATCCTTGCAGACATCACAATCACCCCTAGTTTAAGAGGGGATCACCCATCCAAACACAAAGCAAGCTATCTCACATTTTTTTGTCCAAAAGTTTGGTCGTCACAAACTACTCGACTAAAGGGGGAAAATTTAGACACTAGCTTTTTGTCACCCACCTACTTCCTTCGATACACACATTATTTAATCTAAAACTATCATTATATCATTATCCTAAGTAACTTTGCTCTCATCCCATAAAATCAGTTTTTACACCCTCATAAATTACTATTTACCCATCCTAAATTACCTTAACCCCTTTAAAACCACTTAACCATCTCAAAACCACCTCAAACCTATTTTATCCTAACACTAACCTTTTCAACTTGACCTTAACCTTGTCCCAACCATTTTCCCTCACCATTTATCTAAGTGATTTCAACCATTTCCTAAACATTTTTCCTGATTTTGCTAGCAATTATAAAAGGAAATTTGTGCTCTTTCTTTGGGGATCTTCGGACTTCTTTCACATTTTTTACATCTTGTTCCCAATCTAAGTAACAAATATTTTTCACTCTAGAGATCACCAAGGACCTATATCAACCTCAAGCTCTTACAACATATCACTTGGGTAGCTTTCTCTCTAATTATCTTCCCGAAAACTCAACAATTTGTCAACAACTCCAATTGACTTTATCACCATCTACAGAAGTTATTCAACATATTTCCACATCAAGAAGTGTTTCCTATGTTGTTTTCATCATTTGCATTTCATAAAAAACAAACATCTATCATCTCAATTTATTAATTTATCGTCTTTAGAAAAATTAATTATTTTCTTACTAGTGATTACTTGAATCTCTCGTGATTCTTCCAAATCACCTGTGATTCCTTTAAATCATTTACAATCTCTGTTAATCAACATCTTTTAATTAATTTATCAATATTTTGGATTTAACTTGTCCTTTTCAAGCATGAATCTACTTTAGATGGCAGTACATGGTCAGTCCTATCCTATCACAAACATCTACAACCTCCCAATAGTTCAAAGGCTCTTCTTTTAGGAACAATATAACATCCTTTATGAACTTACATTGTGCATAATTAGATTTTATGTGGACACCAAGGACATTGAAGATCAATTCGAGTTCCTCCACAAGACCCAACAAGAAAAAGGACTTTTAGTATGATTTCTTCTAGTCTGCCGGATCACATCCACTTTGGCCTAGGCCACCTTCAAAGTTGCACATGACTTACCCTTGATCTCGAGTTCTAAATATTTTTACATTTATCATCTTATCTTTTTCATTTATATATCTTTATCACTATTGTCAATTTTCTTAATTGTATCAAAACGGGTTGACATCCTCAAAGAAGTCCCTTTAGATTCCTGGAATCATCTTTTTCTTAGCATTTCGTTATCCAATTTTTCTAATCCACTTTGTTTAGTGGTCTCGATATACTAGTTTCTTCGTTAGCATAAGAGGAAGGAGCTACATCCAACAACACCAAAACTAATCATTGCGGTATCAATAAACCTCGTCATCTTACGAGGTTAGTTTGTTTTTGTTGTTTCATATTATTAAGTTAAATTTTAAAAGCAAAAACTCTCTTATACAATGATACTAGTAGTGAAAATTTTACGTACATATATTATGTGGTATACACGTTATGTTTATATTGTGTATATGAAAAAATGCAGTTGTGTATGAAACTAGTAATGATTATGTTGTTATGTGTATTTTGTGGTATACACACTATTATTTTAAGTGTGTATATGACAAACAAAACAATGGGTTGATAGTAGTAATGACAATGTATTTCTGTAAAATTATGTGGTATACACAGGCATGTTTTTGTGTGTATGTGCCAAACCAACACCCTAATATGATACTAGTAATGATAATGTTCTGCAGACACGTATTAAGTGGTAGACACGATCTGTTTATATTATGTATATGAAAAATGCGTTTTGTATGAAACTAGTAACGATTATGTTGTTATGTTTATTTTGTAGTATACACATTTTCGTTTTAAGCATGTATATGCCAAACAAAATAATTGGTTAATAGTAGTAATGACAATGTCATTCGTAAAATTATGGAGTATATGCGGGATGTGTTTTTTGTGCGTATGTGAAAAACGATGCCAACACCCTAATATGATACTAGTAGTGAAAATGTTCTGGACACGTATTATGTGGTATACACGATCTGTTTATATTGTGTATATGAAAAAATGCAGTTGCGTATGAAACTAGTAATGATTATGTTGTTAGTGTATTTTGTTGCAAAGACATTTTTGTTTTAAGCGTGTATATGCTAAACAAAACAATGGGTTGATAGTAGTAATGACACTGTTTTTATATAAAATTATGTGGTATACACAAGCTGTGTTTTTTTGTGCATATGTGCCAAATGACGCCAACACCCTAATATGATACTAGTAGTGAAAATGTTCTAGGCACACATGCAATGGTATACATGGTCTGTTTATAGTGTGTATATGAAAAAATACATCTGTGTATGAAAGTAGGAATGAATGTGTTTTTTTATGTGTATATATGGTATACAAACTATTTTTTATTGTGTTCACACAACAAAAAAATAAGTGGTTGATATAAGTATTGATTATGTTGTTATGTGTATTTTGTGGTATACACATTGTCTTTTAAAAAGTGTAAATGCCAAACAAAATATTTAAGAGGATTACCATTCAAGAGATAAAGAGTCACCCATGGTTCAGAAAGAACTTGCCTAGGGAACTCATGGAAGGTGCAAAAGCAAACTACCAATATGATGATCTTAGTAACCCTCCTCAAAGTCTAGAAGAAATTGTCAAGATCTTAAAAGAGGCAAAAACAACCCCTCCACAACAGAAGACTACCAATCTTTTCTTGTGGGAGGATGATGATAATGAGGAAGATGAATTTGCACCAAGGATTGAACAAGAGCTAGAGGGAAGTGGAGAATATGATTAATGTTATTATGATCCTAGCTATGAGCATCCAAAACACTACGAGGATCCCAAAAACTATGATGATTCCAAACACTATGACCCCAAATGAAGTTTTTCAAATTCAAATAGAGTATTGGATTGTATAAGCTTATTTCCCTTTTTTGGGCTTGGAAGTCTTGATTTCCCTAATAATTGCAACCATAAATCCTCTTGTTGAGGTGTTTTATCCAAGTTTTTTCTTACCAATAACTTGGTAAAGGTTTGAAGGGAGCAAGCATGTTGTCTTACATAATCTAGAAATGATTGTTTGTAGAATATAATGCTTCTTGGCTAGGGAAAATGCCAACCAAAAAAGGGGTGTGTGAGTGCCATTTCTCACATGAATTGGTCCATATTGCATATGGTATGATTTACTTGGTTGTGGATAGAAGACAATATGTACTATAAAAATATGTTCTTTGTCACTTCACTCATTCATGGAGCTTATATATTTTGCAGTATTTAGCTTTTGTGTATTGGATTATATAAGCTTATTTCCCTTTTTTCGGGCTTGGAAGTCTTGATTTCCCTAATAACTGCAACCATAAATCCTCTTGTTGAGGTGTTTTATCCAATTTTTATTACCAATTGATGAGTTGTATTAATTGATTTCATAACAATTTTTTTTTTTGACCATTGATGAGTTGTATTAATTAATTGATATAGTTATATCTAATTGTCTTTATTTTGTGATATTATGTGTGCATTTATTCTTGTTATTCCAATAAATTGTTTGGATGATTATATGTGTTGATGCCACTCTTGGTTGTAAGTAATTTTCATATGCAACAAAGGAACTTGTCCACAACAACTCATCCACAACCAAAGAACTTGTCTGCAACAACTCATCCATACAACATAAGGAAATCATTCACAAAAAGAACCCACATTTATGAAGATATTTTGAAACATGAAGTGATGGAACTTAAGTCCTTACATGCCATTGGAGAAGTAGTTACAACAAAACATGGAAAATTGAGAAACAAATCAATCTTTGATTTGGTCATTGATTAAGAACTAGTGAAAAAATTGATTGTTAATTAAACACTTGTGTGTTTCAAACACATGTTGAATCTCTCACTTGTTTTGTTGAAGACTCCTTGTTGTATTCTTCTTCTTCTCACATGTTGTAAATGATAAGATATAAAGGAAAGGGATGGTGCCTTGTAACAAAGGAGTTAGTTAAGTAAGTTTAATTAGAGTAGAAAAAGAGTGAATTAAGTTAGAAGAGATTACTCTAATCTCTTTTGTTCCTAGATGTAATGTTTTATGCAAATCAATAAAGAAATCTGAGTTATGTTCATTTAGTTTTAGTTACAGAGTTAGGAAGGGATTAACACCCAAGTTAGGGCCCACTTGAGGTCTGCTAAATCCCCTCCATTGTTTCATTTCATGCATATTTCCTTAGGAACAATCTTCTCTCTAAATCTACAACTTTGTTTTAGTAATAACATTTAGCAATAGTTCATTTTCAAGTTTGAGTTTTATTTTACTTTCAACATTGTTATGTGACAGTTATTTCCTTTCCAACCTCTTAGATCAACTATAACTATGTGCATACAACACAACACAATATTTCAAGTCTACGCTCCTAGTCGATAACTAAATGAATGTAACTCAATGTACAACATATTAATTGTTGCAAGTTGATTTACACCACCATTTTTGGCATGTCATTTTTGGGGATATTGCCAAAGTTATAGGAGTTTGTGAGGTTTTGCATTTCTAAATTTCTTAGAACATATTAGGTTGTAGAAATTCCACCTTCAAACCCCCACTAATGAATGTTGATTGAGTTGAGTCAGTTGATGTATGCACCATCATAGAGATGTTTATGGTAGATTCCTACCCAATCCTCAAATAGCAAAAAATTACTTCTAATTTTGAAGAAGAAACATCCTCTTCTATACAGGGTTTGTTGATAGAACACTCCCTCCCAAGTGATATTTTGAGGTTGTTCTTAAACAATCTAACATGGCAGAGAGGTGAATCAAAACATGGAAGAAGGCAAAGGGAACCAAGCACATTTGAGTTTCCTATCTCTAATAACAATCAACCTGCTCAAATGAAGAACATCTCTCCATCAACTCTTCCTAATTTTCATGGATCTATGACTAAAGACCTAGACACTTTCTTGTTTGAGTTTGATGTCTTATGTAGGAGTTATGACTACACAAAATGATGCACACAAGCTGAATTTTTCCCTACTACACTCAAGGATGCAGCCTTGAGATGGTTTATGGGCCTAGAAGAGATGTTGTTACTACCTAAGGGGGATGAAAGAAAATTTTCTGACCAAGTACCAAGACTACTACAGGCCAAGTAGCAGAGGAGGAGATGAACTCTTCAAGATGGCACAAAAGGAAGATGAGCCACTAGAAGATTACTTGGAGAGATTCCTATTTTGTGTTCAAAAGTCAAGACATACAAGGTTTGCCTCTTGAGTCTCTCAAGTTACTTTTCTTAAAAGGACTCGAGTGAGGAAGATATGGATGCTTTGGACTTAATAGGAGTTAGAGACATCTCCAAAGCCACTTTTGAGGAAATTTTCAAGCCTGTAGAACTATTCTAGAGAAACCATGAAAATAATAAGAAGTACTAGATCAAAGGGTGGAGAAACTGCCAAAGGAATTGGGAAATATCTAAATCAAAAATTACAAACATGTTTAAGAACATGAAACAAGAAATAGTTAATGACATGGCCACCCAACTTGATGCTCTACATGAAAAAGAAGAAGAGAGAGGATGTAGAGGCAACACTTGTAAAGTTCTTCCATTCTTGTAGAAAAGAAAGAAATTTGATTGCACATGTAGGGGATTGACCACATTATAGAAGGAAAGGAGGCTTGCACTAGAGTTCAAAATGATAGAAATGGAGGATGGGAAAGTTTTCTATGTTTCCCAAAGGAAGCCATGGTGCCAAGACAAGGAGGTATGTCACAAGATCCCATGCCATCTTTTCAAAATTGGGCTAGTAGTTCATATAACAATATGCAACCCCCACCTTGGGCTAATACTCAACAAGGATGGGCTCCTTACTCTAGCCAATACCAATAGTCATGACAACCTCATTCTCAAGCCAATAGTGGTAGTACACCCCCTTATTCATGGCAAAAAACCTTGGAGAGGAGGGAAAAAATGGAGCAATCAACCTCCTAACTACCAAAAACCTACCAAAAAACCTCCTACCCACAACAACAAGCTTTGATGCAAACCCCCAATCTAGCTCTCAACCAAAAACTACTCAATTTCCAGCTCAACCAACAGCTAACCCCAATAATAAAGCTTCTCATCCACCTATAACACTTGAATCAACCCAATACTCTACTTATTTAGTTGATGTCAATAATATCCATCTCCATTCGGAAGAGCACTTGTGCCACCAAGTAAACCTATAATCACGGAGATACCAAATGAACCACAAGTTGTTGTAAGTTGATCCACAACAAAGCCAAAAGATGCAAAAGTTGATCCACAACAACATGAACAAAATTCTAGAAAAAGTAAGATGCAAGTCAATGGACCCCATTTCTAGAAAGATTGCAAGAGAGAAAATCTGACCCTAAATCAGATTCGATTCTTGATTTTTTTTAATCAGTTGAAGGACATTTGTGTAAAAATTCCACTCATTCAAGCCATCAAGGATGTGCCTATTTACAACAAGTTGATCAAGGATCTATGTATAAAGAAGCCAAGAAGAAAAAAAAAAAGATCCATCCACTTGTACAAGTCATTGGATAGTTGGTTGACATCATGCTTGGAAACTTTGTGCTACCTAAGTACATAGATCCAGGCAGTCCTTTGGTGAATGTTACTATCAATGGAACTACAATAAAAAATACCTTGATTGACTTAGGGGAAAAAATCAATGTCATGACCAAGAAAATCATGGATGACCTGAAGTTGGAAGGACTAAGGCCAACAACTACAATATTATTACAACTAGCGATAGATCAATAATAAGGCTTGAAGGAGTCCTTGAGGACATTGTTGTGGTGGTAGACTCTTGGGAATACCCTATTGATTTCATTGTCCTACAACCAAAGGAAAGTCTAGGAGGTTACCCTCTTATACTAGGAAGGCCATGGCTGGCCACTTTGATGCATTTATAGGGTGCAAGTGTCTGGAAACATGATCATCTCAAATGGAAATGGTACCAAGAAACTTATACTCTATCCTCCTGCCCAACCATTGAATGATGAGGATCAAACAATTTGGGTTGAAGAACCAGAAATTGATCAATGCTTATCCCAACAGCTGATGATGTTGGAAAATTCTTGCACTATTGAAGATCAGGAGGAAGATGTTGTTCTCTCTAATATTTTGTAAAAAAATATGGAAGAAATGAAGAAATTGATGATAGATTGAGGTGCTTGAGTTGTCCTTTGAACCAAGTCTTACCACAACAGAGCACCATGAGTATTCTAGGTAAAAATTGTATTTTTCACCAACTTCTTCCTCATGAATGCATATTAAATTATATTAATAAAAACATGTGTTCAATGTTGGACCTCTCCAAGCAAGTAGAAATAACAACAGGAGGCCACTAAATGTAAGCAAGATGTTGAATATACAACAGAGAATTGTTGATTGCTCTTCTTCAAGAACATAATACAACATTTTCTTGGGATTATAGTGATATGCGTGGGATTCATCCTAGGCTTTGTACTCACATAATTTATATTAAAGAAGAATGTAAACCAATCAGACAACCACAGAGGTGCATGAACCCAACAAGTAAGAGAAATTGTGAAGGGTGAACTACGAAGTTGTTAGATGTTGGATTCATATACCCCATATCATCATAGCATCCAAGTGGGTATCACCTCTGGTAATTGTACCAAAGAAGAATGGGAAATGGAGAATTTGTGTGGATTACAAATAGAACTGAATTCAGCCACAAAAGAAATACCACTTCCCATTTCCCTTCATTGATCAAGTGCTTGATACCCTAGCTGGTAAAAAGTACTTCTCCTTTCTTGATGGATACAATGGTTACAATCAGATCTAGATTGCACCAGAGGACCAAGATAAGACTACATTCACATGTCCATGGGGACATTTTCCTATTCAATTCTCCCATTTGGCCTATGTAATGCACCTGCCACATTCCAGAGGGAAGTCTTGAGTATCTTCTCTTGATTTGACAAATGACTACATGGAAGTCTATATGGATGACTTCATTATTCATGGTAGTACTTTTGAGGAGGCTATGAAAAATATGGATAAGGTCTTAAGAAGATGCAAGGATCACAATTTTCCTGAGCAATGAGAAGTGTTATATGATGATGTTAGAGGGTATAGTGTTGGGGCACTACCTTTCCTCAATAGAATTCAAGTAGATCTAGCAAAAGTGTCTGTCATAGTCAACCTTCCCACACCAAGAAAAAAAAAAAAGATGTTAGAAGTATTTTTAGGCCATGTTGGATATTACAAAAGGTTTATATAAGACTTCAACAAAAATTACAGTGCCACTTTTTGCATTGTTAGGAAAGGATGTTGATTTTGTATGGATTGAATGTTGTGAAAGTGATTTTCAAACTTTAAAAGAGATGCTAACTAACTACTCTGTGTTGAGAGGACCTAATTAGAACCTACCTTTTCACATCCACACAGATGCATCAGATCATGTTATTGGAGTTTCCTAGGTCAAAAATATGGTAGTCTGAATTATGCAATATATTATGTCATGAGAATTTGTAACATGCAGAATTGAACTATATAGTAACAGAAAAAGAGTTCTGGCAATAGTATATTCCATAAACAAATTCAAACATTATATCACAGGATACCTAATGTTTATTCACACTGATCATGTTATAATCAAGTATTTGGTAAACAAACCAATAATAAGTAGTAAAATCATAAGGTGGTTGCTCCTCTTGCAAGAATTTGATGTCACCATAGTGGACAAGCTTGAAAAGATAATGTGGTGGTAGATTTCCTCTCAAGGATGGAGACCAACAAATGAAGAGAAAGTAGTTGATGATTCATTTCTAGATGAGAACTTGTTTTTATTTCTACAAGAACACCCTGGTATATAGACATAGCCAACTACTTGGTCTCAGGTAAAACACCTCCACATTTTTCATCCTCTGAGAAAAGGTATTTAGTTGAAAAGAGTTTACCCTTTTCTTGGATAGTGGACTTCTCTTTTATACAGTCAAGATCAAGTAATGAGAAGGTGTATAGATGATGAGGAGATATTTGATGTCCTCGAGCCTACCATAATGAACCTTGTGGAGGGATTTTTTTGCAAAGAGAACAACACAAAAGGTGTTGACTATTGGCTACTATTGGCCAACTTTACATAAGGATGCAACACTATACACTAAGAGATGTGACAAATGCCAGAGAATGGGAAAGCCCACTAAGTCTGATGAGATGCCATTATAACCTCAATTGGTTCTGCAACCTTTTGAAGTGGGGCTTAGATTTTTTTGGCCCTATAGACCCTCCATCTCAAAGAAAGAGTATATCCTGGTCTATGTACAGATTACCTAACCAAGTGGACAGAGGTAAAAGCATTTCCAAACCAGACTAGTGAGAAGGTGGCTAAATTCCTGTATGAGAACATCTTTACCAAATATGGAGTCCCAAGAGATTATGATAGACCAAGGTACACATTTTACTATTGATGTGATTGTTGATTTGGTCAGTGAATATGAAATCAGGCATAGAAAGTCTACACCATACCATCCCTAGTCTAATGGCCAAGTGGAGGTTACAAATAGAGAGATAGAGGCCATATTGACAAAAGACTATAACACTCCACAAAAGAGACTAGGTAGATAGGATTTCTAAAAGCAGTCTGGGGGCATTCAATACAACATGGAAGACCACAACTGGCTTCACACCATTTGAACTATTATATGGAAAGACTATTTTTTTTGCCAATAGAATTTGAGCATAAAATGTGAGAACTACACTTGAGATGGGAATAGACTTATCAGAATCTCAGAGATAGATAATTATCCAACTCAATGAGTTGGATGAATTGAGAAAGCAAGCAGTTCATAACACAGAGGTAGTGCAAAAACAAAGAATCAAATGGCATGACCAATATATTAAAACAAGACAGTTCCAAGAAGGTGATTGGGCACTTTTGTTTGACTCAAAATACAAGGATCACATAGGGAAGCTCATAAAAAGGTGGCTAGGCCCTATGAAATTGAGAAGATCTTCCCTAATGGAGTTGTGAAGCTTACTACTATTGATCCTGTGAGATTCAAGTTGTTGGTGAATGGCCACATGTTAAGATTGTATAAAAATCTAGTTGATAAAGGCTCATTTATGGAATTGTTTAGAGGAGATCGAGAAGAATGGAGAAAGAAACATCATAATTAACCTCAGAGGTTGAGCCTATTGGCTCACCTTCTAGGATTATAGAGAATTGATGAGATTTCAGTAGCCTTGGAGCATTCAGCTTGTTGAATACTTCAAGGCTAAATAAAAGTGTTGAGATCTACCTTTCTGGGTGATCATCAACATTTTGCTAACCCATTTTTATATAAGTTTTTGTTTTATAGGTTTTATTGACAAGTGATTGCAGGAGAGCATGATCTCCATCACAAGGAGAGAGTGCAATGACCAAGAGTTCAACTTGTAGCCACAAGAAATAAGATCTTGTTTGTTTGAAGCATCTGGCAGAACTCATGGTTACATAAAGGACATCAAGGAAGCATGCACAAGTGGATGATATACAAAGAATGATTGACACCCCAACCAATTGGAGTTCCCTCTCTGGAAGCATCTGTTTGTAGTAAGGAGAGTCAACAAAAGTTAAACCCACGTCATCCACAACATCACAAGGCACTTGCATGCAACCAAGACTCTAGTTTATAAAGCATGCACATCAATCATTGCAAGCCACAACAAGATAAGTGCATACATTTATTACTTTAATAAAGCATGATTAGATTAATTGTATTTAATTATGAGTTATGCCAAGTCATAAAGCATGTGACACATTAAAATACCACCACCTTTCAGTTATGATGTGTCCACTTAAGCCCTCCACATAAGCCAACATGTCACATCATTTTGCTTCATGTACTCAATGTTGTCACATCCACTTAATGATTAATCACCCCTAAATGTATTTTTGTCCCCTTGGTAATAAAGTTCAAAGCAATGAAAATCCATCAACACAATTCATTTTTGCAAAGTTCTTCAAGGAAAAAATTATGTGGTTGCATGTATTGCACCTGGGAGAAGTTGTGTATCTACCATGGGAGGTGACTTGATCAGATATGAACCTTCTACATTTTCCAACTTCTAAATCATCCTGAGGTTGTGTAGTACTTTGAGAATCATGGCTGGATGCAATACATTAACAAATTTCAAGGCTTTGATGAGGTAGTTGTGGCAGAGTTTGCAAATACCCTGAACAATGGAGAGGAAAAGGTAAAAGGGTTAACAATCAGGGTAAGTGATGAGATTTTAGCAGAGGTCACTAGTTTACCAACTCAAGGGAGAGCCATTTCCAAACAAAGCTAACCCAGAAGTAACAAGAAGAGAATTTATAAACAATGATGAGGAGTTCATCTCAGACCACCAAGGTACTTTTAGAACATCTCTCAAACCTTTATGGGCACAAGCTACCAATTTTTCATTCAATATTTTACTTGTGAAGGGATATATTCAAGGTTAAATACAATGCATTTCAAATTGTTAAATCATTTGAAAAACAATCATCAAGTGAATGTTCCAAATTTCTTTCATGAGATGCTTAAGAAAATGAGCAAAGAGGTTTAGAGGGGTAGGGCAGCCCTGTCACATCATTGTCTAATAACCCTAGTGGTCAAGCACACTTTGAGAGGAGAACACCTCATATATCATGGGATGACTTTGTAAGTGAACAATATTGAAACCTTGTTGGGAAAGAGGAGAAAAAGGAGAAACAACAAAAATTTTACTTCACATATGCCAGAAGTTACACCACCCTCTTCCCCACCTCAAGAACCAATAAATTCTGAAAATTTTTCCTTCCACAGAAGAAACCCCTGCACCTATTTCACCAGAGAGAATCTTTATTGCTGAAACTTTATTGGAATTTTCCTCCCTGAAACCTCCACTTCCAAAACCAAAAAAATCTACTCAATCTACTCATTCTTCTCTAAAACAAACTAGGTGTTCCTATAGGCTTAGGAAAAGAGGACAAAAACCTCCAGTTCAAGACAATCTCAACCCATCTCATTGGATAGTGATTTGGAAGCCATAGAAGAAAATTTGAGCTTGAACCATTGAAAAAGAGTATAGAGATATTGCTCCCATAGTAACTCAAGATCCATAATACCATGAACAACCAATGGAAGGACAAGAAGAACTAAATCAAATGAGGGAACATTCATGAAGTAGAGAGTCATGAAGTGAGACAAGTAGAAGAGGTAGTGGAAGGAGGAAATGAACAAGAGCAAATGACTACAGATGATGTCAATGAACAAGTCATTGAGAAAGTTGTTAAACAATCACAAAATGATAGTCTGCAAGAAGCAAATGTAGAACCAATGCAGCCCCCAAATATTATTCATGAAATCATAAAGGAACCTAAAAACCATCTTGCAGTGAGATGGGAACACAAACTATTGGGCCCAATATTGAAAATCTTTTTACTTTTTTACACTTACATTATGACAGCTTGAATAATAAAAGGGAAAAGGAGAAGGAAGGCCTTATCTCTAAAAATAAGGAGGAAATGGAAGATAAAAATCTGATAAGGATATTAGAAGGCTTTTGACCAAAAACAAGAGGAAACAATGCAGTAGCATTTGACATGTTGAGTTGTGTTGGATTTCAAATTTGCACTTGGAATGAAACTTTACGGTCGGGGCAAGCAAGTTCTTCTTTAATGGGAGAGGTTCCCTTTTGGAATCAAGGGCAAAACCTATGTACAAATACACAATCTTTCAGTCAATGGTGGTTTCCGATATCTTGAAATGTGTTTATGCCTGAAAGTTATCAATACATGAGGATAGAAGACTTAAAGAGAGGAGGAGGCAAAGAAGACAATACTTTCTAGGGGAAAAGAGATGACAGAGAAAACCCTTATATGTATCGATTAAATGAGATATAAAATAGAACCATTCACATTTATAATGGGCACAATCCGTAGACTCAAAGTTCTTGAGAATCCATGTGTAAACTAGAATATTTTTCCCAAAGTTTCTAAGCATTTTCAAGGATTAAATGATTCATAGATCGATTCAAGAAGGAAAGAGAAAATAGAGGGAAAAGGGGAGAACCTTTGTATTTATTTCTTCCAATTTGAAATTATAGTTTCCAATATCAAAATTCCAACTTCCTCATGTACAATGGATTTGAAAGCTCATGATATAGCTCGCAAGAGATTTTTGGTTACAACTTCCTCGAGCAAGCAAAGAAATTTTATGCCACAACTTATTCCAATCATCCACGCCCTTTCGAATTTTGATTTGCAAAAAAACATTAATGGCGAAAAAATTCAAATTTTTTAAATATACGTAATTTCATTAAATTCACAAGTTTTTAAAACATGGGCCATTCGATTTACTTCTATAACTTTAAATTTGGGTCGCTCACATGGAAGGAATTTATTGGAGAGGACCTACTGGATGCCTTTTGCATTTTTTTCTTTGAAGTCAATATATCAGACAAACCTCCTTCCAAACCCCTGTTTCGACATGTGGAGATAATGGAATCTTCTTATCAACAAAGAAGGTTTTTTACTTAATTGATTTGGGCCTATTTCTTGCTTGACCTATGTTGACCCTAGACACGTGGAGGGCTAGTGCTCATTTGAGTTTCCATTTTGGAAATGCCTCTGAAAATTGGAATGATGCTGCCGACAATGTTCTCCTTCCACCATCTTGGACTTTTCAACGGCCAACTCTATCTCTCCATCGACTTTCACCACGTGATTTAATTTTTCAATGCTCATTTGAAGATTGACCCATTGATTTCACTTCCAAATGGCATCGTTCCATTTATGATATCGTGAAGACTTTTTGCCAACCTTTAAATAGTCATTTTGAACGATCAACTCTTTCTAGAATTCGGACCTCGGACACGTGACAAAGGACTTGCACAAGTTTGAGAACTACCCCGACTTGACTCCCGAACTCGTCGCCGATGAGGCACATGGCATCGTCCACTCAACCTTCCATACTTATCCAATTTGAGCTTGTTTTTCCTTCATTTTAAACAGGACATGTGGAAAGCTCGCACTTATTTAAGGATCTTGATCCCTTGGGCCCTACCCCCGAGTTACACCATTTGGACGTGCTTAAGCTTCCGTTGTGCAAAGGAAACATGGCCATGTCATATCCAATTAGGAATATCCACAACACATTACCAGCATGGATGTTGAAGAAGCAAAGATAGAAAATTAAAAGATATTATTCATAATTCATAAACGATTGAGAGAAAAAAATAAAAAGATTAAGAAACTATGTCACCAATAAAGCCCGACTTTCAAATTTTTCTCCATGAATGGGAAAACCGCAGGAATACAATCTCTAAACATGATCTAAAATGGAAGTTACATACTCAAAAATTTTGAAACTTGACTTCAAAAGAGGGAATTTTGAGGATAGACAACAAGTTGAGTGTAGACCCCCATCAAATGTTTATGCATATACCTAAAAGAAAATATGTTATACCATAAAGTTTACTTGCATAAATTCTGATATGATATATGAAATTAGATCAGCTAAGAATTTCTTTACTTTGTATCAACATAATACACATGAACTACAAATTTATTATGTGAGCTATATTTGCATAATTATGCCCTTCCATATGATAGAGATTGGATCCCAATTATGTATATTGGGGATGTACATGTTAAGGCATTATGTTCTTATCTTTCAAATGAAATGGAAAGAGCTAAGAAAATGGAGGCATATAGACATTTGGAAAAGGTTACACCACTATATATCAAAGAGTTGAGGAAACAACATCGATGAAATTGTAGAAGAATATGATAGGTATATGGAAGTGGATGTAATTAGAAACAAAGTGTTGAGAATGAGGATGGAAGCCCACACAAAACATGATCAAAGAACATGCAATTCAGTTATGATGACATGCAGAGCTAGATGGATAGAGTTATCACCTACACTCTAAAGGAAAGAAATGCACTCACATCTAAATATACTTCAAATTTACGTAGGGTGAACAAGTATATTGAAATAGCAAATGAATGTGGGGATGATTGGTTTCCTATAACTTATCATCCTCTAATATTTCATTTCCCAATTTCACCTTAGACAAGAAATTTACCAATCAATCAAAGGGTGCAAGAAAGAGTCTGGGATAGATTGAGGAGGAATTATGGATATTTCTTATTAGAAGAGGAAGGAACAGGAACACCCATAGATTTCAAGCGAGAATGCAGTTTCCAACAAAAAGATATGAAGCTCTTGAATGAGGAAATTCAAGCATTTAAGCATGGGGTGTGATGAGCTATATTAATTACTTTCATAACAACTCATCTTTTATATTTTGATAAGACCATTATAGCCATGTCTATGTATTTCCTAAGTACATTGCTAAACATCACTATTACAACCATGAAACTTTTGGCATAATGACTAATTGATATAGTTATATCTAATTGTCTTTATTTTGTGATATTATGTGTGCATTTATTCTTGTTATTCCAATAAATTGTTTGGATGATTATATGTGTTGATGCCACTCTTGGTTGTAAGTAATTTGTCATATGCAACAAAGGAACTTGTTTGTAGCAACTCATCCGTAGCCAAAGAACTTGTTCACAAAACTCGTTTGTAGCATAAGAAAATCATTCACAACAAAAACCCACATTTATGAAGATATTTTGAAACATGAAGTGATGGCACTTAATTCTTACATGCCATTAGAGAATTAGTTACAACAAAAATGGAAAATTGAGAAACAAATCAATCTTTGATTTGATTGATTAAGAACTTAAAGAACTAGTGAAGAACTGATTGTTAATTGAACACTTGTTGTGTGTTTCAAACACGTGTTGAATCTCTCACTTGTTCTGTTGAAGACTCCTTGTTGTATTCTTCTTCTTCTCACATGTTGTAAATGATAAGATATAAAGGAAAGGGTCTGGTGCCTTGTAATAAGGGAGTTAGTAAGTTAGATTTGGAATTAAAGAAAAGAGTGAACAGAGTTAGAAGAGAATCAAAGTAATCTCTTTTTCCTAGATGTAATGTTTTATGCAAATCAATAAAGAAATATGAGTTTTGTCATTTAGTTTTTAGTTACAAAGTTAGGAAGGGATTAACACCCAAGTTAGGGCCCACTTGAGGTCTATTAAATCCCCTCCATTGTTTCATTTCATGCATATTTCCTTAGAACAATCTTCTCTAAAATTTGTAACTTTGTTTCAATAATAACATTTATCAATAGTCCATTTTCAAGTCTAGTTTTATTTTACTTTCAACATTGTTATGTGAAAATTATTTCCTTTTCAACCTCTTAGATAAACTATAACTATGCATACAACACTGGTAGTATTTCAAGTCTACGCTCCCTGGTCTGACAATTAAATGAATGTAACCCAATGTATAATGTATACTTGGTCAGCAGATAGAAGAAAATATGTTTTGTAACTTCACTCATTCATGGAGCTTATATATTTTACAAAAGATTCAACTTTTGTGTTTTTGTGCTTATGATATAAGCTCCGTAAAAATGCTCAATAAATATCTTTGTAGCTATGTAGCTCCTCAACACAACCTATAATTTTTCCTCCTAATTATCTCATGTTCACCGGCTGCAGACGCCTTACTTTGGCGTAAAATGGACTCATATAGAGCTTCATAGAAAAGTTGGAAATGTTTTAGCGCTTAACATTATTAACCTTGGAGTGAATAATCAAAATGGTGAGTCTGGTGGTTATGTAACAAAACCAAAGTGATGCATTAAACCTCTTAAATGCACCACCTTTCCACCGTGTCATCCTTTATTGCCTCCTTTTTCTCTCGCCTTGTCTTGGCGGGTGAGTCACCGACTGGGCCGTGTGTGCAAGTCAATGTCACATTTGCGTAATCGGGTCCCACACATGGGTGTTGCATGTATGGAATCTTATGGTCTTTCTTATAAGGGTCATGTGATATGTCCCTAGGATAAATGGCTCTGGAGATAAGGGCCAAGGGTTTAAAATAAACCCTTCCACTATAACATTTAGTATAAGGATGGTTAAGTTGTTTAGTAAACACACTTGTGGTATGTGCTTATAATATGTGGAGATAGGTGACACGACTTGACTTGAGCACTAGTAATTTACTCACCCATCTTTCATTGGGATTGGTGGTAATGAGATAGCTCAAGATTGACAATGTTGAGCTTGATGATGAATTCACCCTATTTACTAGCCTCTCCTAGCTTGGTCCCAACTTGACGAGCTACTTGGGAAAAATGGTGAGTTAGAAAAATATGACTCACCAACTTGATGATGTCATTATGGTGATGAAGCAGTCAGGTACCCCTCTTGATAAAAAGTGGATCCCACTGATAGTTGGGGCCCTAACTAGCACATGTTGTGGGTCTCACATTTGATCATTTTGATTGTCAAAGACTAGAGGCTAAAACAAACCCTTTTTTTTCTTTGCCAATCTTTTGCACATTGCCATTTGTCAACTCTTGATAGGTCAATTGGAATTTTTTTGATGTGTCATTGAATTGATGTACTTGTGCCCTTAATTGTACTTGCTTACACTTGATCTTGCATTGATGATATCTTCTACATATGGTGTCCATTTTGGATTGTTCAAAATGCATTAAAATTTTGCTCCGAACTCTTTTGTAAAGTTAATGTGTTCTAGGAGATTAAGGGTACATTTGATGCATGAAACGACCTCCGTATCAAATGTTACGACTAGAATCAAATGTATCTTTGTTTGGGTTATAAACGCTTTGCTTGAAAACAATGCAATGCACAACATACAATTACCTTCTATACCATTAATCAAAATCACCTATTTCACTCACATGTACACATCAGCCTATGTTTTCCGTTATCATCTTACGTGTCTTCACTTCACATAAGATTTCAACTAGACACATGGCTAGTATGTCATCAGTGTGGTGTTTAAACTTTGTTCAATATCTCATTTTAGATCACCCATTGTCTATGACTTGTTCCTTCCGCTCATCATGTGTTCACCAACAATATTTTTTCAAACCATGATCATATATACACATACCAATTACATTATGTCATCAGCAACTATGTAATTTTCCAACTTACATTCCATTCCTTCTCGATTGAATATTTTTGGGTTTTCACCGCTTTTACACAATTTTGGCATAACCATCACTTCTCATGTTGTTGAACTTGCAATCATCATCAAGCTCACCACTCTTGGGTTGGGACAACACTACTCTCTCACTCTCTAGCTTACATCCATTCTTATACATTTCAATCATCACTTTTCCACCTACACGTGGTTAGGCAATACCTTCCTCACTTCCAATCATCATTTGCTTCTCTAAGGTTCATTTTCTATCATTTGGTATTACCACTTTTCGTCTTCATTAGGTCTAGGCAAGTTAAGGCTCCAAAATGTCACTGAGGGGGATATTACAAAAACTCTTCATATCAATCTTACAATATTTAATTATCACATATCTTGGTCAATTGACCGAATAGTCTCTACCTCACAAAATCAATTTATTCATCCCTTCATATACTTTGATTATCACACTCCCAAGTTTTTGTCTATCCAATCAATCATCTAATCATCTGTGTGTGATAACCATTGTCATAGGGTGGGAAGAACCTCATCCCGTCTTTTGTTTTTGCATCAGATCCTACATGTTACAAAACATAGCCCAATTTGGGGTAAATATAGACGCTAGAAAATACACCTTATGCATATGTATTTTAATTCAAATATATAAAAATAATATATGAAACCATATTAATCAATTAAATTCCTCATCTCATCCAAATCCCACAAAATTAACATATAATTAATTGATGTTAATTAGCTAATTAATTAATGTTACACTTAACCAAATCCTACTCATCACCTCATCCACATCACTTACCACATCAATCCTCCACTACCCTATATGGCTCCCACCACCAAGTATGAATAATCCTCTACTATTCTCCATGTCTCCCAACACCAAATAAAATCCTCCACTATCCTTCATGTCTCTCACCACCAAATAAAATGATATAAATAATCCTCAACTATCATATATGTCTCCCACCACTAAATATAATAATATGGATAATCCTCCATTATCCTCCATGTCTCCCATTATTGAATAAAGTAATGGGGTCAATTATCCACTATCCCCAACTTTAGAGTGCCTTCATTATTCCATCACTATTCATCAAGTTATTCCATCATTAGTTATCATTATTCACCACTAGTCCTTCACCTAATCCCTCATCATCCATAAAATGGATTAACTATCTCTCTTAACTATTATAATCCCATAAATCCTATAAATATACCTCTTACCCCACCTTAAGTAACACATAGATTTTCATGAGGATAATATTATGATGTCCATGGTTCCCTATATTTCCATCCAAAATACTTAAGCCCACAAAATAGTATTTCACTTCCTTGCTTGCATTTTGTTTTGGTGTTGTAGGTTATTAAAGAGACAAAGACGAAACTCACTTGTAGAGCTAAGATGTGACTACAACAACTTCAAATCGGCCAACACATGAATCATCTCAGAGTAAAACTTGCTCAACGACTTAGTCTCAAGATGACCCTAGACAAGTGTACTATTTCATTTATTTTCATTTATCATTTGCATGTCTTACATGTTCTTATTTCAACCTTGAAAAGGCTACGAATTTGATCGAGGCAGGTTCCCCACCATAAAAACTTTCATTTTCCTTTAGTGCATGATTTGTAGATTTAGATTTAGATTTAGAGATTTTAACTTAATTTATTCATTGTAATAACCTCATGAAGTCCTCACTTATTCAATGACAACATCATAATCTGTTTATTAACAATCTAATTTTGAGTTGATTTATTGGATATATCTAACCCATTATACAGTGGCTCAATACCTAAGCATACAAGGTGACCTAGGCTAAATAGGTTAAGGGTTCAATCAATAATAAGGTTCACCAAATGATTTAACCAAAAATGAATGAGTGAGTGTGTATCACTTATTACACTTGGGATTAGGGTTATAAATAAGAAATATAGTCGATTAATTAATTTAACATCAATGTGTAGATCAAAATATACCTATATAAGCAATTTACAAGGTATAATGATTGAAACAAGTACTAAATAAAACAAGGCACAAGAAGGGAGATACACTTAGCTATCTAACTATGTCGAAGCTAATTTGAATGAGGTAGAAAGATGAAAAAACTATAATTGATCTTCATATGCTTCATGTCCGGTTTTGGAAGCGTAAATGAAGAGGGAGAAAATGTTATTTGTATACATAATCGCTTTAACAATTTTGTACTTGTTTGGTATTTCCTACAGTGAGTTGTTGGTGGTCTACGCTTTTTTTTTGTTTCTGTGTGAGTAACTAGAATGTGTCTTCATATGAAACCTTAGGTCTTACAATTGTGTTAAACCCTATGTATGTCTCCAAATAACTTCATATACTAACTATGAGTAAACCCTAGAAAAGGTTAGTGGTTGGGTTGAAGTGCACCGTACACCACCTACATTGAAAGTACTATGACGAAGCCTCAAATCACATGTAGTTCTCCACCTAGAGATGTGATATCTACAAGGATGTAACCATAGTTAATAATGTACACTTGTTAATGCTTAGTAGTGGCTTGGCATGTGCTTGTGCTTGACTTGGCTTGGAGGGATTGCAAATTGGCAATCTATACTCTTAAACTTGGTTGGGAGTGTTTTAGGTTTATGCGAGGGAGACTCCTAATGTGTGTTATTACTTTAGGGAGATTTAAGAGAGCTTTGAGTGCTTTTTAGAATATATTTGTTCGAGGAGTGTTTGTAAGTGCCAAGTGCATAACTAAGTGCCTTTCACTTAATTTTATAGGCCTTTGTACGTTTAATTTCACATTAAAGTTGTCCTATAGGAAAATTATCAACCCATAAAAATATCAAATTGAGAAAATGACTTTTGGCTTGATTGAGATGAAATTGTGAGTTTCAGACCAAATTGTTTGACACTTTGGTCTTGTTTGGTGGTCTTGTACGGGCAGGAGTGAGGTGTTGGAAACTTCTAGGTGTGACACGTGGGAATGATAGACTATCATGTGGACTAATGTAAGTAATTATGTGAGCAATTAAGTAGTGTAATGAGGAGAGCAAGTCATGCAATAAGGCTAAGGATAGGCAATTGAGCTCAAAATGTGCACACAAGTCATGATTTATAACTCAAACCAATACTAACATTATCGACAATAAATTACCAAATTTAGGTGTCTACAATATGTTATTTTTAAAATTTAATGTAGTAATTTGTCAAACAATTCACATGTATTCTATATGATTCCATGTGTTGTGTACACGTCTATAAAGGTGCATGCAATGACATTTAACAAAAAACCAATTTAAATCCACAAGGCTTTATGGGGAACCATTCATCGAGGAGCATGTTAAGGACAATTGACTCGACATTCAAAACTCCTTTCCATGGCCATTATGTAAACAAGCAAAGTAGTGCATTATACCAATATTGACTAGATTCCTTATATTCCCCTTGCATGATGATAAAGTTTTACAACGAGAAACCCATTACCATACAAAGGTCTCAATACCCATCAAGTCACATGCAAGAAAATGACATTAAGATGATATAACCACTTTGTAACTCATGCACAATTCCTAGTTACGCCGGAGGTGTGGCTAATGTTCATTTGGGTCTTCACGACAACACTCTCCACTTCATGTGCTTGTCATCATTCCGTCCTACTTCACCCGCTTGTCGCCAAGTGGCCACGTGTTATTCCTCTCGTGCTCTCGTGGTCGCCTTCGCTCTAGGTCTCCCCTGTTGGTCCCTCGAAGCTTAAATATGCTCTCTGTTGTTTGTATTCGAGTTCTTTTGTTCTTATCTTCTATCAAGTTTCTTGTGTCACCCCTGCTTCCAACATCAACTAAAGAAAATAAATTCGATTCCCAAATAATTTACAATGATACATTCTCAAAAGGTTGTCTTTAAACCAATGTATTAAGATCATAGTAATTTAACTATCTTTGACACGAGCCTGGAATTTTATTAAATCAATTGAACCAAAGTTATAATACCAATATGAATTTCATTTTCTTCGAAATATCCCTTTCCAAATTCATTCTTGTTCCAAATTCTTTAACACTTTTAAACTAAATAGAGATCAAGAATACCCTTGTAAAGGACATGAAAATGTAGTCTCAAAATCTGGTTGTCCAATGACTTGACAAAAGAATAAGGCAATTGAATTCAACCAATTATAAAATAATGAAATATTACTAACAACTCTAAATCTATATAGAATATGAGAAGTGAAAAAACAAAAAAATGCAGGGCTATACATTATGTCAAAAAAATATTCCAGTATAAGATGAACTATTAAAATTGCTTAAGGTGCCAAATCTTTTAACTGGGATTTAATATGCTTGGCTAGGGATCAAATGAATTTCAAACCATAATCTTCTCAAAAATTTCTCTTCTCCCATGGGTCAGATGCAAGCCAATGGTTGTTTCACCCTTATTATTCTTCAACCCCAAATCAGCTCTAGCAAAAACAAGCACTTTATAAACCTCAATATGACCCTCTTTTGCACCAATCATTGCAGCAGAAAAGCCATTCTTGTCCTCTTCATTCAAGCTTAATCCTGGCTATTGTATAAGTTTCTGAACAACCTTACCATCGCCAAAGCTGGCCACAAAATGAAGTGGAGAAAAAACTTGGAAATTGGTTCAGTATATCTTTTTCTCGATCTCATTGCTTCTGAAATAATTTGATAAATAGAAGAAATGCAATTTTTTTTTCTGCCATGTTAACTGGATTCTATCCTTCCAAATTTGGTATTGCTAAATTTTCCCCAAAAATAACAACTCTCTGAAGCATTCTAGCTGGTTAGATTTTATGCTCGCCATAAGTGCAGTTTCACCTGCTTCTGTCCCCACATTCAAATTGCATCCATGTATTATCAACTGCTTTAAAATAGTAATATAAGCCATTGTAGATGTCATGTGAAGAGGATGAAATTCAAGTCCATTCATCATTCTTACACAAAATTCAGCATTAGCACTAGCATCTACAAGAATCTAAATTGGCCTTGATCATGGGAAAGGATCAGTATTGACAAATTAATTTTCTTCCTCGATGTTCCCAATCAGGGCTTAGGTGTTCCACCAATAGTTTGATTATAGTGCCACTTGCTTCGTAGTATTCAAGAACACACCATGCTTCATTATATGGTATTGTTAGACCTGCCCCACCGTGCAACTCTTCACCTAAACTTGGACCCTAGAACCAAGCCCCAAGACTCACTTTATAGTCTATATTACACCCACCTGAATTTTTGAAAAAACATGCTTAAACGACATGCACAATATGAATTTGTTATTTTTTATGAACTAAATGATATTTGATAATTAAACTGGAGTAATTATGATAAAAATGTTATCTATGTACACAATTATTTCCCAATATATATTCCTTAAAAATGCGAAGCTATGAGAAGATTTTTCAAAATCTAATGTTATCTATGTGTTTAAAAAGTATATAATGAACTGTCGTGAAAACTTAATATTTAATATTCCAAGAAACAACTTATATATCTCCTTGGTAATTACGACTTTATGAACTTATATCCCTAAAAATTTCTAACTTCGGAGCCATATAAACCACAACATTTCGTAAAACCTCTAATTAGAAACGTTTGTGCTCCAAGGAAAATAATAACATCCATGTATACATATGTATCTTCAGTGATATCCCCTGAGAATTTCCCTATTACCAATGAAATTTAATTTCTTCTTACTCCAAATTCTTCAAATTGTATTATAGCTAGAGCAGAGTAAAAAAATTCAAAAATATACAACACTAAATATTCCAACATGAACCAACAAATACTCAACTAAATAGTAAAACACAAAAATGATTCAACAATTCATAGATGGGATGATACCATGTTTGGTACAATTTTGATAAAAATGTAAGTTCATGGCTATATTTAAACTCTAATTTTATGTGTTCAATTCGACGACATTTAGATGTTTTTCATTATTTTATCCATAAAATATTTGTAAACACCATAAATAAGCATGTCATAAAGCACTCGTATGTTAAAAATATGACCATCATTTTTAATATAGCATTATATGTAATGTATAACTCGGTCTACGACATGGGCCCTCAAGACTACATCAACTTTCTGTGTGCTCTCAATGTATACACCGAAAAACAAATGGCCCTGCTGAGCCACAAGCGGCCTCCCTGCCCCAAATCCGAGGCTGCTGCAGATCTCAACTATCCATCCATTTTTGTGCTCGCATCTCTCAAGATGAGGAGTGTGACAAATGTGGGTGGAGAGAATAGCGACATGTACCGAGTGCGGGTGGAGAGCAGTCCCAACGTGAAAGTATTATGCCACCAGTATTACGCTCTGGAGGGTTTATCGAATTTTTTCATATAAAATACTTCTGTATAAATTGTGTTTATGTAATGTTTATTGATGCTTGTTTTCATAGTTCATTTCTCAAATATGGGAGCTTTTGCATTAGGTGGTATTCCATGTGTTCTTGTTTTTTTAATGAATATTGATGTTGGTTGTCATAGTGTATTACTCGATACCACAACTTTTGCATTAGGGGTTCCTGTGTCTTTTTTTTTACCCACTATTCAAAAATTTCAGTCAACCTTCTTTACTTTTGATATTTTATTTAGTATAAATTTATCAATAATTCAATATTCTCTAAAGATTAATTCTTTTAGATTTCCGCAAATACACATTGTAACATAAACCTCTAACATTCGAAAAAAATGTTTTGTACAGAATCAAGCCATTGTTCATATTCGATCTTTTTAAGGATTGTTGAATCTTAAAATTATAAGTTCACATACCGCTCTTTTCAATCGATGAAAGATATAGAGATGTCGAGCACATATGTTTTGCAAAATGTAAACTTGTATATTTACACAATGACTATCTCATAATGATTATTACACGTTGATGGCAAAGTTATTACATTTTATTTATCAAGATAGCACTTGGTTGTTGGAGATGTGGATTCTAACTGCAAGATGAAGTGGCAGTTTGTTTTTTCCTCGATTTTGGGAGGAAAGCATGGCCATGGATAAAAATAGCATTGTCTTATTAATAGATGGGAGTTGTTATTTTTATGTTTATAAAAATAGCATTGTCTTGTTAATAGACGAGAGTTGTTATTTTTATGTTTATAAAAATAACATTGTCTTATTAATAGACGGGAGTTGTTATTTTTATGTTTATCCTATTTATATGCATGTTTTATTTATAAGCATGCTATATTTAGGTTGTTTGTGGTTGAAGAAATTTTTTTCAAAGAGGTGCACAAGTTATATATATGTGCATGGATTTACTCTTTAGAATATGAAAAAGAGAGAATTGTATTATATTCCTTTGACTGAATAAAGGAAAAGGTCTGGCTTGTTTCTGGTGGATGTAGCCCACATTGGGTGAACCACGTTAAATCTTGGGTTTATCTTGTGATTGCATGCTTATATTATTTCTGTTTTAATTTTGTTTTATTGCTCATCTGTGTTTCGATCCTAACAACTGGTATCAGAGCAGGATTTTGTTTTGGCAGAAAAAACTCACATGAGGGTTTCTTGTTTGAGTGGGAGCAATGATAGAAGATAGCAAGTTCAGGGTTGAGAAGTTTAACGGCCAGAACTTTCAGCTATGGAAGATGCAGGTGGAGGACTACCTATATCAAAAGGATCTTTATCTACCATTGAAAGGGAAAGCTTTAAAGTCGTCAGCTATGAAAGATGAAGAATGGGATGTTCTTGATCGGAAGGCACTGGGAACGATACGGTTGTGCCTGGACAGCTATGGTAGCTTTCAATATTTCTATGGAAAAGACAACGGTAGATCTAATGGAAAAATTGGGTAAATTGTATGAAAACCCTCAGCCTCCAATAAGGTATATCTCATGAAAAGTTTATTTAATATGAAGATGTCAGATGGTGATTTAGTAAATGATCATTTAAATGAATTCAACATGGTTACTAATCAATTAAGATCTGTAGGAGTAATTTTTGATGATGAAGTTAGGGATCTTTTGATTTTGTGCTCATTGCCTAAAAGTTGGAATACTTTGGTTATGGTTGTGAGTAATTCGTTTCTTGGTTCAAACACTTTAAATTTTGATGATGTTATTGGTGTGATTCTTAGTGAAGAGATGAGAAGAAAAAGAACATGTGAGTCATCTAGTAATGCTTTGAGTGTAGAGAACAGGGGAAGACAGAAGGAAAAAGCAAAAGGTCCTGACACCGTGGAAAGTCTAAAAGGGAAGATCTAAATCTAGAAGCAGGATGGTATGCTGGAATTGTGGAAAAGTAGGACATGCAAAGAAAGATTGTTGGTCTTTAAAATCAGGGAAAGATCAACAAGAAGGGAGCAAAGAGGAAAACATAGCAGGTGATGTGTTACAAGATGCTCTTATTCTTTCTTTAGATAGTAAATCAGAATCTTGGGTTTTAGATTCTAGTGCTTCATTTCATGCAACTCCTCATGACATGTATTTTCAAGATTATGTTCAAGGAATTTTGGGTAGGTATATCTTGGTGATGATGAGCCATGTAAAATTGTTGGAAAAGGCAAGTGTTCATGTTAAATTGCAAAATGGTAACACTTGGGTGTTGAAGAATGTCGGCATGTTCCTAGCTTGAGGAGGAATCTAATTTCGTAGGGCAATTAGGAGATGAGGGTTGTATGGTTATATTTACAACAGATTCTTAGAAAGTTACCAAGGGTTCTCTCATGCTAAAGCAAGAGGTAAGAAAGTAGGTACTTTGTATTTATCCACTGTTAGTACTTGATCCATCTTCTATTTTATCTACTACATGTATAGACACAACTCGTGGCATCACAAACTTGGCCATATGAGTGAGAAGGGGATGAAGATTTTACATTCACATGGAAAGTTGTCAGATTTGAAAACATAGACCTAGACTTTTGTGAGCATTGTGTGTATGGGAAACAAAAGCGTGTGAGATTTCTCAAGGTTGGATCAACCAAGAAGGAGCACAAGTTAGAGCTTGTTCATACGGATGTGTGGGGACCGGCTCAGGTATCTTCTCTTGGTGGTTCATGGTATTATGTTACTTTTATTGATGATGCTACTAGGAAGGTTTGGGTTTATTGTATAAAGAAGAAATCTGATGTATTTAATACTTTCAAGAAGTGGAAAGCTTTGGTTGAGAATGAAACATGTTTGAATTTGAAGTGTCTCATATCAGATAATGGTGGAGAGTACTGTAGCAATGAATTTAATAACTATTGTTCACATAATGGAATCCATAGGGTGAAGATAGTTCCTAGAACACCACAAAAGAATGGTGTGTCAGAAAGAATGAACAGGCCGATCATGGAGTGTGCAAGGAGCATGAGATTACATGTTGGATTTCCCTTACAGTTTTGGGTGGATGTTGTAGATATTGTTGTTTACTTGATAAACAGAGGACCTTCAAGTGCTTTGGAAGGTGGAGTACTCGAGGAGGCTTGGACCAGTAAGGAGGTAAACTATTCTTTTCTGAAAGTTTTTGGTTATGAGGCATTTGTGCACATTGATAAAGAGAATAGGACCAAGCTAGAAGCTAATTCAAAGAAATGTACTTTTATTGGATATGACACTGATGATTTTGGATTCGTTGTGGAGTTTGGATGAGAAGAAAATCATTAGGAGTAGGGATATTATTTTCAATGAAAGGGTTATGTACAGGAACAACTACAGGATAAGAAGTTGGAAAAGTCTAAGTATGTAGCACTTGATGAGATAAAAGATAGAGAAGTGCTCAAAGGACTAGAAAATCAACAAGTTGGCATCAATCCTGGCACATATCAATGTTGATTCTGTAGATCAAAATCAACAAGAACAACAAGAGCCTCAAAATCTAAAAAATATTGTAAGACGTTCTACTAGGGTAAGTAAACCTCCTGCACGATTATCTTCGTATGATCTTTACTATTGTTTATTGATAGATGGTGGAGAACCATAAAGTTTTGAAGAAGCAATGCAGGTAGAAACATGGAAAAAGTGGGAGTAGGGTATGGATGAGGAGATGGACTCCTTGGATCACAACCAAACTTGGGATTTGGTTCAGTTTCCTACAGAAAGAGAGCATTGCAAAACAAGTGGGTTTACAGGTTGAAGGAAGAAGAAGGTGACAAAAGAGGTACAAGGCAAGACTTGTTGTGAAGGGATTTGCACAGGAAAAAGGTATAGACTTTGATGAAATTTTCTCTCCTGTTGTTAAAATGACTTCCATTAGAACTATTTTAAGTTTGGTAGTTGTGGAAGATTTACATCTTGAACAATTAGATGTAAAGACTACTTTTCTTCATGGTGATTTGGAGGAAGAAATATATATGGAGCAGCCACAGGGATATGAAGTCAGGGGGAAGGAGAATTTGGTGTGCAGATTGAAGAAGAGCTTGTATGGCCTTAAGCAAGCTCTAAGGCAATGGTATTTGAGATTTGACAGGTTCATGATAGAACATGGTTACTCTAGATGTCATTCTGATCACTGTGTTTATTTTAAGAGACTAGATAATGGCACCTATATTATCTTGTTGTTGTATGTGGATGACATGCTTGTGGCAGGGTCAAACTTGCAGGATATAAATGAGCTAAAGAGATAGTTAGCCAATACATTTGCCATGAAGGATTTAGGTGCAACAAAGAAAATTCTTGGCATGAGAATCAATAGAGATAGAAAGAGTAAAATATTGACTTTGTCTCAAGAAGAGTATGTGAACAAGGTGTTGGATAGGTTTAGGATGCAGGATGCAAAACTAGTAAGTACACCATTGGTAGGGCACTTCAAGTTGAGTAAAGAACAGTGTCCTAAAACATATGAAGAGATTGAATATATGTCTAGAGTTCCATATGCTTCAGCAGTTGGAAGTTTGATGTATGTTATGGTATGCATAAGACCAGACATTTCCCATGCAGTGGGAGTTGTCAGCAGATACACAAGTAATCCAGAAAGGAGCACTGACTGCAGCTTAATGGATTCTCAGATACTTGAGAGGGACCAATAGTAGGCAGTTGTCTTATGGAGGGTAAGAGGTTTCTTTACACGGATATGTTGATGCAAACATGGATGGAGATTTGGATGGTAGGAGGAGCACCACAGTTATGTATTCACTATTGGTGGCATAAAAGTTAGTTGGATTTCTAAACTGCAGAAGATTTTTGCCTTGTCTACTATAGAGGCAGAGTATGTTACTACTACAGAAGTAAGCAAGGAGATGGTATGGATGCAATGGTTCATGGAAGAGTTGGGAAAGAAGCAGGAGGATTATAGGTTATTCAATGATAGCCAGAGTGTAATTCATCTTGCCAAGAACTCAGCATTCCATTCAAGAACCAAACATATACAACTCAAGTATCACTTCATTAGATCAGTTTTGGAGGATGGACAATTGATGTTGGAGAAGATCCATACAAGTCGAATCCTACTGATATGTTAACATTAACAAAGGCAGTGACAAAAGAGAATCCAGAAGGTTGTTCGGCTTGATAGGTCTTCAAGATTGATCTTGAAGAAGAGAAACGAGTTAGAGAAGAGTCCGAGGATGAGTTGTAATAGTGGGTTGCAGCAGTTAGTCTCCAAGTGGGAGATTGTTGGAGATGTGGAGTCTAACTGCAAGATGAAGTGGTAGTTTGCTTTTTCCTTGATTTTGGGAGGAAAGCATGGCCATGGATAAAAATAGCATTGTCTTATTAATAGATGGGAGTTGTTATTTTTATGTTTATAAAAATAGCATTGTCTTATTAATAGACAGGAGTTGTTATTTTTATGTTTATAAAAATAACATTGTCTTATTAATAGATGGGAGTTGTTATTTTTATGTTTATAAAAATAGCATTCTTATTAATAGACGGGAGTTTTTATTTTTATGTTTATCCTATTTATATGCATGTCTTATTTATAAGCATGCTATATTTAGGTTGCTTGTGGTTGAAGCAAACTTTTTCAAAGAGGTGCACAAGTTATATATATGTGCATGGATTTACTCTTTAGAATATGAAAAAGAGAGAATTGTATTGTATTCCTCTGGATTGAATAAAGGAAAAGGTTGGCTTGTTTCTGGTGGATGTAGCCCACATTGGGTGAACCACGTTAAATCTTGGGTTTATCTTGTGATTGCATGCTTATATTTATTTATTTTTAATTTTGTTTTATTGCTCATCTTTGTTTCGATCCTAACAATGGTATGGAAACAAGATCAAGTTACCATTACGGTAAACATAACCAACCTTTGTCATCTTTTCTCTCAGAATAAATTGAGATATTCAAATTGGCGTTGCATTTCAATATTGAATTATGTATCTTTCTAAGCTACTCCGTAGAATGCTTCCACTTTAATTTGTTTCCATTGAATTAGTTACTTATTTTGTGTTGCTACTCACTTATGCCGGATGTAAAGTTATATATTTACACCATCATTGTTGACAATAATTATTACACATAGATGTCGAAGTTAGTACATTCTATTTATCAAAATACCACCTAAAGTGGATACAACATCAAGGTACCATTACGGTAAAACTAGCCTTTGACATCTTCGATAAATACAACTCGCTAAAAATGCATGGGGTGTTAATTGAGATACCCACGTTATGGTTACATTTGAGTCTTCTTGTTATCTAATGTCTTATACAAACTTAGTCATAGGTGAATGAGTGTTATTTAAAATTACATCAGGGAAGGTCTAGGTCTCCAAGGCCACGACTAAATATTTCCCATAGATTGCACCTCCTTTTCCCACAGTCATCTTCAACATATTGGAATTGTAAAATTGCAAGCCCAGAGCAGTTGTCCACAAATCCAGAATCCTGCCACTGAAATCATCCTTCACTCTAACTGCATGTGTCAAACCAGGGTTCTTCTTTTGAGGTTCCAGAGCCATATTTATATCATACCCTCCGGGCACATTATTTATTTTGCTCCCAATAGTGGTCTCTTTATTAAAATCATAGGGTGTTCCTTTTACAAGCACAACAATCCCTGTTGGAATAATATGTTGATCCATCGGAGTATAAGAGGAAGCCCATATTTTCACTTTGTTATCAAGTATGGTTTTCATTCTGGTCCAACAATGTTCTTTACATATTGGACTATCAAGACTTGCCCATTCTTTTCAAGAATTGTTCCATTGGTAGCCTATGAAGCCTTGGTTGCCTCTTCTACCTGAAAGACATATTTCCAATTATTAAAACCCAACACTGAGATCATGACGATAAAATATAGCTAAACAAGAAACTAAACATGTCATTTTCTATGGATAAAAATGTATAAGAATTTAATGTACCGAATGGAAGTGTATAAATGCAAAACCCTGCAAAACATGAGTGAATTTATCACGAACAAGGCGAAGGTCATGCATAAGTAAGCACATGCATTATTACCATGTAATAATTTTATGTTAGCAAGAGTGAACGAGGTACCATGTAATAAGATAAAATTACTTCATTTTGGACAGACTTTGACAGAGAAAAATAATCAGGCTGTACTTGGCACACATTCAAATGGCTAGGATTATGACCAGCCATACAATGTGCAGATTATGGATAATTTCTTCAATAAATACCACCTTTTACCTTGATTGGATCATGTTTAGAAAACTCATAGTGTAACATTTCTTCATCAATGTGTTCATCTAGTCCTCGAAACTAATACATGAGTTGGTTTTGTAAAATAATCCCCTTTCATCAGATTTATGAACCCAAAATCCACAATCATACCACTATATCACAAGTTATATCCAAACAAAAATTATAATGCAAATACTAGACTCGATGCTTTCTTTATTGTTGGTGTGTTGGAAGCAATCGCATCTATAGGGGTAGCATTTTCTTCCGGCCTTCATTGACCGTCACCATGGAAAGAGAATTTAAGAGATAGTTATGAAACAAAGCTATAATGACAAGTTGTGTAATAAAATCGGTCTAAAGGTTTTGTGCATGAGAAACAATTGATGTATTACTTGTATTCACAATGTACATAACATATTGCGTCAATGTAAACCATTCTACAAGGCCTCGCCATAAAGGAGGTTCCAATAATAAAGTAAAAAAATATTTACCTCAAATATTATACATATATGTGTGGGAGAATCATGATCATCCAAGTAGTTTCGAATGGTATAGAACAATACCTACGTAAATTCCACGTAGAATATATATTGTGAATATATATCATATATGTTTTTAGTATCGCCCATGGCAAAGAGTAACTATAGGTTTCACAATTGCATAACCAGTTATTATTATTCACACTTTTCAACCAATCAAGGATTGTTATTACTTTCATTAACAAAAATACAATTTTGACATTAATAAATATTACCAAACCTGCACAATTTTTAACAAACTAATTACAAAATTTCATTTATCTGCAATTTGATTGGCTTCCAAATTGAGATGTTATTACATGCTTCAGCAATTTTGAGAAAATGATGATGTCATGATATTTAATACAATTTATTTAAAGACTTCTGGTAGAGCTTTACACAGATCAATGACTACATAGCGTGCATTTACATTTCAAAAACTAGAAAAGTTGGTAGGGCGTGATGGCGAGCATAAGTTTTATGCCTTGAATATTGAGGCAAACATGTTTTTGCCCTTTCCTTATCTGAAAGACGACCCAGTGGAAGGGTCGGCCATGGCAATCGTGGACAGAAAGTTGTATGTCATAGGCGGATACTGCGCGACGGCGTGGTTTCCAACTGTGCTTATGTGTGCGACCTGGTGAATTTACGGGGATGGATGCCTATTGCTTCCATGACATCACCCAGGTGAAATGCCATTGCCATTGCCATGGTTAATGACTGTCTGCTCGTCTTTGGAGGTTGCCAGGAAAGCAGTATTACACCACTGGTCGAGCTTTTCGATCCAGATCGGCAACACTGGAGTTCCCTGCTAGTGGATGGTAGTCACCCAGTGAGGGGGCTTGACCCGCCATTCCAGTTTGTTGTAGGGAAGGGCTTCGCGTACGTGCGCAATGCAAGGAGGGGAATTGTTTTTGATTACACAAATCTGGCCTGGACCATCAATTCCAACGAAAGTTGTTTGAGGCACCCGCGTCCATCAAGGGATATTCCAAAGACCGGTATATGGATCGCAATGCAGGCACGGGGGCCGACTTGGAGCTCTTGATCACTTGTTATGTTGAGACGAGGAGTAGGGGAATATATCAAGATCAAGACCAAGATCAAGATCAAGAAGAGGCAATGTACAACGTGAGGGCATATGATCCACGAACATGCTCCTGGCTCACTATTGGCGGGCTTCCTCAGATTATACAGGAGAACGCACAGAGGTGCCAGTTTATATCATTAGACCACAGAGGGATGCAGGGCATAGGGCTTATGTTGGACGGAGATCTCACAATCTTAACATTTGATTTAATGAATGGCACACCAAACGCAGATGAAGAAATCACCGAGTTAGTGGTCCGCACATACTCATGGTGTCGCCCTCGTCCTCACATAAAAAAGAAATGGCTCCTCCGAACGTAAGTACCTATAACCACCTAATCTCTCTCTCTCTCTCTCTCTCTCTCTCTCTCATCTCAGGGCCTTCCAGTACTCATTGAATATGGTTGTGTGTGTGTTTTTGTGTAAATGCAGACCTCATTGTTGTCCTCCTCCTCCACCCACCACGGGCATCTACTGCGGGTTCATGGGGCCCAGACGCCAGCGAATGCTAATATAGCCAAATTCTGCTTCGTTAATCATTGATCATCTTTACCGTGTATAAGCAACTCCTCCTTTCTACTCTGGACTGTAATTTGGATGGAATATTTGATGTTGCTCTGTGTTTTCCAGATTTACCTTGCAATGATGGTACTACCATTATTCACTGTAATGCGGCGATCCTTTTCTCAGAGTTTATCCTCCTCTTGCAATTCAATATACGCAAGTTTCTAAGTCTCGATTGAATTTATCATATTTTACGTGATGCTAAATCGAAGTCTATGTTTCAGTGGTTTAAAAAATACACCAGGCTATTGTCAAATTTTTGCACATTCTCATTTTCATTCCTGTCTTAAATCTAATGCACAGGGAATGGCAGTCCACAAAAACTGTGGAGATCAAAGTGAAAAGACTAGCTATATGGGATGAACATCCGATGTTCAACGCATAATCAAAATTTCATTCTCAGCGACAATTCTACTATGATTTCACACTTTCAATTTCTTTTCGTTTCAGAGGGTCAAAAAACTGTAATTCTTTGTTAATAAATACAATAACGATTGTTGTTAATTTAATTCAAAAACTATGATATTCCTTGCCAATCAACTAACCGCCTAAGTGGACCAGGAGCTACTCTTTTCATTTAGATCATTTAAACCAAGAGTTCCACGTAAGTATAGTGGCATTTAAGCAAAGACTCGCTGCTCTAAACTAATAAACACTTTTGAAATCCATAATAAATATTACTAAACTTGTACATTTCTTAACAAAATAATTACAAAATGTCATTTATCTACAATTTGATTGGCCTACACATTAAGATGTTATTGTGGCCTTCAGCAGTAGTTGCAATGGATGGCTATGATTACGATACTTTAAGACTGTATGGCCTGGATTCCTATTTTTTAGTTCTTGCGTGGAGATTCGATAAGCCAACATTCATGGTCACAACCTAGAAGCCTTTAGTCAATTATGGGTTTTTTCTTAAAAATAATACGCGTCACAAATAACATGGACGTCAACAACAATGGCCTCACTAAATGCATGGCACTGCTAGCATCATATCCCCTGATGCATTTGATAATGAGGAGGTCTGTAACAACAACAAAAATCTGTTTGAGCTCTTCTGCACCATTGACAGGGACAAGAATGCATACACAGGCATCATCATGAAGCATTGATCAATTGACCTTTCTTTGCCACTATAGCAAGATTTAGCAAAGATTCTTGCTCTTGTTAATTGATATCTTTCTCCTCGTAAAAATCATTGCTTGAATTCTTAGAGGAAATCATCAATTGTCATGGCGATTGAGAGAAAAAACCCCAAAGCCCAATCCCAACGCGGGTTCCTCCCGACCATGAAACCCGATGATCCATTAAAAATTGTCGCGTCATGTATGCAAAAGCAGCAAAGAGGCGGTGGACATGTTCAACTTTCTCGTATTTCCAGTGGGAGCCATTGCGGAGCTGAGCCTCCACGGTAGCGACACCAAAACCAAACCTTGTTGTATCTCTAATCTCTACAAAGCAACATTGAGGCATTGTCGGATTCTCTGATGAAAGCTGAAAAATCAGGTCTTTTGGACCCAAAGACCTTCTCCGCGACTTACACCAATGACATTCTCAGTATTCACTCTCCCACTAGTCCTATTGCTATTAAGCCCGCCAAGCCTCCCAAGTATTATGTGTGCACCAACAACGGTTCTTCAGGTTACAAACACAATGTCAGCACACATAATGGATTTGTGCGATGCCCTCAAGTTATTGGGTCAATCAGTAAAGTGAATTTTGTGGATCAATCCACCTCGCAACCAATCGGAGAGATAATTACGTGGCAACTAGGAGATAATAACCCCCTGAATCTATTGAATATTAAGAATTAGGAGATAATTACGTGGTAACTGGGAGATAACAGTCGCCTGAATCTATTGATTTAATCAGAACAAGACTTAGTCAACTCTTAACAAACAACAAAATTAAAAACAATAAACCTGCACCATGCAAAAATGGGAAAACAAAATTGAAAAACACGTGTTTTATATTAATTTTTAAAATAGCTTAAAAACATTGGCCGTCAAATTTAACATAGTCCCATGAATGTCCGCAAATCCTTTTCCCATAGGGGTAACGCCTTTAGCATAAAAAATGTTTTAATATTGACCTTCCGATTTAAGAATGTCTAAGAATAAATCTCAATTGTTAATAAATTCTCTAATACGAGCTTAAACATTACATTAATATCTTTAATTTTTAAATGTAGAGTGTGCAATTATAGAATTTTAGTCAAAAAATTTGTTTGTATTTTATTATTTCTAATGCATTATATCTTATAGGACCCATTTGAATCGATGTTGTTCGACATAATTCTATAAACTAAAGCATAAAGTTTTAGATAATTACACCAAAGGCGTTACCCCTATGGGAAAATGCTTTATGGGACATTCATGGACCGTGTCAAATTTGACTTACTTAAATGACGGTTTTGCTATTTTTAACAATTTTATTTTTTAATGGTTATTTTTACAAATTTGATATTTTTAACAATTTTTTTTTTTTTGGTTATTTTTGCATATATGATATTTTTAACAATTTTGCTTTTTTTTGAGATTTATTATTTCTAACTATCCCTCTAAAACAAATAAGATATATTGTTCGGTCGACCTTATTTCATAAACAACATTCAACATCGAAATATGGTGGTTTTGAGAGGCTTCTACGTTGTCGTGACGACACGAGTAGGACATCGAGAGATTTTGGTTTATGATTACATGGCTAATGGCGAGTCTCAATGAAACAGATTTTTCTCGGGGGGGGATTCAAAACAAGGTTCCTTTGACGTGGGAGCAAATGCAAAGAACATCGTCGTTGACATTGCCAAAGGATTATGTTATCTTTATTTTAACGTGCGGCCCGCGATCTATCACGGAGACATCAAAGCCACCAACATCATTGGGCGATCAAAAGAACACATGCGTTGCAGATTTCGATCTAGCGAGGATTAGCATGGAAGGGAAATCCCACCTCACGACGTGAATAGTCGGCACACACGACTATTTGGCCCCAGAATATGCTCTATATAGCCAACTCACGCAGATTAGAGCGATGTCTACAACTTTAGCATTGTGTTGGTGGAGATAATGAGCGGCAGAAAAGCTCTAGATACTTCCGTGGAGCTTCCTTAGATTATCTCATCAAAGATTGGGCGTGGAGGCTTGTAAGATCGGGCAAAACCCTGGAAGTCATAGACACGAGAATCCATGAGATTGGGTTTCAAGCACAATGGAAAGATTCGTTTTGGCAGGTATTCTGTGTGCGCACGTAATGGTGGCATTCAGACCGAGTATTGCAGAGGCATTGAAAATGTTGGAAGGAGAGGCTGAAATTCCCCAAATTCTAGACAGGCATGTGCCTCTCTCTAGTCAGGGATCTGTCACCTATGATTATAGTTCCTTCCTGTCAAATTCTCAAAATTCTCAACCCACTAATTTAACCGTGACGATCGAGTTGAGGTAAAAAAACTGCAATTCACGGTTACTTTCTTTGTGATCTTTTAAATCTTCTCCTTTGTTCTACGTGATTTTAATCACATTCACCTTAAGTAATTATTAAGAAGTGATGTTTATTACGTCGAAGGCATTTCTATATAAAATGCATCCTCCGGCTCCAATGATTGGGTGAAATCAATGGTGCAAATTGTTAGGTTGTGCATGCGTTGAAATCTAAATGGTGGGAAGTGCTCCATGTCAAGGTGATGGTGACATGACTTCAGTCAGGTTTGATCCAACGGTCACACTATTTAGTGTACTCCCATCATGTGCTTATAATCCGAAAGTGGAAACAAAACAACAACAACACACAATAGTTTCCTATCAGAGACACTTGAACTCGCTTCAGATACAAATACAGACCCAGATCAATCAATTTGTACATAGTAAGATGATGAGATATTAGGTATACAAATTTATCTATGTGTGCAAGTCTGATTTAGCCCTTAATAGTGTCGATTTTAGGTCGACTATTAACAAGAGCTCTGTTTAGCACAGTTCAAGTTTGATTTAGCCCTTAATAGTGTTGATTTTAGGTCGGTTATTAATGAGAGCTTTGTTTAGCGCAGTTCCCCCTAACATTTTGTTTATTTATTTATTTTGTTTATTTGTGTAATTAATTTTTGGTTGCAACTATCTAATTAATGCTAAATTTACAATGTTAACTTGGGTTTCAACATGGTTAACGCCTCTCGATCTCAAATAAAGTGCTTCTATTGTTATGCAAAGAAAATGACAGGTCTGTAACGTCGTTTAGGATGTGTCACTCTCCATGTTCTGCTTTGGGTTTTGAAGAGTGGTTACCCTAGTTGGTGGGTTTGTTTGACATGGGTCTTTTTCCTCACTCAACTTTTATTTTGTTGTTAAATACATGGAGAAACAAACAACAAATACGATACTTTTCAATCTATATGATTCATATCGTATCTTCTCTACCACAATCTTATCAATCTAAGGAATATCTATATTGAATGTCCTTTAATTTTTTTTTAAAATGTGTCCTAATTGTGCAAACCCTTAATTTCAATGATGTGGATTAACATTCAAACATCAATGCCATAATAATACTTTAATTTTACCAGGGTGAAGGGCTTTGCTTATAGGTGTTATGTGTCACCGTTCATCTCCTTCATGCCAAGTACAGGGCTCTAGGCGACGGATGGCATTCGATCATTGTCGTACATCCCTGGAATAAATTC